>OX465556.1:3779988-5058430 GCA_950022955.1 Xestia ashworthii
TGTCACCGGGGTGACAATTTGTGCCGACTGTTCTCTTTGAAAACTGACTAGAGGGGACAAATGGGAAGTCTGTTTCTCAGTTGTCACCGGGGGGTGACGTTTGCTACGATTCCTTCCTTCCCAGAAAAAAAATGGCTTAGCATTTATTTCTTTATTTCTTATGCTAAATAAAAAAATGAACACAATGTCAACACGCTTACCACATTAGAAAAATATATTAATTATCAAGTAGGTACCTAAATAAAAATGTCAAAAAGTTATATAGAATCAAATAAAAAAAAACAACATTGTGTTTCCTTTAAGAGGTACCTACAATAATCAAAAAAAAAGTTACAGCTACGACAGTATAAACTTTGGACTTCGTTCCCATTTTACACCCATAATGTTGCAGGTCCTAACTTTCTTCAAACAACAATCTTTAATAGTAAACTATGCAATTCGCACACTTCGTGCAATCAATCATCTCAGTTTTCATAAGCTGAGATGATTGACTATAACCAGTAGTGGGCTGAAATCAACCCACTACTGGTTATAGGTCTCTCCCTGGGCCCCAAGGCCAGAACCCCTTGTTCCGTCATGTCCTGTCCTGTTCTATGTGTCCTGTACTGTCTGTTTGTGTATGCCTTTCGCATCCAGGATTGTGGTGTCAACCCTAACTTCTTACCTAAGTACATAAATAAACACGAAGCTCAGCATGGTTGTTGTATACTTCAACTAAGAATTGCTTATTTACGTCTTTTAACAGTAGGTCATAGAAAACCATGCACTACTGCAGAATTTTATCAATAAAGAAGCGCTTTATATTGTTATTGTTAGTTGACATATTGTTTGGTGCTACAGAACCCGATGCACGCGAGGCCAACTCGCGTCTGTTCGACATCCTTTATTACAGCGACTTTTTCTCATTGGTAACAAAGTTGGATCATCTAGGAACTAGATCCTAGATGTAGGTAATAGATCCAGGTGTCCTTACCATGATTCAATTTACCGCCATACAAAATAGGATGTTAGCTTACAGAGTTTGTTATTCAATTACTATAGTTTACTATAAACCCATAATTAAGAATCTAAATAATGAACCTAGACAAAAACGAAACTGTTGTGTTCTAATTTAGCAGAAAATTGATAATATGCTGTTATAAATGGGGTTTTTCTGAAAAAAAAAATAGGTACCTATTATATGATCAAACGAACTTCTCAAGTGAAGTTCGATCGTTATTATATGAGTCGCTTCATTCGAAGATATAATTTAACCATGTAGTTCCCTTTAACCTACAGGCAACTTCGCACGATTTTAAAAGTAAGTCCATTTACTTACAACAAAACGCAACTTAATGTGCAGTATCGAAACGCAGTCCCCCACAACTATCCGGCTTTGACAGCTCACTGCTGCCACTCAAGCGTCATTCTTTTCAGAGATTGCAAAACTTTCCTGGGAAATCAAGGGCGGGCGGGAGATTATATCTTCGAATGAAGCGACTCATATAATAACGATCGAACTTCACTTGAGAAGTTCGTTTGATCATATATTATATGTCGTCGCTTCATTGCTCAGATATAATTTAACCATGTAGATGTTCAGAGCATTTAGAAAGTTTTGCTGCCAATAAAACACGTAATACGTTGAAATGACATTTTTATTGAAGTTCACCACTTTCAATTGAAAAACAAATGGATACCTTTTCCATAATCTAATCAACTAAGAAATAACCATATAATTATTGATTTTGAGACGACAAGCATACGGATCTTGCAAAGATGCCGAAATCTATGATCGGTCTGTTATAGTAGCGGGCAAAGGTGTCAGAGGTAGATTGCCAGCCGGCAGCTTTCCTAATGGCATCTATACTGACGCCCGCCGAGCGCGCTGCGGACGTGGCGGCATGCCGCGTGCTGTGCGCGCTGAACACCGACACGTCCACTCCACTTGCCGACAACACTGATTTAATCCATCTGCTGATGGTCTGACTGCTAGCAGGTCTGTGAGGTCGTTTTAATGTCAGTATCAATAGACCCGTGCTGTCCGTTCTCTTACTTCGTGTTACCGAAATATAGTCCTCGAGAACGGACGCAGGGCAAATGCTGATATCGTCTTTAAAATACGGAAGTATCAGTAGTGGTTGCTCCCGACCTGGGCCCGATGTTTTAATGATATCGGTAATATCGATTTTTGCTCCTTGCTCTGATATTGAAATATTTTCGAGTCTGATGAGAGATAATGTCTGGACTCTGTGGGCTGTGCAAATTGCCAAAAGAATTACTAATTTTAACGTTATTTTTTCGAAACTAAGACCGGTATTAGGGAACCAATTCGAAATATAATTTAAAACAATACGAGGATCCCAAATATGAGAATATTTAGGGGTACTTGGTTTTAATTTGTAGGCGCCCTTGAGCAACCTTTTTATACACTCATCAGACCCGATGTTGTTACCTAGGAGCAATGACAGAGCAGAGCGATGGCTATTTAAACTGCCATAGGAGCAACCATCGTCAAATAATTTAGATAAAAAGGATAATACTGACATTTTTGACGGCTCAGACCTGTGGACGTTGTTCGTATCACAAAACTGCCACCACAGCTTATATGTGGTATTATACTGTTTAGCAGTGTTGTCGGAGATGGACGCCAGTAACAAGCTCAGGGATTCAGGTGGGTATCCTCTCCCGAGGAAAGCGCGCCGCAGAGTCTCGCGACACCCAGCGTAAGGTTCGCTTGCAGAGGGTGTCGCGTTCTGAAAGGAGAAGTTAACAGATATGTACTTGGAGGTAAAAATACGATATTAGATAATAATATGCTTTGTAGCAGGGGATACCACGGCTGGGACGGCCAGTGGGGAAAAACTAGAACTCCGTTTGCTTTGTCGTCTATAATTTTTCGAATACATTTCAGTAATAAAGAAAACGGGGGAAAAGCATAAAAGTTTATATTCTGCCAATCGATTGTAAAGGCGTCCACGGCAATCGCATCTGGATCCTGTTTCCAGGAAACAAATTTAGCACATTTGGCGTTTGTGCGAGTGGCGAACAAATCAATGTCGGGTTGGCCAAAATGTTGAACTATAATTTGGATAGCATTTTGAGATAGCGTCCACTCTGTATCCGGGTTGATAAATCTGGATGCCGCATCAGCGACATTGTCCTTCGTATTCACATAGGAGGCAAATATCCAGATGTTTCGCTCCTCACACCAACGCCATATGTCGCGAGCTACTTCATTAAGGTGAGGGAATTGAATTCCACCCATGCGATTGATATAGCTAATGGCTGTGGTGTTATCTATGCGCAACAAAATTGTGCAGTTACTTTCGTTCTGGGCAAAACATTTTAACCCTAAAAAGGCAGCTATTAACTCTAAATGGTTAATGTGGAGATTTTGTTCACAAGGTTTCCAATGACCATGAGCTCTGTTATCTTCATAAACTGCTCCCCAACCAGTTCTCGACGCATCTGTATATATTTCGAGCTTAAATTTGTTGTACCTCATAGGGTTAAATGAGTGATGTAAATTTTGGGTCCACCAATTAATGTCATCTAAAATAACCACCGGTGGTGTTATTTTTGCCTCATAATCGTTATCGTTTTTTGATAAGGCTAGATATTTCTGCCTTTCTAAGATCTTAGTATGTGCCCAGCCGTATTTAACTGCTGGACATGCAGCGATCAAGACCCCAATGAGTTGAGCAAATTGTCGAATTGTACAACTCGGTAATTTAGAAAACTTTTTAAGTAACTGCGCAATATTTTTTTGCTTTTCTGATGGTAAAGATATTGTTAAATTATTAGTATTAAAATTGAAACCCAAAAATGTACATATTTGTTGTGGTTTTAGACAACTCTTTTTATAATTGACTATGAAACCCAGGCATTGCAAAAGTTTTAAGGTCTCATTTACATTTTCCATACAACTTTCGTAATCGCTACCTATACATAGTATATCGTCGAGATATATCACTGATTGATACCCGCGACCCCTTAAAAAGGCTACTACTTCTCTCATCACTTTCGTAAATACAAGTGGAGCAACAGATAGGCCATAAGGCATTGAAGTGAACTCGTAGGTAATCAAATTACCTGAAGAGTCTTCGTATTGAAAACGTAAGTATTTGCGGTCTGATAAAGCAATAGGTATAAGAAGGTACGCTTCTTTTAAATCGATAGTAGCTAGGTAGCCATTTAGGGGTATGAGTTTACTCGCAGTACGGAAATCTTCCATTTTAAAATGTGACTTTGAAATGAACTTGTTCAAAGGTTTCAGGTTCAAAATGAATCTTTTACCACCGTTTGATTTTGGCGCTAGAAAAATCTTTGAAATAAATTGATCTATTGTGGGTTCACGTTTCTCAATGGCTCCTAAATCTATGAGTTTCTGGTTAGCATTAGCCATCTCCTGATTTTCAAATTTCGATAATGTATTTTTAGGTACATTATGTTGTACAACTTCTTTAGAAAAGGGGATATTGAGCCCACTATCGACCAATTCTAAGATTTTTTTGTTATTAGTTATGTTAAGCCAACAATTATAAAAATGACTTATTCGACCGGCATGTACCTGAGTCTGTGCTACTGTGTCGTTGCACGAGACTTGGACTGGCTCTGGCTTTTCGTTGCTGGTGTGGAGTATGGCCGGCGAGTCGAGGTCGACGGCTGCGGCGGTCGTTTGAACCCTCCCCGCCCCCCCCTGTTCGACGGGTAGCGAGGAGGTGCTTGCCAGTTTCCCTGTTGAGTAGAGCGCGTACCCGCCGGATGAGAGGACGCAGAAGCCTTAGAACTCTGAGGAAACTTCTTAATTTGCAGTCCTTGTTTCTCAATGGCCTTTGCTGATTTAATCTTTTCGGACAGTTTACTGCCGAATAGAGTGTCGTCACGTTCTGCGTCCTGTACTACATGTAAAAAAAGACTTATCCAAGCTAGGCATAATAAGCTTTATTCGGTTCTGTGTAGACGCAGCATGTAAATCAGACAAGATTCTGCAAGCATTACTTAAATGCTTTACCGCTTGAATTTTGTTTTCGCCATGTAAAAGTATGTCCATTGCCCGGTTAATGGCAGTGATGCCAGTGCCTAGCTGCTGCTGATACGTTACTAAGTTCTTGTCCCGGTGTCGCACCATATCCGGGACTGCTGCCGAAATTTCGGCACATAACTTTGGTGCTTGTAGCAGCTTGCAATTATCGGGTATTAAATAATCTCGTTCTTGGAGGATTTTTTCCGTTATTGACCTTTGGTTAATAACGGTGTCCAAAGCTGAGCTAAATTATCGACGATTTTTTGTCCAAAGACAGGCGTGTCAGACGTGGATTCTCCTAAGGCAGACAGCAACTCAGGATCTAGGTGGATCTCGAGCGGGCCTGCCAGAACCGTCTCATTTTCATTAATTGTCTCTGGTAAAGGCTCTGAAGGCGCTGACTGGTCTTGTATCCCTCCCGAGTCGACTTGCGTCGGTTGGTCTTCATTACCTAAAAATACAATTTGTATTTTAAGATGTGAAGAATTTGAGGGTAGAAGGAAAAAAAAAATTGTCTCGCGGACAAAAAGTGCAGGCGATCGTGTATATCAGTTTCTGATTGCACGAATTTTCTGCTTATTTTCATCGTTGAAGACTCGCAGTCAACCCCGATGTATGTATTTTATCACAGTTATTGACTCGCAGTCAATCCCCGTGTGGTAAACGATCGTGTATATCACTTTCTGATTGCACGAATGTTTTGCATAGATGCATCGTTGAAGACTCGCAGTCAACCCCGATGTATGTAATTTTATCACAGTTATTGACTCGCAGTCAATCCCCGTGCAAATATGTTATAAGTAAAATGTAAGGTAGCATGGGTAGTAATAAATTGCACTCTTACCTTCTATATTTTCGTCATCTGACGAAGAATCACTGTAAATTATAATCCTTCGGCGCGTCCGATCTAATTCCTGAAGCTTTTTAATATTTTTTCGTAAAGTCGAAATATTTTCTTGAGCACTGCGTTTCGGCATTTTTTTTTTTTTTTTTTGTAAAACTGTGTTCGTTGCCGCGCACGAAAAAGGAATGACGCTTGAGTGGCAGCAGTGAGCTGTCAAAGCCGGATAGTTGTGGGGGACTGCGTTTCGATACTGCACATTAAGTTGCGTTTTGTTGTAAGTAAATGGACTTACTTTTAAAATCGTGCGAAGTTGCCTGTAGGTTAAAGGGAACTACATGGTTAAATTATATCTGAGCAATGAAGCGACGACATATAATTAGCTATTAAAATAATGTCCTTATTGATTTCCTTGTTGGTATCCATCAGTATTATCATTCACTATTATTTAACTATGAGCTCAACCATAGAGTAAACGAGCACAGATGTGACTTTTTTTGCTTTTAGCGTCAATGATAGGGACAAAATTCTTCTTTGGACTTATTAAGAGGCCTGCGAAGCATGCTTTTTTCATACAAACGTAATACCAAAATAATTTGTAAATCAAACATATTATTCTTAAGATAGTGTGTATTTATTTCGATTGGATTACAGAATACTCGTATATTATAGGTTCACAAACACATATTTTGAATGGACACTGATTTAAACAAGAGTTATGAGAAAAATATTTTTTCTATAGAAATTTTAAATTCCTCATACCTCGCCTTTATATTCATTGTCCTTTCAAAATATTAATTTGGGAACATAGACATTCGGTAATCCAATCGAAATATATAAACACTACTTTAAGAATATGTTTGATTTTCATATTATTTTGGTATTATTATAATAGAAAAAAAAAAACGCTTTAGGCTGAGCGCAGACTTAAGACAAGACTGTGTTACGACAGACTAATGCCTTACTAGTGCGAGCGAGACAGACTATTAAAATTTATTCGCTTTAGCAAAAGCCAGTCTAAAAACTGTCGCGACTGAAGTCTGCGCTCATATTTCCAAAACGAAGGAATCTTAGATCAAACCAAGGGTATAAACATGATTTTCCTCGACAAGATTAAACATAAGAAATACCACCTCCTGTAGTAACATCACGCCTGTAATCCCCAAACGGTTAGGCAGAGGTGTACCTAATTACACCCACATTTCGCCAGTTATGTTCAAGTCCCATGTAATAATAACATATTCTAATTACGTTCTCATGACCTGCAGTGTTAATCACTTGCCGTCTTTCCATCGCTCTTGTTTACGAAAACATGAGACTTCATTAATGTGGTAATTGTTCATCATCTTCCTGCCCTTGTCCCATTTTATTTGGGGTCGGCGCAACACGTTTTCTTCTTCCATTCTCCCCTGTTAGACGTCACGGCCTCATTTACTCCTTTCTCTTTCATATCAGTCTTTACACAATCCATCCATCTTTTCTTTGGCCTTCCTCTCCCTCTCCATCCATCAATACTAATGTCCATCACTCGTTTAGTCACATGCGCTTCATCCCTCCTCATTACATGTCCATACCAAGCCAAACGACTTCCTTTCAGTTTTTCAGTAACGGGTGCCACTTTCAAACTTCCTCTAATATACTCATTCCTTACTTTATCCATTCTTGTCACTCCACACATCCATCTCAACATTCTCATCTCCGCTACATGCAATCGTTTTTCATCCATCTTCTTCACAGCCCAGCATTCTGATCCATACAATACGACAGGTCTAATCACGGACTTGTATATTTTCCCCTTTAACTTGAGGGGCATCCGTGGGTCGCAAGTTGTTCCAGTGACCTGTCGCCATTTCATCCATCCTGAGTTGATCCGGTGCGTTACGTCCCGGTCTACTTCGCCATTTCCCTGAATAAGCGACCCGAGGTACCGAAAATCGGAGCAGACCGGTATGGGCGTTCCGGCAAGGGTTATGGGCACAGGACTGGAGAGACCGCCGAAATCACAAAACAAGTATTCCGTTTTGGTTCTACTTAATTTCAGGCCAACATTCTCCAGTCTTTGCCACCACACCTCCAATCTGCTCTGGACCTCTAGGCCACTCTCGGCAACTAGCACAATGTCGTCGGCAAACAGCATACACCAGGGAGCCTCTTCCTGGATGTCGAACGTAAGAGCGTCCATTATCACCAGGAAGAGGTAAGGGCTTAGAGCCGACCCTTGGTGCAAGCCGACTGAAACATTGAAGCTGTCGGTAGTGCCTGCTGTAGACCGTACTTGGGTTCTACATCGACTATACATAGCACGGATCAACTGCACATACTTCCCAGGCACACTTTTCTCCTTAAGGGCCCACCACAAAACCTCACGGGGTACCCGGTCGTATGCCTTTTCGAGGTCGATAAACACCATGTGCAAGTTTTTATGTGCACCTCTATATTTTTCGCACAGCTGGCCGAATATGGCATCCGTCGTTCCCCGACCAGGCATAAAACCGAATTGGTTCTGTGAAATTTCACTCTCTTCTCTCAGTCGCCTTTCAATAACTTTTTCCCAAACTTTCATACTATGTGACATTAGCTTTATTCCTCTATAATTGTTACACTCCAGCACATCATCTTTGTTTTTAAAAATGGGCACCAGCAAACTGTTACACCATTCGTCAGGTATGGCTTCTTCCAGCAGCAATTTATTGAAGAATAAAGCTAACCACGTCCATCCGTCCATCCGCAATAACTTCCATACTTCAACCGGTATTCCGTCCGGTCCTAATGCTTTACCATTCTTCATTCCACTTACTGCAATCCTTACTTCATCCACGCTAACCTTTCTCACTAGGCCCTCATTCACTGGTTTATTTTCGAGTACCCCACTCCAGTAATTCTCCTCATTCATTAGTCTTTCAAAGTAACCCTTCCATCTATCCTTAATTTTCTCATCATCCGAAATAACCATTCCAGCTTCGTCTTTTACGCATTTGACCTGACAAACATCCTTCGCCTTTCTCTCTCTAGCTCTAGCAAGCCGGTATAGCTGTTTTTGGCCTGCTGGACTATCCAGTGTGTCATAGAGTTTATTCTGGGCGTTTGCTCTAGCTATAGCCACAGATCTCTTAGCCTTTTTCTTGAGAGCATCATACTCACGCTTCTTTTCAGCTTTCAAACTAGCACTCTCATTTCCAACACTCTGCCATTCTTTGAACTTCTTCTTTTTATCCTTCAGCACATTCCGTATCTCTGGCGACCACCACCATGTATCCCGATCTATCGTGCCCTTTCCTTTCGTCTCTCCCAAAATACCTTTTGCTGCGCTCCTTATACACCGAGCCATCTCATTCCAACATTCATTTACACTTTGATCATTCATATCACCCATCTCTATAATTTTATCCACCACTCGTTCTATTAATTTCTTCGCACAATCATACTTCTCTAGCATATGCCATTTTATTTTAGAGGGAGGTCGCTCTTTTTGTTTAATAAGCCTTATTTGAACGACTACTTCCATAACCAGGAGTCTATGTTGTGAGACCAAGTCTTCTCCCGGTAGCACTTTGCAGTCTTTGATGTGCTTAAGGTTGTTGCGTCTGACGAGGAAGTAGTCGATTTGTGTGTTATGAAAACCACTTTTGTACGTTATGAGATGTCCATCGGCTTTTTGGAACCAAGTGTTGGCCACTGCGAGATCAAATGCAGTAGCCGATTGCAGTAGAGTTTCCCCCTCATTGTTGAGATTACCATATCCCCATCCCCCGTGTACTCTTTCATAACTTCTTCTCATTCTTCCCACATGTCCATTAAAATCACCTCCAACTATCAATTCTTCATGCACAGGGATGGTCAT
The DNA here is from genome assembly GCA_950022955.1 of Xestia ashworthii. NCBI lineage: Eukaryota > Metazoa > Arthropoda > Insecta > Lepidoptera > Noctuidae > Xestia > Xestia ashworthii. The sequence continues at coordinate 3,789,679 of OX465556.1, forward strand.
CAAAACTGTATCAAAATCCTCCCAAAATTTCTCTTTCACCCTTTCTTCGCATCCTACCTGTGGGGCATACACACTAATCACGTTCAGTACAACGTTTTCTAACATTACTTTCACAACTATTAATCTATCATTAATCCTTTTTACATCCATCACACTGTCTTTCAAATTACTATCTAATACTACTCCCACGCCATTCCTCTTTCCGTCACTTCCACTGTAGAAAAACTTGTACCCTTCACCAATTTCTCTCGCTTTTGTACCCTTCCACTTAGTTTCTTGCAAACATGCCACATTTATTCTTCTTTTTTTCAACACATCCGCTAACTCTCTGGCTCTTCCAGTCATTGTCCCAACATTCCAACTGCCATACCTCAATCTCACTTCCCGGGCTCGCTTCTTACGTCGCACCCACCCGGGTTGGTGCAACAACCCTTGTCCATTTCCCGCGGGGGCCGGGTGCTGCCCCTGCGCGTCGCCTGCGGGGTACGCCCTAGTCCTATCGCGCATATCATTTATTCTAAACATGTTGCAAAAAGTTTTAGCTTAGGTTTTATAGTCGGCTGCCTACCAGACACTAACCCTCCTTGGGAATGCTTTTGCTGGTGATTTATCCGTCACCACTCGGTTGACCCAATGTGCTTGTCACTATGCACTGGGTCGTAAGTTCTCTTAGTCGCCTTTTACGACACCCACGAGATGAGATGGGGTGGCCTTATTCTTTAGTTCCGGGACCACACGAAAAAATTGTTATAAGCAATATTTTTGTTACTTCCTTGCCTTGCCTGAATTTTTTTCCTGTTTTTTACTTGTCTGTAGCAGTCTGTCCATCACGGCTTTAATATTGAAAAAGTTAAAGGTAATTAACAAAAACAAACGATTTTGCATGATATCTAACCAAAGACAAAGGCGGTTAGTTAAATTACTTTGATGGTTTTTGATAGTGACAAGCGCAACTCTACTACTTACTAAGGCTTTTTATAAAAAAAAAACTTTAAAAAACAAGAGCCGATACAATGCCGGAGTCAGGTAAAATAGATTTATTTTATTGCTTTTACTATAGGACTTGGGCTAAAGCCATAAACTCTCACATCGAAAAAAAAAATTATCCCGTCTAAAAAATTATAATCTTAGTTATTATAAAATTAAGGAAAATTATGATTTTAAAACGAGTTTTTTATTACTCTATTTGGCAGCTGTGCCTACAAAGGCAGGAAATAATAAAGGAAGCCAAAGAATTCTTTCAATTCATCACATTTTTCCTTCCTGGTAAATCCATGCGGCGAAGTAAAGTAGTGTCGTCTCTATAATCCTTTATCTATGACGTGAATTAGCCTGTTGTACTCCTGTAGTCGGCAGCATTACAGACCGAACGCACGCATACTGCGCGCGCGCCGTATTGCGATCAAAGGGCGATTTCGACGATAGTAAATAAATTCGTATTAATTCAATTGAAGTGAATCGTTGTGATGAATTGAAGTGCGATTACTTTTTTTTGTTGGAAAATTTGGATTTTTCTAAAAACTGTGGTGAGTATGCTTTTCGATTTTAATTACTTGATTACTGTTTTGTTTTGTATTAAAGTAACAGTAGGTTGACGATTATATTTTATGTCTTTGTTTTTGAATGCTAAATTGCTTATGTTAAATGATATTCTACCACCAAAATTGCTTGTAAATAAACACGTCAAAAAATAAATAATACTTAGAACTATATAGAATCGGTATATTCTCTGATTACTTCGACAGAAGTCATAGTTACAGTCTCTTCTAAAGTCTAGACAAAATCTTGGTCAAGTAATAACAGAATACTGCAGATTGGTGTCCGAGATGGTTTTTCAACGATTTCAAAAAAAGGAGGAGGTTATTTGAGAAAGTACCTCACAGATTTGAGTAGAGCTATCCAGTCAGTGCATGCATTTCAGTCGAGAGACAAAATTCTCTGTCCTTTCAATAATTGCATTGAGAATAAAAATCATACAATTGAATATTTATTTTAGTACTTTGATACAAGTCAATCTTATTTACGCATTGAGGTACGAGTAAGATTTATTGCACGCTGAGTCGCTATCCAATGAATGTACGTAATCATAAATACGTAGTACGTAAGACAAAAATAATCTAAAGAGCAAATTCCAGTATAAACTAACTTGTTATTTAGTGGAAAGCCTTTATAATTGTAGGTCTGCCTGAACTGGGACTATGTAGATATTATGTCGTATGTGCATTATTACTAGAGTCCAATTGAATCGTTTAGCTTCGTCTCAACATTTTCTTGGTCAAGGTTAATTTTGTTTACATCTTTAAGGACACTGGTGTGTTGTCAATTTTGATTTTATAAGAAACAATAAAAAAAAAAAAAAAAAATTTTTTATTTAGTTTGTTCTTGGAAGCAAATCCGCTTGATAATAATATGTATTTTAATAGTATCCTTTTCAACTAGATTTCTACTAAACTACTGTATTTGATTCTAATGTCAAATGGTAGTGAACTAAATAAAGAGTCCGATAGTTTTGGTACGATTTAATCTGTTAATGGAGGAGGAAAAAATAACATTAAATAAGTTTTTCATTTAAATAATGTTTCATTGAAACGATATCACAATTTATAGATCTATGGATTAATTGTTGTCATTTGTTAGCCGTGAGACTTTGAGAAACGCTGTCATTCTTGGAAATAAAAAACATAATTATCCTATTCTATTTCCTACTAATATCATAAATGCGAAAGTTTGTGAGTATGGATGTATGTTTGTTACCCTTTCACGCAAAAACTACTAAACGAATTGGGATTAAATTTTGCACTCCGATAGTTTATAACCTGGATTAAAACGTAGAATGCTTAATCCCGGCAGCAAGATTCTTTGGAAAAATAATCATGATGACAGTATCAAAAAATTGCAAATCTATTTAGTGCGTCAGTTAGGGTATTGGAAAAAAATGGACACGTATTTTTTGTTTTTGTATCAACGAATATTGACAGAGATAAAACTCGGGAGTGGGGGGGGGCTCGTGACGTGAAAACTCACTAAGAATTATACTAAGGCGTGACGTATTTAGAATTTTAAAAGCGTCGTATCTTCGTCAATTTTGGTTTACGTAACAAAAGAAAAAATATGTGTCAAATATTTTTTTATAATCTAACTGACGGACTAATTAGTTTGTTCTGTCGTCTACCCTATTATCAAACTTCACACGCGAAGGAGCTGGCAGAAGCTACAAAGTTAACATACAATAGTGGCCACATACTGGAATCGAAACAATCAAAACAAAGTTGGAAAAAACGTTAACGCATTATAATGATAAAGTTTTCTATTAAACACAGGCAGCCGTTGGTCTTGACTATTTCGGTAATTAGAAGTGTAACAACCAGTCTTACCAAGAAGTATATCCTGTTCTTTGTAACTAAATTGTGAAATTAAACTTTATTAACCGCGTTGGAGAGTGCCAGTGAGTTTATTTTTTTGTTCTTTATATGCCCCATTGCTGGGCAAATGCCTTCCCCATATCCTTCCAGGTATTCTTCTCTAGCGCAACCTCGCATCAACCCTCGTGATGCACGTCTAGAACATCTTGCCACCTCATTTCATGTCAGCAGTGATTTTTTTTGTCTCAATTCAATGCGTAGGTAGGTACCTACATATTTTTGTCTTTATTTTACCCCATAGGATAGTAACAATTTATATATTTTATGAAATACTATAGTAATAATAATTTTTATTTTATAGTTTTCATTTATTTTTATAATAAAATAAATAAAACATAATAGCACTGATTGCTCTTGAACGCAGTAAGAGTTCGGATTGATCGCGTTCAGTTTTATTGGTAAGGTTCGTCCTAAGTAACACAAATTAACAATGATAACCCAGATTATACGATTACTTTTAAAAGTAGTTTAGGTTTATTTAAATACTAACATGATAAATTCTAATTATGCTTATTTATCTTATCTTTGACAGTAATTAAAGTTGTCACTAAATAATGAGAACGTATGAGATAATTAGTGTGGATTAAGATTACTTACCTACTTATGACCGTTTTCATGAACATCAACCAAAGCAAATAAATAAATATGAATATCGCTGGACATTACACACAGCGATATCTGGTGCCCTGGTACACTAAGCAAGGCTTGTGTCGTGGTCACCAGACAGTTGATATACTACATATATACTTTTTGGTTATAAATACATACTTATTATACTACATACATATACACATCCATGCCTCGGAAACGTCCGTGCTCATCACACAAACATTTGCTCCTACCGGGATTCGAACCCGGGACCCTAAGAACGTAAGGTAGCTTCACTACCGCTGATAAGAACTAAACACGACAGGAATTAGTTCATAAAACACTCATGTTTATTAAACGTACGGTCATAAGTCTTATAATATTGTACACAACACAACGGACATGAATCATCCATAGTATTAGTTACATAACAATAACGAAGGCAATGCCAATTGTGTTGATATACTATAGACAGTCACAGCAATGCATTACTTATAAACATAGATTACATAGATCTCACAAGCACATAGAAGTGCTAAAGACTAATGTTTATAAAACATGCCATTCTATATTTGAGAATCAACCTACCTAAAGTGAAATTATTACAATCTTGTGTGCCATTAGGTGAAGGAAGAGCTCGTGGCTGAAATAATAATAGCCGCTCGGGTCGATCTGTAGTTTAAGCCGTGCTTGCCTAGATTGGTCTGTGGATGGGTGGTCACCCATTACATATCGAGTTTCTTTCGTATTTCGGAAAGCTTGTTAAGCAGTTGGTCCCGGCTGTTATTTGTAGATCTTTGACACTCGTTACAGGTTAGTGGCCCCAAAAGTCTGACACCAGTCTTACCAAGTGGCGTCGTATTTCCCAGTATTAACTGGGTTGTGGAGGTCAGATAGGCAGTCGCTCCATGTAAAGTACTGGTATTCGGCTGCATCCGGTTAGACTGGAAGCCGACCCCAACATAGTTGGGAAGGCGCTGGCCAGATCATGATGAGTTTAGACTAGTAACAAAAATGTCATACCATCCATAGCAAAGTTAAGTCTGATAATCAGTCTGACCAAGGGGTATCGTATTATCCAGTACTAACTTGTGTTGTGGAGGTCAGATAGGCAGTCACTCCATGTAAAATGGTATTCAGCTGCATTCGGTTAGACTATGCGACGCCAAAATAGTTGGGAAAAAGGCTAGGCACATTTAAAATCGAAAAGATGCTCTCAGTTTGCGAATGCTGCGTTCTACGTTTGAAGTAAATACTAAGTACATACAGAGTGTAAACAACCTCATCACGAACCCATCAACCTAACCTATTCATCAAACTAAGTAACTTTATGCATAAATTATTGCTGGGAAACCAGTTCTTTTTTGGGGTTAAAAAACATGTTTTGTGTTAGAACTCAGTGTTACGCACTCGAAACAGTGTGTATGTGAGTGGATTGAATAGATTGTACAAGGGTCGTGAAGGTGTTTAAAGTACAACTCTTACAATTAAAAACTTGTATTTCGAAAAACTTCAAAAAAAAAAGAAAAAGTAGAAGTAAATACAAGTGCCTTTCGGGTTCGTTATGAGGTTTTATACCCTTTATAATTTTCGTGTTGTCTAATTATCATTGAAATGAAACAGCTGTGTATTTTACAGTAAGCTAAAAATGCTTTCAGTTATAAATTTATTTTTTGGAAGGTGTTTTGTTTTTTCATAAAAGTTTTTTTCTTTTATTCGTCTTTGTTGATTACATTCTACGTGGCAATGCTGTCAGTTTTCAGCACATTTCCGGATGACAGCGAAGTGGAGCAGTACAGACGCCTAACCTAAGCGTCGTCATGTTGTTTATTTTGTAAGTTTATGTTTAGCTATATATGTTATTCAAATAGACGGATAGTATTCGATAACTAACCGTAATCACAAACGCAAAAGTCAATATTTATTTGATTTTTTTAAGATTAAATAACGCAGGTGTAAAGATAAGATTATATATACAAATAACATTTGTATCATTATCAGGGTTTCATTTAGTACAAAAAATTGAGTCTTATGGATACCAAACCTATGTAAGTTAAAAAAGAGGTAAGTCACCTTTAGATCTTTATTTTGTTTGCTCACTACACGAACGTCATCTTCTCGAACGGCTCCTTATAGGTACTTCATCCGACTTATCTTTTCTTATTTGCGATTTCAGGTTTGGTCCCATAGTAAAAGTTGTTTGTTGTCATGATTACAATCACGTGTTTAAGTATCGTACACTAATTGCCAGTTAAGGTGATTGGTAATTAGATGTAACCTTGAAATGGGGGATACTAGACCTTATTTGCAACAGGTTTGACCCGATACCTTGGGGTCCAAACGAGGTGGTTTTTGAGAAATCGAACTTTTAAAGTTTTTCGCGAAACCTGTACTACCCAGTTTTATTAAAATACTACCTTCTCATGAGCAATCGTTATTTTCTGGTCATTTACGTACTAAAAGAGGGTATCGTGGTACCATTTGGGAAAGCTAATAAGACAACAAAGTAGGTTCTATAATCTGCACGACACAAAATAAATGTGTCACACATTTATTTTGAGAAACCGGCCTTGAAAATCACGATTATTTTCAGAAGATAACCTTAATGGTGCCTATTTTCCAAAGGCAGATGTACTGTTTTGATAAATTAGTTTTCGGAGGATACATTCAATCATGGGCTATCAGAAAAGTATTAGTTTGAAATCCTGAATGACGTAGATTTCTCACAATAAGGTCTAGTATTCCCCATTTCAAGGCCTGTATTCAATTACCAATCACCCTGTATACACCATTACTGTGATTGAGTTTGTGGCTTTCGATTCCAGAATGACCTAAAAGTACTTAATAGTGCTTAATATTTTAACTTATCGATGAAAATTTCAATTAACAAAATCACCTTAAACTGTGAACACTTATCGTCACTTCCCTTCACTTGAAAGTGGTTGTATTTTACTAAACAAACAATTGAACACTGACAGATTCCGACATAAAAAAATGTAACAGATTTGATTTATGCTTTATAAAATTACCAATTCATAGCTGTAACAAAGTCTCTTCGGTTTTAATAGGAGTAATTAGCCAAAGGTGTATGCTCGAAAAAATGATGATTTATGAAAACATCCCAATTACATAACATAATATTACCAAGCCGTTCTTCCCGTTCTTCTCGTTCTTCCCGTTCTTTTTCCCGGTCTTCCCGGTCTTCTTTCCGTTGGTCCTGTTGTTCCCGTTGTTCCCGGCTTGTTCCTGTTGTTCCTGGGGTTGTTCCCGGTTTTTCCGGGCTTCCTGGTTCTCTTTCCGTTCTTCCCGGTCTTCTTCTCGTTCTGCCCGGTCTTTTTTCCGGTCTTCCCAGTCTTCTTCCCGGTCTTATTCCCGTTCTTCTTCCAGGTCTACCCGTCTTCATCCCGGCCCATTGTTCTCATTTTTCCTGTTGTTCCCGGTCTTCCCGGTCTTCTTCCCGTTCTTCCCGGTCTTCGTACTGTTCTTCTTCCCGGCCTTCACGGTCTTTTTCCCGTTGTTCCCAGTCTTCTTCCCGGTCTTCCTGGTCTTCATCCCGTTGTTTCCGTTATATCCGTTGTTCCCGTTCTTCCCGGTCTCCTAAAAATAATACTAGGACTTTCTTGAGATTTTTCTACGTAAGTAAATGTATTTTGAAATGAAATCTATGAATGTATTTTTTTTTCACAGTCCCCGTTATAAAAACTACATATTTTACCGTCTGCGCCTAAAAATAGGTATTCCATTTAGTAATAGTATTTTTTTTGTTTTAATATCTAATGCTTATACTTATATATCATAAAGAGGAAAGATTTGATTTTTTGTTGGTTTCTGTGTTTGTTACGATTTAACTCGAGAACTACTGTTCTGATTTTTAATGTAAATTCCTTCACCATTTCAAAGCTACATCTTTACCGAGTATTGTATAACATAAACTATAAATTATATTGATATATCCTGAAAATCAGCCGAGCTAGGTATTTTCGCGGACGAAGTCGCTGGTGAAGTGCTAGTCCTAACTAAAATTTCTCAGCTTCTTTCACTAACAAACAAAAAAACAAACATTCCAAAAACAATTCATTATACCCCTATTATTATTAAGACAAAAAAAAACTTTTCCCTCTCCGATATAAGTACGAATATCACTTTGTATAGCGGCCCATTGTTCTCCCAACATAAATATTGAGTAATGACGTCATAGATTTGCTCAAAACCGTGACCCAACCGGCCTCGAACCAGTTTCATAAAACGCAATAATCAACCTTATGGTAATTGGTATACAGTACTAATTAGGAATTTTAGGGTGGTAGAAAACTGGAGTGTAATGTCTGGGTAATCCTTAGGCTTAGTACGATTTCGTATTAAGGCTGGCTCTAATGACGGACTTGTAAAGATAAAGGCGGTAAGATTGTGTAATTTCCTGCGTTTTATTGTGTACTGTTTGCCCGGACAACCCTTTATTAGGACTACATGTAGGTAACATATTATAGAGATAGGTATTGCCTACAATATTACATTGTGAGTCGAATTCTATTCAGGAAAATCACTCAATAGAGCAGTTGCAAGTCACAGGTTTTGAATTCGAATCCAAGACTAATATATTGTATAATTATCACTTACCTCATTGAAGGAAAACATCGTGAGGAAACCAACATGCTTGAGAGATATTTCTCGACGTAAAGAAGAGGCTCATGAGTGGTATTAAAACTCGGACACAGGTTAGGCATTAACCACACAATAAAGAAGAACTCAATTTGCAGCATAGATTCAATGATCTTTGAAATAAGTAAATGCTTTGAGTTTGAGATCTGAACGTGAAAGTTTAAAAAAGACAAAAAGAAAAGGTTCCGCAAGGGCCGATGCCTGCCGGAGTTGCGGGACTGTTCAAAAGAGAAACCGTGACCCTGGAATACAAAGGACTAAGAAGGAACATGAATGGGTTTTAGTCCGTAAAAGTCTGACTCTCCCTTCCGCTCGAGAGGGGATTTATTAATTCGATGACTACACGTTCATAAAATATAGTTACTAAAATAAACTATATTTTATGTACACTGAAAATATTTCTACTTTTCATTTAAGATCTAAATCATTGAAATCTATTCAGTAGTTTGAAAAATGTATCAAAAATACCTAAAGATTTAATCATAAAATGATTTAATATTCAAGATACGCGTACTCCTATCGGACAACATTATCAGGTCATGTCTTTTCGTGCTTTATGGGAATATACCGTTCTAACGATATACTATATTAATCAATTGGGTCCAGGACCAGAGTCCATACATTTGTGTTCACTGTTCAGTTACAGTCTAGTGTGTTAATATACTAAACGATGCAACAACGACTGTGCCAAATAGTGAATCAATCGGTCTATTGTTAGATTTCCAAACGTGTTGATTGGCACCTCTTTGTTGGTAGGTGTCGACTTACAAGTCTTATGTTCCAGGACACGCCACACCATGCCTATATTTTCAATAATACAACAAATAACTATATTGTATCCATGCAATAAAAGATCACAGGCGGGACGCCTCACAGTATATAGTCCGGTAAAACGGAAGACAAACTCATAGGTTGAACTGTAAGATGCCATTACAAAAAAAACATTGCCCAAGATTTATTATTGTAAACTACATCTCGAAACCACATTCAATAAAAGACCTACACCAACTTTTTTCAAAATTCCTCAAGCGATGAAGAAATAGAGCTCACTCGACTGTCATTATACTCGATCAAAGTAATTGCGCTTGATTGATACGTGGGCGCAATAGTATCCTCAGTTGGGAAAATCGTAAACACTAGATTAATGCTGAACTGGTGTTTGGCAAAAACTTGGGTGAAACCTTCCGTGTCAATTCAACTATGCGAACTCCAATCGCTCCGTCCCTACTCAGGCCATGCCAGGACAATGGCCAACAGCCTCTACGTACATCTGTCGAAGTTCCCGCTAGGTGGTTGAATCAAGGGCCTGATTCAGAAGGCAATACAGGCAATACTTTTCACAATAGCCCTAACAACCAGTAGCTTGGACCCTGTTCCCCCCACCGGAGGACCACTTCTTGATCAGTTGGAAAGAGGATCGATTGGCATCAAAAAAATGTTTTGTGTAAAATGGCAATTTTCTTGCTAACTGTACGTTTTCTTTTAAATCTGTGAATGGGGATCAAAATTCAACTAAAATATTTGGATGGTTTCTTAAGACCATTTTTGTGTAGCTGCAAAAGTTAAGACAGGTCGGTATAACTGCCCCGTTTACCGTTTCCACCGTGTTTATGTGTGTACTGCACCTTCATTTACACAGATTATTTTGTTATATTTTCACAGTCAAATCTACCAAATCACTGGTTGTATGTCAATCCTTTTGTAAGTCGTTGTAGTAATAGTCATCCCCTCCGTTCTGAAAAAGATTGCCATGGACCTAGACCCGGATAAAGGTCTTTTATTGATGAACCCAATACCTGGTTCTTTACCTTCGGCATGCAGCATGTGCCAACCGCATTTATAGTTTCTTGGTCAACTGCTATATTATAATATAGGTAGATCAGTTGTGATCAGTGGCCAAACGGATTTTGTTCTGATCAGATGGACATCTAAAGTTAGATTGTCTATAGTAGATTTAAGGTGCAGGTAGTCGACCTAGATAAGCATCTACCCAGCTACCTGTTTGGTAATCGGTACCCACCTAATCAACTAGGTTAGGAAGATCCCCTAATCTATGTCCACTAACTTTCTATAATCGATAATAACGGTACCAGGCGCTGGATGAAGAATTTTGTTAATAATATTATTGTAGGATGTTGAAAGTAAAACTATTTCCCAGTAATGTTATCATCGCCATAATTATCTCGTAGTTTATGAATAGAAAATAATAAAGGAATCAATGATGCATATTCGATGCTATCTGATAAAAATATTAGTGTTTTCAAATCTAAACATTCGAAATGCCATTTTTTGTAGTCAAAATTACGGAATTACAAAATTGTAACGTATGGAAGTAGGTAGGCACGTTGAACTTTGTCCGAAAACAATGACTAGCTTATTTGATTCGAAATACGTGTTTTTGTTTAGTCACCGGCCGCGGTGTTAATATATTGTTACCTATTGATGACGTCATTAAATATTTAGGGTATTAAATATTGTTTTCGTTATCAGATGTGACAGTAAACTATATGTGTTAATACGAGAACCGTTTTTGTATCTAATATCTTTACCTTTCACATAAATAAAGGATGTAAAACACGTCTTCACGATGCCGAAAAGTACTTGCTCTCCTCGTCAGTGCGATTTTTTTTTTGGTTCTACGCCTTACCTGGAAACCTCCTAGTTACGGAGATATTGGGGGTCAACGTTCCAACTTTTTGCCACTTTTTAAATTCAAGTTTTATAGTATAAAAATTTTACTTTAAACATAGCTACGACCCCGTTCTATTCAATCCATCCATCAGCACAATGTTTTAAGTGCTTAAAATTGAGTTCTACCACAAAACATGATTTTTCACTCCAAAAAAAAAGTCGTTTCCCAGCAATAATTTTTGTGTAAAGTTACTCAGTTTGATGTACAGAATGCTTGGTTGACGGCTTCGTGATGAGGTGGTTTACACCCTGTATTGTTTGAGCTCAGTCATGTTACGGCATCAGCGGTATTCTTTCTTCAGATTCGTATAAAGGTGTTAGTGTACGCCGTACGGAGAGTTAAAAGACACTCCAGCAAAGTGGAACATTGTCTGATAAAGCTATCGCATTTGCGTTGGGTGTTCGATACTCCACTAATCCCTCACTTCGTCAAATTGTGGTCGCATTGGCCTACTTGGGTACACAATCGATTATAACTATGAGCCTTTCACATTTTGTTTTTTAATTTTACTTTTTTCTGAATATTATCTCACTACTAGGCAGGTACCTTTGTCCTGCGCCAATGCACCAACTCGAACCAGCCTTCGTAAAACGCGACTAGGTCATCTTGCCACCAGTTCCTTCCATCCATCCTAAGGCACCCATTTCGTTGAAACCTTAGCCCAGCGGTCGGTAGGCATACGCTGGCCGAGTGTGCCGCTTGGGATGAGCCGCGCCGTGCCCTCGTTGCAGAGGTAGGAGGAGACCTGTCGCTGGCGGCCGCCGTTCATTCGATGGTCGGCAGCGCAGAGTCCTGGGACGCGGTGATGTCCTTCTGCGAGACCGTCATGTCGCAGAAGGAAGCTGCGGAGAGGGAGAGGGAGATGACCAGCTCCCGCCCATCCCGCAGCAGACGCACCGGGCGTCGGCAGAGGGCTGACAACGCCCTCTTCCGGCCCCCCTAAATTGGTCCAGGGATTAGGATTCGGGGACATCCGTCGCCCCCCATCACTCTGGACCCGAGACGGCGGCGCGTTGTGTTCCACGCGCGCCTCTCATAGACGTAGCGGGGGGAGTTTTACACCTCACTCCCCCCAGCACTAGTCCGGGGCAGCGGAAGTCGCATCAGATCCCGCTGCCCCCTGACGCAAGTTTGCGAGGGAACACCGGTGTGGTTTTAGTCAGTACGAGTCTGACAGACCCATTGAGGATTTCCACATCGAGAAAAAAAAAACGGGCGGTAGGCATATGGATTACTTACACCAGCCCGTCCCATTTGAGCCGGATAGCCTTTTGGCCTTTTTTTGTTTTTTTTTTCGCATGTGAAATCATCAAATAACTTAAGAGGGAGTGTCAGACTTTTACTGTGTTCTTTCCTCGCCCTTTACGTTCCGGGGCCACGGTATCGGTATCCTTTGTGTTCGGGGCGGGCAGACCATCAATACCGTCGAAATGGTGTACTGTCGATGCAACGTATTATCGATATGGTGTGCTATCGATGTAGCGTACCGTTGATTTAGTGCACAGTCGATACAGCGTACCGTCGATTTAGGCTATCGATTCATTCACTCGTCGATGGACCGTTGTCGATACAGCGACCGTCGATGTAGTTACTGTCGATATTATGAAGGTAACCCCTTTCGAAACAGTCCCGCAGCCCTAGCTAGCCTTTATATCTACGTCTAAAATTACCGTTTTGGATCGCAGCGTAATGTTCCGTATCTCTGGTCTGTTTACACCTAGAATGCTGCACTCCAAGGTGGAATTTTAAGGCTGACCAGGTCTAAAAAGAACTACAGTTTTCATAAAGATAGGCCATTAAAACTGTCATAAGCATTAGATTAGAGTTACGTAGACATTAGCCACGTACCACAAAATTAGCATATTATTAAACTAGAAATAAAAGATGGCATCAAACACGCATAATCTCTCCGCTGTATGAGTCGCTTAAAAAATTTGATAATAAAAGTAAATGAACGTAGCGTGCGTCGTGCGGTCGAACGAAAGTCGCTGGTGTGTGAATGGCCCAATAAAAACTGATTGTTGTATGTATTTACTTATGTTTGTTGCTAAATTATAATAGCTGCTGGCCTGTTGTTATTATTTTTTTATTGTTTAGCCAGAGAGTAGACAGATCTTTATTTATTTTTAGGTTTTAGTACGGATACATTTTATTTTGACAAAATAAAACTTTTTGGATCGAAAGTTGGAAGTTGGGAACTTGTAAAACTCTACTAATGAATGTAATCTTTGATTTTCAAAATTCTCTACACATAAAAGATTAAAATAATTAAGATAGAAATATTTTAGAAGAAATTGGCAACAACTAAACGATAGTGGCAAAATTAATTGGGCACAGGTAAAACTAAAAGTACTGCCATTTCACCGGTAAATTATTTTGAAGTGCCATGTTATTGGGTGCGAGCTTCTTGCCATCAACCAGGCATAAATTCAGACTCCGTTGCTGCTACTGAGAACTTCCTGATGAAAGAGCCCAATAAAATTGTTCCTTAACCGGGAAAACCCAGGACATCATGCTAGACTGAATCAACGAAGCAGTCTACTCAAGGAGATGATACATGCCGTGTCTCACAACAAACCACGAACAATTGCGGTGATTTCAAAGGTTTTATTATTCTTATGCTATAAAAGTTCGTGTTCGATCTATGACGAAGTGCTTGGCCACACCAATAAAAACTTCTCTCCTGTCGCGATAATTCATTTCGCGGAAAACATGGAAGAGGCGGTTGCGCTGTATCACATGGCGGCTAATAATTATTTACTGCATCTTTCCTTATCCTCTCATTATTCCAATCCGTGATTAACAAGTTCAAACCTCTCGGACTATCGCAGTCAACTAGAGCGCGCGAAGTGTAAGCCTAACGCACGAACTTTGTCGCGACAAAACTCTTTGATGTGCGGCAATTTAACGACAGCGGTGCGAGCGAAGGGCATTCGTATTCGCGAAGATGATTCGCGATAGGACGAATTCTTTGGCCAGACGTCTCGCGACAGCGCAAATCTTCGCGTTATCGCGATAGTGTAGCCCCAGCATTACAGATATTCTTACACATTGCGTATTGCACACCATCATTATCATTTCAACCGAAAGACGTCCACCGCTGGAAATAGGGCCCCCCACATTGACTGGTGCCGTGCGTCTCGCATCCAGCGGATCCCCGCAACCTTCACCTGGGGGTCTAAAATGGCCGCTTTAGCAGAATCGTAAATGAATCACGTTAAAAAATTTAAATTCTTAAAATGGTCTTTGTAACCATTACCATAAAGTCCATTGTAAGAACTTTTAAGTTTCGTGATTCATTTTATTGAACAAAATTTGAAATTCTTAAAATGGACTTTATGGTAAGGACTAGTGGGAGGTATTTTGACGCAACGTCTTGCGTAGAAAAGTGGCAGGAAATTGACACATGAATGCATATGCAATGAAACGCTACGATATTGCAATGTTTTGTCGTGCACTGTTAATTGTTATTCTTTTTTTATTAAACGAACTGTGTACGGTCGAACAAGCTATTTGATTTACAGTTTAACCCACAAATTACAATGTAAATTGTAAACCAAATAGCTTGTTCGACCGTACCTAATAAATTGCATTTAAAAAATTATTTATGTGTTGGTGGTTTTAGACGCAATACTTATTTACGTACTTAAGTAGGCGGACTGCCCATGACCAGAAAATCATTATCTGCTCAGCCTTTTCCCAACTATGTCAGAGTCGGCTTCCAGTCTAACCTGACGCAACTGAATACCGATATTTTACATGGAGTGGCTACCTATCTCAACCACCTGCTCTTCAACCCCAGATAGACACCCTTTGCTAAGACTAGTTCTCGGACTTTCGGACCAGTGACTGTAACGACTGTCAAAGATCTACAAATGGGAGCCGTCACAAAACGTACTAAGGATAATATTTTTGTGTTCACCAAAAATCTTTTCTTCCCCGAAAATTACTGATCGTGCACCAAATATTAAAGTATCTCTGTCCCCATAATCGGGACTTAGGGCACCCCCCTGTTAAGTTAGTTAGGTTCCTTTAAACCCTGCACTCGGAAATAGGGGCCCTGCGAAGCGGGGCTCCGTCGACTACGCTTTAAGGAGAATATACGGTGTTTAATTGTTAAATAGATGCTCGTTATGACATATTTTAATTAACATATTTTGGTGCACATTCAGTATATTTGGTGGAACACAGGCAAAATTAGGTAAATGAAATGGGAATAAATTGAAGTACTTTTAAATACCATCCCTTAACTAATAACCTCGCTTCTAATAAATATCCTTTCAATCACGGCTACCGAGAGGATATCAGGTATCTGGATTTCTTTCAATTATTTGACCAAAAACTACTATGTTATCTGTAACTTGATCTGTTGATCTGCGGATTTTAACTGCGGTTCAGGATTAAGAATAACCCTAAATAAAAGTTTCTCTCCCAATCTCAGGCCACTCTTGTACTGTGTAATTGACTGATTTAGATGCCAAAAGGTAAAAAGACTGACAGACATACAGTTACTATCAACTTGCCCGGTTAAGCAGTAGCCAGTCTTCGTAGACTGAACTGCGAGATGCCCTACACAAAAAAAAAAAAAAAAAAAAAAACAGTTACTATCGCATTCATAATATTAGTTTGGGCACAGAATAATATAAATAATGACAAAGACTGCCCTTGTTAGTAAACATTAATAGATGTCTAAGGTGACCCCTTAATTTAGGTGTCCCAAATTAAGGGTGAATACACATCTTATCTAACTTTAATGCATGCCATTAACTCCGTAGACCAATTTGGCCGGTCATAAAATTTGTTATTACGCACATTAATCTACCAAATGTTTTTATTAAATATTAATAAAACTAATAGATGCGCACCATTGGACTCTTGGGTGGCACATTGTTGTAAATATTGTGGTTAATGTGTTGAAGATACTGTAGTTTTATTTAGCAATATTTGTAGGTACTGTGAATAGTGGGCATATCAATTAATAAGACAATATAATGTGTAAAGCTCTGGTCAAACTGGAGCTAATTTAGCACACACTGATTGTTTCACCTTTTATGAGGTTGCTCTCACTGCCTGGCACGAATATTATAATACCGTGGCTCCAAATAAAAAAAAGTTATTGTTTTATATAGGCCTGAATTTTAGTTGGTCGGTCGCGCCCGGTCGGTTGTTACGTCAGCGAGAACAAAATACGGCTGTCGGTCGCCGCTAACGTCAGCGTCGCAGTATGGTGCTAAATAGAACAAAATGTATACTCGTACGCGACCGCCAGCGCGACAAGAATTCATGCCTTATAGTATTATGCATACTTGTGGTCGTCAGTAAGGCAGCCGCACGATATAAAATACCTACTGGTATTCAGCTGCTTTCGACCCCAAAATAATTGCGAAATGGTAAGGCAGACGATGATAGTAAAATCAAGATTCAGGTTTTAATTATTTTAAGATTATGAATCTCAGAGTTTAAACCTTACAAGGAAGGTCTAAAGTCCACATAATGACTGAGTCACAAACGCAAATGCACTTGACGTAGATTTTTTTAAGATAAGATAAGATAAGATTCTTTATTTGTCTAAATATTGTATACACACAAGATACTATAATGCATTTATGAGTCAATGTTCATAAAAATAAACCTACGAGGACAATAAAACAATGAGATAAAAGATTCAAATGAAGTTTAAAATAATACGTTTCAAAAGGGGAAAAAATGAAATACATGAAAATAAAAGCAAAAAATAAAAATGTATGAACTCACCAACTCAATACTGAGTACTGGTATTATACAGTTGCATCAGCCGACCCCAAGATATAGTCCGCTCCACGAGAAGTTATAATTTTTGTAAGCAAAGAATTTCTACCAAGATACGATTATGTAGCGACAATTCAATCAACAATAAATACTTCCAAATTCAATCAACTCAAAATAATTATGATCATACGTGTAATGCAAAACTATCGAGAAATTTCACTTGTTCGGGTTATATTTTAGCGATATAAAGCGCTGTCGTTTTATGTTTTGTGGTACAAGAACTCACCTGACATCATGGAACGTAAACATTTGGGGCGCCAGTTTGAAGTAAGTTCACATTGACGTGACGCTGACGCTCATTTTTATATTTGATCCAAAGGTTGCGAACTCAAATGTACGTTTACAAAATTTATAGATTCTCGAGGCGGGGACTATAGTTGGGAAAATGTTAGGTAGACGATGAACTCACGTTTGTCTTTTTGATCTGGTGATACTATACTCATAAATGCTGGTATTAAACTGAATTCTGAAGCAAAGTCACCAATGATTTCATTTAAATTGTCCTGTAAATATAGTACTCTAGTAGACTCCCATTTTTTTACGATATCATTCTTTGCTTTTACTCTTTGCTATACTATAATAATACTTAATCCAGCTCTAAGCCATAATGTAACGTTCCACAAGTTAACGTTCTTGACCTTAATATAAAGGTTAAGTTACTCGTAAAGTCACGTAGTGAAAGTCGCAGGTTTGAGTCCCGGTGGAGACGTTTATGAAATTGTATTGGTCTTCTTATGGCTCCACAGGACGTTCAATATGGCATAACACAAACTTTGTTTATTTAACGCAAAATTGAAAATTTTCACTCAAAAGATAAACCTGTTTTTTGAGCTCAAATAAAATGGTTTATTTTTTGTGAAAAGAAAGCGTAAATTCTGGAAAAGAGAGATAGATTCTTTATCCAATTGACATAAATGCAAAAAAATCGCCAACTGAAATTTTTGGCTCATGGAGTAGGTAATCCTGTGAGTATACTTTTTCCTCTGACAAGTATTTCAGGCGCAAATTAAAAAAAAAACATTATAAATCAGTCATCCAAAGGTTTTCTATAAAATAGTACTATCAGCTAAAAGACCAGCATTATGCCCACAAAATTAGCAATATTGTATTGCTATTTAACAGTTTTGATGTCCAACAAAATAGTACCTAAATTCCGTGGTTAGAGAGTTTGCGAGTCGCATGATGTTAATAATAAAGAATATAAATGAAGAATATATGCTTCGCGGATCCCAAATAAATTGGTATGAGAATGATGAATAACGTATATTCTATCATTTGTTTCTCTTTCTTCTACCCACTATCTATTTCTTAGACCCTGCAAACTCAACAATTTTCCTGAAGACTTAAACCAAACTCATCATTGTTACAGATATCAATGCATATTCGATCCTAAAAAGGAACAGCTGGTAAATCCAAGATGGCGGCGATAAGCAAGCAGCTGTTTGACGCTGCGTGTCGCGATGCTGACTGCCACGTCATGCTACATCCTTGGAACGAGAGCTGCTTACGTGCTTCACCTGGTCTGTACAAAGATGCTGTCATCGGCAGTGCGAAGTTCTACTCAATCATTTATATTGTAAGTGTTATTCTAAAATAAAACATACGACTTTTATCCTCCAAGGAATAGGCACCTAGAGCATACAGGGTGTAAACAGCCTCTTCATGAAGCCGTCAACCAAGTATTCTGTACATCGGTGGGTCGTGGCGGTGTTTAAAGTAAAAATATAACAATAACAAATAGTATTAAAAAAAAAAACTGGTTAAAAAGTTGGAAATTTGACCCCCAATATCTCCGTAGCTAGAAGTTTCTCAGGTATGGTGTAGAACAAAAAAAAACCGGCCAAGTGCGAGTCAGACTCGCGCACCGAGGGTTCCGTACAAACCTGTAGGTATATAAGTAAAAGTTATGGTAATTTAAGATTTTCGGAATTTTTCCTATATGTGTACTTTATAACGTTGCTTCATGCCAAATTTCAAGATTCCAGGTCGTCTGGAAGTATTCTTTAGGTTTTGATTCCCTTGCGAGTAGTTGCGAGTTTCAAAATATGCGGCTTTAATTGCTGTATCTTTTGATTGCGTTGACGTAGAAGTTTGATTTTGTTACAGCTTAAAGATATTATAGACTTGAGTATTTGTTAAGAATTTCAATATAATACCACTACGCGTTCATGAGTAAAGGGGTAATAAGTTTAAAATTATTAAAAATATTTTTATTATATGATGTAACTAAAAATTTATGCTTTTCGCAATTTTTCCTTTATCTGTGTTATAAGACGTTGCTTCGTACCAAATTTCAAGATTCTGAGTTCACGGGAAGTACCCTGTAGGTTTTGATTCCCTTGCGAGTGTCGAAAATTTGCGGCATAAACGGGAGTATCTTTTGATCGCGTTGACTTAGAAGTTTGATTTTTTCACAGCTCCAAGAGACCATAGACTTGAGTATTTGATATGAATTTCAGCTTGATACCTCCACGCGTTCCTGAGAAAAAAGGTCTTGACAGACAGACAGACAGACAGACAGACAGACAGACGGACAACAAAGTGATCCTATAAGGGTTCCGTTTTTACCTTTTGAGGTACGGAACCCTAAAAATATCGCAATGACGGGGAGAGCAAGTACCTTTCGGCTTCGTTATGAGGTATTTTACAACCATTATAAGATTCCGAGACTGTTTCTGAATTAATCCTGTCATTGTAATTATTCTTGTAGAAAAATAAAAACCTTGATCGTTCTAACTTTTGACAGTTCTAACTTCAAGCAATTACTTTCATTTAAATAAAAACTACAGAATAAAATCTTGTCTATAATATTTATTTTTCTACAATAGACTAGTTTCCAACATCAATAAATTGCAAATTTATTTACCAGAACTTTTCGCGAATTATATTTTAAGCAAAATGCAGCCCAACACTGACCTGAAACTCGTAAGAAGATTTGAATGGCGGGCTACCTTGACGTTTCCACCTTAAACTATTATTTTAGTGGTTTCACAGAATAGGCTAGTTTCCACCATCGATAAATTACCAATCTAATTCGTCCGTCAGATAGAATATTGGAAAGTAATGGACACGTATTTTTTGTTTTTGTAAATCAATGAATATTGACAAAGTTAGAACGCATCAAAACTCGGGAGTGGGGGCTCGCGACGTCACAACGCACTAAAAATTATAGCACGGCGTGACGTATTGAGAATTTTAAAAGCGTCGTATCTTCGTCAATTTTGATCGACGTAACAAAAGAAAAAATACGTGTCAAATATTTTTTGATAATCTAACTGACGGACTAATTCATTTTTTTCAGGACACAAGCCTATCGTCTCGCGAGAAATGCGACATATAATCGAGATTGATGTATAGAGTAGATTCATTCTTTAAATAAGCGAAACATTCGTTTTCGTAATCCTCATTTTTCTTGTTTAGATCTTTACCCTTTATGAATTTTAATTCTACAGCTTCATTAGGTTTTCTTAATATCTCTGCTATCCTTGGTTGGCCTAACCTCGGTTCGTCAGCTATAATAAGGGAACCATTGTCACTCGATTGTGGTTTTGTTTTGCACTCTGAGTTTATTTTCGCTCGTTGTGCCCTTGTCATTACTATACTTACAATTTTTTCATTTAAAGACTTTAATTCATTCGAACTTATGGAAACCCTACTCAATGCATCAGTCAAGTAATCACTTTGACTTGTCTAGAGATACGGATGTAAATGTATTCTAGGCCAATAGAACAAGACTAAAATCCTATTTTAAAAATAGTCTCTCAATATTTCCAGGCACAAATCTTGATGCGAGGTAAAAAGATGAAGAGAAAGGAGGAATGGATCAAGATGGGTAAATACTACGTGAGATCCACGATGTTGGGACTGCTCGTCACATCGATTGCGCCCAATATTAGTTGTATTATTAGGTAAGGTATGTGGAAGAGGGTTAAACACATATTATTGTTAAATTAGTATTTCTTTATATCATAACCACGCTTTATATTTTTTAACCCATTTGCATTGAATGACTATTTCATAAAAAAGCTACACAATGGGATTAAATTAACTTAATTAAATAATAAAATAATTAAATAAAATAATGATAAAATATTTAAATAACATAAAAATATAAAAAAATATAAAACGTAAAAATTAATTGATTAACCCTCTATAAGTTAATTTAATCCTACCGAATTACATTTGATGACTGTAATGACTAAAACCCAGTAAAGCCATATTTGTTGCGGTCGAGAAACAACATCAACATCATTTCAGCCAAAAGACGTCCACTGCTGGACATAGGCCTCCCCCAATCGCGCCACATTGACCAGTCGCGTGCGACTCAAATCCAGCGGATTCCCGCAACCTTCACCAGGTCCACCTAGTGGGTGGCCTTCCAACGCAAAGTCTTAGTTCTTAGTCTTAGTTTTATCTTTCGGTTTGACAACGCCACTCCAGAACTTTTCGCGAATTATATTTTAAGCAAAATGCAACCCAACACTGACCTGAAACTCGTTAGAAGATTTGAATGGCGGGCTACCTTGACGTTTCCACCTTAAACTATTATTTTAGTGGTTTCACAGAATTCTAACAGACATCCAAATTGTTTCAGGAAG
This sequence comes from Xestia ashworthii, assembly GCA_950022955.1. Taxonomy (NCBI): domain Eukaryota; kingdom Metazoa; phylum Arthropoda; class Insecta; order Lepidoptera; family Noctuidae; genus Xestia; species Xestia ashworthii. The sequence goes on from OX465556.1 coordinate 3,811,446, forward strand.
TTGATGGGTGACAAGTTTACCCAATCTACGTACCTGTTCATACCTTTCACTCTGACCGGGCTCTTTATATACTTGGAGCCGCCTAGCAGGAGAGGGTTGGTCATCAATCTATTTTGTAATTTGGTAAGTCTATCTTCATGTGACTATTTTTTTTTGGATTATTCAGCTTATATAATATTTTAAAAGGATGCAAAAGCCCTGCATGGTCGCATAGTGGTTAAAAACTAACTGGAAGATTCTTTTAATGTACGGACACAAAAATAATAACTCATGATGACAATTTTGAAGCGTCACGCGTAGAATTTCTTCTGTACATAGTTCAACAAAAAAAACCTATCACCAGAACTATATGCGAATTCAGATTCGGAAGTCTGCATGCCACGTTAATATTGGTTTTTCAGTGGTTGCAGTGTAGGTTTCAGCAACGTCTATGGATATACTTTTATAGCAGTTTCGTTTCTCCCTTCAGATTGTGTTATTGTCTCATTTGTCGTCTATCGGTTGACAAAACCTTATCGAAAGATACTGTATGATGTATATTTAAGAAATATTTTCTTTGAAAACCTTCAGAGCAATACCAGATACTTTTTTGCAAAACTAGGCCTATTTGACAAAACCGTAAAGTATATTTTTCTGTTTTTTTTTGTTTTCCTTGTATTTTCTTTCAATAAATAAACTTTGGTGTATCCTGCATGACTTTACAAATCTCCTAAGCTATGGCTTTGCGGATATAAGTACAAACTAAGTACAAAACTTGTACGGTGGTATGCTCGATGGGGTCCAAAACTAAATTCCGTGGAAATACGAGTAGGTTTTATGAATAGACGTAAGAATCTCTCATGGAGAAAAATATATGATATTTTCTCGATCGTCATACTCTTTTTTACGCTTCAACTAACATCAAGTCATGTATGCAAAAGCGACAGAACTTTGCAAGGCTGTCCGTCGGATATATGTAGTTTTATATATTTATGTTTCACGTGTTTTGTTCTGTGAAAAATAGATTCTCTCTTTTTAACTTCTTATTTATACTATATATTATTATACTATACTAATTTATAAAGCAGAAGAGTTTGTTTGTTTGTTTGTTTGGTTGAACGCGCTAATCTCAGGAAATACTGGTTCAAATTGAAAAATTCTTTTTGTGTTTAATAATCTATTTATCGAGGAAGGCATGGCCCCAATTATTTACAATAAATTACCGAGTAGTTGGAAAGCTTTAAATACAGCACAATTTACTGATTTTTGAAATTTTGAACTTAATTTTTTTTATTTTTTTTTATTTTTGACATTTTGATTCTTTGGACATTTTGATTTTGGTTTTTGACATTGTAATTGTAATAATAATGATATTTGTATTGATAATGACATGCTAAAAAATCTGAAAAATCTGAATCTGAATATTTCTTAAATCTGTAAATAATGTAATGATAATAGTATGATATTTGTAATAGTAATGACATGAGTAATTTAATGATACTAATTTATATTTTCCTTTTAATACTAACATATGTTTTTAATTAAGTTGATGATTTAAAAATATTATAATAGTAAATTTTAAAATGGATCAAAATAAGTGTAATAATAATAATGATATTAATAATTTCAAATGTTTGCATGCCGATTGGTAAAATGTGGCTGAGAATAAAAATTCTATTCTATTCTATTCTATTCTAAGGCTTTAGGCTATATAATATCACGCTACGACCATTAGGAGCGGAGTAGGAATGAAAAATGTTGCAAAAACGGGTTTTTTTTTCCTTTCGTTTTTCTCTCTTATGTGACGCAGACGAAGTTGCGTCACATAAGAGACATAGTTTTAAATATAAAAAGATAGGTTTTGTAACCTCTCGTATGCCGTAACTGCAGACACAATTAAAAAGCCTTGTGTCTCGCGTAGATCTACATTAAAATTTAGAATACGAAGGGTTTTAATCTGATGAGTATAAATAACTTTATTAATATTATAGCTTGGTTCGTAAACTCGATAATAACTAGCTCTGTAAACACTTTTATAGCTGCCAAACTAGTGATTGCAAAATGTCACTTCCTCTTCCATTTTCGACTTTTGTGAATGTAGTGTGCTCTGATTGTTTTTGTAATAAATCTACGCTAATCGTTCAATATTAGTTTTCTTTATGATCCGCTGTTGATCTTTATTAAAAAACACACACTTTTCTTTCTTTCATTTTTGTTAAATTCCATTTTTCATTGGAGAATTCATTGCCTGTCTTCAGCGCTGCTAGGTTTAAGTTTCTCTTCGTACCTTCACTTCACGTTCCTGTGCCAGTCTTACCCAAGATTCTTCCTCGATTTGAAACAAAATACTTAAGCCTTATTTTTTTCAAAAGCGGTACGCGGTTCGCTGGTCTCAGTACACAAGTTCATGGGTTCATGGGTCCTTACCTGATTACCTCAGAAGGATGCTAATGTTCTTTTCTAAGAACATTCAAAATTACATGAAATTCCAGGTGATCGAGTACTACCTCAAAGTTCTGCAGAGAGCTGGATATCTGTCAATAACGAAGACACAGCAGACGCTCATGTTCATGGTTGGGAGCTCCTTGCTGTTTTACCTGATGAGGCTTGAGGGTGATAAGGAAGAGAGGACACCACTGTTTTGGTAAGGTACCTTTTTAGCCCCCTACGCAAAAACGACGGGGTGTTCAGTGTGTGTGCGTCTGTCTGTGGCATCGTAGCTCCCGAACGGAAGATCCGATGTTGTGTGTAAGGTGAATTAAGGGTGACTTACGCTATACCGTGCCGGCTCCGAGCTGAGTGTCAGCTGCAGCACAATCCATTTTACGCCGCTCGGTTGCGGCGCGAAACCGTGAGTGTTTCCATACGAAAATTGCACGGTTGACACTCGGACCCGGCACGGTCTAGCGTGCGTCATCCTTTAGTCGGAAGTGTTCTTAGCTATGTTTGATCAAAATCAGTCCATGATGGTGGCCGCCGCAAACTGGCCGATTTCAATTTTTTTCACATGCCTACCGTTCCAAATACTCACGACTTGAAACTACAAAGTGTGCCTGCTACATACCTACCTAGATTATTCAGTATTACTAGCCGGGTTATACGATATCCCGTTGCAAATTTTTTGTCAGACTTTTGGGCTTCCATTCCTCGTAATAGCCATCACAAAATTGCGGTGTAACTTACTTACACAACTTCTGAGTCAATTACAAATTTGAATGTTTAATTTGAATAATAGTTGCAAGTCCTAAGATACCATGTAATGACCAACCTCAGGATGGTTTCAGATGGACGAGCGTGGCCAAGTATAGACTTATTTGTTTAATTGGAGAGAATATCTTTCTAAATATACAAGTCCTCATCTGCCTAGCCTTCTCCCAATTATCTTGGGGTCGGCTTCCAGTCTTACCGGATGCAGCTGAATACCAGTATTTTACATGGAGCGACTGCCAATCTGACCTCCACAATCCAGTTAGCACCGGGTAATACGATACCGCTTGGTAAGACTAGTTGTCAGACTTTTTGGGCCACTGACTACCTAAAGACTGTCAAAGATCTACAAATGACAGCCGGGACCAACGGCTTAACGTGCTTTCCGAGGCACGGAAACTCTCTAAATATACAAGTAATGAAAAAATATTAGTACTGGAATGCAAAACTGGATCTGGAACTCATGAATATTTTAGATTTCAGAGAAATAATAACTCACCAACTCGCGAAATAAATCCGAAAATAAAAGGAGAGGCAAATTGTATTACAACATTCTAAGAATTCTACCATTATGTAATGTAAACCTTGGAAGTTGTCGCCCTGTATAAACAAAAATATCCGAGAAATAGATCTGTCTTTCTTCTTTTCTTGGTATCCAATAATTATGCTTTCAGAGATAATAAAAATACTAGGACTGGTTACAATTTCATAATATTAAATTATACCTACTTACTTTTCTAACGAGAATATTTTTGGAGATTACTAAGTAACTTATTAACACCACGACTACAATCCCATAAGAGTGTGGCAGAGGTCCCTATTAATACACCCACATCGCCAGTTAAGTTTAAATCCCGTGGGAATTTCCTTACATGTACTAGAGAGAGACCTTATTGCCATCAAGCGGGCACGCATTCAGACTCTAGGCTGAGAAATAGACAAAGTATCTTTTAAATAAATTGTGAGCTACAAAGTAAGTTAACAATGAATGCACTTGTAATAATAGTGTTCATTCAATAATAGACGCATTATCGACCACAGTTCATTACTCCTATCTAATCAGTGCGCTTTATGTTTTCCTGTAACAAAGTCTCATGACTGACCTTTGTAGGTAAAAGATAATACCTAAAATGCCTTTTAATCAAACAAGCTGTGTGATTCTGTAAGACCTCTCTCCAAACTAAAGATTCGAAATTTGAATCCACAGTAGATTGGAGTTCCTTGATTGCAATTCTAAAAACTCGGTTGATAATTCGAATTTACACTAGCGCCACCCTTGCGAGCGTGTCAGCGAGTTTATCTAAATTGACAGGAAGATTTTGACAGATAAAGTATGAGGTGACGCAAGAAGTGGCATTCTGTTAGGTAATTCCTCTGTCACTTCACGTGACTAGGTGATGCTTACAGAATGCTAAATCAAGGTAATTTTAGAGTGAATAGCGATGTGAGATTCGAGTTTTTGTTTGAATTTTACAGAATCGACCGGACGAACCTAACATTATAGCTAATTTTTAACCTTGTATCCCAATTATTTGTTGGAAAAAGTCCTGAATAATAAAGTATTTTTCAACTATGGGATAAGGGCGGGGAAATGATGATGATACTGCTGCTTATTAATAATGATTGCTTATTTTAATTTTTTCAGGTTATTCACCCCAGAAAAAGTAAGAAGAAAAACTGACGAGTCCCAAAATGTTTGTCCTCACGAAGGCAAATGTGAAAAACACATAGCCAAGGTAAGCAATAACATTTTTTTATTAATCTATTCCAGTGATCTTGTCCCTATGCTGGGCCTATGGTTGCGCTCCGAGGAATGATTTAGTTGCGCTTAGATAGTTGCGCTTAGAAATAGGTGCGCTCTGAGGAATACCTCCTTTGCACAAAAACCTCCTCCTTTCCTTTGTTCAATTCTCTTTGTATTTTGTTTTGTCCGACACAATTAGTCAGGAACGATTCCAAATTGTGTCGCCCGGCGTTCCTTCGACCTACTTCGGTTACAACGTCCGTCATCGGGCACTCACTGTGTGTCGTTCCTGGCTGTCTTGATCTATACTGAAAATCTCACCATGACGACAGAGATAGAATCAGCCTATAATGTTCCCACTGCTGGGACACACGGCCTCCTCTCTGAGAGAATGAATGGGCTATAATCCACCACGCGAGCCCAGTGCGGATTGGTAGATGTCACATGTCTTCGAATTTTTGGTTCTAGGAAATCCCGGTTTTCTTACGATGTTTTTTCATCGCTGTTTGGAGAGCAGTGGTGATGAAATAAATTATACAAAGTAATGCGCCTGTCTGGGTTCGAATCCACGACAGTATTAATGATAAAAACACTAAACATTTTTCTTCTTGAACCTTGATAAACACCTTTTATTTTTTTTTCCACAGGGTTTGGCCACATACTTCGGTGTGGGTCTCGGAATATCCTTAGCAAGACTGATCTTACCCAAGATCCGAACGCCGGCGAAGGCAATATCTTCGATAAGAGGAAAACACTTTAAATTGGCGCTGTTCTTCAGCAGTTATATCGGTATTTACAGAGTACGACTAATTTAGTTTGTGTAATAATTCAATTTAAATTGAAAATTAGATTATACATTTCATACATATTCATATTTCCTCATTGCCAGACTGCCTCGTTGGTGTAGTGGTCGCTAGCGTGACTGCTGAGCATAAGGTCATGGGTTTGTTGGGCAAAGTTGTTTGCCCAACAGGTATTTCTCAGTAGCAGCCACAGTGTCTGGATTTTTGTCTGGTTGATGGCAATAGGTTCGCTCCCTATTACAACTGGCGAAATTAATGTGGCAGTACTACTAGGTACATCTCTGCCGAACCCTTCTGAAATTAACTGGCGTGATGTTCATACTTAGTGTACGTTTTAGCTGGAAAAATACGAACTTGAATGTTTAACTTGAACGATTGATAGTGCCAAGATTTGAAGCAAAATTGACATGGACAAACAATTGACTTTGTTCCTTCGACCCATGTTTTACTTACATAAAAATTTGAGGACCAGAGGTGCATCTCTTTTAAGGCGTTTTTTCACCAGGATTTAATTAAGTGTTTCGATAACTCATGTTAATCTCACACTATCTCAACTTATCGCAATCACAATTCAAACTTTACCCGTTTTGCTAATGAACATGAGTTTCCCTACATTGTTTTGCTTTACATTACAGGCGGTGGTATGCTACTTGTGTCGTAAGAAAGGATTCGACTCCGCAGCGTATGCGCTACCGGCAGGATATATCGCGGGAATATCGTTCCTGTTCAGCCCGAGTTTAGGATTGTCTATAGCTTCATTGACTGCAGCATTTAAAGTAAGAACCTTTTTGAAATTTTAAATCACTCATAGTCTACTTTCTATGATGAAACATTCACAAGTTAATTTCAACCGTAATTAGTTACACAAAATTTGTTGAAGGTTAAATGTTGACTTCAATGAGTACCCCAGTTTTTGATAATCTTAAAATCATCTTCTAACTTAGTTGGCCTTATTCCAACTGTTTGTTGGTGTCCAATTTAACTGTAACTGTTACATTTAATACCAGTATTTTAAACAGAGCTATTGCCTATCTGACCTACACCGTCCAGACATTGGATAACACTAATTGCGGAACTTTAGTAAGACTGGTTGTTGTTCTCACGGGGTAGGCGGAGCTCTTCACACCGCTTCGGCGCCGCAGCGGTGCGACACGAAACGTCTAAATTGAAAGCGCCCTTAAACAATCAACCACTGTTTGGCAAAAGCTTATTAAATTTAAAAAAAAAAATACTAATTTAATTTAATTTACCTATCTCTATTAAATTCTACATCTACGTAATAAAATAACTCTTCAATTTCTAGCTGTACTCGACGATTCTCTACGAGAAGAAAGTGCTGCCATCTAACGTGCCATTGCCGGAGATATTATACTGTTTCTGTCAGGGCACGCTATTCAACGCAAGAATGATGGATCCTGAAGCTTGCCCCGGCTATGTGTTCAATCTCATGAAGTCTTGCAGTAACGGGAGGTACGGTTTTTTATTTATGCTATTTTAAACTTTATTTGAAATAATTTTAAGGTCTTTTTGTGCTGTTTACCCAAGGAGTACCGAATAAAAATGTAAAAATCTTTAGCTTTTTTACGATAGTGTTATTTCATGGTTTTTATCCATTTTTCAATACTTACGAGTAGTCTCCACTATTCATTTTATTGTGTAAGAAATCATTATCGATTTTTTGTATTGAATATGAAATAAACACTTCACTAGAAACTTCAAATTATCTATAAAATGCAAAAGTGTTAACCTGCGTCCTAACCACAGCAATCGGTCGCACAAAAAATCACGCCATTTTTCGTCACTCATTTGTTAGGAAAATCGGAAGGCGCCTTCGGTCGGCGCGACCACGCGTTTAGTTTCCCTGAATGCGATGCAATGATCGCAAAAAAGCGATGGATGCATGTTCGGGCGACGTTCGCTTTGTTTAGGATACGGCTTGTCGAACTCTCAAAAATGGCCAGTAAAGTGCTCATTTTTATTTCTCCAAAGAATAAAGCTATGATTTATGACGACAGCATAAAGAAGGCGCTTGGCAGAGATCGATCACATTTTAAGTTACTGATTATTTATTATTTTTAAAACATTAGCTATTCTTTTGTTTCAGGTCCGAATTGGTATTCAAGAGTTTTACTGAAATCATTCAAAAAGCATTGATATAGATAGATAATATTATGGATAGGGAATTTAGGTAAATTATGTTTTTTTTTTGTAATTTGAAGACTTTAATGGATACGTTTTAAAAAGTAGCTGGAAAAACAACAAATTATGTTATGAAACTGAAGTTTTATTCTCTTTGTTACCTAATTGTAAAAATTGGTTATCAGAATGTACTTTATTAAATAATAAAACATTGTATACTTAGTAGGAAATTTTAATATTGTTATTGGTAGATTAATAATGGTGATTGACTTTTGTTACTTTGTGATTTTATGCCAAATAAAACAAAAATATTTTAAACTGTCGTTTCTTTTTGGGCCACTACTGTTTCGGTTAAGTACTTTTTAAATACACTTATAGGATGTAAATAGACTCTACAAAAAGCTGTCAACCAAGCATTTAATACATCATACTAATGAACTTTACGCAAAAATTATTGCTGGAAAACGATTTTTTTTTTAGGATGAATATCATGTTTTCTGGTAGAACTCAATGTAACGCACTCTAAGCATTTTGGTGATGGATGGATTAAATAGTAAAGGGGTCGTGAAGGTGTTTAAAGTAATAATCTTATGTTGAAAACAAATATTTAAAAAAAAAAACTCGTAGAAACGTAGGAACTTTGCCCGACAATATCTCCGTAAATAGAAGGTCATGTTGTAGAACAAAACAAAGGAAAACAAGTGCCTTTTAGCCAAAAGGTACTTATTTTCCTTGTCTTTGGAGGAACAAGAGTCTTTTTACACCCTTGATATTTTATACCTAAACGAGGCTGGGTGTGTGGGGTGTTTAAGGTAACTGGTATAGATCGTCCTATCCACTAGACCAGACCACAAGTCCCATTCTTCTTTCTACTCACTTTAAGGTCGTGGCCCACTTAACAAGCACCGCACTAGCACATCTGTTGCCCGGCGTTGCCTCGAATTACGGCTACGCGCAGCCAGCATGCGGTCGGTGCGCTGTAAGCACGCGGTCCGCTCGCTGGAAGCGCGCGGACGGCGCGCGGATATCGAGTCGCCCGCGAGTCGAGTCGTATGGTAGCGGCAAGTGCGTTGACCGCCCGCTGTTATCTTTTTCATATGGACATTATAAAATATGCTATACAACACACGATTTAATGCTCTCATTTGAATGGCAAGTTACTTGCTGGGTTGGAGCGGTGCGGTGCGGTGTTTGTGTAGTGGGCTCAACTGTACAACCTTCTGCTAGTATGTCAGTCCTATTCTTACTACAAATTATCAGGTGTAAACTGATCACTCCGGATATAATTAATAGTACAGAGGCTTTGGAGATATTTAAAGTAAATTGACAACATTATTTCTTCATTATCGTGTGGTGTCAGAGTTTTTAAGCCACTCATGTTCCTCTGACTAGTGACTTGGTTTTACTTGCCGTCGAGAAATACCTCTTTTAGGCATGCTAGCTTCCACATTGTTTTCCTTCACCGAAGCATTTCATTGAAGGTCTAAAATGGAAAAATAGATCGCAAAGACCGGGAATGTCTTTTGGCTTTGTTAAAAGTATTTACCACAACCGGTTTATCGTTCTCTGCTTTCACGAGGTGCTCGTCATGCGGGACCGTTATATCAATAATCATTGTGCGACGCTCCAATCGATCAATCTATTTACACACAAAATAATTAACCCAAAAATATATTAACGTAGAAGAGCACAAAGTAACTGCTTATTTGATAAAAACAGACACAAATCAACAAACATCATAACATCAACAATATCATCATCATTCATTTACCACAAATTCGTGAATTGAACAATCTGTTACGTGTAGGCACTCTGTGATATAGATAGGTAGGGAATATAGACATTCTTTAGCCTGCCGGATCTGTTTGGGAGGTAGTAGAGTTGGTAGGGTCAGGGTTGATGATCAACACTTTTTTGGCACCCCCTTTAGCAGTCACACGACCAGGGATCGGCGTATTTCCGAAGCGGCAGATTTGATCACACTGTAAAAATAATAACGTTTAGATATACCATTTGTCATCTGAACTTTAAAAGTTTACAAAGTACTAACTTAAGTGGGCGAGAAAGTGTCGTACAGGATTTGATCATAACAAGGTAGGTATATTATTGTGCTTGCAGAAACATGGGAGCTCAAATAGATTATTTAACAATGCCTCACCCTAAGAATTTCTCCCGTATCGTGGGTGCGTTTATAAACATTTAAACTCACATATAAATAGCCAGACGAAAAACCACCTGTAGATCAAACAAATATTTGTTCCGTGAGGGAATAATTGAACCCGTGATACGCAGCCAACCGTGCCGTCAAACGTTATTTCCCACTTCTGGACAAAAGCTTCTCACTACAAAAGTGGCTTCTGCATGCCTCGTTCAATCTGCGGCCAGGTTTGCTGAAGGTAAAAAGCACCTTTCTACTCTTTATAAAGACCTAATACGCACCTGTTCTTTAGCATAGAAGTTATTCCTGTTTCCACCACAGCCAGAATACAAAGTGGATTTGCAGACCTTCCATTTCTGATCATAGAACCATCTTATCGCTGCTCCAAAACAAAATCCATAGTCGAAAGTCAAGCCGCAGTATCTTGGACGACTTTCTAAAATGGAGACAGAGAGGTGCTATACAATTTGATCAGCATCTTTTTCCAAAAAAAGCAATAGGAAGTGAAAAAAAGTAACCCGTTTTTTAGACTGATTCTCAGGATATGCCACACCTTCTTTCCTGCCCTTCGTGCACTACAAATTACGATTATTTATAGTAGTTTATTCCCACGAATAAATTCGGTTGCAATAATTATGCTTACGAAAAACGCGTCTAAGATGTAGAGAATTTCATTATTCGCAAGCATCATTTGTTGCAACCAAATTTATTCGTTCGTAATATTAGCAACCGAAAGTTAATGATTTTGTCATTATCTCTCTTGTTTCTATTAACAAGCAAGGAGTACGAGTCGGCAGCTTACACGTGCTCAAGATTAGGTATGCTTTTCAATTTTCTGTGGGTTTCTGTAGGTTTCCCCCGAGTTTGTTAGGTATAGCTATAAAAAGATTTGTCCTGATAAAGTAGTAGGTTGTCATGAATAAGTAGAAGCTTACCTACATGTCATTTTAGCTAGCAAACGACTCCTGCTTAACAAGAACTAAAAGGTTTTATAAATAAGTAGAAACCAAGTCGTACTTATGAAGTATCAGGCTGGCATAAGTTGGACAAATAAATAGGCCCCATTTGTAAATGTTTGATCTATTTACTGTCTTTACCGGTAGAGAGCAGACTTTTGCTGGGACATCTATACCGTGACGTCCGTGACTGTTGAGGTGCAGTTTGAAAAATGCTTCATCACCTTTTGTGCATAACGTTCTCACTGTTAAGACACAAACCCCCTCTTTATGAGAGGTATTGCGTAATAGGGAATATGCATATTTTTTTTTTTTTGTTTATTTCGATACGGAATGTAAAAATACTATTAAAATAATGTCAAAAAATGTAAACAAGACCAAAATCGGCCCAACAACACAAAAGTAAAACAATGAAACTTTTGTTTCTATCTCTTTCTAAATAAACGTAATTTATTATGGATTTTGAACGTCGAAATGACGAATGACGTCATGAAAGGTTTCGGATCTCTCTGTCTAATCAGTAGTTTCAAATGCTTATAACTTAGTGTGTTGTATAAATATTAAAAAAAAATAATTTCACTTTACTATTTCTGATGTTATTAATGCGCTTTCTTTAGAGTGATAAAAAAAACATGCATACACCCTATTATCTATCATTCGGACCCTTTGCGTGTTGTTATCTTCGAATTTTTGATTCTATGACGTCTGAGCCGGGTTTGACTTCTTCTGGTAAATTAAAAAAAAGCGGCCAAGTGCGAGTCGGACTCGCCCATGAAGGGTTCCGTAGCAGATTGAATGAAAGTTAAATTGCTGTTTACGATTTATGACATATTATACAAAACTACTAACTAGATCTCGTTCAAACCAATTTTCGGTGGTAGTTTAAATGGTAATGTACATCATATATTTTTTTTAGTTTTATCATTCTCGTATTTTAGAAGTTACAGGGGGGGGGGGACACTCATTTTTCCACTTTGGAAGGGTCTCTCGCGCAAACTATTAAGTTTAGAAAAAAATGATATTACAAACCTCAATATCATTTTAAAAGACCTATCCATAGATACCCCACACGTATGGGGATGATGAAAAAAAAAATTTGAGTTTCAGTTTGTTAAGTACGAGGACAGACGAGTGAAACCACTACTTGCTAGTAACGCACTGACGTTTATTCGTTATACTTATCGGTGCGTAGGCACACGCACACATACCCAACATTCCTCCCCTTAGCTTAGAAATATAATACAAACAGTAAGCTTCATATAAATGCTATAGTTAAACATACATTCTAATATTTGTAGTTGACTTTAGGCCGATTGCGTTTAGACCGTGGTGTTGGCACAGGCTCACTTGTCTGTTGTTGCGGTGGCGCTTCGTCAGCTTGTCCAGTGTTAGGTGAACCGGCTAAAGCCTCCTGGTACTCCTCCTCCTCCCCGGAATTGTCTGGTGTTGTCGGCTGTGTAACAACATCTGAAGGTGTACCGGGGGGTGTGGCTGCTCTTGCCAGGTTAGAGCTATCTTCAGCCATTGACGTGTCTTCACTTGCTTCACCAGTGCCGGATGACGGCATCTGTTCAGAAGTTTCCGTCTCTGTCGTTGAGCCACCACTTAGCTCCTCAAGGTCTATGTCCACGACTTTGTCGTCATTGCAATCGTCGCCTTTATATCTTATTATCTGATTTTTATGTTTCTTTGAAGTTATGGAATTTACTTGATCTTTTATTAAATACAACACTTTGCCGATTTTTCTGACAATTATCCCTTTACACCATGTGTATTTACCATTGACGGTATGTTTTTTATAATAAACTATATCACCGGTTGCAAAAACTTGGGTGTTGTGCCCGCCCGACTTAGTTTGCAAACACTGTTTACGTTTAACCATTTTAGCGAGAGCCGTGGATGAAGGCGACGGCGATTCGGGTTTCAATAGATCAAGACGTGTTCTAAGCTTCCGACCATAGACCAGTTCCGCCGGAGATAAACCGGTTAATGTGTGAACGGAATTCCTGTAGTCAAACAAGAATTTTAAAAGTTTGTTATTTAAATTTCGCGGCCCATTACCACTCAGCAAGCTTGTTCTAATACCCTTTTTAACTATCTTAACATAGCTTTCCGCCTGCCCGTTACTGGCTGCGTGGTATGTGGGTGACGTCACGTGCGAAATTCCGTTCACCCTACAAAAAGCCTCAAATTCATGTGACGTAAAAGATGTACCATTGTCGCTAACCAGTGTATGCGGAATACCAAATCTTGACATAAAATCATACAACCTGTCAATCGTTGCAGAAGTAGAAGTACTGCACTTCATATTATAAACCTCTACCCATTTGGTATATGCATCCACTACCACTAAAAAGGTGTTGCCGTTAATAGGACCCAGAAAATCAATGTGCACCCGATAAAATGGCGTTGGAGGATATTCCCAGTGCGCAATCGGCGCCCGCGCCGGTGACGGTCGCAGTTGCAAGCACACCTCACACGATCCTATCAAACGCTCTAAAGCAGCGTCTATCCCTGGAAACCAAAACCGCGCTCGCGCCGCTGCCTTTGTCTTCACAATACCTAAATGTGATTGATGCAATTCCATTAGAATTTTTGCTTTCAATTCCTCAGGAATAACAATTTTGTGTCCTCGCATAACACAACCATTTTCATATGACAATTGCGTCTTACACGCATGATACGGCTTCAAATCATCCTCAGTAATTTTCCTAGGCCATCCGTTCAACACAAAATGCACCACCTTACGCAAAGTCACATCTGCACTTGTGGCCTCGCGTAGCATTTTTAAAGTTACTGGTAGACTACTGTCCACAACAAAATTAATATATGACGCGCGGTCGAGATCGGGCATCATCGTTGCGTCGACGCCCTGCACGCCCCTGTCCGCACCTGTCCCCTCAGGCAAGCAAGCGCGCGATAAGAAATCCGCACTGTTGTTAGCGCTACGCACATATTCGATTTTATAATTGTAACCGCTCAGAAACAGTGCGTATCTCTGTAGTCTGTTAGCTGAGACTTCAGGTACCCCACGATGCGGTCCGAAAATCGACAACAGTGGTTTATGGTCGGTCCGAAGAATAAACGGAACCGACCTACCATATAAATATTGATGGTAACGCCTAATCCCAAATATAATCGCGGTCGCTTCTTTTTGTATCTGCGAGTAACGTTTCTCAGCAGCATTAAGCGTCCTCGATGCAAAAGAGATCGGTCTCTCATGCACCCCTATCGGGTTCTGCTTGCGATAATATTGCAGAAAGACCTGCCGGTGAAGCATCTACTGTTAAAATTATATTAGCGTCAGGGTTGAAATGTGCTAATACTTGTTCTGACGCTAAGCATGTCTTAATGGCGGTGAACGCGTCATCGTGTTCCCGTGACCAAACCCACCTGTTACCCTTTTTCAACAATTCATACAAAGGGCTTAAAATCGAAGACGCGTTAGGAACAAAGTTTCTGTAATAATTTACCAGCCCTAAAAATGACTGTAACTGACTAACATTTGTCGGCACTGGTGCTTCAATCATGGCTTTTATTTTTTGTGGTGATTTATGAAGTCCATCTTTATTTATCACGTACCCTAGGTAATTGACCTCGTCCTTAAAGAATACACACTTTTCTTTTTGTAAAGTAAGTCCCGCGTCTTGTAATTTTAACAACACTTGATGTAATCTATCCAGGTGCTCCGATCTATTTTTCCCGGTAATCAAAATATCGTCGAGCATACACAGTGTGCCGGGCACGCCCGCCAGCACGCCCTCCATCGCGCGCTGGAAAATGGCCGGCGCGCTTGCAATACCAAAACACAGGCGCGTTTGCTTGAAAACTCCCCTATGCGTATTTATGCAAGTTAATTCTTGTGACTCGTCATCTAACATAAATTGGTTGTAGGCATTGGAGAGGTCCAATTTGGTAAACTGTTGTCCTCCATGCAATTTAGCAAACAGTTCCGTTATCGTAGGCAATGGATACTGATCGATGAGTAATTGTTTGTTTACACCGGTTGAGAAGTCCGCGCATATACGTATAGATCCATTTTGTTTTAACACCGGCACGATCGGTGACGCATACCGCGCGTGGTCAACCGGTTTCAATACACCTAGCCCTACTAATCGATCTATCTCTTTATCTACTTTATTTTTTAAGGCGAAAGCCACTGGTCGAGCCCTAACAAACACTGGCTTCGCATCTTCCTTTAATTGTAATTTTACTTTAAATTTATTAAATAACCCTAATTTATCCGAAAAGACCGATGGATATCGACGTTGTAATGTAACAAACAAATCATTTTTATCCGAGTGGTCGCAATATCGTATCGGCAACAATTCTAACCTGAATTTTGAAATAAAATCACGACCGAGGATTGGCGGCCCACCGTCTCGCACGACGTATACACATAGTACGTGTGATGTGTTCGCATAGGTTACTTGCAACTGCGCTATACCCTCACAAACAATTTTATCACCCGTATATGAACACAATCGCTTATTAGTTTTCGACAATGGTACACTGCTAAAATATGTTTTATAAGTTTCCACTGATATTGCTGTTACGGCTGAACCACTATCTATCTCGAATTTTAATTCAATTCCCGAAACCGATACCGTTTCTATCATCGGCTCCCCTTTAACTGATCGAATATTGAAACACTCACCGTCATCGTCGCTTTCATCCACCGCTTTCGATTCGACATAATTTATCTTTTTACACATCCTACGCAGATGCCCCGTAACATTGCATTTCCTACATTTCGCTTTCGCGAATCGACACTGGGATGACTCGTGATTATGATAGCCACACACTTGACACTGCACTTTCACTCCCGAACTAGGCGCCGCCGCCTCTCGATGCGATGGGGTCGAAGACTCCGTCGCCCGCGCAATCTTGAACATCTGATCGTGCGGCGCGGCCTGCGCCCCGGCGCCCGCTGCTGCACGTGCACTCCACGCGTTCTCCGCCAACTCCATCGCCTTTGCTAATGTCAGGCCCGCAAGATCTTTCGAGAAAAGCTTTTCTCTGTCGGATCCGGGCAACATTCCCATGACAAATTTGTCCCGAAGAGCTTCTTCTACATTAGAGAACCCGCAGTGCGCCGTCAGTCCTCGTAACCTCGCAGCCCATTGTGCATACGTCTCCCCCTCTTGTTGCGAAGCCGTGTAAAACTTATAACGTTCGCCAAACCCGCATCGCTTAGGGGTGAAATGATCGTCCAACAGCTTAAGTACGTCATCATATGGTACGTCCTGCAGCTGCTTTGGCAACGCGAGGTCTGCCGCCAACTTGTGTGTGCCATCCGCGAGTGCGCTCAGCAAGATAGCTCGTCGCTTTATTCCTGTAGGATCGCTCGTTCCGGTGATGTCGTTCGCCACATACCACTGTTTAATGCGGCATTTGTAGGTCTCCCATGACTGTGCATTGTGATCAAACGCAGTTAATAGACCAAAAACTGTGCCGGACATTTTTACTTTTATTTTACGTAGGTAGGCTCGTCGCCAATGTTAAGTACGAGGACAGACGAGTGAAACCACTACTTGCTAGTAACGCACTGACGTTTATTCGTTATACTTATCGGTGCGTAGGCACACGCACACATACCCAACACAGTTCTAAGTATGGGGACCCCGAAAATTTATTGTGCTTTTTCTATTTTTGTGTGACAATCTTAATGCGGTTCACAGAATACATCTACTTAGCAAGTTTCAACAGCATAGTTCTTATAGTTTCGGAAAAAAGTGGCTGTGACATACGGACGGACAGACAGACATACAGACAGACAGACATGACGAATCTATAAGAGTTCCGTTTTTGCCATTTGGCCACGGAACCCTAATTACAAGTTCCTCGCGTAAAATATACTTACTAACTCCTTCTTGGGTCAAACAAGTTCCCATGCATTCGGAGAATGTGCTAAATCTGTTACCATTTCCTTGGCAACCTCCCCAGTCGAAAAGAGTGCAGTTTGATGTATCAGGATCGTAGTACCACATAGGAATCTTGTCGCGGCATGGACCGTCATCTGGTATCAGCATGCAAGTCTTGGAGGCCACTGCAAAATGGTTATTTATTTTTAATTTTATTAGACATAAAAAGCTTTACTTTCCTCACTCCATGTATCCGGTGTATTTTTGTTGGTAGTCGTAAATGCTTTGGCCATATGAAGGCTCTAAGTAGTAGTAAAGGTAACTAGATAGTGGTAGGCAGTTGTTTTTTTTTATCTTACGGTTTTTAATGTTAAAACATCACGTTATTAAATGCCTCCACGACACCCATACTACACAATGCATTCATCAAAATAACGTTTTGAGTGCGTCACATTGACTCCAACCGTAAAACGTGATTTTTCACCCCACTTTCTCTGGGGGTTTTTGATGTACAGAATCCTTGGTTGAGGGATTCGTGAAGAGTCTGCAGTCGTATTTGTAGTCAAAATCTGTTTTTCCATCACGAATTTTTCAGTAGCAACCAACGGAGTTTGGATTTGTGCCTAGTTGATGGAAATCGCCTTACCTTTTTTAAGGGACTTGAACATAATCGGCAAAATGTGAGTGCACTATTAGATGTATATATCACCGTAAAATTGTCAAACACGTTAGATTGTAAAATAACTAGAGAGATTGTAAACTCTCCTAACCTAACTAAATTTAGTACATACAAATGCAAACCCTAGTATTAACATTAAAATAAATGATAAAATTGTAGAAGAAACAGAAAATATAAAATTTTTAGGTATATTAACTCTCGATAAATTTTGTAACTGGAAACCACACATATACAGCGTATGCAGTAAACTCAATAGATTTGTGTATGCGTTACGGAAACTTCGAATTGTTTCAGATGAAAAAACTGCTCGTTTTGCATACAGTGGATACGTTGAATCCATTTTAAGATACGGACT
Organism: Xestia ashworthii; assembly: GCA_950022955.1. Classification (NCBI taxonomy): domain Eukaryota; kingdom Metazoa; phylum Arthropoda; class Insecta; order Lepidoptera; family Noctuidae; genus Xestia; species Xestia ashworthii. The sequence goes on from OX465556.1 coordinate 3,829,330, forward strand.
AATAATGTGGGGCAATTCAACAGACTATGAGAAGGCGTTTATCGTACAAAAAAATGTATTCGAGCCATTTGCGGTGTGGACCCACTAGAATCTTGTACACCTTTATTTAAAAGACTTAGGCTTTTGACCTTAACCGGTATGTATTTGTTTGAGGTATCGATGTTTGTAAGGAAACATAGTGAATTTTTTAAATTCAAAGGTGACAATTACACTAAACAGAGGCCAAGAGATCCAACAAAAGTTATGATACCATTTTGCAATACAACACTAATTAAAAATAATGTGTTTCATATGTGTATTTCTATTTTTAATAAATTACCCAGAAATATTAGAGAACTCCCTTTTAAATATTTTAGAAGTAAATTGCGCAAATGGTTGACAGAAAATTGTTTTTACAGTTTACAAGAATTTCTGCAACACAAAATTTAATTTAAGATAATATAAGTATTAATTTCGGGTGCAATATATTATGTGTTAAGATTTTTTCTATTTTAAGATATAGGTAATAGTTTCATTGTGCAATATGTGTTAAGGTTTCTTTTTTTTACATTTTATTTTTATTTAATAATTATTTTACTTTACTTTTAATAAGCTTAAATTGAAAATACTTATAAATACGCATTATAAAATAATGTAAAATTATATTTGCATGCCCTAAAAAGGCAAAATATGGTTTGTTTCTAAACCACCGACTTGTAACAATACTGGTAACACCTGTATTTTAAGCAAATAAATTATTCTTATTCTTAACGTGGGCACCCCCACGTCCCGATTATGGGGACAGAGATACTTCCGCATGTTCAGTTGACAATATTTCGAGAGTTTACAATATCGCTAGAGACATTACAATCTAACGTGTTTGACAATTTTACGGTGACATATACATCTCTACCTATTCTTTTGTGGATTATAGGCGTGATGTGATATTATGTAACTTTATTATGATGATAATGATGATGAGAGAATTGGAAGACTTTGCGTTGGAAAACCTCCTACTAGGTGGACCGATGACCTGGTGAGGGTTGCGGGAAACCGCTGGTTGCGACTCACACGGGACCACTCAATGTCGTGATACTTGAGGGAGGCCTATGTCCAGAAATGATGATGATTATGATGCCGAGAGAAAAAAAATGTATGATAAACGTTACCAGATGGCACATATTTTGTATACCAAGCAGTTGGTGGTGTAACGAGGTTTTTGAAAATCTTTACTGCGTCAGTTTTCTGCACACAGCAAATATACAAGTAAAAAGTCCACCACAATACAGATTTCATTTTTTCAACAAAAGTAACACATTTGCTTTAGTCGAGCAGCAAATTTTATTGTAATAAATATTGTACGAATAAAAAATTGATTGAGAATTTTATTGTAAAATTATTGTGGACTTCTGAATTTATGTTATGTATTTTTTATTGTTGGCCAGTTTCTCTATACGTTTTTTCATGAATTGTTGAATGTGTATTTTTATCGTGTTTCCACACTTTCCACCCCTTTCGTTTGAGAAGTCAACTGAGAAAATGATTTATTTTTCAGGGTCAGCCAACTGCCACTATTTAATTACATATTTTTGTTACCATATACCTACATTATTATTTTTTGCAAAACCATTTTTTAAATTTAAATGATAACGGCACATATTTAAGCCTCGTCTTTTGGGAAATAATAAATAATAAGTAGATAAAGATCACAAACAAGGAAATGTTCGAACTTGAAGGTTGGGTTGGGTTACGTTGAAAACTATATTAAACTATATTTGGTCTCAGCAAAACGTGCTATAACCGCAACCGCGGCCTCAGCAAGACATACATGCAACTGATAAACAATGCCTATCAATACCTATTGTGCCGGACGGGCGTAATCGCTGGACGCGAGGATGTATGTGTGCCTACCTGACGACCTGCGTACACTGTAACTGTGCGCACATAATCTTCGGACCGAGACGGCGCTAACGTCGTACACCTATAGGTTCAGACTACCTCAGTCATCGTTACTAGGGGAAAGTTCATAACTAACATAACTATACTATACTAGTCATAACTATTTCAGGAAGCGATTCGAAACTTCTTCAGGACTTTCGTGCACTACTTTCACTGTTTGATTTACTCACTTTATAATATAATATTTGCTGTACTGATGACTACAATTGTATAGAATTCTATAATTACTATCGTACTACGGAACTTTACTGTACGAGAACCGCGTATTGGTTCCTGTTTATGGAATTTTTATTGCAAATTTTCATTTCAATATTAACAAGTTTTCTGTAATATCACAATTCTGTGCTTACATCTAAGTATGTTTTAGATGTCACAAGGCTTTTACATAAAGTTATCTATCTATTAACACAAAAATTATACTCGTCTTTATTGAAATATTACACTACCTTTTCTGAGAACCTCAAGCTATATTTTCGAGCAGTTTGGGGTTGAATCTTTTGGACCGTGGAGTCCGAGTGCTCACAGCCTTAGTTGACACTTTCCGTGACCCTACGGCTGGCTTTGACTTGGCGTTGCCATACAGAGCGTGGTAATGCCACCAGTCTCTAGGAGACATTACCAGTTGACAGCGTTGAGGAGGAGTTTTTTCACGCCATTTATTAAGTTTATGATTTAAGTTGGTTAAGTAGTTTAGTAGTATTTTAATTATCCTGTTTATACAATTAAACTTATTGTTCATTTGCCTGATTGCCTCTCCAGAAACGCAATACACTGCACTACCTAAGACACACAACTACGAACTAAGACAGTATAACTTCGTGCAAATGAGGCCCAAGGAGCATCTTTCCTGCAAGATCCTAACGAGGCTCTACCCTACACCAGACGTTTTTCTCGTGTTCAAACCCAATTACCATATGTATTCTCTGTATGAAATTCAGAACAGCTTTCGCACTTGGTAAATTTGCATTGTTAATTGTGGGTACCCCGTTGTTGCTAACTTTTCCGTGTGGATCCATGTAAATGTCACCATGTTAGTGCATCTTGAATTTTAGAGTAACGCCTACGTTTATCTAAAGTTGGCTCTTTTATTTGTATGCAGTTTTGGGAGGGTTTTGTTTTGTACTCGTATGTAGATGAGCCTTTGGTTCTAGAGGCACGTTCTTGGTTTTGAATGTTAAATTGTGTAGTATGCTTCTAAGCTACCAGGATCTTTTGAGAATGTGGCTTTTATTATTATTTATTTATTTAAACAACACTTAAAGCTATTATCACAGGTTTAGGTACTTAATGCAATAGAGCCGTTATATTTAAAGTTACATTATTTAATTATGAAAACATTAATTACACGTACACACACATACACACACATACACACACAACACAACACAACACAACACGTTAATTACTCGTTACATTTTTATGCATTCTATACAGAGAGTTATATGCCCAGGAGTCGATGAAGATGGGCTCTGAATGATGATGACAATGATGAGCAATGTTGACTACCTGGAAATAGATTTAGAAAACTAGCAACTTCTAAGTATTCATTTGGTCTTCTTCATCGAATAAATAAATGGAATGGATAAGGTTACCCTTTTTCAGACTATTTTAGGGGTGGTTTCCATTCTAAATGAATGAACGAATAAGCTTTTAATTCCATACACATAACATTAAAAAATAAAAACCATAAACACTTTTTAACAATTATCATTAGCAATAAATAAAAATTCAATCAAATGAATATCAATTATTAGTCGTTAGCTAATTCCATTTTCGATTAATAAAACCAATAATCGTATAAAAACAATCCATTCTAATTAGTTGAAGCTGAATACAACTATTTTACATGTAGAATCCCCCACATCGCTGTCAAAATTTATGTCAACCGAATTTGATAGTTTGTACAAGGCCTACTAAATACCAGCGTGCAGCGGATATCAAAAGCGCAGCGTGAGATAAAAACGGCCAAGAGCGAGTTGGACTCGCGCACCGAGGGTTTTTAAAGGAAATCTTCACTTTGCTCCCATGAAACTGATAATGCACCAACCGCAAATCATAAGTTTGTAATAGTAAAATCGCTTTTTTTTTGTTATTAAACTACATATTATTATTTACGGTTTTCAGAATTATTCCTTTACATTTAAGGTAATCTAATAACTAAGACAGAGATGATGTACTACCCACATTTGAGCAGTTCAGATGTTTCATTTTCATCATAAAAAATTACATAACGTACTCGTATATTCAAGAACTCTTACCAAAAACCTATTCCTATACCCACAATGGCCCAGCCTCCGACGTTTCTTATAGCTAGTAAGATAAGCATCTAATATTGCCTGCAATACTGTGAGGTTACTTTTATCTAAGCCCCAAGGATTTGTGGTATTTGCTCGCTCTGCAAAGCTGCTAGTACCAGGTTGCCAAAAGCAAATTGATGTTCATAGTAACCGAGGTCGGAGGTCGGAGGTACTCTTTTCATTCGATCGGTATCAAAAAGCGAGGGAATAGAGCTCTAAGAATGTTTTTCTTTGGGTTCTGATTGAGATATAAAGTGACATGATTCTTGTACCTGTACAAAAAATAACCACCTACCTAATAAATACGCTGACTCAAGAGTCAGCGTATTTTCAAGAAAAACATTAAGATTTTACATGCATCTTGACATATTATAATCCTACTACGAGTAATATTATAAATGCTAAAGTTTGTGAGTAGGTATGGATGTATAGATGGATGGATGTTTGTATGTATTGTATTGTATTGTACAACGGACTGGTGTCCGCAACTCCACGTCAAAGCGCGTATTTTGCGTATCCACCACGCGGGCCCAGTGCGGGTTGGTAGATGTCACATGTCTTCGAATTTTTGGTTCTAGGACATGCCGGTTTCCTCACGATGTTTTCCTTCACCGTTTTTAAGAGCAGTGGTGATGAAATAAATTACACAAAGTAATGCGCCTGCCTGGGTTCGCTGCTCGTAAGTCGGGGCCGCCACCACTGGGCCACCGCTGCCCTCTGTTTGTATGTATGTAAGTTTTTTTTGATGCGTGAAAGAGTATTTCATGCAAAAAACTACTGAACGGATATACAGGGTGTTAACCACCTCATCACGAAGCCGTCAACTAAGCATTCTTTACATCAAACTAAGTAACTTATTGCTGGGAAACGACTTGCACTTATTCTCCCCGTCATTACGATAATTTTTTTTCTTATATTAGTCGTTTCCCAGCAATAATTTTTGTGTAAAGTTACTTAGTTTGATGTACAGAATGCTTGGTTGACGGCTTCGTGATGAGGTGGTTTACACCCTGTATAAATGTCAGTTAATATGCAACCTCTCGTAGCTATTGGTGTTTCTATAAACCACCTATAAACAAAGCTAGCTTGAAATATCCTATCCGCGTCACCTGCCTGTCACTTGATTCATAGAAATATCAAAGAAAGATTTTTTGTGACGTTTTGTTTCTAACCGTCTGTAAGTATAATGTCAAACAGACAGAGATAGAGAGAACAGTAAGTTATTGAAAATTGCCGAAGTATTAGAAACCGTAACAACAGTATTCTTACAACTTGAAAAAATCAATGAAAACAACACTTAAAAAACAACATTATTGAAAACTAAGCTGAACTAAAGGACAGTTTTAAGGGGCCGGCGGAGCATGCGTTTCATACAAACGTAATACCAAAATAATATGAAAATCAAACATATTATTAAGGTAGTGTGTATTTATTTCGATTGTATTACAGAATATCTATGTTCCCAAATGTATTTTTGAGAGGACAATGATACAAAGACGAGATATGGGGAATTTAAAATTTCTATGGAAAACTTATTTTTCTTATAACTCTTGTTAAAATCAGTGTCTAATCAAAATATATATTTGGGAACCTAGATATTCTGTAATTCAATCGAAATAAATACACACTACCTTAGGAATATGTTTAATTTACAAATTATTTTGGTATTACGTTTGTATGAAATACGCATGCTCCGCAGGCGTCTTAAAACAAAGTGTTTCTAGAAAAGGCAGTGTAGTAGCAGTTTTATAAAATAACAAAGCAGTCACACAAAGGGGATAATAATAAACAATTTCAATTCTGTCAATTGTAAATCCTTAGCTCGAGGAATACCTGGAAACTAAGGCTAAGCACACACTGCGATAAAAAGTCGTGCGAATATTTTGTCATTATTCTGTGACAGACGGCATCATACCATGTTTTGTGATTTAGAAAAGAGCAGTCAAAACTATAGCTAGAATTCAACAGCAAGAATCATGCAAACCTCATTTTAATGAGTTAAATTTATTGACAGTCCCAGGCTTGTACAATTTAGTCCTAATTGTGGCTAAGTGTCACTTATCAAAGAACATCTTTGAATATCAGACTGAAGATGAAAGGCAAAAAAGAGAGATTACAAAAAGGAAAGATGTCCTGATTAAGCAAGTGCTCTTTTTTTTGTATTATTGTTGTTATTATTCTGTTTTCAATTTAGTTTTGATAATTGAAATAATGTTAATTTAATATGGATTGCATGTATGATGTTTCTTAATTATATAATTTTAGTTCTAGAAATTCAAACACGATGTAAAATTCGTTATTGAATAAATGAATTAAATTGAAAAAATATGTATGAATGTCTATACGCACTCACAATTTCAAATTTGAACTAAATCACGGTTTTTTTTTTCCCGATTGTGCGTAGGTATTTCTTATCGCCATTTTGTAACATAATTATGGTCTGATAATGTATCTGAGATTTGCTTTTACTTTTCAAACCACAGATTCTTGTACCGCATATAATTTTAACAGCACGATTTTTGGCTCTCTGTGGGTTTGGCTTTACTGCACTATGCAGAACGAAAACATTTTCTTGCCGACTTGATTCCAGCGGTAAATCCTAGCTCAATCCCGCCTCAATCCGGGGCTCCTCAATCACGGGAAAAACGGGGTTCTTAGGTAGGTATACAAGCGAACGATTTGCGCCATAGTGTTGAGGGTTCCATGCGATATATTTATCTACGTCTCCGCCAATTGCTTGCTTACGTGGATGTGTTATTTGTATTTCATTTCTGTTGTCGTTTTAAATTATTTGGAGATTGAAATTGATACTTGTTGTTGAATTATGTTTAATGTAAGAATCTATCTCTAATCGTTAGGATTAAGTTAGTTTGCTGGCTGTAACTGACACAAACTACAGAGACTTCTTGCTATTACTCTTATTTGCGACATGAAGTCCTGGGTTCGATTTCCGGAGTTAGGTAAAGTGTTATTGGGTTTTTCCATCTAGATTTTTCTCAGTATCAGTCACGGAGAGAGTCAGATTTGATGGCAATGCGCTCACCCCTATTCCATAAGACTAAAATAGAACTAGCGATTTGTGGTTGTACTATAATTTATTACACCACGACCTAAACCTTTAGGGATAATAGGCTGGTTTGATGTTATGTTATGTCCTGTACTAATAATATCATTATATGCAATAACGAACTATTTTAATCAATCAAAAATAATTTCAATGTATCCCAAGCTGAAGTTTATTTATTTAGCTGAAGTTAAACAACCTAACCTGAAACTAATCGTTAAATCTGGGTCAAAAGATAAAAAGTCTATAGGTAGGGTATAGGTAGTCTATAGGGCCTCTCTGAAACGCAGGCTCCTACTTATCTTGTAATAAAATAAAGCATAAGATACGTTTATAGTGACTGAAGAATCAAGCTTTTTTGATATTTTTTTTTCGATATTCCTGTCAATTCGGAACGTCTATCGTCACCTAAGAAACAAAGCTCACAAAATTTAGCCTTTAATTTTTCGTCGATAAATGGACTACCCATATAATAACATAACGCAAAAAGATTTTTTCAATTCCAATGAGTAGTTCCTGAGATTACCGCTTTCAACCAAACAAACTAACAAACAAACTCTTCAGCTTTATAATTATTATTTTGAAACACAACCGTCTTCAGTGGGGAGTCCACAGTTGAATTAAAATAGCTCATATACAGAATTTTATTTTAAAAAATAACTTCGTTTGTGAAACGCACGCGTTTAACATTGTTTGTGTATATTATTACCTTTACAATTCATATTATTGTGCGAAATACTTAAGTTTTTATTTCAGTGAAACTGCTACCTGCGTACTTCATTAGCATAACAAACAAAGACAATCAATGCGCATCGCGGCATAGTAAATAATTGGTGCAGAGTTGAGGCAGAATAAAATTCTTCTGACGCTTTGTGGCGCGCGGCAGCGCCCCTGGCGGAAGCTGCGGAGACTAACTATGCGACGGGAACACTCTGAATAACGTTTCGCAGAGGAGTGAGGAACAGAGGGATTTTATATTGAAGCTCATTTTTTTATGTCTTGAGGAGACGATGGATTTATGTTTTTATTTAAAGTACAAAGCTCCGTGCTTGTAGGAGATTATCACCGTGCACATTTTGATTCATCGTTCTCAAAAAATGTAACTATCACCTCAAAATTAATGATATAACCAAGAGTTTGTAAAAAATCTTAAATATTTTTTATATAAAAGAGTGTCTATGAGGTTTCTTGCCCGTTCTTCTCATCCCGTTCACATTTTTTTTGTCTTGTGACTGGGACAGTAGCTGCATTTAATTGTCATCTTTTTTTTTACTGGCCTACTTGAAATAAATGCTTTGATCTTGAACGATCTAAAAATAATTACAATGTATAGCTTTTCCCATATTACGCTATCGACCACCCAGCGTAAATCATGACCTAAAACGCACAGGTCTAGAACTTACAATTTCACGATTTTTCTCATTGAGTAACAAACACTGAATTTTCTATATATTATATTTCTTCTCAAAGCGTCATTAGTTTGTGCTTAAAAAATGGATGATGACACCATTCGTTCGATGATTAAAACATCAAGAATCTCCCTTTTTTTCGCATAGGAAATCATCAAATGACTCCTCCTGCTCTGGGTGAAGCGGAAGAGGGTGTCAGACTATTACTGACTAGAACCTTTCTATGTTACTTCTTAGCCCTTTGTGTACCAGGGCTGCGGTATCTCTTTCGAACAGTTCCGCAGCCCCGGCAGGCATCGGCCCTTGCGGGGCACGCAAGGTTCGTTATGCTGACATGTCTTTTAGGAGCGCGATGAACACGAACGCCCCATCAACAATCTCCTATGTACTATTTATCTATGCTGCATCTGTTCCGTAGACTACTCTGCGCTACTAACCGGCAACCGCCTCCCGCTGTGTTTGTTCATTAGAGGTTTTAATTTGATTTTTCTAGCGCGTTCTAATTGCAGTGCGCTCATAATTCTCCACTCATTCATAGGAGACAATTAGGTTGCGTTTATTTTTATATGTGTTGAAATATTGTGACAGGAATATCAAACTTTTTGGTGGGGTGTGTGAGGTCCTGGGGTCATTCCCCGGTAGCAACCTTGTATGGAGTTCTGTACAATTCATTGGAAAAGGCTTGCCTTTTTAAATGGGCGATAGCCTTGGTTTTTCAGGGAATACAGGTGTTTAAATATTTATTTGTTGTTACGTTAAAAACTTATCAAAATATGTGTGAACTTGACATAGATTTAAGAAAAACTATAAACGTTTACCTTATATTATTGAATAAAAATTTTATTTATTATTTATTTTATTTAAGAATGGATAAATTATGGAATGGTTGTGTTACAAGAATTTTTTATTAAAAGTGGCGACTGTTACAGAAAAATTGAAAGGAAGTCGTTTGTCTTGGTATGGACAATGAAGAGGGTTAGATGTATGTAACTAAAAGATTGATGCATAAAAATATTGATGGATGGAGAGGGAGAAGAAGGCCAAAGAAAAGATGGATGATTGTGTAAGAAATGATAAGAAAGAGAGAGAGAAGTAAATGCATGTTGCCGTGGTAAATCTGACTGGAGAGAATGGAAGAAGAAATCTTGTTGCACAGACTTCGTGGGTATGATTCCCAGATCGAGAAAATTGTTATTGTGTTTTTTCATTTGGAATTTCTCAGTGGCCCACTTTGTTCCAGATGTGTAATCGTATGGTTGGTCACCTATCCATTGAAAGACGTCAGCCAACGTAGCTTACCCTTCGATCTAACCGTGTTAATATTATTTCATTATTCATACTCGGAAAGTAGGTTTGAAGTTCAGTTTCAGCTCTAGAGAGAATTGTTTTTAACTGACAGCTGTCAAACTATTTAAAAAAAAACCTCGTTCTATTTTCAGATTTCTATTGAACCATTTCCGCAATCAGTTCCAATTTTCTACACAGCTACTTGAGTGGCTACGGTTACAGTGCGATTTAAAATTAAAATAACTTAGAGTTAAGTAGTAAGTAAAAAATATGTATTTTTTAAATAATTTCATTATAATTTAGTTTTAAATATTTCCTTAAAATTTCTTACATAGATTTGGCCACAATGTTTACCATTTTTCAATGATAAAAATTAAAAATGAAGGCTGAATGGCCGGCTACAGAAAAAAAAAACAAAATAGGCGGGAAAGCAGCAATCCAATCTTGATTTGTTTTTGCGATTGATCTATGTTTTTATTTTTATTTTCCTTTTATTCGTAATGAAAAGCACAGTGTTTACCTTGGATTAAAAACTTATTTAGTCTCTCGAACTATTGTCGCCCTCACTACGTTCGTGCGCCAAACCCTGTCTCGGGACTAAATTAGTTACTTTCACCCCTCGGGTAACAATGTACTATTATCTAATTTGTAACTCAGAACCTACATCGTACATTCTTTCAGCGTGCTATAAAAATATATGGCGCATATCTATAGATTCATTGCAAGATAAAGTAGCCTCGATAGAAGAATTACGTTAAATCCAGCAGCGACATATTGGACTGGAACCAGTTTGATTGGATTTTAGATTGCACCTGGGATTGGATTAGATCAGATGTTACTGTTGTACTACGTCTTTGTCTATTCGGGTTTCGGTAAGTAGATAATGTGTCTCTTTATTCTGTACAATACAGTGTCTTCGTAAGTTTGAACTTTCGGTAAAACAAAAATGTTTCATACTTTTTTCGAAGTGCATCTAAAGTGCCCCCATATTTCATATTTTGCAAGTTACGGAGATATTGGAGGTCAAAGTTCTAACGCTTTTTTTTAAAACTAGCTTTTAAGGTCATAACTTAACTTTAAATACATCCAGAACCCGTTTACTATTCAATGCACACATCAGCACATTGATTTTTACCGTAAAACAAAAGTCGTATAACTCCTTATTAATGAAGCAAACGGAAATACAAATATTAGTTCAGTAATTCACCTCACTACCCTACAATACAACTATTAATTCAATAAACCTGCATAAGTCAAAATAATAATGTAACTACCCTCAAAATATAAACTAACTTAAAAGTAAATCAAATGATGGTTTAGCGACCATAGACGCGTTCACACTGTACTGTACTATAAAATTCGTGCGATGCGCTGAGTTCATGCTGTGCTATATCCCGCGCTGCCCTCTTCCTCCTCCCTCACCCCCGGCCGTACCGCATGACTCGTCATAGATCGCGGTCAACTGAGCTTGCTATATAATACAAATGCTTGCGATAATTGAACGCCATGCTATATAGTATAACATTAGGTCCTTCTTTGCTATACAATATATCACAATAGTATAGCGTAGTTTGAAAGCAGCTTTAAGGTGGATGCACACTTATCCGCGACGAAACAATCAACCGCGCTGAAAGATTTTTTTCTCATCCGTATAACGTCATCTATTCATCCGATTCGACGCGGATAAGTGTGCGAGGTTTTATAGGATTTCATACAAGTTATTCTAAAATTTTATTCTTTCGGCTCTTTCGCTTCTTTCGGCTCTGATAAGTGTGCGGCCACCTTTAGAAATCGTATTTAAGGGGCCGGCGGAGCGTGCGTCGTTCATACAAACGTAATACCAAAATAATTCGTAAACTAAACGTGTATTTATTTCGATTGGATTACATAATATCTAGGTTCCCAAATATATATTTAGACGAGGTATGAGGAATTTAAAATTTCTATGGAAAACTTATTATCCTAGATTTTATGTAATCCAATTGAAATAAATAATACACCTTTCCTTAAGAATATGTTTGGTTTACGAATTATTTTGGTATTACGTCTCTATGAACGACGCACGCTCCCCCGGCCCCTTAAGTTAGCTGTCTAGTTTGAGCGGCATGTTTAATATGTTTAGACTGACTTTTAAACTGATACCTCGGTATACTTCTTAGCATATCTGCACCATAATTCGTTTAGTCCTACTGATAGATATCAGTAGGACTAAACGAATTATGGTGCAGATAGCATATATTTTGTAATAGTAACATATTGAATGTGTCATCATTATCATGTCAGCCATTGACCGGTTCCGTGCGACTCGCAGTACGCGGATCCCCGACACCTTCACCAGGTCATCAGCCCACCTAGTGAGAGGCCTCCCAATGCAACGTCTGCCGCTTCGCAATCACCACTCCAGAACTTTTTGGCCCCATTGGCCGTCCGTTCTACGAGCAATTTGCCGTGCCCACTGCCACTTAACTTTGGCAGTTCTTGGGGCTACTACTCTTCATTTTTGATTCGATCACGCAAAGAAACTCCGAGCATAGGCCTTTCCATTGTTTGGGTGACTTTAAGCATTCTGATGAGGACCGTGGTGAGCGACCACGTACCATTGACCGTATGAAGGAAACTATTGGAATCACAATAAAATAACACGAAAAATTATTTTCCAAAATTTATTTTATTTACAATTTTCTTTTGATATAATTCATAAAATCTTTGGACAAATAACCATCAATTCAAAATTATCAAACAATTCGTGCTCTGTGTAACATTAATGGTAAAATTATACGACTAAAAATGATAATAAAACGCTATCTAAGAATAAATTTTGCGATAAGCAGTGAGTAAGAATTTCAAAATTAATCAAATAGATTTCAATACAATAGAAGGAATCACAGTAATATTTTCAAGTTAAAAATAGGCCGGGCAGGAATAAAAATGTGTGACAAACGTGGCAATTAAACACTCAAATTGGAGAAAATTACTCAAGTGACATTATGACAAGTTCGTGCCTTAGAGTTCATTATCTTCTTATCTTAGGTTGAAGGGACACTGTCGCAAAAAAGATTACAGTAGGGCCAATTTAATAACTAGATCACATTAGACATTTCTTCAAAATACAAAAACGTAACCTTGTAACGGCTGGCATAAAGTACTATTTACTTTTTAACCCCAGACGCAAAAACGACGGGGTGTTATAAGTTTGACGTGTCTGTGTGTGTGTGTGTGTGTCTGTGGCATCGTAGCTCCCGAACGGATGAACCTACACCACCTATATTTGAAAGGTGAATTATTCGGGAGGGTTGTTAGCTTTGTTTGATAAAAATTAGTTTAAGATGGTCGCCGCCACAAAATGGCGGATTACATTTTAATTCAACAACTGCCTCAATCTGGGTATTAAATGAAAGGGCTTGACTTGTAGAATACTATACGCTATAATAAATTTCAAATCCAAGATGGCCACCACGACAAAATGATGAGTTACATTTTTTTCACAACTCCTAATTATGACCATAAGCGTTCTAACGAGCTATAACTGCACAATTGCTTAACTTTTTTCAATTACGAATACATATTTATTGTAATAATGGCAAAAAAGGTAGCCTTTACTATAAACTGACAGATGTCAAATGTGATCTATTAAATTGGCCCTACTATAGGTATCACGTATTATAAATAAATCTTAATAAATAAATCTTTATTGACAAATTATTTCTCAAACATCAGTGTAGCCCTGGCTCTTGTACAAGGAGTTCCTGTATCACAAGAACCAGAATTATTATTATAGTATAGTATTACTGTACATCATTTTGAACCACATCAAAATTGCTGTTAAAGTATTCAATAAGTAAAAGGCCCGCTTTGACATTTGTTAGCCTATGTAATAGTAATACAGTTCAATTTAACTATGTTCATTTATATGTATATTTCAACATTACTATGGATTTGACGGCTGTCGAAACGGACTTCTTAGATTTCGTCAACATTAAACCTTTAAGAGTGCAATTCCTACATGGTGAAAATTTATGGAACAACTGATTTTTTTCTATGTTATGAAGGTTCATTAAGAGCCAAAAGAACCTTGTCAAGGTAGCTGAAACATTGTAAAAAGTTGTTTCCCGAGTGTTGACTACGTATCATGAAAAACACACCAAGTTTATACAATTGGGAAAGACAACACACAAATAAGTTAAACGAGATGGCGCTGAGTGGTTTGTTTTGACGTTGATCGGTCACTTTTCACACCAAATAACTTTTCAATTGACAAACACTCAGCACTCTCTCGTGGGGAAGCTTCCAGCATACCATCTTGTCCTGTGAACACTTTTTAATTTGTTGTTCCTGCAACGAGACTCAAAAAAATAGGGGGTACGTTCAGATGCCAATGTATACGTTTTTAGAATAAACTTCCGAGCCATATTCAAGCACTAAGCCACTAAGTGAATGTTGACATTTCGGACTTCGCTTGTTTATTGTTGATTCCTTTATTTTATACACTGTGACATTGAATGATTTGACATGAATACTTAGTTCAGTATTTTATTATTTTTTACTTTATTTTTGTTTATTTTATGTGTGTGTATTTGACATATCGTATTTTTATTGACATTCGAATTTGAATTGTAAATTATTATTTATTTTATTTAATTATTGTGAATGTGAGGACCTTGTGGGTCACTTTTTGTTGTTTTTTTTCCCACGACTGTCTGGCAGTTTGAGTACTATAAGCGACCTACCCAAATGTCCTTTCTTTGATATTGTTCGTCGTTTCGTTGAGCTCCTTGAGTTATAAGTTGAGCTACACGATAACTGACAAATGCTTGCACTGACTGGACAGGTCCACTCAAATCTGTGTGGTTCTTTCTTCAAAAGACCATCTCAGACACTAATCTGCATAGTCTTCATGTGAATTAAGCAAGATTGTCTGGACTTCAAAAGAGACTATGACCTCTGAGTTTGTTTCGGCTGTTTCTTCTCAGAGTAGTCAGGTACGAAACACCGGACCCATCTAGTTAAAAAAAAATGACGTGTAAAAGACAAGTGTTTGAGAGAACCTACTTGCTGAATAAATATCATTTATCATTTAATGAAATTTAGGTCTTAGTTCTGTTATGTATTGACCTTATGTACTGACATGGCGTAGGTAAATACAGTTCGTATGCATTTATGGGAATTTAAGTAACTATTGCAGTGCAATTCCCTGTGATCAGATACTCAACAAGAAGCATTTCGACTGTGGGATGGATTATATAGCACAAAAGGAGGTGTCTGATGAAAAGAAGAGTAATAATAAAGTAGTATGGAAAAAATACATGCTGCGCCAACCCCAAATGAAATAGACAAAGGCAAGACAAAGATGACAATCTCGATAAGTTGCATTTTTAAAAAACATCTATACTAATATTATAAAGCTGAAGAGTTTGTTTGTTTGGTTGAACGCGCTAATCTCAGGAACTACTGGCTCGAATTAAAAAAATCTTTTGTGTTGGATAGTCCATTTATCGAGGAAGGCTTTAGGCTATATAACATCACGCTACGATTATTAGGAGCCGAGCAGGAATGAAAAATGTAGCAAAAACGGGTTTTTTTTCCTTTCGTTTTTGACAGACGAAGTTGCGTGGGTCAGCTAGTTTGAAATAATATCGTATATTATATTGGTATTTGATGAGATGACGAGTAATAGAGAGACAAATACATTAATTGGGATAAGTGCAAAAGAATGCTGACCATGATGAAGCAAGCAAATCAATCAGTCGCATGAATACAATGTTTCTTCATCTACGTTACTTACTTATTTGAGGACTAGAAAGGTCAAAAGCGCGTTCGGGTTTAAGGAACAATTTAGACTTGAAGCTCGAGTGGTCGCGTGATTGTAGCTTTGGTAACTAAACATAATGATCTATGAGAGCCAGGTTGGACTGCAATTGTCAGGTGGTTTGGGTAGCAAATAATATCAATTGGTAGATATTTACAAATTGTTTATCACTATGGTACATATGTATAGTTATTTATTTCGATTTTAAGATTAACTTAGGTATAGTTATTTTAATCGTATATTCTATTGGTTAGGCTCTTTCTTACGTTCAAAATAATAAAGTTTAAGTAGATTCGCAAAAGTATTTATGAAAGGGATATTCGTCGGTTCTAAAACGGCAAAATGTAACAAAGTTTTTCACAAAATTTACGTTCATTCCCGCCATAAATGAAATGAATTGAACCTATGAATTTCTCTCGCATAAGAATAAAATATAATGAGCACAAATATAAACTTGTTACTACTGTTGATCACCGCCATACTCAAAACAACACTTTGAACTTAATTTCAGCCATATAATAATAAAACTACAATTTGCTCTTCCTAACTATACAACAGGGTTGTTATCTATTTTATAAACAAAAATAAAACAATTTTGTGTTATCGAAAACTGTACATACATTTAAGTACAATGAAAATTTTATTTTCTCAGTTAAGCCGCGTTTCCATCAGAAATGTGAACGGATGTGCAACAAGGGGTGTGTGTGAAAATAAGCAATCGCACCTTCATAAAAAGCTAATAGACCATTTTTAACCGAAAAATCAAAATTGTTTATAGGAGCCATTTTATAAGGTCATAGTTTTTTTTCAAATTGATCTTTATTTAATAGTAGCAGAACAGTAAATAAGGTCCTGTTTATCAAATTCATCTTGTAGATAACGCCATTTTAGCAATTTATTAAGTAACGGTTTATCTTTAAGCGGACTACAGGAGCTCAACTCTGTTTGTGGTGGTTCAAACTTCGTTTGAAATACTGTTAGAATAAAGTTCTAATCAGTTTGCACTACAATGTGGTTGTTACGTCAGTGACTGCGGGCCGAATAGTGCGAAATGAGTGGTTTCGATCGATTTACAAAAAATCTGTTGATTGGACTAAAAAAATAAAACACTATGATGCTAAATGATGCTTGTACAATCGTTTGCCAAAAAATCAGAATGATCGCATGTATTTTAGTATGGTTTTTACTCGTTAAAAGAAGTTTTTAGAGATGAGTTCGTGACCTTTTTATTCGAGTAAAATTAATTGTATTGTTTTCAAAACACTATCATACTAGCATAAATATCCTGAAGAAAATCATATATTTCTGGTTTTATTTATTGCAGTGAATCATATACTTTCAGGCATTATAAATCTTGCGTATAGCTCCTGTAGTCGCCTTAAAAATGAGCAATAACCCAGTTACGTGTTTGATTACGCAAATCCCTCGCTAGATTTCTTCTTACACCTCAGGTGAAACCACAGCCTATATTACACTTAAACTAGGGAGCTTTGTAGCCCTTACTTTATCACATTATCTTATAACTGTGTACATTAGAAAGATAGTACTATTTACATGAAGACTTATAACAGTGTAGAATATTATTTATTACATAGAAAATGGAATGTACAAAGTCACATTTGGAATAAAAGCAAATCTTTTTCGTGTGGGATAATAAACAGATGGTGCAAAGCAAAGTGAGAATTAAAATAATCTTTAATACGAATATAAACCGAAAAATATGTTGATTAAAGCGTGATCTTCATACTGCACTTCTTGCACTAAAAACAATTTTCAATTTCAACGAATCAATCTTTCGAAATAAACAATTATTATACTCGGACTTGTGTTTTTTCAACAAATACCACATGTAATGATAATCGAAACAATATGGTTCAGTTCGGTTAGTTATCAGTATTTCCATTTGCCCCATTCTTCTTTATAATAGAGGTCAAGTAATGCAGAATCTTGACTGCAACTAGTAATTGGACTGAAATACAGTTTTGTAGAATGGGCTGCGCTTCTAGATCATGCTTTAATTTCTTTTGCACTTCAAGGGTCATCAAAGTGATTGTCATTAATTATTGTCATTGGTACCAATGACAATAATTGCATGTATTTGCTTTACCATTTGAACTCAAGGACCAAACGATATCAGTGGCAAAGATGTGATGACATTCAGTTTTAATTCTGGACGCATGTCAAATGACATAATTTTCAATCTTTGAGCTCAACTTTAAAACTGAACTGAAAATAACTAAAAAATACAAGTAATAATTCTTACAAAAACAGTGTAATGCTTATTTTAAAGTATCTTGTTTAAAATTATTAATATCACACTAAATTCGTATGTTTTAAAGTCCGTTCTCATTCAACCAAGGAGTGACGGAAATGCAACGGTGTCTTTATATTTTTCGTCATAGTCTTCGTAGTCCTGCATGGGCACCAAGTAGTCCTGGCCCATCACGACCGGTAGAAGGAACAGTAAAAGCAGAAGGATCCAACTCTGGAAGCACTTGCATGCACTGTTGTGGGTGACTGAAATCAGAAAAAGAATTATATGTTAATATGCAAGATCGCAATTCGTCGGGACTTTGGGGACTGGCAATAGAAGTGAAAACGCGTAGCAGATCGGCTACGAGTGCTACGAAAAGCGTACGTGACGGTCACGTGAGTTCTATGACTTTTATACACTCAAAAAGTGCTGAATGCGCCTAAAAACGTTTTCACTTCTATAAAAGCCGCTCGGGTCGATCTTAAGGTTAAGCAGCGCTCTTGATTCATAGATGGCTGACCGCCCATTACAAACCGAGTTATCTCCATGCCTCGGAAAGCAAGTCAAGCCGGTTCCGGCTGTCATTTTTAGATCTTTGACAGTTTTTGCAGCTTAAGACTGGATGGTAAGCCAAAGGGTATCGTATTACTCAGTACTTACTGGGTTGTGGATGTCAGATAAGCAATCGCTCCATGTAAAATACTGGTATTCAGCAGCATTCGGTTATACTGGAAGCCGACCCCAACATAGTTGTGAAAAACTAGGTAAATGATGATGATGCAATATTGCAAATAGATATCGATCGAACCCAGTCAGGTACACAATTGTTTGTAATGTATGGTGTAGCGACAACATAGGACAAAAAATACCACAACGCCATCTATGACGCAGACGAAGAACTAACAACAAATTCTTAACTCGCGCAGTAAAAGTTATCCACTCTACAACAATAGTAGGTACCTATATTCTGAAACAGTACAGGTAAACACACTCAATACTGAATCTTTTATTGTATTAATATGTTATAGATGGTAACTTAAAGACGCCCCGGAGCAATTGCATGCAATATAATAATCCTATGTTTGATATTGAGCATTACTAAACAAATTAACGAGATGATATGATATTTTAAAATGATAATTATCTTGGATTATGTGTGATAATACTTAAAGGCGCTACAGCAAAATTATAGAAAAAGAAGTATTCAAATAACAGACTCCTGAGAGACATTTTCGTCAGTGAGATACATCAGCACATTATGGCCACTTATGGAATAATCTGGTATTGCAGATGGCGTTAACCACTGGCCATCATCATGGGCCGTCGCGTCAGCATATTTGCCATTCCACTACCTATCTTGTTTTGTACGGATACAGCTGAAAAGTACTTGTAGCATTATACATTTGCTCTAAAACCCGGTCACTGGGTAATGCGATACCCCTTTTTCTTTTTCGGATGGGAAATCATCAAATGACTCCTCCCACTCTGGGCGGAGCGGGAGGGAGTGTCAGACTTTTACTGACTAAAACTCGTCCATGTTCCTTCCTCGTCCTCTATGTTCCGGGGCCACGGTATATGCTTCGAACAGTCCCGCAGCCCCGAATGCGATATCCCTAGGCTATAAATACAATAATTAAGGGTGTAAAAATACTCCTAACAAAGCCAAAAGGCACTTGTTTTCCACGTCATTGTGATCATTTATTTGTTCTACACCGGAAACTTGTAGCTACGGAGATATTGGGGTCAAAGTTCCAACTTTTCCACAAAACATATTTTAATGTAAGTTTTTGATTTTAAACACCATACGACCCCCGTACTGTTTAATCTAACCGTCAGCACAATGTTTAAGTGCTTTGTTACATTGAGTTGTACCGAAAAATCTTTTTTACAAAAAATCCCAGTTTTTTTTTTTACGTAAAGTTACTTAGTTTGATGAACAGAATACTTGGTTGACGGCTTCGTGAGGAGGTTGTTCACACCCTGTATATCGCAAAATCAAAACTCACTCCTCTCAGGTCTCGGATCTGTATCTGGAGTGAAGAAGTCCAGGTTGGCTGAGCTCTTGTACACCTCATACACTGTGGACAGACAGGCGACCCTCAGCCGCCCGCTGAGGAACAGCTCTGGAGTCACCTTTACGTCAGCCTTGACGCTGGTCCAGAGCAGACCGCTTTCTGACGGATGGAAACTCGTCTCTGATGAACGGATCTGGAATGTGATGGAAATTTGTGTTAGGATGAGGTTACTTATACAGCAAAGACAATATTTGGAAATCTTTTGTTGTGTTAAGGTAATATCAATAAATGAAATAAAATGAGAAATCTGAAGACGATTCACTCTCACTCGAACTCTTGTCATACTAGCCAAACAAGTAAAAAGACTGATAACAAAATAGAAGTTTTATTTTTTCTTTAATTGGCAAGAAGAGGCACACCAGTGCCTCTCGTGAGAAGATTAAGGAATGCCTTCGCTCAGGAATGGAAGAAAATTACATAATTAAATTCAAAACTAAGTGGGCAGGCTATCTGTCTGCCAACAAAGCTGTGAGCCCGCATATCGTAAAGGAGACAGAAACGATTACATACATTCTTGGGCCTGGATGAAACGAGATGAAAATGATATGAATTTAATAGATGCAGACTTATCAGTCCCTCGCTGAAAATTCTGTAAATTTTGACAATCTGAGAGCTGAGTTATTTAAGGTTTAGTAAAAATGAGGTATTACAGTCTCTATAAAAGAGCTGATTCTTATAAGTTCTTTAAGCACTAATGTATGTTACATATAGTGGAGAATGATTGAATGTTTGGAGGCTTGAGACAGCTAGACGGGGTCGCGGCAGACCGAGGAGAAGATGGTGGGACACCTTATATGGCGATCCTGTCATTAGGGAATATGCAAGTAATTCAAAACTTTTTATTCCTCAAACATGTCTTGTATTGCCCCATGTATGGGGCATGTTTTTGGTGAAACAGAACGCAAAAAAACTATACCACTTGGTAAGACTGGTGTCAGACTTTTTGGGCCACTAACTACCTGTAACGACTGTCAAAGATGGACAAATGACAGCCGGGACCAACAGCTTAACGTGCTTTCCGAGACACGGAGGAAACTCGGTGTGTAAGGGTGGTCACCCATCCACAGACCAACCTAGGCAAGCATGGCATAACTTGAAGATCGACCCGAGCGGCTGATATTATTTAAGCACGAGCTCCTCCTTAAATAATGAATACATAATAATATACTAAGATAGCAATTCAACAATAGGCTTGTTTCCACCATCAATAAATTGCAAATCTATTTAGTCCGTCAGTTAGAGTATTAGAAAATAATGGACACGTTTTTTTGTTTTTGTAAATCAACGAATATTGACAAAGATAAAACGCATCAAAACTCGGGAGTGGGGGCTCGTGACGTCAGTACTCACTAAGAATGATACCGAACAGTGACGTATTGGGAATTTTAAAAGGGTCATATCTGACGACCCGTATGTCGCAGCGGTAGTGAGGCTGCCTTACGTTCTTAGGGTCCCGGGTTCGAATCCCGGTAGGAGCAAATGTTTATGTGATGAGCATGGACATTTGTTTCCGAGTCATGGATGTTTATATGTATAATAAGTATGCATTTATAAACAAAAAGTACCTATATATTTAGTATATCAACTGTCTGGTGACCACGACACAAGCCTTGCTTAGTCTGGCACTAGACAGCGCTGTGTGTAATGTCCAGCGATATTTATTTATCTTCGTCAATGTTGGTTTATGTGACAAAAGAAAAAATACGGGTCAAATATTTTTTGAAAATCTAAGTGACGGACTAATTAGATTTTTTCAGTTAACAAGCTTATTATTATGTAATGATGAAAGAGCGTCAAAAAGAAAAACTTAACCTAACAGAATAAGCTATAAAGATGAATAATGAACCATTTTAGAAAAGAGCCACCTGCTTTTACAGGCCTTGTTGAAATAACAAGTGTCTAAGTTACAGGTGGCCTACAAAGTAATCTAATTACAAAACTTTTACATCTACAAATTAGGTCGTTTATAACCATTTAAATTGCATAACGTTGAGCTTACGTTCAGTGAAAGTGCCTTACGCTTTTTTTATGAATAGAAGATGGTTTGAGACAAGTCTGTCCACCAGATTGGAGTTTTGTTTGTGTCTGAACGAAAAAAACTTAAAGTAGTTTTACGGCCGTATAAGTGGTAGTTAATACAGGGTGTAAACCACCTCATCCCAAAGCCGTTAACCAAGCATTCTGTACATCAAACTAAGTAACTTTACGCAAAAATTATTGCTGGGAAACAACTTTTTTTTTTGAGATTATGAATCATGTTTTGTGGTAAAACTTAATGTAACGCCCTTAAAACATTGTGCTGATGGATGGATTGAATAGAACGGGGGTCTTAGAGGTGTTAAAGTCAAAATCTTCAAAAAAAAAACTTGTATTAAAAAAAACTTGTCAAAAAGTTGTAACTTTGACCCCCCATATCTCCGTAACTAGAAGTTACCCAGGTATTGTGTAGAACAAAAAAATGATCGCAATGATGGGGAAAACAAGTGCCTTTCGGCTTCGTGAAGAGGTGTTTTACACCCTTTAAGCCTACCCACAGAGATAGCGGTGTTTCTATGAACAAAGTTAGCTTGAAACATCCTATCCGCGTTACCTACCTACTATCTATTGATTGATAGATAAATCAAAGAAAGCTTCTGACGTTTTGTTTCTAACCGGTCAGTAAGCAAAATTTCAAACAGACAGAGATAGCAACCTACCGAAACCTGCTAGTAAGTTATTGAAAATGGCCATTAGTCACTCTCTTCTTTATTATATGTCTAGCCGACCGGACAGACGTCTTAATACCTACCTGCTACCTACATACTACTACCTACATACTACTACCTATCTACTACTACCTACTCACAACTAAAAAAAAAAATTGGTAGGTAGCTACTACTTTTTTTTTTCATAAGAACCTTCTCCTGACAATAACAAACACAACAAAAAAAGAATTAGTGAAATCAGTCCAACCGTTCACGCGTGATGCCGTGACCAAGGGAAATAGGGATTCATTTTTTTAAATATACATAGATATACACTGTTTTAGACTTTCACGGTTTTTCACTACACTTAAAGTACTTACGGGATTATACCGTGATTTTCTTTTGGTTTTTCGAGCACCCGATATTTCGACGCTGTTGCAAGCATCATGATCGCGGGAATACATCACCCGCGATCATGATGCTTGCAACAGCGTCGAAATATCGGGTGCTCGAAAAAACAAAAGAAAATCACGGATATAATCCCGTAAGTACTTTAAGTATCTATATATATAAAGGAGAAGTCCACTCACTGACCACTCATCACGAAATCTCGGAAACTACTGGGCCGTAAGAACTCAAATTTGGCACAAGCACTCTCTAGGGGGTGCAGGCGCGTACTAAGAAAGGATTTTTTTAAATTCGCACCCCAAGGGGTTGAAAAGGGGTGTCAAAGTTTGTATGAAAGTCCTATGTTTTTAAAGTTAGAGATATGAATGTAAAGCCTGAATGTTCCTTTTGGCTTCTAGGTGCTCACTAAGAAAAGGTTTTACGAAATTCGGCCCTTAAGGGTACAAAAAAGGGTTTTTAATGTTTGTATGGAAAAAGTTAATCCACTCATCACGAAATCTCGGAAACTACTGTTCCGTAAGGACTCAAAGAACACCGGCCACAGCGCGAACAATTTTTTGTTGAAATTTTATTTTAGCGTCTGCCCATGAGAAATATGTAAAAGTATAGAGTTTGAATTCCTGAACAATTTTGTCTTCTGTTATACTTTTATACGAAGTCAGGAATTAAAGATATTTTAGTTTGAAGTTGTAAAGGTTATGTATGTGCAGTCAACATCAGATAAATGTAAAAATAAGTACTTACTTAGCACACACACGCAAAGTAAGGGTAGATCCCTTATTAGCGTGTGAAATACGCAATGGCGAATCAAATATAACTATTGATTTTAAAAGTCACCCCTGGGTTTAACTTTAATAGACATTTTGTAACTTGATTATATACTTCTTTCTGTAAACTATACCACTGATTCCTCAAATAATTAAAAAAGCATTTTATTTGTCAACTCATTTCAATCAATTTCAATGTCAAATTGTAAATTCGCTATTTCATCTCTTATTTATTGTTTTTTTTAAACTGAAATCTTCATTTTGATCTTCAGTTGGACTTCGATTAATTCAGTTACTGAACAGCAAGTTTTGTGTTTTATTAATGAAGTACGAGTTGCCTTCGGATTTTGTTTGGTGTTGGTTGATATCATTTCCATTAGAGATTTTCAAATGATGGTACGAGTACATCCCAACCGAAGCCAATGAGTTACAAGAAACCTGCCGACTGAAATCGGTCAGGACAAATCGCCAGTCAGAATATTATCGTATTTAACTACTTACGAGAGGGAAAAATAGGCAATCATTTTGTATTGAACTTCCAACTAAGTAGCTACGTGGCACGATCTTGAGTAACGGAATTTGTGTGTTATTTATTCATAATAAATAAATAATAAATTATTAGTATCTCCTTTCTTGACTTCTTATTTGTGCGCCTTCCTTAAGCATTGCATTTGTAAGTATCACCTACATTACTTTAGTAGAAGGCGAGCCTATTGCCACAGACCGTACGAGCACAATGTTCCAGGCTTCAGGATACTAGAATTACAGAATCAGTACAAAAAGTGTTTCCCTCTAAAGATATATCATCCTATTATACTACATACATACTATTATTTCATTAGGCCAGTTGACAAAATAAATGTCATGGGTTTTTGTTTGGAGGTGACATTATAGTTAGAGAGCCCATGACACTAGACCTAGTTTGAAAAGAATCTCGATACATATTATAATATTATTTCTTTCATAATGGGGTCACACAAAACGGCGATGCTACAATGCAAAACACCTGGCGGCGCTATCAAAAAAACTATTTTTAGGTATCTAGTATGATCGACCTACCGCTCATTTGAAATGTCATCAATTTCTTTGTAAGAAAAACCACTGCTGCATCTTCCAAACAGTGAAGAAAGTGGTTGCTGCAGCGATTGAACGTCGCCCTCCGCGCAGCTGGATTCGGCATTTTGTCAGCACCCGGTTCCTTTCGATTTATACTGATTGAATACGCGTGCCACGGTCACGTATGAATAATTTTACGAAACTTGGGAGTCATATCATACTAGAAATCGTTTTGTTCGCCAGGCTTTTTGCATTGTAGCATCGCCATTTCGTGTTCCCCTATTAATAACGTTACGAATTATTTATATTTCGCCTGGGAGTGTCATGGGCTCTCTAACTATTAAAAGTATAGCTTATCCAAAAGTCATGAAGTCAAGCCAGAAAGAAAAAAACTAAGCCATGATTATTTCTTATCATTATTCTAGTCAATCAAGCTTTTAATTATTACGATTTTTTTTCCTGACTTCGATCGGCCTTAAGCTTGATTTGATAAATCTTAGTAAATTATTTCGTCGGTATCTATAACGGTGACGTTTGTAGACGCTTAATAATTTCATCAGCAATTGTAGGGCCGGTGTTCTTTGGCACAAGCACTCTCTAGGGGGTGCAGGCGCGTACTAAGAAAGGATTTTTTAAAATTCGCACCCCAAGGGGTTGAAAAGGGGTGTCAAAGTTTGTATGAAAGTCCTATGTTTTTAAAGTTAGAGATATGAATGTAAAGCCTGAATGTTCCTTTTGGCTTCTAGGTGCTCACTAAGAAAAGGTATTACAAAATTCGGCCCATAAGGGTACAAAAAAGGGTTTTTAATGTTTGTATGAAAAAAGTTAAACATCCAAATTGAATCTTACGTCAACGCGTTATTGCATACTTTACATTGAAATGAGAATTCGGAAACCGATATGGATCCAAATTGAATTTTACGACAACGCGTTAATGCATATTTTGAAATAAGAATTTGGAAGTTCATTGAGGGCGTAATTTCTAGGTGGCCAGTATGTTTCAGTGATATGCAGGCGTGTGCTGAAAGGTATTGAAATGAGTTTCTATAACGTTTTAAAGTTTTATGCCAATTTCTAGGTGGCCAGTATTTTTCAGTACGCAGGCGTCTGTTGAAGGGTAAAAAAAAAACGTTTCAAAAAACGAACTTAAGCGAAACACGCTCAAGCTCAAGCTCATTTCTGTTCTGCGATATTTTGCTGTTACTACTAATTTGATTTGAAATATTTGACATCATCGTTGTTTGGGTTGTCTTCGTTTCGGTATGTTTCACTTATGCTGGGGCTACACTATCGCGATAACGCGAAGATTTGCGTTGTCGCGACACGTCTGGCCAAAGAATTCGTCCTATCGCGAATCATCTTCGCGAATACGAACGCCCTTCCCGCCGCTGTCGGTAAATTGCCGCACATCAAAGGCTTTTGTCGCGACAAAGTTCGTGCGTGCGTTCGAATCTTCGCCTACAAGTCTGGCCGTAGCATTAGTAATTTTAAATTGGAGGATAATCATTTTATTGTGTTCTTACCTATTGCCTGGTTGGAATTTTGTTATGTCTATTGCTTCGCGAATTACATATTGTGTATTTCACACTTTGGTATTAAGTACTATAATAGTAGGTCTTTTAGTATTAGTCGTTCTTACTAGAAAAGGTGTCCTTGAATACGTATTTTAATTTTAGTGTTGCATCTTTGGTTTAGGCTGGTGTTGCAAAAGAATAGCTATAAACAAAAATTACATTCCAAATAATATTTGTTACTAAGAGGTTTTGAGCATTGTTTAATTAAAATGGATAATCAAATTATTATCACTACTAACGGGGTGCAAATTCTTAGCCAAATAGCAAATAATCCTGGTGATGGCGCATGCTTATTTTCATCTCTATCCTATTTATTGCATCACTCATGGCAGCGGGAGAATTATTGCCATTTGAGTTCCAGGTGTTTCAAACCTTCAAGGGTCAATAAAAATAATCCAATTCTCAGGAAACTTCAATGAAGATCATTTTGATGTTTTAATTCCGTTGGCCAATTTGAATGTGAAAGCGCGTTTTTTGCGTATGGGCAAATCCACCACGCGGGTCCAGTGCGGTTTGGCATATGTCACATGTCTTCGTATTTTTTGTTCCAATAAAGTTTGGTTTCCGCACGATGTTTTCCTTCACCGTTTTGAGAGCAGTGGTGATGAAATAAATTACACAAAGTAATGCGCCATGCGTGTCTGGGCCACGTGTTCCAGCCAGCATTGTGCGCCACGTGTCTAACAACTGGGAAAGGTTTCAACCTTTCACCCAGGAGCGGTCATGAGCTGTTTATTGTTCGATGCGTAAATACGTTACTGAAATGTCTTGCCATGGCGCCTACGGAACCACCTTTGAAGTCATGGCAGCGGGAAAACTATTCCCATTTGAGTTCGAGGTGTTTCAGGATGGTATTTTTATTGATGTTTTTTTTTGGAACATTTTCTTGGAACATTAACACACTAAATCTCATTTGATAAACACCAACGTATGAAAGACGCGAGTGAAACCGCGCGGGCACAGCTAGTACATAGATATATGGTCACTCTCTATCAAAAATATCCATTTATTATTCGGGATTTGATGTAATTATTCAGGACTACCTATAATGCAGCCTATAATTTTCCCTCTCTGGGGACAATGGCCTCCTCTCTATAGAGAGATTGAATGGGCTATAATCCACCAAGCGTTCCCCGTAAAGGTTGGTAAATGCTATATATCTTCGATTTATTTATTCTAGGACATGCCGTTTTGAGAGTAATGGTGATGAAATAAATTACATATAGTTATGCGCTTGCCTGGCTTTGAACCCACGACTTACTGCTCGTAAGGGGCAGCCACCACTGGGCTACGACTCCTATCCAGGATAATTTTGAGGTTAATATTGATGATGAGGACACTTACAGGATCATCATTGATGTAGATGGTGAGGTTAGCGGCAGGTCTTGCAGGTGAAGACGTGCAGTTCGCTTGCAGCACCTCTCCGGGCTGGTAGCGATCCTTGTCTGCCTTCAGTACAGGTGGAGATGGTGGTAACGCTGAAATAGTTAGAAGACAGTCATTAGAAAATGTTTCAGGATATATTTGGACAATCAGACTGACCTGTGGTGACCTCAAATTAATGTTAGGTCCCCAGCCAGGGTTACTACTTATCATCATAACATTACGCCTTGTAATCCCCAAATGGTTATACAGAAGACCTACATTTATCCAGTTTATTATACCCAGAAATAGAGTGCAGCGGTGAACCAAAAATTCGAAGACATGCGACATCTACCAACCTGCACTGGGCCCGCGTGGTGGATTATAGCCCATACGCAAAATACGCGCTTCGACGTGGAGTTGCAGACACCAGCCCATTATACAATACAATATACCCAGAAATATATCTAAACATCACAACATCATTTAGTTCCCTTTTAAATCCGTCGGGATTTCCATTGAGGGTAAATGTGAATACTAAATTGAATCCTAACAAAATAAAATACAAGTTATTCAAATGGAGATGGAAATCCTAAAATACGTGCACATCTATGAATATTGCGGTCCTGCGTGACCCACTTGATTTCAATGACCGTGCCTTTACGGAATATCAATGCTGTTTGTTTATCAGTTCTCACCATCCGTAATATTTGGGTGTTTTGTTAGTTTTTAATACAGGGTATAAACCACCTCATCACGAAGCCGTCAAGCAAGCATTCTGCACATGAAACTAAGTAACTTTACGCAAAAATTATTGCTGGGAAACAACTTTTTTTTGAGGTGAAATATCACGTTTTGTGGTAACGTAACACACTCAAATATTGTGCTGATTGAATAATACGGGGATCGTGGAGGTATTGAAAGTAAAAATGTAACAATTAATTAACTTGTATTTAAAAAAAAAAAAATTATAAAACTTGTCAAAAACTTGGAATGTTGACCCCTAATATCTCCGTAACTAAAGAAGGTTCCCAGATATGATGTAGAATAAAAAAATATCGGAATGACGAGGAGAACAAAGTGTAAGAGTTGTTTTACACCCTTTATACTATTTTGATACGATGTAAAAATTGTCAGTAAAATAGAAAAATCATAAGAATATTAAACCTCCAAAGAAGGTAAAGCAAATGATCACTTGTGTCCCAGCAGTGGGAACATCAGTCATCCTGTGCCTATCCTTTCCCCAACTATGTTGGAGTCGGTTTCCAGACTAACCGAATGCAGATGAATACCAGTATTTTACATGGAGCGACTATCTGCCCTCCGCAACCCAGTCAGAACTGGGTAGGACTGGTTGTCAGACTTTCGTGCTTCGGACTACTCGTTACAACACTGTCAAAGATTTACAAATGACAACCGAGTCCAACGTGCTTTCTAAGGCATGGAAAGAGCAAGGTATATTATGATGGTCATCCCCGGACCAACCTAAGCAAGCACGGCTTAACTGAAAATCGACCTTAGAGGCTGTTATTATTTAGTCATTAGCTCCTTAAGGCACTTAGACGAGCTAAATTAGCAACTCTATTTGTGGTGGTTCAAACTTCGTTTGAAATGCTGTTAGAATAAAGTTCTAATCAGCTTGCACTACAAAGTGGTTGTTACGTCAGCCACTGCGGGCCAAATAGCGCGAAATGAGTGGTTTCGATCGATTTACAAAAAAACTATTGATTGGATTAAAAAACTAAAACAGTATCATGCTAATATATTGCTTGTAGAATTATTTGCCAAAAAATCAGAATGATCGCATGCATATTAGTATGTTTTTTATTGTTTGAAAGATATTTTTAGAGGTAAGTTCGTGATTTATTTTTAACGAGCCAAATTAATTGTATTATGTTTTCAAAACAGTATCATGCTAGCATATATCCTGAAGAATATCATATATTTTTCTGGTCTTGTTTATAGCAGTGAATCATATACTTTTAGTAATTATAAAACTCGCGTTTAGCTCGTGTAATCGCCTTAAACGATGGTGATAAAGTAAATAAAATACGGATATTTAATAGCTTCTAGCAAGCTATACCTACACCTCATTTGTCTTCTTAAAACATATTATAACCTCACGCTGTTATTACCCCTTAGGGTTATGCAGAGCGTGGGCCTGTGGGCTAACTAGCCGTCCGTCCGTCTCAATGATGACAGGCCGTGTCGACGGCGCGTTCGTGTTCCACGCGCGCCTAAAAGAGCATAAGGAAGGGGTCCGCAAGGGCCGATGCCTGCCGGGGCTGCGGGACTGTTCGAAAGAGATACCGTGGCCCCGGAACGTAAAGGGCGAGGAAGGAACATGGATGGGTTTTAGTCACTACAAGTCTGACACTACCTCCCGCTCCGCCCAGAGTGAGAAGTTATTGATGATTTCCATCTTTTTTTTTTTCATTTTTTATGGTGGCATCTCTTCGAGGCGCGCGTGGAACACGAACGTGTCGTCGACACGGCCTGTCGTCATAAGACGGATGGACGGCAAGCTAGCTTATAGTTGACCTGCGCTTGAAGATTAATACATCGAGTGATCCATGATTATATTTTCACAGATAAGACACCAGCTGTAGGAACATACTTAAGCTGATTTTTATTCATAAACCAGTTGCTTAAATCACGACAAACTCAAATAATAGGCATGACGACAATAAAAAAAAAATCAAATCTGTTTAGTCCGTCAGTTAGTATTGGAAAATAATGGACACGTATTTTTTTTTTGTCAATTAATGAATATTGACAAAGATAAAACGTATCAAAACTCGGGAGTTAAATTATACCATGGCGTGACGTATTGAGAATTTTAAAAGCGTCGTATATTTGTCAATTTTGATTTATGTAAAAAAAGAAAAAATACGAGTCAAATATTTTTTAATAATCTAACTGATGGACTAACTAGATTTATTTGTCGTCTACAGTTCATATAAAGTAAACATTTTCATTAAAGTTCTTATACTAGAAAACATTATTAATATTCTCACCTATCAAAGCAAGAGAAATTATTATGAACCACTCGTGCATGTGATACCAGGAAAACATAATGTTCGAGGTTCATTAACAGCCTGGAGGTCTGATTAGATGGTATAATTGGCTTTTGTAACACGATCTTGCTACTAAACTAATAATCTGCACAAACGGGCTTTGAAAGCCGAGAATTGCGCTGAAAACTGTATAATTTATTAAAATAGATTGGAAACAGACGAGCAATATGAACGTATCTGTTTCTCGTGGTTTCATTCGCGATCTAGCTTTATTGTTTAAAAATCAAAGTTATTTAAACTTAATCTGTCACTTACAGGACATCTTCCGTGAATATTCTTTGTTTTGAGCTCTCGATATTGCCAGCGCCATGATCGCGGGTTGGCTGGAGAATACCCGGATGGAAATAAAATTGTTATGAGCAGACAAGTTTTTTCTACGAAAGATAATCGAATGGAAGATAACGCAACCAGGAAACTCTTCCTTCACAGTAACAGATTAAATTTAGTGATAAACCGTGAAAGCTTAAAACAGTGTTTCAAAGTTATTTAATTTAAGCCGAGTATAAGAACCTTTTTGTATGTCGAAAATACAAAATACAGTCCCTTGATACGCCGTCCTTTATATTATCGATGACTTATGTTATCGCGAAGGACACAAAAGTAGACTGTGACCTTTGTGTCTCAGATAAAGCCGCAGATAAAGCCTTAGTTTGAACTCCATGCCTTAGTTGATCTGTGAATGGGTGTGATGGGTGTGATGGGTGTGATTTTCCCCCGTGCCTCGGAAAGCACGTTGAGCCATTGGTCCCGGCCGTAATTTTTAGATCTTTGACAGTCGTAACAGGTAGACAGTGGCTCGAAAGTCTCACAACCAGTCTTAGCAAGGTTTATCGTGTTACCCAGTTCTAACTGGGAGGTCAGATAGGCTGTCTCTCCATGTCAAATACAGGTATAAAGCTGCATCCGGTTAGAATGGAAGCGGACCCCAAGATAGTTTGGAAAAGGCAACGCAGATGATGATGACAAGATCGGCTTAGTTTGATGAAGTCAAAAACTATTCCTTCACATTATAATACACTCGTATACGTGTATATACTAACACGTGTTTTGATCCAGCATTCAGAATACAAATTTAACCGTTCGTTTGGAAGTAGTCTGGGGCGGATGAAAACGAACGACGATACTTGAGTACGTCTGGTGCATTCAGAAGAGTCTACCTCATCCCAACCTCGGCAACGAGCTTAAATATTATCTTTCTACCGTGAAATATTTTCATACATTGCGTATACTACCGACATGAGAGAAATATTACTTGCGTTGTATGCATTAAAAGGGAAGAATAGCCAAGCAGGTTTTTTGAAGTTTTCTACTCAGAAACAGGCTAAAGGATATAAATTGAAAGAGGGCAGGTACTCACAGGATGCTGGGAGCCAGGAGATCACCACACTGTTTCTGTATTTCACGATATTTTGGTGTTTTTTTTAACGCGCGCGCGGGTTTGTTGCTGGCCGGCCTTTTGTTGAGTTTCGAACTGATTTTGCGTCTTCACGCCATCAGATGGCGGGAGCGATGCGTTGTCTTTGTCGCACTCACAGCGAAGGGTGAGTGCAAGTGGCGGCAAAAAATAGGAAAGGAAAGGAAAGGACTGGGGAAAGCATACCGAAGACTGTTCACTTGTTATCTGAATAAACTTTGTAAAATAGTGTAAGTAAGTCTTCAGCTAAGCACGGTTTGCAGGTGGACCGGTGGCAACCGGTTTACGAGTCGGTTATGAGATCAAACCCAAGCAAACATTACTGAGTAATTTATTTCTTCACAACCGCTCTCAAAACATTAAAAAAAATATTGCAGGGATATTTTGCGAACTGCTAGTCTGTGGAATTCACTGCCGTCTTCTATATTTTCCGATCATTATAATCTAGATCTCTTTGAAGTTTGAGTGAATCGGTTTCTTCTAAGCCCTAGGCCGCGTCATTGCTTCACGTCAGGTGATTTGCGACCAAGGTGCAAGCCATTATGAAGTTAGCAAGAAGGAGCTCCGTATGCCAGCAGAGGGAATGTTATAGGCTCAATATCATCATCATCATCATCATCATTTCAGCCGAAAGACGTCCACTGCTAGACGTAGACCTCCCTCAAGTGTCGCCACATTGACCAGTCCCATGCGACTCGCATCCAGTGGATTCTAGTAACCTACACCAGGTTATCAGTCCACCTAGTGAGAGGTCTTCCAACGGTTCACGGTCGCCATTCCAAAAATTCCTAGGCTGAGTATATTTGTCTCCAATCATAAAAAGATACTGTAAGCTAGCAACTACCTACGTATACACTCTGAACTTATACTTATTCATACATAAACATACGAAAAGTAGCCGAGATTCAAACGGAACAAACACATTTGACGAAACGGATATGTCTATATATAAAAACTACATCAGTCACAAAACATGCAGAAAATATACAAGGAAACATACACAAGACACTATGTTTGTTTTCTTCTGTTCCTACAGCAGGGTTTTATTTACTAATAAAACAAGATCGAAGATATATGTTTTCCTTCCGAAAACATAATTTGAAAATAAGGACGCGATGTGTTTTCGTAAATGGGACATAAAGGAGTTGTGCGCGCAAAATGTTTGATACAAAAATATTGCAACGTTGTTTTGACGTATATTGCTGGATAAAACAACATACTGTAGGTGGTAGAACAGTCAGGTAGGAATCCTTTTGTAAAAATGGTTTCCTGAAACGTAGGTACAGATTTCCAAAATTTTGTTAAGCTGGGCGAATCCAAATTGTGCTTGGGATCGCAAAAAAAAAGTTGATCGAGATTAAAAGATACGGGTAGGCAGGCATTTTTGTAAATTCAGGTAGGTCGACGTATTTAATGCTAGACTCCATTCAAGACTGCTACTCTTAAAGAAGATTTGAGTATTTCTATTCAAATTTCTGCCCTATTTTATATGTTAGGTTGATGATAAATCTCTGTATTGAACACCATAAAAACATTTCAATAACAGATTGTGTTATTGTGAAAGTCAAGGATACACGGTGGGTCTTTTCGCGAATAGAATTTTATTGCTCCAATATAATAATAACGTTAGCCTTTTCATAAACAATAAACTTTTACAATAATTGCGCCCCTTTCTAAAAACCCTAATAGCTTCCTAAATCTGAACTAAAACAGGAACACAACAACCATAGACAAGCTATTCCATTATAAACTATAGGATATCCCAAAACTTAGCCTATCCTATCCCTAATAAATAGAAGATCGGCCGGCGATAACTGTACTGATATCGCGAACTTTATGTCCCATAAAATAACAATACTGAAACTGTTATGGGCAAACACTTCGCGAAATGGAATTAGGACCTTCCGAAATTGTGTTGGGGTTAGTAGGAATGCAGCTGTGGAGGAAATTGAATTTAGTTATGTCTTTCTTACAAAGGTGGCTGGTTCAGACTAGGTATGGAAGACGGTGGACAGTATTCTGGAGCCCGAAAATACAGGTCTCCGCTTAGGGCCAGTAATTACCCACACATAAAATACTTGTCCCTGTCCGCAAACTGCATCATCAATTTCATAGAGATTCATAGAAACAAGTTGTGTCGCTTGAAATTTGCGATCTGCAACCTGTCTCGGAAAGGCACCTTCACCGTACGCAGAAAATATTGCTAGGAAATGACTTTTTAAGGTGGAAAACGGCAGACCGCATACTGATTCTTTGAATCTCTATGAAATTGATTCCGAGCGCGATGACAATGCGGCCTGCGGCCCGCGGTCCAATCGCAGCCGCTAGTCACTGTGTCGCCTGCGGTTGCAGTCTGCAGCCCATCATGGAAAGAAACCTTTACGGTAAAACTCAATGTAACGCACTCAGAAAATGGTGCTGGTAGATGGATTGAATAGTGTGGCGATCGTGGTGGTGGGTTGTAAGTAAAGTTTCTACAATAAAAGCATGTATTCAAAAATAACTTGAGAAAAAGTTGGAACTTTGACCCCCAATATCTCCGTAACTAGAAGGTTCCTAGGTATAACCTAGAAAAAAAAAAGCAATCTCACTATTAATAGAACAAAACATTTGTTTTTTTCTATTCCAAAAATGAAAACTTAATATTACGTTAATATCATGTTGTGACATACACATATAGGTTGAGAATGCTTTGTGGCATTAAGTCCGCCTATATCACTTAGTACACCTTATGTGTATGTCACAACATAATATTACTAATAGTTTTTATTTTTGGAATAGAAAATAAGAAATATTTTGTGCTATTTCATTGAGGTGCAATTTGGGAGAGCACTATGTCCAGCTTGTAGTTGTTTTTTTTTATGTCATCTTGTATACAGTAACCTAGGATATTCATATTCATAAACATAGGAAACATTCGTAGAAAGAAGCAACGTTTTTTTTTTTTTTGAACTTTTTCTACGTCATCCTTTCATGCCATAAGGGGCCGGCGGAGCATGCACTTTTCATACAAACGTAATTCATATTATTTTGGGCGTAATATGAAAATCAAACATATTCTTATGGTAGGTGTATATATTTCGATTGGATTACAGAAAATATATGTTCTGTGTTCTGTATATGTTCTGTAAAGGCGAGATATGAGGAATTTAAAATTTCTTTAGAAAAAATATTTTTCTCATAACTCTTGTTTAAATCAGTATACATTCTAAATATGTGTTTGGGGACCTATTTAATCTGTAATCTAATCGAAATAAATAAACATTACCTTAAAAATTATGTTTGATTTACAAATTATTTTGGTATTACGTTTGTATGAAAAACACACGCTCCGCAGGCCTCTTAATGCTGGACAAATTAAAAAAAAACTGACAGGTGGACATAGGATAATTTCATCCTTCTAGTCCGATCCGGTTCCAAAGCTTTATACCCCCACGAGGGCAAAACCGTGGGCAAAACTATATTGATTACAAATGTTTCTTTTCTCGCACCCACTGTTAAGAAAAAAAAGCTAATAATGATGTTAACAATTTTGACCACAAGGCGGAGCTCGTAGCTAAATAATAACAAACAGTGACTCGGGTCGATCTTTAGGTTAGGACGTGCCTGCCTAGGTGAGTGACCACCTTTACGTACCGAGTGGCGAGTTTCCTCCTTGCCTCGGTGTGCCATTTTTCCATCTTTGACATTCGTTACAGGTACTCAGTGGCCCAAAAAGTTTGACAACCAGACTTACCAGTTGGTATCGTATTACCCAGTATAAACTGGGTTGTGGAGGTCAGATATGCAGTCGCTCCATGTAAAATACTGGTATTTAGCTGCATCCGGTTAGACTGGAAGCCGACCCCAACATAGTTGGGAAAAGGCTAAGCAGGTGATGATGAATTCCGAGCACAACATTAACAAAGCAGTTGGTTTTAAAGATAAAATATAAAGATAATTTTATTTGTTAAAACATGCGTATGCATGCATTAAAGTCAGAAATGAAAATCACAAACTCTTCCGAATCTTTAAAAATGTTGCCCTCGATTACTCAATTATGAAGGAGACAATAAAATTGTTATGACACTGTAAAACTTTTACTGAACGACGTAAAACTGAAGACCAAATGTCCGCAGAAAATTACAGAGTTAAGTCAACTTTTCATTCAATTATTGAGACGGTTTGTTTTGCCAACAAAGAGGCAGCAGATGTTGTTATTGTTTTGATAATAATTATTTTTATTTTAATAAATAAACATTTTATTTCAGAATCTCTTTCATTTTATTAGTAACAATGCAAACTTATAAAAGAGTGTGTTTGAATGTCACTACATTTAATCTAAGGACGTATTCACGTAGAAACGTGCCGTCCAATTCCGACCTGCTTATCGGCGCTGGTTCGGCTCAAAGTATATATACTGCCTAAGTTGTGTGAGACACGCAGATCCTGGGAGAAGTCTACTTGAATGCGTGCAGGCGTATCCACCGCCCATTTTATTTTTCGGATGGGAAATCATCAAATGACTAATCCCGCTCTGGGCGGAGCGGGTAAACTTTTACTGACTAAAACCCATCCATGTTCCTTCCTCGCCCTTTATGTTCCGGGACCACAGTATCTCTTTCGAACAGTCCCGCAACCCCGAGATCGGAGAGTCCCACTTATTCATCCGACGTTTTAAGAATAGTGTTGGGGCTGACGCGAACATGAACATTATGAACATACTCTTATAGTATGAAACTATAAACATCACTATTGATCTAAGGCTTATTTCATTTCCAAACAAATTATTCTCTGAATTATATTTTGAGCTAGTGGAGACGTAACATAACATAACGTAACATCACGTCTGTAATTTTGAGCTAGCGGATACGTAACATAACATAACGTAACATCCCGTCTGTAACTTTGAGCTAGAGGAGACGTAACAAAACATAACGTAACATCACGTCTGTAATTTTGAGCTAGCGGAGACGTAACATAACATAATGTAACATCACGTCTGTAATTTCCGAAGAGTTAGGCAGAGGTACACTAATAGTACTCCTACATTTCGCCAGTTATGTCAAACTCCGACGAGTATTCAACCTTATCACTAAGTATATTAGAGTGTAAAATGGCAGATCATCAGTGAACTCAGCAGTACCTACGAGCTCTTCTGAGCATAAATACTTTTTCGCGTGACCTAATTACGGTGAGGGCACACCTCTTCTTAATGGATGTTGCAGTTCCCGAATAAAGGAAAAAAACACAACAATTATCGCAATTGGCAGAAATTTAAGTCGCCTCATTTATTTAACACATGGCATTATTTGTAAAATGCATTTAAAAAATATGAAAATGATCCTAGGGTGCATCAAAAGACCTATTTTTAGCAATACAAGTCATGTTTTACTTTGTCTTTCAATTCATCATGCCTGGCCTTTTCCGAACCATGTTAGGAAAAGTCCAGTTTTCAGCGGATGCAGCTGAATATCAATATTTTACAATATGGACCAACTGCCTATCTAACCCCCACAACCATTGGGTTAAGCCGCATAAGTAAGACCGGTTGTTAGACTTCTGCATGGCCATTGACTACCTTTAACGATTATCAAAGATAGACTACAAATGAAAGCTGGGACCAACGGCTTTATTGCATTTCTGAGGCAAACTCGGTATGTAATAGATGGCCCACGAACCGACCTATACAAGTGCGATTTATATTACTTTGTCTTTCAATTACTGTTAGCCTGTCCCATGATTTTCAAATTGTTTGATCCAGGGCCAATTTGTGTATCACAGGTCGTTTGTCCTATGCAACTCGTCCCGCCATCTCCTGCGTGGTCTACCGCGTCGCCTTTTGACTGTGTCAGGGCTCCACATCGTGGTTATTTTGGCCCACAGCTCGTCAGGCACACGGCAGACATGGCCAGCCCAGTTCCATTAGTCTTTGAGAACATTATCAGAAGAATTGTTAATATCACCCTGTAATACGCAGCTTCGCACGGGACTGGTCAATGTAGCGACACTCAGGAGAGGCCTATGTCCAGCAGTGGACGTCTTTCGGCCCACCATCTCCTACGATATCTACCGCGTCGTCTTTTGACTGTGTCAGGGCTCCACATCTTAGTTATTTTGTCCCAAAGCTTGTCGGGCATACGGCAGACATGGCCAGCCCAGTTCCATTTGTCTTTGTGAACATTATCAGAAGAATTGTTAATATCACCCCGTAATACCCAGCTTTGCACGAGAGCGGTCAATATGGCGACACTTGGGGGAGGCCTATGTCCAGCGGTGGACGTCTTACGGCTGAAATGATGATTATAATGAATACCCAGCTGATTAGAGGTCCATTCTATGTACCATCAACAAGATCGATTTGGCCATCTCAATTATAAATTAGTATACCAACAATGTCTCCACCATGAAAAACTTTTCTGAACCTTCTTCATTGTTCCTTCCAGTCTCACTTAACCAACCACTTAAGGCTATTTTGATGGCTTCCCGGTTAGTTAAAAGTTTTTATTTCATCGTTTAAACGTAATATTTTACTTAAGATACCGAAATTGAGTAAAGGCAGCAAAAGGGTCGTTTAAGTACTCGAGACTATAAAATTATAACGGTTATAATTTAAATTTAGAAAGTCGAGTAGTTATTTAGTAAGTGTTGAGATATCTTTTTGTGGCCGACACTTGACTGAAATTGTTTTGAAGTCTACCTAAAGTTTATTTAATTCGATCTTTATTATTTCGTCGTAGTTTTGGTAGAAAATAGCTTAATGTGGCCATTTCATGAAAATTACAGTAAAATAGATGAAGGGCAGACAGAGACAATCATTTTCAGAGTGTCTCTTAATTCCTTCAGTTAAAAATGTAAAAACGATATGAGTACTTTGACGTGCATTTTGATGTATGGTTTGTTGGTTGTCCTTAAATAAATAAATATAACTTATACCTAAATATAACTTTCAACAATATGTCAACGGAAATATTTCGATAGTTCATGTCTATCCAATACACTTTCTTGAAATTGGCTTTTGTTGCACTACAATAAAAACAACACACAATAAAGATACAGCGATTTATTTTTATTGAAAACTAGCGGACTTCACGCAGTTTCGCGCCGCGTAGGTCCTGTTCCTTTGGAATAACTCGGATAAAATTTAGCCTATGTAACTCAGCAAAGACGTTGATTTTTAATTGTGAAAGATTTTTTAAAACAGATCAAGTAGTTTTAGAGTTAAATCGTAACACCCAAACAAACAAAAATTCTGTTCTTTCCTCTTTATATCATTAGTTTAGATGAAAATACCACAGATAAACTACATAATTCTATCGTGGTTCAACTCCTATGGCCAGCAAAGTATTTTTTTTTTTATCTCTGCAAAGAACATGCCTTTGAAGGATTTTTTGGAATCGGATGAGGAGCTTCGACCATCTACTACAAGCTACATTCAAATTCAATATTCAACTCCTTACAATATTAGTGTAGACAGTTCCCCATACGCAGTGCAGAAAACAAAGTACCTAATACAGCCTTACAGCGCGTCGTTTTGAAATAGCGACAAATTGCTCCACCTGTTACCGTGGTCATAAACTAGCTCGGTAACTGGGATACATTGAGTGGATACATCGTGGCTACATTTACTGCAGCCATAGGTACGTAGTTTGTCTGTCTATAGGCTACTTCATCGTTTTCAAGTTATTTTTAAGAGACTTCAAAAAATTTTTTTTTGTGCTTTATTAATAAGAACAAAATTCTTAATAATTAATTACGATCTAGCCTAAAAGACTAATAAGTAATTTAACTCTAACTTAATATGTTACGTGATAGAATATGTTAAAACTAAGAATAGTGTTCATTTGCACTTTTACACAAGTCCGTAGCACTTTCTTAGAGTCTAATATAATTTATAAAACACTATGTTCATGTGTTATTATGTATAGCACAACATTATTACTATTACTCATTCACTTTGTACACTACACTAATTCAAAAGGTTTAGTTCTTTTTAGCCTACGCACTAAGTCTGTGTTGTCTAGCAGCTGGATTGCCTCAACATTCACGTGTCGATGGAGTCTGTGTTCGTGGGCTTCAGCAAATTTTTGGATAATGGTGGTGACGAATTCCATTTTAAGGTCACGATGAAGGTCGTCATTTCTTATGTACCAGGGTGCATTGACAGCATCCCTAAGTACTTTATTTTGGAATTGCTGGATTATTTTGACGTTGCTTTGTTTAGTACAGCCCCAAAGTTGGATGCCATACGTCCAGATTGGCATAAGAATATGCTTGTATAGGGTTATTTTATTATGTATTGATAGACAAGATTTCCTTCCGAGTAACCAATACATACTTTTATATCGTATTTCGAGTTCCTGTCTTTTCTTTTTGACATGAGCTTTCCAACGCAACTTGGCGTCGAGAGTAATGCCAAGGTATTTGGCTGTATTAGCATAAGGTACTTGCGAACCATTTATGTAGATTGGGTGATAGTCCAAGTGTTTGTTTGTAAAGTCAATGTGAATTGATTTTGACTCATTCAGTTTGATCTTCCATTTTTGTGTCCAGTCATAAACTTTGTTCACAGCTAGTTGAACTTTTTCTACTGCTTCTCTGTGGCTTGATCCGGTAGCCATAATTGCAGTATCATCTGCAAAAGTCGCAATGGTGTTGTTTTCCAGTTCTGGGATGTCACATGTGTATAACAAGTACAAAATTGGGCCTAGCACACTTCCTTGAGGTACACCAGCTTTTATAGCTTTTAGCTCGGAATATGCGTCCTCCTGCCGTATTCTAAACATTCTGTTAGTAATGTATGACTCTAGGATATCTGCGAATTCTGGTAGCATGCGTCTGAGCTTGAATATTAGACCTTTATGCCAAACTTTGTCAAATGCTTGCGCGACATCTAAAAACACGGTGGCGCAGACTTCCTTGTTTTCAAGCGTTTTTTCAATGATGTTAGTTATTCTATGTACCTGATCTATTGTTGAGTGTTTTTCCCTGAAGCCAAATTGATGATTTGGAATAAGGTCTTTATCTTCTATTATTGGTTTTAACCGTTTCAATAACAGTTTTTCAAATAGTTTTGATAACACGGGCAACAGAGAAATAGGTCTATATGATGATGCTTCATGGGGTGGTTTCCCTGGCTTTGCAATCATAATGACTTCAGCAACCTTCCATGACTCAGGTACATGTTTTAATATAAATGCAGCATTGATAAGCTTGGTCAGCTTTACTATGGCTTTGCGCGGGAGGTGTTTTAAAATTTCACCTGTAATGAGATCGTAACCCGGAGACTTTTTAGAGCTAATGTTATTTTGAATTTCTCTCATTACTTCTGCTGGTGTCACAAGCTTAATTCTTTGGTTTTGGGATACATTTTCACTCTCAAGTATTTCTATCGAGCTTTCATTGGGTTGAAAAGTTTCTTCTAAGTGTTGAGCAAACCTTAACGCTTTTTGGTCATTATTTATGGCCCATTTTCCGTCACTTTTTCTGATGGGCGGTATTTGTGTAATCGGCCTTTTTAGATTTCTTGTCGCTTTCCAAAGGGAGTAATCCGTTGATTTGTCATTGGTTAGCTGCAGAAGGTTGGCATTCAGAGATTCATCCTCAAATTGCAGAATTTTCCTCTTTAATCGTTTAGTTAGGTTATTTAATGATGTTTTATCTCGCGGGCACCTTGTTTGCTGCTACTGTTTCCTTTGTTTCCTTTTCTCAGATAGTAAATCCACAATTTCCTTAGGATAGATAAATCCCTTATATTTACGTTTTAATTGCGGTGTGTTGTTCCACGCACATTGTTGGATGTTAACGATGTATTTGTTTACTTCTGAGTCAAGCTGATCTTGCTTTTTTATAGAAGTTTTAAGGTCAATTATATTATCTAGATCAAGGGCAAAACTTTGCCAATCTGTTAATTTATTAACCAGTGTTAAGTGGCTTTGTTTGAATATGATTTTTTGACTAAG
This sequence comes from Xestia ashworthii, assembly GCA_950022955.1. Classification (NCBI taxonomy): domain Eukaryota; kingdom Metazoa; phylum Arthropoda; class Insecta; order Lepidoptera; family Noctuidae; genus Xestia; species Xestia ashworthii. The sequence continues at coordinate 3,871,743 of OX465556.1, forward strand.
CATTAGTATAATTGAAGAATGGTCCGAATTCATATGAAAACCTTCCTCCAAACTGACGTAATTGGCGGATATATTTTTACATATAAAAAAATCTATAAGATCCGGTATTTTCTGGTGGTCAGTGGGCCAATACGTTGGCTTACCTGTGCTCATAACTTCGGAATGTGTATCTTTGACTGCGCTTAAGAGCTGCCTTCCCTTAGTTGTGGTAAGTCTTGATCCCCAATGCGTATGCTTAGCATTAAAATCGCCGCCTAGGATAAACCTCTGGCCTAATAGTTCAAAGAGATGTAAATATCGCTCTTTTCTTATCATGTGCCGTGGAGGACAGTATACGGCTGCAATGGATATGTGACAAAATTTGGTTTTAACAGATACTGCCACGGCTTGAATGTCTTGTTCTTCATATTTACACTGCACGTAGTGACTAATGTTCTCTTTGATTATAACCGCGCTACCTCCTCTGGCACAGTTGTCAGGGTGGAGCGAATTATATACCATGTATCCTCTAAATTTAACAAAAGATTGCTTAGTGAAGTGCGTTTCGGAGACCAAACACACGTCTATATTTTCTGTGTCCAGGACCGCCTGCAACTCATTTTGATGTTTGAGGAGCCCATTAGAGTTCCAAGCCATTATTTTAAGGGTGTTATTCATTTTTGATTATTTAAAACAGCTGTTTTAGTGCTGGATTCTAATTTCTCTAATCTCTTGTCAAATGAGGTTATACACTTTAAGATCTGATTAATCTTATCCTCCAGATTCAAAGGCTGTGATCTTGCAGCTTCCGCATAGGAACCAGCGTTGGTTACTTGCATGGGTTTTGCAGTTGACTGGACACTTGCTTTCTGTGCCTGTTTGTCAAGTTTTGGTAAGGGAAGAGACTGTTGGGTAGTTGGTACCGCAAGTTTCTTTTTAATTGTTTTATTTTTCATAACTTGAATTTGTTTAGCTACTTCACACCCTCTATAATTGGCAGGGTGAGGTAGACCACAGTGAACACATTTTGGCTTCTCCTCGGGAGATTTAGTACAGTTGGCTGTAAGATGCTTGCCAGTGCATTTTACACACCTTGGCTCTTTTCTGCAATATTTATGAGTATGTCCATATGCCTGGCATCTCTTGCATTGGGGAATAAGTTTGGGATTTTTAAGTGGGTGTATTTCAATTTTACACCCTAAAATGTACTTTATGCCATAGATTTTGTTGACATCTTCGTCATTATTAAATGATAAAACAAACATGTTGAGTGGTTCTTTACTCTTCCAGCTCAATTTGCTGTCTACTTTTTCTATTTTCAGTCCTTGCATTGTTAGATCGTCTTTAATTCGATCAGGTTGGCAAGAAGAATGTAATTTTTTCACTACAACTCTAATTGGTCTAGCTTGCTTATTCTCGTACGAATGCCAATGGTAGTCTTTTTCAGTTAAAAACCTTGCAATTACTCTATAGGAGTCTTCTGTTTTGGCGTTAACTTTGACACAATCCCCATTCATCATTTTTGCGGTAAATGATTCAGCTGTAATTGTTTCAGTTAGCGAGTCGTAAAACGTTTGGTAGTTTTTAACTCCATCTACTATGAGTGGCGGTGGCGGGGGCACTTTTTTGACGGAAGTCTCTTTCGCATTTTTCAGTTGTTTTTCTTGGGCACTTGTTTCGGGTTGTTGTTTTGGAGAGACTTCAAAAAATGAGGAGGTTATGAATTAGGTTTTTGTTACCTCTTAAGTCCGTCATTTACGAACTGATTTATAAAAATCTCTGTATATTAAGATATAGAGAAAATTTTATTTATTTTTATATTTTGCATATTATTACATTACCAAAATCGGTTCTGTATTTTTTTTTGGAAATCAGTTTTATTGTAGGAAGTTTTTTATTTTGCTCCAAGAGCAAACACATTAACACACACACATGCGCATTGCCTTTTAAAGTTTGTGGGTTTATCACACCTTTAGTTAGGTACCTTTTATTTGAACAAAACAATACAATTACAACATTGTTAAGACAATAAACAGACTAATAAAGTTTACTTATTGTGATGACAATAGATATCAATTAAAAATTCCAATGAGATCGATAAATCAAATTTTATATTATATTATTATTATTATATTATTATTATTGATCCAAAATTAAAAGTACTCTTACCGATAACATCGATGAACTTGGTAGCGATCTGCGTGGCGAAGGACGGGGAGTCCGCAGTCACTTCGCAGCTGAAGTTACCAGCTAATGTCAGGTCCAGTCTTCGCAGCAGCACCTGAGTGCCGTTCGATCTGTTCATCTGAAAATCACCGTGAAAAAAACTTTAACACATAATGCTGAGATAGGAGCCATTTGGTCTCGTACCTACAGGACAAATTTCGTTTGTATTTTTTATGATTTTATTATTTTTCCAACTATGTTTGCTTTTTATTAGTTATAAACATAATCCTGGTTGGATTTTTTATTTATTTTAACTTGATTTTTTTTCTTTCTTTCTTTCTTTATTATGTAATACAACGTATAACATTAACCATATGTACCTAAAGTACACCCACTTTTGGCCAATTACGACTAAAAACAAAAAAAAAAACTAAAACAATAATTGCCTTATAAAGTAATAAGGCAATCGACAAAGTTTTGTGAAATCATTCTACAGACAATGGTAATCTATATCTCTTTTGTTATAACCATAATATGCCCCAGTGGCGAAGCTTCCATACATCCCGATTCCTACCGGATTCCCTTTGAAAATGGCATAGTCAGTAGTCTATAGACAAGTAATATAATCACATTAAAGAAATGTGCTCCGGCTTACCTCTCACAAAAATTGACCCTTCGCTACTGATATGCCCGCTAGGATTTCCCATCGGCAAAAGTTATGAACTTTCATACCCTATTCCGCAGCGTCCCTTTCAGGAAACCCGGCGGACACCAAATGTAAACTGTGGGAAAATACCCCACCACGATGTGAGCATTGGTATTTCGATACTAAAAACCCTCTTTTTGGTAACAAAGAAAAAAACATATACTTCCTTCAGGGTCTAAACTGCCATGGTCTACCTGGAAGTCCCTGAAATGTCTCTATAGGTACTGAAGTGAGAAGATGTAACTATAACCTCATTAAGTAGGGCTACCTCTACAGAACAGCAGTGGGGTGTAGGTAATAAAAAATGTCGCAGGACATTACACACAGCGCCATCTAGTGCCACACTAGGCAACGAGGCTTGTGTCGTGGACACCAGATAAACCACTTTGCTTCATCTCCGGCCCATTTGGTTCAAATTCTGGGCTAACACACGAAGAACAAGAATACCTACGTGTATCACCATTTATACGAGTAGTGGATGAATTTGAGTCTTGCGTAAAACATGCTTCTATACCAAGTGCTTGTAAATTGTTTGTCAGCGAGTAAATTGATTTAAGATAACTGGCGTACTCATGTCTGCTCCAAATAACCTACTGCGATCATAATTCATTTGACAAGTGATATTATAATAGCGATTCCCCTTCAGATTACTCATTGTTATTGAAAGTTCCCTTTTCAGTTATAAACTTTAACCTCATTTATCCTTGATCTAGATTTAGTATATAGGCCAGATTATCCAGTACTACAATAACTAAATTAACAAAAATAAATATTTAATTTAAGGCGCTACCCCAGGCAAAATTAGCAACTCTATTTGTGGTGATTCAAACTTCGTTAGAAATACTATTAGAATAAAGTTCTAATCAGCTTGCACTACAAAGTGGTTTTTACGTCAGTCACTGCGGGTCGAATAGTGCGAAATTAGTGATTTTTATTCTTTATAAAATCAAATTTCCGTCTTTTGAAAAAAAAAAAACTAGCATTATGTTCATTATTAAATTGTCTATCCATTAGTATAAGAAGCAAATCAAAATAATGTTAACTTTACGAGAAGAAGCATGTTATAAATATTTTTTTCTCATTTTTGTGGTTTCATTGTGAGGGGATTTATTACACATTATGAGACTTAAAATAAAAAATAAAACTACCACTTCGCAGTCTAAGAATATGTAGAAATTTAATGTATTTTTATTACTTGGTATTTCTTTTGGATAAAGAGGAGATGGCTCCAAAAAACTGCACAAAAAACGGCTTTTGCCTGGGGTAGCGCCTTAACATATTTCTATTCTAGATCAGTAAATCTGTGGCACAAATTCACTTTAATTTTCTACAGGATAATTTAATTTTCCAGTTGATTTGAAGTCGTTTCAGAAGCGGGGCCAGGGTTTATTGACCGCCTGTCAAAAATGTTTTGCTTTTATGTTAATGGTATTATAATTTCTGCGATCCATTAAAAGTGTTTTTTAAAAGTTACTAAGTGAAGATTAAGAAAATATCTATAATGTCTTCGTGTAGATTTGAATGATTATAATGCTTTTGTAGCAGTTCGGTAGGAAAATACTCAAAAAATAACATCACGTCATTGTCATCTGTCTAACCGAAAGCTTCCAGGATACCGGACGCAACTGAATACCAGTATTTTACATGGAGCAAATAAGCTAAGCTGCCTCGGCAAAAACTCGCCCCAAGTGGCTGTTATTACTTCGCCAAGAGCTCTTTATAAATAACGTCAAGTACACATAATTATAAACTTAAGTAACTTAAGTTTCATGCACCCGACGGAATTTTCCATCAGCAATAAAACAACATACTTCTACGAAGTTCCAACCCATATTTAATCTATTTTGGGGACGAATTTTCAAATATCCTTACTTATATTATTTTTCGATAAAACCTATTCAATGGCAAGTGGCAAGTGGCAATAAGTCCGCTCTTTGAGGAGTTGCTTGGGAGGCGCCACGGCGTCCTCACCTTCCGCCTGACGCAGGTCCTCACCGGACACGGCTGTTTCGAGAGGTGCATCGAATTGGGCGAAGAAACGTGCGGGTGTTTCCACTGCGAGGATCGACCGTAGGACACGGTGGAGCACACGGTGGAGGTTTGCCCCGCGTGGGCGCACCGCCGTGTCCTCGATCGATCGCGGCGATCGGCTGCGGCGACCTCTCGCGTCCGGCCCTGGTTCAATCCATGGTCCGCAGCGAGACGGAATGGGAAGCCGTCACCTCCTTCTGCAAAGCAGTCATGATAGCGAAGGAGGTGGAGGAACGCGAGAGGGATAGTACCTCACGTCCCATCCACCGCGGGAGACGCACCGGGCGTCGGACGGCGGTGAGCCGTCCGTCCGTCTCATGACGACAGGCCGTGTCGACGGCGCGTACGTGTTCCACGCGCGCCTCAAAGAGATGTCAGCATATTGAAGGAGGCTCTTTTCAATATGCAAGGAGCCCGCCGTGGCTGCGAGACTGTTCGAAAGAGATACCGTGGCCCCGCAACATAAAGGGCGAGGAACTGACACTCCCTCCCGCTCTCAGAGCAGGAGGAGTCATTTGATAACTACCCATACGAAAAAAAAAATGCCAAAATTTCCTGTCTTGCCGTGCGGAACCAGTAGATTAGACGACCTGCATTATATGTAAATAAATCAATAAATGTACGAATTTTACTAAGTAAATTGACTGCATTATTCAGAACTTTCTTAACGGTATAAGATCATCAGTGAAAACAAATTCACTACAAAGCGTCTTTAGAACACTGAAGGACTCACCAAATTGTCCTGTGCCATTTACAACCCAAAGATCCAATTATTTCCAGTTCATTAAACAAGAAGTATCACTTTGTAAGATTTTCCGGATCGCAGACACAAAATTACTGTTTGAAAGCGTCGATTTTCGGTGCAAGATAAAAATAGAAAACATTTCAACACAATGCACTTCGTGCTGTAAATATACGGGAATGGATTTTAAAGTATCCACCACTAGATATTCCCTTTAAGCACGTCTACAATAAAAGAGATGTGAAAAACCTCATTTCGCTGTAATGAAAGAAAGACGGCACTGTACAGGCGTCGGATCGCACCTCGAAAATCGTTTTCAATCCCGATCCAGTCTTTATCGATTCAATCTAGCAAAGTGAGACTATACCAGTGCCGTCGGTAGTGAAAATCGGAATGTTTTCAAACAGGTACACAATATGTGTACTAGATTTTTGTCGCCTCGCAGCCTTTTGTATGTTCCTTTTTTCGCTGACCGTATTCAAACGTGAAACTGCTCGACTTTGTTTAAATTTTGGAACGTTTGCTCGCCAAACTTGACTGTGGTACATTGACTTTCAAACTTTTTTTTGGAACTTTGTTGTGTTCCATTTTCAATTTTGTTTATGTTTTTTTTATCTTTGTAGCTTAGAAACTGTAGCCAGCTTTATCTCTCGCAGTTGAACACTATTTTTAACCGACTTCAAAAAGGAGGAGGTTCTCAATTCGTCGGAACCTTTTTTTTATGTATGTTCCCCGATTACTCGAAGATGGATGGAGCGATTTGAATTATTCTTTTTTTGTTTGAAAGGGTATACTTTCCAAATGGTTCCATAATAATCAAGTCGGGATCTGATCATGGGATCCTGGAGAAATTGAGAGAACTCTTCAAATTTCTTAGGCACACTTGATGTGATTTGGGTAATTTTGGGAAGAGTACTTTCTCAAAGTGGTCCCATTTCAATTTGGTAAAGATCTGATGAAGAACTTCGGAGATAGGCAACGGAACTCCTCAATAAATGATAGCAAATGGGCTGGAATTGCTGAAATCTCATGTATATCTATTGTTAACACCAGTTCATAACATAACACCACGCCGCTACGCTGTGAAGGGGTAAGCACAAGTGAACCACTAAAAAGTGAAAAAAAAAACTTTTTTGTAAAAAATCAAACCGACTCCAAAAAACACAAAAAAGTGAAAAATAACTTTAGCTTCAGAAGTCGGTGACCTTTGTTTGATTGATTTACTTAGTTTTTTGTCACCGACTTCTGAAGCTAAAGTTATTTTTCACGTTTTGTGTTTTTTGGAGTCGGTTTGATTTTTTACAAAAAAGTTTTTTTTTTCACTTTTTAGTGGTTTACTTGTGCTTACCCCTTCACAGCGTAGCGGCGTGGTGTTATGTTATGAACTGGTGTTAACAATAGATATACATGAGATTTCAGCAATTCCAGCCCATTTGCTATCATTTATTGAGGAGTTCCGTTGCCTATCTCCGAAGTTCTTCATCAGATCTTTACCAAATTGAAATGGGACCACTTTGAGAAAGTACTCTTCCCAAAATTACCCAAATCACATCAAGTGTGCCTAAGAAATTTGAAGAGTTCTCTCAATTTCTCCAGGATCCCATGATCAGATCCCGACTTGATTATTATGGAACCATTTGGAAAGTATACCCTTTCAAACAAAAAAAGAATAATTCAAATCGCTCCATCCATCTTCGAGTAATCGGGGAACATACATAAAAAAAAGGTTCCGACGAATTGAGAACCTCCTCCTTTTTGAAGTCGGTTAAAAATAGTGTTCAACTGCGAGAGATAAAGCTGGCTACAGTTTCTAAGCTACAAAGATAAAAAAAACATAAACAAAATTGAAAATGGAACACAACAAAGTTCCAAAAAAAAGTTTGAAAGTCAATGTACCACAGTCAAGTTTGGCGAGCAAACGTTCCAAAATTTAAACAAAGTCGAGCAGTTTCACGTTTGAATACGGTCAGCGAAAAAAGGAACATACAAAAGGCTGCGAGGCGACAAAAATCTAGTACACATATTGTGTACCTGTTTGAAAACATTCCGATTTTCACTACCGACGGCACTGGTATAGTCTCACTTTGCTAGATTGAATCGATAAAGACTGGATCGGGATTGAAAACGATTTTCGAGGTGCGATCCGACGCCTGTACAGTGCCGTCTTTCTTTCATTACAGCGAAATGAGGTTTTTCACATCTCTTTTATTGTAGACGTGCTTAAAGGGAATATCTAGTGGTGGATACTTTAAAATCCATTCCCGTATATTTACAGCACGAAGTGCATTGTGTTGAAATGTTTTCTATTTTTATCTTGCACCGAAAATCGACGCTTTCAAACAGTAATTTTGTGTCTGCGATCCGGAAAATCTTACAAAGTGATACTTCTTGTTTAATGAACTGGAAATAATTGGATCTTTGGGTTGTAAATGGCACAGGACAATTTGGTGAGTCCTTCAGTGTTCTAAAGACGCTTTGTAGTGAATTTGTTTTCACTGATGATCTTATACCGTTAAGAAAGTTCTGAATAATGCAGTCAATTTACTTAGTAAAATTCGTACATTTATTGATTTATTTACATATAATGCAGGTCGTCTAATCTACTGGTTCCGCACGGCAAGACAGGAAATTTTGGCATTTTTTTTTTCGTATGGGTAGTTATCAAATGACTCCTCCTGCTCTGAGAGCGGGAGGGAGTGTCAGTTCCTCGCCCTTTATGTTGCGGGGCCACGGTATCTCTTTCGAACAGTCTCGCAGCCACGGCGGGCTCCTTGCATATTGAAAAGAGCCTCCTTCAATATGCTGACATCTCTTTGAGGCGCGCGTGGAACACGTACGCGCCGTCGACACGGCCTGTCGTCATGAGACGGACGGACGGCTCACCGCCGTCCGACGCCCGGTGCGTCTCCCGCGGTGGATGGGACGTGAGGTACTATCCCTCTCGCGTTCCTCCACCTCCTTCGCTATCATGACTGCTTTGCAGAAGGAGGTGACGGCTTCCCATTCCGTCTCGCTGCGGACCATGGATTGAACCAGGGCCGGACGCGAGAGGTCGCCGCAGCCGATCGCCGCGATCGATCGAGGACACGGCGGTGCGCCCACGCGGGGCAAACCTCCACCGTGTGCTCCACCGTGTCCTACGGTCGATCCTCGCAGTGGAAACACCCGCACGTTTCTTCGCCCAATTCGATGCACCTCTCGAAACAGCCGTGTCCGGTGAGGACCTGCGTCAGGCGGAAGGTGAGGACGCCGTGGCGCCTCCCAAGCAACTCCTCAAAGAGCGGACTTATTGCCACTTGCCACTTGCCATTGAATAGGTTTTATCGAAAAATAATATAAGTAAGGATATTTGAAAATTCGTCCCCAAAATAGATTAAATATGGGTTGGAACTTCGTAGAAGTATGTTGTTTTATTGCTGATGGAAAATTCCGTCGGGTGCATGAAACTTAAGTTACTTAAGTTTATAATTATGTGTACTTGACGTTATTTATAAAGAGCTCTTGGCGAAGTAATAACAGCCACTTGGGGCGAGTTTTTGCCGAGGCAGCTTAGCTTATTTGCTCCATGTAAAATACTGGTATTCAGTTGCGTCCGGTATCCTGGAAGCTTTCGGTTAGACAGATGACAATGACGTGATGTTATTTTTTGTAGCCAGCTTTATCTCTCGCAGTTGAACACTATTTTTAACCGACTTCAAAAAGGAGGAGGTTCTCAATTCGTCGGAACCTTTTTTTTATGTATGTTCCCCGATTACTCGAAGATGGATGGAGCGATTTGAATTATTCTTTTTTTGTTTGAAAGGGTATACTTTCCAAATGGTTCCATAATAATCAAGTCGGGATCTGATCATGGGATCCTGGAGAAATTGAGAGAACTCTTCAAATTTCTTAGGCACACTTGATGTGATTTGGGTAATTTTGGGAAGAGTACTTTCTCAAAGTGGTCCCATTTCAATTTGGTAAAGATCTGATGAAGAACTTCGGAGATAGGCAACGGAACTCCTCAATAAATGATAGCAAATGGGCTGGAATTGCTGAAATCTCATGTATATCTATTGTTAACACCAGTTCATAACATAACACCACGCCGCTACGCTGTGAAGGGGTAAGCACAAGTGAACCACTAAAAAGTGAAAAAAAAAACTTTTTTGTAAAAAATCAAACCGACTCCAAAAAACACAAAACGTGAAAAATAACTTTAGCTTCAGAAGTCGGTGACAAAAAACTAAGTAAATCAATCAAACAAAGGTCACCGACTTCTGAAGCTAAAGTTATTTTTCACTTTTTTGTGTTTTTTGGAGTCGGTTTTATTTTTAAATTCGGTTGTAACCAAAAATGTGTAGTGTTTTCTTTGTTATTGAAATATTCTCGTACTCACAGAACTTTTAAACCTGGCAGTATAATTAACCGTCAGTTCACCACTTCTACTGCGAGAACTACCCTCACTGATACAACTAAATGGCGATGTTAACGCCAAATAATTACCACTAATGTGCAGTTGACTGTACCTACTGCCAGATTTATAGCACAGCTTTAGGTATGTACTCGTATATAAATATTTATCATCATTATTTACATATAAAACAAATTAAATAAAGAACAATAAGTAGACAGAACGTCAAAAACAAATAAACAAGAAAATAAAAATAGCTTTCACGAAAAACCAGAAACCCTTTTAAACGAAATAATTGCATCCATCATAGAACAAATTGCATGAACAGTGCACCATTCTATTTCTAATCCAAACCAATCAAGTGAGCAAGGATCGTTTTCTTTGTTTATTGCAGGTGACTCAAAGAATTAGATTCTGTGATCGAGTCCTATTCATCCGTGTAATAGAGTCTTTAATCTGTCCGTGAGGGGGAGCCACTGGCGGGCGAGGAAAAATATATTGGAAGGTACGGAAAGACCCTAATTATCTTTATGTTGCTCTTGGGTGAGGTATCAGAATTTTGTAGATTGGAGTGAAAGAGAATTGAGATTAGATTGCTTTAACTTCAGGTTGTTTAAATCGAAATTCAAAAACAGAACAAATATTTCGTTCTGCATGAAAAAAAAATAATTTGGTCTACCATACACCACAAATTTTTAATTAGTACAAATGCTTAAAGGGTTTGTCAAAATGATCTTGTTATTATAATATACGTGAAGTCACAATAAATAAAATTGATAAACAGCAAAGTTATTAGCGATTTTTATATCCAAAAATGTCACTCAATGTATGGAATTATGGTACAGGCCATTCTTAAATTTCTTATAAGTATTCATTAAACGTTTTTGCGACCATCATCCGTACTTCAGTCATTCATCCGATCATCGTAGCGTCATGAGTTTACCAATTATGATAAATCGTAGACAATTTTGGTATTTAGTTTTTTTGACTTTCGACAACACAAATATAATCAGTAAAAGGTACGGATACAGCCCCAGTTTTTTTGGAACTAATTAAAAATTAGGGGTGTATACCTTGGTAGTAGTAGGACAATTTGGAGAAATAAAAGGTATCATGTTCTTCAGCTTCCAATTTTGAAGTGTGAGAGCCGATGCCGTCATCAAGCAACCCGCTGCAAACGATAGTACTCAAAAGATGTGCCCGAGGAAAAAATACATAGCGTATAAAAGAATACGTGTTAACTATGCGTACTAAAAAAACTCCGGGTAAACAGAAGCCAGCCTCAAAAGACGACGTGCAAAATGCCATTAAAAAAAAGTGCTTATCAAAGTCATCATTGTTCCATTGCGAAAAAGGGAAAGCGCTACACTACATTTATAGTTTCATCTTTTTCTTACCCAGTGACAATCTACTTAAAAAAAAAAAACATGCGGGGCAGTCTTTGGGGAGTGAAAACAGACCTGCTACGGATTGTGCCTCATGCACGCTTAAGTAATGCTACGCCGTAGCGGATCGGCTACGCGTGCCACGAAGCGTCACATGACCTTCTCGCGAGTTCTATGATTTCTTTCAGTTCATAAACTAATAAATAAACTAATAAAACTGACATAAAAGTTCAAGATACTCACATCGACATAGATTCCAGGCAGTCCAAACACCCTCGTATCAGGTTCTTCCATCGGTGTATACCTGTAGAATTCATGGTTGCCTCTGTACCACTTCACTGAGTACAGTGGCGCCCCCTGCATGTCTCGGGAACAGATTAACGCAGCTGTGCCGCCCCTGATGACTGTGGAAGGCTGAACTAGGAGCATGACGTCACGAAGGCTTGTGACTCCTGGAAAAAGAAAAGGTTTTTCTTGAGTTGCATCCACACTAGTAGAATAAAAGATTGTTTCGAGATTATATCGATATTACCTCCTACATTTAAACAATGTAGGAGGTAATCTACGAAAATACTTTTCTCTGTATTTTTTTTTGTGCATTCCCGTAGCCTGGGTCCATTTTAATATCATTATTGTTCTTTTTATTTGTTTAGAATTCAATGCAAAAAAAAATAAGAATAAAATGTCGCCTCATTTAAATTTCAATGAAATCCAAGAATTTTAAGCAAAAATTCTTTTTTTTTAACGGGAATTTAAAAAATATGATGTGAGCAATCAGATACGAACGTTCATAGAATACCGCGTTATCTTTATCGACTCAGTGAATTTCGACATTATTCAAATATGAGCAAAAAATAGTCTGCCAAAAATAAGTGGTGAGTTAAAAAAGTGTAGATTTCAACAAACTCATATTTTTTTACGAGTTCATTCATCCGTATCATTTTATCAGAAACGCAATTTTAATATCACAATTAAAGTCTCAATTCGAGATGATTTTACACTGAACTGAAATGAAAAAGCATGAGGAACTTATTGATTTGGGTTTCAAAACGAATTATCAAATTGTGACATTTACACAGAACTGATAAAAATTTTGAAGGACTTTTTCACTGTCAAAAAAAATCATTTCGGATGTGTACGTACATGAACCAAGCCCCGTAATACTGCTAAACAAAGCCACTTAAGCTAGCTCAATAAATCGTCAACACGCTGTCACGTCACGAGATATCGCCTTGCTCTTTCAGCTTGCGTTCCAAAAACGAATGACGGAGTATGATCACATTCTCTTGAACATCTAATAGAGGTCCTTTACCGAAACACAGATCGATCGTCTCATAACTCTTATAAGACACGGCACATATTGTCTGACCGAATCCAACAAAACAAAGTAAGCACCATTTTATTCCGACCCGAATTTTGAGTTCGAAGAAAAATATTTCTGAACAAATATACTTAGCGTTTTTTGTGCCTAGAGTAGGGCAAACTTTACTGGATTTCTGTTAAGTTTTTGTTAGAATCAATTCAGAATAGTGTAGTGTTTGCTGTTGGGAAAGTGGAGATAAATCACTTTATATTTTTGGGTCAGTGGTCGAAAAACTAGACAACTCAGTCACAAGCGCTAATGTTGAGTATGAGGAAAACATTCAATTCTCAAGTCAGAAAAATTGTTATTGGTGTTTCTCAGTATCTCGTGGAGAAACTCGTGGCTAAATAATAACAGCCACTCGGACCGATCCTTAGGTTAAGCCGTGCTTGCCTAGGTTGGTCTGTGGATGGGTGACCACCCAATATGTACAGAGTTTCCTCCGTGCCTCGGAAAGCACGTTAAGCTGTTGGTCCCGGCTGTCATTTGTCCATCTTTGTTAGTCGTTACAGGCAGTTAGTGGCCCAAACAGTCTAACAACCAGTCTTTGTTGGTTGTGGAGGTCAGATAGGCAGTCGCTCCATGTAAAATACTGGTATTCAGCTGCATCCGTTTAGACTGGAAGACGACCCTAAAATATTTCGGAAAAGGCTAGGGAAAGATGAGTATGTTACAAAACGGTAACCGATAACTAGACACCTCGCTCTCCACTCACAACACAAACGGAGTACGTCAAACGTTACTACAGCTGACTTTCTAGAAAAATATCACTCAGTCTTATGATGTATCAAAGCTAAAGTCAAAGTCAAACTAAAGTTAGAGACATTAACAACGCTCTATGAATTCCCACCTACCCGCACTTTCGGATACTTGGCATGCTTGTGGCCAAACAAATGTTTGGTTTCCGAAGTATTTAAGTACCTTTTCGTAAATTTGAAGATACCTATTATTATTTGTGTAATTGATGAAGTTTATTATTGCCGCGAGATTGGAAACTTTAGATGGACGATGTGTCAAAGTCAAAGTTAAATCGTTTGTTTCAATAAGACCATTTAAAAGTTATTTTCTTGGTTAGACCGTGTTCTAATCAAAGCGGTCGAGTTTCTGCGACAATATTTTAGTTCCAAACGCGTCGTAATACCAACGTTTTCCATTTTTCCCATCAAATAAGTGTACCGACATTAGGTATATCGAATACGACGATGGCATATTCGCACGACCAATCGCTTTAGTTAGCGCAGGGAGCACATTCTGAAGAAAATTGAAGTCATTGCTTAAGTTTCAAAATATATTGTTTTTTCTGTCACAAAGCATATAGTGCCCATAGTATAATAACAGGAGATATTTTAAACCAAAATTGTGTTTTTGAATCAAAATCAAAATATGTTTTGACAAGCATACACAGCTATTATTTCGAGTTTGCCAAAACAGATGGCGTTAGCTGTCACACCACAGTTCACTCTTGCAGTGAATAAATTAATTATTTGTGCCGGTTTTCTTAGTGATTACGCTACATAACAGTAATCTTAAGGCATTTTATTATGTGGTTTGATTATAATTACAATAATATTCGACCATTTTTAACCGACTTCCAAAAAGGAGGAGGTTCTCTATTCGACTGTATGTATTTTTTTTTTTTTTTTTTTTTTTTTTTTTATGTATGTTACCCGATTACTCGAAGACGCCTAAACCGATTTGAAAAATTCTTTTTTTGTTTGAAAGGGTATACTTCCAAGTTGGTCCCATAGTCGCCAAGTCGGGATCTGATGATGGAATCTTGGCGAAATCGAGGGAACTCTTCAAATTTTATAGGATAACGTACAGCAATTTTTATATTTTCTACAACAAGTGAAGCATTTGCGTTTGATAAGAACCATTCTACCATCAGATCTGATGATGAAGCCAAGAGTCACGGAACTCCATAATGAGACAATGTATCCTAGTCGTGTTTGGGCTTGTTGTAATTGTAACGGTATGCACTTTCCATGTGAACCACTAAAAAGTGAAAAATAAAAACTTTTTTGCAAAAAATAAAACCGACTTCAAAAAGAAAAAGTAAAAAATAACTTTAGCTTCTGAAGTCGGTGACAAAAAAATTAAATCAATCATACAAACGTCACCGACTTCAGAAGCTAAAGTTATTTTTTACTTTTTCTTTTTGAAGTCGGTTTTATTTTTTGCAAAAAAGTTTTTGGTTCAAAATATCAACAACGTCGCTAATTCAAATTATACTAAAAACCGGCCGAGTGCGAGTTGTATCGCCGATCGCAGACCTCTTTCAATTTTAATTTAATTACCTATTTGTTGATAACGCGGCAACAGAAACACGTCATGGTCTGTAAAAATTTCAAATCTCTAGCTATCTCGGTTCCTGCCTGGTGACAGACGTATTGTGGACTCTTAGTAAGTGGGACCCATTTTTAACCTTTTGGTAATTAGGAACCCTAAAAATGATGTAGGTAAGTGATATATGCAACTTCAACGTAAATGTTGAAATTCAAGAAATATTGATAGATACATCTCTGCTTAGCCTTCTTGTTATTGCAGACGTGACGATGTTTTATGTGTTTTTTTTGGGTCAAGCCCGCCACGCTATTCCCAAACCTCTGTAACTCCTGAAAGCCAGAATCAACAGTGGCAACCGCCAGAAAAGTGCCGAGACAATAAAGCTCGACGAAGTCCCAGAGAATGAATTTAACTGTCTTGGATCCGAAATTAATCAGAAAGTATAGCGGAGGAGTAGGAAAAATTCGTAATTTCCACTTCCTTCCATATCAGCAGGAGACAGAACGAAACAAGGCCAATAGGCACAAAGGGACGTTTACAACTGGGATAGGCCCAGTTGCCTAGCACCACGGATAGATATTAACATTAATGGGTCCTAATGTGTTATGTCTTCCCATTTCTCGAGAAATATAGGTAAATGTAGGCGCCATTTTAAGGAAACATTTTTATCTTTATTCATACATTAGTTTACATCATCCCTAAGCAGACCGTTGAGATCGTCCTACTTAACTAACATTAGAAGTAGTGTGGGAAGATTATTTGGAACAGGTAAAGATTACCTACTTATGTAAAATAATAGTACATTTTGATACCAGTGGAGAAAGTTTGTTATTGTAGGTCAAGGCGGTATTAACAGTTAACACACGAGCCGTAAGGCGAGGGTGTTTTTGAGCCGAGAACTGCAATAATAAATGTCCACGTGTATCAAACGACGTTTTTCAATACACTTTTGAAGAAATAAAATAAAATAATGTTAAATATATTATGGTCATCATGAATGTCACGAGACTATGATTTAAATGTTATTTTTTTCCGCGCTTTGCTTTCGCCAGGTTCAAGGAGAGGCATGAAGCCGTAATACAGCCTAATATAAAAAATAAATTTTAACTTTTTTTTTTAATTTAGAACACAAATAAATGGTAATTTGTTTTATGAAAGTAAATATTATTTATAAATAAACATGTTGTTGTTGACATGTTGTAGTTGTTTGTTTATTTGGTTTGCTTGTTAGTGTTTTTTTTTTTGTAAATATGCAATGAACCAATTTGGACTCAGTATATGTATAGTAATCTGTGGCAATTTGCTTTCTGCACATGTGTAGAAAAAACATGAAAAATGCACGCGTGTGAAATACACTGCATTTTGAACCCAATCGTAGTGCGAAAAGAACCAGTTTTCGAGGAAGTGTATTGAAAAAAGAATTCTTATTATAAATATAGAACAGTTTAATGAGTTACTGAAAAAAATTGGTACTAAGCCGTAAATTCTGAAGATAAAAATGTAGTATTAAGTTATTTACGTTTTTTTTTTCTTATTGGTTGGTACCAATCTTTGATCAAGACAACATAAGGAGATGAAGGTTCAGTCCACAGTAAGTAATGATCGTAATACATGAACAATAACTGCAAAAATACAACCGATATTTACAAATAGCATTTAATGCTATTTAAAAATATCGGTTGTATTTGTAGGTAAAGGATTTAATCATTTTACTTGAGACAATCGATTACTGTTTTATTCATACATTATGAGCCACTAATAGTCACAGATAGAACAATGATGCTTTCATCGTTGTTGTATCTTACATTACCCAATTAAAATGGACAAATTATAATACCTGTAGTATTACATTGGGAGCCTATTACTTCGAAGAATGTATTGTTATGTCACTCATATAACAAAAAGGTTTTATTCAGCCCGTTTCAGTAGCTATAAAATTAATGACATTCGGAATAAACGAACTCTTTTGTTTTTACTTGTAAATATCACATTTTGATTCCAATTTCAAAAAGTAATAAAAAATAAGGCCCTGTTTCACTGTGCCCAGTAAGGCACTAAACAAAAGCCATAGACAAAAATGAAACAGTCTGCCATAAAACTTGCCCGTAACTTTTACAGACGTGATGAAAACTACTGATTCCTTAAAACCAAGCATTATAATTCTTTGGAAATAATATTAAAAAGAGGGACCTCTATAAAACAGCGCGTTTAACATTCACTACGGGCTACCTGTGTCATCGGAATGACAGCAAATAAAACCGGAGTGTGATGTTTACTGTCGGACCCCTAACTGCGTGTTCAGACTATCATAGTGGGTTTAAGGAGGTTGATACTCTATAGTGCTGTGTTTATGGTCGGTTCTATTTTACTGTTTATTATATTTTGCACTTCTAAATATTTTTGAGTGTGAATGTGGATGAGTATTAGAGTAGAGGAAGATCAAAGAAACGATAGATGGGTAATATGGCAAGAATGACGAGTAATAGAGAAGTTTGGAATATGAAAACTTGCTGCACCCTCGAATAAATTGAGGTCAGCGCAGCACGGCAAATAAATACTTAACGAATGTCAATAAGATACAAATCTGCTTCACATCATTCAAAGTCATCACATTATTACCATACAAATACAATCTTCGAATATTCAAAGCTCAGACACCAGATTTATTCAATAAACCCAACCTTGTTTGCAAAACGCTACATAAACTCCACAAGTAAAACCCTCAAGCTAAGTCATTTACAGGAAAAGCAGTCTGCCGTAAAATCTAAGCTAATCCTATTTCCTACCTTCCAAGGAACCCAGAACTTAAACCGACACATTAATAGGTCGTTACAAAAAGAAATATACTTCAATCTGCATAATTTTAATGTAACTTTTCCGCTTTTCAAGTGAAATCACGCCATTATTTAAATTTTCTCTTCGGAAAACAACCCGATCGCTATCTGGGAATGGCGGCCTAATCTATTTTGGAATCAGAAAGTGTTTTTGGGAAATAATAAAGATTCGACATCCGTGTTCTTTAGGCTTTGGTAATGCGACATTTGTAATCCATGGAGTTGTTACGGGCTGTTGTTTTTTATTGGCTGCAGAGGCGAGGACGGTTGCTGGAGTAAAGACAGCCAGTAACGTTTTGAATTTAGAAGGTAGAGGATCTTTGTGGGAAGAAATTTTGAATTTTGCAAAAGAACTCCAGAATTTGTGTTTGGATGTCTTGTAGTGGCAGTTAATTGTGTATATTTGTTACTAAGCTTCTACCAGCGGCTTCGCCCGCGTGAAGTTTGAAATTGAGCCATAAGATCTTATTACCGGGATAAAAAGTATCCTTTGTGTTAATCCAGGTTATAAACTATCTGTGTGCTAAATTTTTGTCGATAGAGTGTCAATGGCGTGTTGCTTAACGTTAAGTTACAGAATTGGCACCCCGTGTCCTGACGCGAGTTTAACATTTTTTTAACCATCCCAAAAATAAGTTTTCACTTCAAAAATAACTTTGTTCATATTAGATAAGTTTAAAACTGCCAGGGACAAAACACATCACTGTTCTTGTCTAATAAATTAACAAAAATACCAGGTATTACGAAAGCTAGGACTAAAAAATACCAGGTATTCTGAAACCTGGGACTAAAAGATACTGGGTACTATGAAACCTAGGACTAAAGAATACCAGGTATTATGAAATTTAGGTTTAAAAATACCGGGTGTTATGAAAATTAAGGCAAAAAATCGTTCGTAACGAACCCATCATTCACAGTCATACAAATACTAGTGATTCCTTTTTCTGATTTGGAAACGAAAAATTAGGTCGATTACCTTCCATCGGACGAATTGACTGCAAATAGATCACAGGGGATTGTAACGAGATTCCAGTTTTTCTTGTCATCTCTTTTCTTTCTTTCCATTCGTTTTGCTGATTAGACTAAAATAAATTTAAGAATTTGACGGGATCGGTCAAATATTTGGCTTGCAAAAATTGAGAGTTGTTTTTGATGAAAAGAACTGAATCGAATTTGTTTGAAAATAGAATGCGTTTGATTTGATAGACGCCATGTACGGGTGGGTATAATTGAAAACACAGCCAAGCGGTGCAGTCGAAATAATATGTTGATATACGATCGGGAGAAAGCCGCTCGTTTTAAACCGAATTGTGCTGAGCCAGCCCAAACATGAACACATGATCACAGAATAATTTAAGCTGAAGTTGCAATGGGCCGGATTATTAGCCGTAGAACCGATGACCGTTGAGGTAGACATGTTCTTGAGTGGAGACCGCGAATCGGCAAGCGAAAGGTCGGACGCCCTCAGGAGGAGCGACGATATTCGCAAGGTGGCTGGTAACAACTGGATGAGAGTTGCTGTATGAAACTTGAGTGGCGTGCGTTTGAGTAGGCATAGGTCCAGCAATGGACTGCTGAAGGCTGATGATTTGAGAGACTGTCAGAGTTTAAAGATCACCACGAGTCACGACTGCTTCGGGCCGGCTTTGCTGTCAAAAAATATTGCTGAATCAAATATACCAACTTGCACACGTATCTAGTTCTCCTAATTTAATATTCCTAGTCAAAAAAACCTATTTCAATGGAACCTACATTATGAAAGGGTCACATCCCAAAAATAATACAAAGTTGTAGCAAGATCCTCCATCATACGGACCGCAATACTTCATCCAAACTCATCCAGAACTTTCCATAGTTCATCCATTCACCTTTGGGACAGATGTGGCTTAGGGAAACGGCCGACATGAAATAAGAACATTCAAATTGAATTGTGATACTGGCCAGTACGAATATATCTTTGGACTTGTTTTTATGTTCTTAGATATTGTTAGTGGCATGTGTAGGATTGGATTGTAGGTTCTATATTTAAAAGTTTTTTTTTTTTCTATATTTTAAAGCCTAGGTCGTTCTCCAGTCTCACCACCGATAGTTTAGATAGACCTCTACCGTACTTTTTGTGACCACTTACATCAGTCCAATCCAAACCAACTGTTAACTGCCATACTTTTCGGTCACGTTGAGTGCCACTTAATAAATAGCTATGAGAACCATACTAGCTGTCTCTATTGGCTCTTTCATTTGTGGAAGCACCATTTTATTTCAGTCAATTGCGTGTATTAATAAGCAGACTGGTCCATCATCAATCAAATCATTGTTTACGCACAAATCGATCATTTTTTGAGCCTGTACTTCATCAAGTATATCATTAGGATAATATGATAAAGCCTCTCTTATTAGACATTGGAAACGAAAATCTTAATGAGGCTGTCTAAATGTAATCGGCTACTCATTTCGTTTCTTATTTGGGGCAAATTATATACTGTTATTAATATTATTTTACTAATTATACTTAAATACTTTATTTAAATAACTAGATTCGTATAGATATTCAAGGCACTCTGCACATTAAAATAATTTGATGTATAAAATAAAACTGAGTAATAGTATTTCCGGAAATTGACTAATTTTATTTTTGAAGAAAAATGTTCGCTGTGTTTTCGCACGCAAAATATTGTATGCTATTAATGGTAAATACCTAGTACCTACACTATTTTCTTACGAGAAAGGCAAGCTATTATTTCAAGACTTTGGTAAACTTTAGGTATAAGATGGAAGTCTCAATAAACTCTTCGGTGTATTTCCCGTCTTATATAATATATTTTTCTAACTTTTTTCACGACTTACCTTTTAGAGACAAAATTATTTTTGTTTGCTCATTAACTTTGGTATTTGTTTAATATAAAATAAGTGTGTACGCCCAGGGTGTTTGATAGATGAACCGACATATTTTTTTGAGGGAATTTTATGTAGTCATACCTTTTCTTAATTTAAAAGATACACATTTTTTTGAAGAGTTTTTTGCATTATAATAATAGTATGCAAAACTTGTTTGTATGAGGCTGTAATAGTACGATCAAGTTTTGATGATTAAAGAAAATAACATTTCAATAATAATGAGACCTGGGACATAGGTTCTATGAGTGAAAACCAAGCTGACTCCCACTAATATTTCTTAAAGAAAAATATTGTAAGTTTGGATGAAGAAGGTTATCTTTGAAACTAGTTATACCACTACAAAAAAAACCACTGAAAAACTTGCCGAGTGCCATAGAATGTAGTTTTCATGTGGGTGCCGTTGCGGGTAGAAGCTAGTCCCTCATATAATTGTACCGTGCCGTATCATCAAACTACACCCTCACCATTCTTTGGCCCTTATCCCAATTCCCATTGGGGGTTCACGCAGCATGCCTTCTTCTTCTTACCTCTCTATCCAGTGACTTGTGGGATGGTATAAGCAACTCCCACCAAATTTTGGGCCTATGTTGTTGGAACGTCTCAGAGACTTCCCCCGTTCCGGTACTTTATGTGATAGTATTTGACGTAAATGAATGATCTTTTACTCGTCATCTCATCAGGCACCTCCTTTCTTGCCAAATCATCCTTTATGCAGTCCATCCTTCGATTCTTTGGTCTTCTTCTACTCTTATATCTACATTCATACTCAAACACGACATTTTTCTTATTCCTCCGCATCACATGCCCACGACAACCGATTACCATACAACTTTTTAGACACCGACGCCACTTTCAGACTTCCGTTTATGTACTCATTTCTTATTTTATTCGTTCCAAACAACAACCTGTATATACAGGTATGATATTATACGAGTACTTCTAATTGAAATGAGAAATGTGTACCTACCGAAAATCGTCAGCCTAATTATTTATTCGAGCGTTTGCTATTTGCCTTTTAGCGGATCACGAGAATCACTTATATAAATACATATTTGTGTTCCCGGCAGGTTTGCAAAAAATAAGAAAAAACATCACGTTGTTGCTAAGATGGATTTCCAAAATGTTTAGTAGAGTCAATTAATTGCGGACAGTTATTGATTGCTTTTTGGGGTTCCGTAACCAATGGGTAAAAACGGGACCCTATTACCAAGACTCCACTGTCCGCCTGTCTGTCGGTCACCAGGCTGTATCTCATGAACTGTGACAGCTAGCGGTTGAAATTTCACAGATGATGATGATGTTGCCGCTATAACAACAAGCAATATACATAATATCATAAAAATTAAAAGGGGCGCCGCTTCTACCGATGGACAGAACCCTTTCTGCGCAAGTCCGACTTGTACTTGGCCGGTTTTTCTTTTTGTTTAGAGCAGTGTTAGCAGACTAGACTAGACATCAGACTGCCAAATCATAGGTCTCGAGTAAAAACCCAAGACCTCCGATTTTTCGGAATCATGTGCGCATTATTATGTACTAGCTGACCCGCGCAACTTCGTCTGCGTCACATGCAAAAAAAATGACAAAATGCAATATTGCTCACCCCCGTAACTTATTAGCGTGATAATATATAGCCTATGTCCTTCCCTAGGTTGAAATACATCTCCTTGCCAAATTTCATTACGATTCGATCAGCCGTTTAGTCAAAATCAAAATATTTTATTTCACATAGGCCTAGATGGGCACTTATAAAACGTCGAAAAAGGTGCACGTGAAAGGGTAGTCGTGAAAAGGTAGCAGACAGACAAACAGATTTACTTTCGCATTTATAATATTATTAAGTAGGTAAGCACCGTGTAGAATACCTGTATTTTACACGGAGCGACTGCCTATCTCCACAACCCAGCCAATACTGAATAATACGATATCCCTCGCTAAAACTGCTAGTTAATTATTTCAACACGGTTTCAATTTCGAATAACAATAGTTCGACTACTCATTGCTCAACAGAACATACTTCGACAACACACACCTTCGGAAAACACTACTTCGACAGATCCCTTTCCAGATATGCACGTGTTCGGCGGATATTTCGACAAAACATACCTTCGACATAATCGCTCTGGGCTCCCACACAATTTACACACGAACTTGCTAGTACAGCCGGCGGAGTATTTCATTTAATTATGTACTGAAATAGTAGTACCTATTTCAGTTCAAGCACATTAGTTCGCACAAAACATTACTCTAAAAAGTTAAATTAAGCAAAAGCAATCCATTTATTTATTGCTCACCATTGCTGTGGACCACTAACTCTTCTAGGACCCTCGTTTCGCTTTCAATTTTCCACTTGAACTCAACTGTGATTGGGTTTTTCTCTTGGAAAAAGGCACACGGTTAGTGTGTTGTGTCGCTGTTTATGAAAATCTTGCCTTTAAAATAGTAATCATATCAATAATATCCTAGGTTTTAGGTAATCTTTGTCCACTACGCGGGCCTAGTAAAGTACACGCCATGTCTTTCAGGAGGAAATTCATTAATGACTTTTTTTTTCGGACGGGAAATCATCAAATTACTCCTTCCACTCTGGGCGGAGCGGGAGGGAGTGTCAGATTTTTACTGACTAAAACCCATTCATGTTCCGTCCTCGCCCTTTTTGTTCTGGGGCCACGGTATCTCTTTCGAACGGTCCCGCAGTCCCGACAGGCTTCGGCCCTTGCAGGACCCTTCCTTTTTGCTGACATCTCTTTGAGGCGGGCGTGGAACACCTGTGTCTTATGACGATAAGACGGACGGACGGCTAGCTAGCCCATAGGTAACCGTCCACAGGCCCGCATCTACGGTGGCCGGTAGCCACCACGTGGCCCCGACACCCGGTGCGTCTCCCGCGGCGGCTGGGGCGAGAAGCTCTCTCCCTCTCGCGTTCCGCCACCTCCTTCGCTAGCATGACTGCTTCGCAGAAGGAGGTGACGGCTTCACATTCCGTGTCGCTCCGGACCATGGATTGAACCAGGGAGCCCATAGCCCCCCTGGAGTGTAAATGTGGTGCTATTCCACAAACGATGGGGCACTGTCCTGCATGTCCTGTTGTTTGTTCACTACAGGAACTGATGGACGCTATCGCAAGTGCCAAACTGGTAGTTCAAAGAAGACCATGTCTTTCTTCTGTTACGTAGGCCATACTGGTTTCTTCAAGAGGTTTTCTTCACCGTTTTGAGAGCATTGGTTATGGTATAATTTTCACAAGGTAAAGTGCTAACTTGAGTTTCTACCTTCAACTCGTATGTACTCGTAACACATACGCGGTAATGGAATCAAAGAGAGCTTTGGTTTGATAAATAGTATGGTATATATTACTTCATAATTCTCTTGCCCTTATCCCAATTTATTTCGAGTCGACATGGTCTTCTTCCATAATTCTCAAATGCTCGTCTTCTCATCAGGCACTCCGTTTCCTACCATATCATTCATCACACAGTCCGTCCCTCTTTTCTTTGATCCTCCTATTTCCTCTACACTTTAGCAATCCACATTCACATAAAACTTTGCCCACGATATTTTCCTCATTCTTCCGCTTCATACTTTTTTAGTCACCGGCACCAGTTTCAGACTTCATCTTATGAACTCATTTCTTGTTTAATGCATTTGCGTTATACCACACATCCCCCTTAGCTTTCTGATCTCGGCCACATGTGAATGCCTTTCATTCATCCCTTTTGTGACCCAAAATTCTGGTCCAAACAAGACAGAAGGTCTAAACATTGTTGCATAAATCTTCCACTTAAGTTTAAGAGGTAAACTACTTAACTTTTCAAAACAAGTAAATTAAATTAAAAAAAAACCCCGACCCATAATAATGCAGTAAATCACGTACTAAAAGTTAAATGAAAAATAATTCGTTTAGTGCTAGGTACCAGTTATCACTTCATTTTCATCATCTCATTTTGTTAGTGAGTATTCTTCATTCCCTTTCAATATACTTAGGTAGTGTTCGTTATTCCACTAGTCAAGCCCTTTCATTTGATACCTACATTGGGGGAGTTCTGAAAAAATATGTAATCCGCCATTTTGTGGCGGCGGCTATCTAGGACCGATTTTCATCTAACGTCTACACTCTCGACGAATTCACCTTTCAAACAAAAACAAACAAAACCAAAATCGGTTCATCCGTTTGGAAGCTACTATGCCACAGCAGACACACACACACACACACAGACACGTCAAACTTATAACACCCTGTCGTTTTTGCATCGGGGGTTTTATTATAAACTGTCACATCCAATACCAAATCGAGTCAACCATAATCACAGTCACATATTCCGCTTTCATCCTAAAATGTAAATGAATATAAACGTAATGAATATTTAATCGGACCAACTCGGCCTGAGAATTGAGTTGAACATCACAATAATGTGATTCAGGCTTAATATTTCTAATTCCATTTCCAAGTCATTTGGGATTTTCTGAACTTGATTCGTGGGTAATTACCGAACTGTGTCCACAGACTACAGAGTAATGTATTAATATTAGAGTATATTGTAGTACTACTAGGGGCTTGCGTAGACAAGGGAGTTTTGTCCACGGAGGGAAAGAAAACGAAGAAAATACAATAATTTGGTATATGCCACAAGTGCACACAGTATATAAAAATAAAAATAAAAACCACAAAATAAAATAATGTGACCCTGTGTGCCTGACAGTTGTGCAAAATAGGCCCAGTTCAGCAAAATACCGGGACAACTAGTACCCGATGCTGGTTTTCAACTGGATCTGATGGAAGGCAAAAATCCCTGATAGTAAATAATGTTTGTACCTATTGTCAAATGTCTCTCTCCGTGAGAGAGAATGGCCTATTATCGTCTACAAGGGCCAGAGAGGTCTAATTAGTCGATCAGATGTCACCATGTCTTCGATTATTTTGGTTTTAGGATATACCTTTTGTCTTCAACATTATTCATAAGAACAGCGGATGAAATATTACAAAAAGTAAGTCTCCTGTTCGATCCTTCACCTCGTAATAGCCGAGGCACTTGCAACTGGGCCACTACCGTTCTCAAACTCGATGTGTGTAATAAAGTCCAAAAACTTGCCACAGTCTCAACGCACTCAGCCACAACAAGCCACAGTGAAGTCATGGCACAGTTTGGTGAATAATATGGTTCCGTGGGGCGTAGGTGTACTAGTTTTTTCCCCGTATTTTATTATACTACACATTTATGTATTGTTTATTCGTCTACACTTTATTTTTTATTAATTATTTTAATCTTATCCGTATCTGACCGTGGCATCACTCTCACTTTGGGCCCTAT
Organism: Xestia ashworthii; assembly: GCA_950022955.1. Taxonomy (NCBI): domain Eukaryota; kingdom Metazoa; phylum Arthropoda; class Insecta; order Lepidoptera; family Noctuidae; genus Xestia; species Xestia ashworthii. The sequence continues at coordinate 3,897,829 of OX465556.1, forward strand.
CAGAATACCAGCGCTGTGGCGTTTTTTAATGTGAGACCACCACCATGCTGAGATAGGGGCCTTTTGGCCTTGTTCAGGACCTTTCATTTTTTTTTATTTTTTATTTTTTTATCTATGTTTAGTTTTCAATATTCGTAAATAATGTTATTTTTTATGTGTTTTGTCCTGTACGGGCCAATAAATGCTTTTTCTTTCTTCTTTCTTTCTTCTTTCAATGATTGCCGCATCATCGTACTAAAATCCAATGTGCGTTGATGCGTCTTGGCCCATTAATAATTATATTTTTTGAGGATCTCCCCTTCTGTCAATATCATCGATTATTTAGGGACCTTTGTATTTGGGGTAGTTTTAGTCTCTTTGTCTGCGTTATTCAATCTATTTTGATGTACAAAGAGGTTCCCCGGCAGAACGCTTAACAGACGATGGACTATTTACGTCCCAGACTGTAGAGTTGACTGAAATGTATGCAGCCCATTGGTTGCTGCGTTCTTCTTCATTCGTTTCGTTGACGTCATTGGTTCTCCGCTTCTGTCTAGCAGAAAAAAAACATGCGCGGCAGTCTTTGGGTCCTGGCTATAGAAGTGAAAACTAAGTAATCGATATCTGTTACGGGTTGTACCCCGCGCACGCCTACGTGGTGCTAAGCCGTAGCCAATCGGCTACGAGTGCTACGCTAGGTAACGGCCACGCGAGTTCCATGATTTTAAATAAATAAATATTGCTGGACATTAACACACATCGCTACCTAGTACCACACTAAGTAAAGCTTGTGTCGTGGACACTAGATAGTTGATATACTACATATATACTTTTTTGTTTGTAAATAAATACTTATTAAACATATAAACATGCTCATCACACAAATATTTGCTCGTACCGGGATTCGAACACAGGACCCTAAGAACGTAAGGCAGCGTCACTACCACTACGCCGTTCGGGTCGTCAAAATTTGATTTACCCAAAAAGTGCTCAATGCGGTTAAAGCAGTTTTCAGTTCAAAAATAATCCATCGTCTGCTCAGTGCCTTATGGTACTGTGAAAACTCATTACTTTGTAATGAGGAAGCAATCGGGTAAGACGTCTCACGGGTGCGAGAGACAATGATATATTATTTTGTGAAGCTGATAACATGTGTGTGTATATTGGAGAATAAATATTTAAACTTGATTTTCGGCGAACCCACTTCGGATTTAGATATAAGATTTATTACCTGTACTTTGCGGATATTTCAGTAAACTGTTCATTTTATTTTGGGGTATGAAAATTACCTTACCAGTCAACTAGAACACCTTTTAATAAAATTTCATCTAAATTGATTGGAAAGTTTAGATTAGATTTCCTAAAGTATTAAACTGGCTGACTGTGATTGTGTTTAAAATTGCTATATTTGTATGTAAATAAGGATTGTTATCGTATATCTTTTTGTTAATAGAACACCTTCTTTGCCTATCAAGCAAATATGGTCAGTAAGATAAAACATCACAAACTGTCTGAATCTCTAAAAGTAATCTTTCAATTACCACATACGAAAAAATACAAAATATTGTCAAGGCAATTCGAAAATTCAATAGGACAGTCGAGTCTGAAATTACACCGAATTTCCAAACCGTTCATTCGCCACTGTACCATGTAACACGGAATTCTTTTATCCCATCGGATAATCCCAGGCCCATATAAAATTCATTTTTAATATGGACTTCAAAGAAGTGTGGAAAAAGAACGGAAAAAGTTCTGTGTTAAACCGGATTAGAACGGGAACATAGCGAGGAAAATGACAACATTTTTCATAAAACAGGAATATTCTATGTCACAGTCAATAATGAAGAGCTCATGGCTAAATAAAAACAGCCACTCGGGTCGAACTACTTTTGACTAGTTTAATTTAAAATTCTGAAACATTAAAAAAAAAAAAACGCTGGACTAATGTGTGTGTGTGTTAATACACACAGCGCCATAAATAGTGCCACACTAAGCAAGGCTTGTGTCGTGGACACCAGATAGTTGATATATACTACATAAATACTATTTGTTTGTAAACATGTTTGCCAAATTTTGAATCTATAGGTTTTTTTTTTTTGGGTCTGGCTGTTTTAAGAGTCCATATCATTTAAATTCAAGTGAGTTTAAATTATTTTAAATGCACCCGCGAAACAGGAGAAATTCTTAGTGTAAGACAAAGTATAAAGAAGAATGTAAAGCTCATGATTGAATCTTGTATGTTACAATACAGGCGAACGCTCAAAGCTCTATTTTATCAAAATAGTTTTGATAAAAATTTGCAGTCAACAGTAGTTTTAACCGGTCGAGAGTTTTATCTGCTACATTAATGCAGCACGGAGATATAATTTTGATAGTAAGTATACAACAGTTTACCCTGACCTAGTTTGAAATGATGAATTTATTATTCAAAGGACATGTTGACGGAAATATGGGAATCGAATGAATGTCACATTATTAATGGCACGATTGCTATTGAGAACGCACCAATTAATGGTATTTCTGTGGATATCTAAAAGGAAGTAGTTCACTCAATCAATCATGTTTCCATGGTTTTTAGTTCTTTCCTAAATACGAACATCTGAGTGACCCACTTTTTTTTAACCCCCGACGCAAAAACGACGGGGTGTTATAAGTTTGACGTGTCTGTGTGTGTGTGTTTGTGTCTGTGGCATCGTAGCTCCCGAACGGATGAACCGATTTTGATTTTGTTTTTTTTTTGTTTGGTGAAAGGTGAATTAGTCGGGAGTATTCTAAGCTATGTCTGTATGTCTGATAAAGATCAACCTGTTTGATTTGTGATGACCGCCGCCACAAAATGGCGGATTACATATTTATTCAACAACTCCCTGAATATGGGTATCAAATGAAAGTGCTTAAATAGTAGAATTCTACACGCTAAAACAAATTTCAAATCCAAGATGGCCACCACCACAAAATGTTGAATTACTTTTTCTAAATCGAATCATCAAGACCCTGTGTCGGGGTTTCTTTTTAATTTTTAATTTAATGTAACTTGTTCGATGACATCTCACAGTACAACCTAGAGAGGTTGTCGTCTGCTTAACCGGTCTATTCTGTGGATGCCTTGAGTATAAGGCCTCCAGCCAGGGCGTGACCTACTTCCCACTCTTTCTAGAACAGTCAAAATCAAAATCAAAATCAAAGCATTTATTTCAAGTAGGCCAGTTACAGGCACTTTTGAATTGTCGAAACAAAAATTAACATTTAAAGTAGCTACAGTCCCAGTCACAAGACATAAAAACTGTGAAAGTACTGTAGTTGCCCATTCCCTAGCGTAGATCTCTATGGAGAAGAACGGGCAAGAAACTCCATGGACACTCTTTTAAATCAAAATATATTGTTACAAAAACTTGGTTACATCATTCATGTTGAGATGGTATATTATGTGAGAACAATGTAGCAAGATGTGCACGTTAAAAGTGTCCATAGCAAAACCAAAACAAAATACAACTCAAAAACAAAATAATTAATTCAAATAAACCATGGCGACTAAGAGATGACCAGTCACAACTGACAGCGCCCGTTCACGCACATGACGCATGGATCAGCACCATTCAGCTCAACCATTTTGAAGGGAACTAAATGGTCCGACACACGCGCCACCATCAGCGAGACATTTGAGTGAGCATGACATACTCTCAACCACCAGGGCACATTCAAGTCAAGAACTGCCGTAGGTTTCCAGTGAATGATAGCTTACTAGTACATAGTACTCACACAATATGGGCTATGCGATTATATAATACTAACATTGAATCTATACAATGCAAGGCTAATTAAGTACAATCTTCAGCAGCTCCAACTATACCATTTAATGCTATCAATTTTTGCGCCCCTGTCCATGTGGAGCAGGACCAGCATTAAGCCAAGCATTTTTATCAGCGATATAATCGCTCAACTTGTAATATGCTTTTTTACATAGTGTGCGTTTAATGCATGCTTTAAATTTCGTCTCATTCAGTTCAAGAATACTTTGTGGAATTTTATTATAGCATCTCAAACAGTACCCCATGAAAGATGAGTCTACTTTAGCGAGTCTAAAGCCTGGCTGAACTAATTGGTCCCTATTTCTAGTACTGTAATTATGTCTGTCACCTCTTTTACCAAAAAGATGCAAATTTTTCCTAACGTACATTATGTTTTCGTAGATGTATTGACAATGTACCGTCATAATGCCAATATCCTTAAACAGTTCCCTTAGAGAATCGCGCCTACGAAGATTATATATGGCTCTGATGGCTCTTTTCTGCAGAATAAATATAGACTCAATATCTGCAGCCCGTCCCCATAGCAAAATACCGTAAGACATTATACTATGGAAGTAACTAAAATAGACCAGTCTAGCGGTATCTACATCAGTAAATTGACGGATTTTTCTAATGGCATATGCTGCTGAACTTAGCCGCCCTGCAAGAGATGTTAAATGAGAACCCCATTGTAGCCTTGAATCAAGCGTAAGCCCCAGGAAAACCGTTTTATCTACGAATTCAAGTTTCTCATTATTCAATAATATATCACAATCACTACCCTTAACATTCGGTAAAGCAAATCTTATGCATTTGGTTTTTTTTTCATTTAATACCAAATTGTTTGCTGTGAACCAATTTTGGACCTGAAGTAGGGCATTATTCACGTCATCTAAATTTTGTGCCCGTCTGTTTATCTTAAAAATTAAGGAAGTGTCATCAGCAAATAACACCATATTTTGAGGTTGGTTTTTCAATAAATAGGGTAGATCATTTATATATACTAGAAAGAGGAAAGGACCCAATATTGAGCCTTGTGGAACCCCCATTTTTATTTTTAAACCCTGTGAATTAACACCATTTATCTGAACATGTTGCTGTCTATCATTCAAATATGATCTTACCAAACTAAGTGCAAGTTTACCCAGTCCGTAATGCTCAAGTTTCAAAAGTAATGTGTCGTGATTTACGCAATCAAACGCTTTGGAGAGGTCACAAAAAATTCCTATGGCATCTTGGGACTCTTCCCACGCAGTAAATATGTGTTTTAATAAGGTTACACCGGCGTCAGTTGTACAACGTCCCTTGGTGAAACCATACTGTTGATCATGTAAGATTCTGTTGGTGTTAAAATGATAGAGCATTTGATCAAGCATTACTTTTTCGAAAACCTTGCTAAAAACTGGCAACACGGATACAGGTCTATAATTGTTAGTATCTTTACTGTCCCCGGATTTGAAAAGAGGTATGACTTTACTGTATTTCATTAAATCAGGGAAAACTCCTTGGTCTACACATAGATTAAAAATTAAAGCTAAGTATGGGGCTATTGTCTCAAGTATGGATGTACAAACTTTGATAGACATTCCCCATAGATCTTCGGTCAGTTTGATTTTTATTTGCCGGAAAGCTTTAATAACTACCATAGGGTTAATGTGTTTAAATTTAAATTCAGCCAGGCAGCCAGACACATTCGCCTTTAATAAACCCATTGAGACTTCAGGAGAGGAATTTAGAGCCTCCGTAGTTTTTAATGGTATTTCAGTAAAGAAATTTACAAATTCTTGAGCTACTTCCTGATTAGAGCTTTTAGGACCACTTGCTGTATCTAATGTGTAGCTAGTGTTACGTATTTTCTTCCTGTTAGTCTCGTTATTTATGACTTTCCAAACTGTCTTTATTTTATTTTCTGCTGTTTTGATCTTGTTGCTAATGTGCAGGGCTTTAGCAACCTTGCATGTATTTCTAAAAATTTTTGAATACTTAGCAACATACTTGTTAAAAGTTTCAGTGTTAATAAAAGGCTTAAGGCCATAAAGCTCAAATAGTCTTTCCCTACTTTTTCTGATGCCTCTAGTTGCCCAATCGCTAAATATGAATTTAGGGCAAATACTTTTTGTCTTCTTTTCAAAAGTTTTGTTGAATTCCGTGTGAACTATTGAAAAGAAACGATTATAAAATTGATTTATATTAATATCGTCATGGCTCATAACACTTAACTTGTTCTGTAGGGAAATATTAAACCTATTTAATTTGCTAGAAGTTATAGGTCTAAATTTAATCTGTACTTTTTGCAATGGTGTATTACACCTATAAGTTACAGTTTGTCCGCTATGGTCAGACGGCAAACAATTTACTATGGCTTTATCTAAGTAATCACAATCGCAGAAAACATTATCTATACAAGTAGCAGAAGATGTTGTGATTCTAGTAGGTTCAGTAAAAACGTTAGTCAGGTCAAATGACTTAAAAAGATTTAATAACCGACCGCTATTTGAATTTTCTTCTAAAATATTGATATTGAAATCACCACAAATTATTGTAGATTTATTACTGGCTGCAAGTTTTGCCAGGACATCTTCCATTATTGATTCAAATATGGAAAAGTTTTGATAGTTTGGGGGTCTGTACACACACACAATTACATGCTTATCTAGCTCAACACAGGACAGTTCGACGCAATGTTCAACTGAGAGACCTACTATGTCATTACGTTGCTTATATTTAAAACTATTTTTAATTAATATTAGGGAACCTCCACGAAGCATAGTTTTACGGTTAAAGCAGCTACCCACCATATAGTTCTCATAATTAATAAGCATTTGGTAATCCTTTAGCCAATGTTCAGTGAAACAAATGATGTCAAACTTACTTTTTTCTAAAAACAATTCAATTTCTAATAATTTGCAAGACATTCCTTGGATATTTTGGTGGAGTAATTTTAAGGTGTTCTGCTGAGGCCCTTTTCTATTAACTAATTGAGTGCAAGAATTAATAGTACCTTCTGTTGTCTCACTTTCTAGTTTAAATTTATATTAATATTTGGAGTGAGGCCGGAGACTCCCGTGCCATCCTCAGACAACAAGACCCTATCTGTAATAGACCCTAATTGAGGATTCACCATGGTGACAGATGGATCCTCCTCATTGCAATATTTGTAAACATTTATAGCACTACTGCTATATTCATTTAAAGTCACCTGTACATTAGTAGAATTACTAATAGTCGCAATGTTAATAATGGAACTAAACTTAGACATACTATTTATGTCTGTGTGAATATTAAAAGCTAATAGCGAAGCTATTTTGTGTCTACATCTAATAGGTAGATACACCTTACCCCGTGTCGACTTAAGTTTACCAACAATAGTGTTGATATCTAGATATACAAGTTTGTTACTATAGTGACCTGCCAGAAAATGTACATGGTTATTTAACATATGTATATAATTGTTTTTTCTATTACCCAATTTTTCAAAATAGGGAAAAGCACACAATATGATTTTACTACAGTTTAGCTTTAACAACTCTGATACACTTTCAGTGATATCTTCCTTTTTAATCTTAGAACTATTACCCATACATATAGTTATGGTGGTATTAGGATTACAAACAGTTTTTGTTGCTGATGCCATAACCTGTTTGTAGGTCGACCCTGGCATACAATAATTTTGAGTACAATAACTCAGGCTATTACTGATCAATTTCCCAAGCCCTCTACCTATACTATCAGAGAACATAACTGAAAGATTAGAATCTAGACAATTAGGTGAGACAAAATTACCTAAGTCAGGTATTGTATCTTGGCTGGAAACACAGTCCTGAGTTTTCACAGCTTGGCACGGGTCCTCCGTTGCCTCAGGCTGAACAACATTCCTGGATTCCCCCTGACAAGTACACTGAATGTTGTTGAGAGTCAGTGAGTCCACTTTGTCTACCAATGCATTTGTAGCAAGAATATGCTCTTTAATTTGATTTTGTGAGCGTTCATATTTATTATATAAAGATTTTAGTGACTTATTAAGAGCCTGTATTTCTGATTGTAAGCGCTGAGTGTCAATTTCATAAATATTTATACTATCTTCCAATTTACAGTATATTAGGAATCTTCTAACATTTCAAAGGAAGATCTGCTTGTTACCTGACGCTTTTAACAAAGCTAGCGAAAGTGCCTACCCCTTCGGAAATACGGCGAGGTTATATTTCAAAGACAGTTTAGGGTTACATTCAGGGACCATACATTCGTTATACAGGAAACATCTTTTTTGTTGATTCAGTGACGGACACACATCGAAATAGCAATAATTATGTACTAAAAAGTAGAGTATCGAATATGTTTACGTATAATTTAGATTTTCTATTTTAATCTAATTTTGTTGCAGAAGAAATCTACCTATTTCTTTCCTTTTCTATTTGTTTTAAAGTTAGGATTTCTCCTGTATTGAGACAAACATTTAATTTACGAATTGGATATTTTGCGAAATGGACATTTTTCGACCGCTGGACATTTTTGCAAAATGGACAATCTGCGCCTAAACAATTTAAACTCACATACATAAACAGCCAGAGCTGTAATCACTACCTGTAGGCCTTACATATAAATCGTTCCATGCGAAGATCGAACCCGCAATACGCAGCACAGGAGCCAGTCGCTAAGCCACTCCACCAACCGCGCCGTCAAAGTGACACGCTCGGACACACAAACGGCCGTCTATGTTCGCACATCGTGAGCGAAATGCTCATAATTATTAGGCCAAAGGCGAACTGTGCACTTTCGACCGGTGAACTGTACCTATATGAAGTTGTGGCAAACTGGAGACATCGAGTTCCGTTTAACATCACGCCAGTAATCCCCGCAAGGTAAGGCTGCCTATTGCCAATAACCGGACAAAGATCAAGACTCCGTGGCTGTTCGAAAGAGATACCGTGGCCCCGGAACATAAAGGGCGAGGAAGGAACATGGATCTCCGTGGCTGCTACAAAGAAATTCATAATGGAAAAACCCAATAGCATTACCCAATATAATCGAATCCAGGACCCCATGTTCCCGGGGCTGCGGGACTGTTCCGGGGCTGCGGTACTGTTCGAAAGAGATACCGCGACCCCGGAACGTAAAGGAAGGAACATGGATGGTTTTTAGTCAGTATAAGTCTGACACTCCCTCCCGCTCCGCCCAGAGTGAGAGGGGTCATTTGTTGGTTTCCCATCCGAAAAGGACCTCATGTTTAGCTGTCGGGATCGCGATTACTGGACACGGAGTCCAACATTTTCTGTGGTTTCTGACTTCAAATCGATACGCCGTGGATTTACACAAAAACGAACTAATCCTTGGTATATAAAAGTCTCGACATACTAGTTTCATTGTGTAAGCTTCAGATTGGGATTGGTCATCCATCGCGACTGACATTAGCCTTGCAGACTGATGGATCTGAGCCAAGTTATTGATCTAAGAATCAAGGCCAAGGATTATTCTGAAAAGGACTGGATTTTTGTACTGCTACAAAAAGGTTGAAAGCACAATTATTTATTGAAGGATATTGTTGGAAGCTATTATGAGTTAACGCAACCATTTTTATGCAGTTGCTTGTGGCGAGGACTATAGTTAGGTACTAATATTCTTGTATTAATGGAGGGTAGTCATAAAACTGTGAAGTAAGGCCGTTGTTATCTGCCTTTAATTAGTTGGGAGTTGATGATGAAATGAAAAAACGTGTGGCGCCGACTACAGATAACATTGAACAAGGGCAGGAAAAATGTGAGTCAAATTATTCAATTAGTTAATTCATAACGTAGGTATACAAAATATAGGTGACTGGTAATTAGTGTACGAAACTTAAACACGTGATTGTGCTCATGATAACAAACAGTTTTTGTTATAGGACCAAAGCTGAAATCGCGAATTCTTTTTTCGCGATTTCTGTTTTTAAACGTAAAATAAAATAAATAATAATAAACCTTTATTTTCTTTATTTCTTCTTTAATCTCGAAGGGTAAAAATACAATACTTACCTATTATGAATCTAAAAACTAACAATAAAGGTATAACATGTTAGATGCCTGTCCTAGGATAACCCTGTATCAAGTTTGTCTCATAGTAAAAGTTGTTTGCTATCATGAGCACAATCACGTGTTTAGGTATCGTACACTAATTAAATCAACCAATTTATTTTAGCACAGTGAAAATTGAAACATACCTGCCACTAAACTAATGAGGTGTCAAACCGACGACGTAGCGATACGCTATCAATATTTTGAATCATTATCATCCAGACTGTTATTGCTCTAACTAAATCTTTAATCGATAACCTATGATGGTAATTAAAACCTCATTTTAAAATTCGTTTTCTGACCGTTCATTTGGGTTCTGGAATCTCATCATCAGCATCTGCCTAACCTGTTCCTACCGGGTCGGCTTTCAGTCTAACCGGAAGCAGCTAAATATCAGTATTATTACATGGTGCTATCTTAACTTCAAAACCCAGTGCTGGGTAAAACGATACTCTTTGGTAAGACTGGTTGTCAGACTTTCGAGCCACTGACTACCTGTAACGACTAACAAAGATCTAATGACTAGCCGGGACCAACGACTTAACGTGTTTTCCGAGGCAGAAAGGAAAACTCGGGATGCAATGGGTGCTCACCCATCCATGAACCAACCCAGGCAAGCGCAGCTCATTAAAATTGAACCATGAGCTCCTCCTCCATATCTTTATACCTTTGAATCAACAAATCAGGAAAAAAAATTAGAAGAGTACCCAATTCAAAATATATTCCTTCTAGTTTTAAGGGGCCGGCGGAGCATGCGTATTTCATACAAACGTAATACCAAAATAATTTGTAGATCAAACATATTCTTAAGGCAGTGTGTATTAGTTTCGATTGGATTACCAATTATTATAATATCTATGTTCCCAAATACATATTTTGTAAGGACAATGATATAAAGACGAGATATGAGGAGTTTGAAATTTCTCATAACTCTTGTTTAAATCAGTGTCCAATTAAAATATATATTTGGGTTTTTTTTCTGTAATCCCATCAAAATAAGTACACACTACCTTAGGAATATGTTTGATTGACAAATAATTTTGGTATTACGTTTAGTATGAATTACGCATGCTCCGCAGGCCTCTTAGGTCCATAGTAGATCTATGAACGTGTCAATTACGTAGGAGGAGCCAACAGCCAATTATAAATTCAACATAGAAACACGGTGCGCCGCAAATCGCTTCAATTGTTCTGCGGTAGCAGATGAAATGTTATACGAGGTCATGAAATCTAAACAATGAAGTTTCTCGAAGTATTATTTAGTTTTGTTTTATTGATAAATTAATACAGATGCATTTAGATAAGCCCTAGCTACAGTCATCTGCCGAGCCTTTTCCCAACTTTGTTGGGGTCGGCTTTCAGTCTAACCGGATGCAGCTGAATACCAGTATTTTACATGGAGCGACTCCCTAACGTCCACAACCCAGTTAATACTGGGTAAAACTTTTTGGGCCACTGACTACCTGTAACGACTGCCATAGATGGACAAATGACAGCCGAGACCAACAGCTCAACGTGCTTTCCGAGGCACGGAGGAAACTCACTATGTAAAGGTTGGTCACCCATCCAGAGACCTACCTAGGTAAGCACGGCTTAACCTAAAGATCGGCCCGAGCGGCTGTTAGTATTTAACCACGAGCTTCAAATTGTAATGAAATTGTAATCCAATGTCCAATCTCCTATTTAAGTCACTATAATGTACAGTCACCTTAGAATAAGACCGATTGTAATAAGGGTTGTGGATGAAACATTTAATTTTTTATTTAATTTAAATCAATGTTTTAATACTACATTGTTTATATTTTGTGGTGTCTATCTGGTGTCCACGACACAAGCCTTGCTTGGTGTGGCACTAGATGGCGCTGTGTGTTAATGTCCAGCGATATTTATTTATTTATTATTTATTTTATCCATCTATCAGCACAATGCATTGAGTTTTATCATAAATAATGATTTTTCACGCCAAAAAAAAGGCATTTCCGAGCAATAATTTTTGCGTATCGTTACTTAGTTTTATGTACAGAATGCTTGGTTGACGGCTTCATAATGAGTCTGTTTACACCCTGTAGATCCTATACAAAAACCAAATTGGCAACCGAGATATTTGTGATATCTTCAAGAATACCCCATATAATTTTGATATTAACTAGATAAATTAAATTAGGTATGTATGATTTGTTCATAACTATTCCAATATATCATATAATTAAATTAATCTAGACCTATATACAAGTCTGCCTTAGCATTTCTCAGATATAGAGGTCTGACTAGATATTTCAGACTAACCGATTTGATTCGATTACTCTTGAGTGTAAACAATTTCTCAGCGTTAGTAAATCTAAAAATTATGCCTACATTTATAACTATTAGTATAATAAAGTCGTTTGAGTCTGCTCTCAAAACGTCACCGTTTTTTTTTAGAAAAACTTAGTGAGGACACCGGCATGTCCTACTATAGCCCATTCCCTCTAATAGACAGGAGGCCTGTGTCCCAGCAGTGGGAACATTATTAGGCTGATGATGATGATGATGAGTATAATAGTCCGCCCCATAATTTCTTTAAAACTTTGACAGTTCTTAAATAAGTTATAAAAATACCCTCAACAAAGTCTAAAGGCACTTGTTCTCCCCGCCGCGTCATTGCGATAATTTATTGATCTTGACCATACTTAGAAACCTTAGTTACGGAGATATTGGTGTCGATTCTGTTGTGCACAAACTAAACTTAATTTAGGCTATTACTATCTTTTTCTCACCAATAAAACAAGAAAGAGACGGACGTAATTTAGAGCTGTCAAATTTAATTCGAACTAATATTTCCATACAAATGAAGGGTGCACTTAAAAACATGTCGACTAAAAACACGGTGAAGCGCAAGGCATAAACTAGTTTAACATTTCTAACTTAGTGCATAGCTGTAGCCGTCCTTTTCTCGCCCTGCCTTTTAGTAAAAGATAGCAATAGTCTAAATTAAGTTTAGTTTGTGCACAACAGAATCGACACCATTGTGGGTCAAACTTCCAACTATATCTCAATAGTATTTTAAGATTTTTGTAAGATTTTTACTTTAATTTTCTCCACGACCCCTGTACTATTGAGCCATTAGCACCATGTTTTGAGTGGGTTACATTGAGTTATGCTATGTTGAGTTGGTTTAGTACATAAAAAATTATAAGTAGTTCACACAATCACTGAAATTGATGCTAGCTTTTTTTTTCATAAAATTATTTCTAGCTTTTATTGATTAAATATTTCTTTAAATTATTTCTTTACTGTTGAAATCTTTCAAATCTCTCATTCACAAAAACTAAAATCCGGAACCACATATAAAATGTAGGCTATTCAAATACCAATTTGGTCCTGCGTGGTAAGCGACCCGTAGTGCAAACGTCAATTGCTCATCCGTACTGCGTCGAACCGTATAGTAAAACTCAAAAATATTTAAAATAGAGCCTTTGTTTGATACGGATGTGAACAATTTCTGGGTCAGATGGAATTATTTTTGACAAAAAATAAATGTACGGCTAAATAGGAAATCTGGATTAAAGTCTCGCTCTATTGAATCATCATATCATGTGAAATATGGAAGATCACTCTTTTTAGTGTTTACACTTTTCCTCGAGATTTCAGTACATTCAAACATTAAAATCTTTGCTTTCCATAGCATATACTGAGTGGTTAGGCAGAGGGGCACCTTTTTAGTAACCCCACATTTGTCAGCTATGTCAAAGTTCCAGGGGCAAACTTATCCTGCCGGGGTTGCGGGCCTGTTCGAAAGAGATACTGCGGCTCCGGAACATAAAGGGCGAGGAAGGAACATGGATGGGTTTTGGTCGGTAAAAGTCTGACACTCCCTCCCGCTCCGCCCAGAGTGGGAGAAGTCATTTGATGATTTCCCATCCTAAAAAAAAAGGGGCAAACTTATTGCTATCAACCGGGCATTAATCCAGTGGCTGCTACTGAGGGATTCTTGATGGAAAAACCCAATAACACTTTACCCGACACAGAAATCAAACCCCTCATGATCAGCACCAATAGGCCAACGAGGCATTTTTTGCTTTCCATAATGTTTTGCATTTCATCCTAAATTCCAAGTCTAACATAACCTAACCATCCTCTTTAATTTATTACAGAAGAAAACTGTCCTTTACTGCCCAGGTATTTTGACAAAGTCCTCTAAAGGAATCCATTTACAAAGCGTTTCCTTAAAGAAACGGAAAAATTTCCTAACATTCTCGACCAATACCAGAATCGGGGTTCCAGATTGACCTGTTTAATGTACCAGAAAATGGAATTTGCGTGTGTTATCGATAAAATGGTGAAGGTATTACGCACTTTCGGGTCGATTCAATAATGTGGTGCTTTTGGCTGGTTTCCACGTAATTCTGGAACCTTTTCTGTACGGTTAAAAGGTTTCAATTAGATTTACAGATGTTACCGCGTCGGGTAATCATGTAATTTATTTTCTGTGAGGACATACTTATTGATTATGGATATGGAAGTTTTAGGAATTTGGTTGAGTTATTTGTGGCTTAGCTTCAGAGGAGAATGTACTGAATGTAAATTCTATAATTAATAATAATAATAATAACGCTGGACATTACACACAGTGCCATCTAGTGCCACACTAAGCAAGGCTTAAGCTAAGCAGATAGTTGAAAGTATATATTAAATACTTTTTGTTTGTAAATACATACTTATATCCATGACTCGGAAACAAATGTCCATGCTCATCACACAAACATTTGCTCCTACCGGGATTCGAACCCAGGACCCTAAGAACGTGAGGCAGCCTCACTACCGCTACGGTATTCGGGTCGTCAAAACACCATTCGGGTCGACATATATTATGTACAGGAAAAGTTTCTATGTTGGAGGTAGAGGAGTAATTTTCGGGAGTAAACTCCTGATTGGATCACAAAAAATATTTTACTAATGGGAAGCTACTTTGTCTCCGAGCAAAAGGCACGTCCTTGTGGGACCATTTCCGACCATAACGCGAGTAAAACCTGGGCCAAAGCTAGTATAAAATAAAAATAAACGCTCACTTAGGCCTACAAAAAGTGTTTACAGTGAAAAACTGAGCTCACAGTTTCTGCATGAACCGATAAATACGATTCTCAGTATGAGTGAGTCAATAATTATCAATTGTTACTTGGTTTCTAAATTGTGATCGAAACAGAAATCTGGCAATCTGGTGGCGATTGTAACAAATCTAATTCTTTGATTGAAATGAATATTAGTTGGTTGGTTAGTTACACCTTTTCGAATAAAACCTTTTTCTCTTTTCGAGTAAAACATTAAGTTTACAAAAAAAACTAGTTTTTGCGTGGTGCGCGAGCTGCGCGCAGCTCGCGTTTTAGGTTTCGTGTTTTAGAGAAGTATTCACCCTCATAAAAATTTGAAAATTCACTGGAATCGTTAAAAGATTTTTAAAATCCATTAGAGTACTTTAAAGATTTGGAAACCCCTCAAAAACCCATAAAACAATTTAAAAACTATTTCAATAAAAAACGGAAATTAAAATAAAAAAACAACATTCTCAGACATTTTCCTATTAAAAAAACATTACCCTAAAGTTTGCTCGTCGTCGCCCCTGAGTAACGCCTCACCCACTCAACCTTCGCTGCGCTACGGAGTTCGCCGGCTCGCTTCGCTCGCCACCGCTTCGCTCCGCTCGGTCTCGCAGGTTCGCTCCACTCAGGACCTATCTACCACCAGAAAACTATCTTGACCTTTTCCCTACGCTATGGGGCTCGCCGGCTCGCTTCGCTCGCCACCTCCCCCCTTACCACCACCGGACAGATTTCGACGCCTACTATAACATTTATTCGAACACCTAATGGTTATCTCTAACCGTTATGAAGTTACAGCCCTTTCAATTTTAGGGGAGGTTGGGGAGGGGAGGGTAAGGTATACAAATTTCAACGCCCGTCAATCATAAAGCATATCAAATCAAAAAGCCTCTACGTGTCCTAGTTTCCGAGATACGATGGGGAGAGAAGTGAAGGGGAGGAGAGGGGGGAGTTTTGAAAAATGATTTTGACTGCCTCGGGGCCCCTTAGTATGAATCTGAAAAAAAAAATGTTCCAATTCTCTTAACTTCCGAGATCCGCCTAAAGGGGGGGAGAAGGGGGGTGACTAAGAGAATGGCTCTTTTCTTTTCCGAGTTACGCTTTACCCACTCAACCTTCGTTGCGCTACGGAGGTCGCCGGCTCGCTCCGCTCGCCCCCTTTGCTTCACTCAGGACCTGCCTACCACCGGAAAGCTATCTTGACCCTATCCCTAAGCTACTGCCACCACCGGGCAGATTCCGTCGCCTACTATAATATTCGTTCAAACACCATAACGTGTTTGACAATTTTACGGTGACATATTATTTATGTCATAATAAAACAATGTGTTAGTGTATAATCCTATAACTATGTAAGTAAGAAACACACTTCACTCCTTTCTTCATTTTAGACTGACCTGGTTTCTTAGGCCCAACCATGGTCACCATTTTGCCAAAACCTTACTCCATCTGTCATCTCCGCGTCTGGCAAGTACGAATATACATCAGTGGTAACACTGGTAACGTAGGTTCAAAAAAACGGAATTTTAAACCGGAATATTATTTCAACGATATGTTACTTGTTAAAAGAATTAATAACCGCATTACCGGCAACGCACGCGACACAAATATTCTCACATAATTTAGCAAGTTGATAAACCCCCAGGTATTAAGCATAATCTGAAAATAACTTCTGCTTCAATCCACGTAACTTGGCAATTTAAGTTTTCAAAACTATCCTGAAGTTGTGCTAGTTAAACGCTAGTTGTACGGCCCTAGAGGTTTCCTATTTAGTGTTGGTGTGATGTTCAAGAAAGAGCGGGTAGCATTTTTCATGAATAAATTATTCAGCATAAGCGCTTTCTTGAAAAATTTCAAAGCGTATTTTTTTTATTTCTTAACCTAGGTGAACCCACTGCTGAGTAAACGCCTACCACTCATATATCCATACGTTTTCCTTCTGCCAATCACTCACAAATTCTAAAATAGTAAATTTTGATACAAGTTGAGAAAGTTTGTTATTGTAGTTCAAGGCGATATTAACACACGAGCCGTAGGCGAGGGTGTTTTTGAGCCGAGAACTGCAATAACAAATGTGCACGTGTATCAAACGACGTTTTTCAATACATTTTTGAAGAAATAAAATAAAAGGATGTAAAATATTTGTGTCATGAATGTAAGATAAGGTACGAGACTATGATTCAATTTTTTTTTTCCACGCTTTGTTTTCGCCAGGTTGAAGGACAAGCAAAGGTATGAAGCTGTTATACAGTCTAATATTATAAATAGTTTTTTTTTATATAATTTTGAATTTATAACACAAATAAATGTTATATGTTTATAAAAGAAAATATTAGTTTTAAAGAATCATGTTTATCTATGATATTGAATTTATAAACACAATTTGAATATTCAAAAAAGTTTACGCCGTAAAAAAAACATTCACCTCCAATGCATATTCATTTTTTAAATATGCATTTACCAGTTTGGACTAAGTATAGGCATAGTTATCTGTGGTAATTTTGCTTTCTGCACATGTGTGGAAAAAACATGAAAAACGCACGTGTGTAAAATACACATGAGGAACAAACTCTAATCTGTCAGCTCCCCATACAAATCATCTGCGCATAGTTGTTAAACTAATTGCAAGATAATAATATAAAAAATTTAAAGAAATTAAACTATAATTATGATACTGCATATATTATACCTGTAGCAAAAACATACTTAGATAAAATAATACAATTTAATGATTTCATTCAGGATAATACTATGATATTAATCAATTTCCACAAACATGAGCTTGTTGAAGCATTCATTATTTAATTACCGAGACTTGAATGAATATTGCAATTCAGAACATTGTAATTAAAGTCTGCTAATTGTAAACTAAATAGTTAAAATTATTCTGAAATACGTAAAATACGCGCTTTGACGTGGAGTTGCGGACAACAGCTCGCTATAGAATACACGCAATATCCTGAAAAAAAAAACAAACTTTGTAATATAATACTGTATTACTCATTGAAATGTAAACTAATGTTGTTCATTCAATGAGGTATCACAAGCCCATTTATGTTGCAAAGACGTTATGAACTATTTTAATTATTTAACATAACATCACGACTAAATCCCTGAAGGGGTAAGCAGAGGGGTTCGTAATAGTCCACCCATATATTGCCATTAATATTGAAGTCTCATATAATGAGGAGTGAACCTTTTGCCATCAACCTGGTACAAATTCAGACTACTATTGAGGAAGGATGGTGCTACTGAGAAAGTCCGGATGGAAAACCCGAGTAACGATTTTCCCGACCCGGATATCGAGATCAGGAACTCATGTCCAGTACATGGGATTGCAATCACTAGACCAACAAATTATACTTGAGTGATTTCCTTCTTATTAATGAAAATGGCCTAATTACCGGAATGACGAAAAAAAATATTAATTGGTAATAATTGCCATCATTAAGGGTCTTTCTACCACTTCTCATTAAGGAATAGATAGTCTTCGTTCGTTGTGTATCCCATATTCGTCTGCCATATTACAGTACCTGGAATTTTCCCGCACTAGTGTGATAAAACCTTCAATGAGTGAGTTTTTTAAACCTGTCAGTGTTTTGGGGTCAAACACGACTCAGACCTTTAGAAATATGTGTGTACTACAGAAAAGTACCTACACAGGGTATAAACAGAAACATCATGGAACCGTCAACCAAGAATTCTGTATATCAAACTAAGTAACTTTACGCGAAAATTATTGCTGAGAAACGACTTTTTTTTTTTAAAACGTCACGTTTCTTGATAGGACTCAATGTAACGTACTAAAAAAGACTGGGGGTCAAAGTTGGAACTTTGACGACCCCCAATATCTCCGTAACTGGAAGGTTTCCAGGTAAAATCTAGAACAAAAAAATAAAATAGCGAAATATCGCGAAGAACAAGATAGTGTCGTTCGACTTCGATAAGGGTCTTTATAGACCCTTAATGCGTTCGCGGCTATCGCATTTCTCCACCAACCCGCTCTCGCTTCTAACTTAGCCACCCACATTAGACTGTTGATGATGCTTTTAACTGTAATTTCAACAATTTCGGTTGGCTCAAGTCTGTTCAGTGTTGCGATGCGTGCACTCAAACTTGGTCGGTTCTTTTGTTCATTACGGCAGTAGACTACGAAGTGTAGAAGAAAATTTAGTTTGAAGTGTCGGTAAAGTTCTTGATGTGTTCTCGTTCAATTTCCTACACGCAAATCTTTGCTGTTAAACAGTGTTGTTATATAGATCCCACTTTGTTGCAGTTTTGATTGTATAGTACATACAATCATACCATCATACCGATTGGACATACATATAGGGTGTTAAAAAACCTCTTAACGAAAGCCGGAAGGCACTTGTTCTCCGCATCATTGCGATCATCTATTTGTTCTACAACATACATGGGAAGCTTTTTGTTACGGATACATAAGAGGTCATAGTTAAAACTTTTTGACAAGGCTTTTTTTTAATACATTTTTTTAAATGATTTTTACTTTAAACATCTCTACGACCCCCGTACTATTCAATCCACCCATCAGCACAATGTTTTAAGTGCGTTTCATTGAGTTCTACCACAAAACATGATTTGTACCCAAAAAAAAAGTGTTTCCCAGCAATAATTTTTGCATAAAGTTACTTAGGTTGATGTACAGAATAAATAAATAAATATCGCTGGACATTACACACAGCGCCGTCTAGTGCCACACTTAGCAAGGCTTGTGTCGTGGTCACCAGACAGTTGATATACTACATATTATATACTTTTTGTTTGTAAATACATACTTATTATACATATAAACATCCATGACTCGGAAACAAATGTCCATGCTCATCACACAAACATTTGCTCCTACCGGGATTCGAACCCAGGACCCTAGGAACGTAAGGCAGCGTCACTACCACCACGCCATTCGAGTCGTCAAATCGGAGCTGTTGTTGATTAAAATTAAGGTTGTGGCATTCATGACCAAAATAATAAGATTTTAACTAAAATTAATAATAATTTAAAAATATATATGAACATAGCTTTTGAAATTATAATTATTGGAAATTAGAAACATAATTATCATATGTAATGACATAAAATCACTTCTGTTATACCGATAATATTTGTTGGAAATCGTCATAATTTTACGAAATAACCTTATTTATTAAAAGAAAAAAGAAACATCTTAAGTGGATGATAGACACATAAGCAAGTACGTATACTTGAGACTTACAAACTCGCAAAAATGCGTAGGTACACTTGTCTGTGCATCCATTTTTCATTTCAGACAAACTTGGAAAAAGTCAAGGAGGCCTAATTAATTTCAAAAGTAACAAAAATAGACTGGCTGGCTACAAAATTTATCGCACATCAGAACACTAAAAACTCATAATCTGCCTTGCCTTTTTCCGACTATGTTGGAGTCGGCTTCCAGTCTAACCAGATGTAGCTGAATACCAATATTTTACATGGAGCGACTGGTGACCTTCACAACTCAGGTACTGGTCTTATCCACTTGGTAAGACTGGTTGTCAGACTTTTTGGAACACTGACTACCTGTAACGACTGCCAATGATGGACAAATGTCAGCCGGTTTCAACAGCCGTGCTTTCCGAGGCACGGAGGAAACTCGGTATGTAAGGGTGATCACCCATCCACAGACTAACCTAGGCAAGCACTTTTTAACCTAAAGATCAGCCCGAACTAAAAACTAAAGCTGAGTTAAAAAAAAAGATAAATAGTTTTTTTGTTTTTTTTTAAACTCAGCTTTAGTTTGTAGGTACCTAGCACAAAAATCTAATTTCACAATTTGTCTGCAGCACACTGCAATGTTTTTAATTGAAATTTATTCCAACAAACGCCATGTTTTTTTCTCCTCTTTGTATTTTATGTCTGGTCGTTTATTTTTATGAATAAGTTTTTCATATCGCCTGTATGTTGTGGATATTTTTCCTGCTCGTTGGGAACTGAGCCATTTAAAAGCAGTCATACATTTAAAAGTCGGGAAAAGTTATTTTCAATCGTGGGAAACACTGTTGATTTTGAATTGAAAAGTAAATAAAACGATTGAGTGGTTCACTATGTGCTGACCGCAATTAAAAATGAAACTACGCTTATATTTCTATGGACATTCATTTTTCGATAAGCAATCGCTTTATGTAAAATATTGGTGTTCAGCTTCACTCGGTTAGACTAGAAGCCGACCCTAACATGCTAGTCTAGGCAGATTATCATCCGGGGCTGCGGGACTGTTCGAAAGAGATACCGCGGCCCCGAAACATAAAGGGCGAGGAAGGAACATGGATGGGTTTTAATCAGTAAAAGCCTGACACTCCCTACCGCTCAGCCCAGAGTGGGAGAAGTGATTTGATGATTTCCCATCCGTAAAAAAAGGCAGGTCATCATCTGCGTATACTTTTCCCGGTGTTTCAAAACTTTACCCACTTCTTTGAAGTTTAACCTTATAAACTCTACCTAATTCAATCGCTGATCATAAATCTCTTTGTTAGTATACATACGATAAGCCAGGTTCTAAATCGATGCGCTTTATTTTTGTAGTCATTTAAAGAGCAGGTTTGTCCTCCCACACTTTGACTAGGGAAGTATCAAGTTAGTAAGTTCAATCAACCATGCTAATCTCAATCTATACAAGTGTCTATCAACATTTACAAGATTTACTTCCGAAGTCGATTGAGAGAAATAGGTCAAGATGTCAATTTGACTAGGGTGGTATCAAGTTAGTAAGCTCAATCAACCATGCTAATCTCAATCTATACCTATAGTGTCTATCAACATTTACAAGATTTACCTCCGAAGTCGATTGAGAGAAATAGGTCAAGATGTCTATGGGTGACGAACTGACTATCTGCTATGTCATTACATCGTTATCTGCCAGTATTATTGTGCGAGCATACATAGGATTTTAATCTAAGCAAAAGATCAGTCTTCGAGGTTACGCGATATTTTAAACGAACATTTTAACGAGAAAATCGAAGACATGCGACAACAACAACCCTGCATTCAGTTTCCGTGCTTTTTAAGGGACCTTGCGCTTTACACGGCCACTGACTGTGACTTTTAGGCGAAATAAGGAAGAAAGTTTTGTCGCCTAATTTTTATCAAGATTGTGGCCGTTCATACGACAAGTCATGGCCGCGTAGTACGTGAGGTTCGTTACCGCACACTCTCTCTTATAGAGAAGAGACATTGTGTCCAGCAGACTTACATCCCTTGAAGATGGGACAGGGTTTTAAAGAAGTTAATAATTTTTCGAAGGGAATACCATCGAGTGTGATTGATTTTTTATAATTATAAGACGTACATGAATAACGTAACTCGTTATACGAACAACCTTACAAATTTATTGGGGTAGGTGCATCACCTCAAATTGCATTACGAGCAATCTTCGTTAGACATGCTTCAGACAATTTGATTGTCACATATTTAAATTACAAAAGTTTGTAGACATTATACCGAGAAGATAGACAAACGAATAATTATATGGAATTAATACTCGTAATATTCGACTATTTTATTTGTTTTAGAATTTGCAAACTTAAGTGGCAGTGGACAGGGCACATTGCTCACAGAACGGATAGCCGATAGGGCCGAAAAGTTCTGTAGTGGCGACCGCGAACCGGAATACGTTACGTTGGAAGACCTTCCACTAGGTTGACTGATGGCCTGGTGAAGGTTGCAGGAAACCGCTGGATGCGAGTTGCACGGGACTGCTTAATGTGGCGACATTTGGGGGAGGCCTATGTTCAACAGTGGACGTTTCGGCTGAAATGATGATGATGATGATGCCTGTTTTGTCGTTCTAGTGGTTGCATGTGCGACTGCTGAACATGAGATTCGATTCCCGGGCCAGACCAAGTGTTATTTACGTTTCCCATTAGGAGTTTTTAGTAACAGCCCGCAGTGTAGATTTAAACTGGGTTTTTGGCAAAATTAAATTTATTACAATTGAAACATCGTGAGGAAATCGGCATGTCCTAGAACCAAAAAATACGACGACCTGTGACATCTACCAACCCGCACTGGGCCCGCGTGGTGGATTATAGCCCATTCCCTCTCATAGAGAGGAGGCCTGTGCCCCAGCAGTGGGAACATTAATAGGCTGATGATGATGAACTAGCTCCTGCCCGCGACTTCCTCCGAGTCGATGAAACATAATATGGTAACAGTATACTGCAGTAATTGTGTGAAAGAATTTATGAAAACGTTCGAGAAGATTTATAGATTACTGCATACCCTATAATCGAACTTGACCAAATTTTTATCATACACTAGCGAGCGTCACGCGGTTTCAGCCGCACAGTTCCGGTGAGACAATGTAGCCTTGCCAGCATTATCGGCGAGTAACATAGGCTAGATAAAATATAGCCTATGTTACTCGCTGATAATGTAGCTATCCATTGCTGAAAGAACTTTTCAAATAGGTCTAGTAGTTTTTAAGTTTATTCGTTACATTCAAAAAATAATCTTTCCTCTTTATAATACCTATTAGTGTAGATATGGACTGCCTTTGCTTCACTCCTGTTATGGATGGAAATTTACCTATGGGAACATTTTAAATGTAACCTATGTCACTCGGGGATAATGAAACTTCCAGTTAGTGAAATGGAAGTTTCATATAACGTGAATTTTCAAAATCGGATTAGTAGTTCCGAAAATTACCCCTTCCTTACATACAAACAAATGCCTCTTTATAATTATTATTGTAGTTGATACGATTATGTATATTTTATTTCGTGATACTAATAAAATTATCGGACAATAATTTCGCAATAAGTATACGTATCATTGGGTTGGTTTCTCTCTATTAATCAACTAAAAGCCGATTCGTTATAATCCTGATTAAAATGGACATAAATATTTGCGTGCATGCATATTGTGGTCAATCTCCATTGAAATGTAATCTAAAGTGTAGTTCTGACTGATTGCTGGAATTTCCATACAAAAGGCTTTTAGTAGATTTTTACAGTTATAATTATTATGAAGCTCTGTGTTTTGAACAGGTTTTATCCAGAATTTATGATTGGTACAGAGTTGGTTCTATAAATTTAGCAGTAAATTGTGTCATGTCATAGAAAAATAACAATAGTCAATACTATTGATATATTTATTTTAATTTAAAAAGAGTATTTGGCAAATAAGTTTCAATTTGATTCATTCATCTGTTGTAAACATATTTATTTTTATCCCTTTTATTTTTTCTGAATTTAGACTGGACCGTATATTCAAAGAGATTTGGCGATGTCCCATCCTTAGATACTCCTTTTGCTTTTGCACTACTAAATCGCCTAACAAACCAAACTATAACTTTTTTTAGCCTATGCCTTCCATTTTTAGGGTTCCGTAGCCAAATGGCAAAAACGGAACCCTTATAGATTCGTCATGTCTGTCTGTCTGTCTATCCGTCCGTATGTCACAGCCACTTTTTTCCGAAACTATAAGAACTATGCTGTTGAAACTTGGTAAGTAGATGTATTTTGTAAACCGCATTAAGATTTTCACACAAAAATAGAAAAAAAAAACAATAAATTTTGGGGGTCCCCATACTTAGAACTGAAACTCAAATATTATTTTTTCATCAAGCCCATACGTGTGGGGTATCTATAGATAGGTCTTTAAAAATGATATTGAGGTATCTACTATCATTTTTTCCTAAACTGGATAGATTGCGCAAGAGACCCTTCCAAAGTGGAAAAATGTGTCCCCCCCCCCTGTAACTTCTAAAATACGAGAATGATAAAACTAAAAAAAATATATGATGTACATTACCATGTAAAATCCCACCGAAAATTGGTTTGAACGAGATCTAGAAAGTAGTTTTTTAGGGTTCCGTAGCCAAATGGCAAAAAACGGAACCCTTATAGTTTCGCCATGTCTGTCTGTCTGTCTGTCTGTCTGTCTGTCCGCGGATAATCTCAGTGACCGTTAGCACCAGAAAGCTGAAATTTGGTACCAATATGTATATCAATCATGCCGACAAAGTGCAAAAATAAAAATTTAAAAAAACATTTTTATTAGGGTACCTCCCCCAGACGTAAAGTGGGGAGCGATTTTTTTTTAATTTTGACCCTGACGTGTGATATATTGTTGGATAGGTATTTAAAAATGAATAGGGGTTTTCTAAAATCATTTTTTGATAATATTAATATTTTAGGAAATAATCGCTCCGAAAGTCAAAAACAATGTGTCCCCCCCCCCTCTAACTTTTGAACCATAAGTTTAAAAAATATGAAAAAAATCACAGAAGTAGACCTTTATATGAACTTTCTAGGAAAATTATTTTCAACTTGATGAGTTGAATAGTTTTTGAGTTATATAGCACTTTTTCAAAAAAACGCAAATGATAACTTTGTTTTTCATACAAATACTATGAAAAACAAAGTTATTTTTGCTGACGAAAAATTTTGGTATTTTTAATGGTCTGGGAAGCTACGGAACCCTACAGTGAGCGTGGCCCGACACGCTCTTGGCCGGTTTTTTTTAATACATCATAAATCGAAAACAGCAATTTACCTATCATTCAATCTGCTACGGAACCTTTCATGGGCGAGTCCGACTCGCACTTGGCCGCTTTTCTCTACATGTAGCTTCCTCAGGCCAATCTGTCACAAACGCCTCTAAATCATCACGCCAGTGTTTTCCTAAGCCTCCCTATTAATATTTACTGAAACGAAAATAAAACACAGGTTGTTGCAAAAACATTGAAAAACAGCTAGATTCAAAAGCGTGTTGGTGAGCTGAATGAATAAAGTTTGCTTTAGGCGCTGCATGCCTAACGAAATCTGTCGCTTTACAACTCAACGCGAATCTGAATAAGCAGAAACAAGTTCAGAACTGACTCCGGGACTACATAAAAGCTAGGGTTGGCGCTACGAAGTACACTGGTTTAAATAAACTAGAGCCTTGTGTAGATTTGTTAAATTGAAAATGACGGACAACTCATTAAAAACTTATGATATATTATAAAAAAGTAGTTTATTAAAGTATCTACTGGTTAACTTAAAATTAACTATTTTATTGTTTAATAGATAGCAGTAGTTGTAATGTTAATTTTTATGTGTCCTGTGCGGGCTCATAAATGCTTTTTCTTTCTTTATTTCTTTCTAAAATGAAAGGCAATCAACAATATTCATTGCAATTTGCGAAAAAAACAAGCTGGGCTTGCTCTTTGGGGACTGCGAATAGAAGTGAAAACTAAGTAATCTATATCTGCTACGGGTTGTGCCCCGCGCACGCCTAAGTGGTGCTACGCCGTAGCGGATCGGCTACGAGTGCTACGAAGCGTTAGGTGACGGTCACGCAAGTTCAATGATTTTTGTTCACCAAAAAGTGCTCAACGCGCCTAAAGAAGTTTTCACTTCTTAAAGGTGTTATCTAAACTTTTACTTCCAGTCTTCGAATAAACGTTTTCTCAGCAACTAAAAAAAACGACACTGGGTATCGCTTTCATCCAAACACAATTATCACAAAGGTAGTTTATTGTTATAAAATATAAATATATAGTTTAAAATGACTTTCGCGGATTCTGGAAGCATACTAAGAAGTTGCAAATCAGATCTGGTGTCCCTGTGAGTGTGGGTGGAAAAACAGAACCGGAAGAGGTTGCTAATCTATTTATGCAGCATTTCTTTGTAAAGTCGCCTCTGGGACCCTCTAGTTCGGTGCTCGATAATGTACCCGGTATGGAAATAGGAATTAAATTTAATGCCAAAATGGTTGCCAGGACAATTTCATCAATGTCGAAGGGTAAATCCCCTGGCCATGACGGGCTGAGCATCGAACATCTGCAATATAGTGGCCCACACCTGGCCCGTGTTCTGGCAATGCTGTACAGCTTCTGTGTGAGCCACAGTTACCTGCCAAGTGATATGATGCGTACTGTAGTGGTGCCCATTGTTAAAAACAAGACTGGCGACCTCGCTGACATCAGTAACTATCGGCCCATATCGCTAGCTACTGTAATAGCAAAGGTGTTTGACAGCATGCTCAATGTACACTTAAACAGTAATATAAAGATTCACGATAATCAGTTCGGTTTCCGACCTGGTTTATCGACAGAAAGTGCAGTGCTGTGCCTTAAGCATGCTGTCAATTACTACACACAGCGTGATACTCCGGTTTACGCCTGCTTTCTCGACCTATCAAAGGCTTTTGACCTGGTTACTTATGATTTGCTCTGGAAGAAGCTAGAAGATGAGAAACTACCAATAGGTCTCATCAACATCCTTAAGTTCTGGTACAGTAACCAGTCAAACTCTGTACGATGGGCTGGAGGCTTTTCTCGTCCATATGAGTTGGAATGCGGGGTGAGGCAGGGAGGGTTGTGCTCACCAACGCTTTTCAACTTATATGTAAACGAATTGATTGATGAGCTCAGTAGCACCAGAGTTGGGTGTCACATTGACAGGATCTGCGTCAATAACATTAGTTATGCAGACGACATGGTGCTGCTGAGCGCATCAATCTGTGGCCTTAGAAGGCTGGTCAATATCTGTGAGGATTATGCTCAAAGACACGGGTTGATGTATAATTGTAAGAAGTCAGAGGTCATGGTATTCGAAGCAGGTCGTAGAAACGTGCAAAATATGCCACTAGTGCGGCTAAATGGAACGCCGCTAAAACGTGTTTCCATTTTCAAATATCTCGGTCATATATTAACACCTGCTCTCGATGATGACTCTGATATTGAGCGTGAGCGGAGGGCGTTGTCGGTAAGATCGAATATGTTGGCTCGCAGGTTTGCACGTTGTTCTTTAAAAGTAAAAATTACTCTCTTTAGAGCTTATTGCACTACCTTCTACACGTGCAACTTGTGGGCCAGATATACGCAGCGATCGTACAGCGCCCTCCGTGTTCAATATAACAACGCATTTCGGGTGCTGGTGGGGCTGCCCCGTTTCTGTAGCGCATCAGGGATGTTCGCCGATGCACATGTAAATTGTTTTTACACAACTATGCGCAAAAGGTGTGCATCACTGGTATGGAGGGTGCGGGGTAGCTCCAACAGTATTCTAAATATGATTGCAAGCCGGCTGGATTGCACATACGTGAATCGCTGCGGTGCTATTTCTTACGGAATGACACCGGGGTGAGTCACGGTGCGGAATGATCTAGTCGTATCAGCTTTTAATGTTTTTGTGTTTGTTACAATAATGTCACTGTTTTACTAACATAGTTTTTAAGTTATACTAGCAAAATTGAATGAGTCTAAGCTACTTGAATAAATAAATTATTATTATTATTATTATTGCCCGCCCCGCAATTACCTACGCAATAAAAGCCTATTTCCTTTACTTTTATTGCTCTCCTGCGCTGATATGAGGCTAGTTCATTATATTTGATTTGATATATAACGAATGCGGCATATAATTAGAAATAACTTCAAAGTCACTTTTTAATACCGTGTGCCGTGTGATTTTTAAAACTGCACCACAAATTTTGACAAACAAAAATCATAAATGCTTGTGTCAACTGTGAATTAAGTTCAAAATATATTCGCGACTTTTGAATATGGTTATAAAATAACTTAAAGTGGTATCACAAGCTGCGGGTAGGTAGGTACATAATGACTGTGTAGGTATTCAGGTTTTTTTTCCAAATAAACATATTTGTTTGCAATCTTCGAAATAACATTGTGAATGCAGTACACCATGGTTTTGTTCTCGTGACGTCTTGCTTTCTCGTTTTATAACCACTATTTTAAATATAATTATAACATCAAAACTTTCAAGAATGAATATTGAAGAATGATTTTCCTTAAATTATCGAGATTGATATCAATTTGTCAAGCTATCTGTACCTTCCCTACTAAACAAGTCATGTATATTTTATAGAAAAAAAAAAGAACCAAATTGAGTTTGCATTACAACTAAGTACTTTTGAAAAAATAACCTTGAAATTCGGGTAGATACGCATGCCTGCATAAATTGGGACCTTCCTAAGTGGTACAAATGTGAGAGGGTCACCAAATTAATGCAGGCTTATGCGAACATGTCAAATTTTCACTCAGAACCAAAAATATGATTATAATGGACATTAATTCAGTTTGACCCTTATTACGGCGGCACTTAATACCGTTGACGAATGGTGGTAGGTATACTCTAAAGGAAAGCCTATTTTATGTATTTTCAATTAAGGTCATTTAAGAAAAATGTTTCGTCTTGTTTTTAAGAGATTGGTCAGAGAAATCGCATGAAGAAGAAAAAAGTGAAAGGCTATTTGCCCAGCAGTGCTATAATATACCTACGCTTACGATTTTTTTTTCCAAAATTCATTTCTTATCGACTCTGACTTCACACTGTGCAGAAAAATACCAGTACCAATTATGCATGGAAAGACGGTTTAACTGAGCTCTACATTCCAGTTACTGGACAACACTTTTGATAAGACTGGTTGTTAGACCTAAGGTCTCCCATCTACCCATAAAAATAGATGACAGCTCAGACCAATACCTTTCGAGGAACGGCTAGATCTCTATACCTATGTTAGAGGCCCACGCACCGCATTGGCAAGCATGACTCAACCTTGCAGATCAACCCCTGTGGCAGTAACTATTTCGCCACGAGCCGTTCTCACTTGTAATCAAATAAGAGGTCAATTTATGTGACAGCCCTGCAACTAGCGCCCTCTACGTCTGGCGAGTGTCAGTCCGCGCGGCGGTACAAGCTCTTTAATTGGAAATTGTCGAACAGTGAGCCAATGATGAAGTCCAGTACACCGTTTTGGTTTCATTAACGAGAGGATAAGTGGAATAGCCTGTTGAAAATATACAATTTATGCATAAACTCTTGCGTTTTCCATTGGAAACAGCCAGAAACTAGAAGTCCTTCTGTTACGATAAATAATGGGTGTAAAAAATCTCTTTACGAAGCCGAAAGGCACTTGTTTTCCCCGTGAATACAATCATTTCTTTTTGCTCTACACCATACCTGGGAACGTCCTAGTTACGGAGATATTGGAGGTCAAAGTTCCCGGGGCGGCGGGACTCCGGAGCTGCGGGACTGCGGGACTGTTCGAAAGAGATACTCCCGGTACATAAAGGGCGAGGAAGGAATTTAGTTTAGTTAGATGGATGGGTTTTATTCAGTTAAAGTCTGACACTCCCTCCCGCTCCGCCCAGAGCGGGAGGAGTCATTTGATGATTTCCCACCCGGAAAAAAAAACGGGGTCAAACTTCGAACTTTTTGATTTTTTTTTTATTAACACAAGTTTTCATTGTAAGATTTTTACTTTAAACACCCCCACGACCCTCGTTCTATTCAATCGTAAATGATATTAATAAATGATGTATAATCAGCACAATGTTTTGTATGCAAACATTGAGTTCTACCATTACAAAACATGATTTTTCACCCCAAAATAAACAGTCCTTTCCCAGCAATCATTTTTGCATAAAGTTACTTTATTTGAAGTACAGAATACCTGGTTGATGGCTTTGTGATGAGGTTATTTACAACCTGTATATACACACTTCTTTTTTTTCGTCTAAATTCACGTACGTTGAGCAATCACTATTATATTCCGAATTATAAAAATAATAAAAAAAAAACTTTCGAAAGAAATCACGCGGGATATATTGAACTATATACGAGAACTGTTTCACTTTGGGTCACTAAAACCTAAAACAAGTAAAATTAAATTAATAATTGTAAAAAACCTCGACACGATGTACTAAAAGTTAAATAGATAATAATTCGTTAATTCGCCATTTTGTGGTGGCGGTCATCTTGGAATTTTAATTTATCATAGTGTACAGTATTGTACTAGTCAAGCCCTTTCATTTGATACCCATATTGAGGGAGTGGTTGAATAAATATGTAATCCGCCATTTTGTGACGGCGGCCATCTTTGACTGATTTTTATCAAACAGGTATGAACACTCCCGACTAATACACCTTTCAAACAAAAAAAAACAAAATCCCAATCAATCCCCGTCGTTTTTGCGTCGGCGGTTAAAAATCGTCATCATCACAGCTGAAATCAGCATTCACCATTCTTTCTATGAAACTTCATACAGCGACTAATATGAAGATAAAACATGTGATGTCGTTATGGCGGGGATCCGGATTCCAGCAGTACAATGGGATTGCTCGGATCCACGTTCACACAAAGGTTAATACGAAACATTGCTTCGGTTTGAGATGGCGAAATAACGAATTATTTTCTATTTAAACATCAGTAGGTAAATATTACGTGCTTACGCTCTCAGTGGACGACTAATTTAAAACTAGGTAATACTGATGCATGCGTTAACACTAAACCATGAAACATTTTTACCGACGCTAGCAAAGCTCAAAAAGCATTAGTATAATCTATACACCGCGTCTTTTAGTCGTCTTATAACGGCAGCCCACTTCATGATTCTATACAATGAGTACTAAACATTCATTAAAAAATATTGGTATTTTAGAGATTTGTAAAATTTCAAATCAAATTTTTTTTTCATTGTTATGACGCATGACGTAGTTGAAACACCCTGTTCCGAGCGATGATCTACTCGACTCTTGCGCTGGGTAGGAATATTCTAAGGATGTTTCATATTCTAAAGTACTATTTATTTTTCTTTGTACCTATTGTCTACATTTAATGGTAAAATATAAAATATGAATAATCGCGCTTAGAGGTGTTTTATGTCGGCTAAATTGAGTGCACCTTTGTAAGACGACTAGAAAGTCACGATTTACAAATATAAACTAGGTACTTTCATCCAACTAAAAACTTGCTGCCCGAGCCGCAAAGCTGGTAATTAAATTAAGAGCTCAATTAAGCGACAGCCCTAGAACTCATGTCCTATGTTTGTCGAGTGAAGTCCTGGTGACGTCGCAAGTTCTAATTGGTACACGACTACTGTATTTTCTTATCCACATGTACTAAGTTGTAAGTTAAAGTTGAACTGTTGGTTAGATGATGATGAGAGTTAAGTTAACTTAAGTGTGTCAAGTTGCGGCTGCTTTTGAAATGGGTTGGTTTACTTAGACACGTTTGTGAGGTTCTTAGTTTTTAGAGTTCCGTACCGAAGGGTACTCAACGGGACCCTAGCATCCGCTGTCCGTCCATCTGTCTGTCTGTCTATCGGCGGGTTGTATCTATAGCGTCTATCTGTCTACATATCATGATCCGTAAGTAATATGTAGACAGTTGACATTTTCACGGAATGTGTATTTCTGCTGTCACTATAACAATCTATACTATCTATACTAATATTATAAAGCAGAGTTTGTTTGTTTGTTAACTACTGGTTCAAATTGAAAAAATCTTTTTGTGTTAGATAGTCCATTTATCGAGAAAGGCTTTAAGCTATATGACATCACGCTACAACCATTAGGAGCGGAGCAGGAATGTAAAAACCTTGCAAAAACAAGGTTTTTTTTTTCTCTTATGTGACGCAGACGAAGTTGCGTGGGTCAGCTAGTAAATAATAAATTTAAATTTAATGGGAGCTCCCCTACTACAATCGTACGGAACCTTTCAAGTGCGTGACCACACTAATTTATCTCATAAGATTCGACTCCGATTTACAAGATTATAAAAACGAGATGCGAGGTCGTGGATTCAAACCGAGTCAGGCAATTTACATTTTATCATTAAAATGTCTATCCTCGAAAACGTCTGGAAGAAACAATATGTCCTAGAAACAAAAATAAAAAGAAATGTATGTCGGATCCTGATGAGTACGCACTTAAAATTAAACACAAGCGCCTTTGTTTGGCGTTGAGCTGAGTCTAGAGGTATGGTGTTCGATACGGACCTCGGCCCCATGGATCGACAGTGATCGTTCGGGCGTGGTCGTGACACATACTGGTCCAGGAACTGCTTCGTGTTCCTTTTAAGTTCAGAGTATTATTATAGTTAGTACCGTAGTGTTAGTAATTGACTCTGTAACAATAACTGTGTATAAGTTACAGGAGCTATTTCTCTTGTTAACCCGTATCCCACTCTGCGCCCACAACAGACATGGAAATGACAAACATAGAGTCAAAACTCTATGTATGTCACTTAGTACGTCCTGCTCGCGTAGCATGACCACCGTAGACACGACAGAGACTCGACAAATGTTTTATTCATCTGTCATTTTGTCGATTCAATGACAGATGAACAAAAGATTTGTCGAGTCTCTCTCGTTTCTCCGGTGGTCATGCTACGCGGGCAGGCCAGGGTTCTATGTACCAGGATGCGACATAAACGACAAGTACATCATTATTTTCAAATCTTCCATACATTTTAACCGCGTGGTATTTTTTTTAAATACCGATTCAGAAATAAAGTTGAGTTATAATTGTACTGAAAACGTGGCACCCTGTATATTTTTAACGATGCGAATCAGGAAACGGAGTCACATATTCTTATCGCACTCCGGTTTGCAAAGCCTACCCCATTCGATCTCCCGGGGGCGGCGGTTCGCTGATAGCCATGTAAGAGGTATAGCGTACGTGTCATGGTTCAAGATTATCCAATTTTTAACCAACTTCAAAAAAGGGAGGTTTTTGCTTGTAATTCTTGACGTGATCTTATAAAGATGAATCTGTTCAATGTGTGAAAGTAAATCACATGGCATTGAGATTAGATTTTACGGTAGGACCCAATGTAACGCACTTAATGCTTTGTGCTGATTGAATAGAACGACCCCCGTTCTAAAGATATTTCAAGTAAATTAGATAGCAATCAAATTTTGCGTTTCAAAAAAACTTAGCCCCCCATTATGTCCTGAACTAGATGGTTCATGACTGTCCATGTATTATAGTTTAGAACATTAAATATCGCAAGGATGCGGAGTACAAGTGCTTTATGTCTTTATTAAGCATAAAGCGTACACCCATTATACATAAAAATCTCAGAAACAGCATATTAAAGCCACTTGCTACCCTTATCTACTTCTTTTGCGAACCTCCAACAACCTCTTTTTGTCCACGTTGATGCATCATACACATGCACGCCGATTGCGAGGACTACATACCCGTTTGTTTGGCCTTGGGTACGATCTTACCCAAAAAATTTTTTGTAGTTGAACGACCACTGGGTACTATAGTACCCAAACGATTTTTTTTGAAATATAGCCTTTTTGCTCCTAAAGTAAGAGTTGGTTCGGCCTGGCAATAATTTCGTTTCGTTCTTTATTAATCACCGCTCATTTCAAAAACTGTCAGTTTATTGTTTGACGCGTGCGCGGTGGGCTCTTGACTGAGTTTTTAGTTTGTATCGTATTTTAATGGTTTTTTAAACTTAAATACACCTTAAATTCTATTTGTGTGTGATAATCAGTTATTAGAGTAAAGGATTCAGTGAAAATTTCAAGTGTGGTAGTAACTTTTTTACTTACTTTCGTAAAATTCCGAAACCGGTATGGTTCGAAAAAAATAGTTCTAACGGTTTTTATGTGTTTTTCGGTGTAATTACGTTAATATTATCTGGGAATCTTATAAAAACATCGAAATTTGATTATTTCGAGTATTAAATCAGCTACAAAGTGGTACCAATATTTTTATTCCATCTGGCAGATGTACTTAGAAAAAAAATATTTAGTGTGGTCGTAAAATCTGCGTGCGCCCAACAACTTTTACGAAGTTTTGTGAAGGTAAGTTAATAAAAAATATTGTACTAGACTAAGTGGTTTTATGTCTTTTTTACATTAAGCATATACACACCATGCATTTTAAACCTTACAACATTAGGTCATCACTTGTTTTTTAATTCAATAGCCATTTATTTGAGAAACAAGCTAAACATTCTCAATGTTCACATTTACAACCGATTATACAAATGAAACAAACCATTGAAATCATACACTCTAACAAAATACAAGGGCCTATTCATCAGCATTGTAAAAAACAACAACCGCTCGCCGCCCTCTTAGAAATAAAGTCATAAATCGTGTTTGTTTACAACATGTGCGAGACGGCCGGCGTTATCGGCGATGACGTAATCGCGAGGGGCGATTGACAGCTGTCAGACACAATACCTAAGGCCAACAAGGGGTTCTGACTTTACTGTTGTAGCCTAGCCTACTATGGTTTTAATTAGCTAATCATCTGCCTAGCCTTTTCCCAACTATGTTCTCGTCGACTTCTAGCCTAACTGGATGCAGCTGAATACCAGTATTTTACATGGAGCGACTGCTTATCTGACCTCCACAACCCAGTTAGTACTGGGTAATACTGGCTGTCAGACTATTTGGGCCACTGACTACCTATAATGACAGTTAAAGAGATACAAATGCCAGCCTTGACCAACTACGAGTACTTAACGTACATTCTGAGTTACGGAGGTAGCTCGGTATGTAATGGGTGCGGTCACCCATCCACAAACCTACCTAGGCAAGCACAATTTAACCCAAAGATTGACCCGAGTGACAGTTATTATTTAGCCTCGACCTCCTCTTGCTTTTAATTAACTATTTATTTAAGAGTTCAATTTTGTGGGGGCATACTAGCTTGCTTATGTTTGGCGTCTTTTCGTCCATATCAACCGCGAATCCCATCAACTATTAGATTAGGGCCGGCTTCCCAGTTTTGACCTATGTCAATACAAAATATAGGTTGGCAGTAAGTAATATTCCGAGAACTCAAATATCAAGTCTATTTAACTTCGGAGAGGTTCCTATACGTGGGTATCCTCGCCAAACTAGTTAGATTGACTGAATTCAAATTCATGGCTGAATTGCTAGACGGTGCCTAGCTATAGGGGGAAGGTCGGGTAACTAGAAATCTAATCGTTAGTCATCTGCCTTGCGTTTAACATTGGTATAATGAATAGATTTAGGTCAATCTTCTGTGGTGTATGTTTTGAGGCTCAAAGAATAATTTATTTTTAGATAATTTTAAAGATTATTAGTACGGTTTTAATTTAAAAACTTTATTTAAAAAAGTTTTAGAAAAGAGTAAAGGAAGGATAGAGTCTTTGCCCAGCAATGGGACTTTATAGAAAATTATTTTTTCTAGAAAGTCCCACTGCTGTTAACGTGCCAAACTTTATGACCATAATCATGGTTGATCTTTAAGTTAGGCCACGCTTGCTTATGGATGGGTAAAATACTGTAACATACTGGGTTTCTTCCATACCTCGATAAGCACGTTAAAACGTTGTATCCCGGCTATCATTTCTAGATCTTTGACAGTCGTTAAAGGTAGTCAATGGCCCGTAAGTCTGACAACCAGTTTTACCAAGGAGTATCGTATTACCCAGCATGACTGGGTCGTGGAGGTCAAATAGGCAATCGCTACATGTAAAATACTGGTGTTTAGCTGCATTCAGTTAAACTGGATACTGATTCCAACATAAAACATATAAAAACGGGTATTTATCGCGAATTTACCTTCAATTTAAGCCCGACCTTCACTTTGCTGTGGCGGTACCTCCACACTTCAGTCTCCCCGCGACCACGGCTGGTGCAATCCGGTCGAAACGTCGGGGTTAAATTAAAGGTAAATTCGCGATAAATACCCGTTTTTATATGTTTTATGATGTGTTCTGATCCTGAAAGTTTAAAAAAGACAATTGATTCCAACATAGTTCGATAAAGGCTAGGTAGATGATGATTTATGACCTTAACTACAGTATTTTAAACAGCTCCTTACGTTACAAGTGATGATAGTTGGCGTGGGGAGAAATACTTTTTTTACGGATGGGAAATCATAAAATAACTTCTCTTACTCTGGGCGGAGCGGGAGGGAGTGTCAGACTTTTACTGACTAAAACCCATCCGTGTTCCTTCCTCGCCCTTTATGTTCCGGGGCCACGGTATCTCTTTCGAACAGACCCGCAGCCCCGGCAGGCTTCGGGCCTTGCAAGCCCCTTCAGTGTAGGGATACTTAAGAATTCATGTCATACTGTACATTATTTACTTATTTATTTAAGTGTTTAAATAAAATTTCATGTAACCAAAAAGTGCACCGCCAAACGGAATGCCACTTGTAGGAAGTATGCCACCCCTCGAGGAAGTTAATTAATAGCAATTTTATTTTTGAGCTTTAATAAAACATAATTTGCCGTCGAGAAAAAACACGTACAAGTTTCCCTTCTAAAGGAACTTTATGGACTATTTAAAGCATCCGTCATCCCGACACTAAGCCCTAAATTAAATCATTCTCACATCTAAAATGTACTCGGATGTGCAAAACTAAATTTACACAGACTACACTAAACAAGAATGCATAATCCCCTGTCTAAAGTAACTGATGCATAGCTAACCATAAACTACAGCGAAATCCTCCGTTCCCGAACAAAGACAAATAAGCTCTTAAAAATACTTCTTTTTTCTTTTCAATTCTATAAAGTCTGTGGCTACGATGCTTCATCTGAAGGTTCTTAATTAAAAATCAGAAACAATAGAGTTGCCAACGTGAAAATGGCTGGTTGATGCATCGCATGAATATTATGCAGTCTGTGGTTAGCTTCCGGCTTTTTGTCTATGGTGAATGGTCTATGGATGTTTACGTTATTGTGATGGCTTTTCGGGTATGGAATAATCCCTTGGCTGTTAAACAAAATGAGCAAAGTCCCCGCCATGAAAACAAGAATATAAATATAAACGTACAGAACCCTTTCTCTTTTCAGAACAGAATCTTTTACAATTTCAAAGCAACTTTTATTATAAATCTTGTTGCGGTTTGCGATAAGCTGAATATAAAACTCAAAAAGATAGCCCAGAAAGTTTAATCTTTGTTTGAATGTCGTGCGATACGAACCACATTTTGGTATCAAAAAGGATTCTTAAATTTAGAAAACGTAATCCAATCGAAAATAAAACTCCAGTAAAATTTATTTAATGATAATTTTTAACCGGCTTACGGAAGTCTAAATATGGTAGTGGGAAAAAAACCAGTATAAACTGGCCTCTTATTCTATTAAAACTTCGTACTAAGCTAGACCAGTTAAAAGCCTTATCTATCGCTGACGTATTTACGTTGACGATTACCGAATATTTATTAATCTGGGTGTCTCATAAGCTATTTTTATTTTATTTTTTAAAATGTGGCCTATGTTACCCGGGCCACAATTACGAATCGATTGACACCTTATTCATCAAAATAGGATGAATAGTTTAGGCGCTACAGTGACATACGTAAATACAAACATACATACATAGACTGCTAAAACCATAACCCTTTCTTTTGGCTTTGCCGTAGTTGGGGAAAAACATAACATTTACGAGCCTGTGCCATCAACCTGGCACAAGTCCTGACTGCCCGAACCGAAGATCGAACCCAGGACCTCATCCTCAGCGGACGCGCTTGCAACCACTAGGCCAACGAGGCAGTCTATGTGTGAAAAAGAAGATAGATTACTTATGGTGGCGCTTTAGGTACGTTTCAATGATACAGGTGGCATCTAAAGTGTCGATTTTTTGTAGAAGTGTAGAGCCAGCTTAACTCGAGTGCATTTCATCTTTTATTTTCTGGGACCACGTGGATTTAGCTAACACTGCTCAACATTTCAAAACACGTGAGTGGTGTCGAGTAAAAAGCTTGAACACTCAGTTCTCGCAATACTTTAATTTGTGACGTGATGGGTGCAGATGATGAAATAATAAACGTTTCTTATGTGACTTGGTGGTTTATTATTGTAGAAATCGTATGATTAAAAATAAAAACCCGTGCGTCGGGTTTTTTTTTTAGAACTTCATTAAATAGAAACCAGCTGTGCTAGTTAGAGCAAACACTCAATACTCTGGTAGTAGGAAGAAACTTAGGAAGATGTATATCGTTACATAATTTTGGTAGGACTGATGATAAAAATGGCTGTGCAGTCAATGCGACAAGCCAATTTTAAATTCGAATTTTGAAAGGACTGAACTTACATTTCTTTCTTTGAGTACGTAAGCACTATGGAGGTTTTTTAGTCGTCGTGGAGGTTTTACGTCCACGAGACTGTAAATGAAACGACATCGTTACAAATTGGTTCTCGCAATAGTTTAATTTCTCACGGGTCATGGCAACTTTAAGAGTAAATTATTTTCCTTCAAGCTTGTTGACTCGCCTTTTTGTCAATGTTCAACATCTGACTGCGAATATGAACAATCTGCACATCACATTTTGTGGGAGTGTAGTCTTTGGCAAAATGAACGCAATATTATGTTGGATAGTGTACAGGTTACATCCGGAGTTCTTTACTATACGGACCTTGTAGAAACTAGAGCAACTTTCCGTGCGTTCAAGCGTTTTTGCCATACCTATTATTGGAATCAAATATAACAGCTCTCAACTTAGGACCCATTAACGTTAATACAGGGTGTAAACCACCTCATCACAAAGCCGTTAACCAAGTTTTCTGTACATCAAACTAAGTAACTTTACGCAAAAATTATTGCGGCGAAACAACTTTTTTTTTTTGAGGTTATAAATCATTTTTTGTGGTAGAACTCAATGTAACGCACTTAAAACATTGTGCTGATGGATGGATTGAATAGTACGGGGGTCGTGGATGTGTTAAAAGTCAAAAACTTACAAAAAAAATTGTATTAAAAAAAAAAACTTGTCAAAAAGTTGTAACTTTGACCCCCCATATCTCCATAACTATAAGGTTCCCAGGTATGGTGTAGAACAAAAAAATGAACGCAATGATGGGGAAAACAAGTGCCTTTCGGATTCGTGAAGAGGTTTTTTACACCCTTTATTTATCCGTGGTGCTAGGCAACTGGGCCTTTCCCAGTTGTAAACGTCCCTTTGTGCCTATTGGCCTTGTTTCGTTCTGTCTCCTGCTGATATGGAGGGAAGTGGAAATTACAGTTTTTTTTCCTACTCCTCCGCTATACTTTCTGATTAATTTCGTTGCGGGATCCAAGACAGTTAAATTCATTCTCTGGGACTTCGTCGAGCTTCATTGTCTCGGCGCTTTTCTGGTGGTCGCCACTGTTGATTCTGGCTTTCAGGAGTTACAGTGGTTTGGGCGTGTGTGGCGGACTTGTCCCATAAAAAAAAAGAAAAAAAACTTGAGAGGTGTCAAGGGACACCCGGATGGGACGAAGTTCTGGCTTGCTATAAGAGAGAGAGAGACAGACAGAGAAACATGCGACGCCGCACAGCTTACAATAGCAAAAAGTGTCGTGCCAACTTTTCGTAAGAATTTTTTCCGTCTAGCCCCCTTTCACAACGCGCGGTAAGGAACTTCAATATTTCATCGGCGCCATCTTGGATTATCATTTTGACCTCATTTTCAGTATCAGCGACCCCAAAAACCACGAAAACGACACCCATGAAGAGAAAACCGAAATTTTTCGTCGGTGCCATCTTGGATTATCATTTTGACCTCATTTTCATCATCAGCGACCCCAAAAACCACGAAAACGACACCCATGAAGAGAAAACCGAAATTTTTCGTCGGCGCCATATTTGATTTTCATTTTGACCTCTTTTTTATTATCAGCGACCCCTATAACCATGAAAACGACACCCATGAAGAGAAAACCGAAATTTTTCGTCGGTGCCACCTTTGATTTTTATTTTGACCTCTTTTTTATTATCAGCGACCCCAAAAAACACGAAAACGACACCCATGACGAAAAAACTGAAATTTTTCATCGGCGCCATCTTGGATTTTCATTTTGACCTCATTTTCAGTATCAGCGACCCCAAAAACCACGAAAACGACACCCATGAAGAAAAAACCGAAATTTTTCGTCGGCGCCATCTTTGATTTTCATTTTGACCTCTTTTTTATTATCAGCGACCCCTAAAACCACGAAAACGACACCCATGACGAAAAAACTGAATTTTTTCATCGGTGCCAACATAATTTCATCGTGATGGGAAGCCCAGCCTGAACATTCAGTCTGCGTTTGGTCCTCGAGCCGACAACAAGCGGAAAAATAAAATACATAAATAATTATAATGGGGATGCACACTGTGGAACTAATGGCGCTAGCATAGCTGGTTCCAAGCATCGTCATTGGTTAAAAACCAAGGAATGTCATTTCATATTTTAAAATACCTTAACCTCATTGGTCAGATTGAGACCTGCTATGGTGGCGCCATCTACAATTAGCTTTTAACGTTCCTCCCCATTGCATAAGTTGATAAAAAATGGTTACAAAGAAGGTCTAACATCAAATGTATACAACCTACAACTCCTAGTTACTGTAATATATTAAAAAGAAAACTAGCTTGTCAAAAAGTGTCGTGACAACTTTTCGTAAGAATTTTTTCCGTCTGGCCCCCTTTCACAACGCGCGATAAGGAACTTCGTTCCAAAAACTTTAATTGATACCGAGTTGTGTTAATATTTTATTGAATTCACATTATTAAATACTTACCTTTTAGATCGTGGTGGTAGAATGAGCTAATCTCTGTCAATGACATCTGCACTCTCACTTGATCGCAGAACGAATGGCCGATGGGGCTGAAAAGTTCTTTAGTGGTGACCTCGAACTGGAATACGTTGCGTTGGAAGGCCTCTCACTGGGTGGACCGATGACCTGGTGAAGGTTGCGGGAATCTGCTGGATGCGAGTTGCACGGGACCGGTCAATGTGGCGACACTTGGGGGAGGCCTAAGTTCAGCAGTGGACGTCTTTCGGCTGAAATGATGTTGAAGGAAATTCTTAATCCATTGCTTCTATTAGCCGCCTAATTAAAATGGAACTGGGCAGGCCATTATACGCCGTATGTCGGATCAAAATATAGCGAAAATATCTACGAAATGGGTTCCAAACACCACAAATCGAAGGCCCAGAAGGAGATGGAGTGACGAGCTCCTTATAAGATTGGGCTGAAATAGCTCTAGAGAGAGAAGAATGGAAAAAAGACAGCCAAGTGCGAGTCGAACTAACACACGAAGGGTTCTGTACCATTATCTAAACAACATTAGACAAAACGGCAAAAAATATCTAAGTGTATTTTAATTTAATTACTAAGTCTAATTAAATATATTGTGTGAATATTAAATATTCACAGAATATAGTTGCCGTTATTAATATCGAGCAAAAAACGGCAAAAAACTCGCTTTTGTTGTATGTGACCCCCCTTTTTTTACGGATGGAAATCATCAAATAACTTCTCCCGCTCTGGGCTGAGTGGGAGGGAGTTTCAGACTTTTACTGATTAACCCATCCATGTTCCTTCCTCGCCCTTTATGTTCCGGGGCCGCGGTATCGTTTTCGAACAGTCCCGCAGCCCATGTGAGCCCCGCTTCAATATTTATTTTATTCAGTTTTTAGTATTTGTTGTTATAGCGGCAACAAAAAAAAAACAGTGCTGTGAACATTTCAATTGCTAGCTATCACGGTTCATGAGATACAGCCTGGTGAGAGACAGAACGACGGAAAAAGGGAGCCTTCCTCCCTACCTTCCTTTTTCCGCCACAGGCTTTTAAAAATAAATACAAAAAAGGCCTTAGTAACATTTTAACCGAATTTCATTTCACCGCGCTTCCATTTAATATTATATTGGCACCAGAATTTGTACTACCATTAAAAATACAATGCAGTGGTCGCAATTTCAGTAAGCTACAGTTTTCCTTAGGGTATGCCAAAAACCATTTAAGAAAACGCAGACATTTAGGCTTATTGTAGTTTTCAAGCACTGTTGTCCAGACCAGACAATTTGTTTTTTGTTTGGTCTAATAAAATTTTATGACCGTATTAGGCTGCGGCTCCATTGAGGCGGAGACGAGCGGAGCTGAGAGGAGCAGAGCTGTGAAAAGAGGTATGTGATTCCACTGAGGCGGAGACGAGCGGAGCTGAGAGGAGCAGAGCTGTGAATAGAGGTACGTGATTCCACTGAGGCGGAGACGAGCGGAGCTGAGAGGAGCAGAGCTGTGAAAAGAGGTACGTGATTCCACTGAGGCGGAGACGAGCGGAGCTGAGTGGAGCAGAGCTGTGAAAACTGGCGGAGACGAGCGGAGCGGTGTATAGCGAGCCGGGACCAGCAGTCGAGACCCAATACATTTTATTTGTAGTTAGTTATTTGGAGAGTGCACACGTCATGTCGGTGCTAAGTAAAAAAAAAGCCATTTTGTATCTAACATTGCTAGAAGACGAAGAAATCGAAGCAATGAAAATTGCTTTGATTGCCGCAAAATACTTGAGCTCCACTAAGAGAAACCATAGATTCTGGGTGAGAGAACACATAAAATATCATTCAACACAAGGAGAATTCGCAACTTTTTTTCAAACATGTGACGACGAAACATTTGAAAGTTCTTATAGAGTAACCAGGAAGACTTTTTATGAATTGCATAGCCTGCTTGGACCTCATTTAAGGAAGAATGACACTAACTGCAGGTTGTCAATTAGAAGTGAAGAAAGGTTGGCGTTGTGTCTGAAGTAAGTGAATGCTATTTAATTGTAAAAATAAAACATGAGATCCTATAAAAAAACAATACTTGTCAAAAAAATCAAGTCTCTAACTTGGTTGTTCTACCGTAAAACGTTGTGAGATCTATGTAATACCAAGTCGGTTATTAATTTATTCAGTCCCTACTTAAGCAACCTTCTGTATTAAATTGTTACGTAATTATCTATCCTAACATCGTATATCACAGCACAACTTTTTACGGTAGAACAAATGAGTTGCCAGACTTGGTTTTTTGACAAGTATTGTTGTTTTTTTTATGGTTATTGTTGTATTTTCATAATGTGCGATTGCAAAAAAACACTCACTCAATGGCTGATGAACAAAAGCTACGAAGAAATTGAGTCAATCCTGCACGCGATCACATAGTTCGTGATGTATCTTCTCACGAATTGTGTGCTCGTTTGCAGAGCCGATTCCACTGTAGGTACTGGTCATCAACACACACACACACACACCACACACACACACCACACACACATACACAGACACACCTGATGCGCACACGAAACAAAATTATTTTGTCAACTTGATTTTGGTTCTCTTTTGAATTTTTTATTTAATTATGATTATTGGTTCGATTTTAATTGTATCTATGATCTAATTTTATTATGTTATTATTTTGAATTATGATTTGTATTTCATTTCATATTGATTTTTTATTTAATTTGATTCGATTCTGATTTAATTCTCGTTTGATTTTGATCCAATTTTGATTTGATTTAATTGTGATTTAGTTTGAATTGATTTGATTTCAATTTGATTTAAATTAATTTGATTTTAGTTTTATTTAATTTGATTTTGGTTTAATTTGATTTGATTTAACTTAGTTGAATTAAATTTTAGTGTTATTTATTTTTCAATTCAATTTTTGGTATTTAATTATTCTTTTTGTATATTTGAATTTGATTTTATTGTTAAATTTCTTACTTATGTAATGTTAATGTAAACCGGAAGAGCGGAAGTACCTACTACAAGTAATTTTTTGCTCAAAAGGTACTTCCTATTATTTGATTGTTATGTCATAAGTATTGAAATAAAACTTCTTTTTTTTTTTTTTTTTTTTTTTTGTAATACAGTCAGCGTCATTCGTAGCATGTAAAAATAGTCAAATAGTTCGTTACACCATATAAAATCTATGGTGCTACGAATTATATGATGCTGACTGTACAAACCCACACATAAACAGCGGGACAGGTGAAACTGAATTAAACGCTTGTAATAATATTTATTAGTAATTATTTATTGTTACAGAATAATGACAGAGACTTTTTTTTAAATATTTAACGCAGTATAAAACCGAGCGGGAAAGTGTAAGTCAGGCTGTGGCATCTAGGTTTCTGT
The DNA here is from genome assembly GCA_950022955.1 of Xestia ashworthii. Taxonomy (NCBI): domain Eukaryota; kingdom Metazoa; phylum Arthropoda; class Insecta; order Lepidoptera; family Noctuidae; genus Xestia; species Xestia ashworthii. Next base: position 3,942,359 of record OX465556.1, read on the forward strand.
TTATGTTAGTATCATCGTTCTGATCGTCATTTCCGGGTGTAGCTGGTTCTTTATTTCGCAAAGTTTCCGTGTTTGAGTAATTGGCCGAAGTATTTGAATCTGTACTTGTGCAGTATCCATAATTCGGAGCAGTCCATAAATGCTGTTCATTTACTTCCTCGGCTTCCATAAGAGCGTTCATTGCGTTCCGTTTAACTTGGCGTTGCAAATAAGCCGGAAGTTTTTTCACACTCTTTGCCATTCCCAGAAAAAAATGATCTACTTCGTCAACGTTATCGGGTGCTGTCAGAATTTCTTTTATTTCAGCTCGTTCTTTCATCAATTGCTGGTGATTTTCTTGATGTTTTTGTAGTAGCTCAGTAATATCATCAGCTTTCCTTTTATTAGTAGTTGTTGAAGAAGCGTGGGAAGAATGAGATGGCGAAGGAGCAGCATTTTGTGTTGTCGAATTTTGAGAGTTATCAGTTGTAGGTTCTGACAGAATACTTTCTATATCTGATAGCAGCTCTTCTTGTGATTTCGAGTTATTTTCTGTACTGGAACCTGCGGACATTCGTGTATCGTCAGTTCCTAGGCTCCTTATTTCTTGTTGCTCATAGTTCGTCGTTCGGTTTCTGTTACACATATACGGCAGTAAAAACTCCATAAGTTTTTGGTACTTCCATAATTTTATTTGTTTTGTTGCTTGACCACTTCTAGTAGAATTTTGTCTTTTTATGGCGTCGCGGTGGTTGTCGCGTAATTTTTTCCACTTGGCTTTAGCTGTGTTAACTGAAAGAGAATAAAATCAAGGTTAATTTTGTGAAAGTAATATAATAATAAAATATATTTACAGGTATTTAGCGACTGGCAGCAAGTTTTCAACCATTGCAGAAAATTTTAGAATTGGAAAAAGTACTGTATCAAAGATTATTCCAGAAGTTTGTGATTGCATTTGGAAGGTGCTGCAGCCGTTATACATGCCAGTACCAAATAAAGATGATTGGTATAGAATAGCAAAAGATTTTGAAGACTTGTGGCAATTCAAGAATTGTGCTGGTGCGCTGGACGGCAAACATGTGTACATTAATGCACCAAAAAATTCAGGGTCTTCATTTTTTAATTATAAACACAGATTTTCAATCGTTTTAATGTGTGTAGCCGACGCTAGAAGGAAAATAATAATGGCAGATATTGGGTCGATGGGGAGGTTCAGTGATGGAGGAATATTCTCTGATAGCGAATTTGGAAGGAGACTACAAAACAATGCTTTAGATTTACCACCACCTGAACCACTAACTCAAGATGGAGAACCAGTACCATTCGTATTTATTGGGGACGAAGCTTTTCCCTTGTCTTATAATTTAATGCGTCCATATCCTAGAGATCAATTGAATGCAAGCAAAAAAATATTTAATTACAGGCTATCAAGAGCTCGTCGTATTGTAGAGGCGACATTCGGTGTGTTGAAAAGGAAATGGTATGTGTATCACAGAGAATTTGAATGCCAAGTCGATACTGTCGATAAAATTGTTAAAGCAACATGCATTTTACATAATTATTTGATTGAAAACCAGCCAAACTTTTTAAATGAAATAAATGCAGATGCAGTACCAAGAGACGAGAGGGATAGCAATACATTGATGATAACAAATAATGCAAGTACAAATGAAATTTACCGGATCCGAGATATATTTTGTGATTACTTCAACAACGAGGGTAAAGTCCCGTGGCAGGAGACCCGTATTTTGCGACGCCTGAGCATTTTATAAATTAAATAAATACGTATTGTACTTACCATTCTGAATATTTGTTTCATTCACCACTAACTGCCACGCTGCATCCTTCGTCTCATTACACTTGTAAGTAGTAAGTTGAGTGTTCCACAAACATGGGTACTTTTTGACACTTTCAATGAACAATTCGTCACCCATTGTGAATCGTGCGCAAGTGTGTAGTATCGGTGACGCTAGCGGTCCAACTGACTGTGCGGCTCGATTAGAATCCCGCCGCTCCACTCTGCTTCGCCCCTCTGGGCCCGTGATTACACGTCTCCTCTCCGCTCAGCTCGTCTCCGCTTGACTATTTCCATTGAATCGGAGCGGAGCGGAGACGAGATGTGGATTTCACGTAATATGATTGGTCAATCCCCACACGTCTCCTCTCAGCTCCGCCCGTCTCCGCTTGACTGTTTCCATTGAAGCGGAGCGGAGACGAGATGTGGATTTCATGTAATACGATTGGTTGATCCCCACACGTCTCCTCTCAGCTCCGCCCGTCTCCGCTTGACTGTTTCCATTGAAGCGGAGCGGAGAGGAGATGTGGATTTCATGTAATACGATTGGTCGATCCCCACACGTCTCCTCTCAGCTCCGCCCGTCTCCGCTTGACTGTTTCCATTGAAGCGGAGCGGAGACGAGATGTGGATTTCATGTAATACGATTGGTCGATCCCCACACGTCTCCTCTCAGCTCCGCTCGTCTCCGCCTCAATGGAGCCGCAGCCTTAAGATCTGCTCTGTTAAGTTTCAGTCTGGAATTTGGACTGGGATCAAAAAGTTGATTGTTTGGGTTTATAGGATTGGGTAGGAAGTTAACTCCGTTTTGTTATCGGGACGTAAGTTATAAGAACGGTGAAGAAAAATGTTGTATAGAAACGAGTATTTCAACAAAAAAATGTATATTTGCGACATCAGTCGACAAAATAATGGGCTCGCGTTCAGCCCATTACGCCTCACAGATCGTAGAAGTTAGACAAACGGCCTGGTGTTCTGTATCTTCTGTCTTAAAGACGTGAGTATATGTTACGTCTCACAGATAAGAGGCATGGGGCGCATGATAAAATAAGTTAATAATCATAAATTTGACATCGCTCATATTGTTAGGAGGTTCCTACTCTCTCCGAGCCATGCCATAAACTTTAAAGCTATTAAATTTCTTTGAAGTAAAAAACTTCTTGAGGCGCGTTGAGCATTTTTTGAGTTAGCAAAAATCATGGAACTCGCGTGATCATCACCTAACGCTTCGTAGCACTTGGCTACGCCGTAGTAGATTTGCTACGAGTTTTGACTTCTATCGGCAGTCCCCAATTACTGCGCAACATGTTTTATCTTATCAATTTGTGAAAAGATGAATAAAGGTAAAAAGTTGAGTTATTTACTTTTCAATAGTAAGTAGTTTATCTTTCTCTCTGCACTGCAGTGTTGATGAATTAAACAAACGTTGAAAGCAATTTAATAATAAATCATGGCTGCAGAGAATTATTTACAACAAAAAATTGATTATGAACGAAGTAAATTTTTTACAATGTGTTCAAATCCTTGATTATATTTTTTTATACTTTAATTATAAATCGAAACATTTGTGACGAAGTAATATAACAGGATTTTTGTTTAATTTTCCTTTACTCCCTGAAGAAAACATGCCTACAAACTCCGCACATAATTCTGAAATCCCATTATTGTTAACGTATGTTTGAAAGCTCTAAGACATGTAGACAGATACTTCAGTACTGGACGCGATCGTACCAAAGTACCTTTTTCTGAATAAATAATATTTCTATAAACTCGATAAGTAGGTACCATTACTTTGACAGAGTGAACATCTGTGTCGATAAATGGACTATACTTTACAGTATGTTTGGAAAACGGATCGACACTACTTTTTTAGGGATAGGATAATAAGAATATATTGCAATTTTGTGTACAATAAAGAATAAACGACTGGAGTGACATGTCATAGTTTTGCCCACAGAATATTAACCTGAAAATTGAGATATTATTTTCTTTATTTCGAATGTCACCTCTAACTCATCAAAACTTCGACTCTAATGAAATGAAATATTTTTTAAGCTTCAAAAATCTTAAAATTTTGTTGTGTATTTTTTTTAAATGTCTGTGTTAAGGCTTTCCTGTGTTAGCAAATGCTATAAACCCCCTAATTTTTCAATAAAGTTTAACAGTATTTTACCTAACACCCTATATTGGATAATATCAAAATACATCGTTATTTTCTGGGGTTTCTTTGTAAATACACAATATACTCGTATCAACTATAGAAGCTTGTAAGTCTAGTCGGTACGTCGTTAAAATGCCTAGCTTTTAGAATATTTTAGATGCGTCTTTTGATATTAGAAACGAGATAAATTGGATAAAAATTGTCATAGATAACAACGTGTAACAAAAATGGTATAGTCATATGAAAGGGTGTGCTACAGATCATCAAGCTGAACAACTTTCTCCATCATAATAGTAAAAAAATAATTAGCTGTCTCATACATTTGGTCGAGTTGGTATTGGAAATATGGGGCCGTTGATTATTTTTACGCGTTTACGATGGTGGTCCCATGGAGAAAGTAGTTCAGTTTGATGGTCTGTTAGTCATTTGAAAGAGTGTGCTACAGTAGCACACTCTTTCATATGTCTATACCCTTTTTTTAGGGTTCCGTAGCCAAATGGCAAAATGGCTAAACGGAACCCTTATAGATTCGTCATGTCTGTCTGTCTGTCCGTCCGTATGTCACAGCCACTTTATTCCGAAACTATACAAGCTATGCTGTTGAAACTTGGAAAGTAGATGTATTCTGTGGATCGCATTAAGATTTTTACACAAAAATAGAAAAAAAACAATAAATTTTGGGGGTTCCCCATATTTGGAACTGGAACTAAAATAATTTTTTTTCATCAATTCCATACGTGTGGGGTATCTATGGATAGGTCTTTAAAAATGATATTGAGGTTTCTAAAATCATTTTTTTCGAAACTGAATAGTTTGCGCGAGAGACACTTCCAAAGTGGTACAATGTGTCCCCCCCCCGTTACTTCTAAAATAAGAGAATAAAAAATATATGATATACATAACTATGTAAACTTCCACCGAAAATTGGTTTGAACGAGATCTAGTTGTTACTAATTACGAGTCACCCTATATATACAGGGTGAATTTGAATAAATGCGACAAAATGAAATGGGAGCTTCAGTTACAGTAACATAGTAATTATAAACTGTTTTTTCTACTATATAAATCGTTAAAAAAAATTACGCGATTATCGTTTTCAAAAGGTCAATTGATGTTATTATCTTTATTTAAGTACGAATTATCGGTATTCCCGTTCATAGCGGTCATTTACCTAATTTAGCCTAGTTTCTAATGTAAGTGTAGTGACCTACATAATAGGAGCATACGTGCAGCCGGGACGGAGCGCCGCCGCTTACTGAGGCGCCGACCGCGAGACCGTGCTATTTGCGGCGCGCGCGCCGCCGTCGCCACAGCGCCGACAACATACCTGCGTGGAGTCGAGTTGCGTACTGAGGCGAAGCTACACTGGAGAACAGTTTTATTCAACGTAGCACTCCGCGCGCCATGCTCGAGAGATTTTGTGCTGCACTGTGATTGGCTAATAAATGTGGTGGATGGCAGAGAGCCTCCACTAAGCCACCTACGTGTTTTAGTATGTAAGGGATCACATTTTTGGATTACATGTGTAAAAACCTATTTGAGTTTTATTTCTCATCAACTCTAAATAAGTATCGCGCGACGTTGCCAAACCTCGCATGTGCGCCAGCGCTGACATCCCTTCCCGGCGACCGCGCGCCGCCCACTACCCTTCCTTCGTTCATTACAATTTTACATTTGATATTTTATACATTTTCTTGACAACACGTATTATTGTATATTTAAATTTGTCGCATCTATTCAATTTCACCCTGTATAACTGTCCTTTCCCTAATATCTCTTCGTATACGAACCAAAACAAATGAACCATGTATCGTTTTTCATTAAAAAAATTGTTGAAGATCACGATAAATGACGATTTAAGCCCCTTCGTATACAAGGCTACACAAATTCCAGATAGCCTAGTACTTTTGTTTTGATTTTTGTTATAATTATCTTGTCTTAATAACTGTACCAAACGTGTATAAAGTTTAAAGTTCCACGCAAAAAGAAACGTGGGACGAGTTGCAGAATGAAAATATTATTTATTTTGATTTTCATCAACTCGTCCCAAATGGGCCGTGGGCATGTGGGACGAGTTGCTGAATTACTCAAATCTTCGATCATCATCATCATCATCATCAGCCTATATAATGATCCCCCACTGCTGGGACAACAAGGCCTCCTCTCAAAGAGAGGGAATGGGCTATAATCTACCACGCGGGCCCAGTGCGGATTGGTAGATGTCACATGTCTTCGATTTTTTAGTTCTAGGACATGCCGGTTTCCTCACGATGTTTTCCTTCACCGTTTTGAGAGCAGCGGTGATGAAATAAATTACACAAAGTAATGCGCCTGCCTGGGTTCGAACCCACGACTTACTGTTCGTAAGTCGGGGCCGCCACCACTGGGCCACCGCTGCTCTACTGGGCCACCGCTGCTCTCGATCTACTGCTGCAATCTTCGATACTCAACGATTTTAGTCTTCGAGCGACTGCCGCCATTCAAATCCATTGAAGTTCGTACACGAGTCGCGTCGCCGACATTATGGATTTGTATGGCGGCAGTTGCTTGAAGACTAAAATCGTTGGGTATCGAAGATTTGTGTAGCCTTGTGTACGAAGGGGCTAAGACTTGAACAGGCTTATGTAGCGTTGTAATCGACTAACTAAAATCGATTCACACACGTCATACCTAGTTACGGTTCACCGGAGCAGCAACACTACGCGTCATCCATAGACACTCGGTCTAGGAGGTTATAAAAGCTGTCTCCGAGCTGCAAACTTTCCTTTTGACCTGAACGCCTTCATTGGTAAAACCTCAGTGAACTGGGTGAGTGTTTTGAGTAATCTGCTAATTCTATTATGTCTGGTTACACCGCTTTCTTTGTTACCTGGTTTCTGCGGTGATCGTCTGCAAAGTTATTGTGTCGGTTGTCAATAATGGCTTCCGTGTTGTACAGATGCTACGTCATCTTATTGCGTATCATCTAAATATTTCACTTTTCATACTGCCTTTGTGAAGCCCGTGCATGCCGCGTTCACACTCAGCCGCAATGTGCTTAACCTGCTCTGAAGCGCGGCGAGAACCCACTAAGTAGTGATCGCGACATGCGCTGGCTTGCCTAACCTTTGTGAGCTGCCACGATGGGTGAGTTTCCTTGCTTTCCTCTGAAACCGCTGCTTGGGCTTATGGCTGGGAAACACACGCATCGTTGGCGCTCACCGATCCTGGCACCACGCTTACGGGCCCACCATGCCACGTGCATGATTCCAGGGTTCTACTTGAGGAGTCGAAAACTAAGAGGACACCGCTGACGGGCGTCATAGCTGCCTCGCGCTCTACGCGTTGAGAGACGATTCCGTCACGGTCCCATCTGCCGTGCTTACAGCACGCTTCTCGCCGCCATCCACGCCTGCCACGTGGAGGGTCCTCGCTGCCGAGCACCTGCCGTGCCTGCAGCACGCCGCCGGCCGCGATACCGGCCACCTCATCAGCCACGTGCCTGTCACGTTGGGCACTAGCCGTGCTCACGCACGCCTGCCAGCCTGCCGCGACCGAGACGCGGTCGCCTCGACCACTGCTGCTGATCCTGCGGTCACCCCGTCACCGCACAGCCCTGCTTCGGAGGCCCTCGCCGGCCTCGTGCGTCGTGTCGTGACCTAAGCCCAGGGCAGTACCCTTCTACTTTACCCAGTGATCAGTGAATGAAATCCTTAGGCCCATGTTCACCGAAAAGATAACAGCCTGATTAGCTAAAAACAGCTGTCACTGTGACATATTACCATACAAAAATGTGCTTTAAACAGCTGTTTTAGCTAATCAGGCTGTTATCTTTTCGGTGAACATGGACCTTAGAGACCCTAGAACCTACAACCTGAGATAAATCTGTGTGTTAAGTACTAAATATATGTATTAAACTATTGTGGTTTCTCTACTTCCCTACCCTGACAAAGTATCACGCCACACTTAGTTTTGGATTTCAAAAATAAGAACTATAAATGCAGGTGGGTCAATGACCGCTGCGCTCTTAAGGTTCATGTTCACCGAATAGATAACGGCCTGATTAACTAAAACAGCTGTTTAAGGGACATGTTCCTTACAAAAATGTGTTTTAAACAGCTGTTTTTAGATAATCAGACCGTCATTTTTTTTGGTGAACGTGGACCTAACTGGCAGCTACTATAATTATTATCATAGATAACTGATTACTCAGAGAAAGTCATATTCTATTTACAAAAACCATGACAGCAAGCCCAAAAAATGGAGTTTCATAAAAGCTTTTGTTAAAATGAAAGTCGGGGTGTGTCAAAAGCAGAAAACACACTTTAATAAAAACAAAAACAAGTTGTGTGTGCCTTTTGACATTCGGTCCTACTCAAACACTTTGATACTATGATGTTCTACGTTGTTGTCCGCACCAGGAAAAATCAATTTACGCAAAACCAATATTAGCAGATCTCTCGTTGTACAGTAAATCAGGAGACTCCTTTGAGTATTTTCGCTACTTTTCATAGTTTCGGATTAGCCGTCCGTGCCCACTTGAAAAATTCACCCTGTTTAATTAACCACGTATATTTTACACAATATCTTTATAAGAAGCCTGTACCGTAAACGTAATGTATTAGCTATATTACTGTTAAGTTAAATTAAATCTGTTCAGTAGTTTTTTCGTGAAAGAGTACGCTATATACAAACATCCATACATTTTTCTCACAATCTCACTAAGATCTAAGATTTTTAGAGTCACATTTTTTAAAAGGTTTCTCAAAAAGTCTTAGATAACCTACAAAGGGTGTAAAAAAACGTCCTATCGAAGCCGAAATGCATTTGTTCTCGCCGTCATGCGTCATGGCGATTTTTACTTTAAAAACCTCTACGACTCCCGTACTTTTCAGTTCATCAGCACAATGTTTTGAGTGCGTTAAATTGAGTTCTAAGTACCACAAAACATGATTTTTCACCCATGGTTGGGCAATAAAATATAATATATTGGGTTTTCTATCAGGAATTTCTCGTTAGTAGCCACGGAGTCTGGATCTGTGCCGTATTGATGGCAATAGGCTCGTCCCTTATTACAAGGGGTGAAAACATGACTGGCAAAATATGGGTACACTATTATGTATGGCTGTGCCTAACCCTTCAAAGATTACCATCGTGATGTTATATTATTTAAGGAAGAATATTATTCTTTCTACAAAAAAAAAATGTCTGTAGTATTGAACATCGGTAGGTACTGAGATATCTCAAAAACGCGACAAGAACCCACTTTCACAAAGTATTATGTATCTCTCCTACGTTTTCAATAATGTTATGAAATGTTTCAGGCTTAACACTGTGTAAAAATCGTTCAAATAGCTTCCTATATGTTTTTTTTTTTTTGTATTTTTTGTTAACTTTAAATATTTGTCTGTTTTTATTTTTTTGATATTATCACGCGTATTTTATTCCGGCAGGGTTTGAGCAGAGGTCGTAGTACACCATTAATACTCCAGCTACATTTAAGTTCAGTGATATTTAGGACAAGTCTATCGCCATCACTAGGCCGAAATTCTAGTGCTGGAAAATTAATGATAGTATAAAATGAATCGACCCTAAAATCTCATACTTGTGAGCAGTAGCCCTTGCGACTACTAGACCAATAAGGCAATCAATAACCGATGAGGTTTAACCCTAAATACTTTAATGAAGTATTATTTTTGGAAGTGTCCGTGAATTCTTGAAAAGGTCAGAAGTTGTGGTTTATAGGTCGGTTTTGTGCACGTGTAAAAGCTTTGTAAAAGTTTGCTCAAACAACAACAGCATTCTCGGAACACAGACCTTTTAAAGGGTATTAGGTATTTTTAGGATTACACCTGTAGCACCAAATCCGACAAATATGAAATTCCTTCGTAAGTTTTGAATGGAACTGATTGGTTTTTTTTTTAATAAAATTTTAAGCCAATATGTTACCTATTTCATGTGAAATTGTGGTATTCACCGCCGTCCGCGCCGTCTTGGGCCGTGAATTTAAGAGTGTCCATGGAGTTTCTTGACCGGTTTTCTCCATAAAGATCTACGCTTTGGAATGGGCAACTGCAGCACAACTTTTATGCCTTATGTGACTGGGGCTGTGGCTACATTAATTATTTGTTGTCTTTGTTTCGACAGTTCAAAACTGTAGTTATAATGCTTTTATTGATTGATTGATGCGGATCTCACGTCGCATTGACTTATTGTGTTGATGCCTAACACATGAAAACTGTCCGACCGCGCGGACGAACGCCTCTCGACGCGGTACACCTCCATTACATTTGCTTCCGCGCGGACGAGCGGTTGGAATTCTAATTCTGAATTCAGAAACTGCCTACCTGTACAATCTCAAATCAAATAACTGACAAACGAAATAAGAGCGCTCTGGAATAACGTAGTAGACCAAAACTGGAAGACAAACTGAAACTTAGCAAAAATACACGTGTTTGATAACTTGGTTTTGGTAAACTTACTTATAACTGTTAGTTGACATGCCTACGTCACGTAGCTATAGGTGTTTCTATAAACAGAGTTAGCTTGAAATATCCTATTCGCGTCATCTACCTGTCACTTGATTCATAGAAAAACCAACGCAAGCTTTTATGGGACGTTTTTTTTTCTAACGGTCCGTAAGCCGTTAACTTATTTTGTCAAACAGACAAAGATAGCAACTTTCCGTTACCTGTTAGTAAGTTTTTGAAAACAGCCGTAAGACGCTTACACGAAACCTTGAGCTAACTTTTAATCTGCATGGTTAGTAACTTTGATCAACCCCACAACCAACTATCAAGATGAAGTGCTTGGTAATAAATATTTAGAATATTAAGAAGATTTAAATCTACCTAACTACAGTAAACTAGAACAACGTGGACCTAGAACAACGTCTTGCCTGGAAATAAATTGTTTTATTATATTTTTTTAAATTAAAAAACCCGTTATGTTTTTCTCTTCGTTTCGCAGAAGAGGGAAGATTTAATTAGGAATTAATTAACTTGACTAGGAGAAGAAAATACATTAAGATGCAAAAGCCAAATTATTATAGCAGAAGCCGATGTTCAGTTCTCTTTGAAGTGTTTTACTCATACTTGCTGGCTGGTATGTCTGTCCTGTACAGTATACAACGTGTAACAGAAAGGGTATAGTCATATGAAAGGGTGTGCTACAGACCATCAAACTGAACAACTTTCTCCATGGAACCACCATCGTAATCGCGAAAAAATCTTCAACGGCCCCATACTAAATTCCAATACCTACTCGACCAAATGTATGAAACAGCTGATTATTTTTTTACGATTTCGATGGTGGTCCCATCCCATAGAGAAAGTTGTTCAGTTTGATGGTCTATAGCACACCCTTTCATATGACTATACCCTTTTTGTTAAACGTTGTATAGTCTGAAATGAAGTTAAGATTGTCTGACTGTCTGTTTTGATTTAAAAGAGTCAATATCAAGTAATCAAAATCAAAGCATTTATTTCAAGAAGGCCAGTTACAGGCACTTTTGCATTGTCGAAACAAAGATGAACATTAAATGTAGCTACAGTCCCAGTCACAAGACATAAAAGCTGTGAAAGTACTGTAGTTGCCCATGGAGTGTCCACGGAATGTCTTGCCCGTTCTTCTCCATAGATATCTACGCTAGGGAATGAAAGTATAATGTAGTACTTTCATTCCCTAGTGTGCACTTTTGTGTTTTTTTGATCTGAGTATGTATATTTTGTAATAGGAGCTCGCAGCCAAAAAATAACATCCGCTCGAATCAACCTTCAGGTTAAGCATTGGTTGGTCTGTGGATGGGTGACCACACGACCACCCTTACATACCCAGTTTCCTCCGTGCATCGGAAAACACGTAAAGCTATTGGTCTGGGCTGTCATTTGTAAATCTTTGACAGTCGTTACAGGTAGTCAGTGGCCCAAAATATCTGACAACCAGTCTTACCAAGTGGTATTGTATTACGCAGTACTAACTGGGTTGTGGATGTCACATAGGCAGTTGCTCCATGTAAAATACTCCATGAAAAAGGCTAAGCAGATGAAGCCTTAATAAATTGCGATATTTTGTCAAGTACTAAAAACCCACGAAGCAGGTGAGGGTCACTAGTGTTTTATAAGTAGAACAACATTTTAGTTCCCAAGTGGTTATCTTGAGTGGGGATCACGGTCTAGAATAATGTAATACACCGAAACTTTGGAAAACAATCTGAAACTTACAAAAAATACACGCGGTTTTCTTAAATATTTTATGCCCACAGGACGATACCCTCTCGAAATCTCATTAAAATGTAGGTACTTGGTAGAATATAGGCTTATTTTTAAAAGAAGTCACGTAAAACACACTTATGCAAAATTATTTGACAACCTAATCCCAGATGAAACGCGTAAGCTCACCAAAAGAAAAAAAACTTCTCAAAAATATATTGGAAGCCGACTTACTTTCGCTTTGGCTTCCTATGGACTCACAAGGAAATCGTCAAAACAAAGAAGAAACTCATAATAAGTGTGAATATTATACTACAATATCTACTTACATAACTGTAATTAGGCTACTTTCACAATCAAACGGTGTCCAAGTCTATTGGGTAACCTCAGGTAATAATATTATAAGTGCAATAAACCAACATTCACTTTTAAATGATTTTAATTATGTAACTTGCACCGTAATAATCGTATATTTTTAGGTCAAATCTTGCAAATGAATGTTAAAACATGACAACGCATGACGTCCATCTAAATCCAATATGGCCGATTCCCAAGATGGCGGACTCAAAGTCGCTCATCGACTCTCATGAACTTGTATTGATGATTTTGATGAAAAACCAAATAACATATTGCCCGACCCCGGAATCGAACTCGTTATTTCATATGCACCCCTATGAGTATAAAACATTGTAATTTAACTTATTTGAGTGTCTATTAAAAGAATTTGCTGAGAATAATACGATAAAAATGAAGACCTACTCATGTATTTAAACACTTGTATTTAATTTACAAATGATTTTTTCTTCAGATAAAAATAAAGACCTGCTCACATATTTAAACGCTTGTATTTCAAAGTAATTTTTCGATAAGCTTCTTATAAAATTACATAATAATAAGATGAATAACTAGATTCTGTTTGAAAATAGCTAAAGACTGAAACGCAGTCAACAACGAACCTCGCCTATTACATTAAAACCAAAATGTCGGAATGCGCTGCCCGTCGTTTCTGTGATAAATTGCATTGCAACTCGTAATAAGTGCAAATTGAAGGCATTCCTTTACTTTAGTTCAAGCTACATTTATTTAAAGGTATTTGGTTTGTGGTAAAACTGACCAAGTACAAGAGTGATACTTGTTTTCATTTGTCATAACCATTTTAGAGTATAAATAAACTGTTTTTTGAATGGATGATGTAATGTGACGCTATGTATTTATTAAACACAGATTTAATTATTTTCACTATTTACACATTAACTCTATACCTAATAGAAATAAAAATATATGCAAGTATCAAAAAATTCGTCCACATAGCTGTCAACAGGAGTGTGCAAGTGCCCAGATGGCTGGCAGAATTGCCACGTTGGATGGCAATGCTGCTTCTTTGGTCAAAAAATAGGCCCGCCCTCTGGTCACGTGAAGAGTCGACCAACCGTTGGGCGATAAATGAACATGGCCTAGATATCTTGGCGTGTGGTCACAGTTAGAAATAACGACATCTTGTTATTGCAGTACGTTTCTCAAAATTGTTTTATAAATGTTTACCGAGAAAAGGTGATTCGAGCGCCACACATATCAACTCGGAAAGGAATCGTCACCATATATCAACTCGAGCCATTCAGTATTTTTTTATGTATGAAACTCCCTACTGCAACGCACGCTAATCGGAATCGTTCCGTAATCGCCTCGATACACACGACGCGAAATGCGATACGATGCCGATTCCTTTCCGAGTTAAGTTGATGATTATGTGTGCTATTTCCTTTAAGATTCTTGTTAGCGCTAAAGTTTAGTATACGAATTTACGACTTGTTTTAGGTGTAAACGATAAACGAAAGAACTTGTAGGATGCTTGTTTCTTATGTACCTTAGAATTCACACGGGGTTAGGAACATGTTGAAGTAGCCTCCACAAGACGTGTGGTGACACTTAAAATATTATGTACCTAGTTTCTCACCGAGTAAACTCACTTCTTGTGAAAGCTGTATCCAAAAACTGCGTTGTTTTATCACAAGATAAAAAAAAGCAAAAAACTCTTTGACACAACATCATCATCATCATCTGCTTAGCCTTTTCCCAACTATGTTGGGGTCGGCTTCCAGTCTAACCAGATGCAGCTGAATACCAGTATTTTACATGGAGCGACTGCCTATCTGACCTCCACAACCCAGTAAGTACTAGGTAAAACAATAGGTACCACTTCGTAAGACTGGTTGTCAGACTTTTTGGGTCACTGACTATCTGTAACGACTGTCAAAGATGGACAAATGACAGCCGGGACCACCAGCTTAACGTGCTTTCCGAGGTACGGAGGAAACTCGGTATGTAAAGGTGGTCACCCATCCACAGACCAACCTAGGCAAGCATGGTTTAACCTAAAGATCGATCCAAGCGGCTGATATTATTTAGCTACGAGCTCCTTCAACAAAAAAGAAACATCAAAACATCTATTATCCCCAAAGGGTTATACAGAAGTGTAACTAATAGAACAACCACATTTAGCCAGTTTTGTTTAAGTCCCATCTAAAAGGGGCGATCCTATTCCCATTAACCAGCCACTCATCGAGACTCTTTGGCTGCTATTGAAAAATTCCTGGTGGAAAAACCCAATGGCACTGCTAATTTAAGATGGCGGTGTGATACAACCTTTCCTCGAAAATCACGGTAAGCCGGTGGTCCTGAGACCCTACTCCCTAACGCTTCGTCCGTTTATTCGGATCTATCCGTCTTTATCGCACACGTCTGCAGATGAGTGTGAGTGAGAGTGACGGATAGATCCGAATATACGGACGAAGCGTTAGGGAGTAGGGCCTCTGTTCTCTTTCCGATCGTGTCGGATTGCCGTCCAATCGGAATATGAGAGTAAAGGAACAGAGAGTGCACCTGTGCCTGCGCACACTGGGCTTGTGTAGTATAGTTTGGCCACCGTGCCCGAAAACGGTCAGTAATAATTGTGAATATGATTGCTAAATCCTCCTCACAATGTGCATGTTTTCGGTATACATTTCCCTGTCTTTTTTTGGAGCGGGAGGGAGTGTCAGACTTTTACTGACTAAAACCCATCCATGTTCCTTCCTCGCCTTTTATGTTCCAGGGCCACGGTAACTCTTTCGAACAGTCCCGCAGCCCCGGCAGAACCTTTCCCTGCCTGCAGTAATATACAAATCAATTCTGATAATCCTACTAATATTATAAATGCGAAAGTTTGTGAGTATGGATGTAAGGTGGTAACTCTTTCATGCAAAAAAAAAAAACTATAAAACGGATTTGGATGAAATTTTGCTCAGAGATAGTTGCAACTTGAACTTAGATTAACATATAGGATACTTTTCATTCCGGTAGTAAGACCTCATGGGACAATTTAACATGCATAATGCGCTGCTTGCCGCTGGTATAAGCTAGTCTATTAATATTTGTAAACCGGAAAACAATTAACCGATCATCCGCAAAAACTCACTTACGCTCATTCAATTTGCAATATTGACCAAAGGACAAAGAAAACAACAGTAATAAATATTACTGTGTCGTCCAGAGCGCCTGGAACGAAGCGAAAGGACCGTCGGAGCGGACCGGCAAATGAAACGTGAAATAATCTGGGACTACTGTAGTACATACTCGTAGCTATTTAAAGTAACTGTAGACTCTTCGTTTTTCGCTGAAGAAGCTTGTTTTCTTTGTAGCTATGTGAGCATTTGCTAATTGAACAACATCTGGTGGTGGAAAAAAATGTTGATATGGAGAGTTATTTTTAAAGCAGAGCGCTGGTGACTGAGTTGGAACGCCACCGATTTACGAGTTTTGGGTTGTGATTTCGAACTCAGGCAGTCGCGTAACTTTTAGTCATTTATATCATCACCCAGTGCGGTGACCGAGTTTCACCGTTTGGAGAGCAGTCTCTCCAATCGGTGAAAGAAAACATTGTGAGGACAGATTCCAAGTGCAAGACATGGGGGACACCCACGAATTTGATTGCCGTGATGGTAGTTTACTGCAGCCCACTGAAGAATGCACGTGTACTTGTAGTAGAAACATTCATCAACATTTGCCTAGCCTGTTCCCAAATATGTTGAAGTCAGCTTTCAGTCCAACCGGATGCAGCTGAATACTAGTAATTTACATGAAGCGATTGCCTATCTGGCCTTCACAACCCTGTTAGTACTGGTTAATATGATTCCACTTGGTAAGACTGGTTGTCAAGACTTTCGGGCCACTAACTACCTAACGGTACGTAACGGCTGTCTAGTATCTACAAATGAAGGCCGGGACCAATGGTTTTACATGGTTCCCGAGACACGGAGGAAACTCGGTACGTAATGGAAAGAAATATAGAAAGAAAAAACATTTATTACTAATACATAACCATATTCTTTTTTTTAAGTCAGTGGAAATACGTTCCCTACTTTTCATAAAGGTGCCTTCTCATACTCTTTCGTCTTTAAGAATATGATATGTAGATATAAAAAATAATGGCTCATTTTTTGAGACATTACGAAATATTGCGTACTCCTTATACGGTTTCAGAAGGGCCATTCTCCATAACAACCGTAAGTAAGCCTCCATAGTAGCTAATATAGACTTCATTATACATTACACAAAGTTACACCGAATTCTGGAACTTCATAAGCCCGTTATGTGTAAATTGGAGCAAAATTAGGTACCTAACTAGAATTTTAGAGTATTTGGGCACGGAAATTGAATTACAAGGAGTGGCTGTACTTTTGTTTGTTTCACAAAGAAAAGAGGTTATTGTTTTACAAAGGTTTTATATTAATTAGGAGTGAGTAAAGTTTAGTATAAACAAACATATATAAGTTAATACCTAACTTATAGCTATTAATATACGGATTTTTAGATACGGATGAAAGTTTGCGCGAAGTTATTATAAAATTAGCACTTCGCCCGCAACATCATACTCGCTAGGAATCGTTTGAGGAGTTTTTGAGCCAAATCTTAACAAACAAACTAAAAATCAAATATTTCCTATTTATAATTTTAGTTTAGATAACATTACTTCCCGATTTGAATCGGATTTTGTTTACAATAACGTTTATATGAGATTTTTGTATGTTTTGCTCGGAACCCTAATCCATTTTCTAAATAAAAGAAAGCCTCCTACTCCTTATAAATAACATCAGCTATCTGCCAGTAAAGGTCCCGTCAAAATCGGTCCAGCCATTCCGGAGACTAACAGGATTAAACACACAGTTTTTTTTTTTTTATAAATAAGTAATGTATTCATATGCATTCAGTAAAAAGCTGTGATTTTGAAATTGCGAATAGACACATAAATTTGATTTATTTGAATAATACTAACACTGTTGGGGTCAATTCACACCAAGACGCGACGCAACGCGACACTGCGCCAATTTAATGAAGCAACTCACAATTTATCTTTATTTACCTACTACACGAAAAGATACATTTCATTGCGATGCATCTCGCGGCGGCGGCGGCCGCGTCGCTGTGTGGAATCACTTGCAGTATCGTCGCGCCGGCGTCGCTTTGCGTTCGGTCTGAACTGGCGCTTAGCGTACATGCTGGAAAAAGACCTCTCCCAGTTTCCAATTACGACTTCTTGTTTTTACCAGGTCTAATGTCACCGATGGCTTTGTAAATAATCTTCAACAAAATTAAGGGCGTGGCATAGCTACTGTTCTAACTAACTTTGACACAAATTACTAAATGGAAACTCTTCAAAGGTAAACAGTAATTACTAACTGTCATTACCAGCTGAACCGGTACAACACAAAGCACATTTCAATCTAACCGGACATCATGTAACGATGAGATGAATATCATTTACAGTTCCCGAATCACGAGTTAATTAAATATTTGTTTGAGTGAGAATGCAGGATTTTGGTTATGTGGGGCTTGAATTGAATGTTTCATGAATTTCATTGATTATACCTACAGGGTGTTAACCACCTCATCACTAAGCCGTCAACCAAGCATTCTGCACATCAAACTAAGTAACTTTACGCAAAAATTGTTACTGGGAAACGACTTTTTTTTTTGTGTGTAAAATCATATTTTTTGGTAGAACTCAATGTAACGCACTTAATTAAATCATTGTGCTGATGGATGGATTGAATAGTACGGTGTTCGTAGAGGTGTTTAAAGTAAAAATCTTACAATAAAAACTTGTATTTAAAAAAAAAGACGTCCAAATGTTGGAACTTTGAACCCCAATATCTCCGTAACTAGAAGCTTCCCAGGTATGGTGTGAAAAAAAAAATGATTGCAATGACGAGGAAAACAAGTGCCGCTCGGGCCAATCTTTAGGTTAAACCGTGCTTTCCTAGGTTGGTCTGCGGATGGGTCCTTGCATACCGGGTTTCCTCCGTGCCTCGGAAAGCATGTTAAGCTGTTGGTCCCGGCTGTCATTTGTCTATCTTTGGCAGTCGTTACAGGTAGTCAGTGGCCCAAGAAGTCTGACAACCAGTCTTACCAAGTGGTATCGTATTACCTAGTACTAGCTGGGTTGTGGAGGTCAGATAGGCAGTCGCTCCATGTAAAATACTGGTATACAGCTGCGTCCGGTTAGACTGGAAGCCGACCCCAACATAGTTGGGGAAAGGCTAGGCAGATGATGATGCATGTAGATATCGGCCACAGAACAGATAAAAGAGGGGGCCTTGTGGGCGGGGCAGACGCGCCGCTCATATAAGTGAACGCTCATATGTCAATCTACCAACAGTCGGGCTCTGTGATGTGTGCGTGTGTGAATGCACGTCAAGCACAGTTTTGGCTTTAGTGTAACAATCAATAGCAAGCTTGTGATGTTAGTGTGGGTTCATATGTGTCCGTAATACACGTATGGGTGTCTTGCTTGTATTGAAGTAAAAGAGTAGGAGACAACCGGCGACACGCGTTCTAAAAATAAACAATAATTTCCTTTCTAACCTCTTTTATTTGATTTGTGATATCGGCTACTACTAAGATGCACTCGATTAGATTCTGTTGGGATAATTGATTCATCATCTACCTCAACTGCCTCTTTTTGTGGTTGCAAGCGCAACTACTGAGCTGAGTTCGATTTCCAAGACGGGCAAAATGTTTTTGGGTATTTGTCTGGTCACGGAGCCTTTTTTTTCGGATGGAATATCACCAAATGACTTCTCCCACTCTAGGCGGAGCGGGAGAGAGTGTCAGACTTTTACTGACTAAAACCCATCCATGTTCCTTCCTCGCCCTTCACGTTCCGGGGCCGCGGTATCTCTTTCGAACAGTCCCGCAACCCCGGCACGCTACGGCCCTTGCGGGCCCCTCCCTTTATGCTGACATCTCTTTGAGGCGCGCGTGAAACACGAACGCGCCGTAGACACGGCCTGTCGTCATTAGATGGACGGACGGCTAGCTAGCCCATAGCTGTCCACAGGCCAACCGTCCACAGGCCCACATCTACGGTGGCCGGTAGCCACCACGTGGCCCCCGACGCCCGGTGCGTCTCCCGCGGCGGCTGGGGCGAGAGGTTCTCTCCCTCTCGCGTTCCGCCACCTCCTTCGCTAGCATGACTGCTTCGCAGAAGGTGGTGACGGCTTCCCATTCCGTCTTGCTCCGGACCATGGATTGAACCAGGGCCGGACGCGAGAGGTCGCCGCCGTCGATCGCCGCTACGAGGACACGGCGTTGCTCCGCCCACGCGGGGCAGACCTCCACCGTGTGCTCCACCGTGTTGGTCACGGAGCCTGGATTTGTGTCTTTCTTAATAGAATAATAGGAATAGGCTTGCTCCTTATTCCCTATCCTCCAAATCTCAAAAGTTACTCTACACACTTTTTGTGAGTTTTCAACGTTGTCATTTTCAGAACCTTTCTTAAGCATTGTACTAAAACTAATTTATTTATTTTGTCTCTAAAAAGACGTCCCAATCTACTCAACCTAACAAAAAATATATATGTACATTACCAACCAATACACTTACTTCCAATATTACTTAACAAACATGACAACCAATGACCATCAAAGATCCATCACCCTGCCATTTACAACACCATTCCAAAAACAAGACAAAATAAAGAGAAAAATAAAACCCAGAAAAACAAATGACCACCGAAATACTGACGTCATTTCCCGCGTTTATTTACGGGACCCTAAAGTAAAAAGGGACGAACAATGAACCCTGGATCGTCGGTCAGTCATACCGAAGATGTCTGAGGATGACATGTAAAGGAATTCCCGTATTTTCACCCAAAAAAGGGAAAATATTGGTATGATAAATATTGACGTTTACCGGGCATACAGGCTGGTTTCAATAACACGTCCGAATAGAAGTTACATGATCTCCGTTTTTATGCTAATTATAAGATAAATAATATATTTATGTCACCGTAAAATTGTCAAACACGTTCGATTGTAATCTCTCTAGCGAAATTGTAAACTCTCGAAATATTGTCATCCTGCTTACAATGTTACGCTTTATTTTTCGGTAGATTGTAATCTATCGAAGTGAAACCGCAAAATTGTGAAATGCATGCGAAACGTGCGGATTTTGATAAATAGGTACTATAGTTTACAGTACAAAAGCATAACTGGCGAAAAGTAGGTGCTCAAAGGTCCACTTCTGCGTAATCCTAAGGAGCATACAGGTTGTGGCTTCAGAACTACCGCAGACCTGGAACACAAAGAGCTAAGAAGGAACAGGGATGGGTTTTACTCAGTAAAAGCCTGACACTCCCTTCCTCTCCGCCTAGAGTGGGAGAGGTCATTTGATGATTTCCCATTAGGGAAAAAAGGGACATACAGGTGCGATGTTGTGTTAAAATAAGAAAGCTGAGGTAATCCGTCATCTGTACAAAAAAATAGCTTAAGTGATTCAAAAAACCAAAATACAAAACAAATAAATTCAATTCCTTTTGATTACATTTTGCGAAATCATCATCATCATCATCATAAGCCGAAAGACGTCCACGAAAGACGTGCAAGACATAGGCCTGTCCCAAGTATCGTCACATTGGCCGGTCCCGTGCAACTCGCATCCAGCGGATTTCCTCAACCTTCAACAGGTCATCGGTCCACCTAGTGGGAGGTCAACGAGTACGAGTTCCAACCGACCATCTACAGACCTGCATGAAGGAGGACTTTTGGCCGATGGGTGTCGTGTATCGACGTTTCCGTGGACGGTTACGCGACACCACGCAGCAAAATACGACGCCGACAACGTTACGTGATTAATGATAGTTTTTTAAGTTAGAATATGTATATTAGTATATTGTTTTTGTTGTTTTGTTATTTGTGTATTTTATCTATGGACCTTAGTTGCCTGATTATTATTGATTATTACAACGTCTTGCGCGACACGCCCGCATGTTTATTTTATATTGTATTAAAATTCAATTTCTATGGACCAAACTAAGCTTTCAGCCAAACCAGCTAAACACAGACATGATAAGCACAACTTCAAAAAAAAACATGCGCGGCAGTAGTATCTGGGGACTACCGATAGAAATGAAAACTAAGTAACTATATCTACTACGGGTTGTGTACCGCGCAAGCCATGTGGTGCTGCACCGTAACGGATCGGCTACGAGTGCTACGAAGCGTTAGGTGACGGTCACGCGAGATCCATGATTTTTGTTTGCCCAAAAATTGTGCAACGCGCCTAAATGAGTTTTCACTTCAAAAAACACGCTTCAAATTACATTGAATGTACGTACCTATATTCTAGCAGTCAAAAATCAAGAACACTTTTTCTCTCAGAAAAATATAAAACACACACGTAGCTCTGAAGGCATCATTTGGTTCATTTGTTAAAAGGTACACCCTGTACCTTGTTATTGTTATATTCATAATCGTTTGAGAACCCTATTGACATGTTTACTTCAAGTACTTTCTACCATTTGTGAAAAGAAAAAAAAATGCACGGCATTTGAATTTCCAAAAGCAAACTGGCTAAAAAGTTTCTAATGTTACTTATTTTGTTGTTACTTACCTAGACACAATTTCTGCGTCTCGGAAAAATAAATGTGTGGAGTAAAGCCTCAAGGCAAACCTCGCAACTGTTAAAACACACCTTTTTCAATGGAGGTCGACAGGAATTACAATACGCCACTTGCTACGAACCAAAATACTCCTTTTGCTTGGGAATACACGCAGTTGGTAGTAAGTACACACGGCGACACATCAAGCTATACAGATGCTTCCTGTTTAATGAGAGATCAGCTCAATTTGGTTTTCCTTAGCTTTATTGGTCGTCCCCGTGCGTATTATGCAAACCATGCTAAAGAATACATTTCCATTACGTGAGTATATCCTCCTAGCGAGTCTACTAGGAAGATATACTATATTTTTTAAATATCGGTATATTTTCATTGATGTCTATCATCTACCTTTTTAATATTTTGGCCTTTTATTCATTACGCCTCATTTGTAATGTAACCTATTTTTAGAATATTTTTGCAGAACGTTTCGCCAGATATGTTTAACTCCCGTATTATTGGGGGCAAGCCTATTGACATCAATCGTGGCTGCTATTGAGAAATTCCCAGTGAAAAATCCAATAACGCTTTTCCCGACCTTTTTTTTTCGGATCGGAAATCATCAAATGACACCTCCCGCTCTGGGCGGAGCGGCAGGGAGTGTCAGACTTTTACTGACTAAAAACCATCCATGTTCCTTCCTCGCCCTTTATACGTTCCAGGGCCACGGTATCTCTTTCGAACAGTCCCGCAAGCCCGGCAGGAACGCTTTTCCCGGCCTGGGAATCGAACTCAAGAACTTATTATGCTCACAGCAGTTGCGTTTGCAGCCACGGGACCAACGAGTTTTTAATAATAAAATATGATATTTATATAAACAAAAAAAAAAAAAACAGTAAACAATTCAAATATCGAGATCTGGCTCGCGAGGTTGTCGACATGTGGGTACAACGTGAGTACAACAGTCATTGTGCCGATAGTCGTGTCGGCCAATGGCTTAATAGCCAAAAGCCTCGAGACCTCGACCAACATCTTAGGAGGCTATAGCTTGGCAGCTGGATCAAGGGCTTGATTCAGAAAGCAGTACTTCTGGACACGAAACGTATTGTTAGGAGGTTCCTCTCTGCCTGCCGGGGTTGCGGGGCCTGCCGGGGTTGCGGGCCTGTTCGATAGAGATACCGCGGCCCCAAGGGCGAGGAAGGAACATGGATGGGTTTTAGTCAGTAAAAGTCTGACACTCCCTCCCGCTCCGCCCAGAGTGGGAGAAGTCATTTGATGATTTCCCATCCGAAAACAAAAAAAAAGGAGGTTCCTCTCTCAAGAGCTAGTAGCTAAGGGATACTAGCCCACCAGCGCTGGTGGGTTTGTGTCTCTTTCTATTTTTAAATGTTTATTTCAGTGTTTTAAATAGAAATATTTAAAAATGTTTAATATAAGTATGTAAGATACTGAATAAACGAAAATATGATAAACATCCTGTATCCTGTTATTGCAGTACATAATTATTCAAGAGCATTGACATGTTTACTTCATGTTCCTCCACCACTTAAGGGGTTGCTCTCAGCGAAAACATGTCAAAAGGAAACGGTTATAATAATGTGTAGTGCATGGTATTCATAAGTAATGTAGTTGTCTAGTACGTAAGCATATGGTTCACAAAGATGCTTTCAACGTGATGAAACTACTGGGTTTGTGTAGCTTTATAATCTAAGGGGAAATATTTACCGCGGGAGACGCACCGGGCGTCGGGGGCCACGTGGTGGCTACCGGCCACCGTAGATGCGGGCCTGTGGACGGTTAGCTATGGGCTAGCTAGCCGTCCGTCCGTCTAGTGACGACAGGCCGTGTCGACGGCGCGTTCGTGTTCCACGCGCGCCTCAAAGAGATGTCAGCAGCAGAGAGGGGCCCGCAAGGGCCGAAGCCTGGGTTGCGGGACTGTTCGAAAGAGATACCGCGGCCCCGGAACGTAAAGGGCGAGGAAGGAACATGGATGGGTTTTAGTCAGTAAGAGTCTGACACTCCCTCCCGCTCCGCCCAGAGTGGGAGAAGTCATTTGATGATTTCCCATCCTAAAAAAAAAAAAAAAAAAAAAAAAGGGGGAAATATTTATAAAATAATGGGGTCATGTTAAAAGGTAGGTAGGTAGGTTTTCGATACAATGTAAAAATTGTTTATGAAATGACTTCTAAATGGTAAGTCCTCTCCACATATCTTACTTTTGCTGTGCCCGACAGGGTCCACGATTGTCTCTAAATATATGTTTACCACCTAAGCCTACATTGTGGAATGCAATAAAGTATTGAGTATTGAGTATTGAAAGGGTAAAGTCAAGTAAATGTTTCAAGTTACGCTGTAACATTATTTTTTAACTTTGCCCCACACTAAGAATTTTTCCTCAGGAGGAAATTTTTTGGTTATAACTACCGTGTAAGTATTTACTTTCATATGTAGGTCATCATCTGCTTAGCCTTTTCCCAACTATGTTGGGGTCGGCTTCCAGTCTAAACGGATGCAGCTGAATACCAGTATTTTACATGGATCCTATCTGACCTCCACAACCCAGTTAGTACTACGATACCCTTTGGTAGGATTGGTTGTCAGACATTTTGGGCAACTGACGACCTGTAACAACTGTCAAAGATCTACAAATGACAGCCGGGACCAACTGCTTAACGTGCTTTCCGAGACACGGAGGAAACTCGGTATGTAATGGGTACGGCTTAACCTAAAGATAGACCCGAGCGGCTGTTATTGTTTCGCCACGAGCTCCTCCACACTTTCATAGGTATTCAGTTAAAAGCTGTTTCTTGAAATTACAAACCGAAAATTAAGTTTTGTTAAATGTGTGGAAGATTGATTTAGAAAACGCGCATATGGGACCGACAGACTGGGGGACAGACACCTGATGCTAAGCTATAACACTACTCTGTCCTGATCTAAAACAAGTTACATTCAATTAAAAATGTAAAAAACCCCCGACACTTGTAGGGTTATATTTTCACAAGCGCTTTCATTTGATACCCAGATTGAGAGAGTTGTGTGAAAAAAAATGTAATTCATCTTTGATTGGAAATTAATTATTCGGGCATAGTATTCTACTAGTCAAGCCCTTTCATTTGTTTGATAACCACATTGAGGGAGTTGTTGAATAAATAATGTAATCCGCCATTTTGTGGTGGTAGCTATCTTGAACTGATTTTTATCAAACATAGCTAAGAACACTCCCAACTAATTCACCTTTCAAACAAAAAAACCAAAATCATAATTGGTTTACCCGTTCGGGAGCTACGATGCCACAGACACACACACACAGACACGTTAAACTTATAACACCCCGTCGTTCTTGCGTCGGGGGTTAAAAAAATACTTACTCACTATAATTGACAAAAAATTGTTAAGTTTGGATTTATGTTGTAGTCTTCGGAACTACAGACTGGTCCGATTCCGAAAATGCTTGCAATAATGTGAAGCTACATAATCACCTAGTATCATAGACTACATTTACGACGTTCCTGTGGTTTAATTGCCGTAAGGAAGCGAAGCCGTAGACAAAAGCTAGTTCAAAGTAAAACAAATTAAAATTTAAAAAAATTCTCGGCACTTATTGTACTCGTACTAAAAGTTAAACAGAAAATAATTTGTTAATCGTTATGTCCTAGATATGGGAAATCATCAAATAACTTCTCCCACTCTGGGCTGAGCGGGAGGGAGTGTCAGACTTTTACTGACTAAAACCCATCCATGTTCCATCCTCGCCCTTTATGTTCCGGGGCCGCGGCATCACTTTCGAACTGTCCCGCAGCCCAGTGGCAATCATCTTGGATTTTAAATTAATCATAGTGTTTATTATTGTACTAGTCAAGCCGTTTCATTTCGTACCCATATTGAGGGAATTTTGAAAAAATATAACAAAATGGACGCCTACATATTATGTAGGCGTCCATTTTGTGGCGGCAGCCATCTTGGACTGATTTTCATCAAACACAGCTAAGAACACTCCCGTCTAATTCACTTTTCAAACAAAAAAACCAAATCAACATCGGTTCATCCGTTCGGATGCTACGACGCCACAGACAGACACCTACACACACACACACACACACAGACACGTTAAACTTTTAACACCACGTGGTTTTTGCGTCGGGGGTTAATTCATCGATCCGAATGTGAATATGCAGTACACTGATAAAAACTGATATTCAATTGCATACGGTTAGACTGGAAGCTAACTTTGACATAGTTGGGAAAAGGCTAGGTCGATGATGCACGCGAATGTGCAAGAATTTTCTTATCTTGAAGATTCGTAACGTTCTTTGCCAAAAATAGCCATTCAATTTCTTCTCAAGAATTTCAAAATGAGTGTCAGAAATTATATCAAAGGAGAGGAAATTATTAAATTACATACAAGTCTTTAAGGTCTTATGGTTAAGGATTCTTGAAGATCAAAATGTTGTGCGTACACACCCTTAAACTTGTTACATTCAAAAATCAACCATTTTGTAACGACACAAAGTATGATTTTGAGCACACATGGGTCGTTAGGATTTAGGAGGGCCATAACTAGATGATAAAAGTGAATGAAAGTTAAGAATGCTTGGGAAACAAAATACGTTAGGCATGAAAGGGATGATATATATATTTTTTTCTCTCTTAAGGGGTCAATATAGGTACTAATAATTCTGAACCACTTTTACTATGGGACTAAACCCTGAATCGCAAAAAAAAATCAGCTATTCCCTACAATATGTTCGCATAAATCGTCAAAATGTATAGAACAGCAGTTTTTTTTGGCGATAGCAAAATTAACCTTGTTACATTTTTCATTGGAATAAATGTTGAAGATAGTGGCTTATTTTTGGATTTGGCTTTTTTTTGTTTTTTTAAATAAATGTCGGTGGGTCAATGACGCTATTGCGATCTGAACTGGCAGCAACCATAGCTTTTAGGCTTATCAAAAAATACGCAGAGACACACATAAAATACCATAAACACAAGAAGTCCTTTCCCAAATTCAGCAACTACTCTCTCCACAACGTAAACTTGACGATTACAATGAAATAAACACGAAATAAAATAAAATTACGCTGTACGCGTACGACCTTACAAACAATACGATGTTGTTTGGTATTAAGATGCCGGCGTCGTTCATACAAACGTAATATCAAAATAATTTTTAAATCAAACACTATTTCGATTGTTTTACAGAATATCTATGTTAAATAAATAAATAAAATATAAATATTGCTGGACATTAACACACAGCGCCACGATCCGATCACTATCTTGCAAGAGAGTAGGAAAGATACCAGTACAGTTCGTAGATTGTACAAATACAAACCGAAGACCTTCCGACCTCGCCGCCGAGGTCCGGCGCGTAATCCCAAGTCAATCCCTCCCCGACCCTTGCCTGAGCCAGCCCGCGATGCTGAGCCTTTAGCAATAAAACAGTCCCTAAATAAAGACAATCAGATCCAGCCTGTCCCTTTGCTGCCCCCAGCGACGCCCTAAGCCGAGGTCCGTACCCCACAGGGGGTGCCCTTAGAGCGCTGTCGCTTAGTTTTTAGTCATTTTTGCCCTGGCTGGAGGCCTTAAATTCAAGGCATCCACAGGACTTGCCCGGTTAAGCAGAAGCCAGTCTTCGTAGACTGAACTGCGAGATGCCCTATCCAAAAAAAAAAAAAAAAAAAAAAAAAAACACACAGCGCCACCTAGTGCCACACTAAGCAAAGCTTGTGTCGTGGACACTAGATAGTTGATATACTACATATTATATACTCTTTTGTTTGTAAATACATACTTATTATACATATAAACATCCATGACTCAGAAACAAATGTCCGTGCTCATCACACAAACATTTGCTCCTACCGGGATTCGAACCCAGGACCCTAAGAACGTAAGGCAGCGTCACTACCATTACGCCAATCAGGTCCCAAATATATGTATGTATATTTTGAAAGAAAAATTATATAAAGACGAGATAAGAGGAATTTAAAATTTCTATAGAACACTATTTTTTCTCATAATTCTTGTTTAAATTATTATCCCTTCAAAATATATATTTGTGAACCTAGATATTCTGTAATCCAATCGAAATAAATACACACTACCTTAAAAATATGTTTGACTTACAAATTATTTTGGTATTACGTTTGTATGAACTACGCATGCTTCGGCAGGCCTCTTAACGTTGTCGTACCTATTGGAAAAAATGGCTGTTAGAGCGGCCATATTGAATTTAGTGACGTCACACTCGTTTGTTTATAAAATAATTTGAGATCACAAGCGATGTGTTGATATTGTTACCTATACTTACCTTTTTTTGCAAATATACACGTTAATGATTACGTTTATAATTATATTTATAGATGTTTATGCTATAAAATATTCGCTACTTACAAAAATGGACACATGGAAAATAAAATTTATGTCGGAGAAAAAAGTAGGTATGAGTGAGCAGCGGTGGCCCAGTGGTGGCGGTCCCGACTAACGAATAGTAACTCGTGGGTTTGAACTTAGACAGGCGCTTTACTTTGTGTAATTTATTTCATCACCACTGCTCTCAAAATGGTGAAGGAAAACATCGTGAGGAAACGTCCTAGAACCAAACATGTGACATCTACCAATCCGTATTGGGCCCGCGTGGTGGATAATAGCCCATTCCCTCTCATAGAGAGGAAGCCTTTTGTCCCAGCAGTGGGAATATTGATATGCTGATGATGACCGAAAAAAAACAGTGTAGGTATGTAAATGTATGTAAAGTGTATGTAAAGGATCTGCATAATTCTTCTGTCAGCTATGTGCCATAACAGAGTAATAATATGCACACAATATTAATAGTTTTCTCACCAACCAAACACCGAATAAAGCCTATACGAGTAGCTAAATGCTATATCTAGCATATAGCATTTAGCTACTGGTATATCGCGCAAACGAAAACCTACTGCAAACGGTTCGAGACAGCACTTGAAAGCAATTACGTAAATTATTGCAGCGAATAATTGCTCCTAATTAAACCGTCCTAGCGATATGTGAGCATATATTTCAGGCTCGAAAATAACTAGTTTACGTAAGGATAATATTTATGTGATGTCATAGAAGAAATATACAGGGCGGTATTAAACATTCTTTCGGAGGTATTCACTGATATGAAATTTGTGTTTTGCCAAAAATATGTGGTTATTTTTGTGAGAAATTAAAGCTTTATTGGCTGTGTACTTGAAACAATGATAAAGAAATAAAGGGCTGTGTATTATGCCTTTGAAGAAAGTTCTTATACATTGCAATGCATGCCTGTATCATGCGATCAAAAGAGAAGTGCCTATTTGGTGTTCATTAGCGAGCATGTTCGGTAAAACTATAAAATACAACTAAGAAAGAAAAATATTTCTTTGATAATATTTATTTAATATACATTCTTTTAATATTTAATTGCCTATGTTGTCATAAGATAGATTTTATCGAGCCTCCAAAATCGATCCAGTGGGACATTTTTCCTTTTTTTCCATTATTTACTTAATCGTCCTTTTACAGTACTTAATCCTAAGATAACTATCAATTTTCTCATCAGAAAGAACGGTATCATTATGTATATGTTACCGTAAAATTGTCAAACAAGTAATCTCTTTAGCGCGACTGTATTATACGTACTGTATACGGAAGTATCTCTGCCCCCATAATCGGGACTTGGGGCATCCCCACGTTAGGTTTGTTAGGTTTCTTTAAACCCTGCACTCGGAAGTACCTGCGTAGCGGGGCTCCGTCGACTACGCTTTCTATGGGAATATAAAGTGTTTTAAGGTTAGGTTATATTAATCGGTATTTCTCAGGAATGGTACATTATCTTTTCATGAGAGTGGTACCATTGGGCAAGGGGGACCCCTCCATCCCTCCACACCGCGTGAGTTGACTATCATCGCATGCATTTCACGCATTTCAGTATGTTCGTTTGATAATATTTAGAGAGTTAACAATCTCTCTAGTTATTATACAATCTAACGTGTTTGACGACTTTACGGTGACATATCCATAGTATACAGGGTGTAAACCACCTCATCACAAAGCCGTTAACCAAGCATTCTGTACATCAAACTTAGTAACTTTACGCAAAAAATATTGCTGTGAAACGACTTTTTTTCTGAGGTTATAAATCATGTTTGGTGGTAGAACTCAACGTAACGCACTTAAAACATTGTGCTGGTGGATGGTTTGAAAAGTACGGGGGTCGTAGAGGTGTTAAAAGTTAAAATCTTACAAAAAAAACTTATATTTAAAAAAAAAAAAGTTGTCAAGAAGTTCTAACATTGACCCCCCATATCCCCGTAATTAGAAGGTTCCCAGGTATGGTGTAGAAAAGAAAAATGCTCGCAATGATGGGGAGAGTGTCTTTCGGCTTCGTGAAGAGGTGTTTTACACCCTATATAATTAATATTACCTACCGACAAATTATTCTTTCAGTCATCATCTGCTTAGCCTTTTCCCAACTATGTTGGGGTCGGCTTCCAGTCCTACCGGATACAGCTGAATACCAGTATTTTACATGCAGCGACTGCCTATCTGCCATGACCTCCACAACCCAGTAAATACTATGAAATACGATAACACTTGGTAAGTCTGGTTGTCTTTCAGTAAAGCCTTATTCAATCTTCCATCTGGAAGCACAAAAGTACACCGCTGTTTTTAATTAGGTCACAGGCTTTCAAACGGTGAATACCTCATCAAAGTCCCTTCAGTGGTTTTTGTGTTAAGCCTACACAAACATACACAAAAAAAAGGAAAACTCTGTTTCAAAACAGTTCGAGTTCTTTATAAGGTACAGTCAACAAAAGAGTTACGTAGACAAGCACCCAATATCATCTTTCCACTTTGCTGTTTTAATATGCATTGTGTTTGTTTAAAACTTTTCAAGAAACATACAGAAAAGCGGAGAAAAATGAGCAAGGTTTGCAGCATAATAATATGGGGAGTTGCTGTTTCTGTTTGCCCCCTGTAGGAAAGACGTGTGAGGTTATGAATAAAGTTCTTATGTTTTAAGAATCAGTCTACAATAGACTGCTTCGTTGCCCCAGTGGTCGCAAGCACGTCTTCTGAGCATGAGATCTTGGGGTCGATTTCTGTGTCGGCAAAGTATTATCGGATTTATCCATTAGGAATTCTCAGTAGCAGCCATGGAGTCCGGATATGCGCCCGGTCGATAGCAATATGATAGGCTTGATCCCTATTATGTTGGACATAAACATAACTGACGAAATGTAGGTATTCTCTTAGGTGCACCTTTGCCTAACCCTAAAAGTTATATTGGGAACTTAATAGTAAATAAAATACAATTTAACAACTTGGAACGCAAATAAACAACAAAACAAATAAATTTTCGTTCATGACTTTAAACTCACTTTATTTGGTAAAGCACTTCTATTCGGTTACAAAGTATGAAATTCTACTTTGTAGGAAATTTCGGTCGCCTGCCGTTGGACCAAATAAAGCCTGAACTTTACAGGTTATAAGAGAGCTGAGCTCGGCTTTTCTCCATGTAATAAAATAGAGAATGAGGAAACTTTAGAACCGAATTATAGTGGGTGTATAATAACTTAAGTTGGGCACTGGGGTTGACAACTCCCGCCCCCTCTCTTAGAGCATTATCACACTGACGAATGGCCAGCGTATTTCGGGGGCATGGGGCCAGTGAAGCGATTCGTGAAAGGGTCCGCGCGTGAGAAGCGAACTAGCTGCGATAACGCGGCGAGTTTTTCGCGATTTTACAAAATAGACACTTGCTTGTCTCGTTCTCTAGTGGGTATGGATTTTTTTACCCATTCTTCTCACAAAATTTCCGCTTTGGCAAATACAGAACTTTCATGCACAGTTATTATGCCTTGTGTCTGGGCCTGTGGCTTCATGTTTTTGCTTTGGAGAAATAAAAAGTGCTGTGACATGTCTATTTGATAATAAAACTTTAAATTTGACTCCTCATTAATGAGAAACTATGACCACGAAGTTTTTATAACGTTGTTTGCATACGTGGCGAGCATGCTACGCACGCTGTTACACAATACTTAATTGTCTCGCTGGAAACACGCTTGCAAATCGCCAGTATGATAATGCCCTTATTGAGGTGGTAGTAATAAATGACTATCAGCCGATTTATACACGAATCACGATTAATATAAATCGAACGACCATAATACTGGAAATCAATTACAATGATGAAGCAGATTTGTATTGTGAAAATGTTCTTGCAGAACCATATACCGCAGACTTGTAAAGCATTTTGAGATTTTAATAGTCAAAAAGGTTGCTAATCAAATTATTTTTCGACACTATGAAAAGTGAGGGAAATTAATTATCACCAAGCAAAATTGACTACCAATTTACTGGTATATTCAAATCGCTATTATTATTCTTTGACATTTGTATGAGTTAGTTATAGTGCGGCAGATTCAAGTGAGTCAAAATTAATATCCTGACTATACTTAAATGTCTTTTGTAAACTTCATGCCCTTAATTATTCACTTCAGGCATAAAATGGTGGAAGCAGAAATCAGAGAGTAAGTAAAGTGAAACAAATTAGGACTCAGTGGTTTTTAAATGTAGGTCCCAAATCGTTTGATTTCGTGCTGACCGTACATTTGTGGTATGTTCTGCTCCAGATTAATTTAATTTAAAAAGGTTACAGATCTAGAGGTTAGAGCTTCATTCATGCATGTACTACAAATTCATATAAAAGAAGAAAGGGTTGAAAATAAGTAAGCGTTCCCTACTATCGCATAATAATTTTTATTTGTTATTATAGCAGCAATAAAAATTCACATTCTGTGAAAATTTCAACTGCTTAGCTATCACGGTTCAAGAGATTACAGCCTGGTGACAGACAGACGGACAGTTGAGTCTTAGTATCAGGGTCCCGTTATTATTTGGGTACGGATCCTTAAAAAGTAGCGATTCACTAATTTTACATTTCGCAACGACCATCTTTCACACTAACTTGTCTAACGAAAAACTGGTTCCTATGTACAATCACCAGCGCATCAACAAACAACAAACCATGCAATGTTGCAAGATTAAGTTCAAAATCGAAAAGTTTTGAAATTCGTAGTTTAAAAAACACTTAAAGCGGTAGCGATTGTACCTACCTAGTAAGCTCACTGTGTAGATTTCATGTTTTCTTACTAATTATTTAAATTGAGGCTTCTGAATCAGTACGAACTAAATCGGACTGCCCGGATTAAACACGTGTTAAAAACCGAAATAAATATATCCAAAACATAATATGTTAATGCATTTACCTCCACGGGAAACGACTGCCACGCTATTGTCCTAACTTAAACTCCACTTAATACCACATAAAGGGTATATAATCGTGGACCACTGTGTGAACAGGTGTACGTAATGGCTAACAATGGTCCGTTTAGCGTTACAAACACAATGTCCGACTGACCGCAATGAATAAAACAGGAGAACACAAAAGTTTGCTGCATTTAATTGTTTTACAGCTTTCTAAAATTCTTTTCATATTGTTTGGTAGCTGGAAAGTTGTGGTCAGATGTGGTAGACTTACTTCTTGACCAGAACATTGTGGTTTAAAGCTAGTATAAACAAACTGCTTGCAATCCACGAGGGACATTGTCAATGTCTAATGGTGTTTGTAGACGCGGATCAAGTATCTTGATCACAAAGTGCAGGTTACAGGTCAGTTGTCACTGGCCCTGTGCGCTTTAGTTTACACGATGTTCTTTCAAAATCACTTACAAAGTTGACGTGAATATTCAAGGATGAATAACTAATGATAGAATAACTTTCCAATATCTTGAGATACTTGAGGACTTCACTACTCACTTTAGCACTTTTTTACATAGCCTTGGTCTTCAAAAAAGATAACCTTTTATCAAAACTATATGAAAAGCTACGTACAGTCGAGGACTTAAACTCATAAACCACTTGCCGTTATTCCTATTTTACCCGTGTAATGCAAATCGGGTTTAGTCGGTAATGTTCGTACTCGTGAATGTATAAAAGTGCAAAATTGGAAAGTAGTGAAAGTGGCTTATCAATTAAAGTCCTCGACACTCAAACTACCTATATGCAATTTCGTCGAAACTTTTACTTAGTGTGTACCGCTCTAAGCGGCAACATTTACGCATCAAATAAAATTTTCCCTAACAAGGAACTCTTCGCTTATTTTTCTCGAAGAAAATGTTGTGCCCCAGAGGCTCATCGATGTTGGTTCGCCAGCGTTAAAATACAGGGTGAATAATTCTTGTGTATATATTTACGGGATCTCTCCCTCGAGGGTTTACCAAACTATCAGCGCTTACTTATGTTCGCCTGGTAACTGTGGGTCGAAGATCACTTGTAAATAACTACTGAGTTCGATAAGATTGAGAAAGGCGTAGGTGAAAGGAAAAAACTAAAATATATTTCCGTGGAGTTTTCCCTAAAGGTATTTATTAATAGTACTTTGGTTACTTTTGGGTTAGCTCGTGGCTAAGTAATAACAGCCGATCGGGCCGATCTTTAGGTTAAGCGGTGCTTGCTTATTGTTGGTCTGTGGATGGGTGACCACCCGAACACAAAAAGTTTCCTCTGTGCCTCAAAAAGCGCGTTAAGCTGTTGGTCCCGGCTGTCATTTGTAGATCTTTGACAGTCGTTACAGGTGTTCAGTGGCCCAAAAAGTCTGACAACCAGTCCTACCAAGGGGTATCGTATTATGCAGTAACCTATTGTTGTTGTAGAACATATTATTTTTGGTACAAAAATCTACAGGTACCTAAATCGTACATAGGTAGGATTGTATGATGATATGGTATTATAATTTCATGAAAAGTTTATTTACAGGTAGGTACAATTTTCCAGGAAATAGTTTCATATCACACTTGATTGAACTGAATAATGAAATGTTAAATTGGAACACGAATTTTACAAAACCCATACTTGGAATTGTATTAATTGAATATTGAAAGCTTTCAGCTATTGAAATTGTTGGCTTAACGCGAGAGGGAGAGAACCTCTCGTCCCAGCCTCCGCGGGAGACGTACCGTGCGTTGGGGGCCACGTGGTGGCCCCCGGCCACCGTAGGCGCGGGACGGTGAGGTATGGGGCTAGCTCGCCGTCCGTCCATCTTATGACGACAGGCCGTGTCGACGGCGCGATCGTGTTCCACGTGCAGCAGAAAGGAAGGGGTCCGCAAGGGCCGAAGTCTGCCCCGGCGGGCTACGGGACTGTTCAAAAGAGATACCGTGGGCCCGGAACATAACGGGCGAGGAAGGAACATGGATGGGTTTCAGTCAGTAAAAGTCTGAAACTCGCTCCCGCTCCAACCAGAGCTTCATTTGATGATTTCCGATCCGAAAAAAAATCTAGATGAAAAAACTCAATAACAATTATACCAAACTGGGAATCGAACAAAGAAGCTAATGTTTAACAGTAGAACTAGCAATCACTACAATCAAATTAGACTTAATTATATTTTCTTAACTTTAAAACTGTTTTTGCAAAAAAACAAAATCCCACGCAAATTAATGTTACATTGTGACTAGAAGGTATTTAGATGTCATCATATCAACACAGGCTAAGAAGAAAAAATAAGTATTAAAAGAGCAACTAGAAAACTACTAAAGCAAAATTGCCAGCTATGTTTTAAATCTATAAGTCCCCGCCACGAGAACCTATAAATTTTGTAAACACATTATTAAGGTTCGCAACCTATGGATCAAATTAAAAAATGACAGCGTAACTCACTTCAAAATGTCGGCCCAAATGTTTACGTTCCATGATGTCGGATGCGTTCCAGTACCACAAAACATTAGACGACAGCGCTTGATATCGCCAAAATATAACCCGACCAAGTGAAATTGCTCGTTAGTTTCGAATTCCACGTATGATAATTTGAGTTGATTGAATTTGGAAGTATTTGTTGTTCATTGAACTGTCGCTACGTATCTTGGTAGAAATTCTTTATTTACAAAAACTATAATAGCTTCTCGTGGCGCGGACTATATTGCCATCAACCGCGCACAAACACAGTTACCACATTTACATAACCTCTTCTTCGTAAAGCAGTTGGTCCCGGCTGTCATTTGTAGATCTTTAACAGTCGTTACAGGTAGTCAGTGGCCCAAAAATGACAACCAGTCTTACCAAGGGGTATTGTAATACCTAGTACTTACTGGTTTGTGGAGGTCAGATAGGCAATCGCACCATGTAAAGTACTGGTGTTCAGCTGCATTCGGTTAGAGTGGAAGCCGACCCCACATAGTTGGGAAAAGGCGAGGCAGATAATGATGCTGACGATTTACATAACCTCTTCTCCTTTTAGAAGTTGGTTAAGAATGAAACTACTTCTTCGAGCTACACACATAACAACACACTCGTAGTAATCTGTGCAGTAAGCACGCTACAGGGGTGTTGAACCTCTGTATCGAGTTACTCTGCCTTTGTAACGGCCTGATCTCGGCGCCCCTGCTGTTGAAATCCACACAATACGGCGAGTAAGTCTCTCTTGTATTGTTTGAGCTACTGAAATTTGATAGCGACAACAAATATGTGGCTAAGTGTTGTCCTTTTCTGTTTAGATTTCTTTTGTTGTTCGGTATTTAATTAACAGGTTTGAGGGCTTTGTTTTGTTCACTTAATAATTAGGTTTGGAAAAACAAAGTGAAATGGCAATTTTTTGATTATTTTTTTTCCGTTTTGTAATGCCACTCTCATCTGTAAGTGATTATCCTCTTGACAAAATATATCGATCGGCTTTTTGTAACCCCCGACGCAAAAACGACGGGGTGTTATAAGTTTGACGTGTCTGTGTATGTTTGTGTGTGTGTGTGTGTTTGTTTGTATGTGTGTCTGTCTGTGGCATCGTAGCGCCCGAAAGGATGAACCGATTTGGATTTTGTTTTTTTTTTTTTTGAAAGTTGAAATAGTCGGGAGTGTTCTTAGCTATGTTTGATAAAAATCAGTCCAAGATGGCCGCCACCATAAAATAGCGGATTAACGAATTATTTCCTATTTAAATTTTAGTACATTGAGTTAAGATTTTTAAATTTAATTTTACTTGTCTTCTATACCCTAGTTTCGATTGTCAACCTACAGAATGTATACCTTCTTAGCCATATCATCTTTTACATAGTCCATCTATCATTTGATCTAACCCTAGTCTTAAAGCTATCCACATTCATTTTCAAAACCTTTCTCACGAGGTTTTGCTCACACGATCAAACCAGAACCTACCAGAAATACCTTTCTTTTATTTTATATGTTAGTCTTGACATGACAGATGAATACATAACACGACGGCTGTAATCCCCAAGTTACACCCACATTTCCCTAATTATGTTCAAGTCTCATGTAAAGGGGCGAGCCTATTGCCAACAACCTGAAACAAATCCTGACTCCCTCCCTCCTGGCTACTAAGAAATTCCTGGTAGAAAAAACCAATAACACTTTTCCCGACCCGATCTCCCGAGACCCGAGAAATCGATCCCAGGACCTCACATTTGCGACCGCTAGACCAACGACGCAATCCCAATTGAATACATGTTACATTATGAATAATCAAATTACCTAAATACCATAGCGTACTTGAATATTTATTGTGCCAAATCAACTTAAAACAGGTACTTAATTTGCTTAAACCATGAGCATTTCTACTTCTGTTCCTAACTAATATTTGCGTTTAATTTATCTTCCTCTACTGTCACAGGGTACACAGATAAAATGAATTACATTGAATAATTTCTGCTCTTTTCATTAGGTAATGGTTTTACGACGTGTCACGCTATTTTTTGGATGGGTTATAAATTCTATGGAAAACTAACTTGGATTTATGTGGTCTGTTTCTTACAGGTTAGCAGGCAGGGTGAAAGGCCGCCTGATGGAAAATTATTACGTTCATCTAAGAGACATATAAAAGATTATTTGCCGTGTTTGTAATGCAAACTGTGAATAATTATTCAAGTACCTCTCCTGCATGTTTTGCGTATTTCGTTGATGTACTTTTAAGATAAAAAAGCAGTTAAAATCAATGCCCCCTATTTAACAAAAAATACTTTCTATCCAAACCCAAAACTTGTAAGAAATTTCGGAATAATTTGCTTCATAAAGGTTTTGGATTTTTTCTGCTCAACACCGCACCGTCAATAACGCCATGAGTGTTGTTGAATAGGTATGACAACAGTATCCAAAAAAATACAAATCTATTTAGTCTGTGAGTTAGATTATTGAAAAATAATGGACAGTGGACACGTATTTTTTAACCGACTTCCAAAAAGGAGGAGGTTCTCTATTCGACTGTATGTATTTTTTTTTTTTTTTATGTATGTTCACCGATTACTCGAAGACGCCTGAACCGATTTGAAAAATTCTTTTTTTGTTTGAAAGGGTATACTTCCAAGTTGGTCCCATAGCCAACAAGTCGGGATCTGATGATGGAATCTTGGCGAAATCGAGGGAACTCTTCAAATTTTATAGGATAACGTACAGCGATTTTGGTATTTTCTGCAACAAATGAAGCACTTGCGTTTGATGAGAACCATTCTACCATCAGATCGGATGATGAAGCCAAGAGTCACGGAACTCCATAAAGAGACAATGTATCCTAGTCGTGTTTGGGCTTGTTGTAATTGTAACGGTATGCACTTTCCATGTGTACCAAGCACATGTGAACCACTAATAAAAATTGAAAAATAAAAACTTTTTTTGCAAAAAATAAAACCGACTTCAAAATAAAAACAAAATGTTAAAAATAACTTTAGCTTCTGAAATCGGTGACAAAAAAATTAAATCAATCAAACAAAGGTCACCGACTTCAGAAGCTAAAGTTATTTTTAACTTTTTGTTTTTTTTTGAAGTCGGTTTTATTTTTTGAAAAAAAAGTTTTTTTG
The DNA here is from genome assembly GCA_950022955.1 of Xestia ashworthii. Classification (NCBI taxonomy): domain Eukaryota; kingdom Metazoa; phylum Arthropoda; class Insecta; order Lepidoptera; family Noctuidae; genus Xestia; species Xestia ashworthii. The sequence continues at coordinate 3,981,271 of OX465556.1, forward strand.
TTTTTGTAAGTAAATCAATGAATATTGACAAAAGAAGATAAAACGCATCAAAACTCGAGAGTGGGGGGCTCGTGACGTCAGAACTAGCTAAAAATTGTACCGAGGCGTGACGTATTGGAAATTATAAAAGCGTCGTATCTTTGTCAATTTTGATTTACGTTACAACTAATTAGGTAGATTTTTTTTGTCGTCTTTCCTCACAGCAGAGGCATTGAAACTTAAGTGTGTTACCCAGCTACCCTGCTAGACTACCTAATAATATTGAGCTCCGTAATCGGGCTAACAATAATTACATTTCCAATTCAATTTACTCACTAACAGACCTTCAGAAAACCCTTATGTAACCTACTTTTTTATAAAGATTTAGTTACCTAACGTCTTTTAAACCAAACTAGGTTATCCCGTCTAGTGGGGCATGTAAGTAAAACTTCAGTCTAAAAAGATAAAAGTACACTTGAGAATTATTTTAGAACCCTTTTTTTGAAGAATCTATCAGTCGTGCCCTCTTTACCTGAATACCTTAGATCTTTCGATAATAAACGAAATGTAACAAGAAGAAAATACTAAGTTCCTTTATTCATGAACTTGCTCTATATTAAAATTTTACTTCTATAATGAAGTAAAAACTTCTTCGGTTAGCACTTTTAGAGTGAATAGAAATCATGGAACTCGCGTGACCATCACCTAACGCTTCGTAGCCCTCACTTCGATCGGCAGTCCATAAAGATTGCCGCGCATGTTGCCATGCTTGCCTAGGTTGGTCTGTGAATGGGTGACCGAGTTACATACCGAGTTTCCTCCGTGCCTCGGAAACCACGTTAAGCTGTTGGTCCCGGCTGTCATTTGTCCATTTTTGACAGTCGCTACAGGTAGTCAGTGGCCCAAAAAGTCTGACAACCAGTCTTACCAAGTGGTATAGTATTACCCAGTATTAACTTGATTGTGGAGGTCATATAGGCAGTCACTCCATGTAAAATACTGGTATTCAGCTGAATCCGGTTAGGCTGGAAGCCGACCTTAACATAGTTGGGAAAAGGCTATGCAGATGATGATACTGGTTTCCTTCACGCGATAATCATACAATATGCACATGAATCAGAAAAATCAGAGGTTTATGTTTTAGGTCCTAATACAAGACATAGGTCTTCTTGAGTCTTGACTTGGAAGTCGGATGATCATTACCAGACTTAGAAAAAAACGAGTTAAAGTAAAGTAACTAGTAAACAGACTACTTTTTCCAGACGGGGTACATAAATAATTTGGCAGAACTTAGTTTATTTTTAGAGGAAAGTGCCGGAAGCACTAATTACTTGAACCGACAGTCTGTCTATCAGGGCCTTAAAGTACGAGAGAATTCGGAACGTGAACGTCCGTTGTTCCATCCATGTTTTAAAATACATTAGGCTGGAATTTCAGCTGAGGAAATGTTTCTGAATTTTAAAATCGTTTAATTACCTTCTCTTTGCAAGATTTATTTGTAGTTGATTGAATCCTACTTGATGATTAAACGAACTTACCTGTAAGTGAAGTTCTATCATAATTATACGAAACGCCTCGTCCGAAGAGATTAGTAGTTACATGTAGTATCGCATAGAGGTCGCCACTTCAGCACTAGTTGAGAATATTCCTTTGCCTATTTTTTTTTTTTTTTTTTTGTGGGTAGGTAGTGTAGGTACTCGTATTACTCGGTGCCCGCTATTACGCTGGTTCCTCATTTAGTTTAGAGTAAGATCCATAAATCATTGATGTACGTATTTCCTAATAGATTAGTAACGGGATGGATAGGGTGGGCGGGAAGTTACTAATCTCTTCGGACGAGGCGTTTCGTATAATTATGATAGAACTTCACTTACAGGTAAGTTCGTTTAATCATCAATTATACTTCACGCCTCGTCCTCAAGATTAGTAGTTACATGTAGAATTTGAGAGTATGTGAGGGAAATATCATCAATGATACACCTTTTAGATGAAAATAAAAACGTATGTTTATTTTCCAACAAATTAAGTAACCTCTTTGTTTTAATTTTAACAATTAAAAATTGTAATAATCACTTGAACATAATAAAAATGAAATAAATTTCTTCCGTCTTACATAACATGAATACAATTATTCTTATAATAATTATAACAGTTACAAAATAGTAAAGTAAACAGTGCATCCTACAAAATAAAGAAATGTCTTTAGCTATTGATAATCGAATGAGCCAAGGATGTACAATCATTGTTCAAAATCGTTCTATTGTAGAACCTCGCAAACACAGTTGAGTTGCCGCTCCAGCCGGCTGTGTTGCGGATAGCATCGACGCTTACACCGAGTGAGTGCGCGCGCGACGTGCTGGCGTGCCTCGTGCTGTGCGCAGAGAACACGGACGTGTCGATCCCGCACTCGCTTAGTGTCGTTTTTACCCAGCGGCTGAGGGTTTGAGTGCCGACTGCTTTGTGGGGCTTTTTTATGCCTACGAACAACAGGTCAGATTTTCTAAAGGGCGTCGACTTATTTGTATAGCAAATCAATGTGGCAGCGGGACAAATTGCAGGTTTTTGATTAAAGAATGGAATGTAAAGCATTGGTTGTTTGGAGCCTGCTTTAGAAGTTTTAATGATATCTGGGATCCTAATACTGATGTGGTTTGATGAAACATTAATGTTCTTGATATTTATTTTGGATAAGGTTTGTAATCTATGGGCGGTTGTAAGTGCTAGTAAAGTGATTGTTTTTCGAGTTAATTTATCAAATGACAGCTCTTCATTTGGATACCATTGACTTAGGTGGTCAAGTACGCAATTCGTGTCCCATGTGTAGCTATACTTTGGTAAAGATGGTCGGAGACGAAACACACCTTTGAAGAATCTCTGTATTCTGTCATCCTTAGATATGGTAGATCCTAATAATATTGCGAGAGCCGATCTACAAGAATTGAGGGTACCATATTGCGCACCCTGGTGAAATTGTTTAGTCAAAAAATGAATGACAGTAGGAATAGACGCGATAAACACATTGGTGTGAGTATGTTCACAGTAGTTCCACCATTTCCTCAGGCAAGTGTCGTATTGCTTGAGGGAGTTGGCCGATAATGACGCCATCATTAATTCCAGTGAAGATGGTGGTACGCTTCTTCTTGATAGTGCCTCCCGGATAAGACTGCAGCCTCCAGGGTAATCGTCTGGTGTATCCGACTGGAGCTGGAATGCGAGATTAAAGCTCGTTTGTGAGGTGGAAATTATAAAACTTTAGAGACTGTAAGGGCTTGAAAGACTGGATACCATGGCTGGGTGGGCCACGATGGAACAACTACAATACCTTTAGATTTTTCGGCGATTATTTTCCTGAGAACTTTCAAAATTATCGAGAAAGGGGGAAAAGCATAGAAATGCTTGTTTGCCCATGATATTGTGAAGGCGTCGATAGCGATTGCATCAGGATCCCTATGCCATGAGATATAAGCTTCACATTTTTTATTTATGCGGCTTGCGAATAGGTCAATCTCGGGTGAGCCAAAACAACGAGTTATGTGATTGAAGGCCCTATCATCTAGCTCCCACTCAATGTCTGGGTGGTTTCTCCGTGACTCTGCATCTGCTACGATATTATTACTAGACTTTATATAAGATGCATAAATGTACAATCCCCGATCCTCGCACCGATCCCAAATTTCTCTAGTGATTTGTGTAAGGTGTGGGTACTGAACACCACCCATCCGGTTGATATAGGCAACTGCAGTTGAGTTGTCTACGCGCAAAAGAATCTGGCAATCGGACAAGTCTTTTGCAAAGATTTTTAGAGCAATACAAGCAGCCAACAATTCAAGATAGTTGATGTGCTTTTTGCGCTCAGTGTTTGACCAACTACCACTAGCTGTATTGCCCATACAGGCTGCGCCCCACCCCGTCGTTGAGGCGTCAGAGAATATTTCAATGAGATAGTCGTCACATCTTATGTGACGTACTGACTTTAAGATATGATTAAGCCACCATTGAATATCTATGTGCAGTGAGTCGGGGATGTTTATGACTTTTTCATAATCATCATCGTTTTTCAGGTTAAGAAATTTGCAGCGCTCCAGCTCCTTGGTGTGGAGAAGCCCGTATTCTATTCCAGGGCAGGCTGACACAAGTAGACCTGTTAATTGAGCTAATTTCCTAACTGAGCAGCGACGCAACTTCTGAAAGGCTTGTAATTCAGAACTGATGCGTGCCCTTTTTTCTTGGGGCAAGCTTAGGGTAAGCTCATGGGAGTTGATGATCATACCTAAATATTTACATTTCATGGAGGGTACGAAAATACTCTTTTCTTCATTGATGATGAAGCCAAGTGAAACTAGTAATTTTTTGGTAATGTCGAGGTTTTGTACACAATCTGAAAAGGTACGTCCCAGAAGGAGCCAATCGTCTAAATAAAGAGTCGAGAGCAAACCAGCGGTTCGAAGTAATTTTACTATTGGTTTGGTTATTTTTGTGAATACGAACGGGGCTGTATTAAGCCCGAATGGTAGGACGTTAAACTGGTACAGTTTTTGACCATATCTAAATCGAAGATATTTTTTGGAGTTCTCATGAATTTTTACTAAGAGGTAAGCGTCCTTTAGGTCGAGGGTAGACATCCAACAATCTTGTGTAACCAGTTTAATAGCTGTACGGAGGTCCTCCAACTTAAAATGATCAGTCTTTATGAAGCGATTAAGGTTTTTGAGATTTAAAATAAATCTATATTTTCCATTAGGCTTGGGGGTAAGAAAAATGCTTGATATAAACTGGCCCTCGCATGGTTCACATAGGGATACCGCACCGATACGTAATAAATCACCTATTGCCTCATTGAACTGTCTTTTTTCTTCAGTGGACTGTGCTGGGGTAGACGGAATATAGTTTTGAGTTGGTGGACTAGAGAAGGGGATTTTATAACCGTCAATCCAAGAGAGGACTGTGCGGTCCTCAGTTATAAGAGACCATTGAGTTTTAAAAAGATGTAAGCGACCGGCATACTCAACTGTATTTACAGGCGGCGTCGAGTTTGAGCAGGGGGCGGCGGCGGCGGCTGCTGACGCGGCCACGGCCTCGATGAGTGCGCGGGCGGCGGCGGGGCTGCGCGCGCTCTCGCTGCAGGCTCGCGGCTCCTCTGCGGGGGGCCCGACTGCCTGTAAGCCGGACCGGGAGCCTTCCTGTTTAAATTCCTCTGGTTAGGGAATTTTGATCGCTTCGCTGAGTTAGATTGGTCAGCTTTAAGCTCGACCCCTGATTTATTTATTGACTTCGCTGCCTTTAGCGTGTCAGCTAACGTTTCCCCAAACAGAAAAGCGTCAATCTTTGTGCTTGAAAGATGTTCCGACATGTCCTTTTTCAGTGAAAACAATATAAAGTTTCTTCTTGTCACTGAGTCAGCGTGCTGAACGTCGCACATTAACCTGCCAAGATCCATCAATTTTTGAAGTAACTCCTTGTCTTTGTTTTCAGTGTTTAATTGTGTTGTGATTATATCACCCAGGCATGATATTGCACTTGCCACCTGCTTTTGTTTGGCTTCAATTCCTTTATCGCGTTTTATGAAGCTTTCTTGCATAGCGGCTTTGACTTCCGGATTTATTTTAGGGGAGTCAATACGAAGACAATTTCCAGGAAGCGGGTACTTTAACATTAGCTCTTTTCTGGTGTCTTTGTTTAACCCCTCTGAGGCTATATGTCCAAATCGAGATGCTATTTCTTCATGGATATCTTTTCCACGTTTTTCCGCTAGTGAAGGGTCTTCACCGAGGATTTCCAGAACTTCAGTGTCTAAACATGTGTTAGACTGCGCAGTGACTGTGACCTCCTCTTGTACGGGTGGCACGGACGTGCCAGGCTGTTCTTGGGGAGCCAGTATGTCGTTTTGGATATCATTTGTTGGTAATGATTGCTCAATGACATTGGTGTCCATGAATTCGAACGTTTCCGGTTCGTGTTCATCGCTCAGCCAATCAGATGGCTCTAGCGCATCGGGTAAATCTAGAAAAAAACACGAAAATCGGTTATGATAATCGGTTTTATTAAGCGTGCGGTGAAATAGCCCCAATGGCTATTCAGGTTACACACTTATTATCATCGCAACGTAAATACGTCGAGTTTATAAGGGTAGGTAGGTGCTAGTTTTTTTCATTTTTAAAATGGATTAAATAAAACTACAGAATTGCACATAATTGATAACAAACGTTATCTTGTTCAGGTTAGGTAACAATCCCCAATGAATTGAACGCCAACCGTCACATTTAAATTGCAACGAAAAAGCCCCAATGGCTGATTCTGGTTTGCATTACGTACCCATAACAACACGTTAATAAAGTTATCACTTTCACTTTTACAAATAAGTATTAGTAGGTACATACCTGTTTCAACGCCGTAGGCGGTTTCCGGTAATTCCTCGGTTGGTTCCACGGTATTATTGGTTTGAATTTTCTTTTCTAGTTTACGCAATTTTCGCATTAAATGATCAAGCTCTTCTTCACACGTCCTGGATACTTTACGTTTCGGCATAATGCGCACGAAATAATGGTACTTGAATTATTTAGGACGATAGTGTCTTCAGTGGCCGAGCACTAAACTGCGAATGGGGAACCAGCGTAATAGCGGGCACCGAGTAATACGAGTACCTACACTACCTACCCACAAAAAAAAAAAAAAAAAAATAGGCAAAGGAATATTCTCAACTAGTGCTGAAGTGGCGACCTCTATGCGATACTACATGTAACTACTAATCTTGAGGACGAGGCGTGAAGTATAATTACGAGTATATTAGACAACGTTATTGTGAGCTAATAATATTTTATGATAAGAAAAAAAGTGTAAATGATGGGTATAACGAAGCCAAAGGGCTTGTTTTCCCCATTATTGTGATCATTCTTTTGTTGTGGACCTGGAAACCTTCTAGTTACGGAGATATTGGAAGTCAAACTTTCAACTTTTCCATGTCTTTCTTTTAAATTCAAGTTTGTAATGTTATTAATTTACTTTGAATACCTACCTTCATAAACTGTGTACTACTACAATACATCCCTCAACACAATGCAAAACAACCTTCCAAAATTTATTTCCCCGCTATACTTTTTGCGTTTAGTTTGACGCTTGGTTGTATTGACGCAGAATGCTTGATTCTTTGCTTCGTGAACGGTCACACAAGGGTAAATCTTGTCAAAGTAAAAATACTATAATATTATAGATACGTACAACTATATGTAAGGATATATTGTGTTAGAAGTTTGGTTTGGAACGAAACACGCTTCGATTTAATTGTAGGTCTCACTCTCAAACAGTAAAACGTACCAACGTCAGGCATATCTGTATACAAAATCACGTATGTAGGTGCGAGTTAATATTAAATAATCTAGTTAAACATGTGATAAACCTAAAACTGTGTTATTCTGTTTTTACTAAGTTCGCTTATTTTAAAGCAACACTTTACTAGTGGCAAAATGATACTACGGTTCTGACTTAGATGGCAGTTGCTTTACTATGTAATTTATTATTTCCCTAAGGGTATCGGCAGACCTCGTATAAGACGGGGGGACAAACTGAATAAAACCAACGACCATGGTGGTCCATATTAGCACTGAATCATACCATTGTTACTAATACTTAATACTAACAAAACTAGGTAGTTGTAAATAAACTTTAATTTATCTCATTAGTGTATAAGTATGAGTGTCTGGAGACTCACCGACCCCTCAGTCAAACCATGACAACGGTTTTGTGGGGCTTAGTTTATAAGTCTACGTTGGTACCATCTTGGATAAATAAATAAAAAGAAGCAGAAAAGAATTGGAAGTCATGAGGTCATGGGGCCTTTGCCCAGCATTGGGATGACGCTGGCTACCGTATCAGTATCTATAAAGATGATTAATTTAAGGCAATGATAGGCAGTTATGCTTGTAAATGCACCTACGACCCATTAGGAAAGGATTGTACGAGGTGAAGTTTAAAACAAATACACAAATCAGATCTGCTACAAAAATAAGTAAGTTTCTGCTACATTCCCACCGAGATTTGTAACATAACAACACAATCTGATATTATTTATAGTTTTTCCCATAAGAGTTTTGAAACTAGAAAAAGAGAATTTCAGCAGTTTTTCATAGGTACAACTGAAGTTTCACGACGTGGGAAGTATATTGAAACGCTTTTTAGTTGTGGATTGAACGAACTAAAAATTCCTGTACCGTTCATCACGTCATGCTACTAATACCTACAGAGTTAGTTTGGCTGTCTATTGTTAATTTAGAATCTCATAATACAATTTAATACCATTTTTAGATGAAACATTGTCTTAGTACAAACACAAAATAATAATGCAATCACACTAATGCTACTCGTATAAAATCGTAATTTTTGTATATGTGTTTGTTTGGTCTCTTTCGCATGAAAACTACTCAGCGGATTTGGATGAAATTTTGCACACAGATAGTTTATAACATATATTAACACATAGGATTCTTTTATTTCAGTAGGTATGATCCCATGTGACAATTATCGGACTTCCCGTAGGCAGAAGCTAGTACTTGATAAAATAGTTTTGTAATACATATTAACAATTTGTAATTAATTAATCTAGCTTATGAAACAGGAAACATCATTGCGGAAATATCCCGGATGCGGCTATCGTATGTGTTCTTGAGTGAAGCTGGACAAAAGATTAGCGAATCGAGTACAAAAAAAAAACGTTATTGTAATTTCTGTCCACATGACTTCGTGTGCTCTTCTCTTTGGAGAAGAATCCTTTGTCAATATTCGAGTCCCTTGGGATATTTTATACTTGAGATATTTGCTAAATTATAAAGCCCCTGTTCGTCTTCTTTCATATCTTTTAATGGTTTTTATGTGTATCTGAGGAGTTCAAGGCTTAAGCCAAGCTTGACTAAGGTTGATCCGTGTATGAGTGTGAAGCAAGGTTTAGCCGTTGGTCCCGACTGTCATTAGTAGATCTTTACCAGTCGTTACAAGTAGTCAGTGGCCCGAAAGTCTGACAACCAGTCGTATTAAAGAGTATCGTATTACCCAGCATTAACGTCTAAAGTACTGGTATCCGACCCGGTTAGACTGGAAGCCGTCCCCAACATAATTGGGAAAAGGCTAGGTAGATGATGATGTATGTCTGGTCGTCTGCACTGCGGAATGGGCACCCAAAGCAGAAGCCATTAGGAGAGAAATCTCCATGAGACTGGCACGAGATCGTAGAGACTGGAACAGGCATTGAGAAGCCAGTACCAAGCAATAGGTGAAGTCAAGCTGGAAATGATGATGATGATGCTTGTTTTCATGATAAGTAATCTTGATCTTGAGATCCTGGTAAACGAGGGTTCGAACCCAGGCAGGCGCATTACTTTGTGTGATTTATTTGATCACCACTGCTCTCAAAACGGTGAAGTAAAACATCTTGAGGAATCTGGCATGTCCTAGAACCAAAAAATTGGACCGAAGACATGTGACATCTACCAATCCGCAATGGGCCCGCGCCCCATGGATTATTGCCCATTTTCCTTTTATAAAGAGGAGGCCTGTGTGCCAGCACCGGGGACATTATAGCCTGACAATGATGATGATGGTGATGGAACGTGATGCCGTAACGAACGTCTTGAAGTACCTTGGACTAACTGAGACAAACAGGATGTAGACCACCTCATCATGAATCCTTCACCCTAGCATTCTGTACACTAAACTCAGTAACTTTACGCAACAATTATTGCTGAGTAACAACTTTTTTTTTTGGAAAGAAAACTCTTGTTTTGTAGTAGAACTTAATGTACCGCACTCAAAACATTGTACTGATGGATGGATTGAATAGAAAGGGGGTCGTGGAGGTGTTTAAAGTAAAAATCATACATTAAAAACATGGAACTTTGACCCCAATTATCTCCGTAACTAGAAGGTTCCCAGGTATGGTGTAGAACAAAAAACAAGATCGCAATGACGGGGAGAACAAGTCTTTGGGCTACGTTAAGAGGTTTATACACCCTTTAAGTATTTATATATTTTTTTCATAAGCAAAAGGGTCATTATGCAGCACAAATATTTATACAGAAGTGTCTACTTCAGTACTAAGTCCTAGATAAATCTCGGCACATACTACAAAAGCTCGAAACTCTGTGTGACGTCACAGGCTTCGCTCGCTGTGCATCCAGGTGTTACTGCATATTATATACACTGTATACACTGCAAGGCGTAGAACTTGCTTATCGCAACGAACTTCATATGATAACTGCAACGATATTACAGTTGCGACTTGCAGACTTTGTGAAGAATGTTTTCGGTATTTTTGAAATAGAACGTGTTGGAGTTTTATTCTTTGTTAATATATTCGACTCAATGTCAGCTTAGAAGTTATGACACTTTTAACCCATCAAAAGTTCATCACTTTATAATTGACTAAATATTGCCCACGACTTTCGCCCGGTGGAAATTATTATAAAAATACTGTTTATCCCTTTTTTGAAATATTTTTCATTGATTCTCCGCTTCAATTGGTAGTAGCGTGATTATAGGCTATATAACGTTTCTCAATAAATGGGCTATCCAAATTCAAATCAATTTTTCAACTGGAATCAGAAGGTAGTTCCTCAGATTAGCCCGTTCAAATAAACGAACTCTCCAGCTTTAAAATAGTAGATGCTAGAAACAAGTCTACCAAGTTTAAACAATTTCAGAACTAATTAAAATCGTACCGAAATAAAGAAAGATCGCAGTACAAAACTTTTAAAGGGGAAACTGGTAAACTTGATGCAGCGCACAAAAAATCTTACAACACCAGATTCTTTTATGTTGCTCATAAAAATTCATTATACTTTACTTAAAAAAACAAAGCTGGACCAAAGTCGGTAACAAAATTTTGAAACACCCAATTTTCTTTTCAAGACTTATGTAAAATGGCCGCGGGCTCTGCCGTAATCCTCGGGCAAATGCCCTGAGATTATGTATATTGGAACATAATTGGATATAGGATAAGAAGGTAAATGAATGAGATCCTTCGTGACATTTGAGCTTAATGTTTTTTTTTAATACGTTTTTCATTCGTTACTACAGTAGGGCCAAGTTAAAAGATCACATTTGACACTTACAAAATACAACAACGTAACCTTGTAACGGCTGGCATAAAAATATTATTTATTTTTTTAAGTTTTGACAGTCCAGTTAATTTAGACATCGAAGGTTACAAAAATTCCGACTTGGCTGAAAATTGGTAGGATTGTTCAATACACTATTATAAAGGAAATGTGAAAAGTCCTCATCGATCCCGGCACGTGCATTAAATTTACTCGGGGTCAAATGTCACAAAAACGGGTTTATCGCGATTTTCAGCAAAACGGTAAGATCATAAAATTAGCTGAACAAAAATTGTAGATCAGATAATTATCTATTAAAATGTCTAAATGTTTTTTTCCTAAGAGCCACCGGTTTTGAAATATAACGATTCAAAAAGTTGAAAGAAATGTTAATCGAAGTTTTCCTTGAAATGTTCCACCTTTACACCATAAAGTGCCGATTGTGAGAAATCTACGCCATTCAAGATATTAAACTGATACTTTTCTGATAGCTCATGAACGAATGTATCCTCCGAAAACTGATTTATCAAAACAGTACCTACATCTGCCTTTGGAAAATAGGCGCCATAAAGGTCATCTTCTGAAAATTTCTTGAAAGTTTTCTTGTTTTTCGAGATCAGTTTCTCAAAATAAATGTATGACACGTGTCATGCAGATTACAAAACCGACTTTGTTGTCTCATTAGCTTTCCCAAATGTGAATGACCAAAAAACAACGATTGTTCATGAGAAGGTAGTATTTTAATAAAACTTGGTAGTACAGGTTTTCCGATGATAGAAACAGATCTTACATGATCTGATCGACCAGGGCCCGGCGCATTACGTCAAACAGCTAACATCACATAGCGGTAACAAGAAAATCTGCAATAAGGAAGACGGACATCGGAAAACCAGTCGTCATCGATCCCAGAACCTCAAGCTCAGCAGTGTGCTGTCTCGTTTCATCACTAGACCAATGACGCAGTCCATAGATACTAAAACCAGTTAATAATTATGTCACAAACAGCAGAAAGAGATGCTTTAACGGAAATGATGAACGGTCAATCATTAATCGCAATGCCCATCGCATAAACAGTGTGATAATGACGGTCGTAATTAGCCACTTAACCCGAACCAGGCCATTCGGGGTAATATCCGTGTTGATGATAAAATCAACCGTTTGGACCCCGGTTACATGCTGTTATAGTAACGATAATTATAGCAAAGGAGGTAGATATATTGTATAGCTTTTCGATTGATGGGGATCGATAAAACAATTTTAATACATGTGACACAAACTCTAAATAGGAAACAGTACATAATATTTTAAGATTACTCGACCAATGAAAAATATATCATCATCATCATTTCAGCCGAAACACGTCCACTGCTGGACATAGGCCTCCCCCAAGTGCCACATTGACCGGTCTCGTGCTACTTGCGTCCAGCGGATTCACCGGGTCATCGCTCCGCCTACTGGGAGGTCTTCCAACGCAACGTCTTCAATTTCGCGGTCTCCACTCCAGAACTGTTCGGCCCCATTGGCCATCCATTCGGACCCGCGTGGCCCATTTCCTCTCATAGAGAGGAGGCCGTGCGTTCCAGTAGTGGGAAAATTATAGGCAGATTGCGCTATATCAGGAAAATTAGATCATTTATTAAATGCCTGCAAATAAGGGCTTCGCACACTGTCCTAAGATCCGCACAGCTGCGGCTACTTAAAGGTAAACGTAGATTAAAAGAAAAAAGAAGACAAAGAGAGACGAAGAGAAAGAATTTGAAGTACTAGGAAGACATGATAGTGTAGATTCTTACTCAACCTTATTTGGATAAGTTACGAAGGCATGTTTCTTTTGGTCATGTTCGAAACGGCCACGCATAGAATCAAAACAGTAATGAGCTAAAAGTCATAAGCAGTTAGAAAATAATCGGCCAAGCCCAATCCCAACTATATGTTGGGGTTGACCTCCATTCCAACTAAATGCTGCTGAGGGCTAGTATTTTACATGGAATGACTGCCTGTCTGACCTCCACAATCTAGTTAGTACTGGGTAATACGACACGACCTGAAAAGCCTGGTAGTCAGACTTTCGGGCTACTGACGACTGTCAAAGAGATCTTTGACAGACTACCGGAACCCACAGTTTACCGTGCTTTCCGAGGCACGGAGTAAACTCTTTTTAATAGATTGTTATCCATCCAAGGACCTACCTAGGCAAGTGCGGCTGAACCTTTAAAAACCTGTACATCTGTTATTAATTAGCCACGAGCTCCTCTTTAAAAAAAAAGATAGTACTTAAACGTATTGATAATTATCAGAACACACTTTGTACCAATAATACTTTTAATTCCGTAAGTGCCCAATTGAACCGGAATTCGCCGGAGTGAGATTAAATCCGGAATTCTTGTAGCTCTTACTCAAAGCGGATTTGAAATTTCATCGTTATTATTATGAACGTGTTTATAGAAATTATCAAAATTATAGACGATCATTATCGAATATCAATTTGTTATTTATTAACTTCATAACTGAAAATGTCGAGCAAGTAAGTACATGCTGAAGTTTCCATTTGTTGCTTAAATAACGAAGCCATCGAGAACAATTGTCAATTATGACACGATTTCAATTACCGAGAAGTATTTATAGAATAGTACTGTGATGCGTTGAACACAATATTTATGTGACTAATCGGAGCAGAATTGAGACAAATTTAGATCAACTGAAAAATAAAGAATAAATAAATATCGCTGGACGTTACACACAGCGCCACAGTGCCACACTAAGCAAGGCTTGTGTCGTGGTCACCAGACAGTATACTACATATGTACTTTTTTGTTTGTAAATACATACATATTATACATATAAACATCCATGACTCGGAAACAAATGTACATGCTCATCACACAAACATTTGCTCCTACCGGGATTCGAACTCGGGACCCTAAGAACGTAAGGCAGCCTCACTACCGCTGCGCCATTCGGGTCGTCAAGGTCATTATTTTAAGATGAAAATGACACTTAATGGTCGAGGTCGATGATCTGATCATGTTTGCGAGGCTAACATGGCCAGAGATTGCATAGGATAGAGAAGTATGGAATGAGAAAGGAGAGATCTTAGCCCAGCAGTAGGACACCATGTAAGCTAGCAAAAATAAAATCCATTGATATGACACCTGTTTTCATAAGCCTCAAAAAGACAATTATCTTTTGAAACGTCTCATCAAATTTCTCAACTATGTTGGATTCTGCTTCTAGTCTAACTGGGTGCGGTAGGACACCAGTATTATATATGGAGCGTTTGAAACACGTATTGTTACGGAGTTTAAGTCAAACTGAACTAGATTGCCCCGCTAGTCTAGAGATCACGAGCGTATAGTTTCGATTACTAAGTCAGGAACAATGTTATTAGGTTTTTTCTTCAGGAATTTCAGCCACGGAGTCGGGATTTGTGCCCGGTTGATGGAAATAGGCAACCGTATTACGCGGGACTTAAAGTTAGCTGGCAAAATGTGGGTGTGCAGGAGTGAAAGCCAAAGGTGTTCCTAACACCTTCGGAAATAAAAAGCGTAAAGTTATGACGATGATGTCGTTGACGAAAATACAGAAAATTATAAGCGGACACTAAAACGTATCTAGCACAAAAATAACAAGAAAACCCTACTCCAAAATCCCTGTAACATCCATGTCCTTGAAAATTTTATACCAGACACTGCACCATGTCAACATAAATTCTCCCAGTAAGCTTTATTAACACTACATATTTTAAGACTCCTTTTGTGCCAGACTAAAAGTTTATTAATAGTGCGAAGTAATTTGCAAGTGTTTGCCGTGCCAAGTATTTCTAGTTGATACTTCATTGTAAGTTAGGCTGAAGGCACATTGGCTGAAGATTCGCGCATTCACACTTGGTGGGAAGATTGGCATGTGTCACTTAATGTACTAGATGTTAGGTGTTTAAAGCTTGTAAATAAATAAGCAATTTTAAACATAATAATAAAAATAAGAAATGATTAGATAGACTATTATTATTATTAGAGACTATTATGACAAGTAGATAAATGGAAAATAAATATTTAATAGAACAAGTTATAAAGCGCTTTTCCTCTCTCTATTTATTTACTTTGAAAAATTGCTGTGCCCTACAGGGTCCATAATTGTCACTTTAATTTTATTTACCACCATTCATCACATTATGGTTAAAGCAATAAATGATTTTGATTTGATTTGAATGGTTAGGTTTTGGGTGTCAAGTTGTATGTGTCAGGTGCTTGCTTAGCTATTTTTTTCTCAATTTAAGCTTGGCTACTCGGAGATTCACTATGTGAGACATGCAGTGCGGCACGAAACATTAAGGTATTCTTCAAAAGACGATTGCAAACGCTACCACAAACTGCAGCACTTATATCACCTAATTGCAGTGACAGATCGTGGGCGATATGGTGACAGATGGTAATAATGCCAACTACAGAAGCCATGCAGTAGCAGCCTAGTGGTGCGATCGTCGGTCAGTCAAGTCAGAGGTCTCGAGTTCAGAACAAAAATAAAAAAAAAACGCACTTCATTTTTCGGATTCATATGCGTATTGTATTGATATTTCTTGACGGTATGTTAAGTCAAGTCAGAGACCCATGTCAGGAACTATAAATAACCACATAAATAAGAAGAAGAATCCTTACAGTTACTTAGAATAAAACTAGTCATGTCGATGTCATTTGTCATTGAGATTGGGCGACATAACTGGTGCGGTTTTGGAGTAATACTGGGAGTGTAATTGTGTGCTCATTACACCAGTAAAATTAAACGTTGGTTTCATCTTGCACGCAGTGTAGCAATAAGCGATGTTTCTACCCATCTGTCAGCACCCTTATAGAACCTTTGATATTTACTTTTTCCTTTGAAGTATCGTTACTAAGTTGTTCATTATCACAAAGCGTCTTTCTAGGTATAAAGATATTAATTTTGACATGATTATTCTGATACTTAATGATCAAAGTATTAAAGTTTTAATTTTCATTAAAATCACATTTTAAGTATTCCACACATTACTTTTTATGCAAATAACTTTACTATAAGCTTATACAAAAACCCGCCCAGCCTCCTATCTCCATTTCCAGTTGCCGTTGACAACAGCCCTGGCATAAAAAGGCTAGTATAAAACCCCCATTTATACTAAGAACAACCCCGCCTTTTCGACGTGTAGTCTATGACGTACAATCGTATTGACCTTCAAAGAATCCATAATCTTACAAAACATAAGATCACGCCTGCAATTCCCGAATGGTTAGGCAGAGGTGTACCAAATAGTACAGACCAATTTCGCCAATCGGCTAACACCGGTCAAAAAAGCCTTTATGTCTACGTAATAAGGGTGTTACTAATACCATTCGCATCGGCTCGGCTCGGACGCCGCGTCGCGACGACGCCGGCCAACGGCGAAACGAGCCGTTTGTCTATTATAAGTCGAGTAGTGTGGTGATACGCACTCGGCTTAAGCCGATTCCGCGTCGATAAATGTGGGGAGACCCTAAGTCATTTGATAGGGGGTAGCTGTGACCCAGTGGTGGAGGCTTCGACTCACGAACAGTAAGTCGTGGGTTTAGAACCCAGACAGGCACATTACTTTGTGTAATTTATTTCATCACCGCTGCTCTCAAAACGGTGACGGAAAATATCGTGAGGAAACCGGCATGTCCTCGAACCAAAACTTCGAAGACATGTGACATCTAACAATCCACACTGGGCCCGCGTGGTGGGTTTATAGCCCATTCCCTCTCATAGAGAGGAGGCCGTGTCCCAGCAGTGGGAACATTAAAGGCTGATGATGATGATGAATAGGGGGCGAGCCTATTGCCATCCACCGTGACTGCTACTGAGAAACGACGATGATTTTAATTGCGCCGAAACAACATAACAAACAATTTTTGTTACTCATGTTGTGTATTCTTTATTTATTTGGTAAATTAGGGAACATGTGCCCTGGGAGACAACATACGTCAGAAAGGCGTAATGAGGTACGTACGAGAAGACTTTTGTTGTAGGGATGATTAAATTTTGTATAAAATTGTTCCGCTGCAAAGGAAAGATATAATAACTATGTATGAAAGAGACTTCCTGATGACTACTTTAATATAAATACAATAACAGATAAGGCTCATCCTAAACTAAGATGAATTTAAGTAGATTTATTTATTTGCTAATGACCTTAAACCAAGCTAAAGTTGGGCTGGCCACGTAGCGCTAATGCAAACGTATGGGTAGGCAGAGATCGTCCGTCACTCTCTGGATGCCAATTTCGAGGTAGACCGCGGCGAAGTTGGTGTGATGATCTCATCTTATTTGCCGGGCGAACATGGCCAGCCAGATATCGCACAAGACCTGAGACTAGATCTGAATGGAAGTATTTAGCTTAGCAGCTTATGACAGGCTATACCAATAAAACTATCTTTTTTTTTGGTGGTTGAAGATTCGTATGGAAGTTTGGTGAGAAAACTTATTAACTAAGTTTGAACAAATTGTTTTATGAAACGATTGACTGATTTTGTCACCCTACACGCAGTACTTCTGGACGCGGCGCGTATTGTTAGGAGGTTCCTCTCTCAAGAGCCCTTACCACCGGTAGCTTGTAGCCTGTTCCCAGCCAGCGCTGCGCTAGTAGGCTACTATTTTATATTTGGTTTCTATATTGGAATATTTAAAATGTAATTAATAATGTTTATAAATGAATAAACGAAAATAATTTAAAACACGTTCATATTTTGATCTTGTTAATTCTGTTTTGAACAGTTAGATGAAAGGTTAAATACTACTACACTATCTTTTGTTGGATACAGTAAAATTACATTGGGATATAAGGTCAAGACCCTTTATGTAAGTACGGGCAATTTGTATTTATAAGTAATCTATTCCATTAGGATACAATGGGGTTCATTTAGAATCAGTTACCATCACAACATCGATATAAGAATTTTTATACAGTTGTCTTTTTTAAACTTGCACGATCAGAACACAAATTATAATTAATATATGAAAACGGGGGTTTTACAGTTACTAAACTTGTAAAACAAGAGTGCCAAAACATGTTGTCATAAGGTGGTCCAAGCAAAATGGTAGGAGGCACTAGATTTATCAGAAACTAGCGTTTCACTTGCGACTTTGTTCGCAAACAGTGTAATATCTCGGCTAATTCGCATGATATAATTATAATTTATAGCGTATGTTACTTCCTGATAATTTAACTTTCTATTGGTATCAGAATTGTTAAAATCGGTCAAGTAGTTTCAGAGCACAATTGACGTACAATTTGTAACAGTCTCTTGTTTCAGTACAAAATTGAATGTTGAATTGCTACATTACACGCGAATGCTCCGGTGAGGGGAACGCCCGAAGGCTAGCCGGCTGTCATAACCAGAGATCGGTTCAGGTAGAGTATATTTGCCTTTACTTCAAGTGAGTTAGCAACATATGGATAATACCTCTGTATCCAAGAATGATTTGAAGTTCTGCGTTCAATGATGTGTCAATCACATGGTAAGAGGCACATTGAACATTAATATTAAGCTTGAAAGGTCTCGACTGATGAAGATACGCTCCGTCCAGCTCAGATCCAGATCCAAAACCCCGAAAGCTTTTAGCTTTAACTCCAGAATCGTTTCGAGTGCCTAGGCAGCTGCCTAGTAGCGCTGTATTCGTCCACTAAGCTTAGTGGACGAATACAACTATGGATTCTTGGAAACTGTCCATATGACCGGGTCTATGTTCTTCAAGGCACGTCGTACAGATCAGAACAAGAGACTCTCCGACCACACTCTCATGAAACTACCGCGTTGGTCTAGCGTTCTATTTCCAGGTTGGGCTAAGTGTTATTGGGTTTTTCCATCCGGAATTTTTCGACTCGCCTCTCTATTATTCGTGACTTAAACATAACTGGTAGGTGTACTTTTAGATACACCTCTGTCTAATCCTTTGGGGACTACAGGCGTGATGTTATGGTATTTCAAGTTCTGAAATAAAGCTGTTAAATTAGAGAGAGAGGTCAGAGATAATTAAATAATTGAACTATGCAAACCACATAATAAAACATATGGAAACGGGTAAAGCCCGACGTTTCGACTGGATTGCACCAGTCGATTTCGCGGGTAGATTGAAGTATTGGAGGTACCGCCACAGCAAAGCAAAGGCGTTTATTCCACTTCCCTCACTTGGTTTCATAAATCCCCGCAAACATGTCTGGTCAGCTGGTGCAATCCAGTCGAAACATCAGGCATATTTTAAAGGTAAAATTCGCGATTAATACCCGTTTTCATATAAAACATATAAAAACGGGTATTTCTTCTGTGTTCTGATCGTGAAAGTTCAAAAAGACTATGCAAACCACTAAGAAATATTAAAAGTTAAATTGTAACCATATTCTGTCGTTTGACAGTCACAAACTTTTATCACTTCTTATTTCAAACTTCGCCGAAAGAAGTAAGTAATATTTAAATTCATTCGCTCCGTCCTATTTATGAAGTCTATGACTAAATTGTGAAAGTACGATACGCGAACTTTTCCACTTCTTATCTTTTTCCGTTGAGTTCTGAACGATCACTGCTAAGTTCCGCCATGGTAATGCTCAACGAACTGTGAAATGAAACTTGAAAGTTCGTCTTTGCAATTTTTTTTTAGATTTTTAGCAACGATTACGGTGTTACTTTTGTAAACAGATTGCGCTAGGTCTAGATCAAGCAGTTTTCTCCCAGCTTTAAGGCTGACCTACTGTGTATACATCATGGAATAAATTAATAAATAATTCTGCGCAGAAAATATTGCTGAGATGACTTTTTTTCTGGTGAAATATTTTGGACTCAATGCGAAACAAACAAATGCAAACGTGCGTCACGCGCGTGTTGAAACCTGCAGGGGTTATAAATGTGGGCTGCGGGCCTGTTCGAAAGAGATACCGTGGCCCCGGAACATAAAGGGCGAGGAAAGAACATGGATGGGTTTGAGTCAGTAAAAGTCTGACACTCCCTCCCGCTCCGCCCATAGTGGGAGAAGTTATTTGATGATTTCCCATCCAGAAAAAAAAATAGGGTGTTATAAATGCATTTAAAGTTATTATAACATAAAATCAACATACTTACACGAGTGATTAAGTTGGCCTTTGACCTTTAATATCTCCGTAACTGGAAGGTTCCCAGGTTTAGAAAGATAACATTATCGCAATAGCGGAGAGGTTATGTGCTTTTCGGCTTCGTTAAAGTTCTTTTAACACCTATTATGTTTTTCAGTGAAGCAATAACACGAATAACACCCGCTTTTACAACAACAATAATTTACTAACAATCTCCAATTTACTTGCTAATCGCCGCGATTACGGCAATATTCGACGCAATTTCATTGAAATGGACTGGAAATCAGTGCGATAGGTTCACTAATCTAACATTTAGCTTGCTACTAACATAACATGGCGCTTGTATTTATTAAACATACACAATAACATTCCATAGAGGTGTATGTATTAATTAATAATCTCAAAATAACATAACATAATATAACGCATGTAATCCCTGAAAGCTGAGATGTCTCTAGTAAACCCACATTTTGCCAGTTACGTTTTTTACCCAAGTAATAGACTTGTGTCCTGAAAAAATCTAATTAGTTCGTCAGTTAGATTATCAAAATACACCGTGACTTTTTAGTCGTCTTACAAAGGCAGTTCATGTATCCAATGACTAGTAAACGTTCATAATAAAAAAATAGGTGTTTATGAGATTTGAATAATTTAAAAAAAAAAAAAATATTCATTATTATGACGCAAGGCATAGTTTTGTCTCGTTGAAAATGGTGATGGAATAATCTGCTCGACTCGTGCGCTAGGTAGGTGTACTCCACTACGTAAACATTTTAACAGGTTGTTTCATATTTCTAATGTATTATTTATTTTTCTTCGTACCTTTCTTTTCTTTCTTTCTTTTTTTCTTTTTCTTTCTTTCTTTCTTTCTTTCTGTATTTTTTCTTTTCTTACGTAAACCAAAATTGACGAAGATTCGACGCTTTTAAAAATTCTCAATACGTCACGCCGTGCTATAATTTTTAGTGCGTTGTGACGTCACGAGCCCCCACTCCCGAGTTTTAATGCGTTTTATCTTTGTCAATATTCATTGATTTACAAAAACAAAAATACGTGTCCATTATTTCCCAATACTCTAACTGACGGATAAAATAGATTTGCAATTTATTGATGGTGGAAACTAGCCTATTTAGGGGAAGCCGATTGCCATTAAATAGGCACTAATCCAACCTCTGTGACATCTACTAAGAAATTACTGATGAAAGATCCAAGATTTAGAAAGATTAGATAGATTTTAGACATAAAAATATTTCAATTTACTCACAGACAGTAGTGGTCGCATTTGCAAAAGTTTATAACTGCAGAACGTGAGAATCTGGATGCGTTAAAAAAATAAATACATAAATTAAAATTTAAAAAAAAATGGCAAAGTTCTTCCTTTTCCTACTACCTTTTTCTTATACTCCCACAAATTTCGCCAGTTTTGTTTAATGGGACTTAAACCAAACTAGTGAAATGTGGGTGTACGGTCGAACAAGCTAATTGGTATACAGTTTAACCCACAAGTTACATTGTAAAGTGTAAACCAAATAGCTTTTTCGACCGTACCATGAGAGGTGTATCTAATGGTTCACCCACATTTTGCCAGTTTGCCTAACCGGCGCTTTACAGGTGTTCACTAACAGTTAACGCATTGCTGGAAAAAAATGGTAAAATAACTCAAAATAAAAATCGTCAAGAAAGAATTTGTTTTGTATTTTAGCATCAAAATTTCCACAAGTGTTCGTCATTAAATTAACGCACTAAAGGGGTTTTAATATGTATACCCCAAGGCATGAAATAGGGGGTAAAAGTTTCGATGCCATCTCGTCACTTTTGCCCCTGGGAAATCCTATCAGGCCCAGCATTTTACTACTAAATCACTTGACAACTAAGCTACGTTTAAGTCTAGATTACTGTCGCCTAAGTTTATAAGCCCTACGTATAATGCAGGTGTCGCTTTGATCCCTAATAGTTAGTTTAAGCCCCCAGTGGCCCACTGGCCGCAACCTTTGTGTTCATAATATCCACTTTAAAGGCGGAATTGTTGGGACCAACATAATAGGTCTCTGTTTGGGATTAGAGCTGCTTCAGAAGTACACAATGGACAAATATGTATGGTGTGTACTGTTTATAAATTCTTGATATACATTTACGAGTATGACTTTGAAATTGAGCTTGTGTGTGGGAATAGGGTGTGGGTGAAGTTATTATTTAGGAGTATTTTGGCTTTATTGACGTATATGTAATCTAGCTTGTGCCCGCTGTTAAGATGACGTGCTTTTCGATAATTCTTCCACGGAATCATATTACCGCGATAAAAGTATCCTATGTGTTAAGAGAGGTTATAGACTATATAAGGTGACTGGTAATTAGTGGACGAAACTTTAACACGATAACAATTAACAGTCTGTGTGCCCATGATAACAATTAACTTTTAATGTTGGACCAAAGCTGAAATCGCGAAAAAAATATCAGCTGTCCAGTACATTAGGTGAACATAAATGTACTGAAAAGCTGATATATTTTTCGCGCGTTCTGGTTTGGGCCCATAGTAAAAGTTGTGTGTTATCATGAGCACAATATCGTGTTAAAGTTTCGTACACTAATTGCCAGTCACCATTATGTGCGCCAAATTCCATCTAAATTTGTTTTGAAGTTTTTGCGTGAAAGAGTAACAAACATTCATCCTGACAACTTTTAGCATTTATAATTAAAGTACATAGATGGTTGATTAAGAAGCTCGTGGCTAAATAATAACAGACGTTCGGGGTCATCTTTAGGTTAAGCCGTGCTAGCCTAGGTTGGTCTGTGGATGGGTGACCACCCTTACATACCGAGTTTCCTCCGTGCCTCGGAAAGCCATTATTGTCATTTTGGCCATCTTTGGCAGTCGTAACAGGTGGTTAGTGGCCTAAAAAGTCTGACAACCAGTCTTACCAAGTATTTACTGGGTCGTGGAGGTCAGATAGGCAGTCGCTCCATTTAAGGTATACTGGTATTCCGCTGCATCCGGTTAGATTGGAAGCCGACCCCGACTTATGTTGGTAACTCAAGTTGGTAAGCTACATTTTATTTGATTTCTATTTTCGTGACCAAATCTCTATTTCTCTTTTCTTTCTCTTTGTTGAAATCTATTATCCCATTAGCCAACATGTTTTGCACGGTTAGTAATTGCAAAAGTATAACTACTGTACGAATTAATACTGTCATAGTCAAACTGATAAGCATACTGATTGTTTGGTTAAAATATTATTACGATGATTGTAAAACAACATGATAATTGTGTCACCTAATTTTGGTAGACGATAAGAATATCATTTAATAGTAAAATAAAATTATATGTTTATTTTAATTATTGTAATTAGAATGTTTGCTTTAGGTATAGTTAGCTACACAAGCATCATTATTTATTTATTTATTAATATAGGTTCACCAACAGCTTCTGTGTGTGGTATACATAGGTTACAATTACCAGCATTCACAAAAAATTAGTGTAAAACACGAGGGAAAAGCAAAGCAATAAAAATGAGTCCATAGCTCTAGACACGAAATACACTATTAAACCTTGCATTTACGAGTTTACTTTTCAAAAACATACGCTGTGGTTTTACAAATTAATTTCAATTAAAATAAAAAGACAAGATATATTTATAACTAGCTGACCCACGCAACTCCGTCTGCGTCACATAAGAGAGGGAAAAAATCCCCGTTTTTGCAACATTTTTCATTCCTGCTCCGCTCCTAATGGTCATAGCGTGATGTTTTATAGCCTAAAGCCTTCCTCGGTAAATGGACTATCTAACACAAAAAGAATTTTTCAATTTGAACCAGTAGTTCCTGAGATTAGCGCGTTCAACCAAACAAACAAACAAACAAACAAACTCTTCTGCTTTATAATATTAAGTATAGATTTTGTGCTACACAAAAATCTAAACAACCGTCGCCATATTGTTTTTTCAATGCACGTTCAGATGGACTTTAATAGATGACTCTGCACTGGAGTGTAAACGTGATGTTGCTTTGGAGTGTAAATATCGCTGTCACGACATTACAAGAATGGATGGGCGCTAATGAAAGTGCCAAACTCGTAGCCAAATTGTGTGTCGACTCAATTCATATTGCCATCAATACGTTTAGAAGAAAAATGCAATTCACAACACAATAAACGCAAATGTGAAAAAAGCGCCCCCCTTTAACGTCATTTGAGTACCAAAACATCAAAGTAGTTCAGTTTGTACTTCTATTACCAATTACTTAACGATGACAGACGCACACATCACAATCCCACATTTTTCTTTTATTTAAAAAAAATAGTACGCATAAAAATCTCATGCAAAACAATAGACAGTCGGAAGCGCCTAGTCATTGCACTGACAATTAATAACACTGTCACCATTACTGCCACTGACAGCAGTTGAAATGTTTAAGCGACGCTCAAACCACTTGTGAACGCAAGTGTACACAATAGGGGTAACCTCAAAACGTTGATTTTGACGTGGCAACTAGAATACAATAACGTGTTTTTTTACGCGGCATTATGTTGGTACGTTGACACTTGACGCTCGGTTTTCAAGAGACAGTATGAGAGTTGGATTAAGGGCAAAAGGATTTTTGTTGTGCGCGAATTTAAGGTCAAGATGAACTTATACATCAAGGGATTCTCATGTTTGAATGGAATCACGAGTAGGATTATGAGATTTTTTAAATTATGAGATTATTTCTCCCAACATTGCAAAATGGGATGTCAACATTTCGATTCGATTCTTTTATTTTCGATTCTTTCGTTCTGGTCTTATCCAGAGGTTCTCAAATAGGGGCCTAAAAATGCGGCGAAATGGTTCCAGTAAAGGATGGTACGGCAGTGTTTGCTTCGCGCTCGACTTGGCGGGGGCACTACCGTGCCCCCAGATTAAAAAAAAAAATTAAAATATAACTTTAGCTTCAGAAGTCGGTGACCTTTGTTTGATTGGTTCAGTTTTTTTACCACCGGCTTCTGAAGCTAAAGTTATTTTTCAATTTTTGTGTTTATATAAGTCGGTTTTATTTTTTGCAAAAAAGTTTTTATTTTTCACTTTTTAGTGTTTGACATGCGCTTACCCCTTTACGGCGTACTGGCGTGATGTTATGTCATTAATTAACTGGTGTAAACAATAGACAGACATGAGATTTCAGCAAACCCAGTCCATTAGTTATTTATTGATGAGTTCCGTTAGCTATCTCCGAAGTTCTTCATCAGATCTTCACCAAATTGAAGGGGGACCACTCCGAGAAAGTACTCTTCCGAAATCTATCCAAATCGCTTCATGTGTGCCTATAAAGTTTGAAGAGTTCTCTCTATTTCTCCAGGATCCCATCATCAGATCCTGACTTGATGATTATGAGACCACCTGTGAAGCATACCCTTTCAAACAAAATAAAAATAATCCAAATCGGTCCAGCCATCTTCGAGTAATCGGGGAACATACATAAAAAAAATACATAAAAAGATTCCGACGAATTGAGAACCTCCTCCTTTTGGAAGTCGGTTAATAAGTGAAAACGATGATAAAAGCTTGTGAGGATTTTATTGTTAAGCTGTTGTAGAAATATAAAACGCGTTGAAAGCGTATCTCACCTTGTCTACACCTTTTGGTGTAGATCAAAGTCACAAAGATGAATATTTGAAGTGCTTTTAAATGTTTGTGTTTGCTATTGAAAGTAGGTACTCTAACCTCTAGCAAACATCTGAAATATATAAAGTTTCTAATACTAATCTAATATCATTCCAAAACTTGGATGGACAATAACATTTCGAAATCAAACTCCCATCAGAATGATTGACAGAAAAACTATTATTACATCTCTATATACTCGTAGTTCGGCGATGAATTATTTATCAGCCACGAAGAATAGAGCCCAAAACTTGCACAAAGGGAGAAACTTGCCCTCGGAACATGCAAAAAAGTTTTATTTTATTCTTTTGACCGATTTCTTACGAATTATATTATTGAAAAAGTTCCAAGTTTTTGTTGTGTGCCAGTATTTGAGAGAGGAAACGGGATTTTGAGGAATTATTTTTTTGTTATGGCCTATACTTACCTGAACCTGTGTACGTAACCAGAAAAAGAAAAGAAAGAAAAATATTTATTTGACACAATCCATAATTATTAAAAAAAAAGATACAAAATAAGGAGAAAAACAAAATAATTATGTACTGTGTGCCTCACGGCTGCGCCAAAAAAGTTTATTTCAGCATTCATTGCCAGACAAATGCTCCTGTCTGACTACGTATAGAAAGCTACGTATAGAGAAGCATTAAGTTCGTGGTTTTATTTTATAAAAACATAATTTATAAGGATCTCACGAATACCCCTGATCTTTCAACAATGTAATCATTGTGATTCACAGAATCAAGTTGACGAAAAACGACAAGGAGACGAATGTCTCCTGAATGTTTTTACTTGACGCATGTTGTAGAAATATTTGAAATATTTTTACAGTATTGAGTCAGATAGGCAGTCGCTCCATTAATATAAAATGCTAGTACTCAGCTGGGTTGGCACACTCCTTAAATTGACCCCTAGATAGTTGAGAAAAGGATGGGAAAATTATTAATTTTACGGGTGTAAAAAACACCCTTAACAAAGCCGAGAGGCACTTTTCTCTTTTATTTTTTTTTGTACTGGACCATGCCTGAAAACCTCCTAGTTATTTATTAATTATTTATATTGGAAGGCAAAGTTCAACTTTTTTACAAGTCATAATTGTTTTAAATTTACGTTAAATACATATAAAAACTATTATTCAATGCATTTATCAGCAGTGTTTAGAGTACGTCATGATCCCATTGAGCGCTACCATAAATCTTGATATTCTCACCAAAAAAAAGTCGTTTACCAGCTATAATTTTTGCGCAATGTTACTTAATTTTAGCTTTGTTGACGATTTATGATCTTTGCTTTTACACTCTGTATACCTCTGTCTGCAAACCAATTTTCCCATTTAACCCTTTAATTATTTTATTCCTGGAATAAAACTACTGAGAAACGTTTCCCTGAAATTACAGCACATCTTCCAAAATTTCATCGAACTTCGCGAATCGACAGCTTTCTCAATATTTTGTTTATTCTTCTGCAAATTGATCTCATTTTTTTTTACATTCGACCTATTGAAATGAAAAATTGCATTCTTCATACAAAAAAACTGTTTCTGAGCAGTTTTAAAATTCAGTTTTTCTAGTGTGTAGTATCGGTTTTTGTTCTAGTATTTTGTCAAAAAAAAAACATTCAACTTTGAACTAGGTCGAGTCTTAGTTCAAAGTTGAACGTGTTTTAATTATAATTCCTAACTTCTCCAAATGTTATTAAAAGTGGCGGTAGATATTGTGAAACATTTGCTGCAATCTCGTTTAATTTCATACTAAATAAACTAAATGAACAACACTAATACTGTGACGTTTGGGATATCTTCCGAGATTATTTATTTAGATTTTTTGGAAACTCAACATAATTAATAATCACGGAAAATATTCCGTACCTAAGTGACAGTATAAGTTCAGTTTTAAAACGTGGAGGCATAAAACAGACTTTATAAGAACAATACTTTAATGTTAATATTTTGCAATTACCTAGTATCTAGGTACGGTTAACCGATAGCAGTCCCCAAAATAGCCGGGAAAAAGCTAAGCAGACGATGAAGATGATGAATATGGTTTCACAATTAAACAGTTCGTTTCCTAGTCAAAAAGTGACAAGGTCTAAAGCCTATATCCATAGCTAATGTTTAAGATAAAAACCCCCTAGATAAACCGAGAAAAGTACGAAAATTCCAACAATAGGCTTGTGTCCTAAATAAATCTAATTAGTCCGTCAGTTAGATTATAAAAAAAAAATTGACCCGTATTTTTTCTTTTGTTACACAAACCAAAATTGACGAAGATACGACGCTTTTAAAATTCGCAATACGTCACGCCGTGCTATAGTTTTTAGTACGTTGTGACGTCACGAGCCCCCACTCCCGAGTTTTGATGCGTTTTATCTTTGTCAGTACTCAGTGATTTACAAAAACAAAAAATACGTGTCCATTATTTTCCAATACTCTAACTGACGGACTAATTAGTTTTGCAATTTATTGATGGTGGAAACTAGCCTATTGGAGGTTATGGGTTCAAAACCAAGCAAGCACATTCCCCTGTGTAAATTATCTCATCACCACTACACTCAAGACCCGAACATGTGTGGAACCCGACATGACCGTACATCTGAAATTCGAAGACGTGTAACATTCGCCAGCCCTTATTGAGTCCACTAAGTGGATTATAACTTACCCCCTCTTACTCAAAGAGTCTTGTGGGAACATAATACACTGTCATGACTAGCACACGAACTATTCTTTACTAAAAGCCCTGCTTTTACTGAACACAGTAATCAGTATTCCCATAGCAGCGTTTTCTTATTGACAGAAGAATACTATGCTAGTCATCTACATCACAAAATGAAGTTCACTCTAAAATAAAATGTCAATTTCGCGTGCAATTTGTTGAAAACAACAAACGTTACATGCCATTTACAATTCAAGAAAGAAAGGCAGGAAGAAAATATGTAGCTTTCTTGAGACACGTAAGAATAATGTTTTTCTCATATCGCATCCTTTTAGAGTGCATGTAATGAATGAAACGTACGGTTTGAATGATAGATCGTTCTGTGAGACTGGTAATCAGAAGTATTTTTTTTTTGTTCGATTCTACACATATCGAAACGGAAAACGGCTTGTTTTTTCTGTTCCGTAGCCCAATCGCAAAAACGGAACCCTTATAGATTCGTCATGTCTGTCTGTCTGTTTGTCTGTATGTCCGTCCGTATGTGACAGTCACTTTTTTCTCTAACTTGGTAAGTATTCTGTGACCGGCATTATGATTTTTACACAAAAATAAAAATGTTCTAAGTATGGGGGGTTCCCCCATACTTAGAACATTTTTTTTTTCATCAAACCCATACGTGTTCGGTATCTATGGATTGGTCTTCAAAAATGATATATAGGTTTCCACTTTCATTTTTTTCTAAACTGAATAGTTTGCGCGAGAGACACTTCCAAAGTGGTAAAATAATATGTGTGTCCCCCCCCTGTAACTTCTAACTTCTAAAATAAGAGAAGGACAAAACTAAAAAAAATATATGATATACATTACCATGTAAACTTCCACCGATCATTGGTTTGAACGAGATCTAGTAAGCAGTTTTTTTTTTAAATACGTCATAAATCGTAACTTTTACATTATGTTACTTGCTGCTACGGAACCCTTCATGGGAGAGTCCGACTCGCACTTAGCCGCTTTTTTTCTTCATTATATGTTTTTGATTAAAACAACTTTATTAAAATGAAATCTGTACTACTCTGTAGGCCTTGAAAATAGGCTTTAATTTATTTCATTTTCTAAAGTTTCTATATGTCTTGGCGGCTCTTACCGTTACCTGATAATATTTTTTTTTTACGTACTTAACTTTTATTTAATTTAATTTTATAAGTCATTTTAAAAGACCTATTTAGCGATACTCCACACAATGGGTTATACAACGAAAGTAAAATTCATGCCCACTTCACATGTAGGAGAGCTACCCCAAAAAAAATTGTTGACCAAAATTTTATTTTACAGTTTTGTCGGCGTAAATAAAAAACACACCCCTACTAAATTACAGTTTTCTAGTACTAACGGTCTTTTAGGAAAAATCTCGGACGGACTGACGGACAGACGGACATGAGGAAACTATAAGGGTTCCTTATCAGGACTACGGAACCCTACAAAATTAAAGAAGTACGGTCCCGGGGCTGACAATCAGGGCGTTTGATAAAGCAATGTCATTTTACTACTCTTATGGTACACAGATTGTTAAATATTATCAGGAATATTTAATATCACAGTACCGGATATTTTTGTGAATAGGGCCAAGTCATTTTCTAAAAAAGAAAACGATTTATTTCACAAATCCTTTTTAGCAAAAAATCGTAACAATAGCTCGACTTCTAGGCCCAGATTCACAGTCCTGACTTTACTTTACAGCAAAGGAGTCTTCACAAAGTAAGCTTTGCGTTACCGAAGTAAACTTTCTATTTATTCAATTTCAGAGACAGTTGCTTGACTTTCCTTAGAAAAGTACGGCTCCAAAGTAAAGTATAGGTTAAGACGTGTGGCTGTTACGTCACACGTACAAATGTTTTGGAGAACATATTTTTTTAATCGTTTTATTTCCTTAAAAAAATAGTTATTAACATATTATTCAAGACGAGTGTTTATATCGTGCTCTTGCTTAGATTTATAATAGAAATACTATCATTTTACATGAAAAGTAAAGGTGTTTGGAAAAAACAACATGTACGAAGTACGTGGAACGAAACGAAACATCGTTGACGTGTGGTTGACGTTCTGTTTGCTATTTATTGTACGTAAAAAATGTTTTTCATCTATAATATTATGTATTAACTTGATTCTATCTATGCATTACACGTTGACGTGCCAACTTTCGTGGCGAAGGAGCTACATAAGTTACCGCCCGTCACTTTCGATCACGTAGACGTCACCAGGTTGTTAAAGGACATTACATCGGTGAAGTGAAGCCTGACCGAGGTGCAGTGTAACTTGGAGAATTCTGAGAATACCATCCATGAACTACGTGCCGAGATAGTGTTGCTACGCAGTGCGGTTTCGGAAAGTAGGACAAATGAAGATGCCAACATAAACACGCGTCGTGGTGCAGAAAATGCTTCGGACAGCAGTTTTGCGTCGGAGAAATTGGATTCGTCGTCACCTGCAAACAGCGAGGGCGATGCACCGTGCCCCGCCGCCCCCCGCCCCTCTGCTCTCCGGTACAGCGATGTCCAGCAAAGCAGGACTGTGATGAGGACGGCTTCACTTCAGTTCAGAAGAAGAAGAAGAAGCCTACTTGTCGCAATCAATGCGGTACTGGACTGTCAGGACCAAATATGCTGCTGCGTCCAGCGACACCAACGACGTTGCTGTATGTGTCCCGACTGCATCACTCCACGAAAGTTGAGGAGATCGTTGAGTACATGAAGGTGAAGACTAGCTGGACCTTGAGGGTCAAGAGGTTAGAGCCGCGTCACAACACCAACTTCAAGTCGTTTGTGGTGCGAGTTCCGACACAATATCTCGACATGTTTGTCAAGGAAGAGTTTTGGCTGAAGGGTGTAATCTACCGAAGTTTTCGCGGCAGGCTACATGCCACCGCACAGCGTAACACGACGCCGCCACTTCGTGTGTTATATGATAGTTCATAGCTTATAATTTAGATTTTTTATGTGTTAGTATATTTTTATGTTGTTATTTTGTGTATGTTACCTATGGGTCTTATGATGCCTGATAATAAAATTATTGAATTATTGATTGATTAATTGATTACTTTTGGACTCCCGATACTGCTTCACCTGTTAGCTTGTAGTTATTGACCTGCTGCTCGATATGGATAACGACGAAAAATTGACCAACTTTTAAATCAAATTGAAAATATCAGAAACCAGTAGACACAGCAAAATTGAAAGAAAAGAAACGACGCGACGCAACCACCAACACAATACAAACAAAAAAAAATCACTCAAGTCGACGTGACTTTTCGAGCTATAACCCAACCATAATAAAATGTGTTTATTTTCTAGGAAATTAGTTTGACAAGAATGACTACATTATTTAAACGCATAGTAATGCAAAGTTTACTTTGAGGCCAAAGTCATGATTATCGACTACTTAGCCTTTACTAAGCAAAGTGTCATTTTTGGAAAGTAAAGAAGAGCTTGACACGACTAAGAAATATTTTTTTGGGTGAAAGTAGACTTTTCCATCAAAGTAAAGTCAAAGTGCGGTCTGTGAATCTCAGCCCTAGAGCCAAATGATATCACAATTCTACACAATACAGGCACGCCTTACATCTTTTAGACGAGATTCGAGCAAACGTGACTGAAATTCGGCCTGGACCTAATGTAACCTCAGAAAAGCCTTTAAGCACTCCTAAGTGAGTTTCTTGTGTAGGTTAGGTATAAACAAACGTATTTATTTCGCAAGGAAAAGGATGAAAATAAACATTTCCATATTGATGTTGAAATAAAAGAAATTGGGCTTGTTTAGTGTCGTTTCAACCGATGGAAAGAAGCTCTTTTTCTTGATATTATTATGTTTGCGCGTTTGGCGTTGCTGTTATTTTAATGTATTTATCTCATACTAGAGCGGCGCGTCCCGGCTTCGCATGGATGGACATTTATTTTTAAAATAGTAAATGTATTTTTATTTTAAACTAGGCGTTTCATACTTGACTACGTTGAGAAGAAACAGCCAAAACAAACTCAGAGGTCATACTCGGTTGCGGGCCTATTCGAAAGAGATACTGCGGCCCCGGAACATAAAGAGCGAGGAAGGAACACGGATGGGTTTTAGTCAGTAAAAGTCTGACACTCCCTCCCGCTCCGCCCAGATTGGGAGAAGTCATTTGATGATTTCCCATCCATAAAAAAAAAGTGGTCATACTCTCTTTTGAAGTCCAGATAATCTTGCTTAATTTACATGAGGACTATGCAGATTAGTGTCTGAGATGGTCTTTTGAAGAAAGAACCACACTGATGTAAGTGGACCTGTCCAGTCAGTGCAAGCATTTGTTAGTTATTGTTATGAAGCCTATGTTACTCAGGGATAATGTAGCTTTCTAATTGTGAAAGACTTTTTGAAATCAGTCCAGTACTTTTAGAGTTTATTCCTTACAAATATGCAAAAATACAATTATTTCCTCTTAAATATATTAGATGAGATGTAGATTAATACGGTAAAATATAATAATAGTTTTCCTTAGTTTTCTTTTAGGTTTTTAAAAAATGTTGTTGCAGTATTTGAATTGTTAACAATTTCTTTCTTTGAAGAAGTGAGTCGAATGTGTAATCAAACGGAAATGAATGACTTCAAGTAACATGTTACAAAAACAGGAAGATAATGATGGAAAAAGGCCAAAGAAGCCAACAAAAAATTGCAAAAGAAAGAGTATAATAAATTTCAAAACCAAGATAGCTGCCACCACAAAATGGCGAATTCCTTTTTTTTAACAACTCCCTCAATAAGGGTATCAAATTTGAAATTAAGACCCAATGTATCGACTGTCGGGGGTTTTTTATTTTTTTTATTTAATGTAACTTGTGTAATGTTACACGTTAAGGGGCCGGCGGAGCATGCGTATTTCATACAAACGTAATACCAAAATAATTTGTAAATCAAACATATTCTTAAGGTAGTGTGTATTTATTTTGATTGGATTACAGAATATCTATGTTCCCAAATATATTTTTTGAGAGGACAATGGTACAAAGACGAGATATGAGGAATTTAAAATTTCAATAGAAAACTTATTTTTCTTGTAACTCTTGTTATAATCAGTGTCCAATCAAAATATATATTTGGGAACCTAGATATTCTGTAATTCAATCGAAATAAATACACACTACCTTAAGAATATGTTTAATTTACAAATTATTTTGGTATTACGTTTGTATGAAATACGCATGCTCCGCAGGCGTCTTAATATCAATCAAAACCAACCTGTCAGAGGTATATCTAATACATACCCGGACAGAACTTTACGCTACACGGGTTGTATTAAGCGCCTACGTTCTTGGAAAGCTCTCACTTTGGAGTCAAACGTCAGACACAGATCTGCTTAAAGTAACAGATCAAAGAATATTAAGTGCACGAGTACTTAGAAACACGTGTAAAGTTGTGTAGGTATTTAAGACGATTTACTATTTGTAGTTTTTTGTATTTGTATGTAGAACAATCTTAAGAAATGTAGGCTGTCTATAATTTTGAAAATGAATTCGTAAAAATAAATGAATAACTTCAAGTAACATGTTACAAAAACAGGAAGATGATGATGGAAAAAGGCCAAAGAAGCCAACAAAAAATTGCCAAAGAACGAGTATAATAAATTTCAAATTACTTCCTACCTAGATTATAAGTGAATGATGTGGTCTCCTATAATTGGAAGCGCACACTTGAATTTTCCCTGTTATCTATATACTATAATGTAATTGTGTAGTTTCTGTTGGAGATCCAATAAATAAATAAATAAATAAATAAATCCAAGATACTCGTACACCACTCGTACACCACAAAATTCTTTGAAAAAAAAAGAATTGTTATTGTTTTTTTGATACTAAATACCATGTTCATCTATATGTATATTCAGCTTTGGCGAAGAAAGAAGGATTCTAAAGCTTAAGAATTTAAAATCTTCTTACTGTTACGCATTTTAAAGGCCGAGGTTTTATAGTAATTGGATAGTTGATCCGCAATAGCGTATTACAAAAATAATCACGTAACACAACATCTGGACGGAAACGAACGACGAGGCCTATTTCCAGCAGTGGGCAAACTCGCCTGAAACGATAAGAAAGAAAGAAAAAGCATTCATTAGCCCGACAGGACAAAACACACAAAAGTAAAAAAAAAAAACAAAAAAAAGTAAACGTAGTGAGAAAAATAAAAAAATCATAAAAAAATATACAAACAAAATTTGTTCTGTATGAGACCAAAAGGCTTCTTTCTCAGCATTATAACGTGCCTGTGATTACCGAAGAGTTAGGCAGAGAGTTACTTTAAGTACACTAGCATTAAACCCAGTAGAATAACTAATATGTGTAGCAGTGATAGCCGAGTAGTGTGCCGTACGACTGCCGAGTCATAGGTCGCGAGTTCGGACCCAATTCACGCATCTCTGATTTCTTAGATTCATGTGCGTGTTGTATATTATCATCACTAAACTTGCTTTGAGCTCGTGGCTAAATAATAACAGCCGCTCGAGCCAATCTTCAAGTTAAGCCGTACTTGCCTAGGTTGGTCTGGAGATGGGTGACCAATCATTACATACCGAATTTCCTCCGTGCCTTGGAAAGCACGTCCAGCCGTTGGTCCTGGCTGTATTTGTAGAACTTTGACAGTCGTAATAAGTAGTCAGTGGCCCAAAAAGTCTGACAACCAGCCTTACCAAGGGCATTGTACTAACTGGGTTGTGGAGGTCAGA
Organism: Xestia ashworthii; assembly: GCA_950022955.1. Classification (NCBI taxonomy): domain Eukaryota; kingdom Metazoa; phylum Arthropoda; class Insecta; order Lepidoptera; family Noctuidae; genus Xestia; species Xestia ashworthii. The sequence goes on from OX465556.1 coordinate 4,016,448, forward strand.
TAGGCAGTCGCTCCATGTAAAACACTGGTATTCAGCTGCATCCGGTTAGACTGGAAGCTGACCCCTAAATAGTTGGGAAAAGGCTCGGCAGATGATAATGACTTGCTTTGGTGAAGGAAACATCGTGAGGAAACCAGCATGCCCTGAGAGATATTTCTCAACGGCATGTAAAGCTCAAGGGAGGCATAAAAACTCTGACACCAAGCACTAACCACACGATAAAGAAATAAATCTGACACCTATTAAGAGGCCTGCGAAGCATGCGAGTTTCATACAAACGTAATACCAAAATAATTTGTAAATCAAATATATTCTCAAGGTAGTGTGTATTTATTTTGATTGGATTACATAATATCTAGGTTCCCAAATAAATTTTTGAATAAAATTGATTTAAACAAGAGTTATGAGAAAAATAAGTTTTCTATAGAAATTTTAAATTCCTCATATCTCGTCTAAATAGCATTGTCCTTTCAAAATATTTATTTGGGAACCTAGATATTATGTAATCCAATCGAAATAAATACACACTTCCTTAAGAAAATGTTTGGTTTACGAATAATTTTGGTATTACGTTTGTATGAATGACGCACGCTCCGCCGGCACCTTAAGATAAAAGGCTCATTGCCAAATCAAATTCAAAATGGTGGCCAAAAGCTGTGTCCTAATGTAATCCGTCATCTAAACTTCGGACACTTCGAAACATTCAGTCCCAACACCCAAGCAACTATATCTACAGTGTACATCATGACAAATCCTACTCGAGCCTTTCCGTCAAACCTAATCACTAGAGAATCCCAAGTATTTCTCACCACAGTATATGCCAAACTAAATGAACATAAAACAAACGATCGTGAACTCGTAAAATTGGACCGCCTGAGAAGAGTTTCTCTGACATTCAAACTTCCACTTAATTACCAAACGTCGAAACTCCACATTTGTTTGGCTAATGTCGGTCAAGTGCGTGTTGGAGGGCTTCATACAATTTGTTACACTGAATTGCTTTCAACAAAATGTTACATAATGTGCTGCGGAATATGTTTTGTGGAGGAGTTTCTAGCAATTTTGGCGTCAGTCATATTTTGAACGCTGGAATTGGTGATGTATTATCGTGAAAATAGTAACTATAATTTAAAGTAATGTGAGCATCTAAATATAAATCCACAACCACACATGACAAAGCCAGAAAACTACTTACCTGATGGATATTGTTAACCTGATGGATAGATTGAATAGTACGGGGGTCGTAGAGGTGTTTAAAGTAAAAATCTTAGATTAAAAACATGTTTAAAAAAACAAAACTTGTGATAAAGTTGGAACTGTGACCTCCAATATCTCCGTAACTAGAAAGTTCCCAGATATGCTCTAGAAAAAAAAATATATTGTAAAGAGGGTGAGGCAAGTACCTTTTGGCTACGTTAAGAGTCTTTTTTATACCCTTTATGTATAGAAACTGACAACTGTGGCCCAAAATGTCTGACAACCAGTCTTATCAAGGAGTATCGTAGTACCCAGTAGGATACTAACAGAGTTGTGGAGGTCAGATAGGCAGTCGCTCCATGTAAAATACTGGTATTCAGCTGCATCCGGTTAGACTGGAAGCCGACCCCAACATAGTTGGGAAAAGGCTAGGCAGATATTGATGATGTGTAAAAACTGATGGCGGCCATCAGTCAAGAGACGTTAAGAGTCTTTTTACACCCTTTGGATAAATAACAACACAACAATAACAAACTTTAACTCCACCACGTGATCTAAAAAAAAAAAAAAAGTTTTATTTCAATACTTATGACATAACAATCAAATAATAGGAAGTACCTTTTGAGCAAAAAATTACTTGTAGTAGGTACTTCCGCTCTTCCGGTTTACATTAACATTACATAAGCAAGAAATTTAACAATAAAATCAAATTCAAAATTAACAAAAAGAAAAAGAAAAATCAAAAAACAAAAAGAAAAACAAAACAAAAAGAAAAAGATCTAAGCTTCTTTAAATACCTTTACACTTACTTCTCTACTAATATATAACTTAAAACTCACTTTAATAACTTAGCTCAATAATAAACACCAGGCACTAACATAGATACTGTTTTTCTTTCATCCAATTGGGTTATAAGAAAAACTTCAACTTGAGAATTAAATTTGTTCTTCACTGAGCTAAATGAAGTTTGTTTTCTGTTAGAAACTGATCTTGGGAAAAAAACCTTTAAGAATATTACTTGATTTATCGACTTGAGTTCTAAGGATATTGTTCTTTGAAAAGATTAATTTTAGATCGTGTTTTTAGGTGCCTTTTAAATGTCACTGTGATCTGCCTAGTCTGTTCAGAACTAAGCAGAGGTCAGCATTCAGTCTAATTGAATGAAGCTGAATACCCGCATTTTACATGAAGAATAATTCAAATACTGGGAAACCTATACCCCCGGATAAGTCTGGGTAAATTGTAGGCTGCCGGGAAACACGTTTTAACAAACAAAACTATCACGAAGACAGCGATACATGCGTCATGTATATTTAATTATCCAAGTGGGGCACGTTGATGGCTTTCATCCGAGACGTATTGCTAGGTTTTAAAAAACCTGTGTATTATCGCTTGCTGCTTTTATTTCTACACTCACAACAAAGTAACAAAAATTAAAATTCTAAACATGTTTACACCCTTCGCAGCAGTCATTCAAACTCTCTGGCGTATGACAGTGTGCGGCTTCCGTACGCCATATCTTGTTGCGACGGCCACAAATGAATTCCACCAAACGTTATAACAAACTTAATCGGTCTGAGCAGATACACGGAGAAAAAAATATTCTACTAAACTACCAGAACGACTTGTAAATCCTAATCTAGTGAACAGAAAAAATATATGGTTATGTTTATTAGAATTACTTATATGGATAAATATACATATTGTAGCGCATGCGGAAAAAATCTGGTAAAAAAGTTTAGTGTGCGAAACATGTTAGACGGTATCAATTATTGATTATTTAGTGACGATTACGATCTAAACATGGTATTGAACACTACTTACACACTGGTTACGTCTACCAGAATAATCGTTCAGTGCACTGGACTTTTTTTATATAATACAAGTCGTATTGTTATGTTTAACAGAATTTCCTTTATGGATAAATATTCATCTTGTAGTGCATGCGGATAAAATCTTGTAAAAAGTTTAGTGTACTAAACGTGTTAGACGGTATCAATTATTGATTATTTAGTGACGATTACGATCTAAACTTGGTATTGCACACTATTTACACACTGGTTACGTCTACCAGAATAATCGTACAGTGCACTGGACTTTTTTTTAGGTTACAAGGCATATTTTTGCCTTTAAAAGGAAGAAAGCATTTACAACAAAATCAATCATTTCCAATAACAGACTTATTCTGGTCGGGCTTACGCTAGAATACTTTAGATAAAACAGTAAAAATACAGTTTACATAAAAAATATTTTGTAATGCCAACTTTAAACATGCCGCGCCAACCGTCTGCTCCGCCCGTTCGCTGCCACAGTCATCAGGGTTGCCAAGTTAGCAACTTTTTGCCTAGACATTGGCACTTTTGTGACTTGGTAAGTTACAAAATATACCTAAGTGACCAACACAAAAACACTATGATATAATGTTTACAAAAAGGTTCATGTTCATAATCTTTTTTAATTATAATATTTGAAAACGTAGTTACCTAATATACTTACTTACCTGCATAAAATATGAGTTCCAAATAGTTAGGTACCTACCTACCATAATTATTTTATGATGGTATGGCATTGGTAACATTTTAGATCCAACAACGATTATCTGGGTGCCATTCGCAATTATATCTGCCTACTGTTGGCATGCCTATTTACTACATAAATTGTTGTGAAATGAACTGATCGTTAACAGGGAGGGGAACTGATATCCTGAACACAAGGAAACTTAGAGTTAGAACTCAGCCATTACTCGTAATTTTATTGCAATGATCTTCCTTCATAGAGGTACCTACAAACTTGCCTAAATCTCGATTTGGCTGGGATTTGACAGAAACCCTGGTTTTCGAAAAAAAATCTGTCAATATACCTAGCAACGAAATCGAAATTAGGATTGATTATCTAGTGTCGGTATCATCGGTTGGTTTTTACATTTTTACGACCTTATGTAAATATAAAATTGTCAATGTTCTAAATTTAATGTCAAACTCGATTGCACTTGTACACTAATAAAGTAGTTTTTTCATTGGTTTTACGACACAAGTGAGCCTTCTTTAAGTATTAGGGAAAGAAGATTTCATATGTCTAAGTTATCATTTTTCTTTAATAATAGAAGAGAGTATCTATACCCGAGCGTTTTACTTACTTTAAATTGTTATAATAAGCATAGTTAGAAATAATAATAATTTTAAGAAAGAGCTCACATAAATTATTCGTACATATTCATTGTATAGGATATTATATAAATAAAATTGGATGGTGGTTGTCCAATTATACAGTTGGCAACACTGGGGCAGCACTATCTCTACTAACCAGTAATTTAGTTGCGACGGTTTGAATTTACAATTACTAAATCTAATAATCGGACTCTAATCTAAAGTTGTCGTACCATCTACAAAATGGACCAGGACCAGGACGTGAACAACTTACTGGAATCCTGGGGATTATCTCAATACGTTGAAAAGTTTGCCGGTAAGTCGTCCATTGATCTATTCAACAACTATGTTCAACAATTTCTAAGATTATAGCATATTTCAGTTACTAGGTACCTACTTAAACCATTTCAGCTTGTATCAGTACTTGTACATTTCAGTAATAGGTACTTTTGAGCAAACCATTTGGTCCGAGCAGAGAAAAAGACGTTTGGAAAAAAGTTTTTTTAGGCTGAAGGTTTTTTCTTACTTACACACAGACCAATTTAGTGAAATAGGTATGCTTTTATTATCTATTCAGCCCGATGGTAAGCAGGTAGGTTAACCTCCTCTATATTACGCCAATCCTTCCGTTACGTTGCCAGGCCCATTCATTGCTACCCAGCATATCTTCGTGCGGCGCTCGACCACCTTACGAATATTGCCATAGTCCATCTTCCGTCATTTCTTGTACCCAGTCCATCTCTAATTCAGACTTGTTATCTGCATACCTATACCTATCTACGTCGAAGAGCGACGTCTGGCGTTCTATTTCCACGAAAAATATAAAACTACATTTATTTTCAGCTAATAGCATCGATTTAAATACATTGGGGCTGCTTACTGCAGATCTCATAAGAGAATTAATTGGCCCAATCGGTGACCGTGCTAGATTCACAAAAAATCTGCAAGCATGGAACGAATTGACAAATTCACTTCAAGTAAGTTGTACCTACCTACCTTACCCCATTCTAAACATTACTTAAGTTAAAGCACTGTTTAAAGTATCTTTTGTCAAGAGTTTAGACAGATTTTCATATGACAGACCGTAAATTGTACTTATGTTATAACAAAATCAAAACATACATTTATAAAGCAACGCAGTTGTTTATGACTGGTCTCCCCGCTCAGCTTGTAGTAGCTCTGCTTTCTACGCTGGAGGTTGTGGGATTGATCCCCACCGAGGGCAAACATTTAATTTTGTGTGATGACTAATGTTTGTTCTGGATCTGGGTGTTATAATGTATTTGAAGTATGTATTTAAAAAAAAAGAAAGTTTATCTGGTTCCCATAGTACAAGCTTTGCCTAGTGTGGGGCTAGATAGCGCTTTATGAAATGACCCCCATTATTTATTATAGCAATCCTGACTTAAATTTTTCCTTGTGTTGTATGACAGGAATTCCCTAATTATGATATCCCCGAGACACAAGCCATCAATGATAATAACATTAATGTTGATGTATTGAGCAAAAACCATAGAAACATTCAACTGACTGCTCCATCAACATCCGATGCCACACTGGAAACTTCCAGTGATTTGTCTTCCTCTCCAAAACCTATGAATATAGAAGTATTAGACACATTTGAAATTTTAGATTTCACAAACAGCACTTCCAATAGCCCTGTAAGTATTTATAATAGTACATACTGTAATAAAATTAAATTGTCACTGTGAAATCTTTATATTAAGTCAGTGAAAAAGTTGTCTAGCTGCCTTAGCAAGTTGTGTACTTTTCCCAAATGTTACTTTGTAAAAATCTAATGCAAAAAACTTATTTATAATCACTAGGTGTCTGACTGACTGACTGACAACACTCAGCCTAAACCATAAGTCCTAGAGAGTAGATACCTACTTGGTTGGGTTGTATCTCTTGGAGGTACTACAACGGTATGATGATGTAGCTAGAAGGTTGTAAATGTGTTTGTGTTAGTTTAATAATATAGATTCTTATTTTTAGGCACTCAAAGATTTACTCCAGAAATCTTTAGATGGAAGGGGCCTTATCAGCCTTTACTCAGAATCTGGACTATTGTCAAACACCGGGCGAAGAAAGATTTGTAACATAATTATTAAAAACTTGTTAGAAGCGGATCCGGACAGAAGAATTCCAAGTTCTACACTTCTGCAATACGCTCAAGAAATCAAAACAATATTTGTGAAGGAAAATATTTCAACATACTTTGTACCATACTTCAACAATTCAAAATTAAAGATCAAACGATGTGCGAAAGGAAAACTCTATGATTGTCTTCAGAATCGAAAGAGAGAGTACAGAGAGTCTAGCCTAATTAAATCAAAGAAAAACACTGAAGATAAGAACGACACTAATGAATCACGTGTGCAAGATTCAGGTTGGTTAATACACATAGATTAAAAAGAACACCCATTTAAGCAACATTTACAAATAAAAATACTACATTTAGGTATTCTATCAGATGTGTTTCCCAGAATACAAACTTTGCATAGTTTGGGACTATTCCTAACACATATTAAGGGAATAGGTATACTTATTTATTATCCCCCGAATGCGGTTTTTTAGTGTTCCTGGACTGGAACACTTTATAGTCGCACTCCGGTGTCCGTCTGTCACATCCACCAAAGCTAAACCAGCTGGACAGTTGAAATTTGTGGAAAAAATATTCTGTAAATTAGGGGTTGTTTGGGAGGTTCCAATAGGATAAGAAAATCAAAATATTTTTTTTTACCCCTTTTTGTGGTAAAAAAAAATAGCCAGCTCGGTATCTTTATCTTCCATGTTCTGTGGATATTATTCATCGATGGGGGTTCTTAATTTTTTTGTAAAATAACTTGTACTTATTTTCAGATATCATTGACGATGTTGCATGGTTGAGCAATTCCTGCGACCCCTGGCCATTAGTTGAGGAGAAGTGGAGAAAGACTGCAGAATATCGTCGCAGAGAATTAAATAACTCTCATCTTACGATTCAAAAGTATATGGACACATTCCCTGCACTAAAGAAGCCTTCTGGATTTAATCTGCTGACATCTGATTTTAAATCACAATACCCTAATAGCGACAACAACCTGGTTGAAAACTTCCCTCTGCACAAAACCAAAATTCTCGACCTGACGGTACAAAAGTACAATCGCCACCCTGATAACAATATAAAAGCATTCACTGAAGAATATGTGAATTTCATAAGTAAGTCATAGTTCTTATGTACAAAAGTCTACATTTTTAAGTATGTATGTACAAAAAAAAGTATTTAAGTTAGGTATCTAAGCTAATTAGTCCCATAGAACAAGCTTTGCCTAGTTTCGGGCTAGATAGTGTTGTGTGGAATGTCCAAAAATATTTATTTGTTTTTAATTTATTATTATTTACCTTGTTTATGTAAATGTTGTCTTGTTTATGTTCGTATAAACAAGGCAATACTTTACCTATCTATCAAGCTCATTAATTATGGAATATTTAAACTAGTAACCAGATAGATAAATCAAGGTTAATAATGTTGTTACTATTTAGTTGTGTTTTTAAATAGGTAATAGTGTGTAGGTACTGGATCAAATAACTAATTTGAGTAATAGGTAGGCACCTAAAAATAACATAACTGCATGACGTGCGTACTTACTTCTGTGTTAATTTTCAGAAAAAGAAGACCCGGTATCTGGATTATTATTAGAAACAACATCCATTTATGCCTTCATGTTTTTGCCGCTTCTTCTCGGCAACCCAGTGGCCAAAAATAAGAAAAAATCTTGGCGTCCGTCGAAGCAGGAGTCACGAGAGGCGTTCATTACGCATTTAAAAGCAGCAACGGAATTGCAAGAAAATATTACCAGACGAAAAGAAAAATACGCTGCGCATGGTTTGACATTTCAACCTACAATATTTATAGTAGGCCCCACACTATATCAAATTAAAAACTACTATATAGTAGTTAATGACACCATATACACAGTACATACTATTTTGGAAGCCGTTGACGTCACATTCAAACTATTCTATGCCTTGAACTGTGAGTACCCAGCCGACTGTATAAGCGTGTATTACTTTTTGCAAAGAGGCTTTTACCAGATTGTTACTAAATGGGACAAAGAATACGTATCAGTGAATGCTCTTCTAGCAGATTTAAATATAAACATATAAAATTAAATCTATACTCTGTAATAAGACTAGGTACTCCTTAAATATTCGGGATGCTCAGTGTTGAATCAAAAGTTGTTCATATTTACTTAGTCTTAACTTACATCCTGGTCTCTTTACTTTATTTACTTAGTCTTAACTTACATCCTTTATTACATCCTGGTCTCCTATACCATTTTGTGCTGCTGCCCTTGCTACTCTTGTTGCTACTCTTGACAAACTTTTCACCCTGTATACCGATTGCTAGCTTAAAATGCCTCGATGTTTTGTATGTAAGCAGGACTTGCCGAGTGTAAAACAGTTGTGTTTACATTTTAAAAATGCTCATTATAATCATAATTTTACGGTTTATGAGTGCGACGAAAATGATTGCAATAGGCGATACTTTCTTTTAAATTCTTTAAAAAAACATTTGCTTTCAAAGCATTTCATAAATAGTATGTCTAACTCGTTTCCTGACAATCGACATTTACCTGGTTTAAATGTAAATGATGTCATGAATGATGATTCTCACGGCGCTGCTGCTAATAATACCTCAAATAATTCATTCGAAGCTACTCGTGTATCAGAATATTCTCAACAAATATTATCTAATTTGACACTTGACTTGCCACAGTTGTCTTCTGAAAACATATTATCATCCGAATCAGCGCCTAAAATGTCTATTGATCCAATATCTAAATTTGCTTCGTCTTTATATGCAAATCCTGTTCTTCCTCGAAATATAATTCAAGATGTTGTAGAAAACGTAAGTCATATATTAGAAAAATCTTTATTAAACCCGATTTTAACAGATTTGTCAACATGTTTACGAGAAGGTAATATCTCCATGGGTTGGTATAATAGCATACAATCGAAAATTGCAGAATTTGGCTCTTCATTAAGAAATAATTCATCTGAGCATAAACGGTTTTTATACTATAAAAAGCTAGGGACATACATACAATCTGTAACATACACCATTGGTCAAAGTATGGAAGCAAAGTATGTAGCAGGGAATTTTCAATATTTACCAGTTATTTCAACAGCTGAACATATCCCGTTACGTGTTGTCCTCGCGAAGTTTTTAGAAATGGACGGTGTTCTAGAACAGACTCTAAAATATTATAACGAAATGTTAAACTCATCGAATCAAGACTTTCTTTTGAATATAGTGCAAGGTGCTGAATGGCAAAAAAAAGTACCTTTACGTACAGGTCGTATTGTGTTACCACTAGCAGTTTACTTTGACGATTATGAAGTAGGGAACCCCTTAGGAAGTCACGCAGGTGTTCATAAGTTAGGCGCAGTGTACACTTCCATTATGTGCCTCTCACCGCATCAGATGTCTTCTCTGCGTTACATTTTTTTAACTTTACTTTTTCACTCATCGGATAGGCAATGCTTTGGAAACCGTGTAACATTTGCGCCTTTGATAGCAGAATTGAATTACTTAAAAGAACATGGGGTAGAAGTTAAAACGCCAGGCAATGATACGAGTATGACAATTTATTTTGAGCTAGCCGTGATTCTGGGTGATAATTTAGGTTTGCACGGAATATTGGGATTAGTGGAATCTTTTTCGTCAAACTATCCCTGCCGGATCTGTAAAATGAAAAGTAACAGACTTAAAGTAGCCCACGAATGTGATAAAACACTGTATAGAACTTTGGAGCAATATCATATAGATGTAAGTGCTAAAGATGTGTCTTCTACGGGTATCAAAGAAGACTGTGTGTGGCATGATGTAAATGGTTTCTCTATAATAGATAATGTCGGTGTGGATATAATGCATGACCTGTTAGAAGGTGTGTTTAAATACGACATGTCATTTATTTTATCCAATTACATTGATGATTTGAAATATTTTACATTAGAAATTTTGAATAATAGGATTGCTTCTTTTGATTATGGTCCAGATAAAAATAATAGACCCCCAAGTATGAAACCTGAGCATTTACGTGCAAGTAACATAAAAATGTCAGCTTCAGAATTACTTACATTCGTGAGGTATTTTGGATTGATTATTGGAGATTTAGTTCCTAATGGTGATTCTGTATGGCAACTATATGTTTTATTAAGGAAAATAATGAATATTGTAATGTCTAGTGTTATACACAAACGTGATGTGCAGTTACTGGAATCATTAGTAGCTGAACATCACGAGTTGTACATTCTATATACCAAAAGAAATTTGGTACCAAAATTACATTTCTTGTTGCATTATCCCGATATGTTGAAAAAATTTGGCCCTCTTATATCAATTTGGTCCATGAGATATGAAGCCAAGCATAGGATATCGAAGATGTATGCTAATGTGTCCAGTAATAGACAAAATATTAGTAAATCAATAGCCATTAAGCATCAGTTGCAATTAAACCATATGTTACTTGCAAACAGTTTTTGCACCACACTCAAGTTAGGTCATAAAAAGTCTGTGAGAGACAATGTTAAAAGTAATATAATGCACAACCTTAGTATAACATCTTTGGATAGTTGTAACAGTTACAATTGGGTTAAGGTAAAAGGTACCCACTATACGAGAAATATGGTTATCATGTTAGATATAGAAGTTGATTATTTACCTAAGTTTGCTTTAATTGAAAATTTATATGTAGTTATTTGTAATAAAAATGAAAAATTGCTATTTGAATGTTCATTATTTGAGACTTTATGTTTCAATGAAAAAAAATACTGCTATGAGGTAAAACCTACAGAAAGTAGCAATGTTTTTTGTTTTCAAGAAGATATTTGTAATTATTCTTGTCATACTTTGACAAGAAGTACTACTAATAATTTTTTATATTATGTTACCCTAAGGTCACCTGTCTGAAAAAAAAATAAGTTTCAATGAAAACAAATACTGCTAAGAGGTAAAACATACAGAATGTAGCAATGTTTTTTGTTTTCAAGATTTGTAATTATTTTTGTTACACTTTGACAAGGAGTACTTTTAATAATTATATGTATAGATGTAGGTATATTACGAGTAAAAAGTAAAATGGCCCTACTAAAAATAAAACCTAAATATTTGATTATTTTTATTGTTTTATTTCAGCTGTAGCATTTGTAAAGTTATTTCGTTTTTAGCCTCTTCAGACTTTCTAGCTCCATATGATACTAATTGGTTTTAAAGTGGACTAACCTTCAAAACCATTGTATGGCACGTTTGCTCCGGCTATTCGCTTCCGGAAAAAACTGAAGCAGCTGAAAACGAGTGTAACGTCAACAACCCAGTATAATGCAGGGCATAATATTTTCCGGTTATGTAAACCAGAAAATATTGTTGCTATTACAACAGGTTAAAACAGGTTGAGTAAACCTAATTAATGCTTTTTTTGAAGTTACAATAAATTCTGGTAGATAATACACTAAATAATATTCAGTATAGTAAATATTCTAGTAGCCCATACTAAACATTATGCAAAATAAACCAGAAATTATTGTTAATAACATAATAGGGTTGTGTAAACCTAAATGATACTTATTTTGAAGCTACAATAAATTCTGGTAGATAATACACTAAATAATATTCAGTATAGTGATATATTCTACTATCCCTCACTAAACATTCTGTTTGTGGTGACCTTCCTTTTTATGATGATTAACATACCTGGTAGGTAGACTTTACACAAAAAATAGAGTAATGAGAACAAATTCGTTCGGTTCATATTAAATATTGCTTTGTTGGCTAAAATAAAATGTAGCAGTGAGCTCTACTATAGTATTTTGCGTACAGCACACATTTTCTGATAAAGTTCACCGAAAATTAGGTTTAAAATACCAAAATATTCACGCTATAGGGAACTAGATAATAATAATAACGTTTACAATGTGAATAGTTGTCACGTATACTAATATACTTTCTAGTAAACTTCACAACATTCTGGTAAATGAAACTAGACTTTTTTCTCCGTGTAATAGAATAGAAATATACACAATATTACATAGACCGAATAGTAACAAGCATAAGATACTCGTACCTTATAGAGGCATGCTTATTTGCCATCAAAACTCGCTCGAATAAGTCCTGCTGTTACCGAGAAATTCTTGATGGAAAACTCAAGACCTCAAACTCAGTCCAAAGAGGCAAGATCATTAATAAAGTTCCTACGAATCATGATAAATGAAGATAAAACTATTTCCCAGCCCAGATTCTACGACCAACCGCACCAAAATGCCTAAAGTCAAATAACTCACGGACACACACAAACACAGTGACCAATGTAACCATCCATACATCTAACCCGGGAATTCCAACATGATATACTGTCAAGAATTATGTTTGTTGGTCTTACAGCTTAGTCCGGTAACCGAAACAGGCTTAACCGGACCGTGCCTGGAACATCGTCCATTTATTTCCGTATAAAATCGTGGTTACCCCACTCGTCTGTCATGCAGAGTGTATACTTGTATGTGCGGTTTTAAGTCTAAATGTAAATATTGGTCGAAGACAAAGTTTGTTGAAGCTTTATAGGCTTATGTACCTACGTACCTACGTTATATAGAACAATTTGCTTTTATATAAGACGGATTTATTTCGGGATCTGGTGTTGATAACCTTTCTTACTTAGGCGGTAGTTTGTTTGAACAGATTTGAGTTTCTTTTGGAATATTTTTCTTGGAAGGTCGATAAACTGTTTACCGTGTTATATGATCAACAGAATGAACCTATTTCTATATGGTCACGTTAAAAATGCCAGGCCCAGACTCTATCAAAGTGGAGGCGAGTTGAGTGGAAAGAGATATGTTATAATATAAAATTGTGTTACTTGACTTCTCGTCTCTACTTAGCTATAATGGAAACAGTTCAACAGAGAAGAGAGAAGATGTCTCATACTTTTGAATTGAAAACTGAGTAAGCACTTGTATGGTGAATAAAAATCATGGAACTCGCGTGACCGTCACCTAACGCTTCGTAGCGCTCGTAGCCGATCCGCTACGGCGTAGCAACACTCCGCGTGTGCGGGGCACAACCCGTAGCAGAGGCCCTACTCCCTAACGCTTCGTCCGTATATTCGGATCTATCCGTCTCTCTCGCGCACGTCTGCAGATGAGTGCGAGTGAGAGACGCGGATAGATCCGATTATATTATTATTCAATTTCGGTCACAAAGTCTTCAAGATTATACCAAGAATTTTCAAGATTTAATACCAATACTAATTAAAACAGTAAAGTTAAAAGAATAGCAAGATATTTTCAACTTTAAACTTAGTGAAAAAAGGCTATTATCAAGTAATTAAGGTTTTGTTGAGCACAAGAATACTCTGGATTAAAAACCTTTGTTGGAACAGATAAGCGAAAAGTTTATAATTTACTTTTACCTCGAGGGTACTTCCGGCTTCCGGCTTATAGCCAAGCTATCGATAAATCGTTAGCTTTTTAAACCGACTTCTAAAAAGCAAGAGGTTTTATATTCGGCGATCAATAACGTTCTATTCTATTCTATTCTATTTATTTCTATGCCTTGTTACTTAGAGCGGATTTCAACAATGAAACTGAACACAATCAACATCGTTAATGTACAGTGTTTTATATGATGAATTTTTATGTTTAGATTATGTCTGAAATAAAATGAACTAATTAATTAATTACATATAAAGGGCGTTCAAACGCTGTTAATGTCAAAATTCCATAGTAATAACGTCACTCTTGAAAGTATTTCAAATCGCGGTCAAATTCATTTATGAAATTCACCTTTACTCGATTAAATATCAAACAATCGATGAACTCGACAAACAACATCGATGAACAAACATTCATCTCCGTTTGTCTCTACGTAGCCAATTTACCTCAACAATAAAAAAACAAACACATTTTTTACAATACACGGCAGCAAATCGAATAAGACCCTTATTTACTCTTCGGGCAAAATAAATGATTCATGATCAACAAAATAAAAAGAAAACAATCCTGTTTGTAACAAAATGAAAATTCAGCTACATAAAACAGATTGGGTCTTCTTCCTCACATATATTAATATATCATTCGGAATTTTATGAAACCCATATCAGGCTATCAAGGTCGCAAATGTAATGCGGATAAAAAATATCCTTGTTCATAGGCAGTGGTGCTCAACTGTTTTTGTTTGCGCCCCAGCGCTTTACGCCTGCTGCGTCGACAAAAAAAGTAACGTAGGCGTACCCAGACTGTAGGCGTACAGCTATGCCCAGAGGCGTGAAAAGTTGTATCATAATATAATTTTGTAAACATTTCTTGCTGAACATGGGACGGCTAATGACCTCAACAATAAACGGTCAGCGAGGACATTAACATTATCGTTAGGCCAGACAGTTAATGATGTCGATTTATTGTAAGGCGCACACAGGAGGACAATGTTGTACATTGGCATGACATAAGACCCCGTTGCGTTGGAAGGCCTCCCACTAGGTGGACCGATGACCTGGTGAAGATTGCGGGGATCCGCTGGATGCGAATCTATCTACTTAATCGACTTGGGAGCGGCCTATATCCTGCATTGGACGTCTTTCGGCTGAAATGATGATGATAAGACTCCAGAAACACCAAGATAAGAAGAAAAGTTAAATTACAACACAAAACGGCATAAGCTTGTTAACGATCAATTAAGTCCCACTTCCGAACATCGCCAAACAGTACAGGTTACTGACCCGTTTCACACTTAACACTTTGGGAACCGCTGTCTTAAGGGATATGTGTGTTCGTGAAATTAATGAATAGCGACATCAAAAGTCCCATTAATACTTAAAACCCTCTGTAACCTAAGCAAATTGAATCGAACTATCTACTCAGTGAATGAACGTTTCCTCTCGGTTCCATTTTCATTTTGTTACAGTATTGCTGACGCAGGATCAGATGATCGATTTATCTTTAGGAATATTATTTTTTGTTAACGTTGTCATGAACTTTTCTTGGTCTTTTTCCAAGAATAAGTTACAAGATATGTGCTGGTGGCAATAGGGTTGAAGACAAACAATCTAATTAGTCCGTCAGATAGATAGATTTCCAAAAAATATAGGACACATATTTTTTTCTTTTTTCACGTAAACAAAAATTTAAGACGATACAGTGCGTCGAAAACTCGTGTTACGTCACATCATTTTGGTACATGTTTTATCGGAAAGTAACGTCGCAAATACTCATGATCTTTGATGCGTTTTGATGATATGAAAAAACACGTTTCCAATATTTTTTGATATTCTTTCTTCTTTTTAGTCAGTCGTAATCCCTATTGGTGTACCTTTTAGGGAGAATCCTGATGTCTTATAGGTATGTTTCGTAGAACTCTCTCTTAGGAAATTGTAAGCCGTTTCACGAAATTCGTTCGTTAGAGATCTCATTACGCAATCTTAGTGAACTATTGAAGTATGTAATTACGTAGAACAACAAAGGAGAGAGTTGGTAACAGTCGATGAACTTAGAGTTCTGCGTAATACTTTTCCTTGGGCTAAAATCATCATAAAAATTTGTTTATTAAAGGAAAGTTACTACGTTATGAGGTAATATTTTCTATTCATAAAGTATTGTAATATGAATGATTTTATGGAAAATTACAACCTTTTTATCCTGAAGTAACACAATACAGGTCCAAAATAAACACCGCCGCCAAGCATTCAAACGACTTCGTAAAACATGTATTGTAATAATAAACAAAAACACTTCCCGTTTTCACCATTCATTATCTGCCTAGCCTTTTCTCAACTATGTTGGGATCGTCTTCCAGTCTAACCGGATGCAGCTGAATACCAGTATTTTACATGGAGCGACTGCCTATCTGACCTCCACAACCCAGTTAATACTGGGTAATACGATACCACTTGGTAAGACTGGTTGTCAGACTTTTTGGACCACTGACTACCAAAGATGGACGAATGACAGCCGGAACCAACAGCTTAACGTGCTTTCTGAGGCAAGGAGGAAACTCGGTATGTACTCGGGTGGTCACCCATCCATAGACCAACTTAGGCAAGCACGGCTTAACCTAAAGATCGGTCCGAGTGGCTGTTATTATTCAGCCACGAGCTCCTCGTTTCCACCATTATCATTCATAATTCCCCTGTCCTTAATCCAATTTATTTGGGCGCAATATGTCTTCTTTTTCCATACTTATCTTCTAATCCTCATCTCATCAGACACTTATTTTCTTGTAATATCATCCTTTACACAGTTCGTCCATTCTTTGGTCTTCCTCTACTCTTATACCCATTCACATTTATACTCAAAACTTTCCTCATGACATTTCCTCATTCTTCCGCATCGCATGGTCTTCTAATTGTGACTATATGCACTTTGTGCTAAACGTTATTTATTAGAAATTTCTTTCTTTCTGTCAATCGTTTGCCAAAGACAAAGACAGGATTATGTTTAGCATTGTGAAATGCGTGCGACGGAAATATCTCTGCACCCATAATCGGGACTTGGGGCACGAGGTTAGTAAGGTTCATTTAAACCCTGCAGACAGAAATATATATCTTTTTATATTTTCATTTAATTTTTCATGTCGTTTAAGCCAAATGTAAAATACATTTTGCTGTTTCCTTTTAAAAAGTATTTAGTGAATTGCGGTGTAAGCAAACTACTTCACGACTGTCGTCTCTCTTGTGATTGGACGAATCTCACATCTCCTCACGTCTCCGCTTTGGTGGAACTCGGCCCTTACTCTGTTTCCCCTGAAGAACGATGGAAATAATCTTCAACATTTATTAAGATTGATGTTAAGTGGTGAATGTAATACACCGCAGTCATATTTCATACTTATTGGTTTAAATTATGTTCATTTATTACTCGTTGTCTGTTAGGTATATTGCTCACCTGTTTATTTAATTTTCTACCTGTTGTAAATAAAGCTTGTTTTAATGCTTTTGATATTGCTCTGCCATAATTTGGACAAAGTGGTGTACTAAGATATCTCGTCTAAAAGATGGATGGAGTTTTCTTGCTTTGTACTAACTGTGTTCTGAATATATCTGAAAATAAATAACGCAAGTAAGGAGACAGCTTTATTAGGGGTACATTTACACCCCTTATGTTTTCTCGATTACGATGATGGTTCTATGTTTCAAAAAAATCAGTTTGATGTCTATGCTATGCCACGCCCTTAAAAAAAACTGTGGTATGGAGTATGGTTTCAATATCGGTTGATGTCAATGGGCTCGTCCTATAAAGTGTGTAAAACAGCTCTTCACGAAGCCGAAAGGCACTTGTTCTCCCCATCATTGTAATCATTTTTTTGTTCTACACCATACCTGGGAACCTTCTAGTTACGGAGATATGGGGGGTCAAAGTTACTACTTTTTGACAAGTTTTTTTTAAAATACAAGTTTTTTGTAAGATTTTGAGATTTAACATCTCCACGACTCCCGTACTATTCAATCCATCCATCAGCACAATGTTTTAAGTGCGTTACATTGAGTTTTACCACAAAACATGATTTATAACCTCAAAAAAAAAAAGTTGTTTCCCAGCAATAATTTTTGCGTAAAGTTACTTAGTTTGATGTACAGAATGCTTGGTTAAAAGCTTTGTGATGAGGTGGTTTACACCCTGTATTTCATGGGACTTAAACATAACTGGCGAAATGTGGGTGTACTAGTTAGGTACAGTTTTGCCTAACCCTCCGGGGATTACAAGGCCCAGGGGAAGAAACTTCCATAAATTAGCGTCAAACAAAATTTTCATAGATAGTGCTGCCATCTGTGTGTTTAAGGACACAAACTTTTCAACTGTTTGACTGTTTTACAACTGTCATAAAGAGAACAGCTCAGCTATTGTCAGTGAAGTAGATAGCCTAGCGGTGATAGCAGTTGCCTTGTGAATAATAGTTCCCAAGTTCGAATCCGTAGTCAAGAATTACTTTATGTATTTATTTGGTTGAACAGAAACTAACAGCGCCATCTAACAGTTGAGGTACACAGTTTAAAAAACAAAAACCAGAGTTGCGCATGTGTATTATATAGTGTATTATCTATGACAAGGCCTGATAAAGGTATGTAACTTATGACGACACTGATTTTGTCTATGGACGTCCTAAAATATCACTAAAGAATGATTTCCACTAAACGGCTCGATAAGGGAAACGAACGGATGCGGAGACAGCCGATCGCGTACGGCAGGAGGACGACGCATAGGATTGGCTCCGTACCGTCGATTGTATCCGTTTTACATCCAGTCAAATAGTTTCATCTCTACCGTGTCTGATACAACGACAAACGAACAGAGCTGGTCGCGCGTCGCAGCATACTTTCGGCGTTTCGGGTGTCGAGGTAGACCCCTACGGTAAAGCTGCTGTGCGCAGCTTGGTAATATAGACTTTAAATATACTATGCACACGATTTAACATAGTTTTAAGATTGTAAAATCCGTTCCTAATCCGATGCGATGCGAGCCGTTTGGTTGAAATCATCCTGAAGAATAATGTAGATCATCGATTGAGCAATTATTATGAAGTCCTTGGATTAAAAAATCTTATTATCCTTATGTCTCTCTCTTCTAATAGTATTTAATTTCCAACCTGTTTATTTCTTGTCGTAACTATATTTCTAGTTAAACAGCGAAAATCTCGATATTGCAAGATATCCTAGAACTTTCATCTCGTGACAACATCTACGTAGTTCGATGCTCTTTAATCGACGGAGAAAATAAGGCGTTGTGAAATACGCGCAGATACTATGAAACTAAGAAGGCAGTACAAATTTCTGTGTTTTTCGTGTCTAAGTTATGGAATCAGGCGTTACTTTGCGGAAATCCATGGCATTAAATGCTATGAAAAATTATTTAGTTTTAATACCGCTAGACAAAAATATCCAGGTCTGAGGTCGAACGCTCGACGAGTCAACAACTCTTGAGGATGCCCCGTGGAGGGGCGAAACGTGTCGAGTAAAGGTTTGGTTGCATGGCATGCTAATTATTTCTCACTTGTTTTGTATGTGTGCATATGCATGAGGGCGGGAGGGTGGGCCCATATGTGCATGTGCATATGCATGACGGTGGGATTTGTGTCCTGCTTTCAGACCTGGATATTTTTGTCTAGCGGTATTAAAACTAAATAATTTTTCATAGCATTTTTTTTCGTGTCTGTCTGTGTGACTGCGTTTTCAGGCGGTTTTCACTATTATTTAAAGGAATATTCCGGACTTAAACAGAACTGGAAGTGCGGGTGTACTAATAGGTAGGTATACCCCTGTCAAGCCCTTTGGGGGTTACAGGCGTGATGTTATTTATGATTTATTTAAAGAAAGAAAGAAAAGAAAGAAAAAATATTTATTCGTCGCAAAGTCATGACAACGGAAAAACGGAAAACGGACGTTCGGACTGTTTCTAATAATAATAATAACTGACCCGTTTGTCTAGTCCTGAGTTCGATTCCCAGGTAGGGAAAAGTGTTATTGGGTTTTTGCATCAATAATTTCTCAGTAGAAGTCACGATGTCTGGATTTGCGCCCGGTTGATGGCAATAGGCTCGCCTCTTATTAAATGGGACTTAAACATAACTAGTGAAATAAATAAATAAAATAAATATCGCTGTACATTACACACAGCGCCATCTAGTACCACACTAAGCAAGGCTTGTGTCGTGGTCACCAGACAGTTGATATACTACCTACATATATACTTTTTGTTTGTGAAAATGTTGGTGTATAACTAACTTCCCACAGATAAACCGTGAAAGTAATAGTAAGGTTGTTAGTAACAAAAGATATGCTATTTAATAATGTTAGTAATAAAAAAGTCAAAATAACCAAGAAACACCGCCTACCCCTACAAAGTAGGTAGACTCTTCGGTCTCACAACACATGGAAATCAGTGAACCTACTGATAAGAAACGGTATTAGTTCTCTTACCTATCATCCATTAAAGAAGCTATTCGGGCTTATTCGTAGTTGTCGCACAAACGTGGCATGTTTGTCACAGGTATAGTAATACTTTAAGCTCATAACATAAGCTGCAGCAGCTAATAACTTTAACTAATCAAGTCATATTTAGATGTGACGTCAAAGAATTGTCTAAATGCACAGTACACTGACAACCTTGTTTAAAAGTTTACAAGTTGGGTGAAAGTAGCCAAAGATTGAGTTTCAAATAACAGAAACCGGTGCACCTTACCGGTTCCCGTTGTTTGAAACCCAATCTTTGGGTCCAGTGGGAGTTCGCGTAAAGACTTCTATTAACTCTTTACTCCTTATAACTCCAAAAGAATTCAGCACAAGTATAGTAGAGAAAATAATGTACAAACAGAAATAAGGCTTTTTGCCTTGCAAGGTACAAAATTGTCCCTTGAATTGTAATAGTAATTGCTAGTTAACTGACTGTATACCAAACATCTTGTTTGACAGTACCTAGGTCTGGTAGGAAGCTATGTTACTTCACAAAGCAACTTGGATATAGGTTTCAAAAGACCTATAATGTCTTTTCATTTCCTTGAAAGAACCGTCTTAAGTCGTCTACGAGTTTAACTAGTTTTCTTTTTCTTTGTAGATCGTTTTTTTAATCCTTTGAAGTTTAAATTCTAATTATTCACATATATTTACATTTAATTCTTATGAAGTTTAACTAATATGAACGTAGTTGACATGGTTTTTGTTTGAGCTTCTTATGGTTGGAGATATAAACAGGGATTTAATTGTTCGTAAATGATAGAGATGTTGTATTTCTACTTTTGTAATATGGTTTGACTTTTTTATGATTTTAATGCTGTTTACTGATGACATTCTGATAATGATTTATATTTTGTTTTGCTTGTACTCGATTACTGCTTCTGTTATGATTTTAAATATTATTTGTTGTATAATTCCAACACAGTGAAAATTGTTTGATGAATAAATAAATAATAATAATAATATATAATATAAAAAATGAAACTAAAAACCAAATATATGAATACTTATTTAAATGCCATCAAAGCAAATACTATTTTAGTTTTTAAATAATTTGTTTCTTAACAAACAGCGCCTTCATCCTCTCTCCTATTAAAAATTAACTTTGCTGTGCCCGACAGGGTCCATAATTGATTCTATATTTTAACATACCATCTGTTACATGTACACATTATGGAACGCAATAAAGTATTGAGTATTGAGTATTCTCATGGAATAACTGCAGTTCAAAAATCAGCCTAAAAAGTTCTAGGTTGCGATTTTCACCTAGATATTTGATATAATGGGTTGTCAATTACTACAATAGGAAGCCACCAATGAAAAGAATAGGCCTATCTAAAATCAACAATGTTCAGTAAAACTTACTTGAATATATGTATAAATCATTTGAATCTTGCAGGCCACTTTGTTTGTCCATTGTGTAACCAAGTACTCTTTTCCTCTTTTTTGAGTAATTTTTGTGCACTAGTTTTCAATTTAATTGTTTAGGTATTTTCACATTATCAACAGTATTGTCATTTCTAATAACTATGATGTTTGTGGTCCTTCGAGCCGGATCACAAAGAGATTAACAACTAAAATACATAGTGATCTTGTAAAATAATCAGTGGTCATTTTGTCGTATTTTTTAGAAATTAACTTCCTCCTTTCAGTAGCACTTGTTCCTGATACTGTTATTGATTACAGAAACTAATATACACAAAATTACGACAGTTCTGCAATCTTTACATACTCGAGAAACTAGGGCTGATTATACCGCCTGCATTTCTGCTCACGCTGTAAAGGAAAATGAGTCTGTAGATAATTCTGAAGCCGCGACCTGAAATCGTGCTTTCACAGGCTTAATTAGGTTTGCTACGGCGTTCAGGAATATTAGTTAGGCTGAGCTAGCATCTAACACAATGTGGTTTTTTTTTTAATCTTGTGCAGTTTTATTTTTAGTTTTTTTGTTTATAGTAATTTGTGTCGTGAATGTGAATGAATTGCTTCTTATTTCAAGACGAATATCAATTTAAAGTATTATCCACCTTTTGTTTATCTTTTATCAACCATGTTGGTAAAAGGACAGCTTAATATTATACATATAAAGGGTTTAAAACACCTCTTAACGAAGCCGAAAGGCACTCATTTTCTTCGTCATAGGGATAATTTTTTTGTTCTACACCATACCTGGGAACCTTCTGTTACGGAGATATTGAGGGTCAAAGTTCCAACTTTTTGACAACTTTTTTTTTAATCCAACAGCACAGCGTTTAAAGTGCGTTACATTGAGTTCTCCCACAAAATATGATTTTTCACCCCAAAAAAAAGTCGTTTCCCATCAATATTTTTTTCATAAAGTTATTTAGTTTGATGTACAGAATGCTTGGTTGATAGCTTCGTGATGGGGTGGTTTACACCCTGTTTATAACTAATGTCTTACAAAAGTTTTTTAATAAAAAACACTTCATAAATTCGCACTTACTCAATAGGTACTCAATATTTGTGATCGTGTTACTCGTACTAGTTTAAGAACATAAAATATCGATGTCAAGAGCACAATTTTCTCGACTATCGATACATTCACGCTCCAATGAATCGCAAATGTATCGATAGTAGACCACCTCACCCCTACTTCTATGTTAGAACATTTCGTTCCCTCACTACAACTAGTGTTGTCCAATCCAACGCGTTTAAAAGTTTAGTTAGCTTCGTTATTGTCATTAGCATCAGCTGTTCTCACAAATTAAAATAGACGCACTTGTCTTGTACCGTACTTAGGTACCAAGGAAAGGTACTTTCCTGGACCTTTTTAAATCCCAGGGAGCGGACAGCCAAAATAGGAATACGTCACAACACAGCATTGTTAAAATAAATCTTTTAAGGGTAAAAGAACCCTTACTAATTAGGCGGGTACCCGCTTTCGTATATCACTTAACCCGTTTCAAGCAAGATGGTAATCTGTTCAGGCTTGCAGGGTAACCTTTGAGGATTATGTAGAAAAAAACCTTTTATTCTCAATATGGACAATTTTAGGACGTCCTTTATTTTTCGCAATGCGGTATGTGGTGGTACTTGTTATGTTTATTGGCTGATTCCTAATGGCTTGCAGGACGGTAAATACTTATCGGTTCAAGTTTAAAAAACTAGGGTGTAGATATTATTTATTTTTTAAAATTTATGCAAAAGTAAAAACTGTACAAAGGTGGACTTAATGCCTTGGGCATTTTCTACCAGTCTACCTAGCAGTCTAGTTTGATAAAAAAAAACTGACAAGTTTGTCAGTTTTTTTTTTCGAAACAAACTTCTACATATCGTCATTATCATCATTTCTTGCCCCAGACCAACAGACATGACGACAGTTTCAAAAAATTACAAATCTGTTAAATCCGTCAGATGGATTATTGAAAAATAATGGACCCGCATTTTTTGTTTTAATGCGTTTTATGCATAAAATCTTGGGAGTGGGGGCTCGTGACGTCAGAACTATCTAAAAATTATACCTAGGCGTGACGTATTGGGAATTTTAAAAGCGTTGTATCTTCGTCAATTTTGATTTACGTTACAAAATAAAAAATACGGGTCATATATTTTTTAATAATCTACCCGACGGACTAATTAGATTATTCTGTCGTCAACCCTATTCAGTCGGGGTCGGCGCAGCATGTCTCCTTCTTCCATACTCCTCTATTTGTCGTCGTCTCATCAGACACTTCTTTTCTTGCCATATCATTCGTAACATAGTCCACAAAACTTCTGCATATCGTAATATGTCAAAAACCCTAACCTTCTTTTACTGTCTGGTTGGTTAAAAATAGCCCATTTTTATATCACATACAAAAATAGTTCCCGTGACAAATAAATCACGAGAAATAAGGACATTTTTCTTATTTAGGCATGAAAGTTACTGAATGTCGGAAATATATCAAAATTACACTTCGTGTGAAGGCTTACGTTGCTATCTGATAAAAGACGAGTGGCATTGAAGAAATATGGCTCCAGTAGACTAATTAATTATGTCTATTAGGAAAAACAACAGAATGAGGAGCTCGTGGCTAACTAACAACAGCCGCTCGGATCGATCGTTAGGTTAAGCCGTGCTTTGCCTAGGTTGGTCTGTGGATGAGTGACGACCCATACATCCCGAGTTTCCTACGTGCCTCGGAAAGCACGTCAAGCTGTTGGTCCCGGCTGTAATTTGTCCATCTTTGACAATCGTTACAGGTAGTCAGTGGCCCAAAAAGTCTGAGAACCAGTCTAACCAAGTGGTATCGTATTACCCAGTACTGACTGGGTTGTGGAGGTCAGACAGGCAGTCGCTCCATGTAAAATACTGGTATTCAGCTGCATCCGGTTAGACTGGAAGCCGACCCCAACATAGTTGGAAAAGGCTATACAAATGAGGAAAAACAACAGATTAACTTAGAAAATAATAATCTCAATTCTCTTTACAAGGTTTGTCACAAACCTGGTTGGTTTGTGGTTTGGTTTGTAGTTTGTATCACAAATTACAATCCTTCTGTCTTCTGTTCTTATTTATTTTTATTTTATTTTTCGGATGGAAATCATCAAATGACTTCTCCTACTCTGGGCGGAGCGGGAGGGAGTGTCAGACTTTTACTGACTAAAATCTCTTTCGAACAGGCCCGCAACCCCGGCACATGCCGCATGGCCACATGCCCGGCGCATGGTCGAGGTCCTGGTTTAGATTCCCAGGTTGGGCAATGTGTTTTTTCGTCAGGAATTTCTCAGTAGCAGCCACGAATACTAGATTTGAGCCTGGTTGATGGGAATAGGCTCGCCCAATGTAACATGGTACTTAATATAAGTAGCAAAATTCGGCTGTATTAATTAATGCCTATACCTTCGAGGATTACTGGTGTTATGTTTTACGTATTCACTTACATAAAATTGTATTTTCTCTTTTTTTATTTCTCCAACTCCAGTACAACAAATTTAATTGATCTTAAATGACAAAACTAAAAGTAAAATAAAACAAACTTTAACAACTAAAACAAAGTAACATCATAAAACATATAGAAACGGGTATTTATCGCGAATTTACCTTTAATTTAAGCCCGACGTTTCGACCGGATTGCACCAGCCGTGGTCGCGGGGAGACTGAAGTGTGGAGGTACCGCCACAGCAAAGTGAAGACAAAGTAACTAAATGAATATTCTGTTTTAATTAGTGAGGACAGCAAAAAAGAAAACAGGGACACGGAAATTCCAGTTTCTTCTTTTTTTTTGTTAACCCCTTTCAGACTGTTTGAAGGTTTCCAAGCAGCGCGAAGACATTGCGATGGTTGATTAAAAGTAAAGTTTTCTATACAGGTACAGTGTAAACCATTAATAGAATTTATTTTACTACCAGTATTTCGGAAAGAGTTTTTAAGGGGCCGGCGGAGCGTGCGTCGTTCATACAAACGTAATACCAAAATGATTCGTAAACCAAACATATTCTTAAGAAAGTGTGTATTTATTTAGATTGGATTACATAATATCTAGGTTCGCAAATATATATTTTGAAAGGACAATGATATTTAGACGAGATATGAGGAATTTAAAATTTCTATAGAAAACTTATTTTTCTCATAACTTTTGTTTAAATCAATGTCCATTCATGATATATATTTGGGAACCTAGATATTATGTAATCCAATAGAAATAAATACACATTTCCTTAAGAATATGTTTGGTTTACGAATTATTTTGGTATTACGTTTGTATGAACGACGCACGCTCCGCCGGCCCCTTAAGTTAAAATGTTTTTACACTTTCAAGTTAGCGACTAAATTTTATCTAGAATGGTACCAAAAAATACCCAAAGTCTTATTTTACGATCTCCAGATAGATAAAATATTAGAGAAGCTCGTGGCTTAATAATAACAGCCGTTAGGTTAAGCCGTGCTTGCCAAGGTTGGTCTGTGGATGGGTGACCACCCATTAAATACCGAGTTTCTTCCGTGCAGTTGCAGTTGGTCCCAGCTGTCAATCTGTCGGCTGTTTGTAGACCTTTGAGTGTCGTAACAATTCCAAAAAGCCTGACAACCAGTCTTATCAAGGGATATCTTACTACTCAGTACTAACTGGGCTGTGGAGGTCAGATAGGCAGTTTATCCATGTATAATACTGGTAAGCAGCCGGTTAGACTGGAAGCCTACCCCAACATACCGTTTATTCTGTAACGTACCCTCTCAAGGTTCATTGGAAGACCAGCGTCAGACAGCTTCATCACCTGTCTGGCATGAATGCTGAAATGGACCTTTTTGGCGCAGCCGTGAGGCACACAGCACCTTTCTACTACGAGTATGTTCTACTCATTGTTTTGTATCTTTTTTTATTATTGTGTGTGTGCTTCATTAACTGACGTCAAATAAATATTTTTCTTTCTTTCTTTCTTACATACGTAG
Organism: Xestia ashworthii; assembly: GCA_950022955.1. NCBI lineage: Eukaryota > Metazoa > Arthropoda > Insecta > Lepidoptera > Noctuidae > Xestia > Xestia ashworthii. The sequence continues at coordinate 4,043,159 of OX465556.1, forward strand.
TTGGGAAAGGCTAGGCAGGTAATGAGAAAGACACAATATTAATCTAAAGCAACTTGGAATATTAAACATGTGTGGTTCAAGCACCATTGTTACTAAAATCCTAATGAAATAAAGTTTAATTTATTGATATATTTACTGGCTAATGCCAATAGCATTATGAATTTCGTACTGGCGTCTCAATTCACTACTGGTCAGCCTTTTGTGCTATTGTAAGATATTTGTGATTAGTTTTAGTTAATGTTATTAAAGTTTTCTTGTTATTGATGGAAAAGTAGGTACCTACGAATTGTTACAAAAAAGTTGAATATTTTATATGGGAGCTACATCTGCCAACAAACTGATTTACAGTTTGGAAGAAGTAACATTTTTGTTTTATTTTTTTTTATGTAATACGATTTCTCCACGAATAAACGCTTTTTCATTTATTTGTTTTTTATTTGGTCTCAATCCCTTCCAAAGTGGAGGACTTAACAGTTTAAACATTGAAGCAAAACCATACCATATTCATGTATCTGAAAACAGCAAAACATATTTAAAATACTTTATAATATTCCCATCTACCACCCCGAAGGTTTAAAATCAGTCATTCTATAAAACGGCCACATGCAAATTTATTATAACACACCCTGCCTAGTCAACAAATAGAATGCCTAGACTTTGCCTAGAATGCTTAAAGGAGATCAGGTAAAGTATAAAATGAAGGATCTATCGAATCCTGCCGAGGCTGCGGAACTGTTCGAAAGAGATACCGTGGCCCCGGAACACAAAGGGCTAAGAAGGAGAAACATGGATGGGTTTTAGTCAGTTAAAGTCTGACACTCCCTCCCGGAGCGGGAGGATTCATTTGATAATTTCCCATCCAAAAAAAAAAGGCTCAATCGATTATTGATCTTACCGGCAATTTTCATCTTTACAAAATTTCATACAAGTACCACACTACGTCTCCAGATTTCATAAAGAAATCAGCAAGCACAACCATAAGTGCATCCCACACTAAGGCTTGCATTTTTGTCGCGCTGACGAGTATACTCGTCATTGTGTTCTATATAGCACCATACTGCAACGCTGACGTCAGCGGCGACCGACAGTAGTATTTTGTTCTCGCTAACCGTACGCGACCGACCGTAAGCGCAACAATAATTCAGGCCTTATAAAGAAACACCCCATATACTACAAATATTAATAAGAAACTACTTTCCTACAACCAATAACGTCCAAGCCAGAACATATTAAACTCTTCCACAGATTGCCACACGCACGACATCTTCGGGGAATAGGGATGTAACTGCTACACTTGACAAGCAGTTCTCTTTATCGGTTCATACGACACCCGGAAGGAAAGAGGACTTTTTGAGAAAGGGACAGAGGATAGAATACAAAAAATATTGGTTATATCGTAGAGATAACTAAGAAATTAAATGTTAATTAGAGCATGAACTTTATAAAGGGTGTAAAACACCTCTTAACGAAACCGAAAGGCACTTGTTCTCCTCGTCATTGCGATCATTTTTTTGGTGTACACCATACCTGGGAACCTTCTAGTTACGGAGATATTGGGGGTCAAAGTTACAAAATTTTGACAAGATTTTTTTAAATACAAGTTTTTATTGTAAGATTTTTACTTTAAATATCTCCTTATCCCCCGTACTATTTAAACCATCCATCGGAAAAATGTTTTGATTGCGTTACATTGAGTTATACCACAAAACGTGATTGTACACCCAAAAAAAAAGTTGTTTCCCAGCAATATTTTTTGCGTAAAGTTACTTAGTTTGATGTACAGAATGCTTGGTTGACGGCTTCGTGATGAGGTGGTTTACACCCTGTATAAACAAGACTATACAATACATACAAGAATAAAGATAAACGTAACTACCAACATATATACAACGACGTCAATAGGACTCTTAGGTCCATGTTCACCGAAAAGATAACGGTCTGTTTATCTAAAAAAAGCATCATACCTAACATTATGAAATTTTAATCAGAATACTGGGAGAAAAAGACTTTTAAAAGTTGTTGTGTTTACACGTTGGTGCTTGTGACTGTACCTTCGGTGGATCCGAAGTTTTGGTTTGATCTGTGTCTTTGAGTGGGCTATTTCAACCTCTAAACACAATTTACTCATCAACATTACAACTGATTATATGACCCACTGATATACAGGGTGTCTCATTCAAATCGGTCAGTATGGGAAAGTCTGAAACCATAAAACATACGAAGATCTGTTCTGAGGAACCATGTCATCGATCAGTTCAAGCACCTACTAAAATAAATTAAAGTATGTGGAAACAATGCATTTTATTCATTTCAGACATCATGTTTCATACAGACATTTACTGCTTAAGACCTACACAATCGATATCTAAATAGAAATAGTGTAGGTTTTTTTTTTTCAAAATAACCGGGTTCGATTCCCGAACGGAGTACAGATGTTTTTTAAAATGTATGAATGCAGTTTTTCTTGTTATTAAAATCGATGACATGGTTCCTCAGAACAGATCTTCGTATGACTTATAGTTTCAGACTTTCCCATACTGACCGATTTGAATGAGACACCCTGTATATTTATATATATATTTCTGTCCATAGGAAAAAATCGTGAGTTTATGTATGTTTGATAAGCCATGCTTTAAAAAAAGCGTTTTATACGACGTAATACGGCATAAAATGATGAAAAGCTCATAAAGAGAAAATAAATTGAAAATAAAATAATCCTGCTCGCTCACTAATTAAGCTGGAAATGGCTGTATTTTTGTACAAAAGAAGTGGAAAATTAATACGTTATCATACCACATAATTATCACTGTTACAAGCTAAAAACTTCTCATTAAAGCGTTTTGAGGTCTAGCCCCATTTTCAAAACAACCATATTCTATTTGATATTCTTTTGTTTCGAACACCACAAATAGGTGACATATTCTCACAGTCGTAAAAACAAAGAAACCAACCAATTATTCAAAGAAACATACCTTTTTGTAACTGCGAAGTATTTAAAAGCTCGACAGGCGTATAAAAATAACGAGTATAACCCTTTAACAATTATTTTACCTGTGACATAAGCCCTACGACTATGAAAATAAAGGTCAAAATTATAAAACAATGGTGTAACGAGTACCCTACGTAATATTCATAAATATTCATTGGTAACCGTTACCTGGACTAAACCTTTTTAAAGCGATTTAAATAACCATAATGCGCATAGAATTCCGGGCTGAGATTGGGGATAAATAGAATAACCTAGTTAAAATTGTATAATTTAACGTGTTTTTGTCCAATGGGAAAGGGTGTGCAATTATATCTCTACGTTTTGGTTAGTCGCAGATAAATCTCTCTTATGAGGTAAGTGGGTGACCATTAGGTTAGATAAAGGAGATTGGGTAGAAACGTCCCCATCTTCCAACAGATTTGAAACAAGTGTCATTCGAAGTGTTTACAGTAGGGCCAATTTAATTGATCACATTTGACATTTCATCAAAATACTACAACGTCATCTTGTAGCGGCTGACAATTAAGATATTATTTATTTTATTGAAGTTAGAACTGCACATTTGCCCAACTTTTTTCAATTACGAATACATATTTGCTGTAATTATGGCAAAAAAGGTAACCTTTACTTTGAACTGACGAATGTCAAATGTGATCTATTTTAATTGGCCCTACGTTAGTAGGTAAGATATTACATTTGACTATGTCGACTTTCTTAATACATTTTTTTTGCAATTGAAAGAGACAGTAAGTTTTTTTCTTGATTCTTTTAATATTACTGACTTGTATCCTTTGACTGTTGGTGGGTAGGGATGGGGTCCATACAAAACCCCCATGATCCTTTTCTGGTCTTGATTTTGCACCTTGAAAACACTTAATAATAGTAAGAATTTTGTCGACAACGTTGTTTTCCGTTGCAAATCTTGACAAAGCTGACGAAATTATTTTGTCATTTAATTTGTTAAGAAAAACAAGAAAGATACAAAATCTCGACATGTTTCTTTCATAATTATCACATAAGTAAGATGTTTCTATGGCTTTTCTAGTAATTTTCCTTGATTTTAATTCTTCATTGAAATTATAAAATAAAACGGTCGAACCACGTAATCGAAAGCTCACCCTCATAAAAAGCAAAAAAGAGCAGAAAAAGAAAAATATCTTAACCCAGATACATTAAGGAATGAACTAGAATCCAGTCTGTTCAAGAGCTTTTCAGACTTACGATGGATAAAGAAAAGTTCGGGAAACTAACCGCTGACCTTCAGTAATCAAGAGACTTTGAGAAGTCGACAATCGTAATCTATTCAATTCGTTATCGAAAGGTTAAGAATCGAATCGGTATTGGTAGTTTTACAAACTGCCTGCCATCTTTGATCAGCATCAATTTAGGTCCATGTTCACCGAAAAGACAACGGTCTGATTACCTAAAAACAGCTGTCACTGTGACATTTTCCCATACAAAAATGTGTTTTAAACAGCTATTTTAGATAATCAGAGCGTCATGTTTTTGGTGAACATGGACCTTAGTGCAATGTAGGTAACCTCCTGTATATACAGGGTGTAAACAGACTCATCACAAAGCCGTCAACCAAGCATTCTGCACATCAAACAAAGTAACTTTTTGCAAAAATTATTGCTTTTTTTTGGGGTGATAAATCATGCTTTGTGGTAGAACTCAATGTAACGCACTTAAAACCTTGTGCTGGTGAATGGATTGAATAGTGCGGGGGTAGTAGAGGTGTTTAAAGTAAAAATATTGCAGTAAAAACTTGTATTTAAAAAAAAACTTGTCCAAAAATTTGGAAGTTTGACACTCAATACCTCCGTAACTGGAAGGTTCTTAGGTATGGTGTAGAACAAACAAAATATCGCAATAGTTTTTCCCGCTTCGCCCTCGTGAAGTTTGATAATTGTCCCATGGGATCTTACAACCTGAACAAAAAGTATCTATGTCCAGATTATAAACTATCTGTGTAGAAAATTTCATCAAAATCCGTTTAGCAGTTTTTGCAGGAAAGAGTAACAAACAAACATACTTTCCCATTTATTTATTTTAGATTACCAACGAGCAACATTACAATTTCTTCTTTTTTTCTTTTTCTTTTTTTTCTTATTTTTTATTTTTATTTGTAGGTTTACGAGTATTATTATCACCTGGTTGGTCTACTGGTACAAAGTTTAGGGTTTTCTCCATTAAGAATATTCTAGTAGCAGCTCGCAATCTAAATTCTAGCCCGGTTGGTGGCAATAGGCTCGCCCCTTTTCACATCGATCTCAATTGTTACTGGCGAAATGTGCAGGTGTACTATGGGTACTCCTCATTTTTTTTTCGGATTGGAAATCATAAAATGACCCCTCCCGCTCTGGAAGGAAGGAGTGTCAGACTTTTACTGACTATAAACCATCCATGTTCCTTCCTCGCCCTTAACGTTCCGGGGCCGCGGTATCTCTTTCGAACAGTCCCGCAACCCCGGCAGGCATGGGTACACCTCTGCCTTATACTTTAAGAACTACAGGCGTGATGTTATACTGACCTACCCCTATAATAATATTATGAGTATTATACCAGGTATACGAGTAGTATAAAGCCAGTTCACACAGTAACACTCCATTATTTTTTACGGCGGTATTAATTTCATGATGCGTTTTTATTTGCAGAAACGGAGTATGTATTTTGTATGAGCGAGTTCAGTTCACGCGAGTTCGTATTGGGAAAATAAATAAAATGAGTTTCATTTTTATTTTTTTATTCTGTTCATCGAATAATTTAATACGTGGGATATTTCAGTGGGTGTTTCAATGGTATATGTTCAGCGCCCTACGGCTTGGCAACACTTGTTGTAGAAATAGGCTAGTTTCCACCATCAATAAATTGCATAACTAATTAGTCCGTCAGTTAGAGTATTAGAAAATAATGGACACGTATTTTTTGTTTTTGTAAATCACTGAGTACTGACAAAGATAAAACGCATCAAAACTAGGGACTGGGGGCTCGTGACGTCACAACGCACTAAAAACTATAGCACGGCGTGACGTATTGCGAATTTCAAAAGCGTCGTATCTTCGTCAATTTTGGTTTATGTAACAAAAGAAAAAATACGGGTCAAATATTTTTTTATAATCTAACTGACGGACTAATTAGTTTTTTTTTAGGACACAAGCCTATTGCATTATTTATCATTCACTTAAAGAAAGAACCTATGGTTAAATAATAACAGCCACTCGGGTCGATCTTTAGGTTCAGCCATGCTTGCCTAGGTTGGTCTGTGGATGGGTGACCACCCATTACATACCGAGTTTCCTCCGTGCCTCGGAAAGCACGTCAAGCAGTTGGTCCCGGCTGTCATTTGTAGATCTTTGACAGTAGTTACAGGTAGTCATTGCAATGGCCCAAAAAGTTTGACAACCAGTCTTACCAAGGGGTATCGCATTATCCAATACTAAGCTGGGTTGTGGAGGTCAGACAGGCAATCGTTCCATGTAAAGTACCGGTATTCAGCTGCATCCAGTTAGACTGGAAGCCGACGCCAACATATAGTTGGGAAAACGCTAGGAAGATGATGATGTTGATCATTCTCTTAAGGCGCGTCCCCGAGCAAAAGCCGTTTTTTGTGCTTTTTTTGGAGCCAACTACTCTTTATCCAAAAGAAATACCAAGTAATAACAAATATATTCAATTTCTACATATTCTTGACTGCAAAATGGTAGTTTTTTTTTTAAGTCTCATAATATTTAATAAATCCATCCCCTCACAATGAAACGACACAAATGAGAAAAAAATATTTATAACATGCTTCTTCTCGTAAAGTTAACATTATTTTGATTTCCTTCTTATACTAATGGATAGGCAACTTAATAATGAACATAATGCTAGTTTTTAGGGTTCCGTAGCCAAATGGCAAAAAACGGAACCCTTATAGTTTCGCCATGTCTGTCTGTCTGTCTGTCCGCGGATAATCTCAGTGACCGTTAGCACCAGAAAGCTGAAATTTGGTACCAATATGTATATCAATCATGCCGACAAAGTGCAAAAATAAAAATTTTAAAAAATTTTTATTAGGGTACCTCCCCCAGACGTAAAGTGGGGAGCGATTTTTTTTTTAATTTTGACCCTGACGTGTGATATATTGTTGGATAGGTATTTAAAAATGAATAGGGGTTTTCTAAAATCATTTTTTGATAATATTAATATTTTAGGAAATAATCGCTCCGAAAGTCAAAAACAATGTGTCCCCCCCCCCTCTAACTTTTGAACCATAAGTTTAAAAAATATGAAAAAAATCACAGAAGTAGACCTTTATATGAACTTTCTAGGAAAATTATTTTCAACTTGATGAGTTGAATAGTTTTTGAGTTATATAGCACTTTTTCAAAAAAACGCAAATGATAACTTTGTTTTTCATACAAATACTATGAAAAACAAAGTTATTTTTGCTGACGAAAAATGTTGGTATTTTTAATGGTCTGGGAAGCTACGGAACCCTACAGTGAGCGTGGCCCGACACGCTCTTGGCCGGTTTTTTTTTTCTTAAAGACGGAAATTTGATTTTATAAAGAATAAAAACCACTAATTTCGCACTATTCGACCCGCAGTGACTGACGTAAAAACCACTTCGTAGTGCAAGACGATCAGAACTGTATTCTAACAGTGATTCAAACGAAGTTTGAATCACCACAAATAGAGTTGCTAATTTCCCGTGGGGTAGCGCCTTAAAGAATCATTAGAAAATAATTATTATAACTTTAACCCGAAACGTTAAAGTATAACGTCGTAACAAAACCGGCAAGTCAAAGAACCAATAGTTCGAAGACATCTGACATCTAAATTTGGCATAAATGGTTGATCACGAATTCACGACCCGCTCAGACGAGACCTGTGTGCAAGGGAACATGACATAGGCGGATTATTTATCTAAAACCACTAGAAAATTGTTTAGAAAGGGTTTGACCCTTAACATCGCTGAAAGTCACTGGTTTTAACCGTCATTACGATAGTTTTTCTTGTACTAGACTATACCTGGGATCCTTTTTGCTATGTGATCGATAGCTTTTTTTCGCGGTATTGGTCGCGTTATGGTGGGAAATTTCAAAATACTTATGACACTTGGCGATAATGTAGCATCCGAATATTGAAAGAAATTTTGAAATCGTTAAATCTAACACGTATCCGTTACCCGTCAAGTTAAAATAATAATTTGAACTCAAGTTATTACTTATGCAAACATTTTATGCAATAATTTAGACAAGAATTTAAACGGAGTAAGAGTCGCTAGGGAAAGTAAAACTAAGAATACTAACTACAAACAATGACTAAACTACGGAAGTTTTTTAATCTTAAATAATGACTTTTATAATAGTCATCACTTTGACCTATCTATAGACACGGGTATTAGTATTAGTATAGATTGCTCTCACAGAAAACCTACTCCAAATGCTATAATCCACTTTAGAATGGCTCAATCAAAATTTCCATCTCAAGCAAAAAGCGGCATTTCGATCGGCTCACTGGTTTATTTCTCAAGTCCTGCTCAAGTGTACCCTAATCGCTACGACAATCAGGGGTTAAAAAGCTTTCTCGGATCTTGAAACCAGGGACACATAACCTAAAGGTTAATAAACAGAACTGGTAAAACCTTTATTCACGTATAACCACGCTTGTAATCGGTAGTTAGGCAGAGGTGTACCTAAAAAGTACGTACGTACAGTAAAGTACGTACCTACATTTCGCCAGTTATATTTAAATCTAAAGGGGCTAGCCTTTCATTATTTTCGGACTAAAAACAAGACTACATGGCTCATAATCTGCCTAGCCTTTTCCCAACTATATTGTGGTCGGCTTCCAGTCTAACCAATACCAGCATTTTACATGGAGTGACTGCCTATCTGACCTCCACAACCCAGTTACCTACTACTGGTTAATACAATACCACTTGATTTGTCTGGTTTTCAGTGTTTTTTAGCCACTGACTACCAGTAACGACTGTTAAAAATCTACAAATTAGCCGGGACCAATATACGACTAGCAACATAGCATAAGGTGCTTTCTGAGGCTCCCATCCACAGAAAATCATCTAGGCCAGATCAAAAATCAAAATCAAGCACGGCTTAACCTAAAGATCGACCCGCACGTCTGATATTGTAACCACGAGCTCCATAAAACGAATAATATAACGTGTAGCAAATAATACGTATTACAAGTAAAAAAAACAGATCAGGTCCAGGTGAGGATGGATGTATGGATGTATGTTTCTTACTTTTGAGAAATTCCTGATTGAAATACCCAATAACATGCACAACCCCGACCTAGGAATCGATTCCAGGACATAATGCTGAGCAATAGTGGTTGCGACCACTGGACCAATGACACAGTCCTTTGTTCAACGATTCAGTAAATCGGCCGAAGTGAAAAGGTCCGACGTCGTAATCCATTCTCTAGACGTAGGTACGACGACAGTGACAAGAAGTGACTTAAAGGAATAAAATGGTCGATAGATATAGCCTGCTTTGAGAAGTATGGAGAATGACGTTTTCGAGATAAAATACCTGTTCATTTTTATTCATGTTATTAAACAGGGTTCGAAATTAGCTATTTAGCTAGAGATCTGTTTCTGCTTCACACAGTTATTACGACTTGACATCAATCATAACAGTTTCGAAATGAATTCCCTACATGGTGATCAAAACCACATGTAAATCTACAGGACAACGACGCGATCACACAGATAAATCCAAAGAGTGAACACCTGTATTTCTTTTACACATACTATTTACCTTCGGACAGTCTAGAAATATTAATTCATAATTACGTAAAGATGCTAGTAGTATTACAATTTTTGTTTTAGCAAATACAAACAACTATCACCAGAATGGTTTTCCACAGATGGATCAGCTTCTTCTATTCTTACCAAAAACAGTTATTAACTTTAAAAATCCATACCTCATACCATGTGAAAATACAGGCTTGAAGTTATGTAAGAAGAAACAAACAGCTGCGAGGTTCAAAAACTAAATTCCAGCACTTGTTTTCGGACAAGAGTAAAGTAATATTGAAGTTCTATTAGGTTCACTTAAAGTACTTACGGGATTATATCCGTGATTTTCTTTTGTTTTGAGCACTCGATATTTACGTAAGTATACGTATACTTTAAGTGTAGTGAAAACCCCTGAAAATCTAAAACAGTGTTCTATTAGATTGTAATACTAGTTTTTGAGTTAACAAATAACTCATTATATGTATGTATAAACAAACACAATATCACAAACCAGTATCTGGGTTGCGGAGGTCAGATAAGCAGCCGCTTCATGTTAACAATATTCAGTAATATGTGGTAAGACTGGAAACCGATCCTAATATAGTTGGGAACGGCTAGGCAGAACATCACAATCGAGAAGCACTTTTATGTTTAGAAGCTATAAATTTAAAATTTAAAACTTAACCCAGTAAAAGAGGTCAATCACCCATTTTAAACTTCAATTACAGAATTCTGTAACGGGTAAATACTTTTAAAGTTTCGGGTACTGTATTGCAAACATAATTCTTAATTTCATAGAATATCCAAACTATTTGGCATCGGCCCCTATTTAAAGGGACCTAATCTTTACTAGCAAAATGTCGATGTACCATACCCCTCGCTTTACCTTTCCACGAGTACAGGGATGTTGTCTGTTCGGAGAATTTATCACACAATACTGACTTCATAGCTTCCATTCTTGATACATACCCAATCAAATGCTTTTACATCCATTATATAACAGGCTCACCAACATAGGTAGCACAATGCAGGTCAAAGGTCATGTAGATCGGAATGCCAAAGGACTATGGACAGTTTTCAATTAAAATAATTGAGGCAATTAAAAGTTACTGAGGAAATGTGGGTGGCCTATTAGTTACATTTCTGCCGTACCCTTTGGTATCTACATGCGTGATGATATTTTATGTTATATAAATGTCACCGTAAAATTGTCAAATACGTTATATTGTAATATCTCTAGCGATATTGTAAAATCTCGAAATATTGTCAAACGAACATACTGCTTACAATAAAACGCATAATTTTTCGTGAAATGCATGCGATGGTCGTCAACTCACGCGGTGTGAAGGGAAGGAGGGGTCCCCTTTGCCCAGTGGTACCACTCTCATGAAAAGATAATGTACCATTCCTGAGAAATACCGATTAATATAACCTAACCTTAAAACACTTTATATTCCCCTAAAAAGCGTAGTCGACGGAGCCCCGCTTCGCGGGGTATTTCAGAGTGCAGGGTTTAAAGGATCCTAACTAACCTACCATGGGGGTGCCCCAAGTCCCGATTATGGGGGCAGAGATACTCCCGTATTTTCAGTTTACAATAATTCGAGAGTTTACAATATCGCTAGAGAGAAACACGTTATATTGTAATATAACGTGTTTGACAATTTTACGGTGACATATAGGTTGAAGCCGGATAGATGGGCGAATGGGCGAAGATGGTCGTACACTGGGTACCTGAAGATGGCCGTCGTAACCCAGGCAGGCCCAGAAAACGCTGGCGTGACGATCTGGACTCGTTCTTAACGGACTGGTCGGAAAGGGCAAATTGTAAACAGGGTTGGAAAGCCATGGGGAGGCCTTTGCCTAGCAGTGGGACAGAATGGGCTGACATAAATAAATGAAACTCACTATGTTTTGTCAAGATTTCTAGTGAAACTTAGTAGCTTACTAAGACATAATTCAAGTCTTTAAGTCAAGCTCCACATAAAAAAGTACTAGGGTAACATAATCCGCAGGAGTTTCAATATAATTTCGAGCAGATTTTCCTCGGATTGCAAAGATCCAGCGGTGGCCACTTCGCGTTGAACTAGAAACTCTACTTAGCGCTTCTATGAATAAATTACCGGAGCGTTCGTTTTCTAATGTCCTCTCAAGTGTTGAGAAAAAGTTCAAATATTTAACTTTATAAATAAGTTATTTCCTGGGGATGGATGACCATTCTGAGTACTTAATTTCCAGTTTAATAAAATAGAACGAAATACTTTGGACGTACCTAAATTAAGCTAAAACAATATTATGTAAGGAACATAGTTGATGATAGAAAGTACTTTTATGAAAGTTACCGCGATCTTCGTCGACGTAAAATTATTATAAAATATTACTTTAGATCGGATTTTGTTAAAGGTTGAAGGGTTTCAATATTTTGACAAGGAATCCTAATCCTATTTCTATAACATCAGCTATCTGCCAGTAAAAGTCCCTCCAAAATCGGTCCAGCCGTTTCGGAGACGAGCCAAAACAACTGACGGACGAATTAAAAAAAATGATTTTTTGTTTTAAGTACCGTATAAACTTCCATACGCATTCTGTGAAAAGCAATATTGAAATTACAAAACCAACACTAAGTACAATATTATTCATTTGATTAGATGTATGTACGGTCACGAGTTTTAAAGTACCTTTTGGGAAAACTCTAGAATTAAGCTAAAGGATCACGTCTGTTTTAACTTTTTATTACACATTAAACACACACTCACTCACTAAAATGACTATTTTTAACTTTTTATTACTTTTTCAACTCACTAATTAGCCTCATTAGTAAACTCAGGGTCACTCAACGAGCTATGGAAACAGCTATTCCCGTTCCATTAATTGGTTACACGAATACCTAACCTATTACGAAGCGTCAGAATTCAGAATACCTACTTATGAACGTAACGAGGTGTCAGAAACCCAAAAGGTACCCAGCACATAAGGATACTGATATTTTTAGGTTATTCAATTGAAAAGGGCAGATGGCAGTCGTTTATTTCAACACATGGACCACATAAGGACCCCAAAAGGCTTGGCTGATAACGAACCAGACCAAAATGAGGAAGCAATGTCCTAAACTATGAAAATGGTTGGTCTTGGTTTAAAGATGAAAATAACATTTGACGACGTCGATAAGTAATATGGGAAGCGAACAGGAAGATTACCTAACTCTGCATTTTGTAAAACATATCCAATACCTTTTACCATGATTTAAGGATAAATCAAATCCTCAAAAATAAAAAAAAAACAAACAGGACCACCGCGGAATAATGAGATGGATTCTTTTTTTTTAGGGTTCCGTAGCCAAATGGCAAAAAACGGAACCCTTATGGATTCGTCATCTGTCTGTCCGTCCGTATGTCACAGCACCTTTTTTCCGAAAGTATAAGAACTATGCTGTTGAAACTTGGTAAGTAGATGTGTTCTGTGAACCGCATTAAGATTTTCATATAAAAATAGAAAAAAACCAATAAATTTGGGGATTCCCCATATTTAGAACTGAAACTCAATTTTTTTTTCGTCAAACGCATACGTTTGGGTATATCTATGGATAAGTATTCAAGGACTATATTTAGGTTTCTAACACATTTTTTTTACTAAACTGAATAGTTAGCGCAAGAGACACTTCTAAAGTGGTAAAATGTGTCCCCTCCCCCTGTAACTTCTAAAATAAGAGATCGATAAAACTAAAAAAAATGTACGATGTACACTACCAAATAAACTTCCACGGAAAATTGGTGAACGAGATCTAGTAAGTAGTTTAATACGTCATAAATCGTAAACCGCAATTTACCTTACATTCAATCAACTCAAATATAAAAATAAAAATTATAACACTTAATTTCATAAACATAACCTTTTGCGTAAACCGTGAACCATTATTTTTAACCGACTTCTAAAAAAGGAGGAGGTTCTCAATTCGGATGTTTCTATTTTTTTTTTTTTTTTTTTTTTTTTTTATGTTTGTTCGGGCATAACTCCGTCGTTTGCCAAACGATTTGGAAAATTCTTTTTTTGTTGGAAAGGATATTCTTTCCAAATGGTCCCATAGCCACCAAGTCGGGATCTGATGATGGAATCTTGGCGAAATCGAGGGAACTCTTCAAATTTTATATGAAAATGTGTTGCGATTTTGGTATTTTCTACAACAAGTGAAGCATTTGCGTTAGATTAGAACCATTCTACCATCAGATCTGATGACGAAGCCAAGAGTCACGGAACTCCATAATGAGACAATGTACCCTAGTCGTGTTTGGGCTTGATGTAATTGTAACGGTATGCACTTTCCATGTATATTAAGCACCACTAAAAAGTGAAAAATAAAAACTTTTTTGCAAAAAATAAAACCGACTTCAAAAAAAACAAAAAAGTGAGAAATAACTTTAGCTTCTGAAGTCGGTGACAAAAAAACTAAATCAATCAAACAAAGGTCACCGACTTCAGAAGCTAAAGTTATTTCTCACTTTTTTGTTTTTTTTGAAGTCGGTTTTATTTTTTGCAAAAAAGTTTTCTAATAATAAATCTGTAAAAGGTGCCTAAGTAAATAATATTATATTATGAACTTTTATTTTGTTGAGGGAGTACCTTAACAAAAAAAGAATCATCTAAATCGGTTCACAATTTACCAAGAAATCGCTGTTTAGAAACGTTCGTTCGAGTATAAGAGATTAAGATACTTTCGAGATCTATTAGAATAATGCCACTGTAAAAATATTGTTCGATTTCATAGGCAACTTAAGAGTAACAAATAATTACCAAGTTTGACACAATACACTTGTAATTATTTGATTTCGATCGCAATGTCCCGTATATCTTGAATATATTTAAAAGCTTTCGGGTATACCTAAACGAAAAGGGTTAGCCGGCTACTCATACTAAAAACTCCCTCTTGAATAAAACGAATTTTTGAACGACAGGATTACAAAGAGGCATCAGCACCCGAATATCTACAGAACCCTTTTCAATTAATTCCCAGTCACGTCTTGTTACCACAATGGTACGGGTTACCAGTTAATAAAATTGCATTATTCAGGCAGAGTATTCTGTCTTCATCGCGGCTCCAATATTAGCTGGTATATTAGCATGTATTTTTGTTTGACGTTCTTTACGGATTGAATGACAAAAGACTGTGTATATTGTTCGATTTTGGTGATTGTGTTTTGTTTCTTCGATAGTCGAAATCATTGAATTGTCAGACTGGTATGGAGATGGAAACATTTTAGAGGATCGGAACACTGATACCTTTTTAAGCTATTTCATAGCTTCTATCGCGGGCCTTGAGCGTGGAGACCGAATCCAGAAATTCCGTAACGAAAATAACCTAACGAAAAAAACCTAACACCAAAGAGTATGTAAACCTATAACACCCCCAGACAATGACAATGACAATGACAAGCTAGTTTTCTTTTTAATATATTGCCGTAACTAGGAGTTGTAGGTTGTATACATTTGATGTTAGACCTTCTTTGTAACCATTTTTCATCAACTTATGCAATTATAATTGTGTATTTTATTTTTCCGCTTGTTGCCGGCTCGAGGACCAAACGCAGACTGAATGTTCAGGCTCGGCTTCCCATCACAATGGAATTATGAATTTTATAATGAATGTTCCACACACACATACACAGACACGTCAAACTTATAACAGCCCGTCGTTTTTGCGGCGTCCGAGCGCGGTCGGCGCGCCGCAAGCGAGCGGACTGCGTGCAAAGTAAATAAATAATTATAATTGCATAAGTTGATAAAAAATGCTATGCAATAGCTTTACCGCGGCAGTCCCTGAGTGCCACACGTCTTTTTTTATAACAATGTGGGTCTCTTGCTTCTCTATTACTCGTCAGCTCATCAGAAACCTTCTTTCGTGCGATATCATACTTCACACAGTTCATCCATCTTTTCTTTGGCTTTCTCTACTCTAAGAGCTTTCTAAATTCTTATCCAAAACTTTCCTCAAGACATTTTCCTCATTCTTCCGCATCACATACCCATACCACGACAATCGGTTTCCACACAAATTTTCAGACATCCACGCCACTTTCAGACTTCTTATAATAAAGAAAGAAAGAAAAACCATTTATTAGCCCAACAGGACAAAACATAAAAAGAAAAAAAAAACGGTGGGTGGTATGGTATTTGAGTAACACCACACATCTACCTTAGCATTCTCAACTTAGCCACATGCTAATGCCTTTCTTTCATCCCTTTGTGGCCCATCATTCTGATCCATTTATGACATTCACGCTGTGTTACTTTCGGAAATAACTCTCAGTATCCGTTTCACAGCAAATCTACAATATGTCCGCACCAGGTTGACCGAACCTTTAGGTTTGAATTTGACTGCAGAGCTCGCTTGAATAACTCAATAACCACATATCATTGGAAATGCAAGAGAAAACTTTTAACGGAAAATGAAAAGAGTACGCCCGGAAAAAGCATTTCAGATTCATAATGTTTTTACTATGTATTTAATTGCCATTGTTCTTTTCTTCACCTTAGATTACAGTTTAATCACTATGTCAACAAAAATTAGGTTCTTTTTGAACAATAATGAATTTAAAGATATCCATTTGCAGATGAAAACAACCCAAAAATGTATACGTAGCTTCACCTATTCCTAGATACACACTAAATTCAGCAGAGTACATATATTCGGATGTAAAGCTACAGTATCGAGAACTCGGAGCATTCCAATAACCGGCTGTCTTCCGTTTAATCGCTCGTCACTTGCATGTTACTCGTACTTTAGGTATTCCTATTTTTACATTTTCCATAACTTTCATCTTTCTAGCTTAAAAGGTTTGTAATTGCGTGAAATCATCGTAATATGTAAATGAAACGATAGAACAATTTAATTTTAAAAAGTCAATAAAGTAAGTGTATTTTTCATCCCCGTTTTCAATTAAAAGAACTTAGTATGCAGATAAATTCCAACATCGTAAAAAATAAAATCAAATTCAGCTTCAAACGGCCAAAACATTTTAATCACCTGTCAATTTGAGAAAAAGAAAAATGTTCGACTCACTTTATCAAAGGCAATATTAACAAAAAAAAATATCTGTTCAGCGTTCACTCCATTATCAGAGACAAAATGGATCGTCAATTCATTAGCTTCAGGAAGAATTCATTAATAAAAGAACGACGACGTAATTCGATTTCCTTTTTCCACAACAAAATTAATGACATCAAACTGCCAATTTAATAGGACAATATTTTTATCTTAAATCACAGTACTCACCTCCAAAAAATGTCACTAATAAACATAAAAACTTGGTAACTCCTGACATTTTAGCACTCATATAAAATCACTGCACTAAATAAAATATTCAAACTTAGAACGCGCGGACGTTCCGTATCAACATGATAAAGACGATATTATCAAACGGTCCGAATTCGAATTTGGAATAGGGCGGCAAAAGCGCGCGAGCGACGTCTATTCTCCCCCGAGGCTAGTTGGGTACTGAAAGTTGGGTTCTCTACCTGACTACGCCGCCAGATTTCAGCGCGTCACAGCCTACCGAAGTTATAATGAGCATTCTTGTAACACTGTTCATAGTTTTGATATTCCTTTGTGGTTTTTTGTGTCTGTGGCTTTATGACCCCCCCGTAGAGAATAGTACCCAAAACGATTCATTTGGGTGGATTTAAATGACAATTGTCTATCCAAACGCCAGTTATGCCTTACGTATCACGAATCCTCATTTTGCGTTGTTTGTACGTGTACAGCCAGTTCGGGTTCGATTTAACGATTTGCAAGTCAATTGTTTTAGAAATTACGACTATTTCAGTTGCTGTTTTAGTACTTTCTGTTCGAATAATTTTGTGAAATGGACCTAATTATGCGTGAAAGGGCTTTTTATGTTGGGTCGGACGTGAAATTATGCGATTTATACAAAAACAATGGGAGCTTCTTTTTTGCTGTGGAAAGAATTTCATCGTAGCTTGTGTGAATTAAAAAAATATACCACATACAGGAAAGTACTGTTGAGAAAAAACTTTATCATGGTCATATCCTATCCGAGTATCTATCAACCAAATTCGTAAATATATCCGTTAAGGTGAAAGCAGGAACGATTTTTTAAGGTCGAAGTCGTTCCTTGGCTTATATGAACTTAGAGGGTTAATAAATAATAAATAAATATCGCTGGACATTACACACAGTGCCGTCTAGTGCCACACTAAGCAAGGCTTGTGTCGTGGTCACCAGACAGTTGATATACTACATATACTTTTTGTTTGTAAATACATACTTATTATACATATAAACATCCATGACTCGGAAACAAATGTCCATGCTCACCACACAAACATTTGCTCCTACCGGGCTTCGAACCCGGGACCCTAAGAACGTAAGGCAGCCACACTACCGCTGCGCCATTCGGGACGTCAAGATCGGGGTTGTATTGATGATTATAATTCTGTAACTACATACGTTTTACAGTCGCGAACGATATTTTTAACTTCATACAATCTACCACTGGCCTAAAAATTTAAAAACTTAAGAAAATTTGAATTTCGTGGCCTACCCTAACGCTTTCTCCTTAAGGGGCCAGCGGAGCATACGTAGTTCATACAAACGTAATACCAAAATAATTTGTAAATCAAACATATTCATAAGGTCGTGTGTATTTATCTCGATTGGATTACAGAAAATATATATTTTTAAAGGACAATGATATAAAGACGAGATTTATAAGGACTTTAAAATTTCTATAGATATGTTCTCATAACTCTTGTTTAAATCAGTCATCATCATAATCATCATCTACCTAGCCATTTCTCAACTATGTTGGGGTCGGCTTCCAGTCTAACCGGATGCAGCTGAATACCAGTATTTTACATGGAGCGACTGCCTATCTGACCTCCACAACCCAGTTAATACTGGGTAATACGATACCACTTGGTAAGACTGGTGTCAGACTTTTGGGGCCACTGATTACCTGTAACGACTGTCAAAGATGGACAAATGACAGCCGGGACTAACGGCTTAACGTGCTTTCCGAGGCACGGAGGAAACTCGGTATGTAAGAGTGGTCACCCATCCACAGACCAACCTAGGCAAGCATGGCTTAACCTAAAGATCGACCCGAGCGGCTGATATTATTTAGCCACGAGCTCCTCTTGTTTAAATTAGTTTCCATTCAAAATATTTATTTGGGAACCTAGATATTCTGTAATCCAATCGAAATAAATACACACCAAAGAATATGTTTGATTTACGAATTATTTTGGTATTACGTTTGTATGAACTACGCATGCTCCGCAGGCCTCTTAAGCTGTTGGAGCGCAAAAAACTAGCAGATAGACAGAGTTATACATGGAGGAATCATACTTCACACTATTATGATAAATGCGAATGTTTGTATGTGTGTATATGTTTGTTGTTTTTTCACGCAAAAACTTCTGGACGGATTTGGATGAAAATTAGCATACAGATAGTTTATAACCTAGATTAACACATTGGATACTTTTCATCCCAGTAGTATTATCCCGTGGGACAATTATTGAACTCGACGTGGGTAAAGACGGGAGCATAAGCTAGTTTATAATAATTAGATAACTAACATTCCGAGTTTCCTTCATGCCTCAAGCAAGGAAAGCACGTTAAGACGTTGGTCCCGGCTGTCATTTGTAGATTTTCAGTCGTTACAGGCGGTCAAACAAAAGTCTGACAACCAGTCTTACCAAAGGATATCGTATAACTCAGTATCAACTGGGTAGTGGAGGTCAGATAGGCAGTCGCTCCATGTAAAATACTGGTATTCAGCTGTATCCGGTTAGCCTGGAAGCTGACCCCAACATACATAATTGGGAAAAGGCTACGCAGATGTTGATGAATAAAATGACAGAACCTTTTAATTACGACCGGCGCATTTATATTATTCATGCATACAAGAAGAAAACTGCGCTTTAATAAATGTTTTTCATAATGTATACAGTGCTTGTTTTCTTTTTACTTTGCCGACAACTCAACAACTCATTATAAACTGGAACTAAACGCGAGCAGAACCACATTTGCTTATTGTTTTGAAAACCAGTTTGAAAATAACACTTATGGTCAAGGATGCGCTGAAATAAAGCCGTGATCTTTCAACGTTAACTTAGAAAATGTTCCAGTCCCTTTCTAAGGTACCAAAAGGGTACCTAAAGGGTAAAAACGGGAGCCTACTAAGACTCCATTGTCTGCCTGTCTGTCTGTCACCGGGTTGTATCTCATAAACCGTGATAGCTAGACAGTTGAAATTTTCACAGAAGTTGTATTTGTGACGACCTGAATGGCGTAGTGGTAGTGACGTTTAGGGTCCTGGGTCGAATCTCGTTAGGAGCAAATGTTTGTGTGATGAGTATGGACATTTGTGTCCGAGTCATAGATGTTTAAATGTTAATAAGTATATATTTACAAACAAAAAAGTATATATGTAGTATATCAACTATCTGGTGTCCACGACACAAGCCTTGCTTAGTGTGGCACTAGGTGGCGCTGCCATGTGTGTTAATTTCCAGCGTTTATTTATATCTGTTGCCGGTAAAACAACAAATATTTCGAGAATTTGGGTACTATTTTTTGTTTTATTTGGAACAAGCCCGCCACACTATTCCCAAACCACTGTAACTCCTGAAAGCCAGAATCAATAGTGGCGACCACCAGAAAAGCGCCATAAGACAACAATGCTCGGCGAAGTCCCAGAGAATGAATTTAACTGTCTTGGATCCCACAACGAAATTAATCAGAAAGTATAGCGGAGGAGTAGGAAAAAAACCGTTTGGGTACACTAGTTTGGCACCTTCAGTCATTCAGTCATTTGTTGTACATGCAGAGTTGCAGATGACCAAACAAGCAGGACAGTATATTAAGTGTCCCATGGTATGTTTTTTCAGCCGCTCGGGCCGATCTTTAGGTTAAGCCGTGCTTACCTAGGTTGGTCTGTGGATGGGTGACCACCCTTAGAATAGAATACCGAGTTTCCTCCGTGCCTCGGAAAGCACGTTAAGCTGTTGGTCCCGACTGTCATTTGTCCATCTTTGACAGCCGTTACAGGTAGTCAGTGGACCAAAAAGTCTGACACCAGTCTTACCAAGTGGTATCGTATTAGCCAGTATTAACTGGGTTTTGGAGGTCAGATAGGTAGTTGCTCCATGTAAAATACTGGTATTCAGCTGCATTCGGTGAGACTGGAAGCCGACCCAAACGTAGTTGGGAAACGGCTAGGCAGATGATGATGAGGATGGTATGTTTTTTCACTTTGAACTCTTGCCCATGAGCCACGAAGTCCAGATTTGTGCTCAGTTGATACAAATTGGGTCGCCCCTATTACTTGGGAGTTAGTTATATAATTATGTATAACATAACTGGTGAAATGCGGGTATTGAGCCGCGCGCTCGTTAAAGGTCAGGCAGAGCTTTTAGTAAAGCAGATGTATGGACAGTGTGTTGGGTATCAATAGATTTACATTTCATACATACAAGCGATGTTACGCAGTGGCGAGGGGTTCATACAACTCGAAACCTACTTTTGTTTGTACTACGTTGTTCCCTTCGGAACAACCACTGTACTGAGTCTACTATTGCTAAAAGTAAAACAATGTAGGTAATTTAGTTAGGACGTGATTGCCCAAACATGACTAAAACTACAAATGGTTCGATGTATGGTTTTTTCAAACATTATTAAAAATATGCATCGGACCGGCCCTGTAACAAAAATTTACCCTTCGGTACTGATGTTACGATAAGCGCTTATCACCAATCGTGTCGCATCGCCCAATGCAGTGAGTGCCTTTAGACCTCCACCCTCATGATACTGAAACGTGTAATATCTGACGGATACTTCCCTAACAAACTTGGATAGCGAGAAGTGCACTTTATCGAGCGTGTCATGTCAGAAACTGGTGTGACGCTAATGGTCTTACATCTTACTCTTTGTCAGAATGTCAGACCCCGATTCGGGATCTTGCGATAACTCGTTTTATGTTGAATTCTCTTTGATGTCGTTCTATATCATTTACTCGTATTTTGAGTTTCAATAGTTTTATGGCTTGTAAAGTATTGGCTGTTTTGAAATTGTGGTTGATGTAAATAGGCCCGCACCTGTAACACAGGGATTTTAACGTAGTTGGCAGAACTACTGTGTATTTATTATAATTACACAGGCATACAACTAGGTTTATGTTAAGATTTTTTGAAGCAAAAAGAAATGGACGTCTCTCGCCGCCGCCGCCGTTTTCTATATTAATTTTGATTGAAATTAAAGGATTTTGATTTAAAATTTAAAAAGCATACCTAGGGCTTTTTAAATTTTGGAGCCCTACAGGTAGAAAATAATTATCATACGCAAAATACGCGCTTTGACGTGGATTTGCGGACACCAGCCCGTTGCACAATACAATACAATACGTAGTACAAAAGCAAACTGCAGCAAGCAATTTTATTTCGATGACAAAACTTATCAACACGACTGATTTGACTCTTCTATAGATGGTCAATTGATGATTAGTGAACTTTTCTATAGATGTCCATTTGCATAGAATTACTTCTAAATCTGCGACCTAAACGCATCTAAATCTGCGACCTAAACGCATCTAAGCTGCGACAGTCCGCTATAAAGCCTGGGACACTTAAATGTAGTTAACGCCTAAGTAAAATCTACTGTTGAAACTACCCCCTACCCACCCCCTAGGGTTGAAAATACAACAGAAGATTTTCTTAAATAGTCGAGCAATTGCTGAACACCAAGCTGTCATTTATCATTTTCCTGTTATTGTCCCAATTTATTTAGGGTCAGTGCAGCAGTCTTCTTATTTCATTTCTAGTCTATAACTGACATTTTATTAGTCAACCCCTTTTTGACCATATCAACTTTCGTGCAGTCCATCCATCGTTTCTTTGGTCCCTACTCTTACCATCCATATTGATAGTCAAAACTGTTCTCACACAGTCAATTCATCGTTTCTGTGGGCATTCCCTACTCTTATCCACACTCATGTTCAAAACTGTACTCACGACATTTTCATCATTCCTCCGTATCGAAAGGCATGACAACCGACACACAACTTTTCAGACATCGATTTCACTTTCAGACATCCTCCAAGCAACCTTACTAAGTACACCAAAACATAAATATCGCTCCCGAAACTACCCTACCTACAGAAACATTAGTGATAATGATCAAAATGGACTCTTAACAATAATCCAGGATCCACTAGACCAACCGCTCAAAGCCTTAAAAAGTTTCCTAGGATGAATCCTAAAGTTATTACTGACAAGGGAATCCGACATAAGTTATGTTGATACTAGTTCTTTTAACACTAATGTTGGTTTTCACTAATGGTACGGAACACCTAAATGTAGTTAATGCCTAAGTAAAATCTGCTGTTGGAATTTCAACCCTTGGCTTTGCACTGAGAGTAGAAATTCCAACAGCCAATAATAATATAGGCATTTATTGAGTGTCGCTTTCTCTTAGGGGTAAAGGGAATAAGAGAAAAAGTCCATAAAAATAAGTAAGAGTGTCTACGCGTCTCGCACTTGTCGAGAATGAGTAGTAAAAGTAAATGTTACAATAAATTCTGGTAGGGGAAATGTTCACTCTAATAATAAATTCTTAGTGTTTGTAATTAAAAGAGAAACATATATTATATAGTATGTTATTGTAGGTGTCTCCATACGTGAAGCTCGCGTTGTAAAGGTACAGATTTACTGCGACAATTTTCTTCTTACTTACATATTTTCCTGTAAGTACCTAACTATATGGAAGTAGAAATATTGAATTTATTTTGCTATGGAAGTGAATATCTACCCTTTTGATAGGCAGTTTAAACTTTCTCCTATAAGATCCAGTCTTGAAAAATTGCCTTTCACATTATTCGCACAGGTATACAATGAAGTTTTGGCTAATGTCATTTATTATTATTAATTACCATCTTTATGTATGTATTAAGATATACCTACAAATTATTTTATACTTTTTTTTAACTTACTTTTAGGTATAACGTTTTACAAACCAAGATTTAACAGCGTAACTTGATCCTTTTAACGTTAATGAGCCTTTAGCATTTTATTTTCAAATTCTTCATGTGTTGTTTTTTTTAAATAAATATTACATGAGGAACATTTATAATTATTTTCTTTTTTCAAAATTGGAACACTTTTTCAAAATAAGAAAGTGAAATCCTATTATTTAACGACAAAATCCCTAAAAGAAATGGTTTTACATTCCTCAGAGTCAAAAAAATCCAAATTCTTTGCCATCCTGATTTACTTAAACCCCAATTTATGTGGTTACGGAAGTGAGAAGGTGGCCTTGTGTAAAATACTGATATTCGTTCGCGACCAAACCCTTACATAGTTCGGAAAGGGCTATGTAATATAAAAGATATGGGGTCTGCGTGTTTTTAGAAAGTTTCCTCCAAAATTCATGGAGTAAGTGAAAAAAGTGCTAGTTGAATCAATACTAGTTTTAAAATGCACCAAAGAATCTGCCGTAAGGAAAGTTTTAAGTATGAATGTGAATTGGTCAAGTCATCTTTCTTTGTCCAGGCGGTCTTTCTTTGGAATGCGCTCCCTCAGAATATCAGGACGGTAACCAATCGGTTTACTTTTAAAGTGAAAGCTCGAGAGCACATTCAAAAGAAGTTGGCAGAGTCGTCTCAGTATTAACTTGTAGTTTTTTTTTTTGTTAATCTCTCATAACCTTTTTTATATTTTGCTATAAGTATGTATATATGTTTTTATTATTGTATTTTAGTTTTATGTTTTAACTATTTTGTCTTCTGTTATTGCACCTACTATGTATTGTCTCTGCATCACCCTAAGGTAGACTGGTAGAAAATGCCCAAGGCATTAAGTCCGCCTTTGTACAGTGTTTACTTGTTCATAAAGTTTTAATAAATAAATAAATAAAATTGGTATTAGAGTAGAGGAAGACTAAATAAATTATGGATGGACTTTGTAAAGGATGATATTATAGCAGGAAAAGATGAAGTCTAATATGAGATGACGAGTAATAGAGTAGTGTGGATGAAGAAGACATGCTGCGTTGACCCCAAATAAACTGGGATGGGGCTGGAGAATGCTATCAAAGAATTCATAGGTCATTTGGTGACCTGACTTATTCGTCAACTGACGACTGTGAAACTCGCGAGTGCTCGCGAGTCGGCACCTTCCGATAGTAATTTATTTTTTTGTCGTCAACTCGCACGAACGTTATAATGTATAGTAGCTGACTATTTATTTCACGTCGGATTTACAAAGTCGCTCGAGTTGACGACAACGAAAAAATGAAAATTGGAAGGTGCCAACTCGCGAGCACTCGCGAGTTTCACAGTCGCCAGTTGACGAATAAGCCGGTGACCTGTTGACATTTTCATTTTTGAAATAATTAATCATTCATAGTAATAAATCTTATTTTCTGAGAAATAAAACGTTGTGACTGTGTGTCGTCAGACTGCCAAGTCATAGGTCTGAAGTTCGAACCTAAGACAACGCACCTCTGATTTTTTGGAATCATAAGCGTATGTGCTTCGGAGAAGAAAAACATCGTGAGGAAACCAGCATGCTTGAAAGATATTTCTCAACTGCATGTAAAGCCAATTCAGAGGCCCACGGGCGGCATAAAACTTTAATTCCACAACGAAATTAATCAGAAAAGAATACGAGTAGCGGATGAGTAGGAAAAACATGATTTTCATTTCCCTCCATATCTGCAGGAGACAGAACAAAACAAGGACAATAGACACAAATGGAAGATTAGTAGAACTTAATACTTAATCTCTCGTTTATACAACGTGTAACAAAAAAGGTATAGTCATATGAAAGGGTGTGCTATAGACCATCAATCTGAACAACTTTCCCTATGGGACCACCATCGTAATCGCGAAAAAATAATCAGCTGTTTCATACATTTGGTCGAGTAGGTATTGAAATTTAGTATGGGGACGTTGGAATTTTTTTCGCGATTACGATGGTGGTTCCATGGAGAAAGTTGTTCAGTTTGATGGACTGTAGCACACCCTTTCATATGACTATACCCTTTCTGTTACACGTTGTATAATACCTTCGGAAACAAGAAAATCAAAACATCATCAACATAATAAGAGATGTCTCCTAGCAACCCGTTGATACACGTGGAACACTAATCCTAACTATAACCAAAGTCAGTGAACTGTAGCCAAATCACAGGCTATTAATATTTTTTACTCGTACTTGTGTTTAGTTTTTCCTATTCTATATTTAGGGGAAAATTAAATAAACCTTGATAACTATTTGTGTACCTTTGATAGTAATAAAACGTTGGGGGGAGTACAATCACCTTAAGAAAACGTTGATCTCCTTTTATTTAGGTATTGTCATATTGCGTTACATTTTTGACATTTGTGTGATTAATAATATTAGAAAAATCTTTCCAATTTGTATTTTTGTAACGAATAAACTCAAAAATGACTGGACCGATTTCTTAAATTCTTTCACCATTAGAATGCTACATTACCATTAAGTAACATACTTATATATAAAGGGGTTAGAAGATTTTTGCAAAAAGCGTGGCCTGCCTAACTTTTTCCATTTTATTCGGTTTATTAAATAGCGGCCATCCATGAAACCTGTATGAATCAATAGCTGGAATACTAACAAGTAATGAATGAGACAAATTCTTCTAAACCATCACGTTTCGGAGATATAAGCCATCAAAGTTACAATCTTGGCTCAGTAATTAGGGGGCGCGGTAGACCTCGCAGGAGATGGTGGGACGAGTTAGACAAAACCAACGATCAGTGGTCCACATTGGCCCAGAAGCCCGGAATATGGAAGCCATGGGAAGAGGCATTTGCCCAGCTGTGGGATAACACAGGCAGTTACAGTAATTCATATAGATTTAATGACTGATCGCCATTTTCAAAATAAAATAAAATGGCGAAAGTAAGACTGGCCAAGTAATTATTCAAAGCCTAATTCAAAGTTCTAATTTTACATAGTGCAAAAATTCGCGTCCGCAAATCGAACAATGCCGCCCAACCACAGTTACAGACCGCAGCGACAGGTTTCCACGAAACTACATAAAAATACTACCTCCGAGGCCCATGAAAGCACATGGCCTCGGACTTGAGCTATGCCACCTCGAGACCAAGTTGCCGGATCCTCTCAACGACTATCGCAACCCCGCGTGTCATGTTTTCGGCCGCCGCCGCCGCCTAGTGCAACCTCCCCTGTGCCAGCACCAGTGATTTCATACAAACTAGTCGAGTCGCTGCGAATTGTACCTTTGAGATTTTCGTAGGTCGGCTATTCTTCCCCAGACAAACTCATCGACAAGTACGTAACTCAACTACTAATAAAATATTTGTGTTAGGTACCTTTTCATCCATTACGAGAAGTGCCTTTGGGTTCGAAAAACACTAGACATTTTCTGTCAAGGGTCCATTTCAGACACAAAACAAAGCCTTACTGTCGAGATTCAAACAAAATCTGTAGGCATTTTCTTTGTGATCGTTTCTTAAGGCCATCCTTATTAATTTACTTAAAATAACAGGATGTTTGGTTTCCCGTCAAGATTTTTGAGTCTGGTTGACAGCAATAGATTTGCCCCCAATAACATGGGTCTTAAGGCGACTACAGGAGCGGGGCAGGCAGCGAGTTCGCGGTGTGCAATCCGTGTTTTGTTCAATCATTAATTTTGTTTTTCTTCGTGGCGTGTTCGCTGCGCACACATTGCGAACTCGCGGCGAGCTCGCTGCGGACTCGCCCCGCTTTCAATTCGCTCGCAACTCGCTAATGTGATAAGGCTCTAACTACACCAATTTTTATTGCATTTTTTATCATGACACTGGAACGCCGTACCGCAAGTAATGTACTTTATTAGCAGTATGCTGCTCCAGTGCGATTAGTTCATACCTAGTGTAATGTGTAATTATGCATTTCTGTAATTGCCTAGCGAATAAATAAATACACTTTTCCCGTGGGAGTAGGCAGACACTAGAGAACGCCACCAGCTGCGATCCTTGCATACTTTTGTCGCCTCGTCCACGTTCATACAACTGGTCATACACGATGCCCGTGACGAGAACTACTAACGCCACTGTTGATCTTATATTCATTTCATCATCATCATCATCATTTCAGCCGAAAGACGTCCACTGCTAGACATAGGCCTCCCCCAAGTGTCGCCACATTGACCGGTCCCATGCGATTTGCATCCAGCGGATTCCCGCAGCCCTCACCAGATCATCTGTCCATTTAGTGGGAGGCCTTCCAACACAACGTCTTCCGGTTTGCGGTTGCCACTCCAGAACTTTTCGGCCCCATCGGCCATCCGTTCTGCGAGCAATGTGCCCTGCCCATTGCCACTTATGTTTGGCAATTCTTCGGGCTACGTCGGTAACCTTGGTTCTCTTGCGGATGTCTTCATTTCTGATTCGATCACGTAAGGAAACTCCGAGCATAGCCCTCTCCATTGCACTTTGTTTGACTTTAAGCCACACAGCCTCACAGGCTTTCAGCCTTTATATTCATTTAACCCATGTTCATTATGAACGTGGCACAAGCGATGGTTCTCGATGTCCACCAGGTTTGTTATCTAGTGTAAACAGTATTGAGTTTCAGAGAATAAGAGGCTAGCTTACACCGGCTTTGTATCCACTCCCATGCGGTAGACTGAACAAAACGTTAGATACCATTTATTTATTTTCGGATTAGAAATCATCAAATAACTTCTCCCACTCTGGGCGGAGCGGGAGGGAGTGTCAGACTTTTACTGACTAAAACCCATCCATGTTCCTTCCTCGCCCTTTATGTTCCGGGGCCACGGTATCTCTTTCGAACAGTCCCGCAGCCCCGGCAGGCTTCGGCCTTTGCGGGGATAATGGAGGGGTCCATTATGCTGACATCTCTTCCAGACGCGCGTGGAGGACGAACGCGTCGTCAACACGGCCGGAAGAAGACGGACGGACGGCGAGCTAGACTAAAGCTCACCGTCCACAGGCCCACGAGATCAGTTATTTATACAAACAAAAGATCTTAGCAGTTACACCGTCGCAAAAACTAATGTTACGAAAAAATCCATAAGTAGTCAGCCATCACGATCAAAGTACTAAGAAAGAGATCAAAAATACCTTCCTTATTGCCAATTAGGTTGTCATAGGAACCTCTAACCTATCAAAGTACTAAGACAGGTTTCTATGGCAACCATTGTCACGTCAATTTAATCGAATATTTTCAAAAGAATTTTAATAAAAAAGCCATCTCGACATTTCACTTTTGACTGAACTGTCTTCATTTTGTTTTCCTCAAGAATAAGGCCAAGAAATAACGGTATATCTCAAGCGAGAGAGGTTAAATCGGCTGGTTTTTTTCTTCAGTAATATTACCTTCCTGTAGGATTATGTAATTCCATGTCTTGAGCCCATGCATAATACGAGTATCTAGCAAGTACGGAAATGTGTGAAATGAAAACGGAAATTCTTTTTTGTAACACGACAATTTTGTATTTTGTTAGCCCAGAGGTCATTTCGGCTGCAAGTTTTTGGGCTAAGAGGGCAGGATAGGAGGTGGAACATAGTTTGCGACACAGTTCCACAACCACACCCCGTTGATGTTTCATTGCGGAAGCCCCAAATTCTATCACCTCTGCTCTCAAGGTCTCGAAACGGTAAAATAAAAAACACCAAGCGACTACTAGCTCGCGGAAATGTATTAGAACTAAACATTCGAAGACATGTGATACGAGTATCTACCAACCCGTACTAGTACCGCGTGGTGTTTTACATCCCGCTTCTTCTCACGTACACGTAGTGCATGTAACATCTAGGCATTATTAAGGGTATGTACACTCCGAGTATAATATTATGGCATCGTGCAATCTTTAGTGCAAAATAAATCGATTTTAGACCTGTGGTAAGTTATACGCCGCATGATAATAATTATGTAACTCTCGCTCTCTCTTGGTAGAAATTCTTTGTTTACAAAAATTATAGCTTCTCGTGGCACGGAGCTCATTCACTCATAATTAAGGGGCTACCTCACGCCAACGACCTTAAGCGAGTGGGAGAAGTTTAGCAATAGCATATACCCGTGCGTGAGAGTGGTCAGCGATACACTGCCGCCCGTCGCCCCGAGGAGCCCCGCACCAAGATTATTCGAAAAAACAACCCACCTTGATTTATCAAACACAATATGGATAAAAGCCGTATACTAATATAAAGGGCATTAAATTTTCTTTGAGATGATCTAAGTTTCATGCAAATACGCCCGATAGTTTTTGCGTGATGATCGTTTTTTTGCCGCGTTAGACATTACTTTACAAATTAATTACACTAAGTTATAAAAATATTTCTTCACATTTTCACATATCAAATTATGAAAGAAATGGTCTAGTATAATGTATATTTTTTTCAAAGAAATTAGACTAGAAGTTAAGACGTGATGATCAATTTAAAATCACTAAAAGTCATGTATGTTCAATCGTACATCCATGGGATGTGCTAGCTCACTCTTTTCGCTTTAAACACTTTTTTGCGTACGTTTACTACAGTTAGGAGACATGTAAGGGTTTAAATCTTTGAACCATAATACACTCACCGGCTCGGAAACTTGGCCACTCGTGAGTTTGCATCAGCAAACTCACGAGTGGCCGAGTATTTGCATTCAAACGTTTGCATTTGCATTGTTGAAAATAAATTAAGGGTAGGTAGATTCAAGAGGTGTCTCTTATGCTTTAAAAGCTTAAAAATGAAAAGATTACCACCCCAACAACTCAATATTTAAAATCACGAACTTTACTGAAATAAAGAATTTTCCACTCTCAATTTAAAAATACAGTAAAATTAAAAACAATGTCGTTTTTGTTAATTGTCTATAAGTTTTTTTATCGGGTGTTTCTTCCTCTAGCCCTGATAACCACCTGCATTCGATCTGGAGCCTAATTCTGCTATTTTAATAAATTCGTCACTCCAACACGATTCCATTCTCATCCCACTGTCATTTTGCTTAAAGTTCGTAATCTGCTAAATTCACAATGGTCGGTCAATGGTCTCGTAATAAAATTGTGTTTTAAATGGCATTGTCGTATTGTCATTATTATAAAACCCTAAATGGTTTTCGAAATCTACTACCTACTAAATGCGAACATTTATTCATACCAGATTTCATGTACGAGATTATCATTTCTATGACATTTCTTTCAATGAAGTGTCAGTGGTTGACCATTGAAAAGTCATAATGGCGCCATTATGATAGTAGAATTAACAAACTTGTCAAAATTTGACAGAACTTGACCATTATGAAATCAATGATCGACTACTCTCACACTATTGTAATAGCAGAATCGAGGCCCTGGCATACTTTGAATGATGTTTCTGACATCAACTTGCAGTATGTGTAACATACCCTTCAAAAATCATCAAATGACTTCTCCCACTCTGGGCGGAGCGGGAGGGAGTCTCAGACTTTTACTGACTAAAACCCATCCATGTTCCTTCCTCGCCCTTGGTGTTCCGGGGCCGCGGTCGCTCTTTCGAATAGGCCCGCAACCCCGGCAGGCTTCGGCCGTTGCGGGCCCCTCCCCTTATCCTGACATCTCTTTGAGGCGCGCGCGGAACACGAACGCGTCGTCGACAAGGCCTGTCGTCATTAGACGGACGGACGGCTAGCTAGCCCATAGCTTACCGTCCACAGGCCCGCAGTGTGTAACATACCCTGTTTGTAAATAATATCTTTAATTAACTACTTAAAATTTTATGTTAATCTTGTTTATTGCTGGGTTCTTAGCTGTAAGCCTATTGTAACATATTTTAAAAGTTATGGTAGGTACGCAAAATAAAATGAATATGAATATGTATGCTGCCCCAAGCGGTCAGCGCTACAGTTCGAAGCTGTTTTAGAGTTTGTGGCGGGTTAAAGCTGAACTTTATTTTTTCTTTTGAGCAGGTCCTAGGTGTGCTCAATTGGGTTTAAAGGTCGTGGCTCACTTGACAAGCACCGCACCAGCACCGCACCAGCACAGCTCCTGACCGGCGTCGCCTCGAATATCGGCTACGGCGCGCGGTCCACGCGCCGCAAGCGAGGTGTAAGCACGCGGTCACCTAGCTTGCGGCGCGCGGGCCGCGCGCGGTCACCTCGCTTGCGGCGCGAGGGCCACGCGACGGCCACTCGCCGTCCGCAAGGCGCAAGCTCGCAGTCCGCACGCTGGTAGTAATAGCAGCAGCAGCAGTTACTGGAGTCGCGCCGCAACGTCAATTTCAAGGCGTTCGTGGTGCGAGTACCGAATTGTTACCTGCCCATGGTGATGGAGGAAGACTTTTGGCCACAGGACTTGGTGTTCCGTCGCTTCCGCGGACAAGTACCACTGGACAGCGTACACAAGTGAAGTGTGACTAAGTGAAGTGTTACTAACATAGTTTTAAGTCTTATTTATTAACACAAGTTTTGTATTAAATTTATATATGTTAGTTTATAAGGTATATATCTATGGGTCATTGTAGCCTGAAATAAATAAATTGAATTGAATTGAATTGAATTGAATAGTCCGGGAGGTAGCATTGTATTTTAGGTATTATCTCAAGTAATTATATTTTGTTAACATGGATTCGTGGTTTAATTCACCTACCCCGCGAACACCCTTTCCATTACAGTTCTGAGATTTTTTTAAGTTCAGTATATGTAAACTATTTATAAAAAGTTTCAGCCGGTGTACTGTAACGATTGATTCAGTTATGGTAACATAAGATCAACCTTCGATTACAACAATATCAGTCGGTTTATTAGGGCATTTTTATTTGCTTTTTTATTTCTAACCGAACTAGGTTTAGTGTCGTGGGCTCTCTAACTAAATTTGTAACTGGCCATACATTAAACAAAGAGTACCCACGACGTGGAGAAGCACGACGGCGCAATGACGTTGTTTCGCGGGCCACTCGGCGCCCGCGCGCGGTCCCCTCGCTTGCGGCGCGCGGACCCCTCGCTTGCGGCGCGCGGACGCCGCGCGGTCCCCTCGCTTGCGGCGCGCGGACCGCGCGCGGACGCCGAGCCGCCCGCGAGGCGTGTCGTATGGTAGCGGCAAGCGCGTTGACCACCCGCCGTAAGCTTTTTCATATGGACATTAAAAAATATGTTATGCGACACACGATTTAATGCTCTAATTTGAATGGCAAGTAAATTGCTGGGTTGGAGCCGTACTGGTGCGGTGCTTGTCAAGTGAGTGCAATTTTTGTATGCCAACCTCTTCCAGATATTCTTGTTTGTAATGTGCGACGTATGTGTGCATTATCGTGCATTAGGAGGAATTGGTCGTGTCCAATGAACCCCGAATGAGTCATTACGTGTTCCTAAAGAACTTCCTCGTTGAATTGAATAGTTGTTAGCCGATTATCGACGATAATCAACTCTGTACGTGTCGCAACATAATTAATTACTCTCTTGAACTAAGGGGTAAACATGACTGCATAGCAAACATTCATTAGAAACACTTAAAGCTTGTGCGATCGCGAGATATGCGCTTGGCCAAGATTCCGTGCCGCTGAGTGTACAAATACTGTATGTACAGTCTCGAGCAATTAATGTATAAAAATCAACAAAATAGCGAATTTATCTTGAAATAACAGCTTGCTAGGACATCAAATTTAAAAAATATCCTACGTTCGTGAATTTAATTTGCATACATTTAATGAAATTGCTCTTGATTTTACCTAATATTCCCGAAAAAGAGTGAGCGCTTTAATATGCTTACTTACATCCTTAAACTTCATACTATCCCAAGTTTTGGAAATGTAATTGAAAAACAAAAAACCTGAGCTTTTGAATGGTAACATCAACTATCCCAGTTGCGTTTTGGTTCTGTCCCATTTTCAGAATTGGGACAGCAAATAACGTGACAGCCTCAAAGAGTCCTGTTCTACATATCTATGAAAATATGCGTCGTGTGTGAAATGACGCGAAATGGCGGACATTTTGAATCTGAGCCAAATACTTTTTAAAGGATCGAGATGACTGCGTCGTGGTATACGCCTTAACACTTCGGTGATAACAGGCAGGATGTTATGTTTACTGATTGGACCTTGACTTTAATCCCGACTTACGGATTGATCAGATATTGCAATACGCCTACAGGCAGAAAAAACATGACCCTTTTATGAGGGACGAAAGGAAGGTATTTCCCCTACAGCTCTGGGTCAATCGAGGCTCATAATAATATAGGGATTAATGGAAAGAGGCAATCAACGTCAGCACTTAGCTATGGAGTCGACAGAGAACTTCAAGATAAAGTTAACTTACTAAAGGAAATTCGAATCTGATCTATTGAAATAAATCTTAAATTTCAATGAAGTAACAAAGAAGAAAACTATCAAGATGATGCTTTGCGTTATTTAGAAGTTTTTATTCTTCAATTCAATGAAGAATAAAGAAAATCGAGTCCGTAATTAAGTTTATCTATCAACATTGAACGCGTATTCAAAGATTCGTATCCGTGAACCGTTGAGGAGTTCATTTGTGAGAAGTCATGTCTGTTACAAAAATGTATTGTCTCCTGAACCAAAGATGTGTGCAAAATTTAAGCTCAATCGGTTGGAGGGAACTGGTTTGAAATTCAGTTGCTAGATTCGATCAATACGTACCTACTAACTAATAAAAGTTTATAAGAAGCCGGTATTAGTTCAAATGAAGGCCATATATATACCAACAGAACCATACAGCATCTTAAGGAGACAGCGAGGTAGGTAAAGTAAGCGTTGAACCTTGAACCCGCATCACAAAAACGGCCCATCTTTACCACCTCACCGTTCTAAAGAACACAAACAAAAAGAAAAATATTTGTATTCTATAATGGGCTCAAACAAAATAAACCTTCTATTTAACAAAGGGTCCATAAATAGAATTTCAATACGAAGCTTATGTAAGTTTATAGGCATATTGATTAATAATTTGAAGGGCTCTATTTATTATTATGGAGAGGTCTGTGTTAATAAGATGGAGGTCAATACCAAATCTTGTGAATCGATCAATCAACTCTGGCTATCCCAAAT
The DNA here is from genome assembly GCA_950022955.1 of Xestia ashworthii. Classification (NCBI taxonomy): domain Eukaryota; kingdom Metazoa; phylum Arthropoda; class Insecta; order Lepidoptera; family Noctuidae; genus Xestia; species Xestia ashworthii. Next base: position 4,077,930 of record OX465556.1, read on the forward strand.
TTTTGTTTGGGGCTTAGACTTTTTGGACAAGCCCACTTTTCTTTTCTTAACCACTGCAACTCTTGAAGGCCTTTTGAACCCTCCCGCTCCGCCCAGAGTGGGAGAAGTCATTTGATGATTTCCCATCCTTAAAAAAAATAAAAAAATAGTAAAACTTCTTTAGGCACGCTTGACTTGGGGAGTGAGCTGGTGAATGCGTTTCGCAAACGCGTCACGGAAATGACGATCGGGCGACGCAATAGAAGTTGAGAGGGAGATATAAGATAGTAAATATAGAAAGAGAGAGAGTTTCGTTTCGTATATTACTGTTAACGTTTGACATTACTGTCAAACGTCAATAAAGTCGTAGTCTTTTGGCAACCGATGCTCATAAAGTAGGTACTTCTAATATTTTAGTCGCAACATAGAGGCAGTCACGTGACAGGTTCTTTAATAAAAACGTTACTCAATTGTATTTGACAAGTTTTAAATCTACAAATTTCTGTTTAATAAAAATACAACTTACAAAGGAGATTGCCCATCCTTCTATGGACCGCCGTTGCGCATGAAAATAAGTTGTATGATAGTATAAATTGGACATAAAAGAGGGGAGATGTCATATTTCCTAAGGAAATAAAAATGAACTATTTATTTTGTGGGGTTTTTATTGTTCTTTGATTTTCTGTTCAAGTTTTGAGGTTAGTTTTGTAGCTAACCTTCTACCAAAGAAACAGTCCATAATAGTCCAAAATAGTTCCATCAAACCAGTGAATAATCCTAAGTAACTAATATTAGCTAAACTCAAACTCAAATCATTTATTTCAACTAGACCATTACGGCACTTTTGAATGTCAAAAATACAAAGAAAAAAATCAAAGCTACAGTAACAGACACAAGGCATAATAACTTGAGAAAGTACTGTAGTTGCCCATTCCCTAGCGTAGATCTCTATGGAGAAGAACGGGCAAGAAACTCCATGGACACTCTTTTCAATCAAAAATGTTGTTACAAAATCTTGGTTACATCTTTCATGTTGAGATTATACATAATTATGTGAGAACGATGTAGAAAAACATCCGTCTTATAAACCCCTACATTTAAATGTAGGGGTTTATAAGTAAGTATAGGGAATAGAAAATAATAATGCTTGAATATAGGAATAAAATATTTTTATTGGTTCATATGATCATCATAATTATTCATAAAATATGTTGTCTAAAAACGGAGCCGTCCGTCGGCTCAAAATGATCGATATCGAGCCCAACCAAGATACCACAAAATGGTAATTACGTGTGCGCAGCATCCCACGGTTCGATTATCCACCAAACAATTGCAATAGTAACCAGCAATATCAGCTACTGAGTTACTTATAGCCCTATTGACTAAAATGTATGCATGGTACACTTTACTGCTTCCAAATAAACCTTCTGGAATGATCCCTTGAAGGCACAGAAGTTTCTGATGCACTTTCCACTCCATGACTTGATGTAGCAACATCCATGTTCTCTTGTGTTGCAATGGCTTCTTCACTAAAAACTACACCACAACTACTAATACAAACTGCGGTTGCCTATCTTGATCATGCTGAGTCTGTCTTCTCACACTTCTATAGGCATTAGTCCAACAACGTAAGCAAACTCAAAAAAACGTTCTACACAATCCACACCAGTAGCACAGAAACAGTACAATAGTATTTAGAAAGATATCTTGTTCGTACAGGAATCCGAAGACTCTACTGGACACGTACTCGACGTAATAATAAGTTATTTGAAATCACAACAAACTCAACAACTTATACACAATAGGCATGTGCAAAAAAATATCGAAATATCGATGTTTTTCCATCCAATTATCACTACATATGGTCGATATTTTTAAATCGCGATATATCCATATTCGATATTTATTTTAGAGTATCGAATTCGTATCAAATCCGATTTTTTTTAACGTTATTAATTTTTGGTTTCGTGTCGATATCTGATGACTACTTTTTTGATTAAATTGTATTTTATTATTTAGGCTCAAGCATCAAAAAAAATACCGTTTTCTTTTATTCTTTTCTACGAAGATACCTGACGATATTCGATATTTTTCGCTCGATAATTATCGATACTGATTAAGAATATCGATACGATAAATATCGATATATTTTTTTCACTTGCCCATCCCTACGACACAATGCTGTTTGACTTGACAGTGACACTTTTGATGACAGTTCACCTTTTATTTGCCCGTGGTAGTGTTACCAACAGTTAATCTAAATCACCCTGACCATTACTGATTTGTAAACTAATGAAAGATTGTTGATTAGGAAAGAAATATTTTTTTGATTATATTAATTACAAATAAAAATATGAATCACGCGGGTATATCTAATAGATATTTGAAATATTTTTAAAACAACGTCTGCCTCTACTTATCAGTTAAAACCGATTACGGGGAAGTTTCTCAAGGTGTCAACACTGCTTGCACTTTAAGAAAGCCATTTTGAAAATAATGCAATAAAATCGAATTAGTAACTATTAAGACACAACATATTAACCCCACATACGATTTCGATCAAGATAAGTAAGAAAAGTTAAAAAAAGATTTCATAATTTATGACTATATTTTTGTTGCTATAATGTTTTATTTTAGAGCGATACTGGATTTGGGCAATGGCCTTTACCAAGGTGGAACCTGACAAAATTGTTTTTTACCTATAGTATACATATTTTGATTTATTAATAAACATTTCATATTAAACACAAGTAACAATTATTGTAAAAATTATTAAATCACAAATTATTTACAAAATTGTCAGATTGTAACGTTTATTAAACAGTGAACATACGTACTCGTACTAACATATGGAGATATAGTACATTTTGATACAAGTGGAGAAAGTTTTGAGCTGAGAACTGCAATAACAAATGTCCACGTGTATCAAACGACGTTTTTCAATACACTTTTGAAGAAATAAAATAAAAGAATGTATGAATTATTACGAGACTATGATTTTTTTTTTTCCCGCGCTTTGCTTTCGCCAGGTTGAAGGATGCTGATGGAGTGCGTTAAGAACAAGAATGAAAGGGAATCATTGATTAGAGAGTTTAAATTAAACATTCTGGACGTTGGGCTAATTCAAATCATTTTAGGAAACCCCACATCAACGATTGCAAAGAAGTTGTGTGGCTTGGTGAAGGTATTTAATCAATGATTCCCTTTCTATTAAGTACAAACATAGTAAGTAAGTATTCCTAATATTTATGTAACTAGGTAATAAGGTACGATGGGGTTGGCATATCCGTATGGACAAAAACCCCCTTTAAAAATAAAAGAATAAAAAAAAAAAAGGTTGAAGGAGAAGCAAAGTTATGAAGCTATTATACAGCCTAATATAAAAAATAGTTTTTTTTTATATATTTTTGAATTTAGAACACAAATAAATGTTAATTTGTTTATAAAAGAAAATATTACTTTAAAGAATCATATTTATCTATGATGTTGAATTTATAAACACAATTTGAATTTTCAAAAAATGATCATTACTCCGCCGCGCCGCCGTAAAGACGTAGATCGCTTATCCGAACTTACCAGTTAGTACTAATTATAGGTATAGTTATCTGTGGCAATTTTGCTTTCTGCACATGTGTGGAAAAAACATGAAAAACGCACGTGTGTGAAATACACTGCATTTTGAACCTAATCGTAGTGCGAAAAGAACGGTATCAAGACAGTTACGCGAAAGACATTTGCGCGAAAGACACTTGCACGAACCCATTTGCGCGAAAAGACACATGCGCGAATGGACATTTGCGCGACTTAATGGCCACAGAGGTTTACTCTGTGGAGTAGACATAACATCACGCCTCAAAATACTTGAAGGGGGTTTTTTTTTATTCTTTCATCATGAGTGTCATTTTCATGGTTTTTGAGGTCGCTGATTACGAAAATGGGGTCAAAAAGAAAATCATGGAAGCCATCTTGGATTTTCTTTTTAACTCCATTTTCGTAATCAGCGACCCCAAAAACCATGAAAACGACACCCCATGACAGAAAAACCAAAAAAAAATCATGGGTGCCATCTTGGATTTTCTTTTTGACCCCATTTTCGTCATCAGCGACCTTAAAAGCCATGAAAATGACACCCCTGATGAAAGAATTAAAAAAACCCCTTCAAGTATTTTGAGGCGTGATATTATGTTTACTCCACGTAATCCTCAAAGGGTGTCCTCTGCTCTGGGGAGAGCGGCGGGGTCTGCCAGACTTGTACTGACTAACACCACACCGGTGTTCCCACGCACACTTGCGTCCCAGGACAGTGGGATCTAACGCGACTCTCCCTGCCCTGGGGGGGATTGAGCTGAGCTCTTGAAGACCAGACTGACTATACAGGGTTAAAGAACTATCAAAAAATCGCCGCGGAAAAGAAACTTGGCGTTTCCCGCAGAAACTTATTTCTTATGCTTGTCTAAGATATCTTTGAATGAGTGAATTTAATAATCGCAACGCACAAAAACAAGCAATATGAACCCCAAAAACAAGTGCCATCGTCTTTATTATGGTCCCTCCATCACTCCATAACCGCAGGGGTTCAATAACCTAAGGTACAACAGCGGATAGTAGGCCCTCACATAAAAAATGATATACGACATATTAAAAATAAAATATTTGTGGCGTTTACACTTTCCCTTATGAGAAAAACAAAAATGGAGTAAGATATTATTGATACGGGCAGTGTCAGCTCTTGTTAGACTGGTAGAACTATCACATAATTATCATCCCGTCTTTTAACTGCACAGGTGCAGCACAGAAATAAAGAAAGAAAGAAAGATGAAATGTTTATTTAAGGTCAGTACAACTTTAGGCTACGGCTAGCCGCTAACTACGCGACGTCCGTTGTCGGCGCGTTGAGCATGCAAGTTCTCTGGCAGCGGCAAGCACGCTGACTGCTCGCCGTGGAAATATATTATACGACACACGAATTATAGCTCTTATTTGAATGGCAAGTTAATTGCTGGGTTGAAGCGTTACCAGTGCAGTGCTCGTAGTGTGCCATGACTTCAAGTTGTATGATACGTCACGGACCATGACTGAACTTACTTTTACCAAAAATCATTTACGAAATGTGCTTATTAAAAAGCATAGAATTACTTGTTCTACAACCCCTGTCTTATACCCCCCTGTCTCTCTTATGTGTCATCGTAATTTGTATAACTGTTCCCAACTACATTGAGCTCATATCATTATAACCGGATACAGCTGATGAATATCAGTATTTTACTTGGAGCTACTGCTTATCTGTCCTCCACAACCCAGCAACTAGGGTTGGATTACACGACACCTTTGGGCTTTAGTAAGACTGATTACCCTTGGTGCTCATCTTTTCTAAAACTTACTTACGCATAGCTGTCAGTTAATATGTCACATCTCGCAGCCATCGGTGTTTCCATAAACAAAGCTTGCTTGAAATATCCTATTCGCGTCACCTACCTGTCACTTGATTCAAAAAAATTCAAAGAAAGATCTTCTGTGACGTTTTGTTTCTAACCGACCGACGGTTAACAAAATGGCAAACAGACCGAGATAGCAACCTACCGAAACCAAACAGTAAGTTATTGATAATGGCAGTATGAAGGTAAGTGCACCAGATAATACCCACCGTTACTACTTTTTTTGTTTTCTAGAAGGCTAAACTAAAACTGATTAACGACAAAGATTTAAATGAATAAAGTTTAAATAATTACTAGAAAACTACAAGAATAACTTATCTCAAGATATTACTTGCAGACAAGTAGCAGCTGGTACATTAGAGCTATTTTTCTTTGCCCCGTTTATTTCTTAGCAATTTGAAAGTGTTCTAATCAGTCATTTTACTTAACATTGCTCAATAATTTCATATCACAAAATTGACTCGCTTTAGATCAATTCAGGAAGAAAATGTTTTTTGTTTAGAGAAATTTTATTTTCGTTTTATTTTTAGGAAAACATTATTTTTTTTACTGACATGGTTAAAAAATCGATTTTTCACATAATAAAACAAAACATTTACAAAACAAAATATACTAAACTTCAAACCTAATTACGCCTAAGAATAGGTACAATAGAACCAAAAAAAAAGAATTAGCCCTCATCTTGAATACAGTTTGAATAAAAAAGCGTTTAAGTAAGGAACAGCTCGGCAATTATTTAGATCTGTAACGGAAACACGTCGCCCTGTTTATAGGGTTAGTTACCTGAATAAATGAGTTTAGGGAGCTACACTTTTGTTTAAAAATAGAGTTGAAAAATCGGCGCCTCAGCTAGTATTACTGGGCGTGAAAACGAACATCATAGTCGTTTTGCAGTGACATTTGATGTACCGTTCCTTTTCAATTTTTAACCGACTTCCAAAAAGGAGGAGGTTCTCTATTCGACTGTATGTATTTTTTTCTTTTTTTATGTATGTTCACCGATTACTCGAAGACGCCTGAACCGATTTGAAAAATTATTTTTTTGTTTGAAAGGGTATACTTCCAAGTTGGTCCCATAGTCGCCAAGTCGGGATCTGATGATGGAATCTTGGCGAAATCGAGGGAACTCTTCAAATTTTATAGGATAACGTACAGCAATTTTGGTATTTTCTACAACAAGTGAAGCATTTGCGTTTGATAAGAACCATTCTACCATCTGATGATGAAGCCAAGAGTCACGGAACTCCATAATGAGACAATGTATCCTAGTCGTGTTTGGGCTTGTTGTAATTGTAACGGTATGCACTTTCCATGTGTACCAAGCACATGTGAACCACTAAAAAGTGAAAAATAAAAACTTTTTTGCAAAAAATAAAACCGACTTCACAAAAAAAACCAAAAAAGTGAAAAATAACTTTAGCTTCTGAAGTCGGTGACAAAAAAATTAAATCCATCATACAAACGTCACCGACTTCAGAAGCTAAAGTTATTTTTCACTTTTTTGGTTTTTTTTGTGAAGTCGGTTTTATTTTTTGCAAAAAAGTTTTTGAAAGTTACCTTGATTCTCAAATCATGACTGAATATTTTTGGTGCACCCTAAATACCATGGTCGTAAAATACGGAATCAATATTGCCTAACTAATGTCTTTTTTTTTTCTATAAAAATATCGACTAAAAATATTGACATATTTTGACATCATACATAACAACAATCATCCCAACACTAAACATGTCATAGCGTCTAATGTCACCAAACGTCACCTGCATTACGTCCAAGGACTACGTCAAAAGGACCCTAGGATTAAAAAAAAAAATTGTTACGTTTCGTTTTCTGACAATCAGTCACGAGCATAAATATGTTTCACTTTATGAATAAATTCAAATATGGAACAGATTTGTGTGAAATTGATGCCAAGTAAAATGGTAGGTGGTGAAACAGGTCTTTCAACATTCAAAGTTTTTTTTTTGTGAAATAACGATAAAGAAGAAACTAATTTTGAATTGGCTGCACACTAAGAATTTCTCCTGAATCGTGGGTGAGTTTTGAGTTTTCGTGGGTGAGTTTTCAACTCACTTACACGAACAGCCAGCCCCGGAACAACAACTACTAATACTACACTACTATTCTAATATTTGTTCCGTGCGGAAATCGATCCCGTGATACGCAGTGCAACAGCCAATCACCCAGCCACTACGCCAACCGTGCCGTCCATCATTTTCTGCCTAGCCTTTTCGTAACTGTATTGGGGTCCGCTTCCAGTCCAACCGGATGCAGCTGAACACCAGTATTTCACATAGAGTGACTGCCTATCTGACCTCCACAACCCAGTTAGTTCTGGGTACCACTTAGTAAGACTGGTGTCAGACTTTTTGGGCCACTGACTACCTGTAACGACTGCTAAAGTTGGACAAATGACAGCCGGGACCAACATCTTAACTTGTTTTCAAGGCAAGTAGGAGACTCGGTATATGAGGGTGGTCACGCATCCACAGACCAACTTAGGCAAGCAAGGCTTGACCTAAAGATCGACCCGAGCGCCTGTTATTGCTTAGCAGTGCCGTCCGTTGTACTGCATATCGTGTTTGTACCCACAATCTCGACATCTAATTATATACGGGATATTCTATACATATACGGGACAAACTTATATTGTCACTTACGGGATATCTTCCGTGATTAGGTATTATTTTGAGCTCCCGATATTTCGACGCTGTTGCAAGCGCCATGATCGCGGGTTGACTGGAGACTGCGGGTGGATGGAAAATAAAATTGTTACGAGCAGACAAATCTGTCTACCCTCTTTCTTTGTCTTTTGCTACGCGCACTATTGGAACTCGACACTAGGTCACGACAAAACGCACTCACAGTATCACCAAGTTTTGTGGAGTTTTTTGTATAATGTCGGCTGCTACTTTTGAGCATACTGAAAACTGGATTCCACGTACTCGACAATTTGAAGCCATCCTCTCGATTGAAATTTTTATACTTCCTTATTTCAATTGCTTCTCTTGTCAGCCTTGGTAGGTAATGTTTGTCCTTAGACAAAATACGTGGCTTGTGAAATTCGATCCAGTGATTTGGCCCTGATATACGGGATATTCTATACATATACGGGATATTCCATATAACAAAAAAATGCGGGGCAGTCTTTAGGAACAGCCGGTAGAAGTGAGAACTTAAGTGAGAATCTAAAATAAACTTTATCTTAATTGTATAAGGTTGATTTTGACTGACCGTTTTATAAAAGCGTTCGGTGAGGATGACGCGAGTTCCATGAGTTTTGTTCATCCAAAAAGTGCTCGACGCACTTCAATAACATGGGTTCCAAGATCCTATCACCTTATAATTTCAGTCAAGTTTTTGGAGAAAAGTAGCTTTTGAAGTTTCTATATGTATAATAGGCTAGTTCCTACCATCAATAAATTGCAATTTATCTGTTTAGTCCGTCAGTTAGAGTGTTATAATGGACACATATTTTTGTTTTTGTAAATATTAATAAAATATTGACAAAGATTAAACGCATCAAAACTCGAGAGTGGGGGCTCATGACGTCAGAACGCACTAAAAATTATATCACGGTGACGTATTGAGAATTTCAAAAGCGTCGCATCATTTATACGTCGATTAAGCACATAAGTTTCGACTTTAAACAGTAACATTAAAATGCGGCTGCCGTGGCGTAGTAGTGCGTCAGGGATGTTTGCAGATAATAATATTGATGGTTTTGCCGCCATTATTAGAAGTAGATGTGCATCCCTGATGACTCGTGTTCGCGGCAGCACCAACAGTATTCTCAGTGTGTTCGCAGATCGGTGGGATTCCCCGATGATGCGGAGATGGCTACGACTCCATGCTGAAATTTAACTGTATATTTTTATCTTTGTCTGTAACCTACTAACACTAGAACTTAAGTAAAATTGTTACTAACCCTATGGACTCCGGTCTGAAATAAAAAGTTTCTATTCTATTCTATTAAAATTACCCACCAAATCCTTATGCACTAACGGATATATATACGGAACTAAACTCCAACTACAAAAGCTCTCCCTCTTAGTTCCACATATAACTTTGTCATATAGAGAGTTCCTTAGTCCAACACAGAGCAATTTCCTTCATTAATTGAGTCGCCGGACACTACGGAACCCAGGCCTTAATTATTTCTCAGTTAAGCTAGCCTCTTGTTAACTAGTAATTAATTGTTATATTCTTGTAATCCTTCTGAGCATCCCTGAAGTTTTGAAGGTATAATCCGTCTTTGGTATTGTGAGTTTGATTAATTTATTGCTTTTGTGCAGTGGTACGTTTGTTTTGGATTAAGGTGACTACAGGAGCTGAACGCGAGTTTTAAAATGCCTGAAAGTAGGCACATGATTCACTGCAATATACAAAACCAGAAAAATGTATGTTTTTCTTCAGGATATGTGGTAGTATAGTAGTGTTACTTAATTTTACTCAAAAAAAAAAATCACGAACTTATCTCTAAAAACTTCTTTTAACGAGTAAAAACCGTACTAAAATACAGACGATCATTCTGATTTTTTGGAAAATATTTCTACAAGCAACACATTAGCATCATAGTATTTTATTTTTTTAGTCCAATCAGTAGATTCGAGTCGAAACCACTAATTTCGCACTATTCGGCCCGCAGTGACTGACGTAACAACCACTTTGTAGTGTAAGCTGATTAGAACTTTATTCTAACAGCATTTCAGACGAAGTTTGAACCACCGCACCTTAAATGTTCATCATAACATCACGCCTGTAGTCGTCCAGGGGTTAGGCAGAGGTGTACCTAATAGCTCCACATATCGCCAGTTGTGTTAAGTGTTAAGTCCCATGTCCAGCAGTGGGCGTCTTTCGGCTGAGATGATGATGATGATGAATAGGAGGAAAGCCAAAATACCAGACTTCGTGGCTAATGCTTGGTGTAACTGAGAAATTCCTAAAGGAAAAACCCAATAACACATTTGCCCAACCAAGGAATCGAACCCAGGACCTCACAGTCAGCCTACGGCATACGTCCGTATGTGTGTAGGTATGTGTATGATTACTACTTTTCAATAGGTTTCTAATTATTTTCCCACAATCTAGTAAATCATGTACATCCTTTCCTTGTACCTATCTTTAACAAAGTAAATTATTATCCGAGAAGATGATATAATAAGGTTAACTGAGAATTAATTCTAAGAAGTTCCTTCCTTCGAATAAAACGCTAATACACTCTTTGATTTTCGATACGCAAAGAAAATCTAGAATCTTATTACATAATGCCAAGGAAAGGTTTGTTGCCATAAAAAGGATATTTTATCGTCTCGAGTTATAATTCAATCAAGGCTGAGTAAACTTTGATGGCAGAGTAAACTAAGAAAATACTCCTAACAATGTTTATTTAGGATGTTTATCGAAAGCGAGCGGTTGAAACGCGCGTTCCAAACGCCCGCCGCCACCATGTCTTTTCGATGATTTGGCAATCGAGTTTCCGAATTTAACACGATTTTTATTGTTTGTTACCTCCTTTGGATATTAAAATGGGATTTGCTGTCAATTTGGAACATTTGGTGTTGGGGACAAAAATTAATAACCAATATAATTATATTTCACCAAAATATTTGCCAACTATGGAAGTCTGACTAACATTAAAAACAATATGATATGCTTATCCCAACTGTAATATGCTTATCCCAACTGTAAAGGCGTCAGCTTCCAGTCTAACCGGATACGGCTGAATACCAATATTTTTCAGTGTTACGCAACTGAAAACCAATACTTTACTCCCAGCAGTGGGAACAATAAAAGGATGATGATTATGATGATGACCAGTATTTTATATGAAGCGACTATCTATGCCTATCTGACCTCCACAACTCAGTGAGTGCTGGGTGTAATACGATACCCCTTGGTAAGACTGGTTGAATGAATAACACTGTAAATATAATAAATATGAAAACAGACTCACGAAAACCGCATTTGAAAACCAAATAAAAAATATAGTCATCTGGCTGCTCGTACCTGCCTACATTTAAGTACTTAAGCATGGCCTCTTGCGGAGGTTATTTTAATTAACGTAGAAAGTACGTTTATTTACTCTTAATTATATTTAGTACCGTCGCGCAACACGGCATATAACCGAGTCCTCTTAGCAACAGCAAGTATTACACCTAGTTCACGACCTCAAGCGATGCAACTGCGCGGTGTCACTGGTTTCCTTTGCGGGAGTACCATCGCATCGCTGTAACTCATGGCCAACCGTCTCAACATACCGACGCGCTGTCGCAAGTCTCTACATCCAAGATGCGTTTTTCGCAAGCTTCGTTATAGTAACGAAAATATTCGTTGTTATTTTAGTATTTTGAGGCGTGATATTATGTTTACTCCACGTAATCCTCAAAGGGTGTCCTCTGCTCTGGGGAGAGCGGCGGGGTCTGCCAGACTTGTACTGACTAACACCACACCGGTGTTCCCACGCACACTTGCGTCCCAGGACAGTGGGATCTAACGCGACTCTCCCTGCCCTGGGGGGGATTGAGCTGAGCTCTTGAAGACCAGACTGACTATACAGGGTTAAAGAACTATCAAAAAATCGCCGCGGAAAAGAAACTTGGCGTTTCCCGCAGAAACTTATTTCTTATGCTTGTCTAAGATATCTTTGAATGAGTGAATTTAATAATCGCAACGCACAAAAACAAGCAATATGAACCCCAAAAACAAGTGCCATCGTCTTTATTATGGTCCCTCCATCACTCCATAACCGCAGGGGTTCAATAACCTAAGGTACAACAGCGGATAGTAGGCCCTCACATAAAAAATGATATACGACATATTAAAAATAAAATATTTGTGGCGTTTACACTTTCCCTTATGAGAAAAACAAAAATGGAGTAAGATATTATTGATACGGGCAGTGTCAGCTCTTGTTAGACTGGTAGAACTATCACATAATTATCATCCCGTCTTTTAACTGCACAGGTGCAGCACAGAAATAAAGAAAGAAAGAAAGATGAAATGTTTATTTAAGGTCAGTACAACTTTAGGCTACGGCTAGCCGCTAACTACGCGACGTCCGTTGTCGGCGCGTTGAGCATGCAAGTTCTCTGGCAGCGGCAAGCACGCTGACTGCTCGCCGTGGAAATATATTATACGACACACGAATTATAGCTCTTATTTGAATGGCAAGTTAATTGCTGGGTTGAAGCGTTACCAGTGCAGTGCTCGTAGTGTGCCATGACTTCAAGTTGTATGATACGTCACGGACCATGACTGAACTTACTTTTACCAAAAATCATTTACGAAATGTGCTTATTAAAAAGCATAGAATTACTTGTTCTACAACCCCTGTCTTATACCCCCCTGTCTCTCTTATGTGTCATCGTAATTTGTATAACTGTTCCCAACTACATTGAGCTCATATCATTATAACCGGATACAGCTGATGAATATCAGTATTTTACTTGGAGCTACTGCTTATCTGTCCTCCACAACCCAGCAACTAGGGTTGGATTACACGACACCTTTGGGCTTTAGTAAGACTGATTACCCTTGGTGCTCATCTTTTCTAAAACTTACTTACGCATAGCTGTCAGTTAATATGTCACATCTCGCAGCCATCGGTGTTTCCATAAACAAAGCTTGCTTGAAATATCCTATTCGCGTCACCTACCTGTCACTTGATTCAAAAAAATTCAAAGAAAGATCTTCTGTGACGTTTTGTTTCTAACCGACCGACGGTTAACAAAATGGCAAACAGACCGAGATAGCAACCTACCGAAACCAAACAGTAAGTTATTGATAATGGCAGTATGAAGGTAAGTGCACCAGATAATACCCACCGTTACTACTTTTTTTGTTTTCTAGAAGGCTAAACTAAAACTGATTAACGACAAAGATTTAAATGAATAAAGTTTAAATAATTACTAGAAAACTACAAGAATAACTTATCTCAAGATATTACTTGCAGACAAGTAGCAGCTGGTACATTAGAGCTATTTTTCTTTGCCCCGTTTATTTCTTAGCAATTTGAAAGTGTTCTAATCAGTCATTTTACTTAACATTGCTCAATAATTTCATATCACAAAATTGACTCGCTTTAGATCAATTCAGGAAGAAAATGTTTTTTGTTTAGAGAAATTTTATTTTCGTTTTATTTTTAGGAAAACATTATTTTTTTTACTGACATGGTTAAAAAATCGATTTTTCACATAATAAAACAAAACATTTACAAAACAAAATATACTAAACTTCAAACCTAATTACGCCTAAGAATAGGTACAATAGAACCAAAAAAAAAGAATTAGCCCTCATCTTGAATACAGTTTGAATAAAAAAGCGTTTAAGTAAGGAACAGCTCGGCAATTATTTAGATCTGTAACGGAAACACGTCGCCCTGTTTATAGGGTTAGTTACCTGAATAAATGAGTTTAGGGAGCTACACTTTTGTTTAAAAATAGAGTTGAAAAATCGGCGCCTCAGCTAGTATTACTGGGCGTGAAAACGAACATCATAGTCGTTTTGCAGTGACATTTGATGTACCGTTCCTTTTCAATTTTTAACCGACTTCCAAAAAGGAGGAGGTTCTCTATTCGACTGTATGTATTTTTTTCTTTTTTTATGTATGTTCACCGATTACTCGAAGACGCCTGAACCGATTTGAAAAATTATTTTTTTGTTTGAAAGGGTATACTTCCAAGTTGGTCCCATAGTCGCCAAGTCGGGATCTGATGATGGAATCTTGGCGAAATCGAGGGAACTCTTCAAATTTTATAGGATAACGTACAGCAATTTTGGTATTTTCTACAACAAGTGAAGCATTTGCGTTTGATAAGAACCATTCTACCATCTGATGATGAAGCCAAGAGTCACGGAACTCCATAATGAGACAATGTATCCTAGTCGTGTTTGGGCTTGTTGTAATTGTAACGGTATGCACTTTCCATGTGTACCAAGCACATGTGAACCACTAAAAAGTGAAAAATAAAAACTTTTTTGCAAAAAATAAAACCGACTTCACAAAAAAAACCAAAAAAGTGAAAAATAACTTTAGCTTCTGAAGTCGGTGACAAAAAAATTAAATCCATCATACAAACGTCACCGACTTCAGAAGCTAAAGTTATTTTTCACTTTTTTGGTTTTTTTTGTGAAGTCGGTTTTATTTTTTGCAAAAAAGTTTTTGAAAGTTACCTTGATTCTCAAATCATGACTGAATATTTTTGGTGCACCCTAAATACCATGGTCGTAAAATACGGAATCAATATTGCCTAACTAATGTCTTTTTTTTTTCTATAAAAATATCGACTAAAAATATTGACATATTTTGACATCATACATAACAACAATCATCCCAACACTAAACATGTCATAGCGTCTAATGTCACCAAACGTCACCTGCATTACGTCCAAGGACTACGTCAAAAGGACCCTAGGATTAAAAAAAAAAATTGTTACGTTTCGTTTTCTGACAATCAGTCACGAGCATAAATATGTTTCACTTTATGAATAAATTCAAATATGGAACAGATTTGTGTGAAATTGATGCCAAGTAAAATGGTAGGTGGTGAAACAGGTCTTTCAACATTCAAAGTTTTTTTTTTGTGAAATAACGATAAAGAAGAAACTAATTTTGAATTGGCTGCACACTAAGAATTTCTCCTGAATCGTGGGTGAGTTTTGAGTTTTCGTGGGTGAGTTTTCAACTCACTTACACGAACAGCCAGCCCCGGAACAACAACTACTAATACTACACTACTATTCTAATATTTGTTCCGTGCGGAAATCGATCCCGTGATACGCAGTGCAACAGCCAATCACCCAGCCACTACGCCAACCGTGCCGTCCATCATTTTCTGCCTAGCCTTTTCGTAACTGTATTGGGGTCCGCTTCCAGTCCAACCGGATGCAGCTGAACACCAGTATTTCACATAGAGTGACTGCCTATCTGACCTCCACAACCCAGTTAGTTCTGGGTACCACTTAGTAAGACTGGTGTCAGACTTTTTGGGCCACTGACTACCTGTAACGACTGCTAAAGTTGGACAAATGACAGCCGGGACCAACATCTTAACTTGTTTTCAAGGCAAGTAGGAGACTCGGTATATGAGGGTGGTCACGCATCCACAGACCAACTTAGGCAAGCAAGGCTTGACCTAAAGATCGACCCGAGCGCCTGTTATTGCTTAGCAGTGCCGTCCGTTGTACTGCATATCGTGTTTGTACCCACAATCTCGACATCTAATTATATACGGGATATTCTATACATATACGGGACAAACTTATATTGTCACTTACGGGATATCTTCCGTGATTAGGTATTATTTTGAGCTCCCGATATTTCGACGCTGTTGCAAGCGCCATGATCGCGGGTTGACTGGAGACTGCGGGTGGATGGAAAATAAAATTGTTACGAGCAGACAAATCTGTCTACCCTCTTTCTTTGTCTTTTGCTACGCGCACTATTGGAACTCGACACTAGGTCACGACAAAACGCACTCACAGTATCACCAAGTTTTGTGGAGTTTTTTGTATAATGTCGGCTGCTACTTTTGAGCATACTGAAAACTGGATTCCACGTACTCGACAATTTGAAGCCATCCTCTCGATTGAAATTTTTATACTTCCTTATTTCAATTGCTTCTCTTGTCAGCCTTGGTAGGTAATGTTTGTCCTTAGACAAAATACGTGGCTTGTGAAATTCGATCCAGTGATTTGGCCCTGATATACGGGATATTCTATACATATACGGGATATTCCATATAACAAAAAAATGCGGGGCAGTCTTTAGGAACAGCCGGTAGAAGTGAGAACTTAAGTGAGAATCTAAAATAAACTTTATCTTAATTGTATAAGGTTGATTTTGACTGACCGTTTTATAAAAGCGTTCGGTGAGGATGACGCGAGTTCCATGAGTTTTGTTCATCCAAAAAGTGCTCGACGCACTTCAATAACATGGGTTCCAAGATCCTATCACCTTATAATTTCAGTCAAGTTTTTGGAGAAAAGTAGCTTTTGAAGTTTCTATATGTATAATAGGCTAGTTCCTACCATCAATAAATTGCAATTTATCTGTTTAGTCCGTCAGTTAGAGTGTTATAATGGACACATATTTTTGTTTTTGTAAATATTAATAAAATATTGACAAAGATTAAACGCATCAAAACTCGAGAGTGGGGGCTCATGACGTCAGAACGCACTAAAAATTATATCACGGTGACGTATTGAGAATTTCAAAAGCGTCGCATCATTTATACGTCGATTAAGCACATAAGTTTCGACTTTAAACAGTAACATTAAAATGCGGCTGCCGTGGCGTAGTAGTGCGTCAGGGATGTTTGCAGATAATAATATTGATGGTTTTGCCGCCATTATTAGAAGTAGATGTGCATCCCTGATGACTCGTGTTCGCGGCAGCACCAACAGTATTCTCAGTGTGTTCGCAGATCGGTGGGATTCCCCGATGATGCGGAGATGGCTACGACTCCATGCTGAAATTTAACTGTATATTTTTATCTTTGTCTGTAACCTACTAACACTAGAACTTAAGTAAAATTGTTACTAACCCTATGGACTCCGGTCTGAAATAAAAAGTTTCTATTCTATTCTATTAAAATTACCCACCAAATCCTTATGCACTAACGGATATATATACGGAACTAAACTCCAACTACAAAAGCTCTCCCTCTTAGTTCCACATATAACTTTGTCATATAGAGAGTTCCTTAGTCCAACACAGAGCAATTTCCTTCATTAATTGAGTCGCCGGACACTACGGAACCCAGGCCTTAATTATTTCTCAGTTAAGCTAGCCTCTTGTTAACTAGTAATTAATTGTTATATTCTTGTAATCCTTCTGAGCATCCCTGAAGTTTTGAAGGTATAATCCGTCTTTGGTATTGTGAGTTTGATTAATTTATTGCTTTTGTGCAGTGGTACGTTTGTTTTGGATTAAGGTGACTACAGGAGCTGAACGCGAGTTTTAAAATGCCTGAAAGTAGGCACATGATTCACTGCAATATACAAAACCAGAAAAATGTATGTTTTTCTTCAGGATATGTGGTAGTATAGTAGTGTTACTTAATTTTACTCAAAAAAAAAAATCACGAACTTATCTCTAAAAACTTCTTTTAACGAGTAAAAACCGTACTAAAATACAGACGATCATTCTGATTTTTTGGAAAATATTTCTACAAGCAACACATTAGCATCATAGTATTTTATTTTTTTAGTCCAATCAGTAGATTCGAGTCGAAACCACTAATTTCGCACTATTCGGCCCGCAGTGACTGACGTAACAACCACTTTGTAGTGTAAGCTGATTAGAACTTTATTCTAACAGCATTTCAGACGAAGTTTGAACCACCGCACCTTAAATGTTCATCATAACATCACGCCTGTAGTCGTCCAGGGGTTAGGCAGAGGTGTACCTAATAGCTCCACATATCGCCAGTTGTGTTAAGTGTTAAGTCCCATGTCCAGCAGTGGGCGTCTTTCGGCTGAGATGATGATGATGATGAATAGGAGGAAAGCCAAAATACCAGACTTCGTGGCTAATGCTTGGTGTAACTGAGAAATTCCTAAAGGAAAAACCCAATAACACATTTGCCCAACCAAGGAATCGAACCCAGGACCTCACAGTCAGCCTACGGCATACGTCCGTATGTGTGTAGGTATGTGTATGATTACTACTTTTCAATAGGTTTCTAATTATTTTCCCACAATCTAGTAAATCATGTACATCCTTTCCTTGTACCTATCTTTAACAAAGTAAATTATTATCCGAGAAGATGATATAATAAGGTTAACTGAGAATTAATTCTAAGAAGTTCCTTCCTTCGAATAAAACGCTAATACACTCTTTGATTTTCGATACGCAAAGAAAATCTAGAATCTTATTACATAATGCCAAGGAAAGGTTTGTTGCCATAAAAAGGATATTTTATCGTCTCGAGTTATAATTCAATCAAGGCTGAGTAAACTTTGATGGCAGAGTAAACTAAGAAAATACTCCTAACAATGTTTATTTAGGATGTTTATCGAAAGCGAGCGGTTGAAACGCGCGTTCCAAACGCCCGCCGCCACCATGTCTTTTCGATGATTTGGCAATCGAGTTTCCGAATTTAACACGATTTTTATTGTTTGTTACCTCCTTTGGATATTAAAATGGGATTTGCTGTCAATTTGGAACATTTGGTGTTGGGGACAAAAATTAATAACCAATATAATTATATTTCACCAAAATATTTGCCAACTATGGAAGTCTGACTAACATTAAAAACAATATGATATGCTTATCCCAACTGTAATATGCTTATCCCAACTGTAAAGGCGTCAGCTTCCAGTCTAACCGGATACGGCTGAATACCAATATTTTTCAGTGTTACGCAACTGAAAACCAATACTTTACTCCCAGCAGTGGGAACAATAAAAGGATGATGATTATGATGATGACCAGTATTTTATATGAAGCGACTATCTATGCCTATCTGACCTCCACAACTCAGTGAGTGCTGGGTGTAATACGATACCCCTTGGTAAGACTGGTTGAATGAATAACACTGTAAATATAATAAATATGAAAACAGACTCACGAAAACCGCATTTGAAAACCAAATAAAAAATATAGTCATCTGGCTGCTCGTACCTGCCTACATTTAAGTACTTAAGCATGGCCTCTTGCGGAGGTTATTTTAATTAACGTAGAAAGTACGTTTATTTACTCTTAATTATATTTAGTACCGTCGCGCAACACGGCATATAACCGAGTCCTCTTAGCAACAGCAAGTATTACACCTAGTTCACGACCTCAAGCGATGCAACTGCGCGGTGTCACTGGTTTCCTTTGCGGGAGTACCATCGCATCGCTGTAACTCATGGCCAACCGTCTCAACATACCGACGCGCTGTCGCAAGTCTCTACATCCAAGATGCGTTTTTCGCAAGCTTCGTTATAGTAACGAAAATATTCGTTGTTATTTTAGTATTTTGAGGCGTGATATTATGTTTACTCCACGTAATCCTCAAAGGGTGTCCTCTGCTCTGGGGAGAGCGGCGGGGTCTGCCAGACTTGTACTGACTAACACCACACCGGTGTTCCCACGCACACTTGCGTCCCAGGACAGTGGGATCTAACGCGACTCTCCCTGCCCTGGGGGGGATTGAGCTGAGCTCTTGAAGACCAGACTGACTATACAGGGTTAAAGAACTATCAAAAAATCGCCGCGGAAAAGAAACTTGGCGTTTCCCGCAGAAACTTATTTCTTATGCTTGTCTAAGATATCTTTGAATGAGTGAATTTAATAATCGCAACGCACAAAAACAAGCAATATGAACCCCAAAAACAAGTGCCATCGTCTTTATTATGGTCCCTCCATCACTCCATAACCGCAGGGGTTCAATAACCTAAGGTACAACAGCGGATAGTAGGCCCTCACATAAAAAATGATATACGACATATTAAAAATAAAATATTTGTGGCGTTTACACTTTCCCTTATGAGAAAAACAAAAATGGAGTAAGATATTATTGATACGGGCAGTGTCAGCTCTTGTTAGACTGGTAGAACTATCACATAATTATCATCCCGTCTTTTAACTGCACAGGTGCAGCACAGAAATAAAGAAAGAAAGAAAGATGAAATGTTTATTTAAGGTCAGTACAACTTTAGGCTACGGCTAGCCGCTAACTACGCGACGTCCGTTGTCGGCGCGTTGAGCATGCTGTCCGCTCGCTTGCAGCGCGCGGACTGCAAGTCAAGTTCTCTGGCAGCGGCAAGCACGCTGACTGCTCGCCGTGGAAATATATTATACGACACACGAATTATAGCTCTTATTTGAATGGCAAGTTAATTGCTGGGTTGAAGCGTTACCAGTGCAGTGCTCGTAGTGTGCCATGACTTCAAGTTGTATGATACGTCACGGACCATGACTGAACTTACTTTTACCAAAAATCATTTACGAAATGTGCTTATTAAAAAGCATAGAATTACTTGTTCTACAACCCCTGTCTTATACCCCCCTGTCTCTCTTATGTGTCATCGTAATTTGTATAACTGTTCCCAACTACATTGAGCTCATATCATTATAACCGGATACAGCTGATGAATATCAGTATTTTACTTGGAGCTACTGCTTATCTGTCCTCCACAACCCAGCAACTAGGGTTGGATTACACGACACCTTTGGGCTTTAGTAAGACTGATTACCCTTGGTGCTCATCTTTTCTAAAACTTACTTACGCATAGCTGTCAGTTAATATGTCACATCTCGCAGCCATCGGTGTTTCCATAAACAAAGCTTGCTTGAAATATCCTATTCGCGTCACCTACCTGTCACTTGATTCAAAAAAATTCAAAGAAAGATCTTCTGTGACGTTTTGTTTCTAACCGACCGACGGTTAACAAAATGGCAAACAGACCGAGATAGCAACCTACCGAAACCAAACAGTAAGTTATTGATAATGGCAGTATGAAGGTAAGTGCACCAGATAATACCCACCGTTACTACTTTTTTTGTTTTCTAGAAGGCTAAACTAAAACTGATTAACGACAAAGATTTAAATGAATAAAGTTTAAATAATTACTAGAAAACTACAAGAATAACTTATCTCAAGATATTACTTGCAGACAAGTAGCAGCTGGTACATTAGAGCTATTTTTCTTTGCCCCGTTTATTTCTTAGCAATTTGAAAGTGTTCTAATCAGTCATTTTACTTAACATTGCTCAATAATTTCATATCACAAAATTGACTCGCTTTAGATCAATTCAGGAAGAAAATGTTTTTTGTTTAGAGAAATTTTATTTTCGTTTTATTTTTAGGAAAACATTATTTTTTTTACTGACATGGTTAAAAAATCGATTTTTCACATAATAAAACAAAACATTTACAAAACAAAATATACTAAACTTCAAACCTAATTACGCCTAAGAATAGGTACAATAGAACCAAAAAAAAAGAATTAGCCCTCATCTTGAATACAGTTTGAATAAAAAAGCGTTTAAGTAAGGAACAGCTCGGCAATTATTTAGATCTGTAACGGAAACACGTCGCCCTGTTTATAGGGTTAGTTACCTGAATAAATGAGTTTAGGGAGCTACACTTTTGTTTAAAAATAGAGTTGAAAAATCGGCGCCTCAGCTAGTATTACTGGGCGTGAAAACGAACATCATAGTCGTTTTGCAGTGACATTTGATGTACCGTTCCTTTTCAATTTTGAAAGTTACCTTGATTCTCAAATCATGACTGAATATTTTTGGTGCACCCTAAATACCATGGTCGTAAAATACGGAATCAATATTGCCTAACTAATGTCTTTTTTTTTTCTATAAAAATAGGTATCGACTAAAAATATTGACATATTTTGACATCATACATAACAACAATCATCCCAACACTAAACATGTCATAGCGTCTAATGTCACCAAACGTCACCTGCATTACGTCCAAGGACTACGTCAAAAGGACCCTAGGATTAAAAAAAAAAATTGTTACGTTTCGTTTTCTGACAATCAGTCACGAGCATAAATATGTTTCACTTTATGAATAAATTCAAATATGGAACAGATTTGTGTGAAATTGATGCCAAGTAAAATGGTAGGTGGTGAAACAGGTCTTTCAACATTCAAAGTTTTTTTTTTGTGAAATAACGATAAAGAAGAAACTAATTTTGAATTGGCTGCACACTAAGAATTTCTCCTGAATCGTGGGTGAGTTTTGAGTTTTCGTGGGTGAGTTTTCAACTCACTTACACGAACAGCCAGCCCCGGAACAACAACTACTAATACTACACTACTATTCTAATATTTGTTCCGTGCGGAAATCGATCCCGTGATACGCAGTGCAACAGCCAATCACCCAGCCACTACGCCAACCGTGCCGTCCATCATTTTCTGCCTAGCCTTTTCGTAACTGTATTGGGGTCCGCTTCCAGTCCAACCGGATGCAGCTGAACACCAGTATTTCACATAGAGTGACTGCCTATCTGACCTCCACAACCCAGTTAGTTCTGGGTACCACTTAGTAAGACTGGTGTCAGACTTTTTGGGCCACTGACTACCTGTAACGACTGCTAAAGTTGGACAAATGACAGCCGGGACCAACATCTTAACTTGTTTTCAAGGCAAGTAGGAGACTCGGTATATGAGGGTGGTCACGCATCCACAGACCAACTTAGGCAAGCAAGGCTTGACCTAAAGATCGACCCGAGCGCCTGTTATTGCTTAGCAGTGCCGTCCGTTGTACTGCATATCGTGTTTGTACCCACAATCTCGACATCTAATTATATACGGGATATTCTATACATATACGGGACAAACTTATATTGTCACTTACGGGATATCTTCCGTGATTAGGTATTATTTTGAGCTCCCGATATTTCGACGCTGTTGCAAGCGCCATGATCGCGGGTTGACTGGAGACTGCGGGTGGATGGAAAATAAAATTGTTACGAGCAGACAAATCTGTCTACCCTCTTTCTTTGTCTTTTGCTACGCGCACTATTGGAACTCGACACTAGGTCACGACAAAACGCACTCACAGTATCACCAAGTTTTGTGGAGTTTTTTGTATAATGTCGGCTGCTACTTTTGAGCATACTGAAAACTGGATTCCACGTACTCGACAATTTGAAGCCATCCTCTCGATTGAAATTTTTATACTTCCTTATTTCAATTGCTTCTCTTGTCAGCCTTGGTAGGTAATGTTTGTCCTTAGACAAAATACGTGGCTTGTGAAATTCGATCCAGTGATTTGGCCCTGATATACGGGATATTCTATACATATACGGGATATTCCATATAACAAAAAAATGCGGGGCAGTCTTTAGGAACAGCCGGTAGAAGTGAGAACTTAAGTGAGAATCTAAAATAAACTTTATCTTAATTGTATAAGGTTGATTTTGACTGACCGTTTTATAAAAGCGTTCGGTGAGGATGACGCGAGTTCCATGAGTTTTGTTCATCCAAAAAGTGCTCGACGCACTTCAATAACATGGGTTCCAAGATCCTATCACCTTATAATTTCAGTCAAGTTTTTGGAGAAAAGTAGCTTTTGAAGTTTCTATATGTATAATAGGCTAGTTCCTACCATCAATAAATTGCAATTTATCTGTTTAGTCCGTCAGTTAGAGTGTTATAATGGACACATATTTTTGTTTTTGTAAATATTAATAAAATATTGACAAAGATTAAACGCATCAAAACTCGAGAGTGGGGGCTCATGACGTCAGAACGCACTAAAAATTATATCACGGTGACGTATTGAGAATTTCAAAAGCGTCGCATCATTTATACGTCGATTAAGCACATAAGTTTCGACTTTAAACAGTAACATTAAAATGCGGCTGCCGTGGCGTAGTAGTGCGTCAGGGATGTTTGCAGATAATAATATTGATGGTTTTGCCGCCATTATTAGAAGTAGATGTGCATCCCTGATGACTCGTGTTCGCGGCAGCACCAACAGTATTCTCAGTGTGTTCGCAGATCGGTGGGATTCCCCGATGATGCGGAGATGGCTACGACTCCATGCTGAAATTTAACTGTATATTTTTATCTTTGTCTGTAACCTACTAACACTAGAACTTAAGTAAAATTGTTACTAACCCTATGGACTCCGGTCTGAAATAAAAAGTTTCTATTCTATTCTATTAAAATTACCCACCAAATCCTTATGCACTAACGGATATATATACGGAACTAAACTCCAACTACAAAAGCTCTCCCTCTTAGTTCCACATATAACTTTGTCATATAGAGAGTTCCTTAGTCCAACACAGAGCAATTTCCTTCATTAATTGAGTCGCCGGACACTACGGAACCCAGGCCTTAATTATTTCTCAGTTAAGCTAGCCTCTTGTTAACTAGTAATTAATTGTTATATTCTTGTAATCCTTCTGAGCATCCCTGAAGTTTTGAAGGTATAATCCGTCTTTGGTATTGTGAGTTTGATTAATTTATTGCTTTTGTGCAGTGGTACGTTTGTTTTGGATTAAGGTGACTACAGGAGCTGAACGCGAGTTTTAAAATGCCTGAAAGTAGGCACATGATTCACTGCAATATACAAAACCAGAAAAATGTATGTTTTTCTTCAGGATATGTGGTAGTATAGTAGTGTTACTTAATTTTACTCAAAAAAAAAAATCACGAACTTATCTCTAAAAACTTCTTTTAACGAGTAAAAACCGTACTAAAATACAGACGATCATTCTGATTTTTTGGAAAATATTTCTACAAGCAACACATTAGCATCATAGTATTTTATTTTTTTAGTCCAATCAGTAGATTCGAGTCGAAACCACTAATTTCGCACTATTCGGCCCGCAGTGACTGACGTAACAACCACTTTGTAGTGTAAGCTGATTAGAACTTTATTCTAACAGCATTTCAGACGAAGTTTGAACCACCGCACCTTAAACGTTCATCATAACATCACGCCTGTAGTCGTCCAGGGGTTAGGCAGAGGTGTACCTAATAGCTCCACATATCGCCAGTTGTGTTAAGTGTTAAGTCCCATGTCCAGCAGTGGGCGTCTTTCGGCTGAGATGATGATGATGATGAATAGGAGGAAAGCCAAAATACCAGACTTCGTGGCTAATGCTTGGTGTAACTGAGAAATTCCTAAAGGAAAAACCCAATAACACATTTGCCCAACCAAGGAATCGAACCCAGGACCTCACAGTCAGCCTACGGCATACGTCCGTATGTGTGTAGGTATGTGTATGATTACTACTTTTCAATAGGTTTCTAATTATTTTCCCACAATCTAGTAAATCATGTACATCCTTTCCTTGTACCTATCTTTAACAAAGTAAATTATTATCCGAGAAGATGATATAATAAGGTTAACTGAGAATTAATTCTAAGAAGTTCCTTCCTTCGAATAAAACGCTAATACACTCTTTGATTTTCGATACGCAAAGAAAATCTAGAATCTTATTACATAATGCCAAGGAAAGGTTTGTTGCCATAAAAAGGATATTTTATCGTCTCGAGTTATAATTCAATCAAGGCTGAGTAAACTTTGATGGCAGAGTAAACTAAGAAAATACTCCTAACAATGTTTATTTAGGATGTTTATCGAAAGCGAGCGGTTGAAACGCGCGTTCCAAACGCCCGCCGCCACCATGTCTTTTCGATGATTTGGCAATCGAGTTTCCGAATTTAACACGATTTTTATTGTTTGTTACCTCCTTTGGATATTAAAATGGGATTTGCTGTCAATTTGGAACATTTGGTGTTGGGGACAAAAATTAATAACCAATATAATTATATTTCACCAAAATATTTGCCAACTATGGAAGTCTGACTAACATTAAAAACAATATGATATGCTTATCCCAACTGTAATATGCTTATCCCAACTGTAAAGGCGTCAGCTTCCAGTCTAACCGGATACGGCTGAATACCAATATTTTTCAGTGTTACGCAACTGAAAACCAATACTTTACTCCCAGCAGTGGGAACAATAAAAGGATGATGATTATGATGATGACCAGTATTTTATATGAAGCGACTATCTATGCCTATCTGACCTCCACAACTCAGTGAGTGCTGGGTGTAATACGATACCCCTTGGTAAGACTGGTTGAATGAATAACACTGTAAATATAATAAATATGAAAACAGACTCACGAAAACCGCATTTGAAAACCAAATAAAAAATATAGTCATCTGGCTGCTCGTACCTGCCTACATTTAAGTACTTAAGCATGGCCTCTTGCGGAGGTTATTTTAATTAACGTAGAAAGTACGTTTATTTACTCTTAATTATATTTAGTACCGTCGCGCAACACGGCATATAACCGAGTCCTCTTAGCAACAGCAAGTATTACACCTAGTTCACGACCTCAAGCGATGCAACTGCGCGGTGTCACTGGTTTCCTTTGCGGGAGTACCATCGCATCGCTGTAACTCATGGCCAACCGTCTCAACATACCGACGCGCTGTCGCAAGTCTCTACATCCAAGATGCGTTTTTCGCAAGCTTCGTTATAGTAACGAAAATATTCGTTGTTATTTTAGCGATCGAAAGCTAACGATAATGTTGTTATCAATGACGATTAGATAAATTTGACAGTTATTCTCGATAAAATGAATTTTTGACTCTATAAAAACTCATTTTATCGAGAATTTAACTAATCGAATTTATCTAATCGAGTCCTATCGAATCCTACGTACTTGCATTGCTGGAATACTTAAAAGTTCCTTGCCCACAGCTTTTTGCAGTCGCGCGTCCGTGTTGCTACTATCGGGCTTTCGTCGCACTTGCAATAAATAAGAATCGCAAAGCTTCAAAAAGTCACGATTTGCGAGGGTGTTAAGCAATTACCGTTTTTAATTTATTACAAACTTAAATATTTAACTTGTCTAGTTTAAATAATTAATAATAATTCAGTTGCAATTTTACCAATATACTAATACTTCCTGTATTAGTATATTGGTTAAATTGCAACTGAATTTCACCAGTTCCCCCAAACAGTTGAGTTGATATTTTGCACACCCTTGGTTCTAATAATCCTGCGGCCATTATCACCTGCTCACGAAATAACTGCTCAAGAGTTACTACCACGGATATAGAACTTTTTGTAAGCGTTCAATGTTGTAAGATAAAACTTATTTTCTTCTTAATAAAGATTATCCGCTCTAAAAAAAATTTTTTTTTTCATTAGTTTTCGGTGCAGTAGCTATCGCCAAACGCTTGTAGCTTGAATGTGGAGGTCGTGGCCAAGCAGTATAACCGAAGTTCTCTTAGCAACAGCCAAAATGAGACCCCGAAACATTTGTGAGGACCTTGTGTGGTTTCTCTATTTCATTGTCACAGCAATATTTGTGAAAGATATTATGTATTATGTGTTCCAGGAAACGTCGAATTCGATCAGGTTGTGTATTAATCTTATTACTACATACTGTATTGTGTAATTTGAGCTCATAATTTATTTATATTGTTATATTGTTGATACAATATTCCTATTAATAAACAAACAATACCAAGAATGATTTGTGTAACAGATGATATGGATAGAAAGGGCAGAAACCCTACTAAGAATATGGCTGATATATTTTAATTAAGGAATACTTTCACCTCGTCAACATCTTATTAATTGAGAGACAGGATGGAAGATTGTGATATTCTATTTATATAATGAAAAGGCAACTCGTGGCTAAATACAAATAGAGCGGCTCGGGTTGGCTCGGGTCGGTGAAGTCACGGTTGGTTCGTCGTCCATTAAATACCGAGTTTCACCCGTTCCCCCGAAAGTATGTTAAACCATTGGTCTCGGCTATCATTTGTAGATCTTTGACAGTCGTTACAGGTATTCAGTTGCCCAAAAGCCTGACTACCAGTTTTACCAAGATGTTTCGTAGTAGTCAGTAGTAACTGGGTTTAGGAAGTCAGATAGGCAGTTGCTCCATGTAAAATACTCGTTTTCAGCTGCATCCGGTTAGCTTAGGAGCCGACCCCAATAACTTTAAAAAGGTTAGGCTGGTGATGAAAATGAAAAAAGATACCCATCCTAACGGTAAGTCATATAAATGCTCTGAAAAATCTCTGTTTTATAAATGACTAACCAAACGGCTTAACCTGGTGATTTTCGTTCCAACTTTCAACACACATTTCATCCGCATAAAGGTTTAATTTTCCAAAAGTCTAAAAGTAGTTACTTGCATCATAATAGTTGACTATATGCCAAATTATTATAGCTCTATCCGTCCAGTGGGCTGACTTGTGCAGTCGGCCAAAAAGTCTGACAACCAGACTTTTCAAGGGGTATCGTATCACCCAAATACCAAGTACTAACTGGGTTGTGGAGGTCAAATAGGTAGTCGCTCCATGTGAAATACTGGCATTCAGTTGCATTCGAATAGACTGGAAATTGACCCCAGCATAGTTGAGAAAAGGCTTGGCAGATGATGATTTGATAGCTAGTCAGCCAAGATAAACGATTTTAAAAGTATAGATAAAAAGTATAGGCAGTTAAAATTATTATGAAATTGATTAAATTAGCTTCGAAATAGTGATAGTCTCTCCTGATAAGACATAAAACTAACATTCCAATAAAATAATATCTGAATCATTAAAGTAATACGGAAATGATACTTTTTTACACATATTATTATTATACGAGTATATTATTATTATTGCCCCTTCAAGTCTATTTCTGTGAATATTTCACTAACATCGAGAGTTATGTGGGGTTTCCAAAGATCTATTTTTACCCAAAATATAGGGACGTGTATCGCCAACAAAATACGACACCCACACCACTTACAGAAGTACATAAAAAATCGCTTTTCCGAACGAAACACTTTAACTTCGGAAAAGCCACAGATTATTGTATTTCGGCAGCATTCTCTTAAAATATTCCTCGTAATGACGAATCCTCCATTATTCGTGAAGTTTTTACGAAACAAAGAGGGTAGAAATTAAAAGAATCGTGCCGTGCACTCACTAATGGCTGCAAAGCATTTGTGATAAAATCTAAGCGACACATCATTGTCATGGAGCAAACAGAATTGTTGGGCATCCATTTTCAGCAAACCAAACAGAGAAGTCCAAACCCTAAAGTATAACTCACTAGGTTGAGTTTTGGTTGGTGTTGTACCACAATTTGTTAAATCTTTTTTCTCCTTTTGGGGATGAAATCTAGTATTCTCGGTACGCGTGGGGGCGTTGTTTCGTGTCGTTTGTAGGGTAGATATCGCAACAAAAAATATTACATGTATGAACTGGGTTGAATACAAATTGTATCGGATATTCATAACGACCAATTATGCGGGTAGATCTATCTTATATTGTCGTTAAATGTTTCCTATCTGCTGATATGAAATATACAGGATGCGTGGAAAAATAAATAGTAAATTTGAATGTAAATGATGTAGTAAATATAAATGAAAAACGAATAATGCTGTTTTTTCGGTTTATGATCAGTTATAACCGAATAGCCGTAATTTGTTTAGAATAGAATCTGAAGCATAACGCCTGTTTACTCCAAACGGTTAGGCAGAGTGTTCAGCCGACAAAGTTCACGGTTGAGCATGCAGTATTCAACTGTATTACTAAAGATGTAGAGAGGAGAAGTGGTCCGCCACAACTTTGTTGGGTTTTGTGTAAACTTACACTTGTCGTTTTGTCGAGCCCTATTGGCACAAATCTAAACTCAGAAAAACAACAGATCAGAATAGCCTATAATTCAAGGCGAAACTTTAAACTGCTAACATAATCATAACTTCATTGATACGAGTACCTAAACAGGTACAATTTAAATTCATATCTAAATTCAGGTTTCTAATTCGAGCCCAATCATTTCCATATTCAATGAGTTTTCTTATCTGTTTACGTATTCGAATATATTATTTTCGTTATCCAAAAGTTGATATTTATAAGGGGTTCAAAATAACAAAAAAAATTATAGCATCGGAACAAAGTAATTATGTAAATAACCCAGTATTTACTTATTGTTCAACAAAATTAAACAAGCCTTTTTTTTCGGATGGGAAATCATCAAATAAATCTCTCTGGGCGGAGCGGGAGGATTGTCAGACTTTTACTGACTAAAACCCATCCATGTTCCTTTCTCGCCCTTTATGTTCCGGGGCCCCGGTATCTCTTTCGAACAGTCCCGCAGCCCCGGCAGGCTTCGGCCTTTGCCGGCCCTTCCATTATGCTGACATCTCTTTGAGGCGCGCGTGGAACACGAACGCGCCGTCGACACGGCCTGTCGTCATAAGACGGATAGAAGGAGGTGACGGCTTCCCATTCTGTCTCGCTCCTAACCATGGATTGAACCAGGACCGGACGCGAGAGGTCGCCGCCGTCTATCGCCGCTACGAGGACAGGGCGGTGCTCCGTCCACGCGGGTCTGCCCGATTCGGTGCAGGAACCTCCCGAAACCACCGTGTCCGGTGAGGTCCTGCGTCAGGCGGAAGGTGAGGATACCCTGGCGTCTCAGAAGCCGTCAAAGAGGGGACTTATCGCCACTATTGGCGTGCCCTGCACTGGGTTGCGACAGTCGCTCTCTTCATGTCGCCATGAGATCGCGCCGGTGGTCTTTCCGCTGAGCGGCACTTTGCCACGGCAGCGGTGTTTGCCCCCGGCGTAGCGCTTCCGCGCGCCATTCGTCATCGTCGTCGCGAGGACTATCGCCTCCAGATCCCACGGCGGCAATCTGGCAAGGCGGCTCACCGCCTCGCCGGAGAAAGCCTGTAATCCCTGGAGGTAGTATACAGGGTGAACCTTTTCAATGCCACCTGGAGGGAAAGTACTCGAAATACTGGAGATAGCAAATTTTATTCAAAGGAAACATTCCCTTATTTTAAAAAATAAACAAATCTGCATTCACGGAATAATGTGTAGCGCCGACCCCAAGAAGAATAGGACAAAGGCAGGAAGTTGATGAGATAATTATGAAACAGGGAGTTAACTCATCCATCCATCGAAGGGGTAAAAACCCATCACAAATCTAGAATCTAGGCTATTGACATTATTTTTAGCTAGAACTCGATCTAATTTTGTTTCAAAGTGACACAATTGTAGAAAATAAATACAATTCAAGCAGCAGAAATACTATTTGAATAATGTCTGGTCTGGGACACAATTTGTATTAAGTTATTAACTTTTGATAAGTTCGTGGAAGTTGTGGCGCAAAGACGAACGTAAATACTTGATTATTTTGACTACCGAAATTAGGGTCTGTCGGATTCAGAGCCTCTTAACTGAAAACAATATTATTACCGGAACTGGTTGATTGGTTGAGTTTATAGTGACTAACCTGGTAATCGAACTCAAGACCTGATACTCAGCAGCCGCTGGAGACCACTAGACCAACGACGCAGTATAGTTACACCTCTACCTAACCCATAAGGGATTACAGGCTTGATGTTATGTTAGATACACCCACATTTCAAAACACATACACTTTCAACAGCAAAACCATTCATTTCGACGATTCAAGCATAAATCAAACTCGCCCTGTTTCTTTGTGGGGAAAGAAAGCAGAAATAACAGAATGACACCTGCAATGATCCTAACTTACCTATTCCTCTCGCCTCGTCTATAGTCCGCGCCACGAAAAAGCGCTGTCGTCTAATGTTTTGTGGTACTGGAACGCATCTGACATCATGGAACGTAAACATTTGGGCCGCCATTTTCAAGTAGGATCACGCTGATGCTGTCATTTTTTAAGTTGATCCAAAGGTTGCGAACCCCAACATGTGTTTGCAAAATTTATAGCTTTTCGTGGCGGGGACTTTACGTTTATACACGTGCCTTGGTGTGTCGGGTTCCTTTCAAATCAATGCTATAATTAATATCGTTACAATAAATAATCAGTTTTAGATGAGAAAAATCTGTTTAGAAACTTTCCAAACGCCTTTTCTACAACTAACAAAATCAAATTCAGTGTTTTAACTTTTAATATTTAGTTCACTATTTAGCCATATTTCTTAACTTAACTTTTTGAATGCGCCCTCATAAACTTCTTTTTTTTGGGTGGCGTAAAAGCAGCTCACGGACTGCCGCTGACTTAGCTTACATGACGTTAAGAAATATCTCTTAGCCATGCTGGTTTCCACGCGATGTTTTCCTTCGCCGAAGCAACTGATAATTGTATACGTACATACATCCAACAAATCAGAGAGGTTGGATTTAAACTCGAGAGCTATGACTTGGGAGTTCGAAGATAACACCACTTCCTGCTGAGATAGATTCTATGTCCCGCAGTATACCGAAAAGGACCGACAAAGAAGCAAATTACTAAAGAAACACCTCCTGTTATACAGGCCTTTGCCAAAACGACTTAAAATTAAATATTTCTTCTCCTCAGAAATCTATTCATCCTTCTATTATCACTAACAAGCCCATGCCCGCGGCTTCGCCCGCGTAAAATAATATACAAAACCTTCCTCTTGAATCACTCTATCTATTAAAAAAACCCGCATCAAAATCCGTTGCGTAGTTTTAAAGATCTAAGCATACATAGGGACTGACAGACGCGGCGGGAGACTTTGTTTTATAATACGACGAGTATGTAGTGATAGTGATAAGCGCTAGACTTCAGCTTAGCATCAAATTCGACACCTAGTTACTCCTTTTGTATGAGCGTCAAAGCTCGCTGGATGCACTTAAGCACAAGCGATTAAATTGTTCAAGAGAACACACTTGAACTAAACTGAACTATTGAAGTATCTGTTCCTTCACTCAAACGACTTAACAGTTTAGATCAACTTAGCCTGGAGTTTACGTAAAGTTCATAAGGAGTGGTAAAACTGTTGGTTAGGGTTGCATTGAGTGATGTCGGGCCTACTTTGTCCCCCCATACTTAAGTACTAATGGTGTAACATAGTAAAATTGTATAACCAAATCATTTGAAGAGAGTAACCATGGAGTTTCTTGCAGGTTCTTCTTCAAAGAAACGACCAACCCGAAACGTGCACCTTTTCGACGTTTTATGAGTGATTTTGATTTTTGGGTTATGAATTGATGACTTTGGACACTAGGACGTGCGTTCAAGCGTTTTTGCCATACTTATAATTGGAATCGAATATAACAGCTCACAACTTAGGACCCATTAATGTTAATATTTATCCGTGGCGCTAGGCAACTGGGCCTGTCCCAGTTGTGCACTTCACTTTGTGCCTATTGGACTTGTTTCGTTGTCTCCTGCTGATATGGAGGGAAGTGGAAATTATGTTTTTTTCCTACTCCTCCGCTATACTTTCTGATTAATTTCGTTGCGGGATCCAAGACAGTTACATTCATTCTCTGGGACTTTGTAAAGAGAAAGAAATGTCAAAATCAAAGCAACAAATTATTCATTCACTGTTACTGTTAGCCTATGTCATTCCACTGCTGGGCAAAAGCCTCTCCCTATGACTTCCATATTCTTCGATCCAGGGCCAATGCAGACCACTGGTCGTTTGTCCAGCTCGTTCCACCACCTCCTGCGAGGTCTACCGCATCACCTTCTGGCTGCATGTCAGCGCTCCACATCGTGATTATACTTATTCACATGGTAAAAAAAACACGCGGGACATAGAAGTGAAAACTAAGTAATCTAACTCTGCTACGGGTTCTGCCCAGCGCATGCCTAAGTGCTACTACGCCGTAGCGGATCGGCTACGAGTGCTACGAAGCATAAGGTGACTGTTACGCGAGTGCCATGATTTTTGTTCACCCAAACAGTAACGCCGCTAAAGAAGTTTTCACTTCAAAGAAATCATGATACCTCACAATGCAGTAATTCACTATTCTTTGTATTTGACTACATACATCTTTCACTACCACAAACAAACTAAAGCTCTACCTGTTTATGAGCAATCAATCAACAGCAACGTACGAAGCGAGTGCGAGATACGAGATATCGAATGCACACAATAAGAAGATTTATGTCTCTGGAACGTTTCCTACAAACGCTGGAACGCATACAATACAATGTTTAATGTCTATGCTTCTTGTTACACAAGAATTGGGGTTTGAACTACTTTTGGAATGTAGGTTTCATGAAGTAGAAGTTACGCTGCAGATCAATAGATGTAAATCACCACGTTTCTTTATTTGGACAGTTGTGTAAAAATAGTACATTTTGATACAAGTGGACAAAGTTTGTTATTGCATTCGAGGCGGAATTAACACCCGAGCCGTAGGCGAGGTTGTTAGTGAGCCGAGACCCTAGCCTTGATCGATATTAGTGTCCGTTGCATTGAATTTAAGGCCACGTCCGAGTCACACTATACTACTTACCTTTTTACTGTAGCTGAGAACTGCAATAACAAAGGTCCACGTGTATCAAAATGTACTATTTTTATATCTACGCGTGTGACATACTCGTACATTGCATGTTGAATCTAATGGTATTGCGATAAGAATCAGTTTTCGAGGAATTGTATTGAAATAGTTTATTTTTTGGTTTTCTGACCATCGACTCCATTGAGGGTATTTCAAAAAAGGACAGATTAACAACAAAATTACTGGAAAAAAAACTTTTTTAACAAAACAACATTATAATTATAAAAATAAAAGTTGGAATATTCATCAACAAATAAGAATTGAATTTAGCTTTTTATTTGAACTTACACTTTTGCTCATATCACATAATTATGTCATTAGCAGAAATGTCAACATTGGCGTCATTGCCATACAGAAAATAAGGGTGTTATATATTACAAGCGGACATCATGCGGTTTCAACCACGTAGTTCCCGTTCCTGTAGGAGTACGGGGATAAAATATAGCTTATGTTACCCGCTGATGATGTAGATATTCATTGCTGAAAGAATTTTTCAAATCGATTCAGTATTAGTTCCTAAGTTTATTCGTTACATACAAAAATACAAATATTGCCTCTTTATAATTATTAGTGATGATGATGATGATGATGATGCCATCTAGCCGATTTCGGCCACAGCAACTGCATTCGATGGCTTCCTAGTGTGATTGTAGAGAGCTTTGGTGTACCGCTCTTTCATGTGCTCTCAAGTAACCAACTTTGAGAGAGAGAGCCTCTCGCCCCAGCCGCCGTGGGAGACGCACCGGGCGTCGGGGGCCACGTGGTGGCTAGGTGGCTACCTGCCACCGCCGTAGAAGCGGGCCTGTGGACGGTGAGCTATGGGCTAGCTAGCCGTCCGTCCGTCTGATGACGACAGGCCGTGTCGATGGCGCGTTCGTGTTCCACGCGCGCCTCAAAGAAATGTCAGCATAAAGATAGCCGAAGGCCGAAGCCTGCCGGGGCTGCGGGACTGTTTAAAAGAGATACCGCGGCCCCGGAACGTAAAGGGCGAGGAAGGAACATGGATGATTATTCGTCAGTAAAAGTCTGACACTCCCTGCCCAGAGTGGGAGGGGTCATATGATGATTTCCCATCCGAAAAAAAAAATGAAAAGTATCCAACTTTAGTCGAAAAACTCCGAGCACAAACCGGACATGTCAGAACACCAGTAACAAAATTGTACGGTATAGCTGTGAGTGGTCTAGCTTTAGCTTAGTATGTATTTACAAACAAAAAAGTATATATGTAGTATATCAACTATCTAGTGTCCACGACACAAGCTTTGCTTAGTGTGGCACTAAGTGGCGCTGTGTGTTAATGTCCAGCGATATAAAAAAAAAAAAGTATACTTACTCGTTTTATAGATGAGATTATTATAACACCGACATACACTATACACATAGACATTATTATACAAACCTCTATCACGTTATCAAACAGAGCCACATTTCCCGGAAAACTAGTTTCATTAAAACAATCATATTTTCAACAATGAGCCAGTTAAAACTAATCCGGTAATAAATTCACCGAAACTAGGTGAAAAGGTTTTCACTGATAAGGGGAGGCACAATCCCTTCATACTTATTTTGCCTTTGGCAACTGCAGTCCAACAGCACCCTTATTGACACGGTAATATGAATCATTGTAACTTTGACAGAATCGTCAGTGACAGCCAATTTCAGATAAAAACACAACCTTGTTGCTGGGAACATAAAGATCAATGTGTTTTTGACAGCAATGTGAAGCCGAAAGAATAGGACTGTACTGACTTACCCTATTTTGAAACACGACATCTGATTTATAATCATTGGACAGGTTTTAATTATGTTCAAATGTTGCTGAAGTAAAATATGTTACTGAAATAAATAAGTGCTTACAGTTTATTTTATTTTGTAAATGGTTATTGTGATACTAATTCGATAAAGATAAGATGGTATTTTTTTGTTAAATTGGCTTTGAATTATTTAAGTAAAACTTAATTACTAATTTATTCACCTGACTTGAAAAAGAACCCTAGAAATGCTAAATGAGAGTGAAAGTCAGAAGTAATTTTGTTTCATCTTGTAATCACTTCTTACAATACTATATTTACCGGATTGATGACCACTAGCTAGGGGTGGTTGGCGCTGCGCCGTAAGCCGTACCAGATTTTTGTGATAGATTTTAGGAAAAAAACTGTTGATATCATAAAAATAATACAAAAACCAGGCAAATGCGAGTCGGACTCGCGCACGAAAGGTCTAAACAACATTATTATCTTTATACAACATTAGACAAAACGGCAAAAAAAATCACGTCTGTTGTATGGGACCCCCTTAAA
This sequence comes from Xestia ashworthii, assembly GCA_950022955.1. Taxonomy (NCBI): domain Eukaryota; kingdom Metazoa; phylum Arthropoda; class Insecta; order Lepidoptera; family Noctuidae; genus Xestia; species Xestia ashworthii. The sequence goes on from OX465556.1 coordinate 4,114,404, forward strand.
TTATTATTTATTATTTTATTATTTAAGCCTTTTATTTCCCAAAAATACATTTTTAAAATTCGTTACATAATAACATGATATAAAATCTTAATTGTAATAAACATTTGGTTCTTAAAACTAATAAATTCATTCATTCGTAATAATTGAACACATGCAATTAAAAGTAATAAAATCATAATTATAATAATCATTTGGTTCTTAAAACTAATAACTTCATTCGTAATTATTGAAAATGCATTTTAACAGTATTAAAATAAACAATAATAAAATTTTAAATAAATAGATTAATATCATAGATTAAAATTGACATGAAATAAATAAATTTGCTATATAATCATTTGTTTAATCTTTCATCATCAAATCATCAAATATAATTAAATAAATATCTTTTATTTTTATTCTGTTTTTAGTATTTGTTGTTATAGCGGCCACAGAAATACATCATCTGTGAAAATTTCAACTGTCTAGCTATAACGGTTCATGAGGTACAGCTTGGTGACAGACAGATGGACAGTGAATTATTTGTAATAGCAAAGTCAGAAAGATCTACCCATACTTGTACATAAAAAAAATAACTGAAAAAATAATCGAGAATAATATAATAATATAACCTTACTCGTAGGTACTTTAAAAGTTTCTAAGTAGTAGTCCAAAGTAAATGGGGCCACAGGCTCCAATCCACCATTTTGTCCGAGAGTTCAATGCAAAATGGCTGCCGTAGCAAAAGGCTTTGGCTTTGATGAATACAGTACAGAAAACTAATCATGCGAGACTCGATTTGCACTTCTATGGTTTTATTTTCCTCTTACTTGACGTCAAATCCAGAAAATACTTACGTAAATGTTATTTAAATCTAATACGTTACGGAAAATTATTCTTTATCGTAAAATACTGCTGGTAAGTAATTTTATTTATTTAAACTTCATGTACAAGAGTGGTACATAGGCGGACTTAATGCTACAAGATATTCTCTACCCGTCAACCTTTGGGTCAAATAGGACAGCATTATAAGTTTTTAAGTTTCGCACAAACACACACATACACACGCACACACTCACTCACAAACACAAACTATGATTAATATGTTATAAATTTTTCGTCTTTCTTTTTATTATGGAAGATCGGAGTCTTCTAGCGTCGATACGACAGCAACGTGCCGCTTGTCTGTTAGAACCCTTATGTGCCACCAGCTGCTGCTATGAGACTCACACAAAGACTTTGATACCAGCATAGCTATTCACAAACGCTGCGATTAGATTTCGATTCGACGTATCATTTGGCTATTTTTTTTTGGCATTACGAAAGCGAGCAAGATAGAAATACGACTTTCTGAATCGAAATCGAATCGAAGCATTAGTGAATTGTTATACAGGTTGGGCACTAAGCATACTATAAAGCAGCCTTTCCCAAAGTGGGCGATAACGCCCCTTGTGGGCGCTGCAGGCATTAAGGGGGGCAGTAAGAGTCCCGGTTTTCATTAGTATCTTATTATAATATAAGTACTTTACTCTGTCTGAATACCATAATCAAAGTTGCGTTTCAATAATCATTCTCATTGGCAGGTGTAGCCCGTAAGAGTTATTCATATTCATTTATTTGCGTTCCACAAGGTAAAACATAGTGTTAACAAAAAAGGCTTAGAGCTAAGAGCCGTTGTAGACCCTGTCAGGGCACAGCAAATAGTTATCTTGACACTTGAGCGCCGCGCCGCCGCCGTTGTGTACTACCTACTGCGTTCAAATTAACTCTTGCGAGTTATAGTAAAAGTCTCGTTTAGAGTGAACGTTGAATCTTCGCTAATATAGCTAAAAATAATTAGTTTCATTCTTTGATTTGAAGTTACAGTAGTTTTTAAGTAGGTGAAAAAATGGGGGTGCAAAAAAATATTTTTTTCTCAAAATGCCAGTAGACAAAATAAGTTTGGGAACCCCAGTTATAAAGGAAGTTATGTAGGTACTTTTGCATCAACGACAAAGTGTCAATTTTTAATGATCAAATGTTGCGCTGCAGGAATTGCAACCCTAACCAGATCGCTATATCCAGAAAAGTTAGCTGTTATTTAGGTATTTAGATTCTCTTCGTGTTCATTGATGATAATGTGCATAACAGAATTATAAAAAGAATGTATTTGTATAACCACAACACATCTAATATTCGTGTATTCCCGCTGACCCCGCTGGTTCGTCCCACTGCTGGTGGGGTCAACCGGAGAAATCAAAACTGTTTTGCAAACTTATTCAAATATTACGTTCATTTTAAAACCGCATTTTGTTTGCAAAAAACATTAAAATTAGGACAATAAATAAAAATTAAGTAAAAAACTTACCGAAAAGAAGTCCGTTAACACTGGCAGTTATAACTGTTATGTCAATGAGCTGGTTAACGAATGAATTAACTAAAGGGTAGGGCTTATTGATAATTACCGAGTATTCCCTATCTCCTAATAGTAACTCATTTAATTTTTAATTGAATACAGGACAATTTGCTATCTTTATTAGAAGTTAATGGGATACTCAGTTATTAACTTTTTGAGGTTAGATAGACTGTTGCTTCATATACATATTGGTACCCATTAAGATATTTGGTAAGACTGGAAGTGGACGACAACACAAGAAAAGCAAGAGTAAGACTCACCTTTAGGTTTTTTTAAATTAGTTTTCAATAAATTTTTAATATTTTTTTAATTAATTTTAAATTTATTATTTTTTGTTATAGCGGCAACACATTTTGAGAAACATTCAACGGTCTACATATTACGGATCATGAGATACAGCTTGCTGACAAACAAATGGACGAACAGACCGCAGAGATTTAGTAATCGGGTCCCGTTGGTTAACCTTTGGGAACGGAACCCTGACAATACATTCGTAAACTGCCTAAAGTTCTCACTGCCTGGACACAATAGAGAAGTGAGAGGGGAAAAAACATACCAACAAGCATTACTTCGAGTAGGTAATGAAAATGGACCATTCATCCAATACCTTAAGCCGAAGTGCCCTTTCTCCTCTGCCTATCTGATCGTATAGCCTCAATATACAAATACTTTGTTAAGCATGATTTCCACCAAACGACTTGCATCGCATCGGATCGGAAAGGATACAAACGGATGCGGCGACAGCTGATCATGTTCAGCAGGATGTCGACCCATAGGATCGGCTTCGTACCGTTGCTCGCAAACGTATCCGTTTCTACTCCTAGACCATTAGTTTAATTCCTACCGTGCCGGATACAACGACAATCAAACGGAGCCGATCGCGCGTCGCAGCATGGTTTCGGCTACGATCGCGTGTCGCGGAAGACGCACGCGGTCAAGCTGCTGTGCGCGGCTTGGTAATATAGACTATAAATACTGTGTGCACGATTTAATATCGTTTAAAGATTGTATAAAATCCGTTCCGATCCGATGCGATGCGAGTCGATTGGTGGGAATCATCCCTTACCGTAAAAGCATAGACCAGTATCCACTATTGGTATATCTGGATTGAAGCTGCCGAGCTCTCTAAGCTCTAATCGTTCCTAATGTCTGCTGCATTCTAATCAAGTCCAGCGCTAAACCACCTTTAATCTAAGATCTTTAATGTCCCTGTAGCTTTGCAGTGGAGAGCAGTACGTACAATCACGAAGACTGCTGTGTAGTATTTTATGTCAAAAAATACTATGAAAAATATTTAGTTTAAATACCGCTAGACAAAAATATCCAGGTCTGAAAGCAGGACACAAATCCCACCGTCATGCATATGCACATGCACATATGGGCCCACCCTCCCGCCCTCATGCATATGCACACATACAAAACAAGTGAGAAATAATTTGCATGCCATGCAACCTAACCTTTACTCGACACGTGTTTCGCCCCTCCACGGGGCATCCTCAGGAGTTGTTGACTCGTCGAGCGTTCCAGCTCGAATGAGCTAGACGCACCGCTGGAACGCTCGACGAGCCAACAACTCCTGAGGATGCCCCGTGGAGGGGCGAAACACGTGTCGAGTAAAGGTTAGGTTGCATGGCATGCAAATTATTTCTCACTTGTTTTGTATGTGTGCATATGCATGAGGGCGGGAGGGTGGGCCCATATGTGCATGTGCATATGCATGACGGTGGGATTTGTGTCCTGCTTTCAGACCTGGATATTTTTGTCTAGCGGTTTTAAAACTAAATATTTTTCATAGCATTTGATGCCATGGATTACCGCAAAGTAACGCCTGATTCCATAACTTAGTATTTTATGTTGTAATAAATGGAGTATTTTGGAACTCATACCAGTGAGTATGGATATAGATAGATGGCTTTAAAAGTAGAGGAATACCTTAAAAAATTATAGACTTTGAAGGACGATATGGGTAGAAGGAGCTGACTGCTGAGATAACGAGTAATAGATAAGTATGGAACAAGAAGACATGCTGCGCCGGCCACAAATAAAAATAAAAATAAAAATAAAAATAAAATAAAAATAAAAATAAAAATAAAAATAAAAATAAAAATAAAAATAAAAATAAAAATAAAAATAAAAATAAAAATAAAATAAAGATAAAGATAAAGATAAAGATAAAGATAAAAATAAAAATAAAGATAAAAATAAAAATAAAAATAAAAATAAAAATAAAAATAAAAATAAAAATAAAAATAAAAATAAAAATAAAAATAAAAATAAAAATAAAAATAAAAATAAGAATAAAAATAAAAATAAAAATAAAAATAAAAATAGAAATAGAAATAGAAATAGAAATAAAAATAAACAAAAATAAAAATAAAAATAAAAATAATATAAAATAAATATCGCTGGACATTAACACACAGCGCCATCTAGTGCCACACTAAGCAAGGCTTGTGTCGTGGACACCAGATAGTTGATATACTACTTATATACTTTTTTGTTTGTAAATATTTATAATACATATAAACATCCATGACTCGGAAACAAATGTCCATGCTCATCACACAAACATTAGCTCCTACCGGGATTCGAACCCAGGACCCTAAGAACGTAAGGCAACCTCACTACCGTTTCGCCATTCAAATCAGGGCAAGAGAATGATGATGACTAATAAAAACTAGGTGTTATCAATATTTCACGAGGAACACGTTTTTGGATTTTCAAACTACAAAAAATGTATCTCCAATAGACCCACTTTTGCATTGTTAAATACAATAAGGTAAAGCTAAAGCATGTTAATTTTAAAAGTACTGTAGCTTCACGCGCCAAAACTTAGATCTCCATGGGCAATAATAGGCAAGAAACTCAATGGACACTCTTTTGAAAAGTTACGTATTTAGATACCAAACCCAGACAGGTGTATGAATTTGATGCCAAATAAAATCGTAGGTGAGAGCATGGGGTGACCCAGTAGTGGCGGCCCCGACTTACGAACAGTAAGTCGAGGGTTCGAAACCAGGCAGGCGCATTACTTTGTGTAATTTATTTCATCAACACTGCTCTCAAAAACGGTGAAGGAAAACATCGTGAGGAAACCGGCATGTCCTAGAATCAAAAATTCGAAGACAATGTGACATCTACCAACCCGCACTGGGCCCGCGTGGTGGATTATAGCCCATACGCAAAATACGCGCATTGACGTGGAGTTGCGGACACCAGCCCGTTGTACAATACAAAACAATACAATAGATATTACAAAATTCTGGATATATTACTGTTGTTATGAATTCTTTGATTGTTGATAAAAGTGTATTGAAAAAGAACGCAACAATATACACATTCATTTTGCTACGTACATATTTACTTTTTTTATTCAAACAGCAAACAAATTGGGTGGGATCAACAATGATCTAGATTTATTCATCGTGAGCAAAGTTATTTTTAAAGACGTGGTCGTTTCGTCTTTATTTATGTAAGTTTATTGTATTAGGAAAATAAGTATGTTTGTTTACTCGGTATGATCTGGATGAGGTTCGCATAGACCAGGGAAACATGAGACAGATGAGAGTTTATACCTAGATACTCAACAGTGGGTGAAGATAAAACCCAAAAAATATATAAAATACTACTTTCATTAGCAAGATGTTATCTCTGCTTGGATGTAGATGATATTTACACCCATTATCACCGTGGCAGTGATTAGCTATTTTTTTTTACTTTTTTGTGGCTACATTAATGGGAATCGTTATAAAATCGTACATTGGTGAAAATTAAACCCAGTTTAAGTTACAACTGACAGCGTGAAAGGCTATAAACTGGCCGACAATAACTGTCAAATAACAGTGAGTGAGTTAAGCGTAAATATTCTAGATCCGTTTAGCTTTGAACAAAGGGAAACTACAAATTCTTTTGGTAACTGAAGAGACGGATAAAATTAGAATTTAGTGATACTTTATGCACCCATTGAATTGGAATAATGGTTTTCAGTAGAAAGTGGGTCACAGCTTACCACTTAGCTACCACCTTATAGGTATCGTAATGTGTATTAGGTACCTACGTATGAGTGCGATACGAATGGCTTAACTGTTTTAGAAATTTAGCTTTCCCCGACTGGTTTCCACGGCAGATTAGATACGACGCCGCTCGTCCGCGCTATCGGGCGGTCTTGTATGAAAATTGTTGATACCTAACACACGTACACCGCCTGACCGCGCGGAGATGCGATTCGCCGAACCCTCCCGGTCGACCGAACGAGCGATGTCATGTGAGAATCACTTAAACCAAAGCTTATTAGATGGTCTCCTTAGATGGTGTCATTACGCTGTTTTGCTGTTTTCATTATAAGCTTAAGTTAAGTTAGACCAACCAGATGTGCCACAGAGAGAGACCAGAGAGAGAAGAAGAGAGATACTAGAGTTGCAGACCATTTATGTGCATGTGTATTTGCCTGAAACACAGGATTACCTAGTTCAGGCTCAAGACATAGTGTGAACTTGACATAGATTTAAGAAAAACTGTAAACGTTTACCTTATATTTTTGAATAAATATTATTTATTTATTATATTATTATTTATTTATTTATGTTCCTGCCGTCGGTCATTACGACTGAATGGTTTTATTTAATACTGCAGTTTTTGTCTGCGGCCATTTTTGTAAGAGTATACAGTAAGATACTTTATTTATGTGATCCAGTTTCATTGTTTTTGCTTTTTACCCGACTACGGTAAAGCCAAAAGGAAGGGTTATGATTTTAGCAGTCTATGTATGTATGTATGTTTGTATTTACGTATGTTCCACCGTAACGCCTTTTTTTTTAGGATGGGAAGTCATTGTAAAGATGCCTTGCACTTATAACTTGCACCAAACATTACAAGGACACGCGAATTGGGTGTGGACAACATATAATATGTATTCATAAAACTATTTCCATTAGCTAAATTTGTTACACGAGTACATTGGCTAGGAAAATTCCAGAATAACTAGACCAGTCAATAAGCATTTCGTAGAATTCGTCGATATTCTATTGAAAACTATAATTATTGTATCTAGATTAGTAGTTCATCGAAGCTATTGAGTTATTCAGTTATGCCAGACGCTTACTTAACGTAGAAAATGAAACCCACCAAAAACATTCTGTAAAAAACTAGCCAAGTCTCGATGGAGCTGCTTGTTTATCTCTAAAAAGTAATGAAATCTAGACAAAGTCGTGCCAAGTCTAAGGTTCCTTACTGCAATTTCTTTAATAGTTAATGGTGTGTGACTTGGCCGTTGAACATTCTTTATACGTTAGTGGGTACCTACAAGTCAATTTTGTAGTTACAATAGATATAACATTACGTGTAAACAAAATTAATGTTCAACGGCCAAGTCACACAACATTAATTATAATAATAAAGAAATTGCAGTAAGGAACCTTAGACTTGGCACGACTTTGTCTAGATTTCATAACTTTTTAGAGATAAACAAGTAGCTCCATCGAGACTTGGCTAGTTTTTTACAGAATGTTTTTGGTGGGATTTCACTTCTTTTTGTAGAAACGAGGGGCATATTGATTTATTTTATTAGATTTTCTAATTTGACACAGTTTTTTTTTTAGGAGTAGTTTTTTTTATTATTACAAATCTTTCTTTTCTTTTTTTCCGGTTCAGATTATTGTATACAGTAGCAACAGTTTTTCGTATGGCCCATTCGCGTGCATTATTTATTCTTTTAGACGGTTTAATTTCTGAAAGATCGGCGCGGTATTTACGCCTAAGCCGGTTGTATTCGGTGATCGCTGAAGCTTGAGCTTTTATACTCTTGAAGTCAACATTTATGAGGTGCATGCACCCCATGAAGATTGGTTACTCGTGAAAGCGCCACGTAGGCTTGGCCACAAGAGAATATGGAGGTGCCAATGTCCATGAGGGCATTTTTAGACTTAGACCTTGGCTCTTGTGAATTGTTAAGGCATTCGCTACACAGATTGGGAATTGTTCTCTGTACACGTATGCCCGGGGTATGATCTCAAATTTTGACTTAATAGGCAATCGTGAATCAAATTATTAGAGAATTTCCGAAGTACTGTTTTTTCTTTTTCATAAAATTCCTAACCTATTAAAATCTTCGAATTGTTATAATAACAACTTGCTAACCTTAGCAAACCTCACGAAATAATAAGCGAAATCAATGAAATGCAAATAATCCCTCCTAATCCCTAGCAAACGTTTTCAAGTGCAGTAGAAGAATGTCGTAAACGACTGTAACGCGGCCGGTTGCCACTTCGCCATATAAGGTTATCGGAAAAACAAACGTAAGCGCGTTTTAAAATACAGTCAGCGCATTCTAGCGACGTTTGCGGGTATCACCGCCACTCTTAGTCCAATGCATTATATTTTGACAAAATTATGAGCGAATTTAATCATCATCATCACCATCAGCCTATTAATATTCCCACTGCTGGGACACAGGCCTCCTCTCAATACGAAATTAATATTTTAGTGTAATTTGTTTATTTAATTTGTGTAATGTTCGATTAGAATAAAGTTAATCGTTCGACTATTTCTTCTTGTAAACTTGTAAGTATAAGTATAAAAGCAAGTCTAGTCTTATCCAGAGTTTTCCTTTAATTTTATTTATATGCTTATTAAAAGCAGAAGGGGAGGCATTCGCCCAGCAGTGGGACGCTATAGGCTAGATTAAATTAGAAGATGTGTCCCACTACGCTGGGTTTTTGCAATGACAGTCGATTTTTTTTATGTACCAATAGTAGAAGGGGGCATTACCATACCTAAAGGGTGTAAAACACCTCCGTCTTCACGAAGTCGAAAGGCACTTGTTCTCCCCATCATTGCGATCATTTTTTTGTTCTACACCATACCTGGGAACCTTCTAGTTACGGAGATATGGGGGGTCAAAGTTACAACTTCTTTTTTTAAAACAAGTTTTTTTTGTAAGATTTTAATTTTTAACACCTCCACGACCCCCGTACTATTCAATCCATCCATCAGCACAATGTTTTAAGTGCGTTACATTGAGTTCTACCCCAAAACATGATTTATAACCTCAAAAAAAAAAGTTGTTTCCCAGCAATATTTTTTGCGTAAAGTTGCTTAGTTTGATGTACAGAATGCTTGGTTAGCGGCTTTGTGATGAGGTGGTTTACACCCTTTTTTTTTTTTTTTTTTTTTTTTAGGATGGGAAATCATCAAATGACTTCTCCCACTCTGGGCGGAGCGGGAGGGAGTGTCAGACTCTTACTGACTAAAACCCATCCATGTTCCTTCCTCGCCCTTTACGTTCCGGGGCCGCGGTATCTCTTTCGAACAGTCCCGCAACCCCGGCAGGGTCCCGCAACCCCGGCAGGTGGTTTACACCCTGTATACTAATATTATTAAGCAGAAGAGTTTGTTTGTTTGTTTGGTTGAACGCGCTAATCTCAGGAACTACCAGCTCGAATTGAAAATTCTTTTTGCGTTGGATAGTCCACTTATCGAGAAAGGTTATAGGTTATATAAAATCACGCTGTGACCAATAAGAGCGGAGCAGTTGTAAGAAATGTTGCAAGCGGGAAATTCACGCGAACGTAGTCGCGGGCTGAAGCTAGTCTCTAATACAGCTGAGACCAGCTGAGGGTTCTTCATCAGATACTTTAGACCTTAGATTTTTTGACATCAAATGAAGCGGCCAACCAAGTTGAATATTTTTTGTAAAGGCGGTATGTCGATCTCTCTAATAGTTTGGTTGGGCTCTTGTGTTTTCTAATTAGGGTCACCACTTCACCAGGTACTCCAGATCTTCGATTATCCTAGTTTTTATAGTTTTCCCTTTATGTGGCCATTAAACCCTAACTCTGTACCAAATTTCAGCTCTCTGAGTTTATGGGAAGTACTAGTTCTATTTTGATGATCATGAGTGAGTGAGTGTCATAAATGCGAAACTTTGCTTTCGCTTAACTTCGGAACTAAATGACCTACAGACTTGAAATTTTGTATTTTATGCATGTAATTATAGCTTACTGGATGACGAAAATTTCTGCGTTCTGGTCTTATCCAGAGGTTCTCAAATAGGGGCCTGAAAATGCGGCGAAATGGTTCCGTTCCAGTAAAGGATGGTACGGCAGTGTTTGCTTCGCGCTCGACTTGGCGGGGGCACTGCCGTGCCCCCAGATATGATTTATAACAAGTCTAATGATGTACGAAAATTGATATTATTTTCATATACTCGTATGTAACCACATTGTCTAGCCAGCCAGAGAGATATTAGATGCATGTTAATTAAACTTAAACTATTTAGGGAAAATGATACCAGTGTAGCAACTATACTAGATAATTCACCAATCAACTGGATCATTGTTTAGAAAAAAATGTTTAGGCATGAATTCCTGTCGCGCTGACGGTCGGTCGCGCACGGACGTTCGCGTCAAGTATACTTTGTGTTCTATTATAGCAGCATACCTACTGTGACGCTGACGTCAGCGGCAACCGACAGCGCGACAAGAATTCAGGTCTTAGAATGTTTCTATTTTACGAGGGCCTAAAATTTGTTATTTCCCCACGAACTGTTCCATGATCGTCATTTTCCTGCCCTTATCCACACCTATTTGTGGTCGGAGCAAGTGCAGCATATCTTCCTCTGCTTCACTTATTAGTTGGGATCCCTTTTCTAGTCCTAACGTCATCTTTTTATCCCTATTAACTCATAAAGCAATCCACATTCATACTCCAAATTTTCCCAACGAAACTTTGCTCATTTCTGAATTCAATTTGTGTGTCTCAATACAACAATTTAATTGCTAAACAATTCAAAATCAATACAAAGTTCAGTTAATTTCTTCTCCATTTTTATTCAAGAACGATCTTTTAAAATCTCGTTTACTTATGCAAGTCGTTTATAAACTATTGAGCTAACTTTAATGGCTTTTCTTTTGGTACGATACTTAGCCGCATTAGCGCTTCCGTTTATCTTGCAACATTTAATCTTTTTACTTTATAAGGATAAGCAGAAGTATAAAATACTGTAGCATCATTAATTATACCTACTGGTCTACAAAGTAAATGTACCCGGAAGTGTCAGATGTCTCTGAAACAATGTAAATCTTTTGATGGATTTTGGGAAAATCGGATTTATTGTTTCATTTTACGTTTATAATGTTTATTTCATAAAATAAATAAAATGTCCGGTGCTGTTTATTTATTTATATAAAAACAAACACGATGTTTTGGTCACTACTAAAAGTTAATTACTATCAAAAGCTTTTAAAGGCGGGAAGGTACTAATTTCCTCTATAGTATCTTTCTCGTAAATCCAATTAAATTATATTTAAGTGTGGAACAGTATTTTGCTCTTTCTCCTTTTGTTTCGCTACCCGTGTCCAGTTTACCATTGTCTGCTTAGTTTTTGGGAAACAAAAGAAGAATGATTGCGTTGTTGGTTGACCCAGTGCTATTTATGACGGCAGACATTCCGGTGTGGTTCCCCAAATCAATGTAAAAGAATGGGTCCTGTCAAACTTCGTGCAACAGAATTTTACAGGACCTAGACACGTGGGAAACACTTTAAAAAGTTTATTTTTTGAAGAGAAAACTCATTTAGGCGCGTTGAGCACTTTTTGAGTGAACACAAAATCCAATGTTGAACTCGTGTCATCGTAACCGAACGCTTTCATAGTTTAGCCATAATCTACGTTATACAATTAAGATATTGTTTGTTTTGTATTGATTCTATTCAAATATAATCTATCTATATATACATATAATAAAAGAGTAAAAAGCTGTGTCTGTACATTGAATATATTTAAAAAATAATAATTGAAGGGGGTTTAGAAACAGTAACAGAGCACGAATCTAAAAAAAAAAGTCTGTCTGTTTGTCTGTTTGTCTGTTTGTCTGTTTGTCTGTTTGTCTGTTTGTCTGTTTGTTTGTACACGCTAATCTTCGGAAGTACTGGACGGATTTGAATGATTTTTCTTTTATTGTATAGATATTATGTCTGGGCAACATATAGGCTATAATTTATCTTGGAAACCTGAACACCTGATGTAGAATCGCAATAGACCAGCTAAACTATAAGAGATACAAATACGACACCATAGCAAAAATTGTTCCACGTGATGAGCATTTTTTGCTGAGAGAATAAATTTGAAGATCTGGAACACCTGATGTGAAACTCCAAGAGCCCAGCTACACCATAACACATATAGGAATGACGTCTTAGCAAAAGTTGTTTAATCTGATGAGCACTCTCTGTTGACTTATAAATATTGAAGATCTGGGACACCTGTCGTGGAACTCCAATAGCCCAGCTACACCATAACACATATAGGAATGACGTCTTAGCAAGAGTTGTTCAATTTGATAAGCACTCTCTGTTGATTTATAAAAATCGAAGATCTGGGAGACCTGTCGTGGAACTCCAACAGCCTGGCTACACCATAACACATATAAGAATGACGTCTTAGCAAAAGTTGTTCAATTTGATAAGCACTCTCTGTTGATCTATACATATAATAAAAGAGTAAAAAGCTGTGTCTGTACATTGAATATATTTAAAAAATAATAATTGAAGGGGGTTTAGAAACAGTAACAGAGCACGAATCTAAAAAAAAAAGTCTGTCTGTTTGTCTGTTTGTCTGTTTGTTTGTACACGCTAATCTTCGGAAGTACTGGACGGATTTGAATGATTTTTCTTTTATTGTATAGATATTATGTCTGGGCAACATATAGGCTATAATTTATCTTGGAAACCTGAACACCTGATGTAGAATCGCAATAGACCAGCTAAACTATAAGAGATACAAATACGACACCATAGCAAAAATTGTTCCACGTGATGAGCATTTTTTGCTGAGAGAATAAATTTGAAGATCTGGAACACCTGATGTGAAACTCCAAGAGCCCAGCTACACCATAACACATATAGGAATGACGTCTTAGCAAAAGTTGTTTAATCTGATGAGCACTCTCTGTTGACTTATAAATATTGAAGATCTGGGACACCTGTCGTGGAACTCCAATAGCCCAGCTACACCATAACACATATAGGAATGACGTCTTAGCAAGAGTTGTTCAATTTGATAAGCACTCTCTGTTGATTTATAAAAATCGAAGATCTGGGAGACCTGTCGTGGAACTCCAACAGCCCGGCTACACCATAACACATATAAGAATGACGTCTTAGCAAAAGTTGTTCAATTTGATAAGCACTCTCTGTTGATTTATAAAAATCGAAGATCTGGGATACCTGTCGTGGAACTCCAATAGCCCAGCTACACCATAACACATATAGGAATGACGTCTTAGCAAAAGTTGTTCAATTTGATAAGCGCTCTCTGTTGATTTATAAAAATCGAAGATCCGGGACACCTGTTGTGGAACTCCAAGCGCCCAGCTACACCATAACACATATAGGAATGATGACGTCTTAGCAAAAGTTGTTCGGTCTGATGGGCATTTCCTGTTGACTTATAAAAAATCGAAGATCAGAAACATCTGATGTGAAAATTATTGCAAAGCTATCACTAATTTTACTGTATAATTATAAAATAACAAAAACTGGGAGTACCTCCACGCGGTTAAGGCAGTAACAGTTATGGACTGATTTTCGATGACGATGGTATATCATTGAAAATTTGACTCTACTGGCCAAAACTCCCATTTACTATTTTATTTTATCGAATAAATATGTCTTCGGGCTTATGTTATTTCAGTGTTTTTGGCATGAAGAGACAGAAGAAGAGCGCGAAGATTTCGACATTCTCTGAACAGAATGTCGATAACATCTGAAGAATCGGGTGTCTCAAGATATAGCCGTAGGGCATGACGACCTTCCTTGGGTTGATAAGAAACGGAGTTCATTTACGTATACTCCTATGATTGAATACGCCACATATTCCGCCATCGGAGGTATGGTTCAAAATTTTACTTTTTGTGAAGCTGTTAAATGGCAAAAAGAAACAAACGGTATGTGTTGCTCAGGTGGGAAAGATCCGTTATTTTCCTGTCCCCGAGCTCTTAGAATTAGACGTTTCAGATCTTCGATTTTGACAAACCCGGTGTCGCTGGCAAAATCAACAGGATCCGCGTACGAAGTCGCGGGCAGAAGCTAGTAATTCATAAATTAGTTAGTTTAATTCATAAATTAGTTAGTTTTCACTGCTATTCGCAGTCCCCAAAGACATGTTTTATTTAACCGACTTCTCGACCAGCATTTGTTTCCATGTATGTACTCCGTTTTCTCCGTGATTAGAATCCGATTTAAGTGATCCTTTTTCTTATTTGGTTGAAAAAACTCGCCGGAGGTCCAATAGTATTATGTTTATAATATAAATTTTACTTACTTTGCTTCGGGACTTTTTGAGTTATCCTATACAACATGTATTTTTATAACTTCTAGTTATATTGGAAAAATTATACTTTACAAGCATTCGGGTCCGATACCTGAACTAAAATAATATTTTTTTTTGGCAAAAAAACCGATTCCCAAAAAACAAACAAAATAAAAGTGGAAAATAACTTTAATTTCGAAAGTCGGTGGCAAAAAAGATCAGTTCAAAGTCAGTCATCAGTTGTTTTATGCAATATCAAACTGTTAGTTCAAGCTTTGAAATACGATTTTGTTACACCATTGATGAATAGTATTGTGAAAGTTCAGTAGGTACTTTCTTTATTTCCTTGAGAAGTACAAGTATACAAGTATAAAAATCTGATATTCCTTTAACACTGTCACAAGATTTAAAAAACTCCCTGGTTCAATCCATGGTCCGGAGCGAGACGGAATGGGAAGCCGTCACCTCTTTCTGCGAAGCAGTCATACTAGCGAAGGTGGCGGAACGCGAGAGAGAGAGAACCTCTTGCCCCAGCCCTATTCCCTTACAAAGCGTCTATTTCTGTTTGCAGGGTTTAAAGGAACCTAACTAACCTAAGGCGGGGGTGCCCCAAGTCTCGATTATGGCGGCAAAGATACTACCGTCGCATGCATTTCACAATACTACGGTTTCACTTCGATAATTACAATCTACCGAAAAATAATGCGTTATATTGTAAGCAGTATGTTCAGTTGACAATATTTCGAGAGTTTAATACAATCTCGCTAGAGAGATTACAATCTAATGTGTTTGACAATTTTACGGTGACATATCCAAATTCTGTGCCGACTCAATTTAGGTAACCATCAACATGTTAAGAAAAACAACGGTTGCGTAACTTTAGTAAGTATTTTACCCATCATAAATATTCTTCATCCTTGTGAATAAAAAATCTCCCTGAAATTACCATTTAATTACAAACGGAGATCGTACAGAAAATTAATAACAGCAACTCGTCTTTAAATAATTGTGTATGGGTACAGTCTCGTACACTAATATGTTAACACAGCATTGCAAAGTTGCAACTGTTATTCCATGAGTACATCAACATATTCACTCACCACTCCTGTAATCCCGGAAGAGTAAGGCAGAGATACACCCATATTTCGCCAGTTATGTTTAAGTCCCATGTATGAAGGGGCGAGCTTATTGCCATCTACCGGACACAAATACAGACTAAATGGAAATAAAAAATAAATATTATTTTGAAATAATGGAGGTGCTAAAAAATAATTTATTCTCAATGTAGGCAAAATAAGTTTGGAAACCATTGCTTTAAACCCTGCAAACAGAAAAAGGAGCCGGGGCTCCGTACGCTTTTTAGGGGAATATAAAGTGTTTGAGGTTAGGTTATATTAATCGGTATTTCTCAGGAATGGTGCATTATCTTTCCATGCGGCAAGGGGTACCCTTCCCTCCCTTCCCCTCCACACCGTGCGAGTTGAATTCCGTTGCATACATTTCACAATACTACGGTTCCACTTTGTTAGATTATAATCTTCCGAAAAATAATGCGTCATATTGTAGGCAGTATGTTTACAATCTCGCTAGTTATATTACAATCTAACGGTTTTTTAAATGTGATGTGACATACTTTTTCACATAACTGTACTTCATTTTCTGTCAGCTAGTAACAATTTCTACCCAAGATCTACCTATTGTTAAAATTTTCAATTAACTTCTTCTTATTGATTTTCTATGATCTGTATAACGAACGCTCTGCTCCAATTACTCTTGGAAATAGAACTGCTGACTTGAAAATCAAGAAATTACTTACTTCGCAAATTATTATGAGAAACCTGACGGACTTGGAAATATATTATAATCAAATTTTGACGGGACAAAAGGTTGTGAAAATTGTTCGAACCTTCGATAAAGAAATTTCTTAGGTATAAATACTGTCACGCTGTTGGTCGGTCGCGTACGCGGTACGAGTATGCATTGTGTTCTATAAAGCGCTATACTACAACGCGGCTGACGTCAGCGGCGACCGACAGCCGTATTTTGTTGTCACTGACGTCACGACTGACCGTACGTGACCGACCATCAGCGTAACAAGAATGCAGGCCTTAAAAAGAGCAGTGACGTGTTATTTAAATGTAACCATAAAGGATTTTCCTTACCATTATTTTTCGTCGTGCTCAGTAAAACTATTAAAATACTGGTATTCAGCTGTATCCGGATAGACCGGAAGCCGACCCCAATATACTTGGGAAAAGACTAGGTAGATGATGATCTATGTATTCCTATCACGAGAAAATATTTTGCAATGACTACCACATTTGTTTATATTTTTTTAAATATAAAAGATACCCTGTGAAGGATGATAGCTGGGGTGTCAACGGAAAAAATCAAAACTGTCGTTTCGTTGACCCCACTAGCATCCCTACTGGTGGGGTCAACGAGAAATTTTTAATTTTGTTCCCGCTGACCCCACTGGTTCGTCCTACTTGTGGGGTCAACGGGACATGGCGAAAAGTGCGAGTCATACTCATAAAGGGTTTCGTACCAACGTAGTAGGGGAGCAATCCACAGTCGCTTCTAAAAGCTTAGGGAAAATCAGCTGTATCCAAAGATAGAAAAGCAGCTATCTATCAGCTATATCTTTAAACCTTTTGCGGCGCCTCCTGGCTCAGGCATCTAAGACGAACTGTATAATGTATAACGTGTAATATTGAAGTAAAACATTTTTGTTTGTATTTTTTTTTTGTATGTTTAATAAGCTACAATATATTTTCTTACACTCATTTATGCATTGAGCGGTCTACGCTTTTGCTACGAACTGCTACGAAGCGCTACGCCAGTCATCAAAGTGGCGTAGCGCGTAGCAAAACAAAAAACCGTAATACTTTGCATTCGTAAAATATATTTGTAATTTGCATACAAAAAGTAACAAAACGTACATATAAATACGTAATGGGAGCACTCACTCGCTTCAGTATTTCAGGAATAAACTTCACCAACGCAAACGTGTTTAAGTGTTAGCCAATTTTTTACGAAACAATAAGAATAAAAGATATTCACAATAAAAAGAACGTAAACCACTTCCTGTTCTAATACTCTTGTAAGGCTACGGGCTTAGTACGTAAGCTTTATCGACTTTGCAAAACCTTTTTGTTTTATAGATAAAATCTCTGGTTCTGAATCATGGATTTGAAGACCGATAAGGAACTATAATGTGACTTAACTCTAATTCCATGAAGAGATCATGAAGAACATAAATTAAGATTCGGTTTCCGCTGATTTTCTGAGAACCATCATAGTCATCGTCAGACTTCAGCAGTCTACTGCTGGACATAGGCCTCCTCAATCGCACGATGAGGAGACCTATGTCCAGCACTCAACTAGATGTTCAGCATCTCTCATCCAGCTGCTACCAGTGATCCTGCAAAGATCGTCACTCCCTCGAGCCTGAGGGCATCTTATCTTAGCCCCTTCGTACACAAGGCTACTCAAATCTTAGATACTCAACGATTTTAGTCTTCAAGCGACTGCCGCCATACAAATCCATTGAAGTTCGTACACGAGTCGCGTCGCCGACATTATGGACTTGTATGGCGGCAGTCGCTTAAAGACTAAAATCGTTGAGTCTCTAAGATTTGAGTAGCCTTGTGTACAGTCACGTCTTCTTATAATATGTATACACTTTCCTTAATATTACAGCTATTTTCGCGAGAAATAACGATTGTAACTAGGAGATTGGATCTTTTTCATAAAAATATGAGTTCCAGAATACTATGTACGTAATAACATTAAATTTTAATCAGTACATTAGGAGAAACATTATTTAAAAAATTCTTATGTGTTTACATAATATTATTAGACGTGACTGTACGAAGGGGCTAACGCTTACCGGTTCGCGGTTTCCAATGAAGAACACCGCGAATACCGAAAATTTCATTGCATATTCATTTGTTTTTTTTTGACACAGGTCCGTTCGGACGTATACATTTTTGTCTACGTCTGAATGTATCACAATGAATTGACAGCAGTCCGTTCAGACTAAATACCCTCTGAGGGAATACCGCGAAGGAAACAGATCGTTATCTGTTTGTACTTTGTCGCAAGCCATGTAGCAATTCGCTAAGTCCGATACTGTAAGCTGGGTCTTACCCAAACAGGTTACTAGGCAATCATGCGCACTTAAGGGGCCGGCGGAGCATGCGTTTTTCATACAAACGTAATACCAAAATAATATGAAAATCAAACATATTCTTAAGGTAGTGTGTATATATTTCGATTGGATTACAAAATATCTATGTTCCCAAATATATATTTTGAAAGGACAATGATATAAAAACGAGATATGAGGAATTTAAAATTTCTATAGAAAAAATATTTTTCTCATAACTCTTGTTTAAAACAATGTCCATTCATAATATATATTTGGGAACCTAGATATTATGTAATCCAATCGAAATAAATACACACTTTCTTAAGAATATGTTTGGTTTACGAATTATTTTGGTATTACGTTTGTATGAACGACGCACGCTCCGCCGGCCCCTTAAGAATACGCACGGGTAGATTCATTCAAAATTATTGGAAAATTGAAGTGGGTTAGTAACAATAACTTAGCTTTACTTCTGGTTATACTTATTTGAATTTGGTGGTAGCCAGAATAAATTTTATCAGCATCAGACAATCCCTTCGTTTCTTCCTTTCTTCCTGTGAAATATTTTTTAAATGTTTATAAAATACTAAGTTATAAGCATTTCAAATTGCTGATTAGACAGAGAGATTCGACGCCTTTCATGACGTCATTCGATATATCGACGTACAAAATCAAGAGAAAGAAACATTTTTTATACTTTTGTGTTGTTTGGCCAAAAACTATTTTCACTTTTTGTCATTATTTTATAGTATTTTTAACCGACTTCCAAAAAGGAGGAGGTTCTCTATTCGATTGCATGTTTTTTTTTTTTTTTTTATGTATTTTCACCGATTACTCGAAGACGCCTGAACCGATTTACTTCCAAGTTGGTCCCATAGAAATATTGTCATGATCTGATCACGAACTTCGGAGATATGGAACGGAACTCCTCAATAAATGATAGCAAATGGACTGGGATTGCTGAAATCTATTGTCTGTCTATTGTTTACACCAGTTCATAACATAACATCACGCCACCGCACCGGTACGCTGTGAAGGACTAAGCACAAGTGAACCACTAAAAAGTGAAAAATAAAAACTTTTTTGCAAAAAAATAGAACCGACTTCAAAAAAGTGAAAAATAACTTTAGCTTCAGAAGTCGGTGACAAAAAAACTTAATAAATCAATCAAACAATGGTCACCGACTTCTGAAGCTAAAGTTATTTTTCACTGTTTTAAAGTCGGTTCTATTTTTTTGCAAAAAAGTTTTTATTACATTCCGTATCGAAATAAAAAAAGATTCCCTATTCTTTCTGCACGATGACCGCTGGGCAAAGGTATCCACAAGATGGTTGCCGGAAGACGGACGGCGCCGCCGAGGCTGACCCAGAAAAAGGTGGCGAGACGATTCGGACGCGTACCGTTTGTTCGAGGTGGCACACGAAAAGAGCACATGGAAGGAATTGGAGGAGGCCTTTGCCCAGCAGTGGGACAGTACAGGCTAACAAAAAAAAACTTTCTTTGTTCGACGTTATCTTTTAACCCTTCCCCGCTACGCTTAATCAGCATAATTCCACCAGAAAAAACCCACCACAACCCGTTTTTCGTGTGACATTTCACTCGATTCCGAAATAATACGATTCTAAACCGAGGCGCATAGTGCGGCGGTTCACGACAACCGCTCACACAATATAAATTCTACCGTATGTGTCGAATTTCCGACGCTACTAAGAATTTGGTCATCGAAAATGTTTTATTTGCGGTGAAATGAAACTATTTTGGAATCATTTTTGAGTTTATGGCTTGAATTATTGATTGTCACGCTGACGGTCGGCTACGCACGGTCGGTCGCGTACGAGTATGTATTGTGCTCTACATAGCACCATACTATGTATTTTGTTCTCGGTGACGTCACGACCGACCGTACGCGGCCTACCATCAGCGCGACAAGAATTCAGACCTTACTGTCACACTGCAGTGCAAACCAAGTCAGAGGTCCATGGGCGGCATAAATACTAGTGGACGTCTTTCGGCTGAAATGATGATGATGATATATTTTTGACTTGTATGTATGTAAGTATACAGTATGTTAGTTTAAACGAGGGACTTATTCAAACCCGCAATAGTCCATGCTTACATGACACTAATAAACATATGAACAAGAAGAAAACACTGATACATAACAGATAGATCCATACCAAAAACTTTGCCTAAGTTTCGCAAAGTGTGCGCCATGCGCCTATCGCAGAACATGTGTGCGGGTCAATGACCTTTCTAGGTATAATCCAATTTCCCTTCATACTTTAAATCTGGCTTTAGACAGGCAAATATCTAGGTAACTAGGTACTGACCGAATGTTCGCAGTCGTTGATTGACACCTTGCATAATAATTAACGGTTCCTCGCACAATATCACTAGATAACACTAGATAACCATAATCGCAATATTCTTCACTGGAATAATAATATGACGTAATTTTTGGTTATTAAAGTACACGTTTACAGGACACTCTTAATATCGCGAAGTAAGCGGGGTTGTTTGTTAAATGCGATACGCGGAAATGCAATAATAGACATGCGGAAGTAACGGCGCTCGCGCATACACTGCGGTGAGCGCGGGGTGGCGCGGGGATGTGCCCTGTCGGTGCATCGGGGACACAAAGCAAAGGGGCGGAGTTTGCGCACGGAGCTCAGGATCGGCACGTGTTTTGCCGCGTGACACCTACTTGCGCGCTCAGTGTCCATGAGTAATGTATTTAATTAAACAATTATGTCAAAAATTAAGGTTATAGGTTTTTACATATTTGGATTGAGAATCGAATACTGAATACCTTCCCTCAATATGTCCCTCGTTTAACCTAACACGCTGTATTCTTAGGTTAGGTTAGGTTACATTGAATGTATTCTATTTTCTCAACTTTTACACACTATGTCTACATCTCTTTTTATCTACTCTCCTTTCGCAGGTATGCTGGAAGAGATTTGTTTAGAAATAAGTATCACCTTTGTACCTATTTTCTATTCCTTTCTTCTTTTCTGTATGTAGTGTGTACATAAATTGTTAAATAAATAAATACTCTGCCACCAGGTTAGGCACTAAAACACCATAAACTGTTTAGACATGAACGACAAGTTGGCCATAAGGGGGCTTTACGTGGTACTTAGAACAACTATGGGCCGTGGAGTGGGTACGAGTATACATTGTGTTCTATGTAGCACCATACTGTGACGCTAACGTCAGCGGCGACCGACAGCCGTACTTTGTTCTCGCTGACATCACGACCGACCGTACGCGACCTACCGTCAGCGCGACAAGAATTCAGACCTTACTGTCACACTGCAGTGCAAACCAAGTCAGAGATCCATCCATGGGCGGCATAAATACTTTGCCACCAGGTTAGACACTTAAACACCATAAAGAAAGACTGTTTGGACAGGAACGACAAGTTGGCGATAAGGAGGCTTTACGTGGTACTTAGAACAACTATGGGCCGTGGAGTGGGTACGAGTATATATTGTGTTCTATATGGCATCATACTGCGACGCTGACGTCAGCGGCGACCGACAACCGTATTTTGTTCGCGCAGACGTCACGACCGACCGTACGCGGTCTACCGTCAGCGCGACAAGAATTCAGACCTTACTGTCACACTGCAGTGCAAACCAAGTTAGGCACTAAAACACCATAAAGAAAGACTGTTTGGACAGGAACGACAAGTTGGCGATAAGGGGGCTTTACGTGGTACCTAGAACAACTATGGGCCGTGGGGTGCGCGCACGACCCCTATTTGCCGTATTTTCTAGTCGTACGAACGCGGGCTTACGAGCACCCCTACGTCACCTAACTAGTCAGTACAACAATCTGTTCGAAAATGTTGACATCTTTGCTGCTCCTATAGGAAAATTCAAAGGCCATGTTCGTAAAACCATTTTGGATTGAGTGTTATTCTTCTTTTGTTTTTCTCACAACTCATAATATGCTAGATTAAATGTCATTTCATGTATTTTTGCTCTATTTGCTTCTATTTAATTTGTATGCCTCTTTTGTTTAACACTCACGCATTATGTTTTTTATTTTATTTTTCGTATTTAATTGTTAGCGCAAGTCGCATCGTGTTTAGATTTAGAACAAATAGTTTTTTATAATATGTGGAAAATTTCGTTGGTTATACATTTACTCACACCCTAGATATAGTTCTGTGTAATACTGTAATGTGTTACCGCTTGTTTTCCCAAATAAATAAAATTAAAAATTAGTAAATTAAAAATTGCTAAATTAAAAATTAAAATTAAGACCAGAGGACCCTGCAGATAAAGTGATATTCTATCAACGATAATAACTTGACTGCCACATTTGGTCTGGCGACTGCTGAGCATGAGGTCTTCGGTTCAATTTCCAGGTCGAGCAAAGAGTATCATCGAGTTTTTCCATTAATAATATATCAGAAGCCGCCGCGGCCTCTAGATTAGCGGTTGATGTCAATAGCTTCGCCCTCTATTATTACATGGGATTTAAATAAAGGTAAAAAGCACTTATTCTCCTCGTCACTGCGATATACCTTTTTGTTGTAGACCAAACCTGGGGTCCTTCTAGTTACAGAGATATAATTTTTTCACAAGTTTTTTTTACCTCCATTACCCGTTTAGTACTAAATGCATTAGCACAATATGTTGAATGCGTTACATTGAGTTTTAATGATGTTTACCCCAATAAAAAGTAGTTTCTCAGCAAAAATTGCGCAACGTTACTCAGTTTGATGAAGAGAACGCTTGGTAGAAAAAACAATATTGTGTTCATGACTATACCTGGCAACTATAGATTGTTATTATCACTCTCCTACCACCTTGTTAATATCTGCCCACAAAGACTCGTTGATCTCAACTAATGAGATAGAGTATCAAATTGCCACCTGCCACAATAATAATAACGAGATCACAACTTACATAGTCATAACATTACTTGAAAAACCGGCCAAGTGCGAGTCGGACTCACACATGACGGGTTCCGTACAATCGTACTAGGGAAAAGAAAAAAACTTTTATGTTAGCCTCCCCCAATTCCTTCCATGTGCTCTTTTTCCGTTCCTCCTCAGGCCAACCATCGCGGTATGCGTCCAAATTGTCTCGCCACCTTTTTCTGTGAATTAAAAAATAAAATTAGGGACAAATAATTCTTTGGTAATAATATTGTTGTTGTGTTGGATGACCCGAATGGCGTAGCGGTAGTGAGGCTGCCTTACGTTCTCAGGGTCCTGGGTTTGAATCCCAGTAGGAGCAAATGTATGTGTGATGAGCATGGATATTTGTTTCCGAGTCATAGATGTTCATATGTATAATAAGTAAGTATTTACAAACAAAAAGTATATATGTCACCGTAAAATTGTCAAATACGTTATATTACAATATAATGTGTATCTATCTAGCGATATTGTAAAGTCTCGAATTATTGTCAACTGAACATACGGAAGTATCTCTGCCCCCATAATCGGGACTTGGGGCACCTCCCCGTTAGGTTAGTTAGGTTCCTTTAAACCCTGCACCCGGAAATAGGGGCCCCGCGCAGCGGGGCTCCGTCGACTACGCTTTTTAGGGGAATATAAAGTTTAAGGTTAGGTTATAATAATCGGTATTTCTCAGGAATGGTACAATATCTTTTCATGAGAGTTGTACCACTGGGCAAGGGGGACTCCTCCTTCCCTCCACACCGCGTGAGTTGACAATTTTACGGTGACATATATATGTAGTATTTCAACTATCTGGTGTCCACGACACAAGCCTTGCTTGGTGTGGCACTAGATGGCGCTGTGCGTAATGTCCAGCGATATTTATCTATTTATTTATTGTTGTTATAACGGCAACAGAAATACACATTCTGTGAAAATTTCAACTAATAAATATCGCTCCAGTTGGTTGCCCTTCGGGTACAGAACCCATATTTTTAATTTTTCAGTTGGTAAATCATAAAATAACTTCTTCCACTCTGGGCGGAGCGGGAAAGAGCGTCAGATTTTTACTGATTAAACTCATCCAAGTTCCTTCCACGCCCTTAATGTTCCGGGGCCACGGTACCTCTCTCGAACGGTCCCGCAGCCCCAGCAGAGGGTACGGATCTCTAAGAAATTAAAGGTCAAAGATAATGAATACAGTAATTATACTAAAAGAACCTTGACTAGCCAGGATTAACTAGTAGGAGAGCGAGAAAATTTATCTTTCATCTACATTTAAATGAAGTCAAGGAATACCGACGCTTGTCTTCTGTATAAACTTTTGATTATTATTATGTAAATACTCTTAAAGCTGTCATAAATTCTTGTAGCCTGTATTTCAATTGCTGAAATTGTTTTTCTAAGTCTTTTTTAATGTCATGTTCTTTCAAAGTTTTCGTAGCTGGATTTGAAAAGGAGGTAGCGGTGGTGTTGCATGGTATCTTGGCATTTCGTAATTTTTCGCATGGCGTCTTGGGTTGGCAATGCTCCTGTGTTGCGCCTGGTTGGTAATTTAAAGTTAAAAAAAAAATCTCCCATAGTCCTTTTTAACCCCCGACGCAAAAACGACGGGGTGTAACAAGTTTGACGTGTCTGTGTGTGTTTCTCTGTGGCATCGTAGCTGCCGAACGGATGTACCGATTTTGATTTCGTTTTTTTTTGTTTAAAACGAAAGGGCTTGAATAGTAGAATACTATAAAAATTTCAAATCCAAGATGGCCGCCACCACGAATGGCGATGTACATTTTTTTTTCACAATTCCCTCAATATGAGTATCAAATGAAAGGGTTTGACATATTTTCTACTAAATCGCACTACTCGTAAGCCGCGTTAAGGAAATTTCTTTCCAAAAAAAATACCTCGATATTATAACCATATAGGTATGTGTCGGGGGTTTAAAAATTTTTTGTTTAATGTTTCTAATAATCTTTACCTACACTACAGAATTTCCCATGTACCGTGGATGCCTTTACAAACATTTAATCTCACAAAAAGCCAGAACCAGAACATTTTCAATGTTTTAATTTTACTTTAAATTAGTTATTGTGTAGTTTGAACACCTCCACGATCTCCGTACTACTTAATGCATCCATTAGCACAATGTTTTGACTGCATTACTTTGAGATATACCGTAAAACGTGGTTCTTAACCCCATAAAAATTTCGACTCCCAGCAATAATTGTTGCGTAGAATTACTTAGTTTTACTTGATGTACAGAATGCTTGATTGACGGCTTTGTGAAAAGTCCGTTTACACCCTTATTTCCGGATGGGAAATCATCAATTGAAGTCCCACTCTGGGCGGAGCGGGAGGGAATGTCAGACTTTTACTGACTAAAAACCATTCATGTTCCTTCCTCGCCCTTTACGTCCCGGGGCCGCGGTATCTCTTTCGAACAGTCCCGCAGTCCGTTTCCTGTATTCATCTTGAATTAGACGATATTCCTTAGATGATATTGACTTGAAAATTACTTTCAGTTACCAGGCTTATTCGTCAACTAGCGACTGTGAATCTCACGAGTGCTCGCGAGTTGGCACCTTCTAATTTTAATTTATTTTGTTGTCTTCAATTCGCACGCAAGTTATAAAGTACAGTCAGATGAAAATAGATTGAAACAAATATCTAAAAAAAATAAAAAAAAAGCTTTGCTCGTTTAAAGATGTTATTAGATTTATACATTTTATAAGAAGTTTACGTAGCTGACTGTACATCTGACTGTACATTTATAAAATCGCGCGTGTTGACGAAAACAAAAAAAAATGGAAGGTGCACACTCGCGAGCATTCGCGATATTTACAGTCGCCAGTTGACGAACAAGCCAGTAACCATTGTTTGCAGAGTGTTAAGATACCTATTATAAATTCAGCCACGGTCAGTACTCTCACGAACTAATCCCCTATTGCTTTCAAAAACTAAAATAGTTTTAAGAAACTTCTAAGCGTGAATAATCTTGAAATCCTAAATAATGCGTCGGTAAAGTGACTTGAAGGGTGTCCTAGACGAAACGATGTCACGTTTTAAAATAATAAATGACTTCTAATCTATGTCAACCATTCTTCGTCACTCATTTGTTAACTTAAATATTTGTTACTACAAGTTTTTCGAGTCGCTCTTTATAAAAATAAAGATCTGACCACACTGCGGTAAATCCCGCGCGACCCGTCTTAAATGAGCGTATCGGTTGTTATAATAACATAGGCCATTTTCAATAACTTACGGACAATAAGTTTCGATAGGTTGCTATCTCTGTCTGTTTGACATTATACTTACAGACGGTTCTCAATACAATCTTTCTTTGATTTTTCTATGAATCAAGGTGACGCGGATAGGATATTTCAAGCGTACTTTGTTTATAGAAACAACGATAGCTGCGAGACGTGGCATATTAACTGACAGATATACGTTAGTAAGTTATAGAAAACGGGCCTATTCGCGTCAATTTGATCTACTCCGCAAAAGTTTGTTGGTACAATCGATGACAGTGAATTTTGTCCCGAATTCTAAGCGGGTTTTGCTTCTATTCGCCCATTACAGCTAAAGTAGTTACTGTTGTGACATCTGATAACTTTGAAGACGCAAGTAAGTTTCTCAAACCAAAAATTTAAGTCGGAATCGACGAAATACGAAAAATGTTGGGAAAGTGAACAGAAATTCAAGCTGAGAGTAATATAATATTTCAAAAAAGGTTGGTTACAAAAGGCTCAAAACATTTTCTTACTAAAAATATATCTGCACAATCGGATAACTTTTAAGGCCAGACTTTATGATGTCATGGACCAAACATTATACCTTTCATCCGAATATTTATTCCGAAATCTAGTCCTAATGTCATTTATTCGACCTCGCCCTTCGCTCGCTGAACAAATGACCATTTGGCCTTTATGTGGAGGCAGTTTGGCGATATATCGTGCCATATGTTTCTATAATCATTCTGCTTTCGAACGTGTCCGGTTTACATTTCTATGAAATGAAATGCCTAATGTCGTTGTCTATGTTTTGTTCTGAGCCAATTGTGCGGGTGACAGAAAATGGGTAAATAGTGCGTGAGAGCATATAATTGGTTCGTTGATGACCAATGAGGCCACAGCGCTGCGGTCAAGTCGATTGAGGGCATTTCGTGCTTAATGGGACGTAGTTAGTTGCGCCATTGATAACATTGGTAATTAACGATAAATAAAAACCCCAAACTGAAGTCTGATTAGGGTGCTGTGTACCCAATAATTTCAATTAATGTGGATGCTCCTGGGTAGCCCGCGAAAATCGATTTTGCCTGTGTACTAGGTTGTATGTTGTTGAAAATTTGATTTGCGGCGGTAAGACGTATGTAGTTACAGAATTATGATCATTAAAAATCATCAACACGACCCTCCAAGTTCATTGAAATCGATTGAATGACTATTTCATGAAAAGAGCACTAACCTGCGAATTGCAAAAAAAAGTAAGAAAATTGAATTTTGCGGGCTACCATGGAGTATCTTCCTGATCATCTACAATATAAGATAAGCAACACGACTGGTTTCGGCGTAACCTCACGAAAACTCTTCTACAAACGTTGTCACCATTGTCTTGGCTACATTGCCATTGCGGTTTGCAGTTGTAGTCACGTTTGGCACCTTCAGAAGAGCACCTTCAGTGAGATTTGAATATATTAAAACAAATCTTCTTTGACATAATAAATCCAGAAATAAACAACTGTTGTCATCATCTGCCCAGCCTTTTCCCAACGATGTTGAGGTCGGCTTCCAATATAACCGGATGCAGCTGAATACCTGTTTTTTACATGAAGCGCCTGCCTCTCTAACCTCTACAACCCAATTAGTTCTGGTTAATACGATACCCTTCGGTAAGACTTGTTAAAACAACTATTGGCAAACACTCAAAATACCCGGGGTTAATAATACCCTACCACCTTTTCACGGGTTGACGATCATTGACGTCACGCCTGCAAATGACATGAAGAGCCATCTTATTCATCGAGAAAAATCGAAGAGAATTGCCTTGTCCTGACATAATAGCGAGGCCTAATGGCAACCACAAAAGATGCGAAAATTATATGAAACGATGATAGCACAGTAATTTAGGGTCCTCGAGGTTTTGGGCCTTTCAATCTTGCAAAGATATTATTAAAATATAGTCAGTAATAATTAACTTTTCGGGGACGTAGTACTTCGAAGTGCTTTTCGAGGCACGGTGGTATCATACCGCCAACTTCCAAACTCCGAGCTACAACTTCGTTTCACCGTTAGTCCTGCGCCTGATTTCTCTCCGTTCGTGAAGGATTGCCATCCAATTGGACTATGAGAGTAAAGGAACAGAGAGTCCACTTGTGAATGCGCACACAATTGTTCACTATGTCCCGCGTCGATGGCTACTTTCCGATGAGATTGGCAAGGATCGTAGCAAGTGGCGTTTTACAGTTTCTGTCTACCGGTACAAGACGTGAGTTCGTGTTTGTAAGTATGTGTTAAAAAAAACCAAGTTCGCCAGCATACAATATAAAAAACGCTTAGCTAAGCCATACAATAGATTTAATAGAGAGATTTATGGACAAGAAACTACATGAATGTAAAAAAATAGTAACTAGTTGGATTAAAACCTTTTACCTATGAGGACATGGAGGCGCTGGTAAAATAAAACAGAAACCGAGATCATTTTCTATCCCACACACCCACCACGCAGCCATAAGCACACAAAACACAGCCTTTCACACACCCACTCTTATATTCTCAACACTCACTCACTCATCCACTCACCCCACACAACACAACCCCTCCCCCACACGGGATTACATCATACACTCACTCACACACCCCTCCCCATACACTTATCAATACCCCACATGACAAGCATATTCACTTTCTCACTTTTCTTTATTTTATATCTTAATTTTGTATTTTTCATTTTCTATATCTCATTTTGATTATTATTTTTATTTTTGTGAGTATTTTTCTAATTTAGTTTTTTTCTGAAAGTAACTACTGTAAATAAAAAAAAAACAAGTTTGTTAATGTTTATATATGTCACCGTAAAATGGCCAAACACGTTAGATTGTAATCTCTCTAGTGATATTGTAAACTCTCGAAATATTGCCAACTGAACATACGGAAGTATCTCTGCCCCCATACTAGGGACTTGGGGCACCCCCCGTTAGGTTAGTTAGGTTCATTAAAACCAGGATTCTGCACTCGGAAATAGGGACCCCGCGAAGCGGGGCTCCTTCGACTACGCTTGTTACTTTTAATTACTTTATTATCGGAGGGTATCAAATCTAAATAGGTTTTATTTATTTTTCGATATAGTTCTCATAATTGGTTTGGATCGTGTTGAATGAACACGAGTACTTGCCCGTCTAGTTATTTTTGGGATAGATGTTTCTTATTTTAGAAACTAGAGTTTTGTTAATTGGTATTTCATTATTAGGAGAGTGATTTTAGTTATAATTCTAATGAATTCTATTTCGGAGATGGATGGCAATGTTGTATAGGTAATATAGGATGTCGACGTCTGGAGCTGATGAAGTGCTTGCTATACGCTGGTTACGTAAAATGTAGGGTTTTTTAATGGCTCATTGTCAGAGACCTAGGTTAAGTTTCTTCTTCAATAAGTCAGTCTCCAGTTATAGAGATTGTCTATTTGATGCCCCTGGCTTCTTTTACCTACATATCGTCCTACTTTGCATCTCTGTTGTATTTTTAAACATCTCGTTCTCAATCATTAAGCAAAAACTATTTAGTTTACTAACTCCGTCGTTAAGTTAGAAGTAGAATTTCCATATTATTTAAACTGTGGTAGCACGGAGTCTGTATTTGCGTCCGGTTGATTGCAATAGCCTCGCCTCCTATTCATGACACTTGTACAGCTGGCGATACGTCGGTGTGCTTATAACTATTACACACACGCCACACACGCGTATATGTAACCGTAAAATTGTCAAACACGTTAGATTGTAATCTCTCTAGCAAGGTTGTAAACTCGCGAAATATTGTCAACTGAACATACTGCTTACAATTTAACGCATTATTTTTCGGTAGATTGTAAACTATCGAAGTGTAACCGTAATATTGTGAAATGCATGCGACGGAAGTATCTCTGCCCCCATAATCGGGACTTGGGGCACCCCCACTTTAGGTTAGTTAGGTTCCTTTAAACCCTGCACTCAGAAATAGGGGCTTCGCGTAGCGGGGCTCCGTCGACTACGCTTTTTAGGGGAATATAAAGTGTTTTGAAGTTAGGTTATATTAATCGGTATTTCTCAGGAATGGTACGTTATCTTTTCATGAGAGTGGTACCATTGGGCAAGGGGGACCCCTCCATCCCTCCCTCTCCTCCACACCGCGCGAGTTGACTTCCATCGCATGCATTTCACAATATTACGGTTTCACTTCGATAGATTACAATCTATCGAAAAATAATGCGTTTTATTGTAAGCAGTATGTTCGTTTGACAATATTTCGAGAGTTTACAATCGCTGTAGTTATTTTACAATGTAACGTGTTTGACAATTTTACGGTGACATATTATATGCCTATACCTTCGGAGATGACAGGTTTGATTTTGTGATGATGATATTTAATTCCTATCGTTTCTTGTCAGCCTGCAAGCCTTGCCTATCAATTTAACCCCATTAAAATATTTCCCAAGCCCAACCCTAAACTGCAAAGGGGCTTAACCAACTAAAAGCAGCTAACAAATCTGGGTTGATTGTCAAAAGTTAATGTAATGTGTGTCATGCCTCCCGCCATTAATGCTCAATGTGTTGTGACACGCAGATGAAGCGTATTTGTGTTACAAATGTGTTTTAATTATTATTTATTTTTGGCGTTTTAAGGGACTGTTTTGTTGCATCATTTTAGTTCAAATAGTGTTAGTTAGTTGTTTGATATGTAAAAAGGAGACGTTATAACGTGACGGTTGTCTGAAGAAGAAAAAAACCTCTTTGGAAGTCGTTTTCTTTTGCAAAAACGTTTTTAGTTTATTTATTTATTTAACACTTCAAGCACATAATACATAAGCATTTTCAACCAGTCAACCTTCGGGTGATGCCGAAACAAGCAGTGGTAGGTGTTTTACTGAAAATCTGAGAACATTTTTTATACATACCTATTAATGATGCAAACGAAACAAATTAGTTTCATCTGCACCATTGATGGTGCAGGTCAATGGTGCATACGGTACGTCGGGAAATAAACTGCCAAGAATATAATAATATGGAATACTAAAAGGAACTCGTGACAAAATAATAACAGCCGCTTGCTTGCTTAGGTTGGTCTGTGGATTGGGTGACCACCCAATACAAACCGAGTTTCCTCCGTGTCTCGGAAAGCGCGTTTAGCCGTTGGTCCAGGCCATCATTTGCAGCTCTTTGACAGCCGTTACAGTTAGTCAGTGGCCCAAAAAGTCTGACAGCCAAAGCCTGTATCGTATTACTCAGTAGGTACTAACTGGGTTGTGGAGATCAGATCGGCAGTCGCTTCATATAAATTACTGGTATTTAGCTGCATCCGGTTAGACTGGAAGTCGACCCCAACATAGTAGGGAAAAGGCTAGGTAGATGATGTGATATATGAAATACTATACATATTTTTTACCCCATTTCGGTTGTGATAAGTATCTCACACAAATCCTTGCCAAGAGGTTGGCTAAGTATTGAGGTCATTCTTACACACGTAGGGTTCCCAGATCTGGAGGATAATAGAGGAAATTTATTTTTCCTTTTTTTTTAATTGCTCTACAATTTAACTGAAATGTTTGTTTTTGTAAAATAATAAAAAACATTTTTTTTATTTTAATATCAGATCAACTCTAGGTTATTTTATCATTGTTACCGTATTTCGAACGTTTTATAATTCTCTCCACACCCACCCATTCCGGGGTCGGGGGGCTTGGACTCTGTGCTAAAATTACACACAAAACTGGAAAATTACAGACGTATGGTAACCCTATACACAGCCAACATAATATTATAATGACATGATTAATATGTGGATGGGTATCTAGGCAGGTACTGGTAGTAGCTGGCGTTAATCTTCGTTTTATTGGTGTGATACAGTCTGAAGTAGTACCAAGGTGGAGGTGAATACATTCTAAAAACCACTTCAGGATCAAAATCTTCATTTATGATAGGTATGTATCGAGTTCTAGCACAAACAACGACCATTTCGTACAAGCTTCTTCTTCATTAAAAAATATAACTTGAATGAGTTTTGTTTACTTATGTGACCTATTTAACAACACCATAATTGCAAGAAAGACACTCAATTTAATTAACTAACTTTCGGAAAGTCCTCGATGAACACAGCGGTGTGCAGAAAACAACGTTTAGAACACTCTTCGTGAGATCACTTATAATAATCCGACGCTCCACACCCCTCCATTATATTATGAAACTAACAAAGCTTTAAAGTCGACTAAATTATTTAACGTAAAGTGTCATAACAAGTAGGTCATACATGCATTAAACCGTGACATCACTGCATGACGTCACGACATTTTCCCCGTACTAACGTTTCCCGCGCAACGCTTTGACAGTGGACTGATGTGTTGCCACTTTTCAAAACTTCCCGCCAAACTTGTCCGCCATATTTAATCTGTGGAATATGTCTGCGGTATTAAGTTTTCGTTTTGCGTTTTATTTTGTTATATTTATTTAGATAAAGTTAATATTATATTTATTATATTTTATCAATTTTGACGACTAAAATGGCGCAGCGGTATTGAGGCTGCCTTACATTCTTTGGGTCCCGGGTTCGAATCCCGGTAGGAGCAAATGTTTGTGTGATGAGCATGGACATTTGTTTCCGATTCATGGATGTTTATATGTATAATAAGTATGTATTAACAAACAAAAAAGGTATCTATGTAGTTTATCAGCTAAGTATCTGGTGTCTATGACACAAGCCTCGTTGCTTAGTGTGGCACTATATAGCGCTGTGTGTAATGTCCAGCGATATCTATTTATTTATTCGTACGAAAACTAAGTTTAAGACACTACCTGTCCTTTTGATACAATATTTTCTTTTGTACTTTTGCCTATTCGTGTGTAAAAGAAATAGGAGTCTAAAACAATTTAGAAACTGTACTAGCATTGCAGTTAGCTAGCTTCATAACAATAATTATTATGTGCATTCACCCTCAAATGCACACACAAACTTAACAAAGTTAAGTTTACAAAATTTCCCCACTTGTACCAAAATGTAATAGGTACTATCTCCAACATCTAAGCATGTTTAAAATATTGTAATAAAGTAACTTTTTATAAAAGTACCATCGCAACTACCTACTACCTACTTAATCAAAATAATATCTTGCATGCTCTTGTGTGTATACAATGTTTAGACAAATAAAGAATCTTATCTTATCTTATCTTATCTTATCTAAACGAAGCCAATAGGTATGTCTATGTGTCTGATCGAGTGGAAAATTATCTCAAATGATCGAAAATTTGAAAGGGCCGAATTTAAGCTAGAAAGTTTAAAGTGGGTTGGAAGAAAAATAACTCAAATAGGCAAACATCGTCATTAAATTACAATATTTATTTTTTATTTTAACCGACACACCTAAATGGGGACACTCCTACATGAAATCGCGTCCCTATTCCGCAATTTCTTGTCCCATGTCTATGTCATCCCTTTAAGACGTAGACAAGGAAAAATTTCAGCTTTACATGTGTCTATGGTCAGAACTTTTCTTTAATATGCGTATATTAATGTACCCTTTAAAGCTCAATTTCAACCCAGAGCCATACCTGTATAGCACTTAATGCAATTGCTGAAAAATGACTTTTTATTGGGGTGAAAAATCACGTTTTTCAAAATGATCGTAATGACGCGTGACGGGGAGAATAAGTGCCTTTCGGCTTCGATAAGAGTGTTTTTACACCCTTTTTACATTTCAGTTTGGCGAATACAAACCCGTTTGTATGAAAAGCAATCAAGAACATGTAAGCACCACGGAACGACAAACCCGTCTAAGTAAACTTTCTGATGCTGTAATAACTTATACATTAAACCAACTTAGTGTTGAAGAAATATCATGTGGAAAACCCAACAGACTGAGAACAAATATACAATATACAGTCAACAAAAGAGAATAGTATGTAGGTAACGAGTTATGAAGGTACTTCGTTTTGTATGCACGTATACGGTTGACTATACCAGTCGATCTTCTTCTTCTTGGCGCTGGCAAGACAGTATTTATATTTATATATAACCGACTTTTATAAAGAAAAAAAACTCTCAATTCTTTTGTTACCTCATTTAATTAATTGGAATTAATTCGGTTTTAATTAAATGTTAAGCTATTTGTTGTTATATGTATACTAGCTGCATCACATAAGAGAAAGAGAGGGTTACAGAGGTCGTAAACACCTATAATACAATTTTCAAAGAGCACATCACACATTCCGCATAATGAAAATGCGCGCCCGGTACATGATCATTATTTTGCTGCGGAGTTATATAAAACGGTGTATCTCCTAAGATAAGCATTGAAATCAAAGCACGTACCCAAGAGCAATTTTGTTCAAAATCAAATATTTGTGATTAACAACGTATTTATTTGGATAAGAATAAACTACCATGTTTACAAAAACCGCTTTAAGGGCTTCTATTGACCGCTTTACATCTTCATACTTAGACACTCGATGACAGTCATACTCCAGCTAGATCTGCAGTTCTCATCAAGGTGCATGAAATGAGCCGCAACACGATATAGCTGCTGTAAACTGTTGCGGACCTCTTACAACTGCTTTTCATTTAAAATTTAGAAGTCTACGTCCCTACGCTATGACTCCGTGTCTTAAAGAGCACAACCTCTTTAAAGCTTAGAAACCTTCAAATGCGGTATTAATATTTTACGGTGACTTTCGAGACATTCCAATTTTAAAGAATATTTACAATTTTGCACCATATTTGTGAGTTCAACCTTTTTGGAATAAAATCGGATTGAGTTTTGAAACATGTTTCAAAATAACATGTAGTTTAAATATCAGAATCTCTTAGGAGTATTGATTCAATATCAAATTCGAAAATAACTTTCTACCCCTTTTTAACCCCGTTAGGGGATGAATTTCAATGCAATACGAAGCGCGTCCATCAATTCTGTTAATATTGTTGATTGCAAAATTTGAAGTAGATTGGTCGAAGGAATCACATTTTCCCATACAAACTTTACCCCCCCTTTTCATTCCCTTAGGGGTATAATTTCAGAAAATGCTTTCTAATCGTATGCCTACGTCATACAAAAAATACACCCTCCAAGTTTCAGGTTTCTACAATCTGCGGTTTAGGCTGTGCGTTGACCCATCAGAAAGTCCTTCAGGACAAAGCATTTTTTATTTGTAGATAGTAGGATTTGTACTCGTTCGTAATGTATTTGTAACTTCTCCGGCTTTAATGCACATTGGTATAGTCTACATTTTCTTCGTAGTATTATTTTATTTGTAATGTAATAAACAGGGTGGAAACGATTGGGCAGTAAGGGGAGCCTTAACCGTTGAGTATTAGAAACAGGATCGATTGGCATCAAAAAAATGTTTTGTGTAAAATAGCAATTTTCTTGCTAGCTGTATGTTTTTTTTTTAATTTGTGAATGGGGATCCAAATTTCACGAAAAATACGTATGGTTACCAAAGACCATTTTCATGTAGCTGCAGTGGTTAAGGTTCCCTTTACTGCCCCGCTGAAAGTTATTTTTTTGTGATTTCTGACTTTTTGAGTACCTACTCTAACCTGGGTTGGTCTGGAAGAACTTTTTGATCAGTGTCGGAAAGAAGATCGATTGGCATCAAAAAAATTGTTTTATGTAAAATAGCAATTTTCTGGCCAACTGCACTTTATTTTTTAATTAAATCTGTGAATGGGATCAACATCTCGCGAAAAAAATACGGTTTGTTTCCTAAGACCATTTTCGTGTAGCTGCAGCTCCCTTACTGCCCCGTTTACCGTTTCCACCCTGTATTACTAACTACATAAACCGAGGAAAGCCGATTTTCTTGAGTTCCGCTATTTTGGGCGTATTCACTTCAAAAATCTAATTTCAAGAAAATTGAGAAATTGTGTTTACCTGTAGTAGATTTGAAGTATTTACAGAAACTTTTAAAGGTTTACACTTCATTGGATTTTATTTTATAGGTGTATGAAGTTAATTAATTTTAAACACAAAACCTTCCTTTTTACGTCTCTTGATGTTTTTTTTTAAATGCTGAAACAGGTACCTGTTTCTTTATTTAAAAAAAAAGAAAAAGAACTATTAAAATATTTACTCTGAGTTTCATGATTCTAGAACAATCTAAAATATTTTTTTTCATACAAACTTTACCCCCCCTTTTCACCCCCTTTTTCCAAAGTTTTCCATAATTTCTATAGCCTAAATGTTATTCTGAGTTTATTTAAATAGATTAGTGAAGTTTTCATTAAAATCTGTCCAGCAGTTTTTACGTGATGCGCGGTCAAACAAACAAACAAATAATAATGGTTTTAACATGTTCAGTTACTTATTTTAAGTCACCCTGGTCGGTTTTTTTTTTTAATCTTCAATGTACAGATTTTTTGGTCTCAACGATTTTCTTATATGTATAGAAGATGTATGTGCTGCTCTATTGTGTTGCTGCCGTCCAATAACGAATAAATGATTATTCTATTCTATTCTCATAACTCAGTGAAAACTGATTTTGTTTACGTGATTCAAGCTCACGCCGTGGTCCCATATAAATTTGATGCTCGTTGCTTGCAAATAATAACAACGAATTTCGCTAAATCGGTGTAGTCTTTTTATTCCTTCATACTAACCGCTTTTCTTCATTGTACTTAAACTGGGATTTATGATTAAAAATTTAAATAGCTAATTAAGCTTAGTAAACACTCAAGTAGTTGACACAAAGAGAAGAACATTGTCTTCTTTTATTAAACGGAAACATGTTCCTGCCACTCGTCCGTCTGCGAAACGAAAATAATAGCGTAAACATCAATAAATCTAGTATTTTTTTTTAAATAATGTATTTGAAATAGAACACGAGTTCGCCATGTTTTACCTTTCAGTCCGCTGAACTAGAAACTGTGCTAATCTCTAAAAAATACGCTAAACTGAACATAAAGGTAACGCAAATAAATAAACGTTGACTCTGGCCGGATAAAATTAATCGTTCGCTTCAACGGATTACAATTATTTTCATTCAATAGAAGTGTGACATATTTTATATCGATGGTGCATATTTTTATTTAGCATTTATGGGTATTGATATATTCGTCCCTCAAGACTAGACAGATAAGGGAGAAGTTATATAAAGCGGACAGGGCGCGCGCGCTCGCTGTAGATAAAATGTATGGTGTATATTTCTGATGAGAAATCATCAAATAACTTCTCCCACTCTGGGTGGAGCGGGAGGGAGTGTCACACTTTTACGGACTAAAACTCAACCAGGTTCCTTCCTCGCCCTTTATGTTCCGGGGCCACGGTATCTCTTTCGAACAGTCCCGCAAAAGAATTCAGGCCTTAACCTCCAAGTTGGACGTTGACTTTATAGTCACGAAAGAAATTAATAGAAAATAAAATTTAATAATACCAAAGCACGAATGGAACTCATTCCATGGAACTCATTAAAGTTTCAAAATATTGTTTTCAGAATAACAGTGTTTTTTTCCAAACTGTTTCATATGTATGCACATGTGTGAATAATTATGTTGTGCAAACTCCAAAGTTCATACAAATAGAGAAATAGCAGCGACGCCACGCCATACCGCGCGAAATGCAATATTGTGGCAAAATATCACGACTTGTGTTTATGTTTTATTTCAATATTCACGTCAAAACCGGATTGCGTGGAATTTCGTGAAATAGAGATGCAATTTTACTTGAATTATTCGGAACATGTCCCTTTGAGTATGGTTCGAGGGTAATATTGAATTTGAGTATGTGTGGCGAGGAAGTTATTTCTGTCTAGCTAGTTTTTTCATCATCATCTGCCAAGCCTTTTCCCAATAATATCGGGGTCGGCTTCCAGTCTAACCGAATGCAGCTAAATACCAGTATTTTACACGGAGTGACGGCCTATCTGACCTCCACAACCCAGTTAGTACTGGGTAATATGATACCCCGTTGGTAAGACTGGTTGTCAGGGTTTCGGGCCATTGACTACCTATAACAACTGTCAAATGACAGCCGGGTCCACCGGCTTAAGGTGAAAGCGTCAAGGTAGCCCACAAAATTGTTGTCAAGTGGTTTAAAATATGATTCGCGTCTGTAAGACGTATTTTAATTAACACACAAAGTAGCACTGGCCTGCAAATTGCAAAAAACGTAAGAAAATTTGAATTTCGCGAGCTACCCGAGCTTTCACCTTATTGTACTTTCCTAGGCACTGAGGAAACCCGGTGTGTAGTGGATGGTCATCCATTCACAGACCAACCTTTACAAGCATGGCTTAACCTGATGATTGATCCGAGCGACGGATTATTATTATTTAGCCTCAAGCTTCTATTTGCTTGCCCCGAAAGACCTTCAAATTATGTTGCTAACATTCCAGTTCCAGGAGAAGTACGCGAAGCTAATATCCGTAATTACATCTATTCCCTCCACTCACGTACACTAACTGCGAGTTTCACAAACCAAAGATCACATTATGACCCGACACGTAACGCACGTCTCTCTGATTGGTGCAATCCACTGTATTTAGTGCTCTGCAGTGCACTTCGAAAGCGCTAATTGGCTAAATCATTGCACGAATGCACGGTATAGGCTTGTCCGTCACGTTTGATGTTAGATATGGAACTGTAATCCTTGCAGGAATGCTTGCGGAAGCGCGTACTGATGGTTTCAGTACCATTTTACGTAAGAAGACTGCTTCTATGATGCGCAGAGTGCGGGGGAGCGGCAATGACATTCTGAAGGTCATTAGTGATAAGCCGTGCTGCACCATTATGGCGCATTGGGTACGTGTACATGTACATACATATACCCGGTGCGTCTGGTGAGTGCAGCAGTTAAATGAATTAAATCTTGTTTTTCGTTTGTTACTAACATAGCTTATAAGTAGTGTGTATTACTAACACCATATGGATCAAGGTCTGTTTTTTTTTAACCAATGTTTGATAGGTAAAGTATTAACATTACCTCACGCCTGTAATCCTCGAAGAGGTAGGCAGAGATGTACCTAGTACCTAATAGTATACCCACAATTAGCTTGTGATGTTTAAGTTCCATGTAATGCTGGGTGAGCCTATTGCCGTCAACCGGGCACAAATCAAGACTTCGTGGCTGCTACTAAAAAACTCCTGGTGGAAAAATCCAATAACACACTACACGACCCAGGAATCAAACACAGGACTTCATGATGAGCAGTCGCACTTGCGACTACTAAAACAACGAGGCAGCCTAATCTTCTTCAAAGATTTTAGTTTTTAAGGGGCCGGCGGAGCATGCATAGTTCATACAACCGACACGAATTTGTAAATCAAACATATTCTTAAGGTAGTGTGTGTTTATTTCGATTGGATTACAGAATATCTATGTTCCCAAATACATATTTTGAAAAAACAATGATATAAAGACGAGATAATATGAGGAATTTAAAATTTCTATAGAAAACTTATTTTTCTCATAACTCTTGTTTAAATCAGTGTCCATTCAAAATATTTATTTGGGAACCTAAATATTCTGTAATCCAATCGAAATAAATACACACTTCTTTAAGAATCTATTTGACTTACAAATTATTTTCGTATTACGTTTGTATGAACTACGCATGCTCCGCAGGACTCTTACATTTTATTTTCTGTGATGTTCTAGCTGTGAGTAAATAGGTTGATGGAGACTCGAAATGTGACATCGTGTACAAAACTAGGCCATGTGGGTTTGCTATTGGTTAAACCTCTGTTTTACCATACAGAGACACCTAATATTCGTGACATTGAGAATAGAATGTGTATTTTATATTACAATGAAAATTTAGCTATATTTCAGCACATAATTAACACAACATACTGGTTTATCAAACGGTAGTTCGTAGCAAAGGACTTCACTTAGTTTTGATGATTTGGGATAAAAAAAAAGTTCGCGGCCACGAACGAATTATTGGAAACAATTATTTGTATGGCGGCAATGCTGTAGTGAATTCGGGAACAAAGATACACAACGATATAATTCTTAAAACCCCGAATACAAATGGTTTCCCGTTATGTATTTTATCAAAATTGAACTCTTTCCTTTAATTTCCCGTAATATAAGTTATGACAATTATTTCGCGGAATTTGATTCTTATTAGCGACACTATGGAATGGTGTAATAAAGTACTCGTAATAATACAGTTTTGTTTTTTTTTTTTCCAAAGTCAAAGTTTTCGATTCCTCGCTAGGAATATTGTGTTTTCGAATGATAGATACAGTTTAGTTTTCATCAAAATGAGGTTCGAGACTCCTTTGATCATTTTTCCCTATTCCTCATGGTTTCGGATTTGGCCATCAACATTCTTGAAAAAATCATCCTGTATATCTCCGAACCCAAATAGTTTTCGACTTTGACGGCATAGTTAAAAATAATGTGTTACACGTGTGCTTTAAAATGTGTAATTTTTATTGATGGCCACTAAAACTGGATGATCTCCTTTGAACAACATCGAGATAAAATCCAACAAATATCTTAACTACTACAGAATTTACCAGTACAAAACAACACGCCCAGGAATTCCAAAACACCACTCGCTTAAAAATACCAAGAAATCTTCTAGCGGGTAAAAATAACGTGCTTCAAAATCCCTTACAACATTAATGAACTTTCCCACTACGTCCCTACTTAGAATACTCAGTACTAACGATGGAAACAGGATGTAAAAGTGAGAACGTCTTCGGCATACTAAAGGGGGAGGTGTGAAGGTACGTTTACACGGGCAATGCTTTTAACACAATGTGTAGCTACAATAATCGACCGGAAAGCACGGACTACGCTTTAATATAATAGCATATAGTATATAGCTCATAGCACAACAATATCGCTCACCATATATTGGTTATGGACACGTTCACACTGTACTTACTATACTATTTATATTACTGGCTAACTATATGCTATAAAATTGTGCGATACGCTGAGTTCATGCTATGCTATATCACGCGCTGCCCTCTTCCTCCTCCCTCATTCCCGGCTGTCCCGCAAGCGAATGTTTTCCCCACTTATTTGAACTCTTTCTGAGCTTGCTATATAATATACTATAAATGCTTGCGATAACATCGCGTAATGTGAACGTCATTCTATATAGTACAGCGTTAGGTCCTGCTTTGCTATACTATATAGCAGAATAGTATAGCGTAGTCTGAAAACCAGCTTTAAGCTGTTGGTCCCGGCTGTCATTTGTCAATCTTTGACAGTCGTTACACGTAGTCAGTGGCTCAAAAAATCTGACAACCAGTCTTACCAATTGATATCGTATTTCTCAGTATGAACTGGGTTGTAGAGGTCAGATAGGCAGTCGCTCCATGTAAAATACTGGGATTCAGCTGCATTCGGTTAGACTGGAAGTGAACCCCAACATAGTTGGGAAAATGCTAGGCAGATTATGATGTGTAGCTACAATAATATCATAAGTATTATAAAGGTTGTAAAACACCTCTTAACGAAGTCGAAAGGCACTTGTTCTCCGCATGATTGCGATAATTTTTTTGTTCTACACCATACCTGGGAACCTTGTAGTTACGGAGATATTGGGGGTCAAAGTTCCAACTTTTCGACACTTTTTTTTTAGATACAAGTTTTTAATGTAAACTTTTTACTTTAAACACCTCCACGACCCCCGTACTATTCAATTCATCCATCAGCACAATGTTTTAAGTGCGTTACATTGAGTTCTACCACAAAACATGAATTTTCGCCCTAAAAAAAAAATTATTTCCGAGCAATATTTTTTGCGTAAAGTTACTTAATTTGTTGTACAGAATGCTTGGTTATTGTCTGAAAATATATAAAATAGGTAACATAAAATCATGCCTGTAAAATCACCGAAGCTTTAAGCAGAGGTACACGTAATAATATTGTTAGGAAGTAATGAGGTTTCGCGTAGTATTATGAAGAAATGAGGTTGTACGTAGCACAGGTTACTTCTATGGAAAGGAGTGACAGACGACTTGCATTAGTCTCTGGTCGCGGGAGACTCGTTG
This sequence comes from Xestia ashworthii, assembly GCA_950022955.1. Classification (NCBI taxonomy): domain Eukaryota; kingdom Metazoa; phylum Arthropoda; class Insecta; order Lepidoptera; family Noctuidae; genus Xestia; species Xestia ashworthii. The sequence goes on from OX465556.1 coordinate 4,157,342, forward strand.
GGAATATCGTTCAAAGGGCTGTAAGATTTATATTTTCCTATTTTGTGTACTTACTCGCTACTTTTCTAAGCAATTACGTGTTAATTGAATTCCTTATGATTTATTGTGGTTATGGATAGTTTCAGCAATTGATGTTTTGTTCCAAGTTAGAATAAACGGTTGTATTCATTACTTTATGTACCTCGTCGTCTTATTTTAAACATCTTCACTTCTGAATGCTAAATATATATCCACATTTCTCAAATAGGCATGACGAAAGTGTAAAAAAATTGCAAATCTGTTTAGTCCATCAGTTAGAGTATTGGAAAATAAAGGACACGTATTTTTTGTTTTTGTAAATCAATGAATATTGACATAGATAAAACGAGTGGGGGCTCGTGAAGTCAGAACTCACTAAAAATTATACCAAGGCGTGACGTATTGAGAATTTTAAAAGCATCGTAGCTTCGTCAATTTTAGTTAACGTTTGAAAAAATATGGGTTACATATTTTTTGATAATATAATCGACGGACTTAAGTCTCATATATTGCCATTAATCAGGCACAAAACCAAGCTCCAATGCCTGCTACTGAGGTTTTTTTGATGATAAAATCCAATAACATTTTGCCTGACCCAGGACCATATATCAGATATACCAGATACCAACAGGACCTCACACTTAGCAGTCGCGCTTGCAGCCTCTCGAACCACGAGGCAGACAAAAAATAAAAAAAAAACGGTAAAAAAATATAAGGTAGCGGGAAATTAATGTACAATACTTAAACACGTGATTGTACTCATGATAACAAACAACTTTTACCTTGGGACCAACGCTGAAAGCGCGAAAAAACAAAAACAGCTGTTCAGTACATTTTGACCAGACATAAATACTGGACAGCTGTTATTTTTTTGCGATTCCCAGTCACCCTATACTCGGCCATAATGCCTGATCCTCGTTTCGTTTGTCTTGTGCACCTTCTTACAAAAATGCGGCCTATACAGTAAACTGGTGTAGGCTGAGATTATGATGATTATGATGCATCAGCTATGGCAAAAATGTGTGACAATCGGGCTGTAATATAGTTGTCAATGTTCCAGCAACTGTATTCCAACCACACATTGCAGCAAAAATATCGCCCGTTTAGACGGACCTTAAGTTGTACAAAGAGTACCTACTCACATCTGGGGCAGACACAATAAAGTTTGATTGGATACTCGGTTATCGTGGCCGCTGTACGTTGTGCCTTCCTGATTTATGCGAGCTGTTAATTAGTTTTTTTTTTCTTAATGTTGGTAACACGATTGAGAACTGTGTGAAGTACCTATGATGGGTTAGCAAAAGTGGCAATGGCAGACTGCAAGTGACAATGCAGCTACAGAACTTTGATGAGACCGGCATTTCTCTTCTTTGTAGTATGTGTAGTCTAGTCACTCTTGCCTGTAGCTGCAACTAGGCCGGCTTTGCCACTGCGGTTCATGGTTTTTGTCGCCTTTGTAACTTAGAAATTACAAAAGTAATGTTCAATTGTCTTGTTTGTGCTGTTTCGTAGATCTTTTGACGATCTCCAGAGTTTTATGTTTTAATTTTCTGCAAATCTGAGGCAGTATAGCGTAGCATAGCATAGTCAGCATTTAATGTTCCCACTGCTGAGACACACCTACCCGGCCTCCTATCTATGAGATGGAATGGGCTATAATCGACCACGTGGGCCAAGTGTGAATATTTGGTTCAAGGACATGCCAGTTTTCCAAGACAGTGATGGATGTTAATTCATTTTAAATAGTGTAGAGAACAAGAACAGATATTCGATATATTTTCCAAGCACAAGTCGTTTAACAAATAAGGGGACAGTCTGATTGTCGATTACCGCCCGGTCGCCGGGTAAATGTTTCTTCTAGTGTCCAAGATAAAACTTGAGGCAATTCTATTTGTACCAAAGAATTAAACTGGTAGAGACTATGTAGAAAGCTGATCACGTTTCTGGTTCGATGAATAGATAGTATTGTCTTACTCGTTTATATTGAAAATCGTATATACGTGTGATGCTCGAACAAGCTCCCAGTACACGGCTGGACGCAACCGAAGCGGAGATGTGTTGTAAACCACCAAAAAAGTAAAAGAAAAGAAATCGAAGAAAGAAATAAAGAAAGTTTTTTGGTAAGAAATGGTTTAGCAGAGAAGAGAGGAGATATCTCGAACTGATTAAATTAGGTCAGCGGAGACGAGGACTGTATACGTGTGCGGCGTACTGCGACCGGTCGTACCCTGAGTGGTGTGGTGCGTACTGCGACCGGTGTGCTCTGAGTGGTGTGGTGCGTACTGCGACCGGTGTGCTCTGAGTGGTGTGGTGCGTACTGCGACCGGTGTGCTCTGAGTGGTGTGGTGCGTACTGCGACCGGTGTGCTCTTAGTGGTGTGGTGCGTACTGCGACCGGTGTGCTCTTAGTGGTGTGGTGCGTACTGCGACCGGTGTGCTCTGAGTGGTGTGGTGCGTACTGCGACCGGTATGCTCTGAGTGGTGTGGTGCGTACTGCGACCGGTGTGCTCTGAGTGGTGTAGTGCGTACTGCGACCGGTGTGCTCTGAGTGGTGTGGTGCGTACTGCGACCGGTGTGCTCTGAGTGGTGTGGTGCGTACTGCGACGGGTGTGCTCTGAGTGGAGTGGTGCGTGCGGTGAGTGGTGCGCTGTGTGCTGTGAGCGGCGTCCGGTGAGCGGTATGATGTGAAAGGCGTACCCCTTTGCATAACTCCCCTCCTCACCGCTTTGCACATCCCCGCTCGTATCCGCTTTAGTGGAGTCCGGGCCTAAACATAGCTAATTTACGGTTTAATTCTTTAGTTTTTACCATAAATAACAGCAACAAGATATTAACGCACAACATATGTTTTGCTGTGCAAACGTTCGAGACGATAAGTGAGGTTTGGAAATAAAACCCATTTAGACAGAAATATCTAGCTAGGCCTGTTATGAAATCGCAACTAGCTTCAGAAAATATAATTTGTTTTAAGGTGTTCAACTAAAAATAAAAGAAAATAAAACCTATTTGTCTTCTAACACGTGTTTCTGAGCAACATAATGTCCCATCCAGACTTGTTTTACGACCTAAACGTTAAGAAATACAGCTGCTACGTACTTTCGTTTATTTTGAGATTAAAAGTGTACCAACAATACACCCACATTTAGCCTGATATGTCTAAGTCTCATGTGTGGGCGAGCCTAAATAGGTACCTTCTGTTGGTTGTACGAAAATATCCACAAAAGAATTCATAGCCCCAGAAGTTATCAGACGAGAAATCAGGCATGATAAGATTTCTAATTTATTTTGTTAAAACATGATTGTGTGAAGGTTTTATAACACTTACTTACGTATAACTGTCAGTTAATATGCCTATGTCTCGTAGCATCGATGTTTGTATCAACAAAGATAGCTTGAAATAATCCTATCCGCGTCACATGTTAATTGATTCATAGAAAAAACAAAGAAAGTTTTTCTGTGACGTTTTGTTTCCAACGGTTTGTAAGCTAAGTGTCAAACAGACAGAGGTAGCAACCTACCGATACTTGTCAGTAAATTATTGAAAATGACCGTAAACAAAGGGTAGTTACATGTTTTTGGACTTTTGACGTCATCTTCTTTGCGTATCCGATACTCCCTCAGAGAAAAATTTAAAGAGATTAATATTCTTACTGTGCCCTCTCAGTTTATTTATGAAAACCTTTTGTACGCCCACAAAAATATTAATTTGTTTAAAAAATATAGTGATATCCACAACATAAATACGAGGAACAAACACAAATTTGTTGCTCCTGCAACGAGACTCAAAAAAATAGGGGGTACGTTCAGATGCCAATGTATACGTTTTTACAATAAACATCCGAGCCATATTCAGGCACTAAGCCTGAATAAATTCAAATCGTTTATTAAACGAAAGCTATGCCTGAAAGCTTTCTATCATGTCAATCACTATCTCGAAGATAAAAAGGCTTGGGATTAAACTGCTCCAATGAAATTTGCTCTGTGAATGTTGAAATTTCGGACTTCGCTTGTTTATTGTTGATTCCTTTATTTTATACACTGTGACATTGAATGATTTGACATGAATACTAGTTCAGTATTTTATTATTTTTTACGTTTTTTTATCTTTTCATTTTATTTTTATGTGTGTTTTTGACATGAATATTTATCTGTGACATTTAATGATTTGACATGAATACTTAGTTCAGTATTTTATTATTTTTTACTTTATTTTATGTGTGTGTATTTGACATATCGTATTTTTATTGACATTCGAAGTTGAATTGTAAATTATTATTTATTTTATTTAATTATTATGAATGTGAGTTTAAATGTCACTTTTTGTTTTTTTTTTCCCGCGACTGTCTGGCAGTTTGAGTACTATAAGCGACCTACCCAAATGTCCTTTCTTTGGTATTGTTCGTCGTTTCGTTGAGCTCCTTGAGTTATAAGTCGAGCTACACGATAACTGACAAATGCTTGCACTGACTGGACAGGTCTACTCAAATCTGTGTTGTTCTTTCTTTCTCAGACACTAATCTGCATAGTCCTCATGTGAATTAAGCAAGATTGTCTGGACTTCAAAAGAGACTGTGACCTCTGAGTTTGTTTCGGCTGTTTCTTCTCAGAGTAGTCAGGTACGAAACACCGGCCCCATCTAGTTTAAAAAAAAAATGACGTATAAAAGTGTTTGAGAAAACCTACTTGCTGAATAAATATCATTTATCATTTATCATTTATCAATGACCATTTAAATTGAATGAAATTGATGAATGAATTGATTGATGAATGAAATTGATGATGAATTGATGAATGAATAAATTAAATTGAATGATAGACAGAACACGATATCAAGTGTCCCATCGTTTGTGGGGTAGCACCACAATTACATTCCAGGGCTGAGTTATGAATGAATACCTGAACAGGTTTTCCTTGCTTCGGCCAACCTGTGTCCGGACCGGAGTCTATTCAAAGACTTTAAGTCAGCTATGGCAACTTGTGTCCAGATGGGAGATATTTATTTATTTATTTATTTATTTAGGTAAACCAACAATTGTTTACACTATGTACATTTCTGACTTAATGACTAGAGTAACATTTATAAGTGCAACAATTACCACAATTACCACAATTACCACATGCACAAAAACGGTTTAACATAACATAATTTTATATGTTATTGACATTGTAACTTATACATGCAAAGAATAATTCAAACAATAATAAAGAAAGCTATCAAAACATTCAGTCAATGCTGTATACAATACTGATTAAAATTATAATTGATATTGATGAAATTGTGATAAATTGATTGGATTATAAAAAAGAATTTACAAAAAAAAACGCAGTTGAAAACAGGTTTGAGATAAAACTAAAATTAAATTAAAATCAGAGTCAAAATCAAAATCAAGATATTTTTTTAAGTCATTGGAATGTCATTACACTTGCAAAAATCAGTAAAGGCACAGGCACAGCGGGCGGTATCGGTAAGGCACAGTATACTGTGCCTTACCGGCACCACAACTTCACAGTTGCAGCACGGCGTCGCCTCAAGGCTACGGCTATGCGCAGCGCTGTAACTACGCGTCGTCCGCGAGGTGCAAGTTTTGTCACCGCGAACACAGTTGTTATATGGCATTTGGGATCGACTTTGTTTCGCTGGCGACTCGGAGTCGGCAATTTTTCACTGCCGCTGAAGGGAAAGTACTCTAAATACTGGAGATGGCAAATTTTACTCGAAGGAAGCATTCCTTTATTTTTAAAAACGAAACAAATCTGTATTCACAGATTTTCAAAAATTCGCATGCCACACAATGGCATCGAACCCGTGATGGATCGACTAAAGTTCGAAAAAAAACATTCTGTACCTTTTTGACATCAATCGATAGAGCCAATCAGATGAATCGAATCTCTCTAACAAACATGATAAATTAAATGAAAGGAAAACCGGTCGATTCCCGAATTCCACCCTGTATGTATGAGCAGCCGAAGTGCCGCCTGCTAATTGAGTCATCATTTGAGCTTCGTGTTTTGAGCGATTAGTGACTGTCGTAGTTACAGTCGTCAAATATCCCTCTACTGAAAAAAACTGACGTACAATCAACAACAACATATGGGTCACAAGACTAACAAGATGACATAGAAATTAACATATCGGGTCCTGCCTGTCGCGTTGTTTGACGTCATGGAGGTTTTTGGGCTGACTCAATTTGAATTGTCGTCGATATGGAAAAAAGTAAGGAGCTCATGGCTAAATAATAACAGCCGCTCGGGCCAATCTTTAGGTTGAGCCGTGCTTGCCTAGCTTGGTCTGTGGATGGGTGACCACCCTTACATGCCGAGTTTCCTCCGTGCCTCGGAAAGCACGTTCAGCTGTTGGTCCCGGCTGTCACTTGTCCATCTTTGGCAGTCGTTACAGGTAGTCAGTGGCCCAAATAGTCTGACAACCAGTCTTACCAAGGGGTATCGTATTACCCAGTATTAACTGGGTTGTGGAGGTCAGATAGGCAGTCGCTCCATGTAAAATACTGGTATTCAGCTGCATCCGGTTAGACTGGAAGCCGACCCCAACCTAGTTGGGAAAAGGCTAGGCAGATGATGATGGAGAAAAGTAAAAGATTCCTATAATTCCCAAAGGGATAAACAAAAATAAAGGTGCCTATAGTATACCCACATTTTGTCAGTTATGTTTATATTCTAGAGTGAGCCCATTGCCAACAGTAACAACCCGTAACTTATCAGGAAAACCGCGGTAAAACAGGCAATGGGAATTGCTACTAAGACATTCCTGATGAAACAATATCTTCTCTCCTAATAATAACCAATTTAAAACACTGCCTGTTAATATTCTTTCACCACAATCCTAATATATTTAGTAATAAATTAATTCAACTTGCCAGCGGCTAAATTAATTCAAATTGACCCATGGGATCTTATTACCGCGATAAAAAGTATATTATCTATCTGTGTGCTAAATTTGATACAAATTCGTTCAGTAGTTTTTGCGTGAAAGAGTAACAAACATCCGTCCATACATACTCACAAACTTTCGCATTTATAATATTAGTAGGATACAATCGTCTTTCCGCGCTTTTATTAATCGGTTGGCAATAGTGTAGGTTTAGTACATTTTGATACAAGTGTAAAATATGTTTACCAAATTATGTAACTACTGATAAGTTTAAAGGACATATTGTCCCAAATAAATAAAATAAAAATCCCAATAGCACTTGTCCCGTCCTTAGCAATCGATCCCAGGACCCCATGCTGCAGTCATACTTTAGACCACTAGACCAATGATTCAGTTAACAATTTGAGTTTGAGTTACAATAGTAATTAGTTTCTGCATTACCTAATCAGAGCTATAAATTAACAGAAAGCGTTTGCCTCTATGTACATTTGATGCAACTAGCTACCTTGTTGCGTTCACAGCGATGCGGAGATAAACACCAGTCGGTAGATCCGTTCGTATTTTGCTACCAAGTGTAGGTAGGTAGGTGCTACGACGTGTTTGAGGTGCGATTGGTAATTGAGTCGTCATTTTGTGCCTTTGTGCAGTTTAAGGATCATGTTAATTTGAGCTCTAGTTATGTCTGTTAGGAGTGGAGACCAAATAAAAGATGTAGGTTATACTTAGGCAAGAACTGGGAACTGAGATGAGAGACTAGACGAGAGAGAGACGAGATGAGTTACTAGAGACTCAGCTCCACTGCGTTCCTACCTCAAGTAGGTATGGGGTAAAAAAACGTGCTGCTCCAAAATCAAAATCAAAATATTTTATTTCACATAGGCCTAGATGGGCACTTATAAAACGTCGAAAAAGGTGCACGGTTCGCGTTGGTCGATTCCATGGAGAAGAACCGGCAAGAAACTCCATGGTTACTCTTTTCAAATCATTTGGTATTACAATATTTTTATGTTTCATTACAGCATTAGTACTAAAGTATGGGGGACAGCGTAGGCCCGACAATAGGTCGTTGCTTGCTATACAAAAAAAATTAAAACAAAAGGAATAGTTAACAAAAGTTAAACAGCATCCGGGAATCTACCATGCTCCAACCTAATAAGTTGGAGTAAAAGTTCCTACCTTTACTCTTTTTTTATGACAAAAAGCACTGGATTTAAGTTTTTAAGATTTTAAAGAAACAGTTTTTTGTTATTTTTTAAACGTTTAAAACAACTTCTTTGAAAGCGCCTTCATTCTCGCTTCTATTAAACATATCAAATGTTGCAATTTATAGTGTACCACTATACATATTACATTATGGAATGCAATAAAGTATTGAGTATCTTGTCAACACTTAAGATATGCAATTCCAGTTAAAAATCACAGCATTCTAAAAGTATTGCTTTATTTCCAATGTAAATAATACTGCAGCACCATACAATTTTATCTCAACGCAGTAAAATACAAAACTTGACCAAACTCGAGAAATACAACGCCATTCCCAGATTTACATCACACGTCTGACCTATTTACAATTCCAATTCAAATAGAAATCATATACAAAGTTCCAAGACCTCAATAACAGAACTACATAACTGAATCAGCCAGTACATTAAACCGAATATCAGCTGAAAGCCGAAAGCCGAATAACATTCTTCAAAAGTTGCTCCCATAAAATAACTAAGCAAACAATGTTCGAATATTTCACAATCCAGTTAGTTGGACCGCATAATATCCGCGGCCGAAAGCCGGATTCAATAAAAGTGAGTGGCCGACAAACATTGCCGGGCATGGAACGTGAACGGATAAGGGAAACCAACACTAGTGTTACATCATGCGCTTATAACTGTACTGTGAAGTGTCCAAGTACACTGATTTGAGGAACAATATTCATAATAATAAACCATTTATTTCAGGTAACAAAGACCCATACATAAATACCTTAACCTAAATATACATACTAATAACATTTTTTTTAGTGTAGTAACTTAAAAACTATGTTAGGACACGATTCACTTCACTTGCACGATCTTTTGTGCGTTTTTGTGGTATCTGTCCGCGGAAATGATGGAACACTGTGGTGTTACATCGTTTCCACCGCAAAAACCGTTTTCAAATACCACCTTTTTGGCCGCAGGATGTGTCCTGCGGCCAAAAACTCACCCATAGCTCACCACAGGCACGGGCGTCGGTATCCCTTCCACCCTGTATAATGACCCCAAATCCTTTATTCAGCAGACAATAAACCTAGAGATCTTAAGTACAGACAACCAAAAACTTAAAGCAAGATTAAAGAAAAACCATCTACATGCTAACGTAACCTAGTTTCAAAAGCAGACAGTACCCGCGTTGCCTTATCTTCAAACCCAACTTTACAATTAAAATAAACCTTTGTTGGAGCTGAAGTGGAATATCTAACGCAATCACGGGGTAACACTAGACTTATTTGTATTAACGTACAGTATTACAACTAGGAACAAGCTTTTGTAACACCTGTTTCTATAAACAAGTCAAAGTTACTACTTGAGTATTTTTTATTCTCTATTTTAGTATTTGCTTAAAGTTTTAAGAATTCTTTCTTTGACGAATGCTTGTCTATTGCATAAAAATGTTTGCAAAAGTAATTACTTACTTAAACTTTGGATGTGGAGGTCATAATATAGGCAATCGGTCCATGTAAATACTGGGGTGCAGTTACCCGGTTACACTGGACGCTGAAACCAATATAGTTGGCAAAAGGCTTAGGGAAAAGGCACACACACGTGCAAAGCATTTACACTAACACGTTTTAAGCATGCTTCGGGTTACTCGTGATTAAGTTGGCTGTCGTAAAGAGACGATTATATCGATTTACTTGTGTGGTCCAACATGTGAAATCTACACATCTATACAAACTGACTTTTCTGTTTGCAATTTCAAAATAACAGCTTTTTACTGAATGCTGAAAGTATAAACGGTAGCAAAAAGTATTTTTTTTGTCAGTCTGTCTGTTTAATCCGGCTAATCTTCGAAACGGCTGGACCGATTTCGACGGGAAGTTTACTGGCAGATAACTGATGCTATAAGAAGTAACTTAATTTAGTAGGCTATTTTAGTAAAAACCAAACCCTATTTTTTATACGGAACCTTCCGTATAAAAAACCATTAAATTTGTTCACAAAATCTGATTCAAATAGGGAAGTAGTATTTTTATAGTAATTTCACGATGAAGCTCGCGGGCAACAGCTATTTTTTTTAATAAATCAAGAAGGTTTAGCTGGCAACCCTAACACGCATGTTTGAATTCACGAAAAGAGCTTAGTTGGTTTTCTGCCTATCTTTTTGTTCATCAGTCATTTTGTCGATTCTTTCTTCGGAGAAATCCGTTTCTACGGTGGTCATAACATCCAATACACGTACGTTTGATTCCACAAAAAGGAAAAGTTGGATTTCTGGCGATCTTTGTACTACGACAGGGTGTTATCTCAATCAAAGAGTCAGTGGAATATGATATGAGTAGCATGGAGTCTAGATACATTATTCATTGTGAGAGGAATAGAGGATCGCTTTGCGTTTGTGATTGTGGTTTGTGAGGTGTAGAATCGAATTGTGGAGCTATTAAGGTTTGGTTTACTGAGCTTTACGATGAATTTAGACTCCCTTTTGACTACAAAATATTAAATCTGAGAGAAGAATAGATGAAAACTCTATCTGCCTAGTACTTTCCTATGTTGTGGTCGGTTTCCAGTTTAACGATTTAACGAGATGCAGCTGAATACCAGTATTTTACATGGACCGACTGCCTATCTGACCTCCACAACCAACTGGGTTGTGGAGGTCCGATAGGCAGTCGGTCCCGGGTAATACGACACCCCTTGGTAAAACTGGTTGTCTGAGTTTTTGGGTCACTGTCTACCAGCGACGACTGTCAAAGATCTACAAATGACAGTCCAACTGCTTAAAGTGCTTTCCGAAGCACGGAGGAAATTTAGTATGTGATGGGTTGTCACGCACGGTTTAACATAAAGATGGACCCGAACGGCTGTTGTTATTTAGCACCTCTAGTTTTAGAAGAACATAAATGTTAATTATTTGTTACTAGCCTTAGCTCGCGGCTTCGCTCCCATCATGTATCCACAGGAACGTTTCAAATATAGCCTTCGGTGAAGGAAAACCTTGTGAGGAAACCGGCATGTCCTAAAACCAGACCAAGACATGTGACATCTAATAATCCGCGCTGGGCCTGATGGTGGATGATAGCCCATCCTCTCTAATAGAGAGAAGGCCTGTGTCCCAGCACTGGGAAAATTAAAAGGTTGATGATGATGATGTACGGGATAATCTTCGAAACTAGTAATACGATTCCAAAAATAATTTTGTCTTTTGGAAAACGTTTACCTTGTCTATTTTGTCCAGCGATCTACCATAGAACTTGGCCAGTATGCCCCAAAAAAATCCCACACAATAATAGGCAGGAAGGAAGTCCGTTATTTTCACCAATAGTTAGGTACCCTTAACAGTAATATAATAAAATAATATTTATAGCATTCAAAGGCCCCAATTTGCATTTACATATTAGGTAGGTAGTAACTTCCACGTTACATTTCAGATTTGGTTAATTATACGGAACCCTCTTCCAATCTTAATTGGAATCGCAATAATAATATTTAGTACCAATAATTTTACGTCAATATCTACAATGTTGCCGAGTTAATTTGTTACTCGTGTTACGTAAAAATTGGTTTTCCTCAGTTATAATCAACTATATTTTGCACGCGATTTCGCTTGTTTGGTGGGCAGAAATAAGCGAAAATTGTCATTAAATTTGTCATTTTTCCATCTTTGGCAGTCGTTACAGGTAGTCAGTGGCCAAAAAAGTCTGGCAACCAATCTTACCAAGTGGCATCGTATTACCCAGTATTAACTGGGTTGTGGAGGTCAGATAGGCAGTCGCTCCAAGTAAAATACTGGTATTCAGCTGCATCCGGTTGGACTGGAAGCCGACCCGAACATCGTTGGGAAAAGGCAGGCAGATGATGGTGGACAGAAACTATCCCACTGGAAATCCTAGTAGTGTGACCATCAGTCTGCCAAGACATAAGACCCAAGGCCCGCACGTCTGATTTTTCAGGTACATGTGCGTATTATATAATTTATTATCACTTCCTTCGGTGAAGGAAACATCTTGAGGAAACCAGCATGCCTGAGAGATTTGCCTTCACTGCAAGCAAAGCCAAGTCAGAACCCGTGGGCGGTATAAAAAAATTGACACCAGGTTAGGCACTTGCTGGATTGCCGCCATGAGTATAGAAATAGTCCTCGCGCGCTACTACGCCCGCCGGGGGGAAACTCCGCTGCCGCGGCAAATCGCCGCTCAGCGGACAGACCTCCGGCGCGATCTCATGGCGACATGGAGAGAGCGACTGTCGCAACCCCGTGCAGGGCACGCACGGGCGCTCGGCGCACGGCGCGCTCCTGCATCGAATCGGGCGGGAGGAAACGCCCTGGTGTTTCCACTGCGAGGATCGACCGGAAGACACGGTGGAGCACACGGTGGAAGTTTGCCCCGCGTGGGGGGAACACCGCCGTGTCCTCGTTGCGGTGATCGGCGGCGGTGACCTCTCGCGTCCGGCCCTGGTTCAATCCATGGTCCGGAGCGAGACGGAATGGGAAGCCGTCACCTCCTTCTGCGAAGCAGTTATGCTAGCGAAGTAGGTGGCGGAATGCGAGAAGGAGAGAGCATCTCGCCCTTTGCGCGCCATTGCGTCTTGAAAATAGTATTCACAAAGTCTTCCAATATGAAGTAAATTGCGATTTGTGCGCAACACGAAACGAAACGTAGCGGAGGAATATCAAAGGTGAACGTGGATACTGCGCGGTAGATCTTAAGTAATATGAATGTGGGTCAAACCTGCTACATAGTACTTATACTAGCAATCCAGTTTGTCATCTGGTTACCAAAATCAATGCATCTTTGAAGTTTACGCCTGCAAATTTTTGTCATGCATCAGAACGCGTTCAAAAGCTACAGTGTCTTATTTACTCTGGAATTTGGATATTGATAGCTTTTGAACATTGTTTAGATGCTATTCGTTTATGTGTTCAGTTTGTTTGGTAAAATCCGCTCTTAGGTGGTAGCTCAGAGGCTTGTTTGTGTATCAATTTCGTTGTAAAACTTCGTTTCAAATGATTCAATTCTTAAATAACATCATCATCATGACCATTATCTTGCCCTAATCCCAATTGGAGTCGGTGCACCATGTTTTCATCTTCTATACTCCTTTAAAACTCGTCATCTCATCAAACACCTCCTTCCTTGATTATCATCCTTTACACAGTCCAAGCATCGTTTTTTTGAACTTTCTCTTCTCTTATACTCATCCACATTCATATTCAAGACTCATGACATTTTACTCATTCCTCTGCATCACATCTGCTTACCACAACAACTGATCACCACACAACGTTTCAGTCACCGGCGCCAGCTTCAGACTTGCTCTTATCAAATCAAATCAAATCATTTTATTTCGGACAACTAAGAGATCCATAAACTGTTAGTAACAGTTCAGCACTTAGAGATTTGTTAGTAACTTAACTAAAGACGAGTTAATGAGAGGACTACCCATAGCCCTTATGTATTCATTTTTTATTTTACCCATTAACGTAACACCACACATTGCCTTTAGCATTCTCATGTTAGCCACATGCAAATGCCTTCTTAAATAACAATCAAGCAATTATGTTCTGCACTCCTTTCCATAACACAATAGTGAAATAAATTATAACTGTCACAAAAGAACTTGTTTCATTTAAACCGTTGAAAGGTTATGCTAAACATTGATTTAAGTTTCGTGGACTTGTTTTAACAACGTCTGGCAAAACAATAGAAATACGAGTTTAAACTTTTATGTTAAGGTATATTTCTGAACACGACGGTAGACAGCTGACGGCAACGGCACACGGCAATAGCCGCAAGCTACGATGAATCAGTTTTAATTTGAAATGCGACGCCACTACTTCCACATCCGCAGCTTCTTTTCTTCCGTTCCACAAAATTTGAAGAACCAAAAAATACACGTAGGGTCAGTCTGTAAAACCACGACGGCATATCAGTAGTGCTGTCACTACTGATATGCCGTCTGCGGTTGCCGCACAGCCGCAGCAGCAACGCGCGATGTCAGTTTGGTCACATAAAACCGGGACTGTCACTGCAGTAGTTATTGTTTCTGCAACATTGTCAGTGCATTTTTGGAATCTCACCTTAAATATGCACCGAACTCGACCTAGATATTTCCCTCCATTACCAGACCTTTCTTTACACAATTACTTTTCACAAACAGATCTTTTCGCAGCGTAAAAATGGTAATGCTTCATTATATTATTCCGCTTCTCGTCGAAAATTCAATAGATACGCAGCTTTGAAAACTTTCGTAGCTTGGTAGAGGAAACTTTTAATATTTCTCTGAAACTTTAAAGTGTTCGCCTTCGTGGTCTTAAGTTTAATGTAGATAAAATCGCATTTGACGGTTGAGTTCGCACGAACGTCTCATCTTAAGGCATACGGTAGCCATTCGCGCGGAAGGTCGCTTGATCGTAAAACGGTGCATACGATGGGAACTAAAGGGTATTGGATTTCAATATAGTTTTGTCTGACATACTACGAGAGAGACTCTGCAAAAAGTTTATGTTTAAGAAGTTTTATGTAAACGACCTTATCTAACCTTACCTTACCTTATCTATCTTTTTTCCAACTATGCTGAAGTTGGCTTCTTGTCTAACCAGATGCAGCTGTATACCAGTATTTTACATGGAGCGACTGCTTATCTGAGGTAAGACTGGTTGTAAGACTTTCGGGCCACTGACTCTTAATGACTATCAAAGATCTATTATTTACAACTGGGACCAACGACTTAACTTGCTTTCCGTGGCACGGAAGAAACTCGATATATAAGGTGTTAAAAAATTAACTGCAAGAAACTTGAGGAGTTTTTTGGAATCACAAATATAAAATAATCACGAAAAAAAATTATATAAGTAACGATCCGTTTCAAAGATATGCAATATTATCACTGCGCACAAAATGATTGAATATGCGCACTTGACTGTACTGTGACTGCACCGTGCAGGGTGTTACGCGCGTGGTCGTTCATCCCTGCGACAGCGCAAACGTAGACAGCTGATTCTAACTTTCCCATCACATTTTGCAGACTTTGGACTGGGAATGTTTTTTTTATGTAAAAACTAAAAATGCTTTTTTTATATTATATATTATTATAGTATTTGTTTGATACTGAGTACGTAAACGAAGTTCTTGCAGTTAATTTTTAAACACCTTATATAATGGGTCACCCATCCACGAACCAACCTAGGCAAGTGCGACTTAACCTGAAGACCAACCCGACCGGCTGTTATTGTTTAGCTATGATCTCCGAGCTTTATTTTCATAGTAATGGTTTTTAAATTAGCGCCTTGATTCCAAACTAATTGTGTTGAGTTTCAATCGATCGTTAACGTAGGTAAAGACAGCTCACTGTCGTAAGGCGTAAATTCGCTTGACTATTAAATTTCCTGGCCGTTCAAAGTACTGTTTTCACACCTGCAAAAGAAGCAAAAAACAAAATCAAAATCAAAAATCAAAGCATTTATTTCAAGTAGGCCAGAAGGAACTTTTGAATTGTCGAAACAAATTCGAAAATTAAAATGTAGCTACAGTCCCAGTCACAAGACATAAAAACTGTGAAAGTACCGTAGTTGCCCATTCCCTATAAGCGTAGATCTCTATGGAGAAGAACGGGCAAGAAACTCCATGGACACTCTTTTAAATCAAAACATTGTTACAAAATCTTGGTTACATCATTCATGTTGAGATGGTATATTATGTGAGAACAATGTAGCGCGATGTCACATTAAAAGTGTCCATAGCAAAACAAAAATAAAATACAACTCAAAAACAAAATAATTAATTCAAATAAACCATGGCGACTAAGAAATGACCAGTCACAACTGACAGCGCCCGTTCAAGAACATGACGCATGGATCAGCACTATTCAGCTCAATCATTTTGAAGGGAACTAAACGGTCCGACACACGCGCCACCATCAGCGAGACATTTGAGAGAGCATGACATACTCTCAACCGCCAGGGCACATTCAAGTCAAGAAAATACGTAGGTTTCTAGTGAATGATAGCTTTCTAGGACATAGTACTCACACAATATGGGCAATGCGTTTATATAATACTAAAGAGAACCCAAACAAAACTGAACCAAATAACAATGCGAATCCCATCCAGTAGAATCCACAAGAAAAAAACTTCCCGAATCGTTCCAGAAAAATATATTAGAAATACGAAATAGCGGGATATTCATTTATGATAAAACATTTACTTCTTCGTGTTCCGAAGTAAGGAATTTTCCTTCTATACATATATTTGTTGCAAAACAACCAGGCTCCTGGGAATCTCTGTGAAAGCCGATATTTTGGAGCTCATAAATAATTTAATCAGAAACAAAATGGATGAGGATGGAAGGCCGACAATTTTTTTTCTAGCGTAGGTAATAGTGTTTTGTATAAGACTCTTAGTTAAAAAGATTGTACGTCTAATGAGGAGGTTGCCTAGAAAAAAACTAAAGTCATTTACAAAAAGGTTTTGAAAATACTTACGAGTATAATTTTATTGCTGTTCAAACGCGCCGTGGGCACTCTCTCTCAAAAAAATCCTTTACAGAAGAGAAAAATCATAAAGTTTTAGAGTTTAACTAAACGCACTTAAACATTCCTTTTTTTGGGCAGTCGTGTAAAAATTTACATTTTCTGAGGACCAAGACAAGTGGCACAATATTGCTTTCACCGACTATCAAAAACATTGATATTTTTTTCGGTAGCTTGTGAATCCATTACTAACTATAAACTTAAAATGGTCGTATGACCATTTAGTTCATGGTGCTTGTCTAGAAAAAATGCTTCTATACATGTCAAACTTGGTAAGTACATATTATTTTATTTTAGTTCTGTGTTTTCCAGCCAGTATAGATAAGTTGATTGAAGTGTACGATTTTCATATTTCCATCATTTTTATGGCTGAAAATGTTACTATTTCTAGGCCTCAAAATCTCCCCCAAGTGTCGCCACATTGACCGGTCTCGTGCGACTCGCATCCAATGGATTCCCGCAACCTTCACCAGGTCATCGGCCCACCTAGTAGGAGGTCTTCCAACGCATTGTTTTCCGGTTCGCGGTCGCCACTCCAGAACTTTTCGGCCCCGTCGGCCATCCGTTCTGCGAATAATGTGCCCTGCCCACTGCAATTCTTCGGGCTACGTCGGTGAGCATAGACCTCTCCATTGCCCTTTGGGTGAATTTAAGTCGTTTGATAAGGAAGGCCTTGTCCCGTTCATCACTCGTTAATATTAAATCTTTTTGGAAAAAAAAACATCGTAAGGCAATATCCCCATTAAGCAAAACAAACGCAATATAATGTATTTATTATCGCTTAAAAGCAAAAGCATTTTACTTTCCACCCTTTTGGCTATGTCGCTGGGGCGTGGGGCGACGCCTTTGACTTTTCACCCTACGCGAAAATTCGAAACCAAATAACCGAATACATATTATTATGCCTAACAACAAATACCACGTTTTATTTACCTTTAGGGATTTATAACTAAAAGAGCAATACAAAATTTACTGGCATAGGTACTAGCTTTTTGTCATGGTTCCTTTGAGAATAGCAGCCTAGCGGTGTTTTCAGACCAATATCCATTTTCTCTAGTAGGCAAGTTATTTTTTATTGGTGAGACAGGTTAAGAGAATGTGCTTTAAATATTTTTTTTGTGTTCTATGTGTTTCATGTCAGTTTCAAGTTTACTGCGAAACATTTTTTTCAGCAACCATTTGAATTAAGTAATAAATACTTAATTCAAATGGTTGCTGAAAACACGTTTCACAGTAAACTAGAATTATTCTATTACTGTTTATTGCACACAAAATAACAAATATACATCAATTTGCAATAATATAGCTTACTGTTAGCAATATTCCTTTTTTTTAAACATGATTTTAAATACAATTTTGTAATTTTAGTTAAATTAAGAGTGTTTAACGGCTTATTTTATATTTTGTTTAGAAGATAGTCCAATTTGATCAGTGAGCTTTAAAAAAAATGTAACGGGGGTATAGACCAACGGGTGACATTGAGAGCGTAGACTTGGGAACGGTGAGGTTATGACTAGAGGATTTTTTATTTAAAGTACTTACGGGATAATATCCGTGATTTTCTTTTGTTTTTATGAGCTCCCGATATTTAGACGCTGTTGCAAGCATCATAATCGCGGGAATACTGAAGTGGTATGCGGGTGGGACGAAAATTATCAACAGGCGTCGAAATATCGAGAGCTCGTAAAAACAAAAGAAAATCACGGATATAATCCCGTACATGTTCACCAAAATGATGACGCTCTGATTATCTAAAAACAGCTGTTTAAAACATATTTTTGTATGGGAACATGTCACAGTGACAGCTGTTTTTAGATAATCAGACTGTTATCTTTTCGGTGAACATGGAGCTAAGTGTAGTGAAAAACCGTGAAAGTCCAAAATAGAGGATTATTGTAAGATACGTAAATACAGGTCAGTTTTTTCTGTTACAAGTCGTTGTTATTTACGACCCCTAATACTTCTAATATTATGTAGGTACAATGTCGAGCTTAACCCAGAATTGTATTTTTTTGGAATAGTATTGAATTGGTTTTATTTGGATAACTTACGCCCACGATAAGTTCGTGTTGAGTTCAATTATAAGTAACTGCCATAAAACTTATCTTACGGTACTTTGCAACTGTCTTAGACCAGTGGAAGCCATGATTAACCGCCACGTTTTCTTTCTAAAAAGATCTGTTTGATTTCTCACCGATTTTAAGGTAAATCACTTTCAAGTTCCTGAAAAAATATTCATCAAAGTATTTAGTAATCTTACAATGCCTGCTTTGCTTTTAAAAGCAGTTCCCCGAACTCAACGTTTTTCTGACGGTTAATTTTGCTCCCTCAACCAGGCTATAATCTATCAAAACAAAGCCTTGCTTTCCTTTCTGTATTTAGGCTCGCTACTGCGTGTTAATTGAGTCAAAACACTCTATGGAACCAATACATCCATCAAATTAAGTTTCACCCACTTTTCTGTATAATTATTCTCTTTTATTTAGACTAATTTTCTAGCCTTTCCCAGGAGGAGCTCGTGGCTAAGTAATAACAGCCGCTCGGGTTGATCTTAAGGTTAAGCCTTGCTTGCCTAGTTCGGTCTGCGGATGGGTGACCACCCTTACATACCGAGTTTCCTCCATGCCTCGGAAAGCACGTTAAGAGGCCTGCAGAGCATGCGAATTTCATACAAACGTAATACCAAAATAATTTGTAAATCAAACATATTCTTAAGGTACTCGTAGTGTGTATTTATTTTGATTGGAAAACAGAATATATAGATTCCCAAACACATATTTTGAATGTACACCGATTTAAACAATAGTTATGAGCAAAATAACATTTTCTATAGAAATTTTTAAATTCCTCATATCTCTTCTTTATATATATAAAATTATTCTATAATACAATCGAAATATATGTTTGATTTTCATATTATTTTGGTATTACGTTTGTATGAAAATCGCATGCTCCGCCGGCCCCTTAAGCTGTGGATCCCAGCTGTTATTTGTAGATCTTTGACAGTCGTTACAGGTAGTCAGTGGCCCAAAAAGTCGGACAACCATGCTTACCAAGCGGTATCGTATTACCCAGTACCAACTGGGTTGTGGAGGTCAGAATGGCAGTCGCTCTATGTAAAATACTGGAATTGAGCTGCATGCGGTTAGACTGGAAAACAAGCCAAAATAGTTGGGAAAAAGCTAGACAGATTATGATGTCTAACCTTTCCCAGCTATGTAGTGGTGATAAAAAATAACCTAAGATAATCAGCCAATAATGTTCCTAATGCCGACAATGAGCAACCCAATAGTGTTACACACTTTTCTATAGTCTTCCGAATATTTCGGTTCTTCAAAACTAACACAGACAGATTTATTTGTTCCGCCATTTCTTCTGTCCACCTGGAAAGAAAAGAAACACTAAGAAATGGCGAAGAGCGTTTGGGAGGACAGACTCTTGTAATTTTTGACAAAAAAAAAGAAAAGAACTGATTTTCAGCCATATTTGAATAATTAACTTTTAATTTTGATTTAAAATTTGTCTCAGCTCGTCAGCTCGACAATATTAAACGAAATAAATTTAAAAAATTGATAGCATTTGTATTTTGAACGTGTTCACAAATTAACCAGCAGATCTCGATTCTGTGAAGACCTAAATGTCAGTTGTCTTCGAATTTTGTTCCTAAGAACATTTTCTTACATTTCCCTTCGTTGTTTTAAGACCTTCTAATGTTCAACAACTTCATCAAATATCAAACAAACGAACATCAAACGGATCATACTCGACACCAACTTCAGTAAGGCAGTAGACACACAGGAGATAAAACACGGGGGTCGCAATAAAGCTCAGTGCGCACCTCCCTTAAGAGTAATGGCCTAAAACAATGAATACGTTGATGGTTCAGATATATGGGTCGTGGGAAAGGGTTTAACAGATAGAGGAGCGGGTGAATAGCGTACTGAGACCGGATCGTTTTGTTATAGGCGTAGTTTTTAATGGTACGAATAAAGGTGAATTATTTTTTAGCTGAGTTGGTTGGATATTACAAGATTTTGTTAATTTTATGTAGTTATATTTTGTGAAACATCGTACAAACACCGTTTGCAAAAATTGCGGCCGAACTGTGGTTTTGTTTGTTACGTTTGAAGTTCTTTTATATTATTAATTATTATTCATTATCATCTGCATTTTATTTATTTTTATCATTCACCTAAGTTTGGGGTTTTTGGCTTCTGTCTAGTTTATTAGTTTGACATGAAGCAATGGCGTCTCTGCCTTGGCAGCGTAGCAACTGAAAAACACGATAGCCTTTGGTAGACTGGTTGTCTGACTTTTGAGCATCTGACTGCTCATTACTACAGGCAAACATTTGGAATGGCTGCATTATTACTCACTGAACAATGAGTTATTGACCAGTAGAGATAGCATTCACTTTTTCTAAATCAAAAGATCAAATTAAGTCTGGCTTGAAAGGTATCGATTTTACATACTTTTCCAAACAAAGTTAAGTATAACTTGCGGCATAGCCGGATGCGGTTGACTATCAATATTTTACACAGAGGGGCCGCCTTGTGACCTCCTCAACCCAATTATAAAGGGAACCCGGTACCCTGAGGTAAAACCGTTGTCAGAGTTTTGGGCTCCTAAATGCAATAACGAGATTGTCATAATTATGGAAAGTGGGACTGGCGGTGGCCGTAAATAAAAGATAAAAATTAATTAATATTTTGAAAATGGGACTGGGCAGGCCATGTCTACCAGATACGCACAGCTGTGGGCCCAAATATCGCAGGACTGGTGCCCTGAGACGGCTAGACGGGGTCGCGGCAGACCGAGAAGAAGATGGCGGGACGTCTTGGATGGCTTCCTCGCGAATAGGCGCGAAGAAGCACACCCTCATGAGAAGTGGAAGGAATGGGGGCAATCCTTTGCTCGGAAGTGGTACAATACGGACCAACTAAAAAAAAAGAGTGGGATCAGCGTACTCCCTAGTTTGACCTCCACTAGCTTACCCTAACATTGGCTACCTCTATACGTGTAGTTGATTTCTGTAGGCTATACAGCAATCAACAATAGGATAAAGCCTATCCATTCAGCTCATTCTCGGCTACTCTCTTAGCTACCAGCGATCCTACGAAGATCGTTGCTCGACCAAGCCTGGTGGCGTCAGCCTTACGCTTGTCGAGTGTAAATCCGGTGCTGTTCCACAAACGATGGGGCATTAATATGGTGTCCTGTGTGTCCTATTGTGTGTTCACTACAGTTCATAACGCCAAACAAGTGGCTCAGTTTTGGGCCGACAAAATTTAGTTTGCTATTGCCGCGCTAAGAAGTTGCCATCACAATATCGGTGGACATGATCGTTTCATATTCAACCACGAGCCCCTTAAAGAAGTAACTAGAACCGTCACAAATGATCAAAAACATTTGTAACAAAAATTTTAACGAGACCTTCAAAGTTGAAAATCTTTCCGCTGACTTAAAAAAAATGTCATCACTCTTTAAATTACTTTAGACGATTTTTTATGATCGCTATAAAAAAGTAACTTGATATTTTACAACTCGCCTTCAATATTGCTTTTGCCTTATTCCACTTGATGAGAAACCGCGGTTCTGAAAATCGATATTAACTTTCTATGGTTAAACTTCATGATAAGTTTTCATTTATGAGTAGCAGTATCTTAATGGTTCAACTATACACATAACGGTGAACAAAGACTTGTAATCAGTGTGCCTGAACTTCGTGTTACCAAATATATGAAGTAGAATTCGAGAATTAATTCAACAAACAATAAATTATTACGTTATTTTAATGAATTAATTCTTCTCAGTGGCAGCCTTGTTCTACCAATAGAGAAGATTCCTGGCTAAAAATCCGTCGGTTGGATCATCGAAAAAAAATAATGGATACGTGTTTTTTTGTTTTTATCAAATTAATAAAAATTGACGAAAATGAAACGCGTCAGAGATGAGTGGGGGCTCTGACGTCTCATTCCCGGTAAAAATATACTCAAATGTGACGCGTCACATTAGTTTTCAGCGCACTGTATCGTCTTCATTTTCTGTTTACGGGAATAAAGAAAAAATACTTCCAATATTTTTTGGATCAATATCTGACGGAACAATTACTAATAATTACTAATCTACCCGTTTAGATTGCATAATTAATGCTTCCCGTGACTAAGTGACAAGGCCTTTTACCTTGGCCAGAGGCTAAGTCATAGGTACAATGGGGCAACGCCGCCAGTCTCTTGGGCACATTACCAGCTGACAGCATCAAGGATGAGTTTTACAATGTTTTTTATAGCTTGTTGTTATAAATCTACACTAATATTATAAAGAGGAAAACTTTGTTTGTTTGGTTGTAATGAATAGGCTTAAAAACTACTGGACCGTTTTTTAAAATTCTTTCACCATTCGAAAACTGCATTATCCACGAGTAACATAGGCTACATTTCATCCCCGTACTCCCACGGGAACGGGAACTACGTGGGTGAAACCACGTGACGTCCGCTAGTAGTTTATATAGGGTAATTAGTGTACGATACTTAAACAAGTGATTATGCTCATGATAACAAACAACCTTTACTATTTAACCAAACATGAAATCACGAAAAAAACAGCTGTTCAGTACATTTATGTTTGCCTAATGTACTGAGAACAGTAGATTTTTTTTTCGCGATTTCAGCTTGGATTTCATAGTTAAAGTTGTTTGTTATCATGAGCACAATAATGTGTTTAAGTATCGTAAACTAATTACCAGTCACCCTATATATTTTAGTTTAATTAATTGTTTTTAATAAATTATGTAAAAGTATAGTTAGTTTATGATTAAATTATACATACTTATTAGATTAGATATGTGAATATAGCTTTGGCTTTGTGTTTGATTTCTTACGCCTGATGCCTGAACAGATTTAAATAAAATTTGGACCACAACTGACCTGGGTTAAGACACTGTTACTGTTATTATTTATTTAGTACAGTACCTATAATTAAACTATAAATACTTAATTAAAAATCCTTTTACTCGGTCTTCTCTTAAACACAGAATATCATTTTTGTCCTTGTTGTTTCTATGAAACAATTTTGTACCTTCACGGGGCTGAAAACTCGCTCTATTATAACGGAATATTCCCACACAAGCTACCCTCATAATGTCTGAACTGACGAAATATAATAATTATGAAGAGCCCCCGGGAACAGGAGTTATTTTTAGAGAAGGAAAGGCTTGCCAAAATCAAACTAAATCTTTCTTATGCTGGTTATACTTTCAAAATTGGCATAAAATAAAAGTTTCGTGACAGTTCGAGCGGCAAAACTAAACGTACGTGCCTGTCAAACTTCTCCAAATGATTTTCAACCATAAAATCATCATCATCGTCATCAGCTTATTAATGTTCCCACTCCCGGGACACAGGCTTGCTCTCTATGAGAGGGAATGGGCTATAATCCACCACGCGGGTCCAGTGCGGATTGGTAGATGTCACATTTCTTCGAACCATAAAATGTTGGCGATTAAGTTCAAAATCGAATGAGAAAATTTGGCAGTTTGTGATAACTTGACAGTACCTATATTTATCCATCCCCCACATCATAATTTGATCATCACACACGTAATGGTATTATAAATTCTCAGGAATTGCAGTGATTGGGAATAGTATGGCGGTACTGGTGGGCTGATCTCTCGAAGACTTAACTGTTTTTGTCGAAGGGAGCCGCTGTCGTTACCACGTTCACTTTCAACTGCTATATTCCATCTCTATCTTGATTGCATTTAAGTAGCAGCACCACTACTACAAAGACCATTTTCAGGTAAAGAAAGAAATAAAGGAACCATATTTACTTGGCACAAGCCACAAGAGCACACAACAAACGAAAATAAGAATTAAAAAAAAAAAAAACGCCAGCCAGCCGGCCAAGTGCGAGTAGGAGTCGCGCACAAAGGGTTCCGTATAATTATTAATACAATATTAGACAAAACGGTAAAAAAGTCACGTTTGTTGTATGGGGCTCCCATACAACAAACGTGACTTTTTTACCGTTTACCCTTAAATATTATATTTATTCTGTTTTTAATTTTCACAGATGTTGTATTATAGGCAAAAGAAATACATCATCTGTGAAAATTTCGACTGTCTGGCTATCACGGTTCATGAGATACAGCCTGGTGACATACAGACAGACAGTGAAGTCTTAGCAATAGGGCTCTGTTTCACCCTTTGGGTACGGAACCCTAAAAAACAAAACTAAAAAAAGAAATAATATTGTGTGTCTCACGACTATGCCAAATAGGCCCAGTAAAGGCTTTCTATACACTAGTTATGCCCTATCAGAATACCAGCGCTGTGATGGGCCCCATCAGAATTAAATACCAGCGCTGTGATGGGCCCTATCAGAATACCAGCGCTGTGACGTTTTTTTAATGTTACAGCACCATACTGAGATAAAAGCCTTTTGGCCTTGTACAGCACGAGTTTCGTTTCTTTTAATTTTATATTTTTTTATCTGTTTAATTTTTATTAGTAAGTTTTAAATACTGATAATTTTGATGTGTTTTGTCCTGTGCGGGCTATTAAATGCTTTTTAATTCTTTCTTTCTTCATTCTAGTTTCAGAATTTCAATTTCCATGAAATATTGATATGTATTAACAGGTATATGGCTGGGCCCATATAATTACCGACACTTAATCAACTACGTGTAGTTAGTAAGTCAATGCCACATGAGAGTAAAACTTTGATGTTTGACGTGTTTAATTACCTTAACTATTCGGACCTATACCTTTAAGTTTCTGTACCGGGTTTTACGTAATTTGCGGATGAATGAATCTACGATTTCATGTAGGTAAGGGGGTTACAGTTTTATTAGGAGTAGGTACCTATGAAAATCATTACACACGAATACCCCAACAGTCAACACAACATCATCATGGCATAAGCATAAACATCCTATAATGTTCCCACTGCTGGGACACAGGCCTCCTCTCTATGAGAAGGAATGGGCTATAATCCACTACACGTGCCCAGTTGGGTTGTGCCACGTGCGGGTTGGCAGATGTCACATGTCGTCGAATTTTGGTTCTAAAACTTGCCGGTTTCCTCGCGATGTTTTTCTTCACCGTTTTGAGAAGAGTGGTAATGTAATAAATTACACAAAGTATTGGGCCTACCAGGGTTCGAATCCACGACTTAGTCCTCGTAAGTCGGGGCCGCCACCACTGAGCCACCGCTGCTTTTGCTCATCATCTACCTAGCGTTTTCTAAATTTTGGGGTCGGTATTCTGTATAACCGGATACAGCTGAATACCAGTATTTTATAAGGAGATACAGTCCAGCCAGGGCCACTGCCTCTAAAAGGAGAAGTTTAAAGTAGTGTCAAAGTAACTCGACGTATATTATCCCAAATAATTACATGTAGCAAGTTCCCCATTTTGTTAACTTAGACAGTTTCTAACCAATTCTACGCCAAACCGAACCTTATGTTTTAAGAACTACCACTTATAAATTCCTGTAACGACTGTCGAACACAAGTTTATGTGCTCTTCAGGCCACGAAGCGGTATCGAATTTTCAAAAGAATAGTCACTTGTCTACGGACTGACTATGACAAGGCAAACTTAACACAGAATACACTGTTTTTAACCGACTTCAAAAAGGAGGAGGTTTTCAATTCGTCGAAACCTTTTTGTTATGTTTGTTCCCCGAATACTCGAAGATGGCTGGACCGACTGGGTTTTTTTTGTTTGAAAGGGTATGCTTTCCAAGTGGTCCCATGATCATTAGGTCAGAATCTGAATATGGGATCCTGGAGAATTAAAGAGAATTCGAATTGGTTTTATTTTTGCGTAAAAGTTTTATTGAAAGTACGAAACCAACTTGCTTAAGGCGATTACACGAGCTAAACGCGAGTTTTATAATTACTAAAAGTATGTGATTCACTGCTATAAACAAGACCAAAAAAAATATGTGATATTCTTCAGGATATATGCTAGCATGATACTGTTTTAAAAACATAATACAATTAATTTGGCTCGATAAAAAGAAATCACGAACTTACCTCTAAAAATATCTTTCAAACAATAAAAAACATACTAATATGCATGCGATCATTCTGATTTTTTGGCAAATAATTCTACAAGCAATATATTAGCATGATACTGTTTTAGTTTTTTAATCCAATCAATAGTTTTTTTGTAAATCGATCGAAACCACTCATTTCGCGCTATTTGGCCCACAGTGGCTGACGTAACAACCACTTTGTAGTGCAAGCTGATTAGAACTTTATTCTAACAGCATTTCAAGCGAAGTTTGAACCACCACAAATAGAGTTGCTAATTTAGCTCGTCTAAGCGCCTTAATTTATAAATTACTAACTTTTTTATAAACTCCTGGGTTTGATTCCCAGGTCGGGCAATGTTTTATTGGGTTCTTCTATCAGGAATTTCTCAGTATCAGTCACGAAGTCTGGACGCTCACATGGGACTTTAACAAAGAACAACTTAATTTTTTTGTGTATGTATTTGTATTTATATGTCACAGTAAAATTGTCAAACACGTTAGATTGTAATCTCTCTAGCGAGGTTGTAAACTCTCAAAATATTGTCAACTGAACATACTGCTTACAATATAACGCATTATTTTTCGGTAGATTGTAATCTATCGGAGTGAGACCGTAATATTGTGAAATGCATGCGCCGGAAGTGTCTCTGCCCACGTTAGGTTAGTTAGGTTCCTGCTATGCGAACTAAGCTATGTGAGCTAACTAAAATATGCGAAGCTAAGTTAGTTGTGTATGCCGATGCGCAGCTACAAGAGCTATGCTAAGCACCTCCCGCTACCCTGCACACCCATACGCAACACTGTCTGAGCTTTGGCTTAGCTGTTGGTGTGCACGCTAATTATTTCTAGCTTAGCTTAGCCTAGCTTGCTTGGCATAGCTTAATTTAGCCTTGGCATAGCTTAGTTTAGCCTTGGCATAGCTTAGTTTTCGGTCTGCATCCGGCTTTATAATATTGGCATGGTTTAGTTCTTAATTTAACTATTGCTATAGAATGCATCGTCGGATAATAGTCACGAAAGATCATTAAACTTTTCATCAAAACTTATTGGTTGCTAACCTAGTTGTGTTATGAGAAATACCAATTATTTACTCATCAGTGACGACCGATACATCTATCTATACTTTTAAACAAATTAATAATCTGTCTGTTTGTAATTTCAAAATAACAGCTTGGTACTGAAAGTACATGTACCTACTGATAATAAAGAAAAAAAATTACTTTTGTCTGTCTGTTCGTTTGTCTGTCGCGGTTGATCTCCGAAACGGCTGGACTGATTTTGTCACAAGGTTTTTATTGGCAGATAGCTGATGACATAAGAAGTTACTAAAGCTACTTTTATTTTAGAAGAAGGATTAGACTTCCGTGTAAATTAAAATGAAAATCTTTGAAATTCTTAACAAATCCGATTTAAATAGGGAATTAATATTTTTACAATTATTATAAAGTATTATTTTTATATTTTAAACTCGTGGGCAACTCCTAGTCTATAATAATTGTCGCCATATTTTACCAAAGTGTCCAATTAGTGTAGATCTAGTTTAAATCCAGATATTTCAATTTACATTTAACTGCCACTTCAAAATATCACCTCGAATTAAGCAAATTAATTTCGTATTTCTGCTCTAGTAGTGAAATTACCTTTCTTGGAAAATATCATAACGAACTCAGATATCAAAGGTCCCACCAATCTTATCGTATTTTTTCGACATATTTTCTTGTGAAAGGAATTTTTGTGGGTTTGAGGTTGTCTAGGCTAGAACGTGTGTCATACATGAATTTTAAGAATTATAAATAAATTAATATTGTTTACAAAAGCATGTAGGTAATCAAAAAAAAACAATTGGTGTCCAGGGAAAACAAAAAGGTCTGGTTTTCGGAATAAATATCAACACAAAAAGTATTATTACATCACGCCTGTATCCCTTAAGCGATAAGTAGAGGCTAGTGTACCTAATAGGAGCCTCACCAGTTCTAATGTAGAAGGACTAGCGAGACTGTTGTTGAAGTGAAAAATTCTTTAGGCGTGTTGAGCACTTTTTGTTTGAACAAAAATCAGGGAACTCGCGTGACCGTCACCTAATACTTCGTAGCACTCGTAGCCAATCCGCAACGGCGTAGCAACACTTAGGCGTGCGCGGGGCCCAACCCGTAGCAGATATAGATTACTTAGTTTTCACTTCTATCGGTAGTCCCCAAAGAGCAAGCTTAGCATGAAAATGACTCATGATTAAATGACTTACGACTAGGTAATCGAAACCAGGTCCACATTCTCAGCAGTCACGTTAGTAACCAAAACCAGCTGTTTTAAACACATTTTTGTAGGGGAACATGTCCCTTAAACAGCTGTTTTTAGATAATCAGACCGTTATCTTTTCGGTGAACATGGACCTAAAACTTCCTGGAAACTGAAAGACAAATAATCAGTTAATTATGGCCTCTGGCCAGTATTATCTTTGTTTGATATTCTTTAGTAAATTACACGAAACAGTTCACTGATCGTGTGTTTAAAAACTCAAATTGCAGATGTAGGTCACATGGCTGCCAAGCTCAAATGGAACTGGGTTGGCCACATCTGTTGCATGCCGGAAGAGCTATGGGTTAAAGCTACCACAAAATGGGTCCCAAACAGCAGCAAACGGCCCAGAAGGTCATCAGCTCGACTCATTCTTCACTTCGACTCGTATAGCAGAACTAGATAGGGATAAGTGGAAGGAGAGAAGGGAGGCTTATGCCATTTGTGGCCAGGCAGTGGGACACAAATGGCTGATATAATATTAATAAATTGAAACACGGAAGATTCCAAACAAAAAATGTAAGTAAATGATCGAAAACCCTTTAGGCGATTGCCCTTAAAAGAGTACTAATTTATCTAGTTTTATCAAGCGTTAAAATACTATAAAATTTCAATTCAATATTTCACAGACAAATCGGTAACTTCGACCTCCGCTTTTGAAGCTTCAGCTGGCTCAGTCGGCTTCCATTACGGGCTGTTAATTGTCCAAATAATATAGAGCTCGGAGGATCCTCATTTCTCGTTTATCGGCTATTATCGTAGCCACGAGCGGCCTTTGGACGGGACATCGATTTTAAGAGAAACTGTTGGCTATTTGGTGAAAAGCTTTAGTTCAATATTGATAGCGTTACACGACTGTAATCTACAAAGGGTTAAGTAGAGGTGTACCTATAAAAAAGTTTCATTTCGCCAATTATGGAAAAGTTCCGTGTAAAAGGGAGCTCTTGACATCAACCACCAGATACGAAACGAAGCTCCGGATTCCATCGTCATCATCTACCTAGCCTTTTCCCAACTATATTGGAGTCGGCTTCCAGTCTAACCGGATGCAGCTAAATACCTGTATTTTACATGGAGCAATTTCCTATCTGACCTCCTCAACCCAGTTAGTACTGGGTTATACGATACCCCTTGGTAAGACTGGTTGACGGACTAACTTGGAACGACTGTCAAAGCTCTGCAAATGACAGCCGGTACCAACGGCTTAACGTGCTTTCCGAAGCACGGAGGAAACTCGTTATGTAATGGGGTGACCCATTCACAGACCTAGGCAAACACGGCTTAACCTAAAGATCGACCCGAGCAGCTGATATTATTTAGGCACGGGCTCCTCCGGACTGCGTCTAAGAAATTGGTGATGGAAAAACTCAATATCACTTTGCCCGAAGCTCCGGACACCACCTGACTTGCTCAGCGTTCTATGCTGACAAGCAAGACCAACATCGTTACTCGTTAAAATACTGTTTTTGTTTCGAATCTAAAGTTGGAATTTATAATGCCATACCATGGTTTATTAATACCTGTTTTTACTAACAAGGAAAATTACGCCTTGTTAGATAACGTCACGTGAACGTTCTAGAATAGGCTAGTTTCCACCATCAATAAATTGCAAAACTAATTAGTCCGTCAGTTAGAGTATTGGAAAATAATGGACACGTATTTTTTGTTTTTGTAAATCACACATACACACACAGTACTGACAAAGATAAAACGCATCAAAACTCGGGAGTGGGGGCTCGTGACGTCACAACGCACTAAAACTATAGCACGGCGTGACGTGAGATCTACGCTAGGGAATGGGCAACTACAGTACTTTCACAGTTTTTATGTCTTGTGTGTGACTGGGACTGTAGCAACTTTAAATGTTCATTTTTGTTTCGACAATTCAAAAGTGCCTGTAACTGGCCTACTTGAAATAAATGCTTTGATTTTGATTTTGATTTTGACGTAGGTATTGCGAATTTTAAAAGCGTCGTATCTTCGTCAATTTTGGTTTATGTAACAAAAGAAAAAATACGGGTCAAATATTTTTTTTATAATCTTACTGACGGACTAATCAGATCATCTGCTTAATGTTTACAAATTCGTTTAGATGTCGAGTTACGCTTCTGAAAACGTACTAAAGCGACCTAAAATTATACTACTCGTATAATATCTTAATTTTAGGTTAATTGGACCTAATTTTTAGACCTAGGATATATAAAATCTCCTCAAATCAGAAATGAAGACATCCGCAAGAGAACTCGGGTTACCGACGTAGCCCGAAGAGTTGCCAAACTTAAGTGGCAGTGGGCAGGACACATTGCTCGCAGAACGGATGGCCGATGCAGCCAAAAAGTTCTGGAGTGGCGACCGCAAACCGGGAGACGGACGTTGCGTTGGAAGACCTCCCACTAGGTGGACCGATAACCTGGTGAAGGTTGCAGGAATTTGCTGGATGCGAGTCGCACGAGACCGGTCAATATGGCGACACTTGGGAGAGGCCTATGTCCAGCAGTGGACGTTTTTCGACTGAAATGATGATGATGATGAAAATCTCATCTATCTATTTAATATCCAAGATCTTTTAATTCTGATCTCAGGTCTGGTGTCAACAAGTTTTCGACAGGGCACTTTTCTTTTTCCTCGCCCCGTAGTGCTCGAAATACGTAATAGTTCCAATCTACATATTTTACAGGTCTCTTAACGCATGGACGCTTTACACCTGAGAACTGATTAGTTTTCAGCCTTATAGCGGTCTTGAGTCTTGAACAAAATGAAATAGATTCTGTGAAATGTGTAAATGAGTTTTAAACAAAATTTTATTTAAAAAGTTATATCAAGTAAAATAAATATTAACAAGAAGTAGTGAGTTCAAACCCATGCTGCAGGCGCATTACTAAAGTCCATGTTCACCAAAAAGATGACGCTCTGATTATCTAAAAACAGCTGTTTAAAACCCATTTTGTTTATGGGAACATGTCACAGTGACAGCTGTTTTAGATAATCAGACGGTTATCTTTTCGGTGAACATGGATCTTAGTGTAATTTTTTCATCACCACTGCTAAACTGACATGTCCTAGAAACTAAAATTCGAAGACATGTGACACCTACCAACGCACCTACCCGTACCGCGCACGCGTGGTGGATAGCTCATTAGCTCTCATAGAAAGAAAACCGTTTGTCTCAGCAGTGTAAACGAAATAGGCTGACCCGCCCACCCTATATCTGGACGTAAAAAAACACCACGCAAAGTTGAAAAAGTGTCCAAGTCTTTTAAAGTTTCTTCGGGCCGAAAGTATACATAAAAATACTCGGCTCTGAAAAAAATGTCCATCACCAGAGCTTAGAGGGATGATTTTATCTGCTATGATCTCCTAAAAACTTATAAACGACCGTGACAACATTATCGTACATCTAAATTTACGTAACTTCCTGATTATCTTAAGATTAAACCGTTCGCAATCCCCTTTGCAAGCTTGAACTGATTAAACTAATTAATTAAAACGTCTTTAATATAATCTATTTACCTGATACTCTCGCGGATAAGCAACACACGATATTATTTTGATCTTGTTTCTTTGCCGTAAAAGTCGTGTACGAGGTTAAGGAGCGATTCTCGTGGATCGAAATATGATGGGTTTTTTTTTAAATATAAACAACTGATTCAGTCTACGACAGGCATCGCCGATGTTGGCGATAAGTCTCATCATCATCATTTCAGCTGAAAGACGTCCACTGCTGGACATAGGCCTCCCCAAAGTGTCGCCACATTGACCGGACCCGTGCGACTCGCATCCAGCGGATTCCTGCAACCTTCACCAGGTCATCGGACCTAGTGGGAGGTCTTACTACGCAACGTCTTCCGGTTCGTGGTCACCATTCCAGAACTTTTCGGCCTGCCATTCTGCGAGCAAAGTGCCCTGCCCACTGCCACTTAAGTTTGGCAATTCTTAGGGCTACGTGTCGGTATCCTTGGTTTTCTTGCGGATGTCTTCATTTCTGATAAGACTGCGAGGTTCTGCGAGGTTAAAATCGAACTGGGCGGGTCACGTTTTTAGGATGAAGCCAAAACAGATGGGCGAAGATAGTCACGCAGTATGTGCCTGAAGACGGGCCGAAGAAATACTGGTGTGACGATCTGGACTTATTCTTAACGAATTGGTCGGAGAAGGTGAATATTTAACAAAATTGGAAGCAGGGTGAACAGTGGGATAGAGCAGTCTGATATTTAAAAAAAAAACACATAAATAAAAAAGTAAACAACTGCAGAAATTGCAGTTTCTGTTCGAATTGTTTTAGCTAGTTATATTTTAATTAAAACATCAAAGCCATGTTCTTCATTAGGTGCCTCTACAATAACGGAAGGTAGGCCATTAGCTGCGAATATAAACTGATCTCTGCGGGTGAGCCCGGTCCACTCGTAAATGTTTTTCAACCAATAGGCTTGTGTCCTAAAAAAATCTAATTAGTCCGTCAGCTAAATTATAAAAAAATATTTGACACGTATTTTTTCTTTTGTTACATAAACCAAAATTGACGAAGATACGACGCTTTTAAAATTCGCAATACGTCACGCCGTGCTATAGTTTTTAGTGCGTTGTGACGTCACGAGTCCCCACTCCCGAGTT
Organism: Xestia ashworthii; assembly: GCA_950022955.1. NCBI lineage: Eukaryota > Metazoa > Arthropoda > Insecta > Lepidoptera > Noctuidae > Xestia > Xestia ashworthii. The sequence goes on from OX465556.1 coordinate 4,190,919, forward strand.
TTGATGCGTTTTATCTTTGTCAGTACTCAGTGATTTACAAAAACAAAAAATACGTGTCCATTATTTTCCAATACTCTAACTGACGGACTAATTAGTTTTGCAATTTATTGATGGTGGAAACTAGCCTATGCTTAACTTGAAATGCGAAAATCCTGGTAACAACCTTGATTTTCGGTAGATATTCCTAAAAGGACATACAACGTTGGTTTACAATACGAAAGGCAATTTATAAACTGCCTCATCTAGTTTCACAGACAACTTAATTAAAGTGAAGTCAGGCCTAGTTTATCCTAGTTTAATTTTACGTTTCGTTCACCTTATTCTGACCAAATTGTTATGTCATAACACAATTTACTCTTGAACGACAAAATAGATTAAAGTTATCGGAAAGCAGGTGTCACCGCAACTTTGCTGCTATTATTATTTTTGGTCTTTTGGCCCCACTAGGGATTTTCCAGCATAATTATAAATGGTGTAAAACACCTCTTAACGAAACCGAAATGCACTAGTTCTCCCCATCATTGCAATCATTTTTTTGTTGCACACCATACCTGGGAACCTTCTAGTTGCGGAGAATATAGGTCAAAGTTTCTACTTTTTGACATGTTTTTTTTTAATACGATTTTTTATTGTATGATTTTTACTTTAAACACCTTTGTTGACCCTAAACTATTAAAATGAATTCATCAGCACAATGTTTTAAGTGCGTTTCATTGAGTTCCAATACAAGATTTTCACCCCAACAAAAAAATAGGATTCCCAGCAATAATTTTTGCGTCAAGTTACATAGTTTGATGTACAGAATGATTGTTTGACGGCTTCATGATGAGGTGGTTTACACCCTGTTTAAGAAAGTGATACTCGAAAACACTGATGTGCGCATGTAAATGTCATTTTACCCTATAATGTCAGTGCCGGACATCAAAATCGGCCACAGATCTTACACAATCTTCGATCAAACTAATACAAACAGTCTTACCAGGCAAGAGGCTAAGCTCGGAAGGTGACATCGATGCAAATAAATTAATCCTGAACCAAATATTTGCCGCCTGTATTTGATCAGTAGAGAAAGGTACCTCCTCAGGAGTACCCCCTCCTTAAAGGGGGCCTTAACGTAGGGGGGTGTTAGTAAAATGGAGCATAGTGTAGATGGGGTGGTGTAGTGAGAATTAATGCAGACATGGAAGCCTATTTTCTTGACGTATAATGTTACCACTTGCTCTAGTGTAAGTGGAGTATGGAGCCGCTAAATCTGCGTGTAGATTGTCGAGTTATGTACTGCTTTGCTGTCTTGTAATTAGTGGTTTAACTTTGATCTCTAATCAAGTTTTGGAGAAAATACTAGAGTGGGATTTTTCCCGTGACTTTATTACACAATTTTTGTTCGAACCCTACAGACTGTGGTTATCTAATGGCAATCAATGACGATATCATTATCATTTCGTCAGAAAATTGACTTGTTTTTTGTTACAATCAAGTAACACAGTAGTCAAACGCTAGCTAAGTCAATAATAAAAATGGAAATTGCAAGAAAAATACGTTGCTTTTATATCATCTCTATTTGCCATCTTATTTCTGTTTATTTACGTATCGTAAAAGCCTACTTCAAAGCCCGTCATATAACACGAGAAAACTGATATTTTATCTTAAAGTCATCGCGAAGAATGTTTTTTATTCTTTGTGTCGCCGTGTGTGATCCTAATACATGGAATTGAGTTCGTTACACAGTTATTGGATCATGATATTATGATAAACGATGGCTCCTTGTCTATATTATGTTGTAATGTAATGTCATGTAGAAGCGGGATTATGTACCTACATGTGTAAGATTTAATGTCATGTAGAAGTGGGATTATGTACATACATGTGTAAGATTTAATGTCATGTAGAAGTGGGATTATGTACATACATGTGTAAGATTTAATGTCATGTAGAAGTAGGATTATGTGCATACATTTGTAAGATTTAATGTCATGTAGAAGTGGGATTATGTGCATACATTTTTGTAAGATTTAATGTCATGTAGAAGTGGGATTATGTGCATACATGTGTAAGATTTAATGTCATGTAGAAGTGGGATTATGTGCATACATGTGTAATATTTCTTCCCTGTTGAATCCTTTGGGGCTTATAGGGTGATGGTTAGAAGATATTGCGATTTATGCCATAAAGCATACTGAAATAACAAGGGTGTAAATAACCTCTTAACGAATCCGCACTTGTTCTCTCTGTCATTGCAATAATTTTTTTGTTCTACACCATACCTGGGAACCTTCTAGTTACTTAGGTATTGGTGGTCAAAGTTCCAAGTTTTGAGCAAGTTTTTTTTTTTAAACATGTTTTTAATTTTAGATTTTTACTTTAAATACCTCCGCGACCCCGTGATCCATCCATCAGCACAAGGTTTTGAGTGCAGAAAAAAACTACTGAACGCAAAAAATTACTGAACCGATTTGGATGCAAAGCACACAGATATTTTATAACCTAGATTGACAAATAGGATACTTTTATCCCGGTAGTATGATCCCGTGGGACACTTGTCTAACTCCACGCGGGCAAAGCCGCAGGCATGAGCTAGTTCATAGATAAAAATGGAAAGCAACAATTGCAAGACATTGTTACCTCCCATAAAGCTTCTTCTCTACCAGTTAATATACGACCCCTGTAATGTAACAAAAGAAATGTTGCTATCACAATTACGTTGCTAAACATTAACCCAACATAGCCTTGCCAAGAATGGTGTGTCAAGTAGATATCCCATACTATATTACAAGCGTTGTTATATAACAGACATTCGCTAAAATTCGTCATCATCAATAATATTGAGAGGCTCATTATTAACAACATCGGTCGGCTGAAAAACTTGCATGAAAAATACTGTTTAATATTTTATTATAGCTCTGAAATGATTTTCCTCATTTTGTTTGTTTATTACTTACGTACACCAGACGCTCCGTGGAACTATACCAAATATTATACCAAAGTTCATCATACCAAACTATATTTTCGACGAAAAATGACCACAAATTCCAACCAACTTACTAGTGAAAATGAAAAAACTTTCGTAAGTATAACAATTACGGTTGGCTGGGATTGTGTTGGTAACAGTATTTCCTATCTCAGGCTCTTAATTAAATTCGGTGCTGGCTCCGACACAATATAACTTTTCTACTGACTACAAGATTACGGATGCAAGCTTGTTCCTCGCATAATACAGGAAGATGCTATACTATGACTAATAAAGCCTTAGGCGAAGAGCTAGTGTCAAATGTTCATATTCCATGTGAGAATGTTTTGGTAGAATTATCGGTGTAGCGATGATCATATGTTCCAATATTACAACGATAAAGAGTTCCGAGGGAATGGTGCCATAATACGCCGGATATCAGTAGATGGCTTATCTTAATTCCTTTGCTTCCTTCCGCACACTTTTACGTACAACACGGAAGCATGGAAAACAATTTATTGGTATGGTTTTGTAAACTAAAATCTGCAACAACGGATAAACATAAATGCTTTTTTTCCCATGGGGACACTTTTTCGATCCTCAAATACTCCTATTGCTTGATCCACGTTCATTATAAAATATCTGGTTACAACATCAGAACGTTTCAAAACAATAACAAATATCTAACTTCAATTTGCGCTAGTGTAAACGTAGCTACAAAATGCAAAATGATTTCGTGAAATGTATTCATTTCCCATGGCACTCTCACAAAATAAAAGTGCGAACATGATGTATTTGAAAAATGGCCCCTTCGGGATGATCTCCTATACATTTCCGGATGAATGAAATTAGGACAAAAATATATTGAAACGTGAGTATGAAACCATTGAAAAACTGTTTGCTTTTATGAATTATGAAAAACGAATATTACCCAAATATGACCCAATTGAAAACTCGTGTATATATAATTTATACAAATAAATCCAACTGAATTTTATTTCTCTTTTTTGTTATAATAAAAGTATAACCCAATTACATCTGTGTTAATATCGTCGCTAGCTCCCGGCCTATCCCTATTTGTTTATTTTTGCGTCAATTTGATTTATTTCTGCTGATAAAGGAATGAAGGAAAAACAGAGTGAATAAAATGCTTCTCATGACGAATAATATATAAGAATTGACTTTGGGGGATGGGTTCATGGGGAATCACAACCATTGTCTAGGATTATTCAATATTGTAGGTATTGTTGTAGTGTTAGTATTGAATCCTTGCAGGTCCTTTATTGAAGACGTCTGAAAAGGTTGAATAACGAAGCGTATGCGATGACGTCAGCGAGAACAAAATGTGGCTGTCAGTCGCCGCTGACGTCAGCGTGGCAGTATAGTGGTCTAAAACACACAATACATAGGTACTCTTACGCGACCGACCGTGCGCGACCGACCGTCAGCGTGACAAGAATTCAGGCCTAACAATGGTTTATTTTATTGGTAACCTATTCAGATAATAGCAGTGATAGCCTAGTGGTGTGACCGTGCACGCCGGACTGTTCGAACCCAAGACACGCACTTTTGGCAATTATTAGTGTGTACATTAATTGTTAAACAAATAAATGAAAACATAAATATTTTAATGACAAAACGGCAATTAGACAAATAAATAAAGCTGTGTTAGTCTGTTGCTAGGTAAATATAAAAAGAAAATATATTAATGAACTACTAGATTTTGTGTACATATTTAAAGGACATCCTCACATTGAACCAGGTCCCACTTTAGACTGAGTGGTTCAAATGCAAATCGCGTTAGTCTGTTTCAAGCACTGTCTAATGGCACATGAATATTTAAGAACGTACAAAAATAAACAGAAAAACATGAGTAAAGTTATAAATTATGAAACTTAAAAATTACATCCGAAAATCTTTAGAATTAATCATCTGGTTAGTGTTTTCCCAACTACGGGCTCTCTAGTAAATTGATCCCGCTCATGTGGGTCCCGCGGGATCAGTTTACTATTTAGTAGCAGTATCAGGTGTGGTAGTTAGTTTTTTTATATTATTATTTTATGTCATTTTCTTTTAGTAGTGGGGACTTTTTAGGAGTTTAGTAGTCGACTTCCAGTCTCACCGGATGCAGCTAAGCACCAATATTTTACAGGAAGTGTCTGCATATCTGACCTCCATAACCTAATTACTGGCTGATACAATAACCGTTGGTAAGACTGGTTGTCAGACTTTCGGGAAATGAGGGGGTTTCGATACTGACTGTCAAAATTTACAAACGACAGCCGGGACCTACGGTTTCACGTGATTTCCGAGGCACAAAGAAGCTTGATATGTGATGGATGTTGGTAGCCCATCCACACACCGATCTTGGCAGGTGCTGCTTAACCTTGAAGTCGATCCGTGCGCTGTTTTTATTTAGCCACAGACTCTTCTATAAAAAACAAGGAATTAATTGTTGAATAAACATTTTATCGGAGAGAACTTTTGACAAATGGTAACAACTTTCATAGAAGTTTTAGAACTTTCAGTATATCGGTCATAGCATTATATTCAATGAGCTGAGCAATATATTTACAACACATTACGAAAGACCTACATATATCAATTTATATTTCCATGGGAATCGTAACTTGGGAAGAAGTTACTCTCGTTACGAGTTGCAAACTCGATTTGATAAGAGAACTCGGACACTGCTTGTGAAGTATAATGCGGAATTTTGTCAGAATATTTCTAAGATCAAAATAATAATAATAATTTTCGTCCCACCCGTGCATATCTCTTCAGTAGTCCCGCGATCATGATGCTTGCAACAGCGTTGAAATATCTGGAGCTCATAGAATCGACAGAAAATCATGGATATTATCCCGTTAGTACTTCAAGTGAAGTCCATATTTATATTAAAATAACGTTTAGGCAGAAGTGTACCGAATAGTTCACCCACATTTCGCAAATTAAAGTCCCATGTAATTGCGGGTGCGCCTATTGACACCAATTGGGTCCAAATCTAGACTACGTGGCTGTTACTGATAAATTCCTGATAGAAAAACCCAATAACACTTTGCTCGACCCGAATATCGAACCTAAGACCGCATGTCAGCAGTCACGTTTGACCACTCGACCAACGAGGCAGTTTTATATAATACTAGCAGACGTCACGCGGTTTCACCCGCGTAGTTTCCGTTCCCGTGGGAGTACGGAGATAAAATATAGCCTATGTTACTCAGGGTGAATGCAGGTTTTCAATGGTAAAAGAATTAAAATTATGAAAATCGGCACAGTAGTTTTTGAGTTTATTCATTACAAACATACACACAAAAATAAAAATAAATCTCTTTATAATGTTAGTGTAGAAGTGGGAAATTGCTGTACTAGCTGAAAAAGCACAAAAACAAAAGAAAATCAAATTAATCTAATTGGGGGCGTCGGCCACAGGTGCCTCGACCACTGGGGCCTAAGCCACGGACCCAAATTAACAGTTTGTTATTATGGCTGATCGGATTTCTATGAACACAAAAATATATAAATAAATATAAATATCGCTGGACATTACATACAGTGCCATCTAGTGTCAAACTAAGCAAGGCTTGCGTCGTGGACACCAGATAGTTGATATACTACTTAAATACTTTTTGTTTGTAAATACATACGTATTATATTATACAATTATAAAAGAGCTTGACAGTACAGTACCCATGGGATAGTAACAAACTTTCACGCGGATAAAACTAATAATAGTTAGACGGAAGAAAACCGAAAACCTACTAAATCGATACAGCACAGCACTACGTGAGGACGCTATGTGGGACATCACTAATCTTTCTCTCTTGAAGTTTCGACGATTTCGCGGCATAAGTGTCTCGAGTATGTGGAGGTCGGACAGGCAGTCGCTCCATGTAAAACACTGGTATTCAGCTGCATCGGGTTGGACTGGAAGGCTAGGCAGATGATAACCTAATTAATTTGTTTATAAAAACTTATATAAAATTATAAAGCTGAAGAGTTTGTTTGTTTGAACGCCCTAATCTCTGGAACTACTTGGTTGTAATTGAAAAAATATTTTTGTGTTGGATCTTCCATTTAACGAGGAAGGTTATAGACTGCGAGTTCTGACGTCAGGAGCCCCCGGGACCGCCCAAACTAACGAATGAGTTTTGATGCGTTTTGTCTTTGTCAATTATTCATTGATTTACAAAAACAAAAATACGTGCCTATTAATTTCCAATACTCTAACTGGCGGACTAAATAGATTTGCAAGTTTTGATACTGTCGTCATTCCTATTATACATGTGTATATGTCACCGTAAAATTGTCAAATACGTTATATTGTAATATCACTAGCGATATTTTAAAGTCTCGAATTATTGTCAAATGAACATACTGCTTACAATAAAACGCATTATTTTTCGTGAAATGCATGCGATGGTAGTCAACTCACGCGGTGCGGAGAGAAGGAGGGGTCCTCCTTGCCCAGTGGTACCACTCTCATGAAAAGATACTGTACCATTCCTGAGAAATATGGATTAATATAACCTAACCTTAAAACACTTTATATTCCCCTAAAATGCGTAGTCGACGGAGCCCCGCTTCGCGGGGCCCCTATTTCCGAGTGCAGGATTTAAAGGAACCTAACTAACCTAACGGGGGGGTGCCCCAAGTCCCGTTTATGGGGGCAAGAGATACTTCCGTATGTTCAGTTGACAATAATTCGAGACTTTACAATATCGCTAGAGAGATACACGTTATATTGTAATATAACGTATTTGACAATTTTACGGTGACATATACAACGTGTAACGATCGCTAAATGCGCAAAACCTGAAAATAGTTTTATCAGAATCGCGAGGAGAAACAATTTAACCACTTTTTAATACAGGTCACATTTTCCTAAAAATCTTCATTAAAAATGTTGCATTGTGTTTATTAATAGGTCAAGCCATCACGTGCGCAAACTCGCCTAAATAGGTAAACAAAAAAACTCATTTTTTTGTCGTACAACTTAAATTTTCTCATACGTGGGGTTGACCTGGTGAAGGTTGCGGGATTCCGGTGGATGCGAGTCGCAAGGGACCGGTCAATGTGGCGACACTTGGGGGAGGCCTATGTCCAGCAGTGGACGTCTTTCGGCTGAAATGATGATGATGATGATGATGATGATACGTGGGATAATAAAGTTCTTGCCAGTAAAACTAAAACAGCACATAAATTCAGCCTTTAATTTTATTTTATTTTTTTATCTCAGAATTAGGTCAATTGAATTATAAATCATTTGGGGTGTCTAAGGTTGCGCAGGTTACACGTTGTATTGTTAGTTACTAGGCCTACCGAGTACCTAAGTAACCTTTTCTTAACTTAAAGCAAACTAAAGTATTATAATTATTCATTCTAAACTGTCTAGAAGCCGATTAATCAAATACGAATCAGTAAATCTCAAAATCGGATTAATCAGAATCAAATATCTAACTTTACTACCTAACTGTAAGTCTACGAACGTAAAACTTTGTTTAACTTCAGCTGTTCAACAACCACTTTTCAGCCTAGAATTTCTACGGTTATGTTTTATATTCATGTAGGTTAGCTAATTTCGAGTTATCAAGCATAAAAATTCTGATTTTTCTTTTTCTTTTCATTTTATTCTTCCTGCATCTTACTAACATGGACTTTAAGAAAGATGTAATACTCCCAACATCCTAGAGGCCTTGGTGCCTGACACTTTTTTAATATATATTTATTAATAGAATGCAGAAACAGTAAAAGACAAGTTGTTACGGACAAAATTTTTTTTTCGATTATTCATAATTCTCAAATTATTTTTATATTTTCGTAATATTCTAAGAAAAAAATAAAAAATCATCCACTGATCTAGAAAACAGGGTCCAAGCTACCGGTGGTTAGGTCCCCAGGGAGAGGAACTTTCAACATGCGGGTCGTATCAAAGAGTACCTATTACCTTCTGAATCAGGACCATGATACAACCGCCTAACGAGAACCTCTCGAGACATGTTCATCGAGACTATTGGTTTAATTATTTTATAAAATTTTAGAAAGCTACAGCTTAAATACACGCTACGCTGTGCCTCCATACTAAAGTACTAATATATATTGTTCTATAATAATAATGTTATACCAAATGATTTAAAAATAGTAACCATGGAGTTTCTTGCCGGTTCTCCTCCATGGAAACGACCAACGCGACCCGTGCACCTTTTTTGACATTTTATAAGTGCCTATCTAGGCCTATGTAAAAACATTTTGTTTTTTTTTTATTCATTCGAGTAGTCAATAGCAATATGCAGAGGAATCCCAAGTCTTCAGTTATATTAACTTGAGGTTGAAATATCTGTAAGTAGAATAGAATAGAATAATCATTTATTCGTTAATGGACAGCACAACACAATAGAGCAGTACATACATATATACATTTAACAACAAACAGCTTAACAATTTATTAAAACAGCTCAACTGCGCTGAGCATGCCCATAATGAAAGGGTAGCCAACTCAGCATATGCTGGGTGTAAAACACTCAGCGCTGGTTTTCAGTAGGCCCCCCGCAGTGACACACGGATGAGGGTAGTAGATACGAGTAGTAAATAAATAATGTTATTCTATTAAATGGGCATTTCTAAGTGTGTAATAAATAAATAATATTCAATAAATATTTTTGTAACAGAGGAAAACATAATTATATTAGTAATAATAGAACACGAGGATACCTGCTAAATAAATAAGTACTTATCCGAAAACGAAACACAGTTTATTGACATTACGCACTTCGAGCCGGCCGAAGCCGCATCGACCTACGCATTTTTAAATTGCAATACCGCAATGACATTTCAGTGAGAGTGAGACTACTGCCTAGTTTATTGAGCTAAATAAAACAAAACAAATGCTTCGTCGTGTCGTAAGTGTCGTTGCCACAATTTGTCCGTACCAGTATTACATAAGTACCCAAATATTAAAACATTTTTTCTGAACTGGAGATCGAACCCCACGTTCAGCAGTTTAGTACCATTCATCATATGAAATAGGGCTTAAAAATGTATTTCTAAAAATATAATGAACGTTCCAATAACTCTGACACGACAATCCAATAAAACAGCAGAAAGTATCCAAATATTATTATTACGAATATCTACAATATCCTTCACAGTTCAAATATTATTTACTTTTGCGAACTTACGTACCCTTCGCTGATAGGGGTCCTACAGACATGTTCGGGTCACAATGACGGATGGAAACTGTTCGTCATTTTTGTTGTTTTTCAAGGCCGCCTCAAATCAATTTCTATTATACAACACCGCGATTAAACTAACATACAGAGGGGCCCAAGTCTGCTATTATCATAAATTCGTCATTCCAACACCATACCGTTCTCATCACAATGTCATTTTGCTAAAAGTTCGTAATCTGCTAAATTCAATATGGTCGATCACCGGTCGGTCAATGGTCTCGTAATAGAATTGTGTTATAATGACATTGTCATATTGCCATTATTATAAAATTAGATATTATTTAATAGCTTTATAAGCAATCTGAATTAGCAAGAAGAACAGCTTGCTGCAGCACCAGTCATTAATTTGTCATTATATTCGAGATTAGCATTCTATGCCATTTCTTTCAATTGAGTGTCAGTGGAAAATGGAAAATCACAATGAAGCCATTATAAAGGGTATAAAACACCTCTTCACGAAGCCGAGAGGCGCTAATTTTCTCCATCATTGCGATAACTTTTTTGTTCTACACCATACATGGAAACCTTCTAGTTACGGAGATATGGGGGGTAAAAGTGACAAATTTTTGACAAGTATTTTTTTAAATACAAGTTTTTTTTGTATGATATTGACTTTTGACACCTCTACGACCCCCGTACTATTCAATCCATCCATCAGCACAATGTTTTAAGTGCGTAACATTGAGTTCTACCACAAAAAAAGTGGTTTCCCAGCAATAATTTTCGCGTAAAGTTTGATGTACAGAATGCTTGGTTAACGGCTTTGTGATGAGGTGGTTTACACCCTGTATTAGTAGATTACCAAACTTATCAAAATCGGCAATTATGAAATCAATGATAGACCATCTTGACACTATTGTAATAGCAGACTTGAGGCCCTGGGCTCAAGTTTAAATAAGTCATAACATCGACACGAAGGAAGAAGACCTTACTTACTCCTCCACTGTCATTTTTCTGGTTAATATCGCTGACACAAGATAGCTAAATTGTATCTTCGGGACTTTGACTGACTAAAGAGCAGTGGTGGTCCAGAGGTGGTGGCCCAGAGGTGGCGGCCCCGACTTAGGAGCAGTAAGTCGTGGGTCCTAACCCGAGCATTATTTTATATAATTTATTTCATCGCCACTGCTCTCAAAACGGTGAAGGAAAACATCGTGAGGAAACAAAAATGACATATTATGACATCTACCAATCCGCACTGGGCCCGCGTGGTGGATTATAGCCCATTCCTTCTCGTAGAGAGAACATTACAGGTAGTGGGAACATTACAGACTGATGATGTTTATGATGATGACTTTGACTTAAACACCACGTCTCTGTTGATTCTGAATTTCAGGAGTTGCAATGGTTGGAATAATGAAGCGGTCTTGTCTACTTTTACATTCGGTTTACCCGCCCGGCTGTGCCGACACAATATGTCGAACCGAACATGATGTGTGTAGCACCTCTTACAGTTATGAGAGACCTGTGACGTCATCATTTGGCAGCCATTTTGTCGCCGAGAGTAACTCAACGTGTTTAACCAACTTTGACGAATTTCAGGTCCCGTCTACCGTACGATGGGTTAGATAGCAAGTTTCAAGTATTTTCAGGGAAAATTGGGCTTTGTAAAATGTTGGCAGAATGTACTTAAGTATGATTTTCTTTATCTTAGTTGGATTTTAGCTAGAATTTTAATGAAAGTTATATGTTTCTGCTCTGAAGGCTTATTTAAATGGGCTTAAGTGCCCTAGCAGTAATCGTAGGTTACAGAATCTCAAGACTTTAAGCTCTAATCCTGAAATTTATGAAACCACTTATAATTATAGTCTACACCACTCTTAAAGTAACATAGCTACAAGTTAGACTGGAAGCCGACGCCTATTTGAGAAAAAGCTAGAAGATGATAAGAGAGATTTAATGCCGATGGTGACTATTCATCTAATACATTTAACTGAGCTGTTCTTGTATAAATAATCGGTATCTCGGAAACGGCTACGACGATTTTCATGAAATTTAGTATGCAGGGGGTTTCGGGGGCCGGGGCTGAGGGACTGTTCAAAAAGAGAAACCGTGGCCCCGCACATAAAGGGCGAGGAAGGAACATGGATGGGTTTAGGTCAGTAAAAGTTTGACACTCACTCCCGCTCCGCCCAGAGTAGGAGAAGTCATTTGATGATTTCCTATCCGAAAAACATATATAGGGGTATCGGGGGCGATAAAGGATATAATATCTAGGTTTCATTTTTAGAAAACATCGTTTAGCAATAAAAGAAACCGGCCAAGAGCGAGTCGGACTCGCGCACCGAGGGCTCCGTATAAACTTTTTAAAAAACAACTTTGCTTTTCGATCCCATTAAACGGTCATAGCATCGACCGTAAATAATTAGTTTTCTATACTAAAATCGCTTTTTTTATTACTAAACTACTAGAGGCAAAACCAACTATATTTTTTGCTTTTTTTCATTTTATACCATTGGATAGAGAATTAAATACCGATCCGAATTGTATATTAAAGTAAAAAACTGCAAAAAATCGAGACAGTTGGTTTTGCCTCTAACCCGGCGATATTATCAGTATCGGTTTTCAGATTTTTCTCAATACATGTGCTGTAAAACATTGCTTATCGCCAAATTTCGTGGTTCTGGTCAACGGCCACTACTGTATAGGTTTTCAACCTATAGGGTATTTCCGGTTTACCTAGAATTGACAATTTTGGTCAAAAGCGCGGTCTTTATCTTCATTTCTGCTTTGATCACGCAAAGAAACTCTGACGTAAATTTTGAAATAAAGCAACATGCTAGGTCCACCCGTTCCTGAGAAAATCGGTGGTGACAGACAGACAGACAGACGGACAGACGGACAAGAAAATGATCTTACAAGGGTTCCTTTTTTTGCTTATTGAGTTATGGAACTTTAAAAAACCGAAAAAAACTACCCATTATACAACCAAACTGTTAACCAATAAACATGCAACCAACAAATAAAATCTCACAGTCATTCCATCAGATTTCTGCGATTGAATACACCAAAAAACCGGCAAAATGTTTTATAAATCAAAGATCAAACAACTCAACCACTTGAAAAAAATCTCAATACCTATTTCCCTGTAGGTACTTATTGGAAACAATATTGGAATTCCTACAATATCCGCTCTCCACTTTTCTGGGCCACCTGTCGCGAAAGGCGGACTCCTAAAAAAGTAACTTCGAAATATCTAATAACTTCTGACTTTGTCAGGAAGAACGCGGTCAAACGAAAAAGTCTATTTCCATAAAAAACGGCCTAGTCAGAGTTGGACTCGCGCGAGGGGTTCTGTATCTACCATTTATTTGAAAGTACATGCTTTTTACAGTTCTACTAGTAAGACTTTTTTAGGTATTGCCATTTAAGGCGCTACCCCGAGCTAAGTGGCGCCCTCATTGAATAAAAAATCGTAGCATAGCATAGAAAACAAAAATAAAAAAATTGAATCTTGGAGTTTGTTACAAAGAGGATAAAGTATTTTTACGTTGTTAAAACAGGACTCAAAATGTTTAGTATCCAAAGTAGATGGCAAAAGTACCAAAAGCGGCCGTTTTTGACAGTTTTGCCATCTAATTTGGATAAAAGATAAAAAAATGAAGATGAAGATCCTGTCTACAATGGCGACCCCCTTTAATTTTAAACTTTATTCTTTTTTTATTCTATGTTGTTACAGCGACTATAATATAACACACTTTGTGTAATTTGACGTAAGGCCTGTGATGCAGCATTTTTGACATTCAAAAGGTGCCGTAATGGTCTAATTGAAATAAATGCTTTGAGTTTGATGCGGAGGAATAAGAAAAACGTCGTGAAGAAAGGATTTGAGTATGAATGTAGACGGGTATAAGAGTAGAGGAAGACTGTGTGAAGGGTTATATCGTTATCGTTAAAAAGAGGTGACTTCAAATATGACGAGTAGTAGAGAAGTATGGAGAGACATGCTCTCGTTGCTCTGTGAAAATTATGACTCGTTTTAACTACTACAGACATAAACAGACAGCAGACGGAACCCTAAAAAAATTTAGAGTACTAAAAATATTCTATTGTTCACCGAAGTGCTGAACGCTTACTTTTTTTAAAACCACGACAAACAACGTTGTAACGAGTATCGATATTAAACACCGAAACGATGTTGTTTCTCGATTATTCATCCTTGAGCGAACAATCGATTATGGGCGATGATGGATTTATCCCCAAAGCCTTGATTTTAGCTTACCTACGCCTGGCGTTTTAAGAAAATGTTTTCAGGAGCTTAAAACTTCATGCTTTATAAATGAGGTCATGTTATTTTTCCCGAAAGTATTTTCGTAAATGGAAAAGTACATCAAAATATTTGCTACTTATTAACTGTTTCGGTGGTCTAGTGATCGCAAGCGTTACTGCTTAGAATGAGATCCTAGGTTGGATTACCGGGTCGGGATTTTTTTTTCTACCAGGAATTTATCAGTAGCAAACTGGAGTTTAAAGTTCGTGCCTAGTTGACAGCAATTGGCTCTTCCTTTATAACATGGGACTTAAGACGACTACATGAGCTAAAAGAGAGTTTTATAATGACTAAAAGTATATGATTCACTGCAATAAACAAAACCAGAAAAATATAATTATGATATTCTTCAGGGTATATGATAGTGTTTTGAAAACATCTCTAAAAATTTCTTTCAACCAAAAAAAAACATACTAAAATACATGCGATCATTCTGATATTTTGGCAAATAATTTTACAAGCAATATATTAGCATTATAGTGTTTTAGTTTTTTAGCCCAATCAATAGATTTTTTGTAAATCGATCGAAACCACTCATTTTGCACTATTTGGCCCGCATTGACTGACGTAACAATCACTTTGTAGCGTAAGCTGATTAGAACTTTATTCTAACAGCATTTCAAACGAAGTTTGAAGCACCACAAATAGAGTTGCTAATTTAGCTTATCTAGTCGCCTTAAAACATAACTGGCGGAATGTAATTGTACTATAGCACACTTCTTCCAAACTCTTCGCGGCTCAAAGCGTGCAAACTGCGTTCAAACGGCGTTCAAAAGTTTTCGTGCCAGTATTCCATAGCAATTATGACACTAACAGCTCTTGAACTCGATTCAGATGTGCTGACCGTATTCAGTTACACTAGTGAAATTCGTTCTTATTATCTGAAAAGCCAGCTCGCACAACAGCGCGCCGTGATTTTTAATGGACTGTTAATTTCACGAGCGACTGACGACGATTTACCACGATACCATATCGAGGGAAACACACTCAAATAATTACACATACGTTATTGTGAAAAATGGATCCAGTTATTTATTGGGCCGTTAGGTATTTATTGTGCTTATATTGTGTTTTTAGTGCTGTATTATATAGGTCTGTAATTCATTCTTTTCAAGCAAGATCGCAGACGTTTAACGCCCGATTTATAGTTAAATTATCACGTCTAAACTAAAGCCAGATTTAGACAAAGCCAGTAACGCTGGCGCCAGTCCTTATACAAGCCAGCACTGGCTTGGCCCGGCCGTGGTGTTTAGACGAGGCCCATGAATTTAATTAATTCCTGGATCTTTACTGTGGTGTGCACGCGTTTTGCTATACGGATAAGCACCAGCGACATGCGCGATGCGTCTACACGCGTCCTCACGCTGGGAGGTCACTGGCTTAAGGCGCTACCCCAGGCAAAATTAGCAACTCTATTTGTGGTGATTCAAACTTTGTTTGAAATACTATTAGAATAAAGTTCTAATCAGCTTGCACTACAAAGTGGTTTTTACGTCAGTCACTGCGGGTCGAATAGTGCGAAATTAGTGATTTTTATTCTTTATAAAATCAAATTTCCGTCTATTGAAAAAAAAAAAACTAGCATTATGTTCATTATTAAATTGTCTATCCATTAGTATAAGAAGCAAATCAAAATAATGTTAACTTTACGAGAAGAAGCATGTTATAAATATTTTTTTCTCATTTTTGTGGTTTCATCGTGAGGGGATTTATTACACATTATGAGACTTAAAATAAAAAATAAAACTACCACTTTGCAGTCTAAGAATATGTAGAAATTTAATGTATTTTTATTACTTGGTATTTCTTTTGGATAAAGAGGAGTTGGCTCCAAAAATCTGCACAAAAAACGGCTTTTGCTTGGGGTAGCGCCTTAAATAATAAGCCGGCGTTCTTTTCAAGCAGCCAGGGCTGGCTTGTCTTAAAAAAACTGTTTATACGAGGCTAATACCAAACTCCACGCTAGCTAGTTATGGATACACCTCGCCCGTCTGCTCTAGATTAAGTACATGTAATGTCTATCTTGCAAACTCAGCGGTCTACGCTCGCCGCATGAGCCTGTACGCTTTGAATTCAGAATAAAATTCGCCTCCAAATCGGCAGTACGTGTTCTCATTTTTATCCTCAGTAAAAATCCTGAGTAGTTTAGTATATTGTTAAAAGGGGTTTCTGACGCTCCACAACAAAAGTGGCGCAGCCGATAGGATTTCCTCCTTGCCGTAGTTTCGCGTTTTTCCGTCGTCCAAATTCGACCAGGCGTAAACCTGCGAAAGCAGAGGAAATCCTCGAACCAAATAAATATTCTTTTCGTGAAGTGCAGAAATCTTCGAGTATGGGAGTCGCGGGTGGTACTGGTTGGTGAGTAAACCTTTTCGCCAATCCTATGTTCCCCTATTCCTCCTTTATTTTTCATAAGTTTTAAATGTTATTTTCGAGATCAAATCTTGCTCATTATAACAGTGTTTAGTCTAGTTGATAACTCTGTATCAAATTATATGGTCTTATCTCTGTTCAATTCACAGAACATAAAACATAGAGTAGTGTTAATGCTAGAGAGTTCACATTTTAATATAATGTTCTAAGTCTTGAAATTTTTTATTGAATTAAATAAACTGAATTAATTATTAATTCTATGAAAAGTAGTAATATAAGTATTTTTAAGGAAAAACTGTTTTTTCAAATTCTTCTTAACAAGTTTTATAAATTTTATTTTCTAAATGTATCCAGTATTCCCGATTATAATAGTGCTTTAATTATGTTCATTGTATTTTAGGTGTGTGTGCGAATTTTAATAAAATTGTTTTAAAGCGAGCTGCTACCTCTGATCAATTCATTACTCTATAGTCATGACGACGCCCACGCCCACAATAGTCGCAGTTGCACCAATACCAAACGAAATTGTAAACTTAATCCCACTGTTTAACGGTGACAAAAGACAGTTAAACCTTTATTTGAGAAAATGTCAGTACGTAGTTGATCGATATAAGGGCAGTGTGGAACAAAATCTTTATGTTTTTAATGTTTTAACAAGTAGATTGAAAGAGGACGCAGCTGCGCTCTTATCGGAGCGTGAAGATATTGTTACATGGTCGGCATTCAAAGAATTGCTGATTCAACATTTTGGAGACCCACGTAGTGAAGCGTGTATTAATATTGAATTAGAATCGTTAAAAATTAAGTCCGGTGAAAACTTTTTAGACTTTTGTAATAGAATCCAAAATGTTCGCTCGTTATTAATGTCGAAGGTGAATACAATTGATGATATGGAATTAAGACGTGCTAAGGCAATTATTTACAACAATACGGCTCTAAATGTATTTTTGTACAACCTTCCTGAAAATATGGTGCGTATCGTTAGGCTTAAATCGCCTACAACCTTAGAAGCAGCTTTGAGTATCGTACTTGAAGAAGTCAATTTCTTAGATCAATATAATATGCGTAACCGCATTCATGGTAATAGTCAAATTTTGGGATCAACTTCAAGGTCATCGGTAACCCAACCAGACGCGAGCAAACCTACCGTACCTTTTCAGCCTACACAAATTAAGATACCTCAAACGGGTCAAGGTCAATTATTTAAGCCAGTATTCGAGTATCGTCCCCAAGCGGGTTTGCAACCGTTTGGTTATAGGCCAGTTCAACAGTTTGGTTATAGACCACCACAACCGTTTGGCTATAGGCCACCTCAACCATTTGGCCATAAGCCACCTCAAACGTTTGGCTATAGGCCACCTCAACCGTTTGGCTATAGGCCACCTCAACCGTTTGGTTATAGACCACCCCTACAGTTCGGCTACAAACCACCGCAACAGACAGCATCAAATCTTCCCCAGGTATTAAAACCCCAAAATCAAGACAGTGACGTATCCAGGAGAACAGCCCAACCTAAGCAGCAACACGGCTTTAATTTAAATGAGCTCACTATGAACGATTACGTATATGAAAACGATCCATATTATGACGAATTTTACTCGTACTATTATAATCTAACAAATGACTATGACTACTCAAACGACATTAACTATTATTATGGCTACGAAGGTTGCGTGAATGATTCTAAAGTACCTGATGAAAAATTAGAACCAACAAATGACAGTAATAAAGCGGGTTTTCAGGAAAAAGCCTCGTTGAACGACAAGAAGTCTTAGAACTAAATTGCGATCCAAATTTAAAACTTCCCTACATTTACTTAGAAGAAATAGACGCAAGAATGATGATTGACACTGGTAGCATGAGGTCATTCATTAGTCCTCGAAAGGCTTATGAATTTTTCCGTGATTTTATTAGAAAAGAACATTTTCAAGTGGTAAGCACCCATGCTTCGAGTATACACGATGAAGTAATGGAAATTCCTCCGTTACCCTCTTTTGTAACTAACACTTGGCATAAATTTTATTTGTATGACGTTGACGCACGATATGACGGACTTATTGGTCATTACCTTTACTACAATTAAACGCAGTAATTGATTTAAAAAACCAAGTATTAACAACTGACACTACTTGTATTCCAATAATTAATAATAACTTAAATTATGTTATTGATGTACCGTCACGAACAGAACAACGAGTTAAGTTACCTGTCAATCAATATTCGAACGAAGCAATTCTTGATTTTCAAGAATTTGAGAATGGTCTGCGTATGCCTAGTGCTATAGTAAATTGCGTAAATGGATACGCATACACAGTCATCCAAAATAGTTCAGATAGTCCAAAACGATTAAATATACAACAACCCTTTACAGTGACCAAATATGAGAATAATGAATGTAATATAAATTTTACTAAAAACAATACTGACATAGAGATAGACAAGTTACTTGAAGACAATTTGAGGAAACTCAGACTAGACCATACCAACGAGGAAGAACATGAAAAGATTTATAGACTTTGCGAGGAGTTCAAAGACATATTTTACTGTGACCAAATCCCCTTGACATTCACTAATTCGGTAAAACATCACATAAGGACTAAAAATGAAGATCCTATATATGTGAAACCGTATAGACAGGCTCCGTTTGTTCAAAACGAAAGTAACAGACAAGTTGACCAATTAATAAAAGACAATGTAATACAAGAGTCCCATTCTCCTTGGAATGCTCCTGTCCACCTGGTGCCTAAGAAGATGGACGCATCTGGTGAAATTAAATATAGGATGGTTATTGACTTTAGACGACTTAACGAAATTACTATTGATGACAGATACCCCCTACCAAACATTCATGACCTTTTTGACAAGTTAGGAAAGAGCACTTATTATACTACGCTTGATTTAGCCAGTGGATATCATCAGATAGAGTTAGACGAAAGGGACAGGCAGAAGACAGCTTTTTCTACGCAAAACGGTCATTTTGAGTTCCTCAGAATGCCGTTTGGTTTAAAAACCGCGCCAGCCACATTCCAAAGGACAATGGATAACGTGTTACGTGGATTGCAAGGACTACACTGTATGGTATACTTAGATGACATTATAGTTTATGGAAATAGCCTTGATAATATGATACAGAATTTACGGACTGTTTTTGACAGAATCAGGGCCACTAATATGAAAATTCAACTAGATAAATCAGAGTTTCTACGCAAAGAAGTACTTTACCTAGGACACACAATTACCAAAGAAGGACTAAAACCTAATGACGACAAAATTACGGCTGTACTTAACTATCCCCTACCAAAAACCACGACTGAGATTAAAAGTTTTCTTGGACTAGTAGGATACTACCGACGTTTCATCAAGGACTTTGCAAAAATTACACAACCATTGACAACTTGTTTGAAAAAACGAAACAAAATTATAATCGACCAGAAATACATTAAATACAATGTATTTCTGGTCGTAAAGAACTTTTGACACACGCCCCTCTTTTACAATACCCCGACTATGACAAGCCCTTCATTCTTACGACTGATGCGTCAAACATAGCTCTGGGTGCAGTTTTGTCACAAGGACAAATTGGAAGTGACAAACCTATTGCTTACGCTAGTCGCACTCTTAGCGACTCTGAATCACGTTATAGTACAATCGAGCGGGAATTGCTTGCTATAATTTGGGCAGTAAAACATTTCAGACCATACTTATATGGTCGAAAGTTTTACATATACACGGACCACCGTCCTTTAGTATGGCTCCGATCTCTGAAAGATCCAAGTAGTAAACTTACACGTTGGCGACTCCGTTTGCAAGACTATGACTTTGAATTGATTTACAAAAATGGCAAACAAAACACTAATGCCGATGCCTTTTCCAGAATTAAAATTAATGCTTTAGACTCTGACGATGATAACGAATCACTAGCAGTTAACGTTGATGAAGAAGGGACAAAATACCTAGATCGAGTAGCTACAGAAAGGTACACGGTTAAAAAGAAAAGACAACGCAGCAATTCATCAACTATAACAATATCTGACACAAGTAGAACAGCGACTGCTAGTTCTATAGAGTTTCCCGACGAAATAATTAATAAACACCCTGTTCCGTTAGGAAATAGTAAATCGGATACAATTCATTCAGCTTTAAACGAGTCCACTGGAATACCAATTTTACACGAAGCAATAGACACCAAACCAAATCAAATTTTAGTGTTCTCATGGCTCAAAAATGAAATGCAAGTGAAGGACCTTTCGCGTGCCAAACAGAAAGTATTAGAAGTTTTCTTACCAATAGATAATCCAGAATTGATAAAAGAATTTTTGAAACAATACATTAAACCAAAATTTAAATACTTCATTTTTTTTGAAGAAAATGAACATCGCAAATTATTCGGTAATATAATAATTCAGCTTTTTAAGAAAGATTTGATCAATTTTTATGAATGCACAGAACGAGTAATTTATGTAGAAGATGAAGGAGAACAGAGAGCTATAATAGCTAAGCATCATGAAGGACACACCTGCCATCGCGGCATCAAAGAGACATTAGTTAGGCTTCATAGGAATTATTATTGGGATAGAATGCAGGAGACAGTAGCGGCAGTTATAAATACTTGCGAGGCATGCCACAAAATGAAATATGATAGAAAGCCTATTAAACCTACCCTACAGCTGACACAAACACAGAATGCTCCGTTTCAGGAATTATTTATAGATCTCTTTAGTATTGAAGGTAAAACTTATCTAACCCTTATAGATGCCTTTAGTAAACTAGGTCAGGCTATCGAAATTCAGAACAAATCTACCCCAGAAGTTGTCCGTGCTCTAATGAAGTATTTTTCATATTACGGCGTTCCTAAAAGGATAAGTTCCGACCCAGGTTCTGAGTTCAATAACGAGTTGATGAAGGAATTTTTAAACTTACATAAGGTTGAACTTCACATTGGCACACCCAATAACCCCAATTCAATGGGTTTGATAGAACGATTTCATTCTACTATAATTTAAATATACAGATTGGCGAAGTACGAAAAACGATGTACCGATGCGGCATCAGTAATGACGTACTCAGTTATGGCATATAATCATTCCATTCACTCTGTTACCGAACTCACTCCATTCGAAGTTGTTTTCGGACATACCGATACAAATAACCCGTTTAGTATAGAGTTAGAAAAGCAATATTTTCAAAAAATGGTCAAGGATCATGCAAAACGAATCAGAGTCATGTACACACATTTGACAGATAGAATGGTAGCAATCAAAGAAAAACGCAGAGTAAGAAAGGGTGATGAAGTCGAAATTGAGTTTAATAAAGGCGAGATTATTTTTGCGAAAGACGTGAACAAGCGTAAAAGTAAAGACAAACCAAGATACGTAAAAGCAAAAGTTATAGGTCGGGCTGAAAGAAATATCTTACCAATTCAAATAGGAGAAAGAATCACTAAAACCCCTATTAAAAATGTAAAACGCCCTCCGCAGGTGGTGTGGCATCCTGTCGGTAGTGGTGCCCTCGCTGGCCCTTCATCTGCAAAATCTTGAAGGAAACCCAGGTATATTCCCGGTAAAAGAAGGTCTGGCACACATTCAAACTGATCACTGGACTATAATTAAGCTCATTAGTTTAGATAAGATTTATAATGATTTAAGTTACATATCCAGTAACTACCAACAAATGTGTAAAATTATCGATTGGAATGCATCATATACTCAAGAATTCACCAGTATGAAAATACATACAGAGTTTATACGCGATATAACTATAGAAAAATATCGACAACTAGTTCCGCAGAAACGTTCTAAAAGAGGCCTTATAAATCCACTGGGTTCTATTATAAAATTAATAACTGGTAACCTGGATCACGATGACGCCGTTAGGTACGAAGAACTTATTTCCAAATTAAATCATAATCAAATAATTGTTTCCAAAAAATTAACAATTGTCTCCAAGATGTTTGATAGTTTCATTAATGTAACTGAAACAATAAATCAGAACACTATAGATTTTCATAATCGCCTGACAAAGATGGAACTGCTTCTGAAAGATTTATCTGCTAAGCAAAACAATTGGATTTTTTTAACTTACCTGACGGGATTATTTTCTGTATTCACGAGTAGTTTTCGTACTATCTTTGCTAGGCTAAGTGAAATTGAAACAGCATTAGCGTTAAGTAAACTATCTATCAGTTTTTATGCACTGCAGACAATCAAGCCTTATACTATGAACTTACCTGTGCAGAACAGTTGATGAAATTTGAAGATGACCATACTCCCTGTAAACAACGAGAAATCCAAATCGAGAAAGTCAGGGTCCAGCAAGTCAACGCAGCCAGCTGGCTCCTTTATAGTAGATTAAGAACAACACTGACTAAGCGATGCGGCGAAGAGATCAGTAACCAACTTGTATTCGGCACTTACCTGATGACATTAGACGAGCCTTGTGACCTGCAAATCTATGGAATTCATATTCACCGTCGTATTTCAGTTAAGTTGGAAGTTGTAGAGAAGATCCCCATTGTCACACTACCTCAGTTGCACGTGAATGCCACTCTCTCCAAATCAAGTGCAGTTAATATGGAAGGGATCAGTTTAGACGAAGTGAAATATATGGCCTTTTCGTTAAAACATAGTGAAGTGATCGAAAGTGTTTTGAATAAAAGGAAAGACTTTAACTTCAGTGAAAATTTAGGATATGTCACCTTAGGTTTAGTTATTTTTAGTGTTCTTACGTTTTTAGTTTATATAACTTGGCTAAAATCGCCGAAATGTTTATTGTTCTGGCAAAATTATCGGAATGACTCTCAAATCGAACCTTCCGATAATTTCGCTCTTAGGGTCGGAGGAGTTATGGATACACCTCGCCCGTCTGCTCTAGATTAAGTACATGTAATGTCTATCTTGCAAACTCAGCGGTCTACGCTCGCCGCATGAGCCTGTACGCTTTGAATTCAGAATAAAACTCGCCTCCAAATCGGCAGTACGTGTTCTCATTTTTATCCTCAGTAAAAATCCTGAGTAGTTTAGTATATTGTTAAAAGGGGTTTCTGACGCTCCACAACAAAAGTAGCTAGTAAAGCTATTAGGCTAGTAAATAAACAAACATTGTGGTTGTTGCTTCAAACAATCCCGCAGTTATTGATATAGGATTAACAGGAGTTCTGAGGGTGTTCAGATACAAAATATAGTCCGCTACCGGGGAAATCACTTCTACCTTTCCTCTAATATAACCGGGTGATAAGAAAACTTAAAATTAAAAGTATCAAAAAACTCGACTACCAATTTGTATAATATATGTGTAATAACTTGTATTTGTATATGTGTAATATATATATATATATATGTGTAAATATACAACATGTAACAGAATAAACGCAAGACCTGAAAGTAGTTTGCTCAGAATCGGCTTCTGAATCGATTCCCATCATTATTTATATGTGTTAATTTTCTCCAGAAATATCCTTCATTTAATCTAAATTAGGACCACTGCGTAAAACCAACGTAATCAAATATTTTATTTAGGGAATTATAAGCCTTAGCTCAAAGTAATAAAAGCCCATAAAAATGCACGGCTGAATTTGTAGATCGCTTAATATCCATCCATACACACACGTAAAAAAATCAATACATTTTAGAATAAAGTATGATAGTGTGCGAAAGGTAAAATATTTAATTTAAGAAAGATTAGTCTTTATTTCCAAGCAATACGTCTTACTTAACTGCACAACCGAATTTGTAAAAATAAAAATATCATTTCTATCCTTACCTACACACACACGTAGGTTTTTACATTTAAGCTAGTTAAATAAAAACATCATTTTAGGAAATTTCAAACTTATCTCAAAGCAATAAAGCTTTTTTAAATGCATTACTGAATTTGTAATTCCGCATTCACAATATTTTGTAGAGAAATGACAAAATATTAGAAAATCAAAGGTACGTTTTTTGCAAAAGCTAAATCAATATGAAAGAGCGAGATGCAATAATTTACTGACTTAGCCCTTTGAGTTGCCGCATTTGTTTGATATGCCGCCGGCGCACGTGCCGCCAAATTAGTCATTCGCCGGCAACCGACAAGTGAATTACGCAATTTTGTTGTTGTTGTTTATGCGCGCGATGGCTTTCCGGTACAGCAATATCCAGTGCACTGAGATGGTGAGGACACTGGCTCGTTGCGACGATAATGTGGAGTTAGCGTGTCGAGTCTTCAATGAACGACATGGTACCAGAGTGAGCGCCAGGACAATGCTAGGTGCAACTCAGCGCCTGAGGGACTTCGGTACGTTTCGTCCTAACACGGCCTTGGATAGAGGGACGAATGTGCGCTCTACTCGTTTGCAGGAAAACATTCTCGATTATTTCGATGAACATCCAGAGAGCAGCACGAGGGAAGCAGCGCCGTTGTTTGACTGCAGCCACATGTACGTGTGGAGAACGTTACGTGCTGATGGCGAACACCCCTTCCATCTACGACGTTGTCAGGAGCTAATGCCGACTGACTACTTGCCACGACTGCAATTTTGTAGATGGTTGTTGGAAAACTGGCAACGAAACATCATCTGGACGGACGAGAGCACCTTCACACGAGTTGGTATTTACAACCAACATAACATGCATTTGTGGAGGCACGAAAATCCACATGCATGTCGTGTAGACTCATTTCAGCACAGGTTCTCCGTGAACGTGTGGGCGGGAGTTGTAGGTACACACATACTCGGCCCTGTGTTTTTACCGAGGTTGACTGGAGATACCTACCTACACTTCTTGCAAGAGATATTGCCCCAGTTATTGGAGGAGGTCCCTCTCTCGTTGTTACGACGACCCGTGTTTTACCAACATGATGGAGCTCCCGCGCATTTCACGTGGAACGTTCGACGGCATCTTGATTCGGAGTATGGCTCTCATTGGATTGGACGTGGAGGACCTATACCGTGGCCTCCCAGATCTGCCGATCTAACACCGTTGGACTTTTTTTTGTGGGGTCGAATAAAATCGCTAGTGTATGTAAACGAAGCAACCAGTATAAAAACCTCAAACATAAAATTGAACTCGCGTTTGTTAAAGTGAAAAGTGAAACTGAAGTGCTTAACAAATTAAAAATTAACTTAAGAAAACGTGCAATAATGTGTACCGAGCAAGGTGGTGGACATTTTGAAAATCTTTTAAAAAGAGGACGAAGAAGAAGTATTTAGTGTAAATAGCTCAGGTATGTACCTTCGTAATACGATTTTACTACTGTAAATACATAAATGATTGAAATCTTTTAAACACTGAATATGTTTTATACCTACGTAATAATAAAACCGGCCAAGTGCGAGTTGGACTCGCGCACGAAGGATTCCGTACCATTATCGACAAAAAACCGCCAAAAATTCACGTTTGTTGTATGAATAACCCATTTAAATATTAATTTTATTCCGTTTTTAGTATTTCTTTTTATAGCGGCAACAGCGAAGTCTTAACAACAGGGACAATTTTATCCTCTTGGTACGGAACCCTAAAAATGTAAACACACTGACGAGTAGGTGGTAATATCGCGAAATCGGTTAAAAGACGCGTGACATGTCTGACTTTAGGTATTGCCGTACTGATAAATCGCAGTGGGATGAAAGGTTGCTCAATTTAAAAATACTTTCTTAGCTATCCGTAGTTGAACTGAATTATTCGAAGTTCAAAGCCTGTAGTAGTAAGTGTGCGGACGGCGAGCAATCGGTAGTTCGCCGTTCAGTCGTCTGGTAAGATTCCGGACCAAGCCCAGTCGTCGACGGCACGCACTGTTCCCGCGCGCCTCAAGGAGTTGTCCGAAAAACGTAGGGACCCTGTAATAGGGTCGAAGCCAGCTGGGGCCCGGGTTCTTTTTCTGAAAAGAAGGCCTGGACCCAGTGCGAAAGGCAACGTTGGAACGGGGTGGGTTTAGTCAGTAAGAGTCTGACACTGTCTCTCGCTCCGCCCAAGAGCGGGATTCGTCATTAGATGATTTTTCCCACCATAAAAAAAGCCTGTAAGTGTGATGGAAAGATGAAATCATTATTTTACTAGTTAGGCAACTAACAATATTTTTTTATTTTTTTTATTTAGCGTATACTGTCCCACAGCTGGGCAAAGGCTGGCAACAATAATTAATAGGGTAATACCACAACTTACTAATATCAGCTAGGTACGTAATATTCGGCCATTAAACGTAAAGATACATACCTAAGCTTACATGCATTGCTTTCTATTCCTACCTACATGTTACGTAGGCACGCGCACGAGTGTGCGCTATGAGTGTGTGCGTAGGGATACAGTAGTATGCTCAAACATTATGCGTCCAGCTAGGACAACTATTTTATAAAAAAAAACATAGCGTTCTTTAGGTAAATCGAATTACAGATGTTTCTTTAGTTCTATAATTTAATTTTCTAATTGGGGTGTCTGAGGTCTTGCGTTTATTCCGTTACACGTTGTATATAATATACACAGAATTGTTTTGAAGTGGGCGTGGATGATCAAATTCGAAACTATAAGAAATAGCAAAAGATGCTCAAAGGCGTCTCCAGCCCGATTTTCATGTAAACTCAAACTTCATCATTAGATTTTTTGGAAATCAATTTTCCTTACCAGGAATCGAACACTCGATTTTTTAACACACGTCTAAGGACACTTAGGTTTTCAGACAAATATAATGATACCTTAATTGTCGAAATCCATCCAGCCAGACGTTATAAGAAATTTACATAAAACATACAAGATACGCTCGAAGAACATTACACTTCCTTGGCAGTCGTGTAAAAAAACATTCTTTTCGTGCTTTTGAATTCCGAACTCTCTATTATTAAGGGGACTACATGAGCTAAATTAGCAACTCTATTTGTGGTGGTTCAAACTTCGTTTAAAGTACTGTTAGAATAAAGTTCTAATCAGCTTGCACTACACAGTGATTGTTACGTCAATCACTGCGGGCCGAATAGTGCGAAATGAGTGGTTTCGATAAAAAAATCTTTTGATTGGACTAAAAAAATTAAACACTATGATGATAATATGTTGCTTGTAGAATTATTTGCCAAAAAATCAGAATGATCGCATGTATTTTAGCATGGTTGAAATTTTAGAGATAACTTCGTGATTTTTTTATCGAGTAAAATTATTTGTATTATGTTTTTAAAACACTGTTATACCAGCATATATCCTGAAGAATATCATATTCTCTAGTTTTGTTTAATGCAGTGAATCATAATTATACTTTCAAGCATTAAAAAACTTAAAACAATATGAAAACAGTATGTTTTCTCTTAACAAAGAAGGTAATTAACCAAACTACATCACAGCTCACCGATAATTATCATGCCCCGAGCAATGTTAGTCTTCCGCCTCAACGCCACCTGTTTGAGCACATCAAAGGAATCCCAGAAGACGATCCTTGTGAGACACAAGGACGATGCAATTGTTGCTCCTCTAGTCTTAGAGCTGTCCCGAGGGATGAGGTTAATTGCCAATTTGTATTGTAAAGCAATGATTTAGCTTATAATATGCAACAGAAAGCTATAAATATGGAGAGAGATGGTAGATTTAGGATTAAAT
Source organism: Xestia ashworthii (assembly GCA_950022955.1). Taxonomy (NCBI): domain Eukaryota; kingdom Metazoa; phylum Arthropoda; class Insecta; order Lepidoptera; family Noctuidae; genus Xestia; species Xestia ashworthii. The sequence continues at coordinate 4,219,290 of OX465556.1, forward strand.
TTAGTACCGTAAAACGAGGCTATTTAGGTTTGAGGGACTATTTGAGACGACCCATAATTCCGAACAAAAATATCGATAACTGTCGGTAGGTGTATCGTAGAAGTTATTTCACAAACTCTAGCAACACTTTTATTAACTGCTACTGAGAAATTCCTGATTCAATAACCCAATAAAATTTTGGTAAATATGGTACCAGATAGCCCCCAGTAACCCAAACAGCCCCGTTTTACTGTAATTATTTGTTTTGGCAAATGATAATACCTAATGAGAGCAGCAATGGCCCAGTGGTGGCAGCCCCGACTTACGAGCAGTAAGTCGTGAGTTCAAACCCAGGCATGCGGCATAACTTTGTGTATTTTATTTCATCACCACTACTCTCAAAACGGTGAAAGAAATCATCGTGAGGAAAAGAAAAAGACTTCTACCAAACCGCAATGGGCCCACGAAGAGGCCTATTTCCCAATAGTGGGAACATTATAAGCTGATTGTGCTTAGGCCAAAACTAATGTTATTACATGCGAAAGTAACCCGAATGTATTTCAATACATTTTAATCCCTAATGGAAAATCTCTAGCTTATTTCTTTCCACACAAAATCATTCCGTGCTGGAAAACCATGCGGAAAAAATATGCAAAGCTTCAACACTGTTTATGACCGTTTTTAAACTAGTGGATCGCGATAAAGTGCTTCGATTCTCGAACTACATCAATGTTATTTTAAACTGCCTGTTACGATCGGAACCCTTAATTATTAAGTACTTACTTTTTTTTCATGTTGTGTATTTCTTTTTTGTACCTAAATGTTTGTTCTGAATTTCATCCAAGCTTAAAAAATCTACATTAAATATGTACATTATCTTTCAAAGCTAAAAACTAGAAAATGAGGACAGAGATAGTGTTGTTTTAATGAGAGCTTATGTAATGAAAACGTTTATTTCGATTAAAATTTATGTCAATCTTGTAACAACTCTTTACTTGACGGCACATACACGTGTATTATTATCTTGCTGAGTTGTCGCTGTTGCCATAGATATACAGCCTCCATTCACGGTTTATTTTCAAACAAATAACTGTGTCCTTAAATAGCTCACATTTTGAACCATCGATCTGTGTTACCTCAACCAAATACTCGGGAACAGCGCGACATTTGACATCAAAAACAAATGAAAAGCATTCTTTGAATTCCGAACGTAAATGAATTCTTCTTTTATAATTCCCACTGTTCGAAACGCGAGCGTCAATGCGGTTAAATGTAAAGTTAGGTGTGCACCGTAAAGTTTTGTTTATAAACACTCTTGCATCAACATGCTGGTCTGAGAGTGTAAACAGAGCTTCAGCAAAAACTGATTACGTGTGGGAACGTGTTTTTGAACTACTTTTAAAAGGAGGAAGTTCTTCATTTGATGGTTTACTTTGTAAGCATGGTGGATGAAGAAAACATTCTGCGCCGACCGCGAATAAATTGAAAGGGCAAGAGAGTGATGAAATGATGTTGCAGTTTAGTTAATCGGTATACATTTGTGTTGTATAGGAGAACACCCAAATACTCCGAAATATTTTATTCCGAATTTCGATGTTCCGATTTTCAAAAGTCCGATTTTCATAATACTTACGATTTTATTGTCTATTAATAAAAATCACGAAATTTGTTTTACCGAAAGTCGTAAATTCGATTTGTTAGATTTCCGATTTTCATACGTTCGAAGAATCAAATGCTCGAAGGTTTCTGGGTCCGAAAAACGACACTCCGATTTTCAATACTTCGAATAACGTAAAATTCAAAATGTTGTGCTACAAAATTTATTGACAGAAACGAATCGCTGCAAAACTGGCTCCACGCAGTCTTGTCTGCCCTATCCTAGAGTGTAATTTAAGCCCGCGGGGTGGGGCGGCCCGCGAGCTGAGGAGCAGGGGGTTTGAAGGCCCACCGCCGCGGCTGACGCTGCGGCCGAAGCTGCGATGATGAGCGTTAAGACCATCTGCGACGATAAGCTCGCGTGGGGCCACCCAAACCCCGCAGCGCCGGAGCCGTGACAGAAACAATGCTTGCTGCATGTTGCATGCCTGCTTACTTGCTGCTTGCCTACTTGCATGCTGCATGCCTGCTTGCATGCTGCATGTCTGCTTGCACGCTGCATGCTGCAAATCCGCCGTATTATTGATGAATCACTTCGGTTAGGTTAGGTTAGAACTGTGACTATTTAAGCGTGAAGGTGTGTTTATTTGTCGTGCTATTCAGTTTTACAAGGCGTTTTTATTTCGGAATTGTATTAATCGGAATTCGTACTTTTAATGTTAAGAATTATCCTTTTTGTTATTGAAACTCGGTATTTTGAGGATAGTAATTGAAATTTAGGAATTATGGAAATAGGATTAATGATTAATCAGAGTTGAGACATTGGGAATTTTGAACCATTCGGAATTATGAAAATCGGTATTTTGAAATTCAGATTTGTGACTTTCGGAATAAAGTTTTTTCGTATTTATGTCCCGTTGTAAAGTAAGTTATCACTCAAACCAATGTGGCGACAATTTGTAAACAGTCTTGAGATAAACTAAAGAAAATTGAAGTCATGTCATGATTTCATCATGTTTGTGTCACCGTAAAATTGTAAAACGCGTAAGATGTAATCTATCCAAGGAGATTGTAAACTTTCGATAGATTGTCAACCGAACATATTGCTTACAATTTAGCGCATTATTTATCGGTACATTATATTATATATAAGTAAAACCGTATATTTGTGAAACGCATGTGACGGAACTCACCCTGTGCCCTGAGGAGGAGGGTGCGCCCCCGGTTGTTGGTTGGTCTGTGGGGGGCACAGCTTTACCTAAAGGTCGTCCCGAGCGGCTGTTATTATTTAGCCGTACGTAACGAGTAAAACGACGTAACACGTGAGAGACAATACTAGGGCAGTTTAATAACAGCAAACCATAAAAACAAAATCTGTTTCTGCACTGTTTCATAGCTCGTGGTCAGACCAGGATTAGCATACGCTTGCATATGCATACGGGACACGTTTGGCTAGCTCACACCTCGTGAAATAGGGACATAATTGTTCGTGTATTGTGAAATAGGGACACTAGGTTTATGTTTAATTTTTATGCTTCGTTGGGCTTTGCATAATATCGTGGCTGGATCGCTTTTGAGAGTTGATAAATATTCAAAATATGAAACAAACCGTCATTTTTAGTAGGTTGTCGGGACGTTCGCTTGAGATGCATGACGTATAGTACATTTATACACAACTCGGGCGAAGATTTCTTAAAAGTTCCTTAGTAAGTAGTTAAAAAAAACCTTTATTCTGGCCAAGACCAGCTAAACTATTCATCGATGTTATATTATATCAAGCCATTTTGACCTTAATTCCTAGAGCAATAAGACAGTTTCTAAAACTACATCAGAACAGAGAGCAATTTTATTCAAGCCAGAGATTAACATAGATTGGGAGTACGGATTGGACTGGCTAACGGACACTGCTTGCATTAGCGTCAAATTTGGATCAGCATTAATTAGGAACCGATTATCACACTGCAGTACGGATGTTGTATGTTTTAGTGTTTAAAGACTAGAGAGCCTTAAAAAATCATATTCTTTAAGCCAGATGAAAAACTCAAAAGTATTTTGAATTTATTTAATCCACTGGTTCCCAACCTATGATCCGCGGACCAGCAGTGGTCTGCAGAAGCTAAAAATATGGTCCACGTAGTTTTTGACTTGTACAAAAGATGCAAGCTCAACCCAACCTAATTGAAAACCTATCAGAGGTGAGGTGCTAAATTATAAAGGTTTTCATCTCATTTTTCAAAGATTGAGTGAGTCCTTCGACAGGACAATTTCTCCTTCTACTCCTTCTTTTTATCTAAAGATTAAAGAAATAGTTGTGTCGGAGCCCATGTGTATGCCCTGTTAACAATAAAGACACAAAAGTGATCCCTGGTCCAAGAAAGGTCCTAGACCAACAACGTATTCATACACGACAATCTCATCAACAGTACGAACATTCCACAAACGATCTATTCCAACATGAAATATTTTGCGTTAAATAAATTTCAAAACACTCTAGCTAGTTTGCCTAGTCCAATATTTGGCATTTGCCATAAATGTGGGCATGTAAGGCCGCAAATCGCTGGTCGTTTTGGCAGCGGCTACCAACTCATAATAGGGTACTTACAAAATTGATGTTCAGCATTAAACACTTTATTGGCACTTGGTTTGCAGTATAGCTGGATTTTCTAGCCGTTTTAGCTAATTTTATGACGTTTTGAATTCAAGACCAATAATGCGATATGACACTATACAAGTATACAGCGTGAATCACCGTTTTAAGAGCAATGGTGATGAAATAAATTACTCAAAGTAGTGCACCTGTCTGGGCTCGAACCTACAACTTACTGTTCGTGAGTCACCGCTGGGCCACCGCTGGTAGCCGACGTAACAGCTAGTATAAAAGTAAAAATCGAAACTCAATCGAAGCTCAAAGCCTTTAACTACCTAGACTTTGAGTCTCGTGTAGAGTAACACTTCGCCCTAGGCTAGATTGTAAGCCTAACTACCTCTCCTTTACACTACGGTACTCAACCAATCTACAATAGCACAATACGTGCCGAATACATAGCTTCCTCCTTTTTTTGGAAGTCGCGATCACTACATATTATATAACAAAGTCCTCCGCCACTCCTGCCTGTTTGTTTGCCTGTCTGTTCGCGATAAACTCAAAAACTACTGCACCGATTTTCATGTTGTTTTCACCAATGGATTGAATCGTTCTCAAGGAAGGTTTGAATATATAATTTGTACACGGGCAAAGTCACGGGCATCAGCCAGTTAAAATATAACTAGCTCTGGTGGTCATTCCACCGGGTTCATTAGAAGCAAAATATTTTTAGAAAATACAATGAAGCAAAGCACAAACGCGCATAATTTATATATATTAATTTATATATAACGCAAATAATTTGAAAAACACGCATTTGTCTCATTACAGTAATAGCTTTAGAAATTTTCTCGTATCTTTTGTTGATATTTACTTATTGTTATTGTCATGAGGAAACAATTTGCGACATCCACATTCCCCTTTAACTTAAAAGGAAGATTAATAAAACAATGGTTAGACCTACTGTCTTTTATATGGATCAGAATGTTGGGCCACAAAAGGGATGACTGTAAGGCATTTGTATGGCTTTACGCAAATGGATAAAATAAGAAATTAGTTCATGAGAGGAAGTCTGAAACTGGCGCCACCCGGTGACTGAAAAGTTGTGTGGTAATTGGTATGTGATGCGGAGGAATGAAGAAAATGTAATGAGGAAAGTTTTGAGTATAATTGTGGATTGGTATAAGAGTAGAGGAAGAAAACAAAACATGACTAGACGGTGTTAAGGATGATATAGCAAGAACAAAGGTGTCTGATGAGATGACGAGTAATATTTAGGTGTGGTAGAGGAAGACATACTGCACCAACCCCAAACGAATTAGGACAAGGGCAAGAGAAAAAAGAAAAAAAAAAGGATAAAGGATTATTCTATTCTATTCTGTTCTATTCTATTCTATTCTATTCTATTCTATTCTATTCTATATCACAAAACGTTTAAAGCAAAATTATTGGTTACAATCTAACCTCCTTGAAAGAGCTCCACGGTTGATTTTGGCCAGTTCATACAACATTTTATCGGGTTAAAATACCGTTCGCATTTACTAAGGCCCCGTTCCCACTATCTCGTGACGTTTTATTTGTCGTTGGTTTTTATTTGGCAAATGTCGCGGACGACTGTCGTCTTGTAGAGGATGTAAAAAACTACCTAAAAAACGAAAGGCACTCGTTCTCCCCGTCATTGCGATATGTTTGGCGGTAAAAGTTCCAACTTTTTGAAACTTTTTTTTTAATTTTTTATTCCAAATTAATAATGAAAAGGTAATGTTTTCACTTCAAACACCTCCGCGACCCCCATACTAAACAATCCATCAGCACAACGTTTTAGGTGTTACTACAAAACATGATTTTTCAACTCAAAAAAGAAGTCGTAGTTTGATGTACAGAATGGTTGGCGGCTTCGTGATGAACTTGTTTACACCCTGTATGTGAACACCTCCATTTCAATGCGCAAGCCACGACGCTTAAAACTACTCCATTAGTGGATACGGGGCCTTTAAGTAAAGTCACGCCTCTAGACACAAAAACAAAATATAACCTTCCAAATTAACTCTAATAGCTAATTCAAACCCTACATTCATTAAGCCACTGAGCTCTGTTCCTATCAAGGCGGCTAAGTGCCTACATATTAGTATAAAATCACCCAAAACTTTGGATATCCGAGTTCTGAACTTCACACGTTCGGCTTACGCAACATCATCGAAATCTACATCTACTCTAAAATGTATTATGAAAAGGTACAGTTTGTAAGTTTGAATACTGCCGGGGCTGCGGGACTGCTCGAAAGCGATACCGTGGCCCGGAACACAAAGGGCGTCTGAGTCTGACACTCCCTCCCGCTCCATCCAGAGTGGAAGGAGTCATATAATATGATGATTTCCCATTCGAAAATAAAAGACAAAGGAGGTGATCTCTGAAACCATTCAACCGATTGAATAAAAAAAAATGACGTATCGACACGAACGAAGTTCAGAGCAGAAGATAGAAGTATCAAACGTAGATTTTCCGGGATAGTTAATCAGCTGGTTAATTGCTAGTAATCATAATTTGAGGCTCCAAGCTTGGGTTAAATTTCAGGTCGGGCAAATAGTTATTGGGTTCGATCATTAGGATTTTCTAAGTAGCAGCCACAGAGCTTCTATTCGTGGTAGGTAGATGGTAAAAGGCTCGCCCCTAATACATGCGACTTATACATAACTGTCAAAATTTGGGTAGACTATTAGGTACACCGCTATCTAACCTTTCGAGGCTTAAAGGCGTGGTGTTATAAAAAAATAGTTTAATTATCACAAATTTATATTTGTGATAATTAAACTATTTTTTTATAACTTTTTAGTTACAAAGTTATGTCAGAAGCTAATTTATAGCCGGTTCACATGTCGTAGCTATGTCGTGTTCCATTACTTTGCAGCCAGTGTTGCACTGAAGCGTTCCACAGAAACAATCAGGAATGTGATGCATAGCAATGGGAAATGATATCGTTTGAACAGGAACATGGAACTAGCGAGACAGATGACGTCTAACAAGCTTTGATACTGTGTACGAGTAGCATTAGATCGAATAGAAACTCAATTTTTTTATCTATATTAATATTACTAGCTTCTGCCCGCGACTTCGTACGCGGATCCTATTGCTTTTGCTAGCGACACCGGGTTCGTCAAAATCGAAGATCTGAAACGTCTAATTCTAAGAGCCCGGGGACGGGAAAATAACGGATCTTTTCCACCTGAGCAACACTTACCGTTTCTTTCTTTTTGCCATTTAACAGCTTCACAAAAAGTAAAATTTTGAACCATACCTGCGATGGCGGAATATGTGGCGTATTCAATCATAGGAAGTAGGACGCAATGAACTCCGTTTCTTATCAACACAAGTCTATATGTTGCCCAGACATAATATCTATACAACAAAAAAAAAACATTCAAATCCGTCCAGTACTTCCGAAGATTAGCGTGTACAAACAAACAGACAAACAGACAGACTTTTTTTTTGGATTTGTGCTCTATTACTGTTTCTAAACCCCCCTCAATTATTATTTTTTAAATATATTCAATGTACAGACACAGCTTTTTTACTCTTTTATTATATGTATAGATATAGATGTATAGATATAGATAGATAAAGAGGAGAGATTTATTTTTTGTTTGTGTGTTTGTTACGATTTAACTCAAGAACTCCTCAAATGTTTTTTTTTTAATTCTTTCACCGGTAGAAAACTACATCTTTACCGAGTAACACAGACATTAAATTAATTATCTATACTTCAGTACTAATTTTAAGATTTGATTTTTTGTTTGTGTGTTTGATACGATTTAACTCAAGAACGATTTTTGCTTCTTTGAAGGCATGAAGTGCCACACTTTAAGTAATGTGCGTTGTTTCATAACATTCAACGTGTCTCTTAAAACCTATGATTGACCGTGCCGGTAAAAGTAAAATTAATGACAATATTTTACACTTTTTTCAATAATAAAACTGAAAAATATTATTCTTATTCTTTATTGCGCATAATTACAATTACAGGATATACAAAAAAATGCATTAAATGTATGTTTAGCTTATCTTCAACACCGAGCTTAAATCAGAGTTGGGGTTTTCTTACTTCGATTCTTAATTTTTACCCGTTCGAGATTTCACAGTACCTATCTTTATTTGCTAAGATTCCCAACCACAGTCATCATTTTGATAAATATTTGCTTGATTTAATAAATTGAGTATATTCTCTCAACTTCGGGTGTAATATAATGAAGAGCAACAAGCTAGTTAGAATAATTTCGTATTTTGTTTCAAACTATGGAACAACATCAATAATTTGGAATGCAAACATTGCAATCGAAATCAGTTAAACCAATTATTCAATCAATCAAAAAAATATGACGATTATAACAAAAAAATTCAATTACATCGGTACACATCTATCGTCGATCCGTTTACATTAAAAGTTTTCAGACACATGATACATATTGACCAACGAGCCCATTCTATATTGCAAATAACGTTTAGATTATCAATCAATGTTTGCTAGCTAGTGACATGACTGACATTATGCATAATTTTATCTCTTCAGCAGCTGTCTCGAGGAGTTATGGCTAAATAATAAATGCCGAACGGGTCGGTCTTCAAGGTTAAACAGCTTGTCAAGGTCACCCATTCACGGGCCTATCCTCCTTACCTCGGAAAACACTTTGAATTTGGAAAGGGCTGTCATTGTTGGTCGTTACAGGTATAGAATCAATGGCCTGAAATTCTGGCAACCAATCTTACCAAGGAGTATCATATTATTCAGTACTTACTGTGAAGGTCGGATATGCAGTCGCTCCATGCGATTTCAACTGGTATGCAGCTGCATTAATTTAGGCTGGAAGCCGACCCCAACGTAGTGACAAAAAGGATATGCAGATGCTGACATCTCTTGAGCAGTGGCGATCGATTACCTAACTTTATTTGTTTCATTCCAGCATAGTGAGGGTAGAGTCGATCGTTTGGTGGACCATTTTCTTTATTTTCATTCATTCATTTCAACCAAAAAACGTCCAATGCTGGACATAAGCGTCCCCCAAGTGTCGCCACATTGACCGGTCCCGTGCGACTCGCATCCAAAGTCATCAGTCCACCTAGTGGGAGGCCTTCCAACGCAACGTCTTCCTTTTCGCGGTCGTCACTCCAGAACTTTTCGGACCCACGGGCCAACCGTTCTTCATGTTATTGAATGGCAAAACAGCCGATGGCTCGGCCGATGGTCACGTGGGCTGTTGGTGTCGGCGTCTACTGCTTACGGGCCCGTCAATACCAGTGTCATCAAAGACGCGTTTCCATGCTATAGTATTATTTTACCTGTATCTCTACCGACACCCATACTTTTCAAACCGGAACAAAACAACGCTACAATAAATGATAAATGATGTTTATTTTGCAAATAGGTTTACACTATGTATTTTTTTTAAACTAGATGGGGCTGGTGTTTCGTACCCGACTACTCTGAGAAGAAACAGCCGAAATAAACTAGAGGTCAAAGCCTCTTTTAAAGTCCAGACATAATCTTGCTCCAGTCACATGAGAACTATGCAGATTAGTGTCTGAGATGGTCTTTTGAAGAGAGATCCACACAGATTTGAGACCTGGCCAGTCATAGAAGCATTTGTCAGTTATTGTATGACTTACAACAGACTCAAGGAGCAATGAGACTGAAATAAGTACGTATGTAGTAGATACTTCCCCGGACGTCCTACTTCAGCAAAAGCTGTAATACCCCCTCGGCTGTCTCCTGTCCATCGCAGAAAGTTTACAATTTCATACAACACCAAGCCGCGCTCGTTACAAGTTTTTGCCACTTCTCGACCCAAATCTTAACAAAAAATAAACCTTAATTATAGAAGATTATAAAGAAAGTCACGCTCCCAAATCCTCGCCCATCACATTTCAATGAATAACGACCGGCGACATAATATGCATAATGATGTAAAAACGACGGTTTTTCCTTAAAACATAATTAATAATGCTTACTGACAAGTATCTTTGGTCAAAATGTTCGTGGCTCTGAGCGATTCATCTTTGACTTGGATCTTAGAAATGAGAGGATAAGGTTTTTTTCTTTGGACACGCCCGCAGCACCGTACTCCAAAGGGAAAACCGACCTTAATACTAGGTACATCCGACCTTGATATTTACATGATTTAGGAATAACGAAAATTTTTGTAAGTCAATGCAATGGAGTCATTAAGGCAATGGAGGGAAAACCTCGAAAATTATTCAACTGTTTTGGATTTTTTTTTAAATAACTGCAAAGGAGTAAAAACAAACATAATTTCCATTTCGAAAATAATTCATTAACTTTTAGCAAAGTAAAAAGTTTAGAAACAATAGTTAAACAATCGCGTCAGACCGATTCGGTTGGTATCCACAGATGAAGGGATTCATGCATACATGGATGACTTGATTTAGCTTTGGGTAATTCTCAATAGCAGTAAAGTCTTCTAATTTATATACAGAGAGATAAAATGTCAAATCTTCCCAATCAACCTAAAACCTAAAGTTGAAGTTCTGTTAAAGCAATTTAACAGACTGTAGTGGTTTGATATGCTGCCGTTTGTACGTGCACTCCGTTGCACTCCGTATAACATTGAACCTTTGACGTATCTGAGGAAATGTGGTTTCATTAAACATGTTAGCGTTTCTATTTCGAGGAATCTATACACCGAGTAATGTTACTTCAATCATAAACATCTCGTATTAGTATCGCGGAGTGCTTTTCGGAATCGCTGACATCGTAATAATGTAAATATCACATAGTTATGTTTATCTTGAAGTGCTGCGAGCGTTTACAGTAGGCAAAAAAAACTTGCGCAGGAGTCTTTGGGGACTGCCGATGCCGATAGAAGTGAAAACTAAGTAATTTATATCTGCTACGGGTTGCGCCCCGCGCACTCCTAGTGGTGCTACGCCGTAGAGGATCGGCTACGAGTGCTACGAAGCGTTAGGTGACGGTCAGGCGAGTTCCATGATTTTTGTTCACCCAAAAAGTGCTCGACGCACCTAAAGAAGTATTCACTTCACAAGCTGCAAAGTGCTTATCTATCTCTGCTAAACTACAACTTACTACACATGTTAGAGTTTTGAGGACTGGAGTGGTACGGGAAGTAATATCACCAACAGAAAAATCAAGGATGATTCGTGACAAAAAATATATAATTCTGTTAAGTCCGTCAGTTAGATTATCGAAAAATATTGGAAACGTGTTTTTTGTTTTATCAAATTAATAAAAAAATAACGGAAACAAAACACATCAAAGATCATGAGTCCCCCCCTGGCTTGTGACGTCACTTTCCGGTAAAATATGGACTATTAATTTGAAAAAAATAATATTATAACAAATAATTAAAAGTAATATTATAAAGAGGAAAGATTTGTGTTTTTCCATTTAACGAATAAACTTAAAAACTGCAAGACCGATGTGAAAAAATCTTTCAGAAATAGATAGCTACGTTATCAGCAAGTAACATAGGTTATATTTTCTCCCTCGGGAACGGAACGGGAACTGGATGAAACCGCATGAAGACCGCTTGTTATTTATATTTTGAGACCACACCGATCTGTACAATACTCTGGCCCAATCTTTTGTATTTCTATCTACATCACACCTTCGGTTATTTTCATTAATCTGCGGTTTCATACAAAAGTGCAATACTAGAATAAAGCAGAATAATTTTAAAAGACCTAGATGTCTAGACTTCAGGCTAGTCTTTATAGCATAACATCACGCCTGCAATCTCCGAACGGTTAGGCAGAGGTGTACCAAATAGTACACCCACATTTCGTCAGTTATGTTTAAGTTTCATGCAAGCCTATTGCCATAAACCGGGAGCAAATCCTCCATAACTGCTACTGATAAATAGTGGCGTTACTTTCATACAAGCCCAAAAGCTTGGCTTGCCCTTATAACCTACTACTCTTCATGAGGTTAGGGTTTCTGAACAGTGCCGCCGCGGGAGATGCACCGGGCGTCGGGGGCCACGTGGTGGCTACCGGCCACCGTAGATGCGGGCCTGTGGACGGTTAGCTATGGGCTAGCTAGCCGTCCGTCCGTCTAATGAAGACAGGCCGTGTCGACGGCGCGTTCGTGTTCCACGCGCGCCTCAAAGAGATGTCAAGGTGTGCAAGGGCCGAAGCCTGCCGGGGTTGCGGGCCTGTTCGAAAGAGATACCGCGGAACATAAAGGGCGAGGAAGGAACACGGATGGGTTTTAGTCAGTAAAAGTCTGACACTCCCTCCCGCTCCACCCAGAGTGGGAGAAGTCATTTGATGATTTCCCATCCGAAAAAATAAAAAATAAAAAAGGGTTTCTGAACAGTCAGCTTGCCTTATGGGCTTGCCGTATTTTTGGGCCCTAGGCACGCCACTGCATGACTTTAAGCTCAGCAGTCGTACTTGCGACCACTAGTCCAACGAGGCAGTTAGTAGACTTTTTAAGTTACCTATGTATTAAATCCATAAACCATGGAAAACGTATGTATCACAATATTCCATCCACCTTATAGCTAGAATAAAAGAACCGGTCAAGTGCGTGTCGAGCCACCGCAGTGTAGGGTTCCGTAGTAGCCCGTTATCACATGATAATTTATTATGGTTTTTTAGTTATTTTTTTTTTATTTTAGATTTTGTTTTTCAAGGCACTTTTTCCCCGTTATGAACAAGCAACTACTTTATCTTAGTCACTTCAGAGGTGTTGTTGTAAGGATTTTGAATTTGGTACAAAGTTATACTACTTAACTAATAAAGTTATCTTAACTGCTATAATTGTCCATTAAAGTTCATGAAATGCACTATCATCATGAATTTTTCCAGATTTTTCAATCCAGCAGTTTAGCTTTTAGGGGGGAAATTCATCCCCACTTCACATGGAGCTACCATAAAAAAAAAACAGTTTGTCGGCGTAATTGATATGCACACCTCTACAAAATTACAGCATTCTAGTACTAACAGTCTGAGCAATACTTCAGACGAACGGACGGACAGACGGACATGACGAAACTATATAAAAAAAGAAAAAATCGCTGGACATTAACATACAGCGCCATCTAGTGCCACATTAAGCAAAGCAAGGGCAAGGGTTCTTTGTCAGGACTACGGAACCCTAAAAACGTTATTCTTTACCAAGCGAAGATTTACCATGAACCAAAAAGGTTCTACTATATCGGCATATCCTTATTTCTTTGTTCCATGGTCCTCGTAATATGATTCATTATATTACAGATCATTCTCTATAAGATATCCCAGTTTCCCTTGTGCCGCAAACCATTTTCCCGGCGGTTACTAATAATGCTTAGTTCGGTTTATTTATTTTGTACAGTATTTATAGGATTTCCTCTTTGAATTCTAGGACAAATACTGTCTAGGCTTTCATATTTAGGTTTTTATGTGGGGAGGTTACTTGCAGTTCCTATCTGACCTCCCAAACCCAGTTAAGTATTGGGTAATACGAAACCCCCAGTGGCCCCGATTCTGCTATTGCAATAGTGTCAAAATTGTCTGTCATTGATCTCTTAATGTTCATTTTGACAAGTTTGGTAATCTAATTATAAAGGCGTCATTATGACTTTTCAATGGTCAACCACTGACACTCAATTGAAAGAAATAGCTTGAATTAGTAATCTCGTACATAATGACAAATGAATGACTGACTTACGCGGTAATCTACCAACATTTTGACAGTTCCTTTGACAATTAGAGCCGAAATTTGCTCAATTAGCACCATTTTGTATTGCAATAAATATAGGCTTCTTTAATTAAGATAATTTAGAACACTTGTAAGAAAATAAATCAAAACACTGGCCGCTAGAAATAAAAACAAATAAAACGTCAGTAAATAGTAATGTCACATTTGACTTTTACAGTTAAACAGATAAAATATAATGGAGTTGTATAGTTTCACATTTGTCCGCGTTACACATAACTTAACGTTTTTTCCTATTTACAAACTTCTTACTACTTCAGATTGCTTTTATCACAAATAAATAATATGTAAAAACATATATAAATGAAATGTTTAAATTTAATAGCATATTTTCGAAAACAATTTCTATTAACAGGTTTTATAATAATGGCAATACAACAATGTCATTCTAACACAATTGCGAAACCATTGATAGAACCACTATGAAGAATTTAGCAGATTACGAACTTTTAGCAAAATGACGATGGAGATCCCATTGTCATTCATCAACAATTATGAAATCAATGATAGACCATTGTGACACTATTGTAATAGTAGAATTGGGGCCCTGGTGGTCAGACTTTCGGGCCATTGACTACCTGTAACGACCATCAAAGTTTTACACGCTTACTGAAACACGGGAAATTTGTTATGAAACCCATCTACGGACCGACCGTGGATAGTGCGGCTTAACCTTGAAGATAGATCCGTAAGGCTGTTTTAATTTCATTCTCTTATAATTTTGGTAATTCCTCTTTTATAATATTGGTATAGATACTCGTAGATTATAGTCGCTTTGTCTGTCTAGTGATGGATGGCCCAATTCCTACTATTGCTAGTTAGAGTTCCGTACCTCAAAAAGTAAAAACGGAACCCTAATAAGACCACTTTCTTGTCCGTCTGTCACCACCGTTTTTGTCAAGAACGTTTGGATCTAGCAAGTTGAAATTTATACCAGATATTGAGGTCTATAGTCCCTATTAGGTGTATAAAAATCAAGGTCAAGTCAACACGGTAAAAAGATATAGCTAATTTACATTTTTGCGAAAACTTGAAAGTACCAAAATTTACCTTAATTTTCAATATTTTTTATTTTTTGGAATTTTCCCTTTACTTGTGCTGTAAGACCTTGTTTTTAACCAAAATTCCACTTAAGTAACCTATGGGCTTTGGGTCGAAAACCTATATTGTGGTGGTTCCCGTTGACCAGTAATCACGTTTGATGAGAAGCAATGTCTTATAGCCCATGTAAAGGGAAAAACCTGAAAACAGTAAAATAACAAAAAAAAGCAAAAAAAATGCTATTCAAAACTTATTGTATTGTACAACGGGCTAGTGTCCGCAACTCAAAGCGCGTATTTTGCGTATGGGCTTAATATAATCCACCACGCGGGCCCAGTGCGGTTTGGTAGATGTCACACGTCTTCGAATTTTTGGTTCTAGGACATGCCGGTTCCCTCACGATGTTTTCCTTCACCGATTTCAGAGCAGTGGTGATGAAATAAATTACACAAAGTAATGCGCCTGTCTAAGTTCGAACCCACGACTTACTGTTCGTTAGTCGGGGCCGCCACCACTGGGCCACCGCTGCTCAAACTTATTATTTGCGGTTGGAGCAATAGCCGTTTCATGGGATCGGACAGCAAAGTTAAGTTTGTCCTTTAAAAAGTTTGTTGAACCCTCGATGCGCGACTCCAACTCGCCCTTGGCCGGTTTTTTGTGTAAGTCTTACTTTTATAAGAATATCAATTCATCAATCAACTTAGCCGTAAGTAGTCCAACCAGCTTTACCTACTAAGTTGATGTTATTATAAGACACTTTTATTTCTTTAACAAAATATCCTTATTATATTCACTGTCTTCTTTGATCGATAGAAAACCTTCTTCGCAATATTAGAACGACCTACATTTTATTATTTTGCGTCAAAACTATAGAGCCGCGTTTAACAAAAGTACTTTAAGTATTCATTCAATTAATTTTAGGCTTACACCTAAAACCTAATTTTAATTAAAGATTTTGCTTTTGTTTTCATGACCGGGCTGGTTAAATTCAATTGTTATTAGAGATTTATATTCCAAAATAATGGAAAAAATGTTATGTATAGTAACAAAACTATAATTCTCTGTTCTTCAGAAAGGACAAGTACGTGCGTGCCTGTATGACTAGATGTATGAACATGGACGCAGCCAAACGAATTTTGAAAGAACAAAGCAAAGCGTTTGTTTTTAACCCCCGACACGAAAACGACGGGGTGTTATATAAGTTTGACGTGTCTGTGTGTGTTTGTGTGTGTCTGGCTGTGGCATCGTAGCGCCCGAACGGATGAACCGATTTTGATTTAGTTTTTTTTTGTTTGAAAGGTGAATTAGTCGGTAGTGTTCTTAGCTATGTTTGATAAAATCAGTCCAAGATGGCCGCCGCTACAAAATGGCGGTTTACATATTTATTCAACCACTCCCTGAATATGGGTATCAAATGAAAGGGCTTGACTACAAGAATACTATACACTATGATAAATTAAAAATATGATGGCCGCCACCACAAAATGGCGAATTAACGAACTATTTTCCATTTAATTTTTAGTACATTGTGTCGGGGGTTTTTTAATTTTTTATTTAATTTTACTTGTTGAAGTGAAAACTTCTTTAGGCGCTTTGTGCACTTTTTGAGTGAACAAAAATCATGGAACTCGCGTGATCGTCACCTAACGCTTCCCCAAAGACTGCCCCGCATGTTTTAGGTGGATGCAAATTTTTTTTTTTTTGGCAAGCCCGCCACTCTTTTTTCCAACCACTGTTCTGCTGAAAGCCAGAATCAACAGTAACCGGAAACGCGCCAAAACAATGAAGCCCAACGAAGTCGTAGAGAAGGAATATAACTGTCTGGGATCACGCAACAAAATGAATCAGAAAAATATAGCGGAGGATTAGGAAAACCTTAATTTCCACTTCCCTCTATATCAGCAGGAGACAGAACGAAACTTAATTTTATTAATTGAAACCTAAATTCCTCTAACATTTCAGTAAAGTTAAAATATTTCGCGCTATTATAACTCAGCAAACGGAAATCTGATAGATTTTCTTCGGAAAACAACGTCGGTAAATATTTACTTGACCTTGTTCTTTGGTTTGAAAATGGAACAAAATCGGTTGAAAGGTCGTGTTATTTTTTCTTTTAAATTTGAAACATTTCACCAGCTAGACAGTTACTCATGTTTTTTTTTATGTAAATGCCTTACCTTTACCACTAGATATGCAAGAATTTGCGCAAGAAATTCTCTTTTTATGTAAACCAGCAATACAATACTTTGAACATTAGGTCACGGCAGATCAAAATTGAGATGAAGCGATGAGCTAACCTGCATTAAAAGAAGAAATTATAATAATAATGGAAATGGAGAGGATGTTTTTGATCTCCCCTTAGTGATTTAATACAAAAGTTAGATACACTATTGAAATTAATTATTGAAGGTACATCATCTATAGATATTCAAAAACATGAACATAAGTATAATAGGGAATAGTCGCCAAGGGTGCATTAGAACCAAGTCGACGAAATATCGCACAACAATTCTTTGCACCATTACTTTCCCCACTCAAAAGAATAGTTTCAAGTAGAAGAATATAAAATAAATCTTCTGTGAAATATAAGTCTTTATGCAGTCCCCCAAGGTGCTTTCTGCTGGAGCATGAACCGCGACGTCCACCTGAAGTTTTAAGTCCATTAATAAGAACTTGAAATACAGGAGCACAACCACAGAATAGATACATACAGAAGGACAAGTTTTAGAAACAAATGAAAAGAGGCGCACGTATACAGGATGGAAACGGTAAACGGGACAGTAAGGGTAGCTACCTTATCCGTTGCAACTACACGAAATCTTAGGAGACATCCATTTTGATCTCCATTTACAGATTTTCGAAAAAATGGTAGTAAGAAAATGGCCATTTTACATGAAACATTTTTTGATGGCAATCGATCCTGTTTCTTATACTCGTACTGAAAAAAAAATCTATTAGACCTACCCAGGTTGGAGTATTAAAAACCGGCCAAGAGCGTGTCGGGCCACGCTCACTGTAGGGTTCCGTAGCTTCCCAGACCATTAAAAATACCAACATTTTTCGTCAGCAAAAATAACTTTGTTTTTCATAGTATTTGTATGAAAAACAAAGTTATCATTTGCGTTTTTTTTGAAAAAGTGCTATATAACTCAAAAACTATTCAACTCATCAAGTTGAAAATAATTTTCCTAGAAAGTTCATATAAAGGTCTACTTCTGTGATTTTTTTCATATTTTTTAAACTTATGGTTCAAAAGTTAGAGGGGGGGGGGACACATTGTTTTTGACTTTCGGAGCGATTATTTCCTAAAATATTAATATTATCAAAAAATGATTTTAGAAAACCCCTATTCATTTTTAAATACCTATCCAACAATATATCACACGTCAGGGTCAAAATTAAAAAAAAAATCGCTCCCCACTTTACGTCTGGGGGAGGTACCCTAATAAAAATGTTTTTTTAAATTTTTATTTTTGCACTTTGTCGGCATGATTGATATACATATTGGTACCAAATTTCAGCTTTCTGGTGCTAACGGTCACTGAGATTATCCGCGGACAGACAGACAGACAGACATGGCGAAACTATAAGGGTTCCGTTTTTTGCCATTTGGCTACGGAACCCTGAAAAGTCAGAAAATGCAAAAAAAAATTCCCTTAAATTTTGTTTGTTTGTAGCTGCCCTTGCTGCCCCATTTACCGTTTCCACCCTGTATAAACGAGACAAAGGATCTCCTTGTTTAGCACGCGCCCCGTGAAAAGAGGTTGGACTGCAAACTGAAGGCTCCAGAGGGTGACGGGGTTCGAGTAGAAGTGGCAGTCAAAACCTGGCCAGCATGGAGAGCATGAGGTACTGTGGAAGTACTACAGCGCTCCCATTTAATGTAGTTGAAGAAAACCTTGTGGTTTTAGTCAGTTAAAGTATGTCAGATTTTCAGCCCACCGAGATATCCTTGAGGATTTTCATATAAAAAAGAGCACACTTTTACCGAGATTGGAGATTTCAAAATGTCTCAAACGAATACCAGTCGCGAGTGCCCTTGCACTCGCTGTCGTGTACGTCAACTATGTCTGTGTGTGCGTGCATTTTCGCATGTTGTTTAAAGCTAACCTTCTGAAGGCACCTATCTATTCTGTGACCGTAGTTTGTAAACTGGAACAAAGCCATCATTAATCGGCCCACGGTTTTCCCGCCATTCCTATTTCCGACAGCAGAAATTGTTTTTGAAATATTGTTCAATGGACCGACGAGAATAGGTAATTTTGATTTTAGTAATTGCCATTGATCAAAGGTTTGATAAGGCGTGGGTTCTTCTTAATTATCTTATTAAAATTAGGAATCTGATTTAAGAGTCCTTGGGGTGTTTGTATAAATTGGATGACCCTTTTGTTCCGCGGTTGTGATTTGAATACTTTCAATTTGTAGGGTAGTAAAACTTTTTACAAGAAATAGGTACATGTGTTTTTTCTTCTCTAACAGGCCATAATTAGTATATTATGTAACAAATGAGACAGCGCGCGGCGCCAGAAAAACTACAAATTGCAAAATTTTGGTAGCCTGAATTGTTTTTTTTTTTCATTTTAAATGGGACTTAGATCCGTGTTGCCTATCAAAAAATCATCGAAATAAATTCAGAGGTCAAACGCCCGAGGCCAGAGGTCTCTTTATAATCACGGCCAAGCCATATAAGGGGTAGACAGATTACATACATACAGTAATTGTCGTTCTTTAAATATTGAAGATAATAAATATTTATTTTTTTAAATGTTCTTGGGTTGTAAAATTGTGGTTTTAAACAAATAAGCTTGCTGCGACAGTAGCTACGTTAAAAAAAAATGCTTTAGCCGAGCACGATAAGTAGTAAAATACCCTTAATAAAGCTAAAAGGTACTTGTTCTCTTCGTCATTGCGATATTTTTTTTTGTTGTAGGTGGGGGGTAGGGGGTAAAATTTCCAATGCAATGAATGCATTGGAACTTTGACCCCCTCCGTTTTGATATGTGCTGATGACAGCCCAATGTTTTGAGTGTTTCATTGAGAATACGTATGAAACGTGTATTTTTTTTCAATAAAAAGTCAATTTTTATTTTGCGTAAAGTTTCTCAGTTTGATGTACAGTATGCCTGGTTGACGGTTTCGTGATGAGTCTATTTACACTGGGTATGTGGTCTGAATGCTATTTTGGCTTGAAACTTACCAAATCCCTTCGATCCTTTTCAGTAACAATTTCCCTTTCCCAGTCTCTCGAAACGTACCTCAATATTTAGGACATATTGTCAACATTTCACTCAGAGTTCCGAAAGTTGTGGAGTGAAAACGTTAACGGGACTCGTTTCAGACTTTTGGTGAACAAATAACAACGTTGAATGGAGTTGAAGCGAACAGGACTTCCTATCATGAACAGATTAATGGTTACCTATAGTGAGGAGACAAATAAAATTGCATGGGGCAGATTTGAGCAAATAATAAAAAAAAGGATTTTGTATGACACTGTGAGTAGCAATATGTCGGACTATGTTTTTGTTTTATTTCAGTAAGTTAGACTTACGGTACTATTAGCAACGCTCGAACAAAGAAGAGAATATAGGGTGACTGGTATTTAGTGTACGAAACTCAAACACGTGATTGTGCTCATGATAACAAGCAACTTTTACTATGGGACCATAGCCGAAATCGCGAAATAATATCAGCTGTTCAGTAGATTAGGCGAACATAAATGTACTGAACAGCTGATTTTATTTTCACGATTTCAGATTGTTCTGTCAACTATGAATATTGAATTCGATTTGACTTACTACCTACCCACTACCTACCCACTACCTAACCACTACCTACCCACTACCTAACCACTACTTACCCACTAACTACCCACTACCTAACCACTACTTACCCACTACCTATCCACTACCTACACACTACCAACCCAATACCTACCCACTACCTACACACTACCAACCCAATACCTACCCACTACCTAACCACTACTTACCCACTACCTACCCACTACCTACCCACTACCTAACCACTACCTACCCACTACCAACCCACTACCTAAGCACTACTTACCCACTACCTACCCACTACCAACCCAATACCTACCCACTACCTAACCACTACTTACCCACTACCTACCCACTACCTAACCACTACTTACCCACTACCTACCCACTACCTAACCACTACCTACCCACTACCTACCCACTACCTAACCACTACTTACCCACTACCTATCCACTACCTACCCACTACCTACCCACTACCTAACCACTACCTACCCACTACCTAACCACTACTTACCCACTACCTATCCACTACCTACACACTACCAACCCACTACCTATCCACTACCTACACACTACCAACCCAATACCTACCGACTACCTAACCACTACTTACCCACTACCTACCCACTACCTAACCACTACTTACCCACTACCTACCCACTACCTAACCACTACTTACCCACTACCTACTCACTACCTACCAACCCAATTCCTACCCACTACTTACCTCCTAAAAAGTAAAAAACTATCGTATGTCCTTCTCCTGGTTCTAAGCTACCTTCCCATCAATTTTTAGATAAATCGGTTCAGCCGTTCTTAAGTTATAAATAGTGTAACTTACACGACGTTCTGTTATTAGATATTATAAAAGATAAAACATAAAAGATGTAAAAGATAAAACATAAAAAATATGGCTAACTAGCGAACTAGAATATTGATTATGAAATGTAATCATTTACTAATGAAATACCGTCAACACTGATTATTCGGTGTTACGATACTTCGTAACACCGAATAATCAGTGTTAGATGTTAAAAGCTATTTGGAAACCTTCCAAATGCCTTTTCTACTCCTAAAACGGTTACTACATTCATTCAGTATACAATTCAGTATTTTAATTGCAATTCAATAGTTATAGTATATTCTAGTTCACTAGTTAGCCATTTTTCTTATTTCCGTAAACAGTTTTATTACACAATTTATTCAAATATCCAAATCTTTGACCGCTATACGTTGCCAACTTTCTCAAACTATCAATACATACGAGTACACACTAACTACCGGTACGCAATCAAACAACGAATGTATCCGGCAACTGAACTAACAGGTTTATGAGAACCGTATTAATTGCCCCGTCTACCGACCAGCACAATGTGACAAATCCAACCGACCGCCATGATTTACGTCCTATATTATTTGTCCCGTTTATTAGGTTGAGCATTGTTCCTAATCCATCCCATATAAAGCAACCGTCCTACCACGAGCAATTAGCGACAAGCGATTAGATTTTTATTTTTTTTTTATTTTGGAAATGACCACTCGTAGTTGCAACTCGCTAAGGTCGCTTAACTACTTAACCGAACTATCCTGTGGTGGCCAAAAATTACTTTAAGGCCCCCAGCCAGGGCTTACAAACTAAAAAAAAATTACACTTTAAATAAACAGTCACTAAGGGCACCCCCTGTGGGGTTCGGGCCTCGTGCGTCATTGAGGGGAGGGCAGCAAGGGACAGGCTGGGTCGGAAAATCAAGCGATTAGAAAGGAAGAAAACATATTTATCTGTCGTAGGGACTTGACATGCCTACAAAGTGAGAAATAAACATACAACGCGTAACAAACACATATTTATAAATACAAAAGGACGTAACAAAAAAACATGCGGGCCCAGTCTTTGGGGACTGCGGATAGAAGTGAAAACTAAGTAATCTATATCTGTTACGGGTTGTGCCCGGCGCACACCTAGTAGTGCTACGCCGTAGAGGATCGGCTACGAGTGCTACGAAGCGTTAGGTAACGGTAACGCGCGAGTTCCATGATTTTTGTTCACCCAATAAATGCTCAACGCGCCTAAAGAAATTTTCACTTTAAAAAAGTTGTAAGTTTTATTTATTTATTTATTTTTTTATTTATTTATTTATTTGCACCTTATAAATATAATATGTTGACAATGTTTAAGTGCAGTTAGAATTTAGCACAAAATATAAGTATTGAGCAACTGCGCCTGAGCTAAGCTGAGCCTGTATTTCAGGTCACAGTTCTCTTCCCAGAGTTATGAGCAGTATTAACAAAGGTTGGACATTTCAGTTAATCGCTTTTTTATATATAGAAATAACAAATCAAATCAATAGAAATAACAAATCGAATCAAAATTAAATCAAAATTATTTTATAAGTAATGAAGTTTCAAAAAGTTGGTTTGATGTGTGTTGTGTTTGTGAATGTATTTTGAGTTGATTGTGAGTGTCCTGTTGAGAGTGTGGGTGTTGTGGGTGTGTGTGTTGTATTGCGTGTGTAGTGTTTGTATGGACGGGGGTTGGGTTTTTTTATCTTAAAATTTTAAGAAGATTCTCAGTAGTTTGGTAATCACATGTAAGCAGAAAATCCAATAGTTTTTCTTTGCATTCTTGTTTGTTTAGTGTGTAGATGCTGAGAATGGAATTGAGTTTGTTGTAAAGGAAAGGACCGCAGAAACAGAAAAACCTCCGTGTAAATATGTGCTTAAACTGATTGGATCTTGGGGCTACGGCATCGTGACGTCGTTTAAGCACAATACTCCTGTCTAAAGGTGTGAGAGTATGCTGTTTGAGGATCGTAGTTATGATAAAAAGTTGGCGGACGGTAGGTAGTTTCCAGGACTGATATAATAGATTTGTAGGATAATGTATGGGTCGAAAGGAGCTAACTTTAAGGATTGCCCGTTGTGCTACTTCTAGCGGAAGAAGAGTGGTTTTTGAAGCACCACCCCAACATGTAATGCAATAGGTTAGAACCGATTGGCATAGTGCCTTATAAACTTTTTTTAATAACATTATGTCGGCCACATGTCGTAAGTTTTTAAAGACATATATCAGTTTTCTTAGTCTAGACTGAAGCAATGATACATGTGCGTTGAAGTTCAGAGATGCGTCCAGAATAATGCCCAGGTATTTCACCTCAGATTTCCTGATCAAAGAAGGACAATCACAATTACAGGCACTACAGTTTGTTGGATGAATATCAGCGGAGTGTGATTTTAAATTTAGTTGTGTGGGTGGTTTATTAGGATTTCTGATGTAGAATGGCATGTACATAGTTTTATCTGTGTTTAGGGTGAGAGTATTTTGTTTTAGCCAGTCACACACCTTATCGAAGCCACTCTGTGCCAGAGTGAAGGTTTTATCCCACGTATCAGCAGAGAATAGCAAGACCGTATCATCAGCGTAAGATATTATAGTGCCCTGGTCCAATTTTAAGCCACAAAGGTCATTTAAATAAATTAAGAAAAGTGTGGGCCCTAGTACTGATCCTTGTGGGACACCAAAAGAGATAGGAAGATCCGTGCTAATGTAAGAGTCCACTTTCAGGCACTGTTTACGACCACTCAGGTAATCCTGAAACAGTCTGAGCTGCAAACCTCTTATGCCCAGGCGTTCCAACTTAGCCAGAAGACGCGGGACAGACACCGTGTCAAACGCCTTAGCTAGGTCTAAGAAGATGCCAAGTGCTTTATTGCCGTTATCAAGTTTCCTAATAACATAGTCAGTAAGTTTATGCACTGCATCCTCTGTTGACTTACCAGAACGGAAACCAAACTGAGAAGAAGAGATCAAACTATTGCTTTCAAGATACCTAACGAGTCTGCTATTTATTATTCTTTCTAATATCTTAGAGAGAGCTGGTAGTATTGCAATAGGCCTGTAGTTACAGACATTGTGTTTATCACCTGATTTGAAAATAGGAACAACAACGGCTTTTTTAAGTACATCCGGGAAGACACCCTGCCCAAGGCAAACATTGAATATATGACAAAGTGGCTGAACAATTATATCTTTAATGGCTTTAAGTAGGCTGTTAGATATTTTATCATGTCCGACAGCGCTTGTAAGTTTTAGTCCATTAATAAGTGTCAGAATCTCATGTTCATCTGTATCTAATAATACAAACGAGGCATTATTAGTGTGATTTGATACAGGAAAGTCACTTTGATTTTGAACTACTGTAGAGTTAAGAAACCTATTTGCCAGGGAACTACCAACATTGGCAAAGTAATCATTTGCCTGGTTCACACTTGTTTGAGGAGAATCACCGAGAAGATCGGAGGAGCTAGATTTAGTTTTATTTGTATTTGTTATGGTTTTGATAACTTCCCAAAGCTTTTTATTGTTGTTGCTATTTTTGTCCAATTCCGTTTTGTCGTGTTCCCTCTTAAGTCTTTTCAACAAATCATTACAATGATTTCTATACCTAGTATATATTAGTTTTTTCGTTTCATCATCGGGTGTTGTTTGCGAATCTTTATGGAGGCGATCCCTATTTTTAATACATCTAAGTAATCCCGGTGTGATCCAGGGTCTAATTATTTGTTTTTTACGAGGAATTTTGACAATCATGGTATTTTCATTTATCGCATCTTGTAAAATCTTAATAAGACTGTCCATAGCCTGATTGGGGTCGTTTATATCTCTAATGAAACTGAAGTCCATATTTTTCAGTTGTTCACAAGTAGCAGGGATGTTGAGTTTAGTGATGTGAGATTGCTGATTTTTCGTTTTATGAACCTGATAAAGGCAGAGTAGCACCGCGTTGTGATCTGTGATTGTGGAATTTATGACGAACGTGTGTGATTTAAATTTAGTTTTAAGCAGAACGTGATCTAGACAGGTTTTACCTTGCCTAGTAGGAAGAGTATGGGCTGGTAAAAATCCCCCAAAAGCAGTTGTATTAAGGTATTCAGTTGCTTTGGTGTCGTGCGATTGCATTGAAATATCTATATTTATGTCTCCAATTATAACAGCAGATTTAATGTTTTTTAAGGTAGATATAGTTGAGTTCAGCGATGTTAAAAAAGGAGTCAAGTTATTGTATGATGGTGAGCGGTACATCGCAATTATAGCTGTGTAATTATTTATAGTAATTACTAAACAGTTGCTATCCATAAAAGGTGGTTCAATTATATTTACATTAAGCGATTCTTTATAATAGATTGTAATTCCATCGTTCTGGTTTTTACAGTTCTGTGTAGTGTGATTCTTAAAGCCAGGTAGGTATGGTATAGTAAGATTGCACGATAACCAGCACTCTGTTAGAATTATAACATCACACTCCATTTTCAATCTTTGCAAGAGGACAAGTAGCTCGTCAAAATTACGAGATATACTACGTATATTTTGGGTTAGTATTTTTAGATTGGGTTTACTATGTGAAATAAAGCTATGACAGTCCTCAGCATCACAGACCATGGACTCCGATATGGTTAAGTCATCAATTTGTACGTCGGTATTAGCCATTTGTAACAATTAAAATGATGGAGGACGCAACATTATTAGACCCGTAAAAACAGCAAACGCATAGTATACATTGAGGTGTGATTATCTGCATGTCAAGGTTTGAGTCATTAAGCGAGCGCGTACTACTTCTGTTTATATACAGATAGGTAGTATAATGTTTAGATGTGCGTAAAATGTTGAACGTTGAGTGGGAGTTAAGTAAAGCTTGTGTCGTGGACTTATAGAATCCTATGATTGCACTAATTACGTGTTTATTTGCATTGTGTATTAAGATGAGGCAGTTAATCTCATTCTTTAGCCTATTTAGACTGTTTTTTCGATTGTGTGAACTAATATTGTATAATAGTGTAACATATTTGTAAATTATTATGGATATCAGAAGAAGTAAATAGTGGAATACAGTTTGCGAAGAAAGTGAGGTTATCTCGCTTACGAGTGTTACACGAATGAAACACTTGGTCCATTTGTTTAGTTTATGCGGGGAGTGATTTATTATCTTCTGAGGAATTTCCAAAACAGGTATAGTGATTGTAGTGTAAGCAGTGGTAGTGGTAGTGGAGGTATAAGTGTTATGTGTCCGTAATGTTTGTTTGTGGTGTATTTGATGTTCGGAGTTAATATTAATTTGTGATGTTGAACTAACACATTTTTTAAATAGAACTAAGCATGCAAAATTATTATAAAACAGAAAACATATGATAAACAATGAAGTGCAATACGTGTACAAAAAAATTACAGTTAGTCAAATATTATTTCTTAGATTTTTCTTCAGCTCATTCAAGTAAACCTCATTCTTGACACGGATGTAAGGATTTCCTTCAGCTTTGCGTAAATAAACGTGCCCATTTGAGGGCCAGGCAAACTTGTACCCAGCAGTTTTTGCAAAGTCTCGCGTAAGGAATAAAAGCCGCTTCATTTTAGCAGTGAGTAATTCTGAGACGTAGATTGGTTGTTTTGATGCTTGAAGGCCCATGTTGCTTGAGTTGAGTTGATCAGGTTGTTGTTTCGAAAGGTTATATTTCTTTACCGCTTCTTGAAAATATTGTTTGGTCAATGTATTTGTAAATTCAATTGCGATGGACGAACTGCTTGTTTCTTTCTTAGACGGCAACCTGACGACATCACGTATGTCGTTTTTATTTAATTCCAGATAGTTTATGGTCTTGGATAAGTTTATGATGTAACCAAACAGTTCGGATTTCTTTTCATTTTGGACTTTGGGTACATTTCTTATTTCCGTATATGTTTTTAAACTACCAATTTCGAGAGAATCGAGTTTTTCTTCAAGTGCCGAAATGTGCGAATGAATTTGTTTACGTTCCTGTTCCAGTTGGTCTATTTTATCCTCGACTGCTTTAACATTCATTGACAAGTGCATAATTGAGTTATCGATATCTATGTTCGTTTTTTTTATGTCTTTATTTTGCTCTTGAATGGATATCATGTATTCCTCCAACTTATCTAGACGATTGTTTTGCGAAACACGGATTTCGTTCATCATGGACATTATTTCGTCTTTGAAACTTGAAAAATGATTATTTGTAGAATCACGAGTCAATCAAGTTTGCGTAGACTTTCGGGTTACTGTGTACCCATACACTAAAAAAACATTGTAACTGTCTTAGACTTGGATCCCGCTACCAAATTAATCATAAAACAATAGCGGTAGCGGCCAATAAGCACAAAGCTTTGAAATAAAGTTTTATTTATTTATTTGGGAAGCTATTAATAATTGTATTTTTTACTGCTACGAGACCCTGATTTATAATAGCATCGTTTCTCGACCAAAAAATGGACGCCTCGTCGACGGTGAGACCAGCGCCTTATTTACCCTGACTCAGTTGATTCTGAGCATTTTTCTTATTTATGAAAACAAATGGGGTATAACAGTGATTGTGTCGGAGGTATGAGTTATTGGTGGGGGTGAAGATTTAGGGTGAAAATTTATCGTGATATGGGAGGGTAATGACCCGTGTCACCTTGAAATGTATAATCGTATCAAACAGTAAACGCGAATGATTCTTCTTTTCTTGTGTTTAACTTCTTTAGCGTTTCGGATATTTGGACCCAAGCATAATTTATTTCATCACCGCTGCTCTCAAAACAGTGAAGGAAAACATCGTGAGGAAACCGGCATGTTCTAGAACCAAAAATTCGAAGATATGTGACATCTAATCCGCACTGAGCCCGCGTGGTAGATTATAGCCCATCCCCTCTCATAGAGAGGAGGCCTGTGTCTTAGCAGTGGGAACATTAATACGCTGATGATGATGATGACCAAAATATAGCTAGGAGAACTGCGCTCGCTGATGCATTCATAAGATCGTCAAGTGTGCAGGTGTCAGGGCATGCGGTGCAAATTGGAAGATGGGCCATTGTCTGTGGAGACACGCCGAATACACATTTGAGATCTGAGCTGTCAATAAACCCCCATCTGAGGAGATTGTCTTTGCTAGGGCCGGCCTGGGTTCGGAGTGTATTCAGAGATTTTCAAGTCGGCCTCGACAAAGCATGCCCAGGCTTTAGACGGCTCGATGAAGCCGTCAGGGGGCTTAAGCACCGGGGCTGCGGGACTGTTCGAAAGAGACACCGCGGCCCCAGAACGTAAAGGGCGAGGAAGGAACACGGATGGGTTTTAATCAGTAAAAGTCTGACTTTCCCTCCCGCTCCGCCCAGAGTGGAAGATGTCATTTAATGATTTCGGTCGATGATGTTGGGGTCGGCTTCCAGTCTAACCAGATGCAGCTAAATACCAGTATTTTATATAAAGCAGCTGATCTGACCTCTGAACCAAAAACAACAAAAAAGAACAAAAAAGTATATATGTAGTATATCAACTATCTAGTGTCCACGACACAAGCTTTGCTTAGTGTGGCACTAGGTAGCGCTGTGTGTTAATGTCCAGCGATATTTATTTATTTTTTTACAACCCAGTTAATACTGGGTAATACGATACCGCTTGGTAGGACTGGTTGTCAGACTTTTTGGGCCACTGACTACCTGTAACGACTGCCAAAGATGCACAAATGACAGCGGGGATCAACAGCTTAACTTGCAGCTTTACTAAAGCTTAAAAAAAACACCTTATTTATTTGGTTTCACATTTTTTTCTTTTACTGCCTCTTTGGTCTAGTGGTCGCAATCGTGATTGCTGACCATGGTGTCCTGAGCTCAATTCCAGGGTCGGGCAAATTATTATTGGGTTTTTCCATCAGGAATTTCTCAGTAGCAGTCACAGAGCCTGGAGTACGTCTTTCTCTTCCATGCATGTAAATAAAAATAAAAACAAAAAAAAAATATTATTCACCCGTTTTCATCATTTTGTCTTTCCTCAATTTATTTGCGGTCGGTGCATCATGACTTCTTTCTAGCCATTGTGATCTTACACATAGTGCATAAATCGTTTCTTCAGCCTCTCCTAATCTTGGATTTGTGTGCATTGGGTCATTATTGAAAAAATGAAAATGGCACTAAATCTACATACAAAAATATCCATTTTATTTAAAAAGATCACCTTCACTCTCACAATCAGATTCAACATTGAATTTACATTTCAATATTCTAAATCAAGTGTGGTTATAAAAGCAGAACTTTATCAGAACTTTAAATCAAATCGTGGAATTTGATTTAAAGTTCAACTCTCAAAGTCGCTGGTGACAATGGAATGAAAAATATTTTGTTGATCAGTAAAATGGTGTTATGTTATGCAGAGGTGTACCTCATAGTACAACAAATTGAGTGGAAACGGTGGCAAGGCAGAAGGACATATAGATAAGGAGGAGGCAGTAGGATTTTTATGGATAAGTTTTTTTGTGTCTGACTGTAGTCTTGTTTGTTTTTTATTTTTATTTAGGTATTTATTTTTCTGTTTTGCATAACATTTTAGTTTGTAGTTTGTATTATTCGATAGTGTTGGTATTTTTTCAAAACTTATAATAAGTATTTTGAACCAACCTCTTTCTTTTGTTGATTTTCTTTTTTTTTTGCTTCGAATGTATTTAAACGTGCGGAAACTTGCAAATGGCCTTCAAATCCGTATAATTTAAGAGCATTGTTTTTGTTAGCTGTAAATTTTCCGAAAAGTATAAAATAAAATAAAATACCGGTGAACCTTCTAGTAACGGAGATATTGGAGGCCAAACCTCCACCTTTTTCACAAGTTTATGTTCAAATACAAGTTATTTAGGCCAATAACCAGCAATGGAATGATACAGGTTAATATTACTTAACGTTTTACCGTAAACCGTGATTTTTCACCAAGTTGTTTTCGCGTTTGCCAGTTTTTTTTACGTGCAGTTAATTTTATAAGTTTGATGATGCTTGGTTGACGACTTCGAGAAGGACCGTTTACACCTTGTAAATCCACCTTCGTAAAATGCTATACTATGAATGCGATTATGTGTCGTTATAAATAGCCGCAAATGATATGCCGCCTGTCAAGCTTATCCGCTTAGCCGAAACAAAACTCGATAGTTTGGCTAAGCCCTAATATCTGTGCCGTCCCTATTCAGAGAGGGCATACCTAATAAACGCGGGCGACGCTTAAAGGGCTGACTTAGAGTCGGTTTACTAATAAGCCTAAGTAACAAGTGGCCCTATGGCTTATGACGTTAACGACTGAATGAGTAAGGCTGTGTTCACTCTGCATGTCGGTCAAAATTCATCATTCACCATCATCATTTCAGCCGAAAGACGTCCACCGCTGGACATAGGCCTCCCCCAAGTGTCGCCACATTGACCGGTCTCGTGCGACTCGCATCCAACGGATTCCCGTAACCTTCACCAGATCATCGGTCCACTTAGTGGAAGGTCATCCAACGGAATGCCTTCCGGTTTGCGGTCGCCACTCCAGAACTTTTCGGCCCCATCGGCCATTCGTTCTACGAGCAATGTGTTCTGCCATCTGCCACTTAAGTTTTACAATTCTTCGGCCTTCGTCGGTAACCTTGATTCTCTTGCGGATGTTTTCATTTCTGATTCGATGCCAGGAAACTCCGAGCATAGCCCTCTCCATTGCCCTTTGGGTGACTTTAAGCCTTCTGATAAGGCCCATTGTGAGCGACCAAGTTTCGGCCCCGTATGTAATCACTGACAACACACACTGGTCATAGACATTCCTCTTGAGACACTGCGGTAGCTTGGCCAAAATTACGGTGACCTTTATTGTCGTCACAATAAAGTTGCTATTGGGTTTCTGCTGCTAGTTTTGGTACTGGGCTCGATTCCCGGATTCAGCAGTGTTATAGGGTTTTCTATCAGGAATTTCTCGTAGGTAACAGCCTTGCAGGCTGGACTTGTGCCCAGTTGATGGCAATAGGTTCGCCCCTTTTACAAGGATCTTGGACATACCTGGCGAAATGAGGGTGTACATTTCTGCTTAACCCTTTGGGGATTACAGGCATGATGTTTTGCTGTCAGTTTTAATTACTGCGTGTTCGTTCGAATTTCGAATGTTTGAGCACTTACGGAAACGCACGAGCTCTCCCGATCCTTCGAGTATTAAGGTATAGTGTAACTTAGCTGTATTCAGACGATAGAAATCTGAAGAGATGAAAGGAAGGCTTGGAGACACATTATAGTAGTTCTAAGCACTTTGGTGAAAGAAACTCTTTAAAGCAATGGTTTTATAGTACGATGCACACGTTTCCTACAAATGCATTAAAAAAAAAGTTGGCACTTTGACCTCCAGTATCTCCGTAACTAGAAGGTTCCCAGGTATGGTGTAGAACAAAAATATGATCGCAATGACGGGGAAAACAAGTACCGTTCCCGTGAGAGTACGGGGATAAAATATACCCTATGTTACTCGCTGATAATGTAGCTATCCATTGCTGAAAGAATTTTTCAAATCGGTCCAGTACTTTTTAAGTTTATTCGTTACATACAAAAATGCAAATCATTCCTTTATATAATATTAGCATACATAAATATAAATAGAGTGTAGTGTTGATCATAAACACATAAACGAGTTAAATAAAAGTTAGGTATTTCTAGTTTTGCAGCCGTTTTGTTCTCACTTGCTAAAAAAATCTTTCCCTGTCTGTCAAAAAACACAACTTGAGTCTTGACCCATATAGTGTTACTTACATTTATCACACTGTAGTATTTGGCCGTCGGCCCACAAGCAAACAAGTATGAATAAATACAGTTCACAGAAGTTTGTCGAACATGTTCCTACATAATGCGTTTTGTTTGAATTTCCTTCAACTAAGTCATGTGCCGATGTGAGTATATATGCTTACATAAGCAAGCTTTCTTTTATATTAAACTAGCCGTTTTGCGTGGCTTCGCCTGCGTACAAATTAATTACTAAAACCTTCCTCGAAAACCACTCTATCCATAGTGCAGTTGTTTTTAAGTATATCGCGAACAGACAGACAAACGCGGTGGAGGACTTTGTTTTATAATGTGTCGTGATTGGGGCAAAAATATTAGCGGTTAAATTTTAAAAAGCAATTTTTAAAGAACCATTAAGAAATAAGAACAAAGACGGCAAGCCCCGAACGAAACCGAATCTCGTATCACTAAAACCCATTGTTAGACAACCAGTAAACGTGTAAAACGTGTCGAAATTGGAATGATCTCTTCTCAGACTGAGCAGTTCATAACATCATCATCATTTCAGCCGAAAGACGTCCACTGCTGGACATAGGCCACCCCCAAATGTCGCCACAATGACCGGTCCCGTACGACTCGTATTCAGTGGATCCCCGCAACCTTCACCAGGTCATCTGTCCACCTTTTTTTTTTTTTGACACTGGGAAAAAATGCATTACGCATACCCTCCCATCGGCCACCTAGTTGGAGATCTTCCAACGCATCGTCTTCCGGTTCGCGGTTGCCAATCCAGAAGCCAGCCTGCCCACTGCCACTTAACAGAGACACCTGACATAGCAGTACTTATTAAGGTTTTTAATGCAACGCTTGCTTTTGTGACCAAACTACATACAAACTATCAAAAAGTGAAAGGCCTTTGTCAGATCCATTTCCTTGCGTAGGCCTATTTCAGATCGATACCGGCGCTGGATACGTGCGCCGGTCGTGTTTTTTTCGAAATCTTGGTTGAACCATGGACGCTATCATACAAATGTATGATATTCCAAAAGCGCGACCGGCAACGGTCTCACTCTGAAATAGGCCTTTTTTTTTAGGATGGGAAATCATCAAATAACTTCTCCCACTCTGGGCGGAGCTGGAGGGAGTGTCTGACTTTTACTGACTAAAACCCATCCATGTTCCTTCCTCGCCCATTATGTTCCGGGGCCGCGGTATCTTTTTCGAACAGGCCCGCAACCCCGGTAGGCTTCAGCCCTTGCGGGCCCCTCTCTTTATGCTGACATCTCTTTGAGGCGCGCGTGGAACACGAACGCGCCGTCGACACGGCCTGTCGTCATTAGACGGACGGACGGCTAGCTAGCCCATAGCTAACCGTCCACAGGCCCGCGTCTACGGTGGCCGGAAGCCACCACGTGGCCCCCGACGCCCAGTGCGACTCCCGCGGCGGCTGGGGCGAGAGGCTCTCTCCCTCTCGCGTTCCGCCACCTCCTTAGCTAGCATAACTGCTTCGCAGAAGGAGGTGACGGCTTCCCATTCCGTCTCGCTCCGGACCATGGATTGAACCAGGGCTTAAGGGGCCGGCGGAGTTTGCGTTCTTCATACAAACGTAATACCAAAATAATATGAAAATCAAACATATTCTTAAGGTAGTGTGTATATATTTCGATTGTATTATAGAATATCTATGTTCCCAAATAAATATTTTGAAAGAACAATGATATAAAGACGAGTTATGAGGAATTTAAAATTTCTATAGAAAATTTATTTTTCTCATAACTCTTCTTTAAATCGGTGTAAATTCAAGGTGTGTGTTTGGGAACCTATATATTATGTAATCCAATCAAAATAAATACACATTACCTTAAGAATAATATGTTTGATTTATATATTATTTTGGTATTACGTTTGTATGAGATTCGCATGCTCCGCAGGCCTCTTAACGCGAGACTCCTAAATAGGCCTAAAGTGTAATCCTTCCTTCGTTATTTAAGGAACTCGGTATATACTGACAAAACGGTTAAAAATGATGTACTTCTAGCTCCAGAGGCGGTTTTAGAGTTCCGTACCCAAAGGGTATAAACGGGACCCTATTACTAAGACTTCACTATCCGTCTGTCTGTCTGTCACTGGGCTGTATCTCATGAACTGTGATTGCTAGACAAATGAAAATTTCGCAGATTATGTTGTCGCTATAAGGACAAATAATAAAAACAACCCTACGAGAGTACTCACAGAAGCCTTCATTCAATCTCAGTACCTGTCTGTACACAGCCTTACAAACTCACGGCAGGCCAATTCCACAATCATTAGTCAGGCGCTCTTAACTCTAGTTAAACTTATAGTGTAGCAGTCCCTTCTAATGGCATTATGTTGTTTGGGTCAAGTTCAGTATGACCCACGCTAAGTTGCTGTTTAGGACAAAAGCCTTCCCTTTTTGATTGTGATAAATATAATATGTGACAAACAAAAAGATACTGTATTCGTATGGAATAAGGATCATCAGCCTATTAATGTTTCCACTGCTGTGAATTTGTCACAGCAGTGGAAACACTCTATGATAGGGGAAAAAATGAATAAGGAAAGGAAATTAATAAGTGGTGGTTTTATAAAATTCGATTTCATTCTAGAGCCCGTAGCTAAATAATAATAGCCACTCATGACTCAGATCGATCTTTAGGTTAAGCTGTGCTTGCTTAGGTTGGTCTGTGGATGGTTGACTACCCATCAAATACCAGGTTTCCTCCGCGCCTCGAAAAACACGTTAAGGCGTTGGTCCCAGCTGTCATTTGCAGATCTTTGACAGTTGTTACAGGTAGACAATGGCCCAAAAAGTCTGACAACCAGTCTTACCAAGGGGTATCTTATTCCCCAGTACTAACTGGGATGTGGAGGTCAGATAGACAGTCGCTCCATGTAAAATACTGTTATTCATTCAGTCAGACCGGAAGCCGACCCCAACATGCTATGATGACTTAACCCCATGTCAGTTGTTTGAAGCTGCTTAAGCCCCCTGACGGCTTCATCGAGCCGTCTGAAACCTGGGCATGCTTTGCCGTGGCCGACTCGGAAATCTCTGCATAAATTCCGAACCTAGGTCGGCCCTAGCAAAGACAATCTCCTAAGATGGGGATTAGTTGACGGCTAGGGAGATCATAATGGTTTTATAAAATTCGGTTGTATGGGGCTAGTCCTACTAGTGTCGTATTACCTAGTATTGACTTGCCCCATCCATCCCTATGCCTCCATCCCTAGTGCTATCGTACCCTACTTAACCCTTGTCGGCGTTTATAGGAAACGACACGTCTAGTTTCATTCACCCCCGAAAAGTTACTTTGCCGAGGTCATTTAACAGGCTGTCGTTCCGTGTAGAATACAAATTGTACACAGGGTGTAAGCCACAGCATCACGAAGCCGTCAAAAAGCATTCAGATTTATATATCAAACTAAGTAACTTTACTCAAAAATGATCACTGGGAAAATTACTTTTTTTTGTTGAAAAATCATGTTTTGTGGTAGAATTCAATGTAACGTACTTAAAACATTGTGCTGATAGATGGATTGAATAGGGTCGTGGAGGTGTTTAAAGTAAAAATCTTACAATAAAAGTTTTATTTAAAAAAAAACTTCTCAAAAAGCTGGAACTTCAACCCCAGAGTTCAATCTCCGTAACTAGAAGGTTCCCCGGTATGGTGTAGAACCAAACAAATATCGCAATGACGTGGAAAACAAGTGCTTTTCGGGTTTTACACCGTTTCTAGTACCCAAAATGAAATTTAAGCTTATTTCTCGCATATAATACAATATATTTCTTGGTGAAACGGCAATCATTTACGTCTATGGCCAATATGGCAATTTATCATAGCCTAGGCCAGCCTGCCACACGATTAAACCCACTGATAAGGATGTCAACATAACTTACGTTCACAAAACACTGGAGTCATATTATTTATTTATGAACTCCCGCACTACAATAGGCCTCTATGGAGTAAAAACGTTGCTCAGATCATAATGGTGAAGATTTTTGTAGCAGAATGTCGTTATTACGAACATACGATACAGTGAGATAGTGTAAGTTCATACACCGACCACGGACCCACACAGTGGGGACATTAAAACTGCGAGTATTGATGACACATTTTTCTACATAACTTAGTTAGAATTTTAGTATCAACCAGCCTTACCAAAGGGGTATCATATACCTAGTAACTGGGTCGCATATCTTACCTCTACAACCCAGTTAGTACTGGATAACGATACCAATTGGCAAAACGGTTTGTCAGACTTTTTGAGCCACTGACTACCTGTAACGACTATCAAAGCTCTATAAATGACAGCCGGGACCAACTGCTTAACGTACTCCCCGGGGCATGGAAGAAACTCGGTATGTAATAGTTAGTCACCCATTCACAGACTAACTTTTTTTTTTTTTTTAGGATGGGAAATCATCAAATGACTTCTCCCACTCTGGGCGGAGCGGGAGGGAGTGTCAGACTCTTACTGACTAAAACCCATCCATGTTCCTTTCTCGCCCTTTATGTTCCGGGGCCGCGGTATCTCTTTGGAACAGTCCCGCAACCCCGGCAGGCTTCGGCCCTTGCGGGCCCCTCTCTTCTGCTGACATCTCTTTGAGGCGCGCGTGGAACACGAACGCGCCGTCGACACGGCCTGTCGTCATTAGACGGACGGACGGCTAGCTAGCCCATAGCTAACCGTCCACAGGCCCGCATCTACGGTGGCCGGTAGCCACCACGTGGCCCCCGACGCCCGGTGCGTCTCCCGCGGCGGCCGGGAAGAGAGGCTCTCTCCCTCTCTCGTTCCGCCACCTCCTTCGCTAGCATGACTGCTTCGCAGAAGGAGGTGACGGCTTCCCATTCCGTCTCGCTCCGGACCATGGATTGAACTAGGGCCGGACGCGAGAGGTCGCCGCCGCCGATCGCCGCTACGAGGACACGGCGGTGCTCCGCCCACGCAGGGCAGACCTCCACCGTGTGCTCCACCGTGTCCTCCGGTCGATCCTCGCAGTGGAGACACCCGGGCGTTTCCTCCCGCCCGATTCGGTGCAGGTACCTCCCGAAACATCCGTGTCCGGTGAGGACCTGCGTCAGGCGGAAGGTGAGGACGCCGTGGCGCCTCTCTAGCCACTCCTCAAAGAGGGGACTTACCGCCACTATCGTGGCGTGCCCTGCGCGGGGTTGCGACAGTCGCTCTCTCCATGTCGCCATGAGATCGCGCCGGAGGTCAGTCCGCTGAGCGGCAATTTGCCGCGGCAGCGGAGTTTCCCCCCGGCGTAGTACCTGCGCGCGCCATTCGTGTAGGCGCGCGAGGACTATCGCCTCCAGATCCCATGGCGGCAATCCGGCAAGCAGGCCCGCCGCCTCGCGGGAGATCGTGCGGTACCCACCGACCATCCTTACGGCCACCACTTTTTGGGGCGCGTTCAGATAATGAGCGGCACGCTGCTTCAAGGAACGCGCCCACACTGGGGCCATGGAATTCACAGACCAACTTAGCCAAGCACAGGCTAAACCTTAAGATCGACCCGACCGGCTGTTATTATTTAGCCACGAGCTCCAAAATAGACAGATGATGAATCAATTTGACGTTCAGACTTTCGCTGCACGTAAAATACTGTATCCAGCTCCATCTGATTAGACTGGAACTCCGACATAGTTGAGTTGAGAACAAACTAGGTAACTAATGAGGAATTGATAAACTTTGGATTCATTGTTAGTGGGACTATGACTATTACTCATTGGTATCAGTCACCCACAAATTTGTGGGTGACTGATACCAATGAGTTTCACCCGAATCTGAAACCGTCGGCAACGAAGAGCGATTTACGAGTTCAGAAACCAAGTTCGACGAATTTTTCAATCGACGAAGGAAGGGAAGTGGGACGACTGACTCCTCGCATGCTTTCCCCATGAAAGTCGAAGCAAGGGAAGGAAGAAGATTCTTCCAACCTTCTCGAAGTGACGAAGGAGAGCAAGTAGACGATTCTTCCAACCTCATCCACGAGGGACGTAGGAGAGAATATAAGATGATTCTTCCAACCACATATAATACAAGGCTGAAGAAGGAAGGGAAGTAATACGATCCCTTCAAACCTTTTCCAGGAGAAACGAAAGAGGGGAGAAATTAAGTAGTCCTCTTTACAAAAAATACACAAATACTTGACTTAAGAGCCGAGTATCATGAAAACTGCACCAAGTAGGAAGTGTCTACTAATGACTACTGGCTCAGACATAAACTTGACACTACTCAGCTACTACAGGAGGTCAATAGTTCCCAGAGAATCTTAAGACCGCCATTCAGAAAAATGTCGTCAGTATCAACATCTTAAATTAGTGTTTTAGTTGACTTAAGGATGGCACTGTTGAATGTTTTCAACATTTAAAAATGTTGCGTTCATCACTTCATTAAGACAAAACATACTACATAAAAACCTGTTCTAAGTGTATTTAACCAAATAGCCAACCATAGCATAGCTGATGATCTACTTATTTCACATTGAAATTGTGAAATCAACGACTCACACAGCCAATGAAGCCCAAACTGACTCAAGCTATAAATTCTGACCCGCTCCAACTAATCTATGATATACTCGACGAAATTGGAGGTAACTTCACTACCGATTCAATTCCCAGCTCGCTCATCTCACACCCACAACGTAGGAAAGCAATGCCACGCATGAGCGACGCGAGTGGACGCTGAGATAAAGGGATTTGCGCTTAATGCCTTGTTGTCGGGTGTGCCTAGGAGAGAATGGGCCAGCCAAACGGTAGCCGGCCAGTATCGCGCCCCTGAAGCTTTTAGTGATATTTTTTTAATAAATAGTTCTTATTATGTCATTTTTGACGTTTGAGCATCTGTGTTTTGGATTTTTTTGTAATAAGTGACACAGAGTTTGTGGTATCATACCTTTTTGAAGTGAAAACTTCTATAGGCGCTTTGAGCACTTTTTGGGTGAACAAAAACCATAGAACTC
Source organism: Xestia ashworthii (assembly GCA_950022955.1). Taxonomy (NCBI): domain Eukaryota; kingdom Metazoa; phylum Arthropoda; class Insecta; order Lepidoptera; family Noctuidae; genus Xestia; species Xestia ashworthii. Next base: position 4,258,530 of record OX465556.1, read on the forward strand.
GCGTGACCGTCACCTAACACTTCGTAGCACTCGTAGCCGATCCGCTACGGCGTAGCACCACTAAGGCGTTCGCGGGGCACAACCCGTAGCAGATATATAGATTACTTAGTTTTGACTTCTATCGGTAGTCCCCAAAGACTGCACCGCATGTTTTTTTTTCTGGCTTTGCACATTCTTCAAGCTTTGAGAAATGATTCGAAATTTGAAATAGTCTATTGTTTTTGGGCTTAGGATTGAGATATATTTGATTCTTAAGCTTATGCTAAGCTATTGAGATAAAATATTATTCGAAAAGATTTTTTTTTGTTCTTGAATAACTACTAAGGTATTTTTACACAACTCCTTTATAATGAAAATAATAAAATATTCACAAAGGGAAATTCAAAGAGGGAAGTGCCCATAAAGTCAGTTGGAAATATACCACAATTATTATTGCACCTCTTCAAACTTTTGCCATTTCCGTTGGAATGAAGTTTCTTTTTCATCAGAGATAACCTCCGGTTCGCTAATTATTCTATCTCCAAGGATCCCTGACTACTTGCAATTGTTTCGAAGTTGCATTCTCTATTCTTCGGTGAAAAAATGAAAAACTGCAGACTCAAATTAGGAACGCTTCCGTTTTTTACATTGTTCAGACTCTTTTTGTTTACAGCTAAGTTATGATTTTTTTGTTAATATTTTTATGGAGAACTTCCTGTAGCCCGTGACTTCGTTGGCGTGGTTATTTTAAGGTGTAAGTATGAGAAATAAAAATAAAGTATCCTATGTGTTATTCCAAACTGTAATCTATCTCTGTGCCAAATTTTATCGTGATCCGTTCAGCCGTTCTGGTTCGACTTAGTAACAAACATCCATCCATTTATCCAAACTTTCACATTTATGATATTGGTATAGATTGGGGAACCAATTTGATAATGCAGCCGTACTTTCAGTAGTCAGTGTATATTTTACGAGTTCCATACAAATATCATAAATGTAAACAACTCTTTCACGTAACAACCCTTTTAAAACAAGTAAAATATGACTGTTGCAAATTATATTTTTATTTCACCGTACCTGGAAGTGAACCATATTTGCAAAATAAATATCTTTTCACTACTCATACTCAGAAAGTAGGTCTGAAGTTGCCTGAGGAGCGGGTTGAAAGTAGTACTTTTCAGCCCTAGGGTCGAGAATCGCTTTCAACTGACAGCTGTCAAATTATTAAAAAAACTAGTTCTACTTTCACATTTCTATTGAACCATGTTCCGACTTCTATATAGCCTCTCAATTACAACGCGATGTAAGTTCGCAGTATTCATTAAAGAATATATTTTTTTAAAACTTAATTCTATTTTAGTTTTGTGATGTTCGAGGATTATCTCAGTAAAAGTCCGTGGTTCCGTTTAGAGAGTTATATTTTGACTGACCTCCATAGTGTACAATCTACCAACTTAACTACTACAACTTATGCATGTGCCAACCTTACCAGAACATACAGACAACTTACAAGAACTAATCATTGTGAGTTTACCAACATTACACTCCTCCTTACTAAATTAATACTACAGTTATCAATTAACAACTTAATGGCTCAACTTACAACTATAACAAAACTTAACTTACAACTATAACAAAACTTAACTTACAATTATAACAAAACTTAACTTACAACTATAAATAACAACTTAATGGCTCAACTTACAACTATAACAAAACTTATTCTTTATCCTAATGTTAGGGTCCTTAAGTCTACATTTCTTAACGGCTCGTTGTGTGGTCTGCGACACTTGAGGCAAAGCAACCTGACTCTCAGCTGAAGGCTGAACGTCTACAGGTGTATTCTTAATCGGCTGAGCCGGTGACGCCACGTCGCACGACGACACGACGCGTTCCGGCGACCCCTCCGACTGAACCCGCTCACCATTCTCATTGCCGTCCTCCTTGCCAATCGTCTGAGAATCCGTGTCTGATCGCTCCGTTATACTAGGACCACTAGCTGCTATGGATAACCTGTTCCCTGTTCTCCTACGCAATTGGTCAATGTGCTTATGGACTATTTCCCCGCTTTGACCCTGGACTCGGTAGTTGCTAGGGCCCAGACTATCCACTAGTCGACCAGGAACCAATTTCTCTCCTTTTAGGTATTGTCGATACCATACTTCTTCCCCTTCACCCCCTATGCATCTACTCGCTCCCCGTACTGATTCAGCCTGCCGTTGTTGTACCCGATGTACCTTGTTTTCCCTATCCGGTTTTATAGTATCTAGGCGGGTACGTATATGCCTGCCTAATAAAATCATAGCGGGGCTTTCCCCTGTGGTCGAATGTTCTACATTCCTATAATGCATTAAAAATGTCCATAATCAATCAAAATCAAAGCATTTATTTCAAGTAGGCCAGTTACAGGCACTTTTGAATTGTCGAAACAAAAATGAACATTTAAAGTAGCTACAGTCCCAGTCACAAGACATAAAAACTGTGAAAGTACTGTAGTTGCCCATTCCCTAGCGTAGATCTCTATGGAGAAGAACGGGCAAGAAACTCCATGGACACTCTTTTAAATCAAAATATTGTTACAAAATCTTGGTTACATCATTCATGTTGAGATGGTATATTATGTGAGAACAATGTAGCAAGATGTGCACGTTAAAAGTGTCCATAGCAAAACAAAAATAAAATACAACTCAAAAACTAAATAATTCAAATAAACCATGGCGACTAAGAGATGACCAGTCACAACTGACAGCGCCCGTTCACGAACATGACGCATGGATCAGCACCATTCAGCTCAACCATTTTGAAGGGAACTAAATGGTCCGACACACGCGCCACCATCAGCGAGACATTTGAGAGAGCATGACATACTCTCAACCGCCAGGGCACATTCAAGTCAAGAACTGCCGTAGGTTTCCAGTGAATGATAGCTTACTAGTACATAGTACTCACACAATATAGGCTATACGATTATATAATACTAACATTGAATCTATACAATGCAAAGATAAGTTTGTACAATCTTCAGCAGCTCCAACAATACCTATAATGCTATCAATTTTTGCGCCCCTGTCCATGTGGAGCAGGACCAGCATTAAGCCAAGCATTTTTATCAGCGATATAATCGCTCAACTTGTAATATGCTTGTTTACATAGTGTGCGTTTAACGCATGTTTTAAATTTCGTCTCATTCAGTTCAAGAATACTTTGTGGAATTTTATTATAGCATCTCAAACAGTACCCCATGAAAGATGAGTCTACTTTAGCGAGTCTAAAGCCTGGCTGAACTAGTTGGTCCCTATTTCTAGTACTGTAATTGTGTCTGTCACCTCTTTTACCAAAAAGATGCAGATTTTTTCTGACGTACATTATGTTTTCGTAGATGTATTGGCAATGAACCGTCATGATGCCAATATCCTTAAATAGTTCCCTTAGAGAATCGCGCCTACGAAGATTATATATGGCTCTGATGGCTCTTTTCTGCAGAATAAATATAGACTCAACATCAGCAGCCCGTCCCCATAGCAAAATACCGTAAGACATTATACTATGGAAGTAACTAAAATAGACCAGTCTAGCGGTATCTACATCAGTGAATTGACGGATTTTTCTAATGGCATATGCTGCTGAACTTAAGCGCCCCGCAAGCGATGTTAAATGAGAACCCCATTGTAGCCTTGAATCAAGCGTAAGCCCCAGGAAAACAGTTTTATCTACGAATTCGAGTTTTTCTTTATTCAATATTATCTCACAATCACTACTTTTAACATTTGGTAATGAAAATCTTATGCATTTAGTTTTCTTTTCATTCAATACCAAATTGTTTGCTGTGAACCAATTTTGGACCTGAAGTAGGGCATTATTCACTTCATCTAGATTTTGGGCCCGTCTATTTATCTTAAAAATTAGGGAAGTGTCATCAGCAAATAGCACCATATTTTGTGGTTGGTTTTTCAATAAATAGGGTAGATCATTTATATAGACTAGAAAAAGGAAAGGACCCAATATTGAGCCTTGCGGAACCCCCATTTTTACTTTCAAACCCTGTGAATTGACACCATTTATTTGAACATGTTGTTTTCTATCACTCAAATAAGATTTTACCAGGTTAAGTGCAAGTTTACCTAGTCCGTAATGCTCCAGTTTCAAAAGTAATGTGTCGTGATTTACGCAGTCAAAAGCTTTGGAGAGGTCACAGAAAATTCCTATTGCGTCTTGGGACTCTTCCCACGCAGCAAAAACGTGCTTTAATAAGGTTACACCGGCGTCAGTTGTACAACGTCCCTTGGTGAAACCATACTGTTGATCATGTAAGATTCTGTTGGTGTTAAAATGATAGAGCATTTGATTTAGCATTACTTTTTCAAAAACCTTGCTAAAAACTGGTAACACGGATACAGGTCTATAATTATTGGCATCTTTACTGTCCCCGGATTTGAAAAGAGGTATGACTTTACTGTATTTCATTAAATCAGGGAACACTCCTTGGTCTACACATGAATTAAAAATTAAAGCTAAGTACGGGGCTATGGTCTCAAGTATAGATGTACAAACTTTGATAGACATTCCCCATAGATCTTCGGTCAGTTTGATTTTAATTTGCCGGAAAGCTTTAATAACTGTCATAGGGTTAATATGTTTAAATTTAAATTCAGCCAGGCAGCCAGACACATTCGCCTTTAATAAGCCAATTGAAATTTCAGGTGAGGAATTAAGGGCCTCCGTAGTTTTTATTGGTATATCGGTAAAGAAATTTACAAATTCTTGAGCTACTTCCTGATTAGAGCTTTTAGGACCACATTCTGTATCTAATGTATAGCTATTATTACGTATTTTCTTTCTGTTAGTCTCGTTATTTATGACTTTCCAAACGGTCTTTATTTTATTTTCTGCTGTTTTGATCTTGTTGCTAATGTGCAGGGCTTTAGCAACCTTGCAAGTATTTCTAAAAATCTTTGAATACTTAGCAACATACTTGCTAAAAGTTTCTGTGTTTATAAAAGTCTTAAGGCTGTAAAGCTCAAATAGCCTTTCCCTACTTTTTCTGATACCTCTAGTTGCCCAATCACTAAATATAAATTTAGGGCATATACTCTTTGTCTTCTTTTCAAAAGTTTTGTTGAATTCCGTGTGAACTAATGAAAAGAAACGGTCATACAATCTATACTAATATTATAAAGCAGAAGAGTTTGTTTGTTTGTTTGTTTGTTTGTTTGTTTGTTTGTTTGTTTGTTTGGTTGAACGCGCTAATCTCCGGAACTACGGGCTCGAATTGAAAAATTCTTTTTGCGTTGGATAGTCCATGTATCGAGAAAGGCTATGGGCTATATAACATCACGCTATGACCAATAGGAGCGGAGCAGCAATAAGAAATGTTGCAAGCGGGAACAAAGCAGTTTAAACTTCCGTTGAGTAGGCGATGCGTTGCGATATCAAAACTTCACACGAACGAAGTCGCGGGCAGAAGCTATGAGGCTATAATTTATCTTGGAAACTTGAACACCTGATGCAGAACCGCAACAGACCAGCTAAACTATAAGAGATACAAAAATGCCACCATAGCAAAAATTGTTCTACATGATGAGCATTTTCTGCTGTGAGTATAAGTTTGAAGATCTGGAACATCTGATGTGGAACTCCAAGAGCCCAGCTACACCATAACACATATAGGAATGACGTCTTAGCAAAAGTTGTTCAATCTGATGAGCACTCTCTGTTGACTTATAAAAATCGAAGATCTCGGACACCTGTTGTAGAATTAATTTCCTTTTCCAGTAATCTTCGTGACTCGGTAGCCTACCCGGTAACGCAGGGGAGCAGTTACTTAGATTTCAATTGATCAGGTATCTTCACAACAAAACTATAACCATGCCTAGAAAGAGGTCAAATCTTTCCCAATGTTCCAAAGGAGCTAGAAGATTGAGGATCATAAGATCCCAAGAATCTATCGAAGAGCGTCAGGAGAGACTTGATGCTGTTCGAGAACATCAGGCTGCAACTTGCTCCGTGGAAACCTCTTCGGATCGCGAAGCACGCCTGCGTTCTCAGCGTATTTCTACATCCAGGTCTCTAGAGACCAGTGAAGAATAGATGCGCGACTGACCGCTAATCGTGAACGTCATGCATTGTCTTGCGAGTCGGAGCCGTTCACGGATAGAGAATTGCGCTTGAGTTTCAAGCGTATCTACGCATAGCTTCTTCTAGGTCTTTAGAGACAAGTGCGGAACGTGATGCGCGACTGTCCGCTGATCGTGAGCGAATCCGAAATTTTTACCGATACAGAATCAGGCTTGAGTTTTCAGCGTATTCGCACATCTACTAACAGGTCTTTTGAAACGAGTGATGAACGTGATGCGTGATGCGCGATCCACGTTCATTGAACGAACGTTTGAATTCTGATCGACGTCGACATTCTCTGAACAGAATGTCGATATCATCTGAAAAACCGGATGTGTCTCAAGATATAGCCGTAGGGCATGGCGACCTGCCGTGTCGACGGCGCGTTCGTGTTCCACGTGCGCCTCAAAGAGATGTCAGCATAAAGGGAGGGGCCCGCAAAGGTCGAAGCCTGCCGGGGCTGCGGGACTGTTCGAAAGAGATACCGTGGCCCTGGAACGTAAAGGGCGAGGAAGGAACATGGATGGGTTTTAGTCAGTAAAAATCTGACACTCCCTCCCGCTCCGCCGAGAGTTGGAGAAGTTATTTGATTATTTCCCAACCGAAAAAAAAGGGCATGGCGACCTTCCTTGGGTTGATAAGGCACGGAGTGCATTTACGTCTCCTATGATTGAATACGCCACATATTCCGCCATCGGAGGTATGGCTAAAAATTGTACTTTTTGTGAAGCTGTTAAATGGCAAAAAGAAACAAATGATATGTGTTGCTCAGGTGGGAAAGATCCGTTATTTTCCCGTCCCCGGGTTCTTAGAATTCGACATCAGACGTTTCAGATCTTCGACGACCCCGTTGTCGCTGGCATAAGCAACAGGATCCGCGTACGAAGTCGCGGGCAGAAGCTAGTTTGATTATATGCTTGACTTAAATCTATTTTAGAAAAATAATTTGCTCCGCTGAGTTTAACTATTAAATCCTCGATTCTCGGTAGCGGGTAGCGATCAGTAAGTAAGACAGGGTTCACGGTCGCCTTATAATCGGCACAGATTCTCAGCAATCCGTCAGGTTTATTTACCGGTACGAGCGGCGAGGCCCAGTCGGAACAGTCGACGGGCTCGATGATGCCGTCGCGCAGCATGGCGTCCAGCGCGGCGTCGAGCCGCCCGAACAGCGCGTACGGCACGGGCCGCGCGCGGTGGAACACCGGCGCCGCCCCGTCTCGCACGCGCAGCGTCGCCTTGCCCCCAGTGTACAGCCCCAACCCGCCGCTGAATAATTCCTTAAACCTGTTTAACAGTACATTAATCTCATTAGACATGTTGATTTTTTCCCAATTTACATTGTTACAGTTACTAAAAACAGGAATTTTTATTTCTAATACTGTTAACCACTGTCGGCCCAGTAATGAGGTGGTACCCCCTCCAATTACAAATAATTCCAGTTCTTTACTAATGTCCCCGTAAGTTACAATCGGTTTAAACACCCCTAGTGGTTTAATTCTTGAGCCATCATAAAAATTTAATACTAAATTGCTGGGTTCTAATTTATGAGCAATGAAACACTTTTTATACGTAGTTTCACTGATACACGATACCGCGGTACCAGTATCGATCTCCATCGGAATAGTAACGTTATCAATATGCATGGGCAACTTTACCGCTCTGTAGTCATTCAAGCACAGATGGTGAAACTCCTCTTCCGTTGACCTCTCCTCTGCCGGTAGATGTTGCTCCGATGCATCCCCGTAGTACGCTGCCGAACGCCTGGAACCGGTGTCTTTGCCCGCGTTTGCCCCCCTCTCCGGGCACACGCGTCGCAGGTGTCCCGGGTGCCGGCAGTTACTGCACACATAATTACGAAATCGGCACTCGGAATACGAATGCTCCGTCGCTCCGCATCCCGTACAACTCGACGCCCAGCTGCCACTATTGGCACCGCCGCGCCCGCCAGCTCGCGGTCGCACGCTAGGCACGGAGCTGTGCCGCGTCCCCGCTGCTCTCGCCGCGCCCCGCACAAAGCGCGCGCCCCGCGAGGCTCGCTGGACCGCGCCGTCCCGGCTGCCGAGCGCGTGCACCGCCTCGCCTCCGGTTACGTCACCACCGCTGCCTCGCACCTTCAACTCCACCGCGGCCGCGTCCCGTTCCGCCGCTTCTAGCGCACTCGCCAACCTTACGGCATCCGTATAGGATATGGTGTCGGCTTCCGCGAAAAGTCGTTGCCGAATGATATCACTCCGCAGGCCGCAAACAAACTGATCCCGTAAATTCTCGTTCAACGCTTCTTTGAATTTACAATGTCGTGCGAGTTTCTTGAGCTCGGCTACGTACGCAGCTACGTTTTCTTCACTAGCCTGTCTGCGTTGTTTAAACCGATAACGTTCAGCGAGTACCGACGGCGTTGGTTCCAGATGATGACGTAATAGCTCGATCGCTTTGTCATACTTTAACTCCGCTGGCTTTTTGGGACTTGCAAGATTACACAACAATTCATACGCCTCGTCCCCCATGACAGCTATTAGCGTAGGTAATTTCGAGTCCTCGTCAATATTATTCACTATAAAGTACATGTCTAACCGGTCCACATACACTGACCACGTGCCGGACTTTATGTCGAATTCCTTAATTTTTCCTATCGACATCGTAACTGTTCGTACTCGCGACCACTCGGAAATATGCACAATACAATTTATTACGATCACACGCGAGCTTGTTCGATTTTACGCCATCCTCGTCGCCACTGTGGTGTTCGAGGATTATCTCAGTAAAAGTCCGTGGTTCCGTTTAGAGAGTTATATTTTGACTGACCTCCATAGTGTACAATCTACCAACTTAACTACTACAACTTATGCATGTGCCAACCTTACCAGAACATACAGACAACTTACAAGAACTAATCATTGTGAGTTTACCAACATTACAAGTTTCAACTATTTCTTTAAAATTATGCCCGAACAAACATAAAAAAAAAATAGAAACATCCGAATTGAGAACCTCCTCCTTTTTTAGAAGTCGATTAATAACGTAGATTTGGGCAAAATATTTACCAGTTTTTCAATGATGTAAATGAAAAATAATGGCTAGTTATTTCGATCAACCATAAGGCTGAATAGCTGGACGGCCACAGAAAAAAAAACAAAATGGGCGACAATCCGATGTTGCTTTGTTTTTCGATTGATTCATGTTTTTATTTTTATTTTCCTTGTATTCGTAATGAAACGCACAGTGTGTACCTCGGGTTAAAGACTTATTTAGTCCCTCGACCGATTAGCGCCCTCACTAACGTTCGGGAGCCAAGTCCCGTCTCGGGACTAAATAAGTTACTTTCACCCCTAGGGTAACAATGTACTATTTTAATACAATTCCTCGAAAAGTGGGTCTTTTCGCACTACGATTAGGTTCAAAATGCAGTGTATTTCACACACGCGCGTTTGTGCTATATTTTCCACACGTGTGCGGTAAGCATAATTGCCACAGATAACTACATATACTTAATTTTTATTTTTAATGTACCTCTGACTATAGAGTCAGAGGTGAATGTTTTTTTTTTAATATCGTTTCGGAAACGCGATCTACGTCTTTCTTTGTAAACATTTTTTGAATATTCAAATTGTGTTTATAAATTCAATATCATAGATAACCATGATTATTTAAAACTAATATTTACTTTTATAAACAAATTAACATTTATTTGTGTTCTATATTTAAAAAAAAAAACTATTTTTTTATATTAGGCTGTATAACGGCTTCATACCTTTGCCTTTTCTTCAACCTGGTGAAAGCAGTGCGGAAAAAAAATTTTAAATCATAGTCTCTAATTCATGACACAAATATTTTACTTTCCTTTATTTTATTCCTTCAAAAGTGTACTGAAAAACATCGTTTGATATCGGCTCAAAAACACCCTCGTCTATGGCTCGTGTGTTAATACCGCCTTGAACTACAATAACAAACTTTCTCCACTTGTATCAAAATGTAATTGCAGAAAAAAATTGCAAGTACATAATTATACGTATTAAAACAAACTACTTACTTTTACTTATCCAGAGAATGGCGTATCTAATCTGAAATTCTACCACAAAATAAAACACAAAAACAAGACTAAAAACGGATATCGGCCTTTCATTAAAAAATAACCAGATTCTTCTCACCCGACGTAAAACTTTGAAAGCTTTTTAAAGCGAGCTCAAACTTGGACGTCAAACATTCAGTACTTTGGATTGAGCAACGGAGTATTGTTAATCGGACTTTAAGATTTTGAATACTTACCTCGGGAGCCCAAGAAATCGGAATACCTTAAGTATAACGATGATGGAAATCAGACTAATTTTTCCGGTTATTTATTTTTACCATGAACTTATAACATCATCATCATATCATGCTGGACATAGGCCAAGTGTCGCCACATTGACCGGTTCCTTGCGACTCGCATCCAACAGGTTCCCGCAACCTTCACCAGGTCATCGGTCCACCTAGTGGGACGTCTTCCAACGCACCGTCTTCCGGTTCGGGGTCGCCACTCCAGAATTTTTCGGCCCCATCGGCCATTCGTTCTGCGAGCAATGTGCCCTGCCCACTGCCACTTAAGTTTGGCAATTCTTCGGGCTACGTCGGTGACCTTGGTTCTCTTGCGGATGTCTTCATTTCTGATTCGATCATGCAAGGAAACTCCGAGAATAGCCCTCTCCATTGCCCTTTGGGTGACTTTAAGCCTTTTGATAACTTATAACATAACGCTTAAAAACACATAATGCGTAATCCTTAGAAGGTTTAGGTAGGTAGGTTATAAGTACGTAGCTAATAGTACACGCACATTTTGCCAGTTATATTTAAGTCCAATGAAATAGAGGGCGAGGCTAAATAATAACAGCCGCTCGGGCCGATCTTTAGATTAAGCCGTACTTGCCAAGGTTGGCCTGTGGATGGGTGACCACCCTTACATACCAAGTTTCCTCCGTGCCTCGGAAAGCACGTTAAGCTGTTGGTCCCAGCTGTCATTTGTCCATCTTTGGCAGTCGTTACAGGTAGACAGTGGCCCAAATAGTCTGACAATCAGTCTTACCAAGGGGTATCTTATTCCCCAGTACTAACTGGGTTGTGGAGGTCAGATAGGCAGTCGCTCCATGTAAAATACTGGTATTCAGCTGCATCCGGTTAGACTGGAAGCTGTCCCTAATGTAGTTGGGAAAAGGCTAGGCAGATGACGAGGCTTTTGCCATCAACCGTGCATCAATCCAAACTCCATGGCTGCTACTGAGAAATTCCTGATATTAAAACCCAATAACACTTTTTGCCCAACTTGGAAATCGAACACAGGATCTCATGTACAGCCAATGAGTCAGTCTTTTAAATGATTTAAAATTTTACAGATGTAACTGGCTACTAGGTTTTTCTTACTCCTGGGATATTTTGAGAATAAATTTTAATTTTCATGTTAACAATAGAAAGGTAACAAAACAATTATTGCTAAGTCTTGACATCCAAATTTAATATTAGCGCAATTTCAAACGCTACAAAGTTACGATTTAATTAAAATAGAAAGTTGTTGTTTCATCATCATCATCATTTCAGCCGAAAGACGTCCACTGCTGGACATAGGCCTCCCCCAAGTGTCGCCACATTGAGCGGTCCCTTGCGACTCGCATCCAACGGATTCTCGTTGTTGTTTATTTATTTTTATTGTTAACTTTCAAATGAATCACGCCTCATACTGACTGCCTCGTTAATCTAGTGCTGAGCATGGGGTACTTGGTTCGATTCCCGGGTAAAGTGATATTGAGTATTCCTATCAGGAATTTTTCAGTCACAGGGACAGTCTGGATCGGTGCCTGGTTGATGGCAATAGGCTCGCCCCTATTACATGGACCTTAAAACATAATACAAATAAAAAAATAATAATAATAACTGGCAAAATGTGGGTGTACTGTTAGGTATCAACACTTCTGCCTGACCCTACGAAGATTACAGGCGTAATGTTATGTTATGTGATTACAAATAAAAAAAATCCCTCCGGCAAGCCGCAGGAGGAGGTAGATTTCGAAGAAGGTGCTGGAGCGTCCGACTATTGAAAATTTGTATAAAGAGTTGTACTTATGTGTACAATCTACAAAAAAAAATATGATTTCAAAATCGTTGTCCTGTAATGGAAAGTTTACCCTTTTTAAATTCTCTCATAAGAGTTTAGCATGGAAACGCCCTCAAATGTTTAGTTATAATTTTTTATTTCGAAAACCATAAGTTTTATCGCTAAACTTTGAAGGTAACAATTGTAAAGTAAACAATTTGCTTTCAAAAAAAAATATTTGCGACGTTCAATATGTTTACTGTTTCGGAGATATGATTTTTTTTCGCAAAAAATTTGGAATTTTCAACCCCCTCCCCAATTTAGGGGTTGCATCAAAAAAGTTTTAATTTAACGATGTCCGTATTCGTACTCAGAATGATAAAAATGAGAAACGGTTCAAAAATTTTCCATAGGAAAGAAGTTATGGCCAAAAAACTGATTTTAGAAAAACCGCCCCCCCGCCGCCCCCCATGGACGAATTCCGCCCATTCACGAACTTAGCCTAAGTTTTGACCGTTTCGATTTTTTGGCCAAGTTTGAAAGCAATCGGTTCATAATTGCGACCTGTAGAGTGTGGCTAAATTTTGCTTGTCACCCATATACATACGTATTCATATAAATCCCCGTAGGTGAGAGACCAATAGGTAGATTTTTTTTTTTCAAAAAAAGGAAATCTACCTAAAAGCGGGGTTGCGGACTGCCGATACAAGCAAAAACTCGTAGCAATCCGCTACGGCGTAGCAGTGCTACGAAATTACGTAGCCATCCGCTACAGCGTAGCAGTGCTACGAAAAGCGTTCATGACGGTCACGTGTCCATGATTTTTGTTCACTCAAAAAGTGCTCTATGCGCCTAAAGAAGTTTTCAGTTCAATAAGAAAGAAAGAAAAAGCATTTATTAGCCAGCACAGGACAAAACACATCAAAATTATCAGTATTTAAAACTTACTAATAAAAATTAAACAGAACAAAAGCAAATGACTGAACACTTATATCTTACTACCAACATAAAACCGGTTGTTTCACAAACCGATTTTCTTGTCACAACCCCAGTCCCAACACAATTCGGTGTGCAAACACTACATTAACTCAGACAATGGCCACCCAGACCTATTTTATTTCACTACCCGCTTGTAGTTCATTTAAAACCGGATCAGAGCGACCATGATGTATGAAATGTGCAACTGTCCTGGTTATTAATGGGTAGGATTTAGAAGTGACGTTGTTTAGCGGCTTAGTCCTTTTTGGGTAGAAAGAATTATTGGAATGGTTTAGCGTGTCTAGTTTGTCCGACGTTTTAAGCATTTTTTGTCCGACGTTTCAAGCAGACATTTATTTTATCATATAATAATTAAAATACACGTTTGCTTGCCCATAATAGGAATTACCTAATTCTAAATTGGGTTTAAACCCATCCGTTGATAGAACCAATACCTAGATGCTAGAAATCCCTTAAATTGTTAACGATATTTTATTAAGTAACTTATTTTCTCTAACTAAATATAAAATATTTACAAAAAAAGGACTAAATCAGGACTTAACTTAAGAACCTACATAGATACAACGACAACAATAGGACACTTAGGCGTCAAAGAACTCCGCATCGCTGTCATCTGAAAACGTGTCCAGAAGACTGGTCATTCTAGTATCTTTTCTTAGATTCTAACTTTCATTTCTTTAAAAAAAACGTTGTCCCACACTAAGAATTACTCCTGTATCGGGAGTGCGATATCAAACAATTAAACTCACCAACTAGATAAATAGATAGTAACTACCTAGCTACCTCTTATTAACCAACCATGTTGTAAGACTTTAGAAAAATATTTTTTTTAGGGACAAGCCTGCCACACTATTCCCAAACCACTGTAATTCCTGAAAGCCAGAATCAACAGTGGCGACCACCAGAAATGCGTCGAAACAATGAAGCTCGACGAAGTCCCAGAGAATGAATTTAACTGTCTTGGATCCCGCAATTAATCAGAAAGTATAGCGGAGGAGAAGGAAAAAACCGTAATTTCCACTTCCCTTCATAACAGCAGGAGAGAGAAATCATAAAGTTAGAAATTAAACGAACTCGATAAATATTATACAAAATAAAATAACGATCATGGTCCACCCACTCGCGACACAATACAATTAATTTAACGTAACACTGTAAAATATTTTAAAATTAATTATGAACTTGCTCTGGGCGAAACAGATTGTTAACACTTTAGTACAATGTCCTTTGTGTTTGCTTACTTATGTACTTCTGTACCGGGTGACTGGATAAACGTGGAATGTATTGTTATGTAGAAAAATTTACTATAATACTTACTTGAACTTTTGTGCCAAGTAAAGAAAGAAACAAGAAGTATTTATTAGCTTCGCACAGAACTAAACAAAAAAAAAAACTTTTTTTGTTTTCTAAAAGACTTTCTTTTTTTTCGGATCGGAAATCATCAAATGACTTCTCCCACTCTGGGCGGAGCGGGAGGGAGTGTCAGACATTTACTGACTAAAAACCATCCATGTTCCTTCCTCGCCCTTTATGTTCCGGGGCCGCGGTATCTCTTTCGAACAGTCCCGCAGCCCTGGCAGGCCCAGTCTTTGGGGACTGCGAAGAGAAGTGAAAAGTAAGTAATCTATATCTGCTACGGGTTGAGCCCCGCGCACGCATAATTGGTGCTACACCGTAGCGGATCAGCTACGAGTGCTACAAAGCGTTAGGTGACGGTCACGCGAGCTCCAGCTCCAATGCACATAAAGAAGTTTTCACTTCAAAAAAGTTGGATCTTTGACTTTCAATATCTCCGTAACTAAGAGGTTCCCAGCACAGATATTTCGCGTGTTATGTTTTAGTCTTAAATAATAGGTAGCAACCCTATTTCCATCAACTGGGCACAAATCCAGACTCAGTGACTGCTACTGAGAAATTCCTGATGGGAAAAACTCAATAACCTTTTGCCCGACCTGGGAATCTAACCCAGGACCTAATGCTCAGCAGTCGTGCTTGCCACCACTAGGCCAGCGAGGCAGCCTTATAATTCCTTACGTTTGACTTACGATACAGTGCATTTGTCTTCTCCGAGCCATAAAAAGACAATCTAATTCGGTTCAATAGTAGCTACGTGCCTCGAATTAAACAAGTGGTCACGATTTCTGTTCTCGGGCGAGTTAAAAAAGTTAATTAACTTACTTATTCCCTTTTTATGTAGTTCACTGAAACGCAAGTTTAATATTGCTTTATGGAAGAATGTTGATAGGGTCTTAAGAACATTAGTGAACATGATAGGAAGGATTAAGCAACGATGATTAGTGCCTTACACACACACACACACCACACCCACATTTTGCCAGTTATGCTAAAATGTCTCATGTACTAGGGTCGAGCCTATTGCCATCAACCGAGCTAGTTAATTAGCTTTAAGTACAGAAATTCTGTACCTAAAGCTAAGTAACATTGTGCAACATTGTGTACACATGGGTACAAAATGCTTCGTTGAAGGCTCGTAAAGGGTCCTTTTACAGCCTTGTAGGCAACAGTGTCGCACTAGCATTTGTCGCACTAGCGTGATGTCGAGCTTCAGTTGGTCGCACTAGCGTGATGTCGAGCTTCAGTTTGTCGCACTAGCGTGATGTCTAGCTTCAGTTTATTGCACTAGCTTGATGTCGAGCTTCCGTTTGTCGCACTAGCATGATGTCGAGCTTCAGTTTCTTGCATTAGCCTGATGTCGAGCTTCAGGTTGTCACAATTGTGTGCATTAAAACCTATGCGAGTACAAACCTACGTAGTGCTGCAATTCAAAACATGATAGGTTGTGCAAAAGTTTTGCATATTTCAGTCCAACGTTTCTTTCCGTCGCTTATGAAAACATTTCTCCCAAAACATAAATAATTAAATACTGGGTAGATTTTTTGGAATTAATGTATCCAATTAGTTGTTCTTGACAAGCTAACAAAAACGAAAATTGGAACCAAAACGGTAATTAGGCCGGTTTGATTAAAACTTTTTATTCCACGAAGGCGTTTACTTTATGAAGTGCCAAAGATTTAGTTGCACGGTTCCAAGAACTGTCCTCTGGAGTAGACCTGGCAGGAAAGTTAAAAAACCTGAAAATAACTTGGAATTTCAGACATATCAAATCAAAACGTATTACCTCCCAACTATTACCTCACGAATCAAAGACATAAGCTACTTTTGCAGGCGTATTCACTCGCGTTCTAGGAAAATTGATTTACGAATTTGGATAAAAGTATCTGAAAGTCGTTAACGTTTGATGAATTCCCACTTTTTTTTGCATCAAATAATCATCTGGCTAGCCTTTTTCCATTGCACTTTTTTAGGATCGGCTTCCAGTCTTACCGCATGCAGCTGAAAGCAGTGTTTTACATGGAGCGACTGCCTATCTGACCTCCACAACCCAGTTAGTACTGAGTAATACGACACCCCTTTGTAAAATGTTAGAATGTTGAACCTTGGATAAACCCAAATCACTGAATTTCAATGTAACCCGTTCACTTTAGCTCCCGAAACCAATAGACTAGTACAGTTAGTACAAATAACTAAGTACTAACAGTAATGCCAGGGGATCAAGTTAGATAATTGGCTTTTACTTAACCTCTCGATACAAAGTTGTGGTCGCTAAGCGCTCTGATTACCAATAACAGGTGAATACCAATAATCTAGATATCTCCGCGGGGAAGATTGAACGGTTATGCCATGTTAGGGTTGCACTTTTATGGAAAGTAAACAATCTTATTGGTGGATTTTGCACGGGGAAATTTGTTGGAAAATCTTGAATAAATAAATAAAACTTTATTGAAAGGAAGAAAGAAAATTTCGTTAATTAAGTCGACAAAAAATACCAAAAGGGCTAAAGGGAGGGGGGGGTTACCTTCCGCCTGACGCAGGTCCTCACCGGACACGGATGTTTCGGGAGGTACCTGCGGAATCGGGCGGGAGGAAACGCCCGGGTGTCTCCACTGCGAGGATCGACCGGAGGACACGGTGGAGCACACGGTGGAGGTCTGCCCTGCGTGGGCGGAGCACCGCCGTGTCCTCGTAGCGGCGATCGGCGGCGGCGACCTCTCGCGTCCGGCCCTGGTTCAATCCATGGTCCGGAGCGAGACGGAATGGGAGAAGACATTTGATGATTTCCCATCCTAAAAAAAAAAAAAAGGGGGGGGTTAGTATAGTCTATTATTACTAATATTGGTGCTTAAGTAATAGGTATGGTTAACAGATATTGTTAGTTTACAACTTTATTATTGATTGAGACCTTTGACTGTCCCCACAGTGTCTCTGGAAGGGGCAGTCCCTAAACCATGCATTTCAAGTTTAATTGCAGAGGTTAAGGAGTACAGGAGTTCTATCACCGGGTTCTGTTATATGGTCGATGTTCTGCGAACAAAGCGCTTTATTCCACATTTATTGTGCAAACCACCAGCCTGTGGAATTCACAGCTGGATTCTCTGTTTCCCGATCATTATAATCTAGATCTTTTTAAAGTTCGAGTGAATCGGTTTCTTATAGGCAAGTGTGCTACACCTTAAGCCGCTTCATCGTTTCGCATCAGGTGAGTTGTGGCCAAACGCCTAGCCCATTTAGTGTAAAAAATGAAGTTAAGTCATGGTTATTTATATAGTAGATTTATATAGTAGCCTCTTCATCATCCATGAGCTCCATCAAACAGCTTTCACCAGGTCTTCAAATTACCCTATGGGTTTGGCCTTCCAGCAGCTGACCAAGCTGAAAACCATCTTTTACGATACTTAGTGGCGAGCTATGGATTTGACATTAATTATATCTGAAGATATCCCTGAAATATGAACGAGTAAAACTGCAAACATAAACTCTGACTATTTTTCCTGTCAATATTTAGTCACGAACGCTATAATTTGATCACGATGCCTATGTTAAAACACAGACCCAAAAACGATCGACGGAATATAAAATTGTCAATTACGTAGAAATAATTAAATAAAATTCGTATGCATGGTATGAAATTTTACTACTGTGAACTGCAGATATTCAAATGGAGCGGTAAAATAGTACTACTACATAATTGAGAAAATATTTGTTGAATGTTACAAATCGAATTTAGGCAATAGATGTATGAATTAAGTTTTACACGTGTATTATTTGATTACATTTCATCTATCCATAGTAAATAACTATTAGTACATAGCTGCTGAATACCATTTTACTAATTTCACTCGTACTTGCTGCGCCTACAAGTGCCTAAAACTGCTGTAATTATAAATTGCGTTAATCTGCTGTCTCAAGCATTTTACTAATATTAATGGTTCACTGGGTCGGGACAGATTCTTTCACTCTGAAATTTTTAGTATTTGGAAGACTCCTACGATAATTGGGTCGGTCCGGTGCATTCCTATTTTTTGCCCACAAAACCTGTCTTAAGTTTGACACATTATTTTCTTTATTTCGCGAAATTGATACCAGACATTTTAATTTTTAATTTATGGTGTTTTCGAAGATGTACGTACATTTCTTCTAAAAATATTGTGAGTGCTTCTAAGATTTTCAAATACCTTTACTTAAGTATTTGTTTAAAGATATCAATAAATTACAAAAATTGTTTTAATTGGCTAGCAAATTGAGGCCCTTAAAAAAATAAACTAACATCTATTAAAAACGTAATCCTGTATGGAATGCTGAAATACAAAGTATCGAATAATCTTGAGTCAATCAAATGTTGATGAATATGATGGTAATCAACTTTTGCCGTAGTTACTAATACAATACCTACATCACTTTTAGTGTATTATATTCTAACCTTAAAAACAATCAAATAAAAAATTCATAAGGGTACTTAATCCATTCATCGGCACATAATTATCTAATTTCGATGCAAATACATAAATTAACGATTTAAAATCCGCTGAGACAACCCTGATCACAGATCAAATGCTAGTACCTAGTTGAAGTTAAATTGATCAATTAAAACTTGTGCGCAACGTCGTAAAGATAACTTTGAAGTCGTTTCAAATGCTCGCACTATCTCCTGCTATTTTTATAAAGCCGTTTTTATTGCTGACCAATAAAACTATTGGTGTAGGTATTCCCGCTGACCCTACTCTGGTTCGTCCCACTGGTGGGGTCAAGGGGAAAAATCATATCTTTTAGAAATAAATACCATCTTGGATTCATACTAGCCTAGTACCATTCGTAAAGTTACTCTAACACTACTCGATTCATACAATGTTTTCGAGTAATATTTCATTGCTTAAAAATACGGTGATTTAACGGGATCAATTTTCACTTTTTCTATCAATTCCCACAGACCCCACTGATCGTCGTCCCACTGGTGGGGTCAATGGGAACAATTTTTGATTATTTTAATAATTTCCCGCCGACCCCAACAGTGGGAGGACGAGCAGTGAGATCAGCGAGCAAACTTTTTTTTAGTTTGTTTTATTACGTTATGATATCGATCCCAGCCAAGTCAGCGGATATTTTCTAGCTAATAAATTTATCCTTGTGTGATCGATGCTTTATTCCACAGGCATTTTAAACTAGTCAAACTTTTTGTGATGCGAAGACAATGATCAAACCTAAATTCCTTACTAAATAATTTAAATAGAGTTATAATTTGTTAGGTTGCTTGTAGATTAAGCAATAGACACTCGATGGAATGAAAAATGGCGAGGCGAAATGAATAAACCTTACGGAGAATTAAATTGAAATAAGTATACACAAATAAGGGCGCCAAATAAAAAAACGTTACTTTCAAATCGGATAAATCACTTCAAAAAATAATGTTGTCAATATAACAGTTTTATAATTCAATGTGACATCTCTAATGAATCTTAGGCAGTTGAAGTGTGAATGCCAACAAAAAAAATAATTGGATGGCAATACGATAAACAAAATATAAAAGATAAACTGGTACTTGAAATATTCAAGCGATGTCAAAACGCAGGACACTAGAATATAAAAACGCAATAAAAAAAAAACATTGTAAAAACGTCGAATACCAGGGATGCTCGTAAAAGTGTTGAGTATTTATAAGTACATTCTGACGGGCGAACCATTGCGCGACTATTAAATTTGTAAAATGTTGACAACTGCTGTGTTTTTGTTCCTCTTAAAGGAATATAGTTGCCATTTTGTTTTGCCTGCTTATAATGGGAATCTAGCATTCCCTCCTAGCAATGAAACTTTTGAAATAAATCCGCCGTTGTCAAGAAGTGGCATAAATAGAGGGAAACCTCCTAAGTCCTTTGATTGGAGGGAAACTAAGATGGTTTCGCCAGTGAAAAACCAAGACCATTGTGCGGCTTGCTGGGCCTTCAGTGTCAATGGTAAAACTTTATTCCTTTACAAAAACATGCCATTGATTTTTTTTTTCTTTCAACACTGATAATGCTATTTCTCAATCAGATCCTAGTATTACCGTTCGTTTTAAGGAGTTCCTGGTTAATTAATAATATCCACATGGGTCATCGATCTTTAAATCTTACCAAGGGGTATCGTATTCCCCAGTACTGACTTGGTTGTAGAGGTCAGATAGGCTGTCGCTTTAAATGAAATACTGGTATTCAGCTGTATCCGGTTAGACTGGAAGCCGACCCCAACATAGTTGCAAAAAGGCTAGAAAGATGATGATGATTTTATTTTATTGAAGATTAAGCATAAGGTCTGTCGATGGTTTATCCATTACATATCGAGTTTCATCCGTGCCTCGCAAAACTCGTTATGCCGTTGGTCCCGACTGTCATTTGTAGATCTTTGACAGTCGTTACAGGCAGTCAGAGCCCAAAAATCTGACCACCAGTTTTACCCAGCACTAACTGGGTTATGGAGGTCAGATAGGCAGTAAATATGCACCATGTAAAATACTGGTATTCAGCTACATCCGATTAGACTGAAAGCCGACCCCAACAAGATAATCATAATTTTAGTTTCCTTTATCCTTGTAAAAAAAAACGCGGGAAAAGGCGGCAGATGATGATGGTCCTAGTTTCTTTGTTGAAAGAAAGAAAGAAAGAAAGAAAGAAAGAAAGAAAAATATTTATTTGACGTCAGTTAATAAAGCACACACACAATAAAAAAAAAAGATACAAAACAATGAGTAGGACATAGTAGAAATGTGCTGTGTGCCTCACGGCTGCGCCAAAACATTTGTTGACGCTCAGGTTTGTGTGGAGCGGGTTCGCTGGCGGGATGTTGACTGGAGAGTGCAGGAGCAAATAATAACGCTGGTGTAGAGATTTCTTCTATTTATTTCCTTGTTCTTCTTCTTAACACTGCTGGATTCGGAATGATTCACCACAGAAAATGGCCTTCTTTTAAAGGCACCTTTGACCAATCAGAGCCCTTTAATTTTGCACACGGCACTAATGCTCCGCCCCTCGACCAATCAGAGAGGAGGTGAGTTTTGTATGGGAAACTTAACTTTTAAAGTTTCTGTGGTAAATCAACCCTTACAATATTTTCTTATGTATTTACTATTAGGACGGACTTATTTTATTTATATACACAACAATCAGTCTTAAAATCCTTAATTTACACCTTAAATTAATCAAAATACTGAAACGGCTCTCGTTACGGTAAAGTGTTCTAGTACTTAAGCTTACGAAACTAATATAGCACAAGTAGCGCCTCTAGTGGCTGGAATGCACAACACTTATGATACAAATCTAACAAGATAATAACAGATTGCGAACTAATTAGAATATTAAAAACGGCTAATTAGAATTTACGTATCGTCGCTAACATTCTCCCCCACGGTGCGCAGCACTTCATCCTCTGGAGGCGACGATGCCGCAGGAACCAGCACGATGACCCGTCGAGTTGGGCGGCGAAGTATCCCTCCCGATGTCCGCACGTCCAGCACTCTGGTTCTTCCGTCTGGTCCAGGATATGTCTTGACAACTTCTCCGCGGGGCCATGAATTTCGTGGCAATGTGGCGTCCACTATTAGCACGATGTCCCCTTCTCTTGGGTCTTTGGTTTCTTTGCCCTCAAGTTTTCTTGGCATTAAGAGTGGCAGGTACTCTTTGATCCATCTCTTCCAGAAGTGGTCTGCCAGTCTCTGGGTGGTTCTCCAGTTCGCCTTCCCGATTAGCTCTGTGTCGTCGAATTCTCCCGGCGCCATCGCTCCGCACGATCTCCCCAGTAGGAAGTGGTTCGGTGTCAGACCCTCGTCGTCTTCTGGATCCATGCTGACCGAGGTGAGAGGTCTGGAATTGACGATGTGTTCGACCTCGGTCATTAGCGTATGGAGCACTTCTTCGGGTGGGCTTCTTTCGTTGAGGACCACTGCCAACGCCGTCTTGACTGTCCGCACAAGTCTCTCCCAGGCGCCTCCCATGTTCGGAGTACCCGGAGGAATAAACTTCCACTTGATGCCCTTCTCTTGTGCGGCCTCTTCTAGTTCCCTCTTCGCTCCGACAAAGTTTGTCCCGTTATCGCTGAATATGGTTCTTGGGGTTCCTCTTCTGGCTGCCATTCGTCGAAGTGCCATAATCATTGAGCTAGTGCTAAGAGAGGGCACTAACTCTAGATGTACGGCTCTAGTAGTGAGACAGGTAAATAATGCCCCCCAGCGTTTTTCAGTCCTTCTCCCGATCGTGACTTGCATCGGCCCGAAGTAGTCTACGGCCGCGCAAGAGAATGGAAACTGATGATGCTGTAGTCTCTCGCTCGGTAGGTCTCCCGTCGGGGGTATCTCTGGTAATCTCTTCCTTGTCTTGCACCATTGACAGCTGTGCGTGACTGCTTTCAGAGTCGCTCTTAAGCCCAGGATCCAATACTTTTGTCGAATCTCGTTCATTACTGTAGCAGTATTTCCATGAAGGAACTTCTTGTGGTAATGTTGTATGATGAGACGCGTTATCTTCTGCTTTCCATCTAGGATGATGGGATTCATTTTCCTTTCATTAATGTCGTGGAATTTCATCGTCCTGCTTCTTAGCTTGATGATTTCGTCGTCTCCTATGTAGACGTCGATCTTCTTGAGCCGACTTACGCTTTCTAAGGGTTTTTCTGCCTTCAAATTCTTTATATCTGACGCGAAACTATCGTTCTGGCTAATCTTCATCAATATCTCTTCAGCCTTCTTTAGGTGATCTTCTTCCAGTGGTAGGTACTGCCTCTTGTTTTTGTCTCTGATGGCTGATTGGTTTAAGTTTCGTGTGTCTTTCTTCTGGGTTTTCTTTTGAGGTTTCCAGGACTCGTCCCTCCGGCGCGTAGCACTAGTGGTTGCTTTACGGCTCTTCAATAATTGGGATGTGAAGGCAACCACTCTGGCCGTGGTTCGTAGTAGTCGCTCCCAGCTTGAGAACCTCTCTGGATCCAGAAGAGCGTCTTCTGCAGCCTTTATTGCCATCACCTTTTGCTTGTTCTTCTCTTCTGGCATGATACCTTCTGGTTTGAAGTCGTGAAACGGCCATTCTTCTTCTGGTTGGCGAAGAAATGACGGGCCTTTGAACCACCTGGCGTTGTGGTCGAACTCGATTGGGGTTCCCCTCGTGGCGTCGTCTGCTGGGTTTTCTTTAGTCGGTACCCATCTCCAGTCTTCTGGCTTGGACTTCTCTTCGATTTCTGCTAGTCGATTGGCCACGAAAGTCTTGAACTTTCTTGGTTCCGCCTTTATCCACTGCAGTACTGTGCTAGAGTCGGTCCAGTAGATCTTCTTTGATATTTCGAGCTCTGACTCTTCTTCGACCGTGGCAGCTAGTCTGCTGCCAAGCAATGCCGCTTGTAGCTCTAACCTCGGAATTGATACTGGTTTTGTTGGTGTCACTCTTGCTTTGCCGGCGATCATGGAGATATGGACTTTTCCCCCTGGCTCGACTGTCCTCCAGTAGACTACTGCTGCGTAAGCTTCTTCGCTTGCGTCGGTAAACGTGTGCAGCTGTCCTTTTCTGCCGCGGGGTGAGACGCACCTTGGAATCTTCAGTCTTGCTAGTGCTGATACTTCGTTTAAATAGTTCATCCAGGTTTCTTTTTGTGGTTCGTTAATTACTTCGTCCCAGTCTATTTTCGTTCGCCAAATGTCTTGAATTAACTTCTTTCCTTGTATTAAGACTGGTGTTGCAAAACCCATTGGATCAAATGTAGACATCACAGCGCTCGTGACCTCTCTCTTCGTTGGAGTTCTTCTACCCTCTTGGAGATCTTCTGATGTGTTGCGCAGCCCGACGTTGAAGGCTAGTGTATCTTCTTTTACCAGCCATCTTAGCCCCAGAGTCTTCTCTTCCTTCGTGAGTTGCAAGGAATCTTCTTTATTGGTATCTTCTACTTCTGATAGTACCCCCGCATTGTTACTGGCCCAACCCTTCAGATGAAAGTTCGCTCTTGCGTGAATATCTTTAACTTCTTTTGATATCTTCTTTGCTTCAGCTGTGGACGCGAAGCTCTGTAAATAGTCATCCATGTAATGGTTTCTGTTGATTGCTTTCACTGCTTCGGGATGAGTCTTCTTGAATTCTTCTGCGTTCTTGTTCATCACATATATTGCTGTTGCTGGTGATGACGCTGCTCCAAAGATGATTGACGACATTCTATACTCTTCGGGCTTGCCTGTTCTTCGGTTTCCGCGCCACAGGAACCTGAGACTGTCTCGGTCATCTTCTCTGACCTTGACTCGAAGAAACATGTCCTGGATGTCAGCCATGACGGCCACAGGTCCTTCTCTGAAGCGTAGTAGCACCCCGAATAGTGATTGCAATAGGTCGGGGCCTGAGAGCAAGGCGTCGTTGAGGCTCTTCCCTTCGAACTTGGCAGCTGCGTCGAACACTATTCTCAGCTTCTTCTTAATTGGATGCACGACGGCGAAGTGGGGTAAGTAGAATATTCTCCCTTTGTTTGAAGTTTCCGGAGCTTTCTCTGCATATCCTTTTTCGATTAGACTCTGGATTTGCTTCTCGTAGTGTTCTTTAGCTTCTTGATCTTGATCTAATTTCTTTTCGATGTTGACTAGGCGTCGAGTTGCTTGATTGTAGTTGTTGGGTAGGGTTTCGTCTTCTTTCTTCCACAGGAGGCCTGTTTCATATTGACCGCTTGACAGTTTCTTCGTTGTTTTCTCGAGGGTTTCTAGTGCTCTTCTATCGCTGTCATTGGTTGGTGACCGATTTTGAATCCCAAGAGATTCTAACTGAAAGTGTTCTCGGACGATTTCTTCTACGCTTTCTTCGTCAGTGGTCGATCTGCCATAGTGGGTGAAGTTCACTAAGGCAGTCGCCCCTGTTTCGCATCCGTGTAGCACCCACCCTAGGTTGGTGAGTGAGGCTACAGGATCGGATGGTTTGCCCTTCTTCAGTCTTCTTGTTACTATCAGCCCCCAGTTGTCTTGGCCTATCAGCAGCTTGGGCCTTTCGGTGACGTAGAGGAGTTGATTTTCAATTGCCCTTAGATGGAGGCAATTCTGCACGGTGTCCTTATTTATGCATTGTTCAGACAGCTTCAGGTCGTCGATGGTTCTTGCGACGATAGTTCTTTTTTCTCTTCTATGAGCCCCTTTTATCTTGAACTCGATCTTCTGTGAACTATCTTTTCTTAACACCTTCCCGCCGACTGTTTCGATTGTGAGTTTTTCTTGCTTCCCTTCGACTCCGATCTTCTCAGCAACGGATGCGTCTATGAGTGTGACCGTGGAGCCCTCGTCCAACAATGCTAGTACGCGAACTTGGCCTTTTGGACCATAAAGGTCCACTGGGATGATCTTCAGGTATGCCTTCTCTTCTCCTCTTGCGTTGTGGATTGAGGCGACCTTCTCTTCTGATGCGCTTCCCGTGTCTTCTTTGTTCGCTTCCTTCTCCACTGGTACTGGCGGCTTGTCGGAATGCAAGATGGTATGATGCCACCTCTTACATTGCTTGCAGACTGGAGCTTTACAGTTGATTCTTGAGTGCTTAAATCGAAGGCACTTGAAGCATATCTTTGCCTTCTTGATCATGTCCCATTTTTCATTTATGTTCGCTTCTTTGAACTTCTTGCATTCTATTGCGAAATGCTCTTCTTCACAGAACGGACATGACTTCTTGTATTTTTCTTGTGACGCTTCTTGTACCGTATGTATGGGTCTTCTTATTGCCTTCTTTTGCTCCGAAGACACTTCAGGTGGAGCAAAGTCCCCACACATGTCGGCTTCTGTTTCTAGGAACGCTTCGACGAGTAGTAGTTCTTGAATTTCTTCATCTCTTCTGCTTCTGTGGTAAGCAAACCAACGGAATTTCATGGATGTTGGCATCTTATCGACGATAATTCTCAGTGTTTCAGGGGAACTGAGGTACTGTGGTTTCTTCAGGGCCTTGATTGTCTCGACGGCGTTCTTCACTTTGCTTGCAAATACGCAGATGTCGCTTGGGTTCTCGCCGACTTTTGACATGTTCTTCATTTTTTCTAGTTCAGCTAATGCCAGCGCTCCAGGTCTTCCAAATCTTGCTTCCAGTCCCTTGATTACTTCGCGTGGATCTTCAGCGGTGAACAGCAGGCTTTGGACGCTTCTCTAGCTATTCCTTGGATTGCTATTCTAAGGCGCGCTAGGTTCTGATTGTTACTGAAAGAAGCGGCCATATCTTCATATGATCTCTTGAAGGCTAACCATTCTTCACAGGACCCGTTGAAGTGAGGGAGTTCAAGATGCTTTGATGAAACGTTGTCACGTGACTTCTCGGATAGCTTAAGTATGACTGAAGCCAACTCCTGGATGTCGCTCTTCTTTTCTTCTGTCTCGATCGGCCTTCGACTCTTAGGCCTGTCCCCGGATTGGATGAACCACTGCTCAACTTCTCGAGTTTGTTCGTACAGCTCTTCTCCGGCACCGTCTTCTTCTTCTGAGTCCACGGCGAGAAGCTCTAGTTCAGCTTGAGCTACTTTTGATCTTGCTTCTGCCAGTTCCAATTCCCTTAGTGCAACTGTCATTCTTGCTTGCGCTTCTGCTCTCTTCCTATGCGACGAGCGAACAGAATGTGTGTCTAAATCGCGGGTCGTCTTCTTGGGGCGAGGCTGCGGCAGACTCTCTTCTCTGGACGTTGGTGTACTTCCCTCGTTCAGACGTGTTTTCACTGCGACGCTTCTTTCTTGAATCTGCGGCGATGAATGACTCTCTTCTTGGCGGGCGGGGATCGACGCTTCAACGGTGCGGGTCGGGGGGGTGGTACGAGTCACTTCCCCCTGTGTTGATTCTTCTCCAGTGGTGTCCTTGGGATGGAGTACGGGTTGTTGAAGCCCGTGTACGCTGCTCGGCGGCGATCTTCTTGTAAGTGTCGATCGATTTGAAATCGACGCGTCCGTAGTTGCTGTGCTTGTAGATTCACTCGGCGTATTCATGCTCCAATCCGTCGTACCGGTACCCGTAGTTGCGTTACTTTCACTCGTAGTTGTAGTCTTCGACTGCGCTGATCTTGATCTCGTGTTCGTAGCCATCTTCCCAGTTTTCTTGAACCCAATCCGGCTTTCGAAGGACCAATGTTGACGCTCAGGTTTGTGTGGAGCGGGTTCGCTGGCGGGATGTTGACTGGAGAGTGCAGGAGCAAATAATAACGCTGGTGTAGAGATTTCTTCTATTTATTTCCTTGTTCTTCTTCTTAACACTGCTGGATTCGGAATGATTCACCACAGAAAATGGCCTTCTTTTAAAGGCACCTTTGACCAATCAGAGCCCTTTAATTTTGCACACGGCACTAATGCTCCGCCCCTCGACCAATCAGAGAGGAGGTGAGTTTTGTATGGGAAACTTAACTTTTAAAGTTTCTGTGGTAAATCAACCCTTACAATATTTTCTTATGTATTTACTATTAGGACGGACTTATTTTATTTATATACACAACAATCAGTCTTAAAATCCTTAATTTACACCTTAAATTAATCAAAATACTGAAACGGCTCTCGTTACGGTAAAGTGTTCTAGTACTTAAGCTTACGAAACTAATATAGCACAAGTAGCGCCTCTAGTGGCTGGAATGCACAACACTTATGATACAAATCTAACAAGATAATAACAGATTGCGAACTAATTAGAATATTAAAAACGGCTAATTAGAATTTACGTATCGTCGCTAACAACATTGTTGGATGGATATTTAACCTTTTTATTGACATGACAGCAAATATTGAAAGTCACCTGCTGATATACCGAGGTGTGACAGAAGATTTGTCGGAGCAGTTCCTGATTGATTGTGATGAAGACGAAATGGGGTGTGGTCCCGCATCCCTCATCAAAACATTTGCGTGAGTTTGACTTAACTTTTGGTATGCCGAACGTGGACACGCGAAATAAACCAAAGTTACCTAAACAACTAGAATTTGTGTGGTTTAAGAGTACTACCACTAAAAAATCCGACAACGAAAACATCACGATCTAATTAAATGTGGGGTTAACGAGGTAAAATTGACTACATCTATTGAGAAACCTATTTTAATCGGGTCATAAAAATTAATCGATTGACACCTTATTCATGAAAATCGGATGAAAAGTTTCAGTGCTCCGGAGAAGCATACGTAAATACAAACAAACATAAATACATAGACTTCTAAAATCACAGCCTTTCCTTTTGGCTACGCTGTAATTAGGTAAATAACGCGTGTTGTCGTTTTGTCGTGGATACGCGTTCCAGCAACATAACGGGATTGCACGGATCCACGTTCCCGGCAAACCAAATGTCAATAATAGCTATAATTATTTATAAACATTCATAATACAACCTTGAAGGCACTGCTAGCAATATTTCGAAAGTCATCTTCAATTCTTGGACTATTCCGAGCAGAAATATCGAAACAAACTCAGAGGCAACTGTCTCTTTTAAGGCGCTTAGACGAGCTAAATTAGCAACTCTATTTGTGGTGATTCAAACTTCGTTTGAAAAGTGGTTGTTACGTCA
Source organism: Xestia ashworthii (assembly GCA_950022955.1). Lineage (NCBI taxonomy): Eukaryota > Metazoa > Arthropoda > Insecta > Lepidoptera > Noctuidae > Xestia > Xestia ashworthii. The sequence continues at coordinate 4,287,513 of OX465556.1, forward strand.
GCCACTGCGGGCCAAATAGCGCAAAATGAGTGGTTTCGATCGATTTACAAAAAAACTATTGATTGGATTAAAAAACTAAAACAGTATCATGCTAATATATTGCTTGTAGAATTATTTGCCAAAAAATCAGAATGATCGCATGCATATTTTTATGTTTTTTATTGTTTGAAAGATATTTTTAGAGGTAAGTTCGTGATTTCTTTTTATCGAGCCAAATTAATTGTATTATGTTTTCAAAACAGTATCATGCTAGCATATATCCTGAAGAATATCATAAATTTTTCTGGTCTTGTTTATAGCAGTGAATCATATACTTTTAGTAATTATAAAACTCGTGTTTAGCTCGTGCCTAATCGCCTTAAAAGCCAAACATTGTATTGATCAGATCATGTGAGGAGCAAACACATTAGTATCTGAGATGGTCTTTAGAGGAAAAAAGCCACACAGATTTGATCAGATTCAGATCAAAACTTAAGGACGTCAGATTCGACCTCCCGATTCGATTTAATCACCCTGTCCCCCCCCCTCCTCCAAACATCTCCCCGTAGTGACCCTTTAGTTTTATTTCAGGCATATAGTCACGGAATTTGGTGGTGTGCTCCGGACCAAAGATTACGGTCCTTATGTTGAAGTACCCAGAGAATGCAGATGGAAACCTGACACGCACAAGATATCAGGGTCCTGGTCAAGAAACCCCCATCCTCAGCCAGTACCTGTGATTGGGTTCCAAAGGGTGCTCCCTGATGAAGAAGTTATGGTAAAATACGTGTTTCAGCATGGTCCACTATCTTCTGGTACGTGAAAGAAATATTTGAGAGTAAAATATTAACTGGACCTAAAAAGTCAGATTCCTAATAACTGCGATTTTGGAATTATGTCCATAAGTTTCTCGATTAGTACCTTAGCAGAAATATGTAAAGAGCAAACTTAAAAGACAAGCTAAATATTATTTTACTCAATGCTGATCATAAGTATTATTATTATCCATTTATTTCAGACACAATCCATATAAGTGTTAGTAACAGTTTTCTTAAGATCTATGATTGCATTCCTAAATTATTGTGTTCAACATAACATACAACTAAACAACAACAATAAATGAATCATTGCTGATTTTGTGATAATGAAAAATATAACGAGGTTCAAATAATCTTAAAAACTGATCAATTTGTGGGTATTTATAGACAATTCGCATTCGCAATCGTCACTCAACGTCAAATTATTGTTACCAACTCATAATAATTATTGATACCAATTCATAACTGTCCTACTGTTTATATACGAGTACTTTCCTTTTTTTATTTTATTATTAAACTATTTTTTTTTGTTATTAATTAAGTAAACCTAAATTAACTGTAAGCACTTCTTGTGTGGAACATCTTTCCATTATAATCTGGAGGAGGGCGTTGGTGGCTGCGCTACAGTTTATACTTTTGCAGCTTCCATCGTTTTACCTGTTAACCTTGTGTCGTGTTATTGTTCCGAAATAAACTTTTTATTTATTTTTATTTTAATTCGATGAATCTTTACAAATTCCTGTTGCTTCAATTGCGTTCATCGTTGCATTTTGAGCTATAATTATTATCGCACTTTTATTGTTTTTTTATGCAAAATGTTTGAATAATAACATGTAGATTTCTGTAGCAATAAACTCGGCATCCATGGACAAATACAAAGGCAACTACATAGACGAACCATCGGATGACGACTGTAATCCTAAGGAATTGGACCACGCTGTCTTGATCGTCGGTTATGGTCTCTATGGTTTGTATCCATTTTTATTCTGTTTACAGAACGTTTGAAAATAATTTAAATTGAGGGCTTAATCAACAAAAAATATCAAGTTCCCGGAATGACACTCCCAGCCGAGTGTTCATTGACAAGTCATGGAATCTCGGGTAAATCCATTTTGTGTCTGCAATGAAAATAAGCATGACGACAGTATCAAAAAAATGCAAATCTATTTAGTCCCTCAGTTAGAGTATTGGAAAATAAGGGACACGTATTTTTTGTTTTTGTAAATCAATGAATATTGACTAAGATAAAACGCATTAAAACTCGGGAGTGTCGTCAGAACGCACTTAAAATAAAACCTAGGCGTGACGTATTGAGAATTTTAAAAGCGTCGTATTTTCGTCAATTTTGGTTTACATAACAAAAGAAAAAATACGGGTCGAATATAAAGGGTGTATAACACCTCTTCACGAAGCCGAAAGGCACTTGTTCTCCCCATCATTGCGATCATGTTTTTGTTCTACACCATACCTGGAAACCTTCTAGTTACGGAGATATAGGGGGTCAAAGTTACAACTTTTTAACATTTTTTTTTTAAATATTAAAGTACAAGTTTTTTTTGTAAGATTTTAACTTTTAACACCTCCACGACTCCCGTACTATTCAATCCATCCATCAGCACAATGTTTTTAGTGCGTTACATTAAGTTCTACCACAAAAAATGATTTATAACCATCAAAAAAAAAATTGTTTCCCAGCAATATTTTTTGAGTAAAATTACTTATTTTGATGTACAGAATGCTTGGTTAACAGCTTTGTGATGAGGTGGTTTACACCCTTTTTTTTTTTTAGGATCGGAAATCATCAAATGACTTCTCCCACTCTGGGCGGACCGGGAGGGAGTGCCAGACTCTTACTGACTAAAACCCATCCATGTTCCTTCCCCGCCCTTTACGTTCCGGGGCCGCGGTATCTCTTTCGAACAGTCCCGTAACCCCGGGTGGTTTACACCCTGTAGTTTGATAATGTAGCTGACGGACTAATTAGATTTTTTTGTCGTCTACCATAATGACTGAAGCCGCCATCTTGAAACTTGACGTCTAAATGAAGCTCATTGGACAACAACATCCTGGATAACAAAGATCAAAAAGTATTTATAGAAAAAACAACTTAATTTATTTATAAAGGGAGGAAGTCTGTTTCCGTCTGTGTTCTGAACATTTATAGGCTAAATAACTATACATATATGTAGTTAGTTGTTGTTATTCATCAACATTTCTGCCGAATGACGCCCACTGCTAGTAAACATAGGCATAAGTCCATCTTTCCCAAAGTCCTCATCCAGCGGATCCCCCCAACCTTCACCAGGTCATCCAGGTCATGGAAAGTTCTGGACCACTCCAATCGCGAACAGGAAAACGTTGTGTTGGAAGCCCTCCCACTAGGTGGATCGATGACCAGGCGTTGTTATTGTTAGCATTTATTGAAGTGAAAACTCCTTGCTTCCTGAACAAAAAATATGGAACACGCGTGATCGTCACCTAACGCTTCGTAGCACTTAGCTCTCACTTCTATACGCAGTTCCTGAAAACTGGCCCGCATGTTTTTTTTTAATTAATAACGTACCTTTTATTTCTTTCAGTATCAAATTCTGGTAAAGAAGTCCCGTACTGGATTATAAAGAACTCGTGGGGCGCCGAATGGGGAGACAACGGATATTACTATTTGGTGCGCGGACGTAACGCCTGCGGGATCGCCACTGACGTATCATTTGCTTACGTTGCCTAGTTTATATTAGTTCCATGCGACTGTCAGTATACTGCACACTGACAGACGCGTAGAACAAATTAATATTAAAAAGTGTCAGAAAAATAAAGTCTTTTCATTAAACATCATTGTCGCCATTTTGTTTTTGTTTAGACAAGATGGCGGTCGTCAACCGCCATGATACGTTTTTAAAATGTCACTTGTAAATTTTAAAAGTAAGTTATAAGCACTAGATGCTCCTTAGTTATGGAAAATCCCACCAAAAATGACAAAGTTTAGCAAATATCGAAATTATGTTTAATCCTAATTGGCTAAATACGACTTTATTTATTTGCTTAATTCTAGTCAAGTCAATTCAATGATGTCTTTTCTATAAAATATACGATATTTTAATTAATCCCGATCTAAGAATAACTGATGAAATAAACATTATTTTGGTTGGAATTTAATACAATTTTAGGGTTAGTTAGTAAGTCCCCGATGTCGTTAATATTCGATTGCGTCTGGACAGCGACCAATAAGCTAGTTATTAAGTGAATGTACGGGGACAGGTGAGACGAAGGTGAACGGGGTTTATTGTGGATTTACATATTGAGATAATAATCGAAAGACATTAAAAGGACGTCCAAAATCACTACATATTATAAAACTCTCTATCTGTCCGCGATAAACTCAAAAACTACTGCACCGATTATCATGCTGTTTTCAGCAATGGATATAAATAGTGATGTTTCTCGGGAAAGGTTTTAGTACATAATTTGTCAAGAAAGCGGGCGAACCCGCGGACATCAGCTAGTATAATATAAAAGTAGGACCACCTCTTTGGGCAGTTAACTCATTTGTCGATGTCATCATGTTCCATGATAGTCCTACTGACCGTTAATCGACCGTAAACCGACAAATCTCAACGGGGATTAGCTATCATTTTTGTCTGTCCGTCTGTCAGTTTGTTCCGGCTAATCTTCAAAACGTCTGGACCGATTTTAACAAGACGTTTACTGGCGGACAGCTGATGTTACAAGAAGTAACTTTAGTTTACTGCGATTTTGTGATCTTGTTCGAAGATTGCGGGATTTAGCTAGTCAGCAATAAAAATGAACGAAACAATAAAAAATTACTGGATTGACATGATGAACCGAAAAACTTACGTCAGTCCTGTTGAAAATTAGAAACACAAAACGCTTCGAAAGCGATTGGTTTTTTTTCTTGAAACGAGAGTTCGTTTGGTTATTAATTTGCGCCAAAATACAGTTATAAAGACATACACGAAAAGAGTCCTTTAGCTCTTAAATTAACGAAATAATGAATTCGCTTTGTGCAATTTAACTAAACGCTTCCACAAGAGTAAACGCAGCACAAAAGCTTAGTCACAACGCAGCATAATAGAAAGTTACACAACTTTAATTAACCGTTGTACAAGTTACAAAAACAGTATAATATAAACAACACACCTTATTATTCAAACCAACATTATGAATAACACAGCATTTTGTAATAAAAACAAAAGATAAAGTTTACAAACTTTTTGTTGTTTTAAAACTTGGCGAAGAATTTTATATGAAACAATAAAATAGGGAATTGTTAATACTGTTGTAGCGTAGTAAAGAGAGAATATTTTAAATCTTGGGTTGGTGGAAACCTGTCAACCGAAGTTATTGTCAGCTCATAGACAACGCTTTTTATATTGCGAATCCTTTTACTCGAGCGGCCTGTGGGTTCGGTATACGCAACGAGCCTACAACGTCCTGCGCGTTCAGTACAATAATGCTTTCAGAATGCTGTTGGGGTTGCCGCGGTATTGTAGTGCGTCGCAAATGTTCGCGAATGCGCGCTTTGACGGCTTTCACGCTATAATGCGTAAGAGAGTTGCGTCATTATTCGAACGGCTGCGCGGTAGCACCTACAGCATTTTGCAAATGATTGCATCCCGCTATGACTGTCCCATACAGGCTCACTGGGTGGGAATAGTCACGGGAAAATTGTAGATTAGGAACCTACTAACATAGATCTTAAGAGGCCTGCGGAGCATGCGTTTTTCATACAAACGTAATACCAAAATAATTTGTAAATCAAACATATTCTTAAGGTAGTGTGTATTAATTTCAATTGTATTCCAGAATATATAGGTTCCCAAACACATATTTTGAATAGATACTGATTTAAACAAGAGTTATGAGAAAAATAAATTTTCTGTAGAAATTTTAAATTCCTCATATCTCGCCATTATATCATTGTCCTTTCAAAATATTTGTTTGGGAACATAGATATTCTGTAATCCAATCGAAATAAATACACACTACTTTAAGAATATGTTTGATTTTCATATTATTTTGGTATTACGTTTGTATGAAAAACGCATGCTCTGCCGGCCCCTTAAGAAAATTGTTATTAACACTTTTGTGGATTGTGATGTTTAATAGATTATGAGCTGGAGACGTAGATGTGTCATCACCAGCATTTTCCTGGCCTTATCCCAATCCAGGGTCGGCACCGCAGGTCTTCTGCTTCCATACTTCAGGCAGATGCTCCAGGGTAACCCGCAAAATTTAAATTTTCTTAGGTTTTTTTTTCAATTTGCAGGCCAGCTAGGTTGTATGTCGATTAAGATATTGTTCGCGACTGTAAGAAGTATGTAGTTATAGAATTATAATCATCAAAATCACCAATATAATCCTCCAAGTTCACAAAAGTCGAGGAACTATTTTAACCTTGAAAAACAGTTCCTAGACCTTTATGAGCACCTTAAACGTAGATCAGTATTGCAGGACGCTTATTCCCAAAGTACTTCAAAAAGGGTTCCCAAACTACTCCTTGAATTAAAAATACAATATTTTTAATTAGGTTTCAGTCTACTCCATGGTTCTCAAAGTACTACACCTCATTTTAATCGAAAAGCTAATTTAAATATGTACCCGATTTTTGTGTTGCATTTAACTATAAATGTCAAGCTCAAAAGCTTTGCAGGGCTATAAATCCAATTATTGGGACTGCATTCAAATAACATGTGTTTACACCTAAAAGTAATTGAACATTATGTTGACCATAAAACTAAAACCCGAATGGTCCAAAACTAAATGCGAAGAGGTTTAAACTAATCTGAAACGTTGCATCTACTTTATAATAGAAAAATTGTAGATAAAAAAAACATAAATATCCAAAATAAAGCACTCTAAAGCTGCGTGAAACAGGCTTACGCCAACAAGATACAATATGATTTGATTGATTGGTAAAACTTTGTGAATACGTATAGGAAACACGTATATTCCTGCTGATCCCAAAAAGAAAACGTCAGAAACATTTACATTATTATTTTACTTAACTTTATACCTTTTTCCCTCGTAGTAAGGCTGGTATAACTGAACTGCCAAATGCAGGAATCGAACCGCTTTGTGAGTCCCTTTTCACTTACTTTAAATTCAACGTAACCATGGCAAAAGGATAGTAATTTGATCAGACTATATTCATAAGGCTGGCACAAGAGTGTGGAGCTTGGCACAAGGAAAGGTCGGCCTATCAGGTAGGTACCTGATGATGATATTGTTCCCACTTCTGGGACACTGGGGATCTTATCTCTATGAGTAAGAATGGGCTATAATCAGCCACGCATGTCTAGCAATTTGTGGTTCAAGGACATGTCGGCTTTCTCCCGATGTTTGTTTGTGGTTTCTTTGTTTTCCTTCAGCAACGTTACCATCAACGTAACTCATCACCATCATCTTGCTATCCCTATCCCATGCTACTAGGGGTCGGTCGGCTCAACACATTTTCTTCGTTCATATTATTCCTCACACAATTTATCCATCTTTTTTTACGCTTGCTCGCCTTCTCCATTCATATTCATGACTCTTTTAGTCACATGCGTTTTATCTCTACTCATCACAATTTTTTTTTTTTTTTTTTGCTAGCCTTCGTCGTGTCCCACTGCCGGGCAAAGGCCTCCCCTTTCTCCTTCCATACCTCTCTGTCTTGTGCGATCTCCGGCCATGTTGGCCCTGCAAACGTGATCAGATCGTCACGCCACCTACGTCGAGGTCTACCTCGCCGGCGCTGTCCTTCCTCGGGCGTCCAGTGTGTGACGTCACACACTGGACTCATCACATTAACGTAAGTAATTTAACCACTCCTCATCTGCCTAGCCCATTTTGGTCGGCTTCCAGTCTAACCGGATGCAGCTGCATACCTGTAACCACTAAGACCCAAAAAAATACCAGTATAGTTTAGATTTCATTACTCTTCAACGAAATATGCCTGCATCATGTAGATTTTATTAATCTTTACTTTAAGCCTAAAATAATATTACTTCAAACAACGCCCACCACGTAGATTGGTGTGGGCAGTTATGTAGTCAATTTTCAAATCAATTGTTATTCTAGACGTTAGTGTTACCCTAGAATATGAAAACCGTATGGAAGAGAAACTGTACGCTTTCCTTTATCACAGTTTTTTGCAAAACTTAGTGAGACTAGCTGTTATACTTTCGAGCTTCCCGTAACGACTATCAGAGACCTACAAGTGAAAACCAGAACAAATGGCTTTTAACGTGCTGTCCGAGGCACCGACAAGTCTCATTTTCTACCTAATACATAAAGTTACTAGACATAATGGAGCAACGAAGAGTTTCCACCTAAGTACACAATGCAAATGAAGTTTAAGTAATGAAAAGATCGACACTTGCAGCTATTATTGAAGTGAAAACTTCTTTAGGTGCGTTGAGCACTTATAAAAACTCACCTAACGCTTCGTAGCACTCGTAGCCGATTCGCTACGAGTATTCACTTCTTTCGGGAGTTTCTAAAGACTGCCCCGCATCTTTTTTTATTAAAACACGACCTCAACGTTGATAGTTCTCAAAACCAGTGAACCACCATGACATAGAAATAAAAAAATATGATAATATGTGACATCTATTAAACCGCACTGCGCCCGCGTGGTGGATTACAGTCCACTCTCTCTCATAGAGAGGGTCTTTGCCCCAGCAGTGGGAACATAAGCTACTAATCGCTTCCACACATTCTTATTCTATGACACTACCCTAAGGGAGTTATCGAACCTATGATAAGGGTCATGAACATCCCTGTTGGCAGAGCGAGACATTGACTAGATCAACTGGTCGCGCAATCGAATAAAACCACATTTCTATTGAACTGACGTGTTACCCAGTGGACCATGTAGAACGCGTTCCTTTATTGTACTAAAAAGGGTGTATTGGAACTTGTCGTTCTGATGTAGGTGTTTGATTGAAAGGGAGGGATGAAAATAATTTATCTTAAACTGAAACTTGATGGAAAAACCCATTTTAACCAACCCAAGAATTGAACACAAGACGTCTTGCTCAGCAGATGCACGTGCGATCACTAGACGACCGAGGCATTTAGTTTAAGGCATGAATTCTTGTGGCGCTGACGGTCGGTCGTGACGTCAGCGAGAACAAAATACGACAGTGAGTCGCCGCTGACGTCAGCGTCACAGTATGGTGCTATATAGAACACAATGTACACTTGTACGCGACCGACCATGCGCGACCGGTCAGCACGACAAGAATTCAAGCCTTACTGTTTAGCGAAAGTTCCAAAAAACGTCTGATGAATTGTCTCTTGTATTGTATTGTATAACGGGCTGGTGTCCGCAACTCCACGTCAAAGCACATATTTTGCGTATGGGCTATAATCTACAGTGCAGATTGGTAAATGTCACATGTCTTCGAATTTCCTCACGATGTTTTCCTTCACCGTTTTTTGAGAGCAGTGGTGATGACATAAATTACACAAAGTAATGCACCTGTCTGGGTCCGAACACACGACTTACAGTTCGTAAGTCGGGGCCGCCACCACTGGGCCACCGCTACTCTCTTAATTGTCTCTTAATTACAATATGAGAGAGTATTAAATAATACAAAACTGTATGTAAGGACTGCGTCGTTTGTCTAGTGATTGCAAGCACGGGGTCTAGGGTTTGATGTTCAGGTTGGGCAAAGTGCTATTGGAGTTTGTCCACAGTTCCTTAAGGTGGATTTTGTTGATCATAATTCTGTAACTATATGCGTTTTACAGTCTCGAACGATATTTTAATCAACATACAACCTAGCACTGGCCAGAAATTGGAGAATAGGAATTAAAAACGTAACAAAATTTAAATTTCGCGGGCTACTCTTGAGCATCAGCCTTAACTGTTTTAATTTCGAGCCTACGGCCCTCACAATAAGCTCGTAATTACATGGCTCTCGATCATGGTGGGTGTACGATTGGCACACCTCTACCAAACCCAACGATGATTTCAGGCAAGCTGTAACAATGTAATTTAATTAAGGATCATTACAACGACAATAAACAAGCACACAAAAATGTTCCTCATACATATTTTAACCAATAAACAGGTTATGAACATAACTCCTAATAAACATAACAAGGAAAATAATAACAAGCAAATTACTTCTGAAAATGAGAATTTACACGAAGAAATAACGTGCTAGCCACAATATTATATCATGGAAAGGTTTGCGGTTCGCCTATTACCAACAAAGTACATAAAACTGCGATCTTTAGCACGAAAAATACCGTTCTATCATTTTAATGAGATACTCCGACGTCTTGAGATTTCTTTGATATTCTAAGGCGCCATTTACATTGGGACAGAATGGAACAAAACCCTTGTGGTCCCAAAATAATTCTCAAAAATATTTAAGGGGTCGGGAGGCTTTCGGGGGTGTCTCGAAAGCCCCCCAACCCACAATATAAAAAAAACAGAAGAAAACAATACATAAATCTAAACAAAAAACGGTGGTGTGCGAGTTGGACTAGTGCATGAAGGGTTCCGTACCATTGTGGTATCGGAGTCCCCTAATTTTTTGAATTAGCGGCACCAGAAATACACATTCTGTGAAAATTTTAACATTTTACCTGTTACGAATCATGAGACACAGCCCGCTGACAGACGGGCCGACGGACTGAGGACGGACAGATAGAGCAATAGAGCAATGGACTCGCTCCTTATCACATGGTACTGTTAAGTACACTTCTGCCTAAAGTTTTAGAGATAACAAAGCTAGATGTTATGTTATGTTCATCATGCTTTTTAAGATTGAATTACAACAAATCGTTTCCATTTAATTCCGCGTCAATGTAAAAGGAGCCTTAATACGAGTAATTTTGTTTCAAAAGAACAGTGTTAATTAAATTTTCTGCTTTATCCCATTGAGCCTGATCTTTGCCCAATCCCCCTCAATTGTGCCATACAATCTTCTTTTATCTTTTTTTCCGGATTATTTTTAAGGCGCTTTAAAAATAACGGGCGATTGACAATTTAAACGATTGTTGACAGGGGCGGATTTCGCTATAGGCCTAGTAGGCCCGGGCTTAGGGCGGCAAAGGTTAGGGGGCGGCAAAATTTGGTTTTTAGTAGTTGCCCATGCAAGATCACTTGCGGATGCCCTGAGGAGACCGGGAAGTTTAATCTGCTTCTGGGGGGGAGGTGGGCTGGTTGGAGTAATCGGCCACCATGGCTCACGCACAATGGTCCACTTCAAGGACTAAGTGCGGAAACCTAAACCCCATGATAGATAGATAGATGTAAAGAATAAACTAACTGCTGGACCGATTTGAAAAATTCTTTCAGCAATGGATTGCTACATTATCAACGAGTAACATAGGCTATATTTTATCCCCGAACTCCCACGGGAACTGGAACTACACGGGTGAAACCGCATGACGTCCGCTAGTAAATAATATTGACATCTGTTTTCCACATGCTCCTTGATCTTGTTTGATGTGACTAGTATGGATAAATGATGCCTAACCCCAGCATCCACAGGTAAACAAAGAAATGTCAATAGTCTCCACAACACCAGTACAAATTACTAATCAACGTGCTCACCAATAATTACATTATTATAATAACGTGAAATTCACTCATTATTTTAAATAACAGCACTAATTTCATAAATCATGCACTTTGCACTGCAAATAAACAAAACTGGTTAATTTGTTTATTCGGATGGAAATAATAGTAAACAATACTGTTACAGTGTAGTTAATGAGCTAATGTTAATAAATGTACTCGATTATTACTATTGTCATTATCAATAATACGTTATTAGCTTTTGTCCCGCGTTTTCGCTCGCGTTAATTTAGAATTTGACAATAAACTCGGACTTTACTCTGCTTGTAACTATAAAGGGTGTAAAACACCTCTTAACGGAGCCGAAAGGCACTTATTTTCCCCGTCCTTGCGATATTTTTTTTGTTCTACACCATACCTGGGAACCTTCTAGTTACAGAAATATTGGGGGTTAAAGTTCCAACTTTTTGACAAGTTTTTTTTAGTTACAAGTTTTTAATGTAAGATTTTTACTTTAAACACCTCCACGACCCCCGTACTATTTAATCCATCCATCAGCACAATGTTGTGGGATACATTGAGTTCTACCACAAAACAGGGTTTTTCAGCAATAATTTTTGCGTAAAGTTACTTAGTTTGATGTACAGAATGCTTGGTTGACGGTTTCATGATGAAGTTGTTTACACTCTGTTTACTCGTAATCAATCACGATTCGAAAGACACGTGGCGCTATTTATTATCATACGAACGTTATTGTTGTTTTTCTGGGGAACAGTAACAGTTTTCTTCGGGATGAAAGGTCCTCTAGATCCGTTTCTATACGCCTGGCAACGTATATGCATTTAGATTTGATTAGAGATTAGATAAGTTCGACGTGAACAGGTAACAAACACTTTCTGATAAATATTAAGTAGGTACTAGCTTCTGCCCGCGACTTCGTACGCGGATCCTGTTGCTTATGCCAGCGACAACGGGGTCGTCAAAATCGAAGATCTGAAACGTCTAATGTCGAATTCTAAGAGCCCGGGGATGGGAAAATAACGGATCTTTCTCACCTGAGCAACACATACCGTTTGTTTCTTTTTGCCATTTAAAACAGCTTCACAAAAAACTACAATTTTAAACCATACCTCCGATGGCGGAGTATGTGGCGTATTCAATCATAGGAGTATATGTAAATGCGCTCCGTTCTTTATCAACCCACGGAAGTTCGCCATGCCCTACTGCTATAATTTGAGACACATCCGATTCCTCAGATAATATCGACATTCTGTTCAGAGAATGTCGAAGTCTTCGCGCTCTTCTTCTGTATCTTCATGCCGTACTCCAGCAATTCTTTCTCTCTCACTTTCTAACTGATTATGAATATTTTGTTGTGTGCGTGTTCGGGACAATGTATGATAATCTCGAGCAGCAGTTAGTCGCGCATCACGTTCATCACTTGTTTCAAAAGACCTGTTAGTAGATGTGCAAATACGCTGAGAACTCAAGCGTGATTCTGTATAGGAAAACGTTTCCGATTTGCGAGACAACGCATGTCGCTCACGATCAGCGGACAGTCGCGCATCACGTTCCGCACTTGTCTCTAGAGACCTAGAAGCAGATGCGTAGATACGCTGAGAACTCAAGCGCAATTCTCTATACGTGAACGTCTCCGACTCGCGAGACAATGCGTGACGTTCACGATCAGCGGTCAGTCACGCATCTATTCTTCACTGGTCTCTAGAGACCTGAATGTAGATGCGTAAATACGCTGAGAACGCAGGCGTGCTTCGCGATCCGAAAAGATTTCCACGAAGCAAGTTGCGGCCTAATGTTCTCGAACTTCTTTATTATATCTATGTTCTCGAACAGCATCAAGTCTCTCCTGACACTCTTCGGTAGATTCTTGGGATCTTATGATCCTCAATCTTTTAGCTCCTTTGGAACATTGGGAAAGATTTGACCTCTTTCTAGGCATGGTTATAGTTTCGTTGTGAAGATACCTGATCAATTAAAATCTAATTGACTGCTCCCCTGCGATACCGGGTAGGCTACCGAGTCACGAAGATAAATGGAAAAGAAAATTAAACACTCAAATAACATAAGCCCGAAGATATATTTACTCTATAAAATTAAATAATAAATGGGAGTTTTGGCCAGTAGAGTCAAATTTTCAATGATATATACCATCGTCATCGAAAATCAGTTCTAAACTGTTACCGCCTTCACCGCGTGGAGGTACTCCCAGCTTATGTTATTTTATAATTATACAGTGAAATTAGTGATAGCTTTGCAATAATTTTCACATCTGCATTAATTTTTTTATGTCAACAGAGAGTGCTGATCAGATTGAACAACTTTTGCTAAGACGTCATTCCTATATGTGTTATGGTGTATCTGGGCTCTTGGAGTTCCACATCAGGTGTTCCAGATCTTCAAATTTATTCCCTCAGCAGAAAATGCTCATCACGTGGAACAATTTTTACTATGGTGTCATTTTTGTATCTCTTATAGTTTAGCCGGGTCTGTTGCGATTCTGCATCAGGTGTTATATTTTTCAAGATAAATTATAGCCTATATGTTGCCCAGATTTAATATCTATACAACAAAAAAAAATCATTCAAATCCGTCCAGTAGTTCCAAAGATTAGCGTGTACAAACAAACAGAAAGACTTTTTTTTATTGGATTCGTGCTCTATCACTGTTTCTAACCCCCCCCCCCCCCTTTTTTTTAAATATATTCAATGTACAGACAGTTTTTTTACTCCTTTATTATATGTATAGATACAGTTAAGCGCCTGCTTAGGATTCTACAGACAAATTAATATTGTAATTAGAGGCCTAATACTACTAGGAAACCACTAAACTACCAGCTACATAGCCAAACTATACAGAAATGGCCCAATCTGGTTCCAGACTAAACGTTTCAAAATCACCGGGTCCCTTAGCGCAGTAGGACGATAGCATCTGTAGGTTACAGTAGAAACAATAACCATTGACTGTTACCATTATCGTTTCAGACGAAATCCAGACCCTTCAACAAGATCCACTTAAAACTTATTTAATTCATAACCAAAAACCGCACGCCAATCAGAATTATTAGCACTTAACGAATAACTTTGCACCTAACAAATATCTTTAGAATTCAGGTACTTGTCTAACGCGCGATAATAAGAAAATGGAATGTCGGAGCTACCTTCGAACATTCCGTAACCCTCAACTTTTCAATCAGTACACTATAATGCGGTTTGCTGTTCCTCCCACTGGCTTTTCGACTCGACCGCGCACTCTCCCGGTTCGCAATAATTTCACTCACTCACTGAACTTCACAATTACAGGGTGAGTAATTTTAGTTAAGTTTGCTTTGGCACTTGACTTAGTAAAGGCGACTGGATTAAATCAAGAGAATCTAGAATTCTATTTCATAATAATGTGACTAGAATTTCATCGTATTTTCTATGTTTTAAGATTTGCAAATGAACTTGTTCCTGCTTTTTGTCACACGTGGTTTCGTGGGTAAATAAACACGAAATGTGATGTTTGAAGAACAACACAAAAGTATATCTGTCTGTATATGCATTTGTCACCCGCCTTAATCCGGTGAAGTTTTGCTCTTTCTGATAAGTACATAGGTTTATCTAGATACATCTATATAGACCTACCCTTTTTTTTCGGATGGGAAATCATCAAATGACTCCTCCCGCTCTGGACGGAGCGGGAGGAGTTGATTAAATCCCATCCATATTCCTTCTTCGCCCTTTGTGTTCCCGGGCCATGGTATGTCTTGAACAGTCCCGCAGGCCCGGCAGGCATCGGCCCTTGACCTCTTCATTTCTGCTGACATCTCTTTTAGGCGCGCGTGGAACACGAACACGCCGCGCCGTCACGTCGCCGCGTCGTCACGGCCTGTCGTCATAAGACGGACGGACTGCGAGCTAGCCCATAGCTCATAGTCCACAGAACCGGTTATAGATCTAACCCTAACGCAACATTCTATTTTAGTTGACTTTTAATTCAACGTATCATTATTTATTTCTTTGTCACAGGCGTCGCGGTCGTAAAAATTATAATGAAGCTAAAATACTTTACTCATTTTGTTTTGAAAATAACAAAACCCACAAGGGTTGTGTTATAAATACCTTTACCAAAAAGTTGAAGTGAATGTCAAAAATTTATTTAAACGAAAGGTTAATGAGACCACATTACGTTCAGTTGGATTTATACAACGTGTATTTCTTGATAACCCATAATTCTAGGGTTATATTCTATTAATTTGTAAAATAAAACAAATAGTTCAGAATAATTGGTCCTCCTTTTTGGCCTAAGAATCAGCATTGCCATCCAACGTGGCAATGCTGCCAGACTTCTGGGCACTTTTTCTGTTGACCGCGATGTGGACGAATTTTTCGACGCCCTGCAACCCTTTTTGATACTTGTACATGTTTTTATTTCAATTCTAGAGTTAGTGTGTAAATAATTTAAACAATAAGCCTGTGTTTAAAATAAACCAAGAATATTTGGTCCAAAATGCATATTTTCGAAGATACCATCAATTATATTTAATTTATATTAGTACACTTCTTTTTCTTAAATACGAGTAATTCATTTTCATTCAAACCAATCTCCTCCATCCTGTATAAAGTTTTCTGTCATGTTAGCAGGTTTCCTCATAAAATCTAATATCTTAGCAGCAGGTATCAAACGCAGCATGAACTGTAGAACTTCAATTGAAATTAAAACGAGGAGTTCTTTGCCTGAAACGGTAAACGCCAATAAGAAGTAAACTCATTAGCCAAGTTTTTGCGGTGAACCGTGTTGAGTGTCAGTGGCTATAAATTATTTTATTACCGTCGTGATTTATTTGCTATTCAACTTATTAAGGACTTAATAGGGCTTGGAAGACTCACCTCAAGGAATAACGTTGTGAGTAAGTGAGAAGTTGAAGTTTAAGGTAGCTCGCGAAATTCAAATTTTCTTACCGTGCCGAGCCGAGTGTCGACCGTGCAATTTTGAATGGACACACTCACGCTTCCAAGCCGCTACCGAGCAATGGACAATGGATTGTGCTACGGCAGCTGCTACGGCTGACACTCGGCTCGGACCCAACACGGTCTAGCGTGAGTGAAGCTAAACCCTAGAAGCCCAATCTAAGTCATTTTGACCTACATGCAAACTCATATTTGCGATATCGATCGTACGATTTTAAACGTTTCATTTTCTTTTATATCTAACAATAAATATTATTTTGGGTCATAATACAAGATGACGTCCTCTCGAAAACTGAATGCGGGCAGACATATCATCTGTTTTTAGAAAATATAGACGACTCGGACCTGTGTCATATAAAACCGAAAGACGAAGACTGTGTGACTCCAGACGAAGTCATAAATTATGTGAAAGAGGTGTTTGACTATGTGGAATAATCAAACGAGCCAGTTATCCAGGAGATGACTCACAATCGATAAAAAGTGCATCGTAGCTAGATAATAACAGACGCTTGGGTCGATCTTCACGTTAAGCCACGCTTCCCTTGGTTGGTCCCTGGATGGGTGACCACCCATGTGGATGTGTGATACTGAGTTGGTCTATGCTGCCATTTGTAGATTTTTGATAGTCTTATAGGTCGAAAGTCAAACAACCAGTATTAGCAAGGGGTATATTATTACCAGTGATCATAATAGGTAGAGCTATTTAGGTTCATTGACCGCAAACATTGATGTTAATATGGATATTCCACGGGATTCCGACTGTAAGTGAATTATTGTTGAAGCGTATTGATTATTTTAATTAAGATTTAATTGTAAATACAAATTGTTCTATTTGAAAATGTTTTGATTTTCTGCGGAACAAATATTTTTTTATGGTAATATGTTTTTGTATGGTCGAACAAGCTATTTGGTTTACAGTTTAACGCACAAATTACATTGTAAAATGTACATATATCAATTAGCTTGTTCGACCGTACCTACAACTTCAGAATAAAAATGTTTAAATGATTGTTGATTCTTGAATAAGAAATTGTTACGTAATAAACATTTTTGTGGTTTAATGAATCAAGTTTATCTATTTATTATACTATCCTTAATCCCATCCTTCTTATATTTACCGGCCAGAAAGGAAGTGTAATCTTTCATGAGACCGAAATAGTTTGTTTTATATTTGAACTACCTACTTAAACCCAAATCCCCGGACTCGGGGAATATCCACATTATTCTAGCCTGTGGCAAGTACATGAAACAGCTCTACCTATTCCGATCTATGATTATTACCGAGTACTAACTGCGTTGTGGAGGTCAGATAGGCAATCGCTGCATGAAAAATACTGGTGTTCAGCTGCATTCGGCTAGGCTGGAAGCTGACCGACCCCAACATAGTTGGAAAAAGGATAGGTATATAATGGCACAGTGCATTAAAACACAGAAGAAAAAAAAATCATTTTTCGTGAACACAATATTGAAATGTGCCAAAATTGTGTAAAAATGAAAATACTGTCATAAAACTGATATATTATTACAAAAGTAATGTTAGTTGTTTGTTAAAAAACATTATTATTATAATATCGAGTATAATATCGAGTATCTATACATATAATAAAATCGTTGAGACCAAAAAATCTGTACATTGAAGATTAAAAAAAAAAATCGCCCAGGGTGACTTAAAATAAGTAACTGAACATATTAAAACCATTTTTAAAATTTTTGTTTGTTTGTTTGTTTGTTTGTTTGTTTGAACGCGCATCACGTAAAAACTGCTGGACGGATTTTGATGAAAACTTCACTAATCTATTTAAATAAACTCAGAATAACATTTAGGCTATAGAAATTATGGAAATTTTTGTAACAAGGGGGTGAAAAGGGGGGTAAAGTTTGTATGAAAAAAAAATTTTAGATTGTTCTAGAATCATGAAACTCAGAGTAAATACTTATTATTAAAAATAAAGAAATACCTGTTTCAGCATTTTAAAAAAAAATCATCCAGAGACGTAAAAAAGAGGGTTTTGTGTTTAAAATTAATAAACTTCACACACCTATAGAACAAAATCCAATGAAGTTTAAACCTTTAAAAGTTGCTGTAAATACTTCAAATCTAATACAGGTAAATATAATTTCTCAATTTTCTTGAAATTTGATTTTTGAAGTGAATACGCCCAAAATAGCGGAACTCAAGAAAATCGGCTTTCCTCGGTATAAGTAGTTGGTAATACAGGGTGGAAACGGTAAACGGGGCAGTAAGGGGAACTGCAGCTACACGAAAAAGGTCTTAGAAACAATCCATAATTTTTTCGCTAAATGTTGATCCCCATTCACAGATTTAATTAAAAAATAAAGTGCAGTTAGCAAGAAAATTGCCATTTTACATAAAACAATTTTTTTGATGCCAATAATGATAAACCTTAACCGTTGCAGCTACATGAAAATGATCTTAGGAAACCATCCGTAATTTTTCGTGAAATTTTGATCCCCATTCACAGATTAAAAAAAAGTACAGTTAGCAAGAAAATTGCTATTTTACACAAAACATTTTTTGATGCCAATCGATCCTGTTTCTAATACTCAACGGTTAAGGAAGCTCCCCTTTCTGCCCGGTTAATCGTTACAAATAAAATAATACTACGAAGAAAATGTAGACTATACGAATGTACATCAGGACATAAAGCCCGAAAAGTTACAAATACAAACGAGTTCAAATCCTACTATCTACAAATAATAAAAATGCTTTGTCCTGAAGGACTGTGATGGATCAACGCACAGCCTTTACCGCAGATTGTAGAAACCTAAAGCTTGGAGGGTGTATTTTTTGTATAATAATTTCAGAAAATCATTTCTTATCGTATGCCTATAATACGATAAGAAAGGATTTTCTGAAATTATACCCCTAAGGGGGTGAAAAGGTGGGGGGCAAACTTTGTATGGGAAAATGTGATTCCTTGGTCCAATCTACTTCAAATTTTGCTATCAACAATATTAACAGAACTGATGGACGCGTTTCGTATTGCACGTAAATTGATTTCAATGCATATCTTAGGAGTAAACGGTGTATCGTTTTAAAAACTCCGCAGCAAAATAATGATGGAAGGATGTGTATGATGTGCTCTTTGAAAATTGTATTATAGGTGCTTACGACCCAATCTCTGTAACCCTCTCTTTCTCTTATGTGACGCAGACGAAGTTGCGCGGGTCAGCTAGTATAGGAATAAACCAAAAGGATCTCATTTCATACCGATTTTTGTATGCTTGCTTATAGTTTTTATTTTCAACTCAAATTAATCATTGTTACATGAATTTTTGTTTTATTTATTTCTCTAATAGTTACATAATAAATATAAAACTATTTATAAAAGATAGTGTACGAGCCAATAACGCTCATACAGCAAAAGTACGCTGCGCACGTAATGAATTACGCTAAACGTACTTTATGAATTATATTAAAGCATAAATTCAGTCGTCACTAAAACAAGCGGGTCGATCAATAATAATATTGCATCAAGTGCGGCGCAGATAACTAAACATACGTAACTTAAACGTAATTAAACTATTGAACAGAACAGTGGTTTGGTGTGAACTAACTACCTTCCTACAACAACTACCGGGTATCTGTCAACGACTAGAAAACCCCAACATCAACTTGGTAAACTTATGAAGAAGTTGCCGATGTATGCAACGGAATCAATCAAAATCATTAGTAGTAATACTATCTAATAGGTCAATTTGACCCATGATTGGGCTTTAAAGTCGGTTAAATATTATTGGGCTGCGAAGCCATCAGTAAGGGTTATGTTTGTATTTTCGAATATTTCTCCGTAGCGCCTAAACTATTAATCCAATTTTGATGAATAATGTGTCAGTCGATTTTTAATTATGTGGCCCGGCTAACATAGGGAGTTGAAATATTATTAGAGTGTGATTTTTCTATATTCGGGTTTTTAGTTATAGTGTACCACACAAATTCTTGTTATACTTTCGGAATATTTTGCATAGAAAAAAAGCTTAAAAATTCAACACACAGAACAAAGATCGACGAGCGAAACAGACTAATTTATTTAATATTTTTTGCACGTACTTAGTTTACTCTACTTGCTTTTATGGTACGTATAACGGAACTCGATTCCGACTCACACTTGGCCGATTTTAAACTAATTTGATGCTCGTTTTTCTCCAGCAGTCAGCAAATGTCTGAAGCTTAATAAACTGAGAAGTGAGTGCATTGACATCTTCTCCTGAATAAATGTGAAGAACTTACATTAGATGAGTAGAGATAATAATATTTTAAAGGTCATTGCTCTCAATTGAATGTAAGTGCGAGTTGGTAAGTAGCTGACTTACCAGAACATAAGAATACAATGTATTTATTTACAAACTTATATTGTAGCTACTGGATTTTATTTTCAGACCTGAATAATAGTACGTGCATCGGACAGCATGTTAAACAGGTGGTCCCGGCTGTCATTTGTAGATCTTTGACAGTCGTTTTAGGTAGTCGTGGCCCAAAAAATCAGTCTTACCAAGTGGTTTCGTATTACCCAGAATTATGCATTATGCATAGTTGGTCGGTTTTGGTTGGGTAGGCTTAAAGTCACCCAAAGGGCAATGGAGGGCTCGGAGTTTCCTTGCGTGATCGAATCAGAAATTAAAACATCCGCAAGAGAACCAATTTAAGGTCATCGACGTAGCCCGAAGAATTGCCAAACTTACGAGTAAGTGGCAGTGGGCAGGGCACATTTCTCACAGAACGGATGGCCGATGGGGCCGAAAAGTTCTGGAGTGGCGACCGCGAACCGGAAGACGATGCGTTGGAAGACCTCCCACTAAGTGGACCGATGACCTGGTGAAGGTTCCGGGAATCCGTTGGATGCGAGTCACATGGGACCGGTCAATGTGGCGACACTTGGGGGAGGCCTATGTCCAGCAGTGGACGTCTTTCGGCTGAAATGGTGATGATGATGAGTTGGGAAAAGGTTTAGGCAGATGATAATGAAGAAATAGTATCACAAGGGTTCGATGAACACTTATGTTAAGCAGCGTAAGATTCTAAGCAAAGAATAATAAAAATAAGTAGAAATATAATACAGGCCGAGTCTTTATTTTTCTTTATTATGCCTGAACAGCCACTTAATCGCTTTAATCGCCTGAAGGCAGAGAAACGTTATTCCAAACTAAAATTATTTTTTTTATGAAACTACGAGTATTTTACTACTCACATTAGTTTCGAATTTTTTTCTTTTCATAAATATTTTTCTTGCTTATATTTGGCCAATTTATGTGTTTTTTTCTTTACTTTTACATATGTTATGAATAAGAGGATTAGTGCCCAAAAAAATAACCACGAAATTCACTCCCTAATTTGCTTTCGTAATGTAATCTCTTACTAGTTTCAATCTAATATTTTTCTTCAATTTCGAGATGAAAATAAAGAAACTTGTTCGGTTAATTACATTTACATAATTAGAAAAGGTGTTTTTATTCCTAAGAGAACTTTAAAAAACGTTTAAGTACCGTCTTTATCGCCATTTTATTCGTGTTCTAAAATTTTTAATACCATGATTACCGTACTTTGCAGTTTAATTTAGGTAATAAAACAAATTACTTGCAAAATAAAATATTTTTGAACACAACTGTTTTTGCAGTAGACTTTAGATAAATTTTAATCAGTCCCACTTCAGTAACAGTCCATTATTCGATTTTACAAAAATAAAATAATGAATTATTGAAAAATAAAGATCTCATGTTAATACATTTTCTAGAACTCATTTAAACAGCAAAACACTTTTTTCATAATTTAAAATTCATAATAACGCAAAGCTTTAACAAATCGTAAAAGCAATTATTAAAAACTCCGCTTGGTATAATTACTTCTATTATTCATTAATTGAATATTACTTTAAAGACGCGGACACTATTTTAATCTATACTAATATAATACTCGTATTATAAAGCAGAAGAGTTTGTTTGTTTGTTTGGTTCAACGCGCTAATCTCAGGAACTACTGGTTCAAATTAAAAAAAAATCTGTTTGTGTTAGATAGTCCATTTATCGAAGAAGGCTTTAAGCTATATAACATCACGCTACGACCATAAGGAGCGGAGCAGGAATGAAAAATGTTGCAAAACGGGGATTTTTTTTTCCTTTCGTTTTTCTCTATCTTATGTGACGCAGACGAAGTTGCATGATGTTATATAGCCTATAACCTTCCTAAATAAATGGACTATCCAACACAAAAAGATTGTTTCAATTTCAATCAATAGTTCCTGAGATTAGCGCGTTCAAACAAACAATCAAACTCTTCAGCTTTAATATAACTTAAAAAAAGAGGACGATCATCCCTCCTCCCTCTCGCAGAGTCCCTAGACATTATTATGACTTGAAACAATAAGAATAAACGGTGTTAAATAAATACTATACCAACGCTGGATAATTATTTTAAGTACTTACCTAATTGTTTTTCTCAAGTTGCTCTTAAGTTTATTTCAGTTACAATCATAATGTAATTTGTAAGTTATCTTTCGTCTGTTTACTTAGGCCCATTATCTATAACTTACTTACGTATAACTGTCCGTTAAAATGCCACGTCTCGCAGCTATCGGTGTTTCTATAAACAAAGTTAGCTTGACATATCCTATCCGTGTCACCTACAAGTCACATGACCCATAGAAAAATCTAGGAAAGCTTTTTTGTGACTTTTTGTTACTAACCGCAGAATAAGCCAAATGTCAAACATACCGAGATAGCAACCTACCGAAACCAGCTAGTAAGTTATTGAAAATGGCCGTTAGTGACTACACTACACTTAGGGTGACAAAGTTACCCTACTTTGTCACCCTAAGTCACTAACGGCCATTTCGACAAGGTCGACCAGACCTCTTTATCAGGTAAAGGTTGAATGACACCGTGTCAGTCATAAAACGTCAAACTATACAAGGGATATGGGCGCACAAACGGGTCACATAATCATCATTGTGAACCAACATAAATATTATTTTCATTGATATTTAAAAAAAATCTTGTGTTTCCAACAAAAATACCTACACGATCAAAACGCATGTAAAAGCTGAAGTAAAAACAAACACCCATGGAAATTTCTATGAACAAAGGGGTTTTTTGTTTTCGGATGGGTAATCATCAAATAGCTTCTCCCACTCTAGGCGGAGCGGGAGGGATTGTCAGACTTATACTGACTAAAACCTATCCATGTTCCTTCCTCGCCCTTTATGTTCCGGGGCCGCGGTATCTCTTTCGAACAGTCCCGCAGCCCCGGTTCCATGAACCCCAGGCTCATCATGATGTACTAAATACGTGGATACGCGTTTGTGAGTCGATGTCCCAGCCACCCTTCATGGCTGTCTATTTGACATAATTGAATACCTACAGCTATCTTCACAAGAACATAAAAATACACATTCATGCAGACTATCAATGCCATAGCATACCATACTACCAACTTTTCAATCTGACATTTCTAATACCGAAACCCCTCGACAGACAGACAAAAACTTCAAAGTCCAGATTCCGATATCGCCCCGATACATGATATCGCTGTCGTCTCCTGAAAAACATACTCGCCAAACGTTGCCCGGGGAATCCAATAAGCGTGGAACGCAGACATTAAAATATTGAAAGGCGACGAAAAGTTTTCTAATAAAAAACGCTCCATTTCTTAAAATGAAAAACGATTTCCACTTTGCGTCCCTGTCTAACTTCTAGGAAAGTTGGTTCGAGAAGTTTGCTATGCTCATCAATTATCACCTCTATTGCGTTGGGATAATGACTAGATTAGAAAGGTTAAGTGAGTCTGTAATGTTAACAAGGTAATCGTTATGATTAGGTTGATCTTGGAGGAATAATATTATGATAGCTAGCTCCCTGACTAAGTTGACAGTTAGAATGTAAATATTAGTTTACTTGAGACGTTCGACTTGATTAATTTTAGTTTATTTTATTAAATTCTAGATTTATTTTCTTTTACTCACTTAAAGGAGGTTTATTTATACTTAACAATCAATCATCTCGTGTTGTAACTTATGTTCTTGAGTGTCTGAAAATTCTGTTACATGAAAAATTATGACTGAGTGGTAGAAAAGTCTATGAACGAAAATGCTTTAGTTTGTGATTTTTATTTTATGGTTATTTATTTAAAACTGCTGTGCCCTTCATTGGATAAACCCTTTAATATTTTTGTTACACCTAGGTACGTGATACTCACGGTAATAAAGCCCATTCAAATAAAGAAACGCAAAAGAACAAAGAATTGTTAAAGAATTAATTTAAACTTTATGAAAGAATCTTCTTTGAAGGAATACCACAGAATAAAGAAAAGTTTAATAATACTCTAAGGAGGTCTTCCTACCTGCAAGTTGAAGTAGCTAAACTACAGAACTAACTAAGTACTGCGTAATACTGAAACTTGCACTGTGTTACAATCCTCTGCTGTGCACTTGAAACAGATCAGTAGGTCTGCAAAGCTCTTATGACCCTCCTATTTTACAAACCTTCCTATATTAGCCAGAAGTATTTTTGTGATAGACATAGACTATAAATCAATAGGCTAGTTTCCACCATCAATAAACTGCAAATCTACGAGTATTTAGTTCGTCAGTTAGAATTTTGGGAAATAATGGACACGTATTTTTTGTTTTTCTAAAAAAATAAAAAAACACAAATCTTGATATCCCACTCCCGAGTCTTGATGCGTTTTATCTTGCTTGTGACGTCAGAACGCACTTAAAATTATGCCAAGGCGTGACGAATTGAGAATTTTAAAAGCGTCGTGTCTCCGTCAATTCTGGTTTCTGTAACAAAAGAAAAAATCATCATCACCATCATCATTTCAGCCGAAAGACGCCCACTGCTGGACATAGGCCTCCCCCAAGTGTCGCCACATTGACCGGTCCCTTGCGACTCTCATCCACCGGATTCCCGCAACATTTACCAGGTCATCGGTCCACCTAGTGGGAGGCCTTCCAACGCATCGTCTTCCGGTTCGTGGTCGCCACTCCAGAACTTTTCGGCCCCAACGGCCATCCGAAATAAAAAATACGTGTCAAATATTTTTAGATAATCTAAGTGACGGAATAATTAATTTTTTTACGTCATCTACCCTATTTCACAAGTACCTACTTATTTTAACCTCGTCTTATATAGCAGCAAACAGGCTCAATGTGTACTTAATTTTGCCTAGATACCGATTAGCGGTGTCTGTCTACCAGTCCATTACAATCATTGACAAGCGAGTCTCATGGCAATGTCCTTCAAATAGCCCGTGTCTAGACTAAATTAACCGTGAATATTCGTCTGGAGGATATCCTTTTTTTAGAATGATCTTCTATTAATCAAGTACTCTTATTAGACTGTCTGTGTTCAAAAGTAAGTTACCCTTTGAATATCAAAGATTGCTTGGACAGGAAATTCTTTTGATTCCCAGGCCAAGATTTACTCGTGTTCTGAACTTCTGAATTAGAAATAATCTATTTACTTTCGGTCAACAGACAGTTAATAGTTTTTTCACTTCTCATACTCAAAAAGTACCTACGCCAATATAGCCCTACGAAGCGCGACTAAAGTGACCACTTTAGTCTCTACTCATGGAGTAAAAAATAATTAGTTTTTTAATTTCCTTCATATGACATAAACAAACTCAAACAGCCAGTAAAAATACAATTATCTGTGAAGTATGGACCATATTTCTTCATTGCGTTCGGTTCTAAATTATTTAAACATGCGCCATTTAAGTGCAAGTGTGTTAATCTTGTGCCGCCAAAATCGCAGGTGATTAACCTAAAACTTACGAAAGTTCAAAGTCCACAAGGACTGGAGGAATAAGTAAAAATGTTTTTGTACTAAATTGACTATTTTCCTCGCACTCACAGTGGAAAGTACAGTTTGCACCACGAGACTAAACGCCAACTTAATATACGAGGGTATATTTCATTGAGTCCCTCGCACGCTCGGGAGTCAAACCACCTCTGGAATATTATGGCTTCGTTTATTCCCTCGATTTAGAATATAATATTTACATGTGGCAATTCTCAAAATTGTTGCAATTAATAACACAGTTTTTGTGTTCTACAAAATGCCCCGTCACCCTTTCGGGAAAAAGTATTTCAAGAATAGAAAAACATGTTTGTCGGTTTACGTAGTCCTACAATAATCAGGGGCTCAACACCATCGGTCGTTCCAATCGACCATAAGGATAAAGATACCTGTCAAAAGATAATATTCATTCACCCAATTTTGGGCGTATTTCTTCTAGACGACTTTCCCTATGAGGGAGAAAAGAATAAAGTATAAAGTAATCATCCCCTAGTCTGCAGTACGAGACCATTATTATAAATCTCATTTCCTCCCTACTAACCGTATCTTTGTTTCTGTCCCCTGACTTTAACAATTTCTTTGATGTAGTAAAAGTTACTAAGAAATGAAAAACTGAATGTGAAAAAGTAAGACGGCGACCAATGATTATAGAATTTGTCTGGAATGTCTGAGCACAAATATGTCACAGTACCAAACAGTTTGAAGTTTTCAAATATATTGTCTGAGTTGTCCATTTTGATTCAGTGAAACAATGTTTTTAGTAGATTGAACATTTCTATAACTTATTTGCAGTTTAGAAATTACATCGGTATTATTTCTGGATGTTTTTTTTTTATCAATGTGAATAGTTTAGCTGTCGCAGTATACCTTTTTATCGTGCTTGTTATTTATACTTAAAATTTCCAAAACCGTTTTTGTTTCTTTTCTCGTGAGAACCTGTAAGTAATTGGCTCTATGTTACATATACAACAGGCATGACTACAGTCTCAAAAATTGCAAATCTGTTTAGTCCGTCAGTGTTGGAAAATAATGGACATTTTTGTTTTTGTAAATCAATGAACTTTGACAAAGATAAAACGCATCAAAACTCGGGAGTGGGGACTCGTGACGTCAGAACTCGTTAAAAATTATACCAAGGCGTGCCACATTGAGAATTTTAACAGCGTGGTATCTTCGTCAATTTTGATTTATGTAACAAAGGGAAAAATACGGGTCAAATATTTACTAAACTTGAAAAAAAAAAGAAAAAAAAACTTTATTTTTTTTCTATAATTGTTATCCAACTGTTATAGCTATTGATAGCACCTTTTTTTTAGTTAGCCTGACTTTTGCTACTCCTGGGCATAGGCCTTCCCCATTCCTTCCACTTTTCACGGTGCTGCGCCTCTTTTCGCCAATTAACGAGAAAGCCATTCAAGGCATCCCGCCGTCTCTTCTTCGGTCTGCCGCGACCCCGTGTAACTGTTTAAGTTCCTATTTATAAAAAAAAAGTACAGCATCTTTGTTTCTAATCGATAACCTACATGACACCAAATTTGATAGGAATATAGTTCATTTTTCTTTATATTCTATTCAGGTTATTGCGCAAGGTCCTCTGCATAATCATTTACTCGACCTTACCTAATCAAATAAAACCAAAAATAAATTTGACACTTTAGTTCACAATTTGTCACATTTATCATGCAAATATATCGTTGTGCAAAGTCCATTTTATGACAAAAAATATATTTGTTTTGCTCCGTAGGCAGTTAATCATAGGAGCTTTAAATCCATATATCATGGTGCTTTGACATGCCCGTCGAAACAAATAACGGTTCAATGGGTGACTTAGTAAAAAAATATAAGTTTTTGCCAGTTTTTTACCAATTTCATTCGCATTTTATTTGGTGTAGTTATGAAACTTTTACCTAAGCTATAAATTGAAGTAAGCAATTTCCATAATCTTTATTCAGTTTCGAATTGGGGATTTAAAACATAACATTACTTAAACATCTAATTACGAATTTATACGAAACTTTACGAAGTAATATTCTTCTTTTACAATGTTTATTAAAATCTACGATTAAAACCTCTCATCGAAAATAAATTAAGTACTTTAAAGTTATCCGAAGAAAAATGGAAGTGATTTTTAATAAATACGTACCCTACGTTCCGCGAACCGGAAGACGATGCGTTGGAAGACCTCCCACTAGGTGGACCGATGACCTGGTGAAGGTTGCAGGAATCCATTGGATGTGAGTCGCAAGGGACCGGTGAATGTGGCGACACTTGGCGGAGGCCTATGTCCAGCAGTGGACGTCTTTCGGCTGAGATGATGATGATGATCATGATGATGACGTACTCTAGTATAAGGAGCTCGTGGCTAAATAATAACAGTCGGTCGAGTCGATTACTAGGTTAAGCCGTGCTAGCTTAGGTTGGTCTGTAGATGGGTGACCAGCCATTACATACCGAGTTTCCTCCGTGCCTCGGAAAGCACGTCAAGCAGTTGGTCCTGGCTGACATTTGTAGATCTTTGACAGTCGTTGCAGGTAGTCAGTGGCCCAAAACGTCTGACAACCGGTCTTACCAGAAGGTATCGTATTACCCAGTACTTACTAGGTTGTGGAGGTCAGAGTCGCTCCATGGAATATACTGGTATTCAGCTGCATCCGGTTAGACTGGAATCCCAACATAGCAGGGAAAAAAAGGCTCGGAACATGATGACATACTCTAGTATGAAACCTGCAAAGACTCCACATTTTAAAATTATAGACATGTGGGTTGTGATGCCCTTTATCAATAAGGTTTAGATAATTACTATATTCTCCACTAGCGGACGTCTACATATTGCCTATGTTACTCAAGGTGAATGTTGCTTTCCAATGGTGAAATAATTTTTGAAATCGGCACAGTAGTTTTTAAATTTATTCATTACAAACATACACACCCACACACAAAAATAAAAACATATTTTCTCTTTATAATATTAGTGCAGATTTCAATCGTAGACATCACATAAAACAAATAATTATTAATTATAAGCCCAAAAAGAAAAAAACTTCACCCCACCTATTCACTCCTAAAGTACCAGGGGAGCATAAACCCAAAGGATTGTTGTACAGTATTTCGAATACGCAAAGTGCCAACTCCTCACCACAATTCCTGACACTCGATTAAGCCTAAGCTACGCAACCTACCCTCTAAGGAAATATCCCAGGGACACTTTATGGACATAATGCTCTTAGTACCGACACAATTCATTCGAATATTATGTTTCGACCATTAATTTTGTGTCCGCAACATAAGCAGCCTCCATATTGCTTGTAAATCTTTTTTATTATTTTTCTTATTCGTATGTTTGTGTAGCCTTTAGTGATGTTGTTAGAACGGTTTCTTTAAAAGGTTAGTAATCTACTATTTTTTATGGCATTCAAATTAAGACGTGCATATTTGAAAGTTTTTTTTAATTATACCTCACAGTGGCGAAGGGTGAACTATTGGAGGAGGTAAGCCGGAGCAAAAAAAAATGCTTACCTAGGCTAGGCGCCGGCAAGCAGAGACGGCGGCAGAGTTCTTACGAAAATTGGCTTCCTGACTTCAGTCTTGCATAGGCAGATGTATCGTTAATCCACTTTTACTATACGTGTAAGCACTGATTCTATTGAAACAGTGTCTTGCAGGTATAATAAAAGTGGCTTTGATAAAAGCCGTTTGTGGTGAGATGATATGATGCAAACTAAACGAAACGACTTACCTACAAAACTACTGACTTATTCTACTAATAATACTACTTATACTCTAAAGCTATTCGCCTATTCTTTCTTACGAAATGCGCTAAGACATTATCATAAAAACCGGGAAGATTCTTAATTTTTAATAAATAGTGTTTTTCTATGGAAAGAATAGCTAGATCTGATAATCGTTCCTGTTTTTGTGAATTACGCATGTACGTACACAAACATTGCCAAAAATTCGAGATGCATGCATCTCAAATTTTTGCTTGGACTCCCCCGTGCTCGCCAGACATAACTGCCGCGCCATCGTAAGATTGACCAACTAACTTATGCCTACATTGATACTGGTCAAGTATTTCTAACAACTGATTCAATAGAACTTCAGCAGTTCGACTACCGCTAACATCGTAAAAACCTAGGAATCGCTCCTCGATTCCAGTTTCCGATAAATACCTAAAAATTACAGTTAATTGCTCCCTATGACTGACATCGGGAGTTTCGTCAATCATTACAGACAGAAATTGAGCTTTATTTATTTCAAGTCTAATGTTGTCGCGTAAAACGGATGCAATACTACGTATTAAATCATTTTTTCTCACTGGAGAGACCAGAAAACGCGGGGTTCTGAACAGAAGAACATAATTCTAAATGCGAATCCATTACTGTATCGTACTTGCTCAGAAATAGCAAAGTTTCGATATAGTTACCGCGGTTATCGGAATTAGGGCCCTCATCATGCCCGCGAAAAGCTAGTTCTTGTTTACCTAACAAAATAACAGTGTCAATAAACCGCTTCATTAAATTTCTATTGCGATTGACTTTCCTGTTATGGGCGTCATGCGAATTTTCGAAAAATGTTTCAATCCTACTAATCCCAAAATCGTGTAATGCTAAGCAACTACGTATATGCTTTTCGGTCTGAGAATGTTTCCTAGATGAATTCGTTAAATTATTAATATCGGCGAAACCCCCTATAATTCCATAAACTACTAGCATCCGAGAAAAGTAAACATGGCCAACAAAACATTTTATTTAATTTACAACTGCCAGTTAGCCATTGATATTTATCGTAAAGGGAAGCATTAAAATGTTTGAAAAAACCATCACGTCTTTTGTAATTTATAGTCATATCTGGGCGAGCACGGCCTAACTGAACTACATGTTTCTTATTTTCAAAACTAAGCCTTGAAAAGCATGTTTCCTCACAAAGTAAATAATCTGTCAAGCAACAATCTAAAACTATTAATGCCGCCATCCTACTTATTCTAAATTACTTTGCAAATCGACTTACTCTAAACTAATACTTTCAACATAAAGACTATCTACTTACCGCAAATAAATACCTAATTACAACGTACGTCTACGTAACTGCTTTCACTATCACTACACAGTACACACAATACATACACAAATAAACAAAAGTCCAACTAATAATACAATACTAATCACACCAAAAAATTCTAATAAGTGAAATTAACTAATAAATTCCAATTGAGATTTAACAACAACATGCATTCATGCAATGGTAAATGCAATTACGTCAAATTGTCAACACAAATGTTTTCAAACATTGAACGATTTCCGATTCTATCCGAAATTCAACGAGCGATGACGAAATTTCGCATCTCGCTCACGCGCACGCATTTTCTATTACTTTCTCTATGAATAACTCGGTTTGCGCCGGCTTACCATAGTACTATTTCGGCGCGCTGTCTAGTGACGTCATGACGTTTTATTTTGTATAGAAATTTAGCTGCCAAAAACCCGGTAGCGCCTGCGGGTTATTTCATAACAATATGTTGTTGAAGAGCAATTTTTTTTTGATTGAGTACGATTAGGCGTTTCGTAATGCTTACAAAAAAAGTATTGATTGTACCATTTTTCACTTATGGTAGAGGGTGGTTATGTTCGAACTTCTGAAGGGAAGCCGGTGGGAATGGAGTTATGAGGTACCTGCGCGCCTGATACCTCATATAATTACCATGTTCATTAAAGGATACTAAATGGGTCGTAATTTGGAAATGGCCCTAGCCTCGAAACTGAACGTCTTGGATGAAGTGTATTGTAACCTCCTAACCCATTTGGTCAGAGTCCCTTATAATCGAATTTCTGTGGTGTCATCATCATCATCATCAATCAGCCTTTAATGTTCCCACTGCTGAGACACGGCCTCCTCTTAGTGCGGATTGGTAGATGTCCCATATCTTCGAATTTTAGGTTCTAGGACATGCCGGTTTTCTCACGATGTTTTCTTTCACCGTTTTGAAAGCAGTGGTGATAAAATAAATTACACAAAATAATGCGCCTGCCTGGGTTCGAACCGACTTACAGTTCGTATGTCAGGGCCGCCACCACTGTTCCACCGCTGCTCTGTGGTGTCATAGTAACTGCTATCAACTTAAAAGATGCATGAAAAATAAATCTTTTTAGTTTGTCAGTTTGCAGCTCAACAGTCTTCACCCACCACAGTTTTATATAAAATCTGCAGGCCATCAATTGCAGACCAGTCACTCTGCAAACGTGAAACGTCAGGAATTCATTGCACGAAAGGAAATAAAAGAAAAACATATCTGTTCACTATCAGCGTATTACTGACCCAGTTTTGTTCTTTTGTAGTTTTCCCAGGAGTGTCGTTAGTTGAGTTGATAAAAGAAATAATTTAATTACAAAAGCTACTTTTGCTTCCTTTTGACGTCGTTTTTCAAAGCTGGTACTTCCCGTGTGGTCCCATTTTAATTTGCTGAAGACCTGATGCTGATCTTAGGAGATATACAATGGAACTCTTCAAAAATACACAGCAAATCTGCAGTGATTGCTGCAATCGCTTGTAGGTTCATTGCTTATACCATATCGTGACGTAACATCACGCCTGTATGCTCTGAGGGGGTACGCAGATGTGTACAATGCACCCAGATTTCGGCAGTGTTTGTTACCTCAGAACTTTCGACTGGGTGAACCGATTTTGATGGTTCTTTTTTTATTCGAAAGCTGGTGCTTCTGGTGTGGTCCCATTTTAATTTGCTGAAGATCTGATGCTGATCTTCGGAGATATAAATGGAACTCTTAAAAAATACACGGCAAAGCTGCAGTGATTGCTGCAAACGGTTGGTTGTATATTGTTTGTACAATATCACGACGTAACATCACGCCTGTATGCTTTGAGGGGGTTAGGTTAGGTTAGGTTCCATTTATTGGGGATAAGCCCTATTGCCGTGACATGTTTTGGTTTTTTTTTATTGGAATGGATGTACTTCAAGGGTATGTTGATGAGAATTTGGTTAGGTTCTGATTACTTCTGATTATGGGATCTATGACAAAGGAACGGAACTCTTAAATTCTTAAGAGCAAATTAACGATACTCGGCCGAATCTTACGAGTATATAGGCTATCCGGATATTTGAGTCTCCTACCATAACGTCGTTATTAACCGACTTCAAAAATAAGGAGGTTCTCAATTCAATGTTCCCCGATTATTCGAAGATGGCTGGACCGATTTTGTTTTTTTTTAAATTGTTTGAAAGGGTATACTTCTCAGGTTGTCCCATAATCATCAAATCAGCATCTGGTGATGGAATCCTGGAGAAATAGAGAGAACTCTTCACATTTTATAGGCACACTAGAAGCGATTGGGGTAGTTTTAGGAAGTGTACTTTCTCGAAGTGATCCCATTTCAATTTGATGAAGATCTGATGAAGAACTTCGGAGATAGGCAACGGAACTCCTCAATAAATGATAGCAAATGTACTGGGATTGCTGAAATCTCATATCTGTCTATTGTTTACACCAGTTCATAACCTAAAATCACGTTGGTACGCTGTGAAGGGGTAAGCACATGTTAACCACTAAAAAGTGTAAAATAAAAACTTTTTTACAAAAAATAAAACCGACTTCAGAGAAAACAAAAAAGTGAAAAATAACATCAGAAAAAAAAGGCTTCAGAAGTCGGTGACCTTTGTTTGATTGATTTAGTGTTTTTGTCACCGACTTCTGAAGCGTTTTTTTTCTGAAGTTATTTTTCACTTTTTTGTAATTTAAATAAGAATTTATTCTTATCTATAAATAATTCTGATTGTGCTTGCTGGAAACAATCTAACTAAAATGCTATAGGATAATGTATTTTCGATTGCAAAATCGACGCATGCTAGGGCCTTTGGCCGTTGGACTTCCAGCAAAGAATGGAACAGAATGCGGTTTAGGTTCTGAGGTGAACGAGCGCAAGAGGGGTTGCGGGTTTAAACCAGGGGAGTGCATGTGCCCTATTCGATTCATAAAATTCTTTCACTGATATGATACTACATTTTTTCCAACTGCCACTGGTATTTCAGACTTTACCGTGAGATTATTTCCGACCATATCGGGAGTTAGCGGGTAAAAGCCAGTATTGTTTATTCATCTAGTAGCTAAATAATAAGAGCCGCTCGGGTCGATCTTAGGGTGAAGCCGTACCGTGCTTGCCAAGGTTGGTCAAAGGACCACCCTTTTAAATAAAATAAAAATAATAATAATCATTTTATTTTTAGGCAACTTAGGTCCATAGACAAAATACACAAAATAACATATAACAACAATATCAAATATACTAATACATAATTTAAACCTTATGAAAATATAACTATACACTTAACGTTGACGGCGTCGTGTTTCGCTGCGTGGTGTCGCGTAACCGTCCTCGAAAACGTCGATAAACGACACCCTTCGGCCAAAAGTCCTCCTTCATGTAGGTCTGTTGATGTTCAGTTGAACTCGTACCACGAATGACTGGCTGGCTGGCTGGCTGGCTGTACACACATCCGTATTTCTCCGTGCCTCGGAAAGCACGTTAAGCTGTTAGTCCCGACTGTCATTTGTAGATCTTTGACAGTCGTTACAGGTAGTCAGTGGCCCAAAAAGTCTCACAACAAGTCCTACCAAAAGGTAGCGTATTAACAAGTACTAACTGGGTTGTGGAGGTCTGATAGGCAGTCGCTCCATGTAAAATACTGGTATTCAGCTGCATCCGGTTAGACTGGAAGCCGAGCCCAACATAGTTGGGAAAAGGTTAGGTAGATGAGGTTGATCATCTAGTAAAATCTATCAAAAAACTAGATGACGAATAGTTTTGATTTTGACCGAACCCTGTACAGCTGTGAGTGTTAGATAGTTTTCAACAGTAAATATCTATTTACCAACAGTTGTTGTCAAATGTGTTCAAACATTTACGATGTCCACTACACTGTTCTAGTGTAAGTACATTGTATTAACACTTTACAACACTAAGTAAAGCGTTAATTGCATGAAAATTAAAACAAGCAACACACTAGTGCAGTGATTGTTAAAGTAACAACAACTTAAAGTAAAACC
Organism: Xestia ashworthii; assembly: GCA_950022955.1. Lineage (NCBI taxonomy): Eukaryota > Metazoa > Arthropoda > Insecta > Lepidoptera > Noctuidae > Xestia > Xestia ashworthii. Next base: position 4,322,689 of record OX465556.1, read on the forward strand.
ATTAGCAGACTACATTGAAGCACTTATGCATTTATAGCTTAATCGCTACTACGAATTAGTTAAGTTAGAATTAGCTTTAACAGCACAGCAATTGAGCTTATTATCGCAAAACTTTAAATTCACTGAATCGAGGTATTCCTCAGAGCGCACCTATTTTTGAGCGCAACCATCTATGCGCAACTAAATCATTCCTCAGAGTGCAACCATACATGATAAAAATAGAGAGGGGTATGATGAATTCATTCATTATATCGATAGACAGTTTTAAATCAACTGTCCTAACTGTTTATATATTAAAACGGACTTCCAGGCAAACACATAATTACTGGAACTAAGTGTTCAAGCAACTTTTGGTCAGTAATGTGCAGAAGTACTAGGCTATCAGGAATTGAAGATGGTATTTCAATCACATGTTTGCTCTGAGGTAAGTACCTACCTACTTAAATACCCGGAATATAAAAATATATAAAAAAAACTACTCCTTGAACTTCTGCTAGCCTAGTACATTTTGATGGGCTAGCAGAGGGAATGATTCTTTAAAACTATCTATCGATATAATGAATGAACCATTCTCTATTTGTAATCATGGTTGCGCTTAGAAATAGGTGCGCTCTGAGGAATACCCCACTAAATCTATTGCAGAACCATCAGATGACTTTAATTTATGATTTGTAGCTGATATCATCCTCATCATCATCACTATCTTGCCCTTATTCCAATTCGTTTGGAGTGAGCGCAGTATGTCTTCTTCTTTCATATTTCTCTATTACTCGTCTACCCATCAGTCACCTGCTTTCTAGCCACATCATCGATCACACAGTCCATCCATCTTTTCTTCGGTTTTGTCCACTCATATAGCCATTGCATTCATACTAAAAACTGAATGCTGATGATATGGACAAGTTTCTCACTCAGCATGATGTCTGGAGCTGCAATTTATCAACCTATCCTTCAGCCACTGCTAGACCGAAAGATACAACTTCTGGTTCTCGGAATTTCGCAACCGCTTCCCTGCCTCTCCACATTTTTCAGGTAGTTGGAACCTTCATTTAATTGCTTTTTCGCTGCGTTTTCGAATAATATTAAGAAAACATTAAAAAGTCATTATGTACCATGATGAAACGGCCTTTTAAAACACTGTAGTTTTAATTAAATGTTTCGTTAAAATTCCGTAAAATAACTTGTTTCTTTATTATACATTTTGTGCCATCTATGTATGTACATTAAAAATAGGTATTAATACGTTTATAAATTAAAATATAAACAAGAAAATGGCGTAAAAAATCTCCTCAAAGATGTCATAAGGTAATGTCCCCTAAAGGCTGGCGTCGTTGCCACGGTAATTACTCACATTTATAACATTTTTTATATTTTTAAATGTTTTTTTTTATATATATGTCACCGCAAAATTGTCAAATACGTTATATTTTAATATCTCTAGCGATATTGTAAAATTTCGAAATATTGTCAAATGAACATACTGCTTACAACAAAACGCATTATTTTTCGTGAAATGCATGCGATGGTGGTCAACTCACGCGGTGTGGAGGGAAATAGGGGTCCCCCTTGCCCAGTGCTACAACTCTCATGAAAAGATATTGTACCATTCTTATGAAATACCGATTATTATAACCTAACCTTAAAACACTTTATATTCCCCTAAAAAGCGTCGTTGACGGAGCCCCGGACGGAGTTTAAAGGAACCTAACTAACCTAACGGGGGGGGTGCCCCAAGTCCCGATTATGGGGGCAGAGATACTTCCGTATACAAGACAATATTTCGAGAGTTTACAATATCGCTAGAGAGAAACACGTTATATTGTAATATAACGTGTTTGTCAATTTTACGGTGACATATGAATTTGTTTAGAAATGAATAAAGGTACATTAATAATTTGGAAATTGACTGTATGTATTTGTCTGTTCTTCATCTTTCAACATCCATTCAAACAACACACAAACTCTTTTTCGTTAATTACCTATCGACTCTTTCAGCGCGGCCGAACCTTTTCTTCCTTTCTTTAAAAAAACAATGAAAAAAGGTTTTATTCCTCAAACAACAATGGTGTCTACTCCTCACTAATTTGAATAGAGAACGTTTGCAAGGCTGTGTTTTAGACTGACAGTCACAAATGTAGTTGGTATTGAGACAACCCGCTCGTTACACCCGGTAATGTACTGGGCTCTTAGAATTTAGATAGCCGGTAGAACGCTTGTCGAAGGAATTTCCTCATTGGATGGAATAAGGAAAATTGGCATAAAACGGTTTTTTTTCAATTGCGTCATGGGCGAATTTTACGCAGTTTTAGTCAAAATTGTGTAGGATGTATATTTTATACCCATAATAATGGAATGATCAGTGAAGTAAGCTGGTATAGCCAATAGGTATGTGTGCAAATAAAATTCACTAACATACAACGCACATCCAAAACAGCTGGGTCTCGACGTATAACATTAGGCACAAGAGTTCCTTAACATCGAGAATGAGCACTAAGGTTATAATATGGTCTTAACATAGGTGACATAAGGTACAAATAAAATAATTAATCAGTAAACACTAACAATACTAACCTAATTACTTGAGCACCATTATTACTAACACTAAAATACTATAACACTACTTAATATTACACCCACGTTTCGCCAGTTAAGTTTAAGTCCCATGTAAGAGCGGGCATGCCTATTTCCATCAATCGGGCACAAATCCAGACTACGTGGCTGCTACTGAGAATTTTGCCCAGCCTGGAAATCGAACCAGGACCTCAGGCTCAGCATTCGCGCCTGCGACCACTAAGCTGAGCACCACGGAATGTTTTTGAAAATTCAACTATAAAGTCGTTTTGTCGATGCGATGGTACAAGGTTTTCAACTTTAATTGTAATGTAGTTAAGTAGTTCCAAAAGGCATTAATAAAAACCCAATGAGCTCCAGAATTCACAACGGATAATTAAGAGTATTTTTTAATAAATCCATCGTTTATTGATCAAAAACTCGATAAAATATACAGCATTTAAATACTTTACTAAAAAGTTTTATAGATATGGCTGTATGCATTATTTTATGAATCAGAAAGTTTTCATATTTTACTACCGTCGTAAAAATTATAGCTGTCAGTGAAACGTCTCAAAAGCCAAAATTGTTGTCGCCATTTTGTTCATGTACCGGTTTTCCTCATCAATTACCTCGTTGGTCTAGAGGTCGCAAGAATCACAGCTGCTATAACTTGGGTTCAATTACCAGGTCGGACAAAATATCATTCGGTTTTTCTAGCAGGAATTTCTCAGTAGCAGGCTAGTGTGGATCTGTTCCCAGTTGATGGCAATAGGCTCACCCCTATTAAATAGGACTTAAACAAAACTATTGTAATAGTTTGATAATTTTCCCATGGGATCTTACTACCGGGACAAAAAGTATCCTATGTGTTAATCCAGGTTATAAACTATCTGTGTGCACAATTTCATCCAAATACGTTTAGTAGTTTTTGCGTGAAAGAGTAACAAACATCCATACATCCATACTCACAAACTCTCGCATTTATAAAATTAGTAGGATTAGGAGGATGGGCCACCAATAAATTTTCGGGAAAATACAGACGCTATTTTGAGTGTATAGTTACCGGAATTTTTCTCTTCAAATATCTAGTATGGCTGCCGAATGCATCATTTTTTTTCGAAGCGAATCCAACATAAAATCTGTTTGAAATAGCGTTATAAAGCTTGTTATGTCCATAAATAAAAGTTTGCAGGCACTAGATTCATGCGGTATTGGAAACGCGAAACTATTTCTGGTCTATACAAATATTGAGCTGATGTAGCAATCACGCTCGCGAATGAACAGAAGTTGGATTCCATCGGCCAATATTCATTACAAAAAGATTATAGACATTTACAACAAGCTATATGGATTGGAAAATTTTGTTTTTTCTCTTCATCGACATGAGATATCGGTACGGTACCCATCGCGTTTGAGCTTTTCCAACAAATAACGTCCTTATCTATACCGATTAATATTATCAAGAGGCAAGATTTTTTGTTGTAAATGTTTGGATGTAGGAGGTAATCTCTGAAACTGCTCACCTAATTTCAAACTTCTTTCACTGGAGAAAGCTACTTTGTTACTGGCGTGCTTACTTAGTGAATTTTACAAGGGCGAAGACGCAACATTAAATCAGCGATGTGGCCTGCCTAATTAAGGAAGGCTGAAGTGGTTGGCTGAATAGGAGGGTTAGATGCTGAAATACTTTTGGAAAAAAAAGAAACAGTAAAAGTTGCGACGACCACCCCTCCATCAAAGGACCTAGGTAAAGGCACACGATGGAGCTAGGATAAAGGTGTTACTGCTGAACTCAATTTTCATAAAAAAGTTATGAATACAAAGCGCCTAAAAGTACAGACGTGTTTAGATCCGTCACCGACATAAACGTTAAATCTCACACACAATCACAACGAAATCATCAAAGTATATACAGTCACTAACAAATCTAGAACATACTAGAGACTCATAAAATAACTGCGCAAAATATAACGTACCTCGGGGCGTTGTTACTTTTGTTATGATTCCTATAAATTTTATGGGTTTCGTCTGGGCCGCCAATTCTTGTTTTATACCCCTCCCGATATTTCCCGATGATAGCCGAAATACAATAAATCTGATAAGTAACTAGCGATATTTCTTGTCCAATAGTCGGTGCGGTGTGCCCGACCCTTGTTTGTGAGCGTTTACATAGTTTTTCTTATATTTTATGGCACACGAGATGTAGATTGCCAATTTGAATTTCGTTGGTTAAGCTTTTTTTTTTCGGATTTTACTGAGGCTGTGTTTTTCAAGGGTGCGAGGGAATTTAAGACTTTTTCCTGTTACGACTATTTCTTGGAACAATTTCCATTTTGCTGTGAAAATGTTTTGGATTCTATGAGGCAATTAACACAGATTTTCCTGTTTTTCTTGACATCTCCATTAAATAATATTTTTAAGCAATTGCAAAAAAAAATATGACATTCACTGCTAATTAAGAAGTAATTACCACGGATCTGCTGGAAGAGATTTCTTAATAAAATCAGCAGTACCTTTGTGCTCTTTGTATGTTTTTCCTGCAATGTATGTGTATTGTGTGTACTTTAATAAATTGACAGGAAAATTAGTTAATAAATCTCTGATTATTACATCTATATTTCACCGTAAAATGGTCAAACACGTTATATTGCAATATAACGTGTTTCTCTCTAGCGATATAGTAAACTCTCTAAATATTGTCAACTGAACATACGGAAGTATCTCTGCCCCCATAATCGGGACTTGGGGCACCCCCCCGTTAGGTTAGTTAGGTTCCTTTAAACCCTGCACTCGGAAATATGCACCCCGCGAAACGGGGCTCCGTCGACTACGCTTTATAGGGGAATATAAAGTGTTTTAAGGTTAGGTTATATTAATCGGTATTTCTCAGAAATGGTACATTATCTTTTCATGAGAATGGTACCACTGGGCAAGGGGGACCCCTCCTTCCCTCCACACCGCGTGAGTTGGCTATCATCGCATGCATTTCACGAAAAATAATGCGTTTTATTGTAAGCAGTATGTTCGTTTGACAATATTTCGAGAGTTTACAATATCGCTAGACATTACAATAACGTGTTTGACAATTTTACGGTGACATATATACATACTCGTATATTAACTACCTACAGCCCAACTATAACATCATCACAATATCCATACCACAGTTTCTAATTAAATTAAATACCTTAATTAAACTTGATCTCATTAAATCTTGAGCAACATGTAACGTAGCGCCAGACTAAAACTAGGGCTTGGCCAGGAGTTACGCGTTTTAACGACACGCGTTTTGCGACTTTTGAGGAAACAAATAAATAAGAGAAGAGTGTCGCTAAAGGCGCAGTCAAACCGAGCAAACCAGACAGCGGATTGGCTGCAGATAACGGACTTTGACGGATGTTTTAGTATGTACATCATCATCAGCTTGCATCAATCTACTGCTGGATATAGCCCTCTGCAATAGCAAGCCAGTTAAGTATATTCTCGGTACCTAACTCTCATACAGTTGCTACCAGCCACTCTGAGGGCGTCCCACCTGACGCTTGTTGCCAAGTCGCGATTGGAACACGTCTACCCCGGGGCAAAAGCAGAAAGGTCATCGATTCTACGGCTAATATGGCCGACCCATTATCCGATACCACTTCTGCATACATTTTGTGTAAACTATGCATGTCAACAATGGTTCTCTATCGGATCATCTCGTTCTGGATTGGATCCTTTAGAGACTCCAAGCATAGTCCGTTTCACAGCTTGCTGGGCGATCTTGAATTTATAGACCATTCGTACCGTGAATTTCCACGTTTTGACATCGTAAATCATGACATGCAGGACGCACTGATTGGCTTTGGTCTTTAGGCTCTGTAGAATACGGTACAAGAAGACCCGAGGAAGCTTGCCAAGCGGTTGCAACAGAGTATTCCACGATTCACGACAGTGCTCACGTGAAAGAAACAAGTGACAGAAGTCGGATCGCCTAAGGACGTGAAAGAGGCATAAATCAGGAGCTACATACAAGACAGCGCTTGACTGATGTTACGGGCACCTCTGTAGCCGCTAGCGTATACGGTATAGTGTGGGGTAGACGGGGCGGTCGGGAATCTTAAACGGATGAAAGCCTCTGACGAATAGTTTGAGGTTTTGCCTTTGAAGGCTGAAAAAAGACTGCGAATAAGACGTTGTTACTAAAGCAAGGTGTGAAATAATTGAACACCCGAAATGGGGTGTTTGTACTGTACTACCAAAACTTTGACTGTAATTATAACCAACCCAGAATTGGAAAAGAAACATCAGCTAAAATAAAACGTGCCACACATGCATTTATTTTCGCATAACTCGACAAAATATCATAGAGAAAAGCGTCTCTTTAGCTGAACAAAAACAAAACATATCAAAAGTTTGACATATGTGAAAAATATTTTTTTACATTTCATTGGACCCAAAACAAAGAACTACTCTTTAATCAAGCAGTTCTTCCAAGGTTGATCAAGGCATATTCCTCTACGTAGACAATATTGTTTAATCCAAAATCAGAATCATACTGTGTAGCATCGTTACTTATAAAACAGAGTAGCCTTGTTCCATCAAGGAACAATGCATAGGAACTGGTTTTCTGACTAATGTTTCGGTATACCGATGCCCGTGGCGGGGTGTCCGAAATCTTGAACTATTTGTTGGCCGAAACTAACACGGATTTTAAATGATACATCGCCATCGCTGCAACCATGCATTTGTAAATGTATTTCGAATTTTCGAGCAACCAACATCCGTTCTGTTTTCGACTAAAATGTTATAAACGAATGATAGGTACGAAATACTCGTGGCTCGAATTTCAAATTAAGGGAATTACAGATATTTTTCTACTGCGGTAAGTTGGACGTGAAGATACCGCGCAGCTTCCCGAACGCTGCCCAGCCGATTGATTTTTAAATCGTTTTACCTGACACCAAGGATTAAAAGCTATTTACAAAGCTGGTAAGACACGAACATAACCACTAGCTGCGCAACTGCTGAGCATCACGTCCTGAGTTCGATTCTCGGGTCGGGTTAAGTGTTATTAGGTTTTTCTGTCAGGAATTTCTAGGTAACGGCCAAGTTGATGGCAATAGGCTCGTCTGCCATGACAAGGGACTTTAAATATAACTTGCAAAATGACGGTGTACCAACCAACGGATATGGTACACCTCTGGCTAACCCTTGGCGGATTAGTCATGATGTTATGTTATAAAATGTCGCCTTTTTATTTTTAGAACACCCCTTGCTACGACCTCTATATCTACGATACTGTTTTCGTCTGGTAAGCGTTCATACATCTGGTTTGTTTTAAGGCTGATACGCCAGGCCCGCGAAGTTCAAATTTTCTTACGTTTCATGCAATTTTCAGGCCATGAGTGCTAGCTTATATGTTGATGAAAATATCGTTCGCGGCTGTAAGACGTGTAGTTGTAGAATTATAATCATTAAAATCATCAATACAACCCTCCAAGTTCACAAAGGTCGAGGAACAACTTTGACCTTGAAAACTTCGTTCCTCGACCTTGGACTTGAAGAGTTGTATTGATGATTCTGATGATTATAATTCTGTAACTACATATGTCTTACAGTCGCGAACGATATTTTCATCAACAAACAAACTAGCACTGGCCTGCAAAATTGCAAAAAAAGTTAGAAAAATTGAATTTCGATTTTCCTGACGCTTTTCACCTTAAGGTTTTACAAAACTACTCAAAAAGCGATATCCCACTTCCTAATACTCCTAATCGTTCTCTATGATCGCTGGCTCGCTATTGGTGGAAACATTCGACCTGCCGCAAAGTTCCAGGCCTGGTAATGCCAGTAATTCCACCTGCCTTCGTCCTAAACAGAGTTTGATGACAGTCGAGTTGTTCCACACGAAATTACGATGAATCTGTGGAGTTTCAGGGGCAAATCTCGGTGTTATACGGGGTGATATTGTGTTGAACTTACACAAACAGATTTTGATTAAAATACATACTTTTTTTTTTTCAAGAAATCAATTAAGTTTCATTAATTATTCGACAAACAACATTACCTACAATTATTATATAAATAAACTAAACTAACTAACTAGAACTATCACTTAAAACGGGTAAAGTCCCCTCGAGACCGGCGGCGTTACCAGCCACGCTAAATGGCAACGCAAGTCTTTGGCCGAAGTAAAAGCCAGCCCTAGGGTCACAAGAAGTGTCAACTAAGCATTTAGCAATTTCCTTGAAAAGGCTGTGAGCACTCAGACCCCACGTTCCGAGAGTTTCAACCCCAAACGGCTCGAAAATATGGTTACCAATAAGATTACTATATTTACACCGCTTGAGGTTCTCCGCAGCCGCAGCAGCAACCCCTGCACAGCACGATGAACTAGGAAGATGGAAAGGCGCAAGAGGATCGACAAAGGCCTACAAATCTCCATGGAAATAAAGTCAGAATACACGGAAGCCAGCCTGGCGGTATTTTGTTCTCCCTCTGAAAGAGAAAAAGTTCTAACCAACAGCCTGATTTCACTCACTGATGGGTTTCCCTTCGCTTCTAAAAAAATCGTAGCTTTACGAGTTTTCTTTTTAATATATAATTTAATTTATATTTTAATGTCAGATTACAAAGATCCATAATGGTTAGTAACAATTGGAACTTATAAACTATATGTTAGTAGAGTTACAAATTAAAAAACAAACAATTACAAAACACATTCACAACATAATATGTATTATAAACAACATATTACATTTATTTTACCGTCCCTACCACAATTTTCACCCAGAGCGAGTATATTGGACACTGGTGGCTTTTCCTTTCTTTCTTTCTTCCATCATCGTTCTCCTACCTTTATCCCAATTTTTCTGTTTTGAGTGCAGCATGTCTTCTTCTGCTTTATTTCTCTATTACTCGTAATCTCATCAGTCACTTCTTCTCTAAACATATCATCCTGCACACCGTACATCTGCGTGTCTTCAACTCCATGATCGGGCTATTATTCTCCCGTATACTTCCAACATACTTACTAGGAATTAGTTCGGCGAGAATTTTAATATTATTCCGTAGAAAAAGATATCTTTTTTGTTCTCTACTGACAAATTGCTTTTATATTAGACAACTTTGTTCTAGTCTCTTTGTAAGAGCCTTAAAATTTAATATATTTTTAGTTAAGGATCTTTTTTGTTGTAACAGTCAGAATGTTAGAAATTTCGCCAAACTTATGAGTATGATCCCGGCCTAAATTAGCAAGATACCAGGTTTCATTTTTAACTTCTCTGTAACTAGTGTTTTATTAAGTTTTACACTAAAAATAGTATATTATTATTCGTATTTTAGTGGCCTAGAATAGAGCCTACAATAATTTAAGTCTAACTCCCGTATAATTGTTTTTACTTAGGCCAAGATCTTATGAAGTCTCTTAGTGAGATATTAGTAATAATAGTTTATTTTAATGAGTGTATAAGTGTGAGTTTTTAAGCGAGTGTTTAAGTATTTGTTCTTCCATTACTAAGGTTCCCGTCGGTAATTTGAAAATGGAATGTTGGACCTCTCAAGCAACCTCAAGTTTTTGTCTTTCTAACATAAACCTTTTGCATATCAAAATTCTTTCTAGACCACGGGTCCAGATAGACCACTTTGGGAAGAGATACTGATCTAGACGTTCGCGTAATTTTACATCCATACTGAACTCGGTGTGTCAATCTGTCTGCTCGTATATAATAATGTTATTTTTTCAACGAATTTGAATGAAATTTAACATAATGGGTACACCCCGGCCTGGGTAGCATGATATGTCCAAACAGTTTTTATGAACCCACGGTATCGAAGCCGCAGGCAAGAACTAGATTAACAAAAACCATTGCCGACTCGTATTCACACTATATCATGCAGGGCAGTCTTTGGGGACTGCCGATAGAAGTGAAAGCGGATCGGCTACCAGTGCTACGAAAAGCGTACGTGAGGGTCACGCGAGTTGAGAGGGGCCCGCAAGGGCCGAAGCCTGCCGGGGTTGCGGGCCTGTTCGAAAGAGATACCGCGGCCCCGGAACATAAAGGGCGAGGAAGGAACATGGATGGGTTTTAGTCAGTAAAAGTCTGACACTCCCTCCCGCTCCGCCCAGAGTGGGAGGAGTTATTTGATGAATTCTCATCCGAAAAAAAAATAATAAAGGGTCACGCGAGTTCCATGATTTTTGTTCACTAAAAAGTGATCAACGCGCCTAAAGTAGTTTTCACTTAAAAAATAAAAGAGACCGGGTTTATTTTTATTTCGCTAGGTATCAGATGTTGACAAACCCAAATAATTGATCAACAGACGCTAGCAAGTTCCAGTTTGTAAAGGCTCCCAAAGTTTCCATTTTGTTGAAACATGTCGAGCTCAACAAAAACTTGCGACGAGACTTTACACGAGTTTCTTTTATAAACATGTGCTGGGATATATCAAATACTTGTCGACATTTGTAATTTGTTGAGAGTTTTCTTTTGAAAATTCAAGAAGTTTGGGAGGGATTATATCATTTTAATTTATATGTTTAGGTCTTTTTATATCCATTAATGACAGCATAATATTTATTATTTAAGGTATCTCTTGTATAAGTCTTCGAAAGTACAAAAAATGCCCGAACTAACTTACTGCAAAACAAAGCTAATGTTTATTACAATAAAAAATAGTGTATTTATTAATTCCTCAATATAAGTAATGAGTAATTTCTATGATTTAAAAACTTTAAACAAAATATTACTCAGTGCAAGGCTTGTGTTGTGGACACCAGATAGCTGATATATTACATAAGTATTTACTTTTTTGTTTGTAAATACTTAACTACTACTATTATTACACGTGTAAACATCCATGACTGGGAAACAAATGTCCATGCTCATCACACAAACATTTGCTCCTACCGGGATTCGAAACCAACCCTAAGAACGTAAGGCGGCCTCACTACCACTAAACCATTCGGGTCGTCAAAATATGAAACCAAACTTCAATTAACTCGAATCCAATATACGTTTTGTGAAAACAATAGGTACACACACATAAATCATGGCTATCCATCAGAAATTCCAGAGTAAAATACAGCTTCCATAACATATTACGGACTATTTTGTTTTACGATTACATACATAGCTACGTATCTTCCACGGTAACAAATGGTCGTACTTATGGGATATTATCTACAGATAAAGTGTGGATCTTGTCTATTCTTTTAGAAAATCAATTCATTAGTTTAGTTTAGATTTTGATACTCAAGAGTTTGCACAGTTTCTTATGTAATTTTACCTTGAATAATGTTGTATGTCAGAAGGTTGAACGACATCACAAATAATCATGGCTGTTACCCTGCTAGTGCTTAGAATTTGAGTAAATACTAAGTTTGGAAACAATATACATGACGTGGGGACGCACAATTTGTTACCATGAACTCAACATAGACAACCCGAGGTGGGTTTTTTTATATCTGGCGTTAAGTTCTGCTCTAGGGGTCTTAAATTCATCATGGTATTACGCGTCAATGTCCCTTCCATGTCTATCTTTTTTCGTTAAAACCATATTTACCTACAATTTGGTCCGACGATAATCAGGGCAATAATTTCAGTTGCCATGTCAACGCGCACAGCTTCCCGGCCAACTTTAATAATTTTACTTTGGTAATCGCAGTTCCCGCCGGACAGAAGGTCGTTCTGATTGAATATATTAATTTAAATACTAGTGTCAACCTCAAGGGAATCATAATGATAAAAAGTTACCTCGGCCGTGTAATGAAACCTATGAAACCCATAGGGAATTGACCCAATATACAGGTACCTACTTCTGAATATAATTGAACTGAAATATCGGCAGGACATTTCTCCGAAATCCGCACTGTGCCCGCGTTCCTTTTTACGGAGAGACATCTTCTGTCCCAGCAGTGGGAACATAAAAGGCTAACTTCATTTTTTTCTCCGAATGTTTCTCAATTTGTAAGATTTCTTCGTTGAATGGTATCCCAATGCGACCACTACGCGGCTACCTGACCCAGTAGGGTAGATGAGACCATAAAACAATATTTCAAGACACCAATCTCTAAAAATCAAGTGCGAGTCGGACTCGCCCATGAAGGGTTCCGCAGCAGCAAGTAACATAATATAAAAGTTGAGTTGATTGAATGAAAGGTAAATTGCGGTTTACGATTTATGACGTATTAAAAAAAACTACTTACTAGATCTCGTTCAAACCAATTTTTGCTGGAAGTTTACATGGTAATGTGCATCATGTATTTTTTTTAGTTTTATCATTCTCTTATTTTAGATGTTACAGGGGGGGGGGGGCACATTTTAACACTTTGGATGTGTTTCGCGCGCAAACTACTCAGTTTAGAAAAAAATTAAATTAGAAACCTCAATATCATTTTTGAAGACTTATCTATCGATACCGCATACTCGTACATATGGGTTTGATGAAAAAAAAATGTGTTTCAGTTCTAAGAATGGGGAACCCCCAAAATTTATTGTTTTTTTTTTCTATTTTTGTGAGAAAATCTTAATGCGGTTCACAGAACTATGCTGTTGAAACTTACCAAGTTTCAACAGCATAGTTCTTATAGTTTCGGAAAAAGTGGCTGTGACATACGGACGGACAGACAGACAGACGAATGAACGACGACCGACGACATGACGGTTCCTTTTTTGCGATATGGCAACGGAACCCTAAAAACTTTATATTATGTCAATTGATTTATGTGTCATTTTCCCTATTAAACAATAAGCCCGTAGTTATTGTAGTTGTCTGTCTGTGTTTGTTTTTCTTTCGGCAAAGTTCTAACTTAAAATAATTGCACAGTCGCAATGAAGAAGACTGTCAAAGGCAACATTTACCGCGTAGTCCACATCTTGGTAAATCACATTGCTATAATCCTACTTAATATTATAAAAAAAAAGTTTGTGAGGAAAAATCTATACATCCATATGTATACATTTTTGTTACTATTTCAGGCAAAAATTACCTGTGACACAAATAGTAAGCTGGATTAACACATAGGATACTTTTTATCCCAGACCCAGTAGTAAGATCCATGGTACGATTTATCGAATTCCACCCGTGGAAAGCTGCGGACATACGCTAGTCAAAAATTAATTATCCAGCGAAAACCGCATGCCAAAACTATACTCAACAAGTCAACAAAAGTCCTAAAACGATTCGGCGGCATTCGGCCATCGTCGGTAATTTCCGTTCATTCGGTGACATTACGCGCGCATGGATACAATACTACCCTCCTGTATAATTGGATATTGAGTTGATCAAACTGATCGGAGTGATCGATTCGGTCGGCATTTGCTTTATTATTATTATTTATTGAACCTTTCTTATTTGGATTTGAGTGTTTTTTTATTGTTTCGTGATTTGATTTTTGCTTGGTCGAGCGGATACGGGGTAGTATGATTCTACAGATTTTTTTTAATGGTAGATATATACTATACCATATCGACAACTAAACGAACTGAGCTATTTCCGGTTTCTGAGTAAGTGAAGTTTAGAACTTATTGGTATAAAGAATTTTTCCACATTACATAGGTACACACCATGTTAAGAATTTTAATAGTCACTAGATAATTATTATAAAACAAGGTCCTCAGCCGCGTCCGTCTGTCTGTTTATTCGCGATAAACTCAAAAACTACTGCACCGATTTTCATGCTGTGTCACCAATGAATAGAGTGGTTCTCGAGGAGGGTATATAAAATAAGATCCCATGGGACAATTATCTAACGTCACGCGGGTGAAGCCACGGGCAGAAGGTAGTCTGAAATAAAACATTTAGATCAGAAACGGAGCGAGCTTTGTTGTAAATCTGGCACTGAACAATATCCTGAAGCGCTACGCTTCACCATTTGAGTCCACATGGAGTAACTATAACAAAAGAGAAACAAACTGCAAACTGACGGTCTAACAAAATGAAATATGCTTACAGGTTAGCCACGAAACACCACCAAAAAGTCTTAAAATTCTAGTCAGTAAACACAAAAAAGAAGTGCATTATAGAAAATAAGTCGACCCACGCAACTTCGTCTGCGTCACATTAGAGAGAAAAAGCTCCTTAAAGGAACAAATATTCCCCGTTATTGCAACATTTACATTTATGCTCCGCTCCTTTTGGTCGTAGCGTGATGTTATATAGCCTTCCTCAATAAATGGACTATCCAACACAAGATTAGCGCGTTCAACCAACCAAACTAACAAACAAACTCTTCAGCTATACAATATTAGTGTAGATATGAACAACACGATATTCAATCACATTTATGATCCATTCAAACAAAGTTGATCTAATCTGCCATACGGGAGAGCTCTTCAAAGGATTTAAATTACATTGTTAGAGCACAGATGGTTACTGAAGAGGTTTCAGCTCCTTTGTACGCTGCACTGCATTTTGTATGCCTCAGCTCTCGTAAAAAATGTAGAAATATGAAAGGGAGGAATTTATTCCGATGGTTCTTTGTCACAGAGAGGTTTGTTGCTGATGATTTTTCATCGTAACTGTACTTGGGGGTCGAGTGGAAACCAAAACTTGGCTTTAAAATGAAATCCACTCTCGACCCCCAAAGGGTCAAGAAGAAACTGTAGTTAGGGGTCGAGTGGACACTTTAATTCTTGGGGGTCGAGGGGACGAGAGTGGACTAAACGGTCTCAACAGTGGGAACTTTTTATAGGTTACATAATATACCATAGCATCAGGCCTTATAATCAACGAATGGTGAGGCAAGAGAGTACCTAATACTTGGTATGTACATCCACATTTCGCCAGTTATGTTGGGGCGAGCCTATTGCCATCAACCGAGCATAAATCCAGACTGTAGCTGCTACCGACAAATATCTGATGGAAAAACTCAATAACACTACAGCCATGTGCGTGTGGATTGAGGGCCACTTTGTTAAAACTCTTTGAAAATGTGCTTAGGATTTAGTGAACATTCCCAAAGAATTGTGAAAGTTGGAATCACATTTTATGAAAGTCAAATAAGTTAGTTATGGACTACAAAGTTGGGCCCTCAGTTCACATATAGAGGATTGAGGGCCTGCCTGTACCTAATCCTATACTGGGAAGGGAACTTCGTGCTCAGCTAAATGGAAAACACGCATTCATTTTTGTGGCGTATCGTGTTAATCTCCCCACACAAAGAGGCCGGTCCCACCAGTGGGAACTTCATAGGCTGATCATGTACTGTTAGTTAACATTTATATTAGCCGATCATGTTTAACGGTTTATGACTGTAGAGTTAATAGAATAATCTTTGACCTCTTATTGCCCTGGTACATCTGACGTTCAAAGAACTTTTTAATCTGAGAATGAAATACCCGTCAAGTTCATTTTAAACCTCAAAACTACAAATAAACTAAAAGAGCAAGAACATCATATTAATTTACTAATTAAACTTGTAATTAACAGACAAAGTTTAATTATTACACTCAACGAAGACATGCAATGCGTCACTTTGATAATGGAGTACCAGGCTCTCATAAATCAAACAGAGGTCTCTCGTTTTAATCCTACACGTGTAGTTTGCCATTAGAATCCATTACTAGCTGATGCAGCTGCTAAGTGCATTTGCAGTAGTACGTGTAACTGAACGTGATCAAGCATTTATGTGTGATATTTATTTATCATCTGCGTAGCCTTTTCCTAACTATGTTGTGGTCGGCTTCCAGTCTAACCGGATGCAGCTGAATACCAGTATTTTACATGGAGCGACTGCCTACCTGACCTCCACAACTCAATTAGTTACAGGGTAATCAATACCCCTTAGTAAAACTGGTTGTCAGACTTTTTAAGCCACTGACTACCTGTAGCGACAAAGGTCTACATTAATGACAGGCGGGACCATTTCGAGGCACGGAGGAAACTCGATATGCAATGGGTGATTATGGGTGGTCTTCCATCCACAGACCATCCTAGGCAAGCTAGGCTTAACCTAAAGATCGACCTGAGCGGCCGTTATTATGTAGCCACGAGCTCCAATCTCCTCTGTTTGATACGTGATATTTATTTTAGGTACTTATGTCTTTTATTTATTTATGCTTTTAGAACAAGTTAGGCGACATATATTTTTTAATTGTTATGGAATTGTTTATACTAAATTAATTACTGAAACATATTAGATATTGGACCACCTACAAAGAAAAGACCGATCTGACTCGCATATATAGGTACTAAGGAATCATGACACAAAAGAAATGAGGCAGTAATATCCAAACATCTGTTTTACAAGTTTATTTAATTTGACCTCGTACAATTATGTAATTTATTAAGTCTAGTAATAAGGCTGATTTTACAATATTTATTTCCGGGAAATCTGTGTCATCTGCCCGAATTTATACGCATTGAATCGTTTTGCTGTAAATATCGAAATGTTCACCCTAATGATGTTAAATATGGATTTATGATGGATTGAAAATAAGATAATTCGACAGTAATTATCAAAATACTCTAATGATCATAATTTCTAAGATTCGAATTTAACTGCCGATCCACCGATGGGTGTAATTACCATGAAAAGAGACCTTCCTTCTATCATTTGCCATTTATAGTACTTGATTAATGCTTGGGTTTTAATTACCACTGTTTCGTATTATTAATTACATTCCCGGAGAGTAGGAAAGAAGATTTTCATACTCTTTTTTCTCTGCCCTTTGTAATCTGTGAATTTAACAAAAGACTTTACATCACGCGTACCCCAAAGGGTAGGCAGCAGTGGCGAACCTTCCATACAACACTATTCCTACCGGATTCGCTTTGGATAGTCAGTATTGTATAGACAAAAATGTAATCACATTAAAGATATGTACTTGATCCGGGGTTGCGGGACTGTTCGAAAGAGATACCGTGACTCCGGAACATAAAGGGCGAGGAAGGAACATGGATGGGTTTTAGTTAGTAAAAGTCTGACTCCGCCCAGTGGGAGAAGTTATATGATGATTTCCCATTAGAAAAAAAAAAGTTATGTACTTGACCCTTGTCCGTTGAAAATTTACCCTTCGCTACTGGTAGGCAGAGGTGTACCCAAATAGTGCATCCACATTTGACCAATTATGTTTATGTCCAACATAATAGGGAGCCGAGTTTACTCCGTCCCTCGGAAAGCACGTTAAGCTGTTGGACCCGGCTGTCATTGGTCCATCTATAGCAGTCGTTACAGGTAGCCAGAGGCCCAGAAAGTCAGACAACCAGTCTTACCAAGTGGTATCGTAATACCCAGTATTAACTGGGTTGTGGAGGTCAGATAGGCAGTCGCTCCATATTAAATACTGCTGCATGCGGTTAGACTGGAAGCGGACCCCTAGTTGGGAAAAGGCTAGGGAGATAATGATAATAGGAGCGCCGCCTATTGCCATCAATCGTGGTTGCTAATGAGAAATTCCTGAAAAAACCCAATAACACTTTGCCCGACCTGGGAATCGAACCAAATATCTCATGCTCACCAGTCACGCTTGCGACCACTAGACCAAAGAGGCAGTCGTGCAAGACCAGCAGTTTAGCGAAAGAGGTCGAGAAATTCCGTCCGCATGCTCTATATCACGTGAAGAAGTGTCTGATGAGATGACGAAAAATAGAGAAATATGGAAGAAGAAGTGATGCTGCGCCGACCCCAGATAAGTTTGGATAAGGGCAAGAGAATAACATAACAACACACACACGGCTACATCACGGGTCCGTGGCTTAGGCCCCCAGTGGTCGAGGCACCTGTGGTCGACGCCCCCAATTAGATTTATTTGATTTTCTTTTGTTTTTGTGCTTTTTCAGCTAGTACAGCAAATGAGAAAATCGTTTTACCATAATTATTACGACTATACATTTCCTAAGTTTTTGTTGTTGTGTTTGTGTGATGAGCATGGACATTTGTTTCCGAGTGTTTGTTTTGGATATTTATATGTTTAATAAGTATGTATTTACAAACAAAAAGTACATATGTACGACACAAGCCTGCTTAGTGTGACACTAGATGGCGCTGTGTGTAATGTCCAGCGATATTTTTTAATTTATTATTTTTATTTTTTATTACGCATGCCCTGAACAATAGGCCTTAGTATATAACATGCGTCACAAGTACTGCAAACAAAAGATATTTCTTTCTTTTTCTTTTTTTACAAAAGAGCTCCGAAAGACCTTTTTCAGTCTCTTGTAGAATGTCAATACGATAATAAAGGCTCATTATCCACAACATTGTAGAAACAAACTGTCAATGGTTCGGAAAATTCAGCTTTGGCAGTGTACGAGGGACAAAGGAATCAATTGACCGTGTCTCCGCGGAATGAGGAACGGAACTCCTCAGGAAATACGTGTATTTTATTATTTAAAAAACCGGCCAAGTACGACTCAGACGCGCCCATGATGGGTTCCGCACCATTGTAGTAGGGGAGGCCGCTTGAAATTTTATTTATAATTTGTTGATATAGCAACAGTCTACATATTTTTAACCGACTTCCAAAACGAGGAGATCGACATCGCCTGTATGGTCTAACCCTACGCACATTTGTATAAGACACCCAGATTTCGAAAGTTAGGTATGTTTAAATCCAATTATTGAGGATAGCCATAACCATGATATGTGTTGTTAACAATGTAAAATAAATGCATGGCAAATATTTGTATAGGATATTACAACAAAAAATGGAAAAATAAAAAATCTTTTTTGCTATAAAATAAAACCGACTTTAAAAACACAAAAAAAAAACGTGAAAAATAACTTTAGCTTAAAAGAAGTCGATGGCCAAATAAATTGAACAAAACAAACAAAAGTCACCGACTTTTTTGATTCATGAGATACAACCCGCTGACAGACAGACGTACGTACGGGTAGCGGAGAAATAGTAATAGGGTCCTGTTGGTTCCCGTCCCCGTTCGTTGGTCCTTTCGGGTAAGGGACCCTAAAAATAAATTGTATTATTATCAATCGTCTGATTGTAAAGGCGTGTTGTTTGTTCGTTGATTACTGAAGCTGAAAATGGTTTTCTTTGTTTTGTTGTTGAATGGGTAAAAGTCGTGGTAAAAAGTTCCACCATTTACATGCTCAAGACTACAGTACAGCCTGAATTCACCTGCTGCTGAAAGTAGCCCCCATGATCACATATTATAATAGTGAATTAGAACTCATATTGTAAAATAAATTCATAGCAATGATCAGTTTCGACCAACTTTTCAAGGCGACAGGAGCTAAACGCGAGTTTTATAACGCCTGAAAGTATATGATTCACTGCAATAAACAAAACCAGAAAAAATATATGATATTCTTCAGGACATATGCTAGTATAATACAATTAATTTCATTCGATAAAAAATCAAGAACTTAAAAATTTCTTTAAACGAGTAAAAACCATACTAAAATATATGCAATCATTCTGATTTTTTGGCAAATAATTCAAGCAAGCATCAATGTGTTTTATATTTTTAGTCCAACCAATAGATTTTTTGTAAATCGATCGAATTTCACACTATTCGTCACGCAGTGACTGACGTATCAACCATTTTTTAGTGCAAGCTGATTAGAACTTTATTCAAACAGTATTCCAAACAAAGTTTGAACCACCACAAATAGACTTGGCAATTTAGCTCATGTAGTCCTCTTAATGAAAAAGCGGAAAATAAATAACAACTTGTATGTTGACAGCACGGTTGGCGCAGTGGTTGAGCGATTTGTGGCTACGCTGCGTGTCGCGGGTTCAATTCTCGCGCTGAATAAATATTTTTAGTGCCAGGTGACTGTTCCAGGACCGTATGTGTATCTGAGTTTAAATTTTAATGGAGAGTGGGGCAAATTAAAAAAAAAGCTGTATATTTTTGCTATAACTTCAACCCGGTTTTATTATTTGGGATATATTTTTATGTTGAATAGTTCAATTAGCTCACAATAAACACTTTACGATCTATTCAAGTATGCATTTACTTATACATCCCAAGCTATCCATTTCTAATGCGCACCATGGCCATTATCATATCGCCATTAATTTTTACGAGGTGTAATAATAAACAGCTGACGCATATTCTCTACCTACCCTCCTATGTACTATGTAGGCTGGCATGTACATCATTGGTAGAACAAACATAATAATTTGTTACTAAAAAGACCCTGTTCGCATTTTAATTTTTATCCGCGAAATGAAAAACGACCTCGGGCTGTGTTTTTTGAGATAGCGAAAGAAGGACGCAATTTATTGCTCACTGTATTGTTCCTTTTCTTTTTCAGTGATATCGTTGTAAACTATGGTAATTGCTCATCTGTCTAGCCTTTACTCAACCATGTTGAGGTCAGATTTCAGGCTCCGGCAGCAGATGAATTCCAGTATTTTTCATGGAGGGACTACCTGTCTGTTCTCTATAATAACTAACACTCTCCCCACACTCACCCTCTCTCTCTCACACTATGTCTATCTCACTCTCTCTCTCTCTCTACTATGACTTAGATTATTGGCAACAGGCGAAGTTCTCCAAGGCTTTATTGTCAGACTATGATGATGGCTCAATGTTCATGCTGTGATAAAAATCTGTCGACATAGGTAATGCTGAATTTACAGCAGTTTCTAGATTTAAGAATTTTCTGGGTATTTATTTTTCCATCAGGAAGTTCTCAGCAGCTGCCAGGGAGTCTAGATTTATGCCCTTTTGATGACAATAGGCTTCTGTTTTAAGCCAGTGCAATTTTCTCATTAAGTATATAACTGGCGAAATATGGTTTTATACACCTCTGCTTAACGCTTCGTAGATTACAGGCGTAATGTAGGCTGCGCATACAGTTATCCATAATAATTTCATCACCATCATCATCAGTCTATTAATGTTCCCACAGAATTAGGCCTCCTCTCTATAAGAGGCAATGGGCCACCTTATAAACAACTACGCGGGCCCAGTTCAAATTGGTAGATGTCACAATCTTCGAATTTCTCACGATGTTTTCCCGTCACCGTTTTGAGAGCAGTGGTGATGAAATAAATTACACAAAGTGGCCCCGACTTAGGTCCATGTTCACCAAAAATATGACAGTCTGATTATCTAAAACAGCTGTTTAAAACACATTTTTGTATGGTAATATGTCACAGTGACAGCTGTTTTTAGACAATCAGACTGTTATCTTTTCGGTGAACATGGACCTTACTGGGCCACCGCGGCTCTCCGCAATTATCATGACACCTAAAATAATTCTAGTTCCATAGTTTTCACCTAGTTTTAATCAAAGGTTCCTAAAAGTTTATACTACATAATACACTACTCCACAAACATTTTAGAAACTAAAATAATGTTGCTTAATTTAAATTCCATGTCATGAGTTCCTAATAACATCAAGGAATTTGGTAATAACAACAATACAAGCATTCCCTTAATATAATAAACATAGAGGCGAAACTAGGTTCGCCTAGTTTGAATACTAATTTAGGCACTTGTTTTTTCATCTTAAATTAGAAATATGATTTTATGTAGTTAGACTTCATTTATATAGAAAATGCTTTGGCAATTAAGTTGTTTATTAACTAAACTGATCAAAGTAAATGGTCGTTTAAGCGTCAATAAATATATGTTTGAGCAGAAGTTAATTGTGCATTAACTTCAATCAGCGTTTAAATGAATAAACCATGTTATGTACAGCAATCAAGCACCAAGCTACTTTATGAGATTTTCAACTTTATCGCTAAAACATTAACATTAAAGTTGATTGGGAATACAGATTCAGGTAGGTAGATATGCTGGTGTCTGTGCACCATAGTAACGGTGCGCCACGGTGCCTTCAATCAAAGACTACATAAATAATAAACACGACACAAATAACTCAAGAACACGTCTGGGGTAGACGTGTTCTTGAGTTATTTGTGTCGTGTTAATTATTAATGTAGTCAACGGTCATCAATTCTTCGGGACTATAATATGACTGGCCCATAGCCATAGCCATAGGTGGATGGCACCATAAAACAATAATTCCAAGACACCAATCTCTAAAAGAAAAACGTTTTTTGGGCCTAAAAATCCGATTTATTTTCAATTAATTGCTAAATAAGATTTTTAGTGGCTCTGACATCAATAAATTGTTGAGTCATTGAGTTAACTAAACAGTGACGTCACAGCGTGCTATTGCCATACAAAATATATGGGAGAACCGCGTTTTTACAGCTGTTAAAAAGTATGTCAATTGATTGGTGTGCCATCTGCCCTATTGCCACTTCAGCTTACTTATTCTGTGAGCTATGTCGATTTCAAATGCAGAACTCACTCTGAAATTGTATTGACAGTTAAAACATACCTCAAGAGCAGGTTCCCTCCATGCATACTCCAACTTTAGTCCCAAACATTTCCAATAAACATCAAAAACTAAAATAAACTGCACCTAAAGCCCGTTCCTGGAGTTAGCCTGCACTACGAACATTCTTACTTCACAAATAGTTGTCGGAAGCATCTCTACTACCTTTGATTTCTTTCACGACTTCACTTAAGGCCGTTATACAACTTTGCCCGGACTGCTGACGACTTTTCCCCCCAGCGCTTTATTCAGCGCATAAGTTTGTAGAAGACCTATTCTTGCAATTGTGTTAAGACGCCCCTTATGCAAACTGGTTGTATGGAGGAATGTTTTAAGTAATAAAGCTCTTTTGTCGCTGAAACTGTAAGAGGGTTAGCGCTTTGATGCCAGCTGCTTTAGGTGTTCGTTTCAGTAGTTTGTGGAATGCTGGGAATGTGAAATTGAGAGTAGAGAAAATAATTATGTTTGCCTTTAAAATGCAAATCGATAAAACTTCTAGGAAAAAAGTTGGCAAATATGGTTTTCTCTCTCCATAAACTGTCTATATAGCCTTTCCCAACTGTGTTGGTTAATACCAGTAATTTACATGGAGTGACTGCCTATCTGACCCACGCAACCCAGTTAGTACCGGGTAATACGATACCCCTGGGTAAGACTGGTTGTCAGTCCTCTGGGCAACTGACTGCCTAACGACTGTCAAAGATCTACAAATGACAGCCGGAACCATCGGCTTAACGTGCTTTCCGAGGCACGGAGGAAACTCGGTATGCAATGGGTGGTCACCCATCCACAGACTAACCTAGGCAAGCACGGCTTAACCTAAAGATCGACCCGAGTGGCTGTCATTATTTTGCCACGAGCTCCTCATAGAGTTTCCTCTCTATTCTGTGTAATACCCACTTCAAGGACTACGAGTATGGATGTCTATAATGGATGTATTGCCCGTGTACTAATACCAAACGTGTGTACAAGAGTTTCGTACATTGTTTTATTCCATTCCCATACAAGAGAGCTCGCGATATCCTAGACAATTTCCCGAAACAATTTTCCTACTAAGATTATAAATGCGAAAGTCAGTGAGTATGGATAGATGAAAGATAGACGTTTAACGACGACGACGACGCCGACGACGCCGCTGTTGACGTTTGATATATAGATGTTTGTAACTTTTTCACACAAAAACTACTAAACGGAGTTGGATAAAATTTTGCACACAGATAGTTTATAACCTAGATTAAAACAAAGGATACTTTTTATCCCGGTAGTAAGATCCCATGGGACAATTATTAGATTTCACGCGGGCGTAGCCGCTGAAAGAAGCTAAAATAAAATATAAAAGAAGAAGTAATTTCGTCTATAACGCAAATCCGACTTGCTGTTATCTTTTTTATTCCTTGCAATTGTACCATTTAAAACATAACTGGAAACATCAAATATATCTTTACATCTAAACTGTTAATATTTGGCAGCGTTATAATAGGATAAAAGGCTATTTAAGGCAGCCTTCTATAATATAAAAATCTTGGTATGAAAAGACTGTACAAATGTTCTGAAGACAGGATTTCTTAACAACGCATTTTCCATTTACAAGACTGGCTTCTGCCCGCGCTTCGCCTATGTAAATTCCTTTCTTTACACGATATCTTTCCATCGTTTTTCTCAAACTTTCGCCTTTATAATTATGGCGTTGTGATCGGTACCTTGCACAACTTTAATAGCTCATATTATCTCGGAAACGAGGGCACTTTAGAACGTTTCAGCTATCGATTGATATACGTTTTATGTGTGTCCGATCAAATCCAAGTTGTGCTGAAGATGCCATCAGTAAATGGGCTTAAACCTTGATAGCTCATCTTTTGCCAAACACAAAACTTGTTTGTATTGATACCAGCTATCGATTAATATAGATCTATACCTACTTTGAAAAAAAAACAAAATGGCGGAAGAAAATACGGCCACGCTTCATAGAAAAATCTTCCAAGCCTTTTCAGTCATTATTAGTCTCTGAAATCCAGCCTATAATTCCGAGGATCGCATATTCGTACGGATTTCCCATTTCAAATCCACAGCTATTTGTATTACAGTCTACGGAATAGTCTAGGTTGCTTTAGACCATGTGATTTGGCAATCGAAGACTATAACACTTGAAATATATGAAAGTGCAGAGTAGTGCAGAATTGGGGATAAGGCATTGGTCAGCTTGAAGGTCGAGCGGGTTAGAAAAGCGATATAGTATTGTTTTGTTTTAGGGTTTCGTGCGTTCAAAACTAACCAGTCAGTAACCAGCAAACTCTTATCATAATTCTATAAATTTTGACATATTTTCCTATCAAACAATTTGTGTATACCTCTCGCATGATTAATTTTTTTTTTTTATTTAGCATGCAACCATATATTTGTACGCCTCTTGGCATAACATAGCGACCTCTATTTAATTTAAGAACTGTATTCACAACCTATGATACACAAATAAAATTGATTTAGATTTTGATTTTTTTGAGTTATGTTTTAAGGGGCTACGTCTCATTTCGTAACATTCCCATATCGACAATACAAGTGAAAAAAGTCTCCCAATTCGTTACTTAGTTAATAATTAATAATAATTTTAGTCTTTATACTGTTACGAGCTGGGTATGAGATAAATTTATTACTACCGATTAAACAACACAATAACTTTATTAACCACAAAACAATTTAAACTTAATCACAAGTACACTACAATACACAACTGTTCACTATTCGCTTAGATAGCGCACTTTAAGTTCACTTCGATTCGCTTCGCTGAGTAGCCAAAACAAGACTGACTGTCGCGGCCCTGAGCGGTCTATTTATACTCGCCCACAGACACACCAGAATAACCTCGAATATTCTAGAGGGTCGTAGAAAACACTAACAAAAGAAGTAGGTAATTATTATTACTAGCTAACTGTACAAAACAAACAAATATGAACCGTATGCCCTAGGCGTACGGTTGAAATTCTAATGTCTTTTTATAAAGAGGTCGCGAATCTGTAGGTACCTACCTAACTTTAAAAGTAATAATAACAGAAAGCTCTCGAAATTCCATCGTACACATACTGTAATCACGTGCTTTCTCGAATGTTCTAGTAGGTCCGATGTAACAATACATTGAATCCCATTTCGTCAACCATGGTTTTAAGTTCCATGTAATAGCCATCATTTGAGCACAAATGGACTCCGTGGCTACTACTGAAATACCCTGCTGAAATCGCACCTAAGAAACTCATGCAACTAGGCAGTGCTTTCAAAACGATGAAGGAAAACACCATTTGGGAACTATCCACGAACGATCCATAGTCACACCAAATTGCCACACCAATGTGACTATGGATATATAAAATTATGGATAAAGCAAATTATCCACAGTCACACTGGTGTGGCAATTTGGTGTGACTATGGATCGGTCGTGAAAGTGTCATATCCTAGAACGGACAATTCTAAAGCATGTGACATCCGCCAACCTGCAGCAGAAGTGTGGTGGCCCCGCAGCGGAAATGACGTTTTCTGGATTCCTCCTCTTACTAAAGCGTAGGCCACAGAGTGAGCGAGGCATCGTTTCACCTCTTTTCATACTTAAGTTCACACCACCAACTATTGAAAGAGCCGAACGAAGTGTAAAAGGCCTCGTTCACCTGGCTCACCCGTAAGCCATCTGGCGGCGAGGCTTGCACTTTGATCAAAATAAAAATACGTGCCAAACTATGTGTGATAAACAAGATGGGCGGTAATATTCCATATATTCTGCTTAGAGAAATCTTTCCATAAATAGAACCGAAAGTCCGAGAAAAATAATGCCATCGTGTAACCCACGCTCTCCATTTCACGTTATTTTCCAAGAAAAGCTGATTATTTCCTTTTGAAAGATCATAATAAAATGGACCTCTTCGCAAACATAAACACCGATGTTCAATTCCTTGAATCCTTATGACCCCCTTCTTATCATGGTTTTATATCAAATCGAAATCAGAACGAACGACGCCTCCAGGTTTGACCCATATGAATTCACAAAACAATTTAACAGACGAATAACAAGAACACCCTCTGGAAATGTAATTTAAGCACCATTGGATCGCTGTATT
Source organism: Xestia ashworthii (assembly GCA_950022955.1). Classification (NCBI taxonomy): domain Eukaryota; kingdom Metazoa; phylum Arthropoda; class Insecta; order Lepidoptera; family Noctuidae; genus Xestia; species Xestia ashworthii. The sequence continues at coordinate 4,349,587 of OX465556.1, forward strand.
ATTCCACTTATACCTCGGTGACAGTCTTTGTCTGGAGTTCAAAGTGTTATAATACCTATTTGGTCACCTAAAAGTCGCTTAAACACTCAGTTCCAGTAAATTTCTGTTTGCCTGGTAGTCCGTTTTGATAAATAAACAATTAGGACAGTTGTTTTTTTTTTAAACTTACAGCTAAACAGACAATGTAATATTTTAAACAAAATATGGCCAACTACTAGTTTCCAGATGTAGTATATAAATAATATGACATACAAATAAATAAGACTTTTAGAACACCAACCAGAAGAGTTACTAAATACTAGTAGGTACGCTAAAAGAAGGTATTGGTTAAAGTTTTCTTCAATTTAGCGGTACTAGTATTAAAAATGTCAATCTCAGCTTCCTGACAGGTTATGTTTTACATACGGCTCGCTCTCACCATTTAAAACTGTCTATCGATATAATGAATGAATCCATCATACCCTTCTCTATTTTTTGTCTTCTCTGAGGAATAAACATTTAATATATTTACTTTTAATTTTTGTGCGCAAATAATGGTTGCGCTTTGAGGAATGATTTAGTTGCGCTTAGATGGTTGCGTTTAAAAATAGGTGCGCTCTGAGGAATACAAAAGTAAACCACCAATATAATTAATATGTACAGTTATCATCAGAGAAGAGAGATGTCTCGTGAGCGGCGTGTGGTGAGCGGTGTGCCGATGCCGTGTGCGGTGCGCTGCAATTGGCGTCCCGCTATTCACATCTCACCTTTCCCGTTTGCGCATCTCCGCTCAACTTCGGTGGATACTACCATTTTTTTTTTATTGGAAGGAACAGCAAACAGTTACATTATAAGGACTTAAAACTATTTTAACAAGGTAGCAATTTGGCTATAACTTAACCCACAACGCTGTCCACAAGTAAACACAAAAGTTAAAAAAAGGGTTAATCGCTAGGAATATTTATAGCAGTACGTGTGGCAAATAATACTTAATTAAAATTAAATGGTTTAATAACAACTAATGGAAATTTTGTTTAAAATGAAAGTATAAAGATAAAGATAGATAACATAAATTATATAACATTATTACTATAATTAGGAGCACTTGTTATATTTAATAGGGAACGGTGAGCTTTAACACATTTCCTCTCCTCTCCGCTTTGCACATCTACTCACGTCTCCGCTTTGGTGGAGTCCGGGCCCAGCTAGCTATTAAGTTGGCAAACCTGAAATTGGTGAAAAAAAAAGAGTTCTACAGGGAATCATTCAAAATTCAGGTTAGCCAATTTAATAAAAACATAAAATAACTGTGAAATTACTCTGCAGTAATTTCAGCGGGGCGGATTTGGTATAATATGAAATGAACGTACGCAGTCCGCTCCGCTATCTACAATACTGAGCCCAAACCAGTTATCTGTCCGGATTTAACCGGTTTAAAGACTGGACGTAGCCGAGACAGATTGACACCGCAATTCCCGGTGTTCCTAGCGAAACACGGGAATTAGAACATCGGTAATCTGTCCGTGGCAAACTAACTTATAACTATGTGCTGTATAATTTGTAGAGAGTTGAAGATATAGCTGCTAATACGATTGAGCTTTTGATTTTTATAAGGGTAACTATGATATGAACATGATAATTATGGCTAGAAAGGGAGTGAGTCGTGAGATGTCGACTAATAGATACGTATGAAAAAGACGTACTGCATCAAACCAAAATAAATTGTGATAATGGTAGGAGCATAATGATGACGAATTTAAATATGATGGTATAGTTCCTAAATTCCGATGTTACATTCCGCTTCTTCAGTAGATTGCAGCCGTACAAAGAATGGGTGGGTCACTAGTATTTTTCAACTCATATGTATCCTCCATTGCATGAGACCTTATCCGATCGTAGGCCTCCCACATTCAGCTCTTGCCTACTACTCTCACCAGGTCCGCCCACCTAGCTCGTGGCCTGCTTACGCTCCTACGGCCAGTTCTCCTCTAGTAATGTCACCAGCATCATTATCTTCTTCTTGCAGTACTTGAATTGCTTGAGGTCGGTGCTATGCGAATTTTATTTCTTTAATTCTTCCCCGTCAGTCGCCACGCTATCATTTTACTCCTGCATTAATATAAGTATAACTCTTTACACAATTCATCCATCTTTTCCTTAGTTTTCATCTTCTTCTACTAGTAATATCATAAAGAGAAAATAACCAACTTGATATTATAATCGCTCAAAATTTTCACTCTAACAAGCACAATTTTCGTCAATTCACGTCCCGATTTACCAGGCTCAGTCTAAACGATCTTCAAAATAAGTAAATAAACACACGACGGCAATTTAGAACACGTTTTCACTATATTCGGACTCTAATTAATTACCCTTTTCACGTCTCAGAGCTTTGGGAGCCAAGTTAATTAGTCACTTTACTTCTGAAGTTTTGGATACATCGCGCACTTTATTTACTTGTGAACGTACTCATCATTTCATTAATTATATACAAATACATAAGGTATTTGAATAAAGTAATGAGAGATTGGTAAAGACGTGTTTTGGTAAACATGAAATGTTAGAAAGTTGTAAGTATAGAAATGTCTTTGATGTTGCTGGTATCCATGAGTGGCAACGGCCCTCCTTTTGATATGCTCTCGATGTTATTATAAAATCTTTCATAATTATAAAGAAGTTACTTCACAAAAACAGAGCCGTGTTAGCCCAGTGGGAACGTACAGTCACCCATCGTAGGTTGATTTCAAAAGTATTTTTTTTACAACTACATAGTTCATTGTATCACCTTCTACTCTCAAACCGATAAGAAAAACATCGTGAGGAAACTAGAACAAAAATTTTAAAGACATTATGACATCAAGGTACCTAGTCATAAGGGCTCTGGGCCCCCTTGGTGAGTTATTGCCCACTTCCTAGCACAGACGAGGCCCATGTATCATCAAGCTGATTATGCTATAACTCTTGAAAATATGATTTACAAAATAGCTCGTAAGTTAATCCAAGCCATTTTGCAAACAGTAAATACACTTTCATAAACCCCAGTTAGAGCTAAAGATACAAAAAGCACAAAAAACTCAACAACTACAGATAATATGATAATGACTCTGACACCACTTGATACAAACTATGCAGCTTACTAAAAACTTAATAGTAGTCGTTAACACCATTCGCAAGTTTACCCCTAACTCGCTGTAATCGTTGTAGTAATCCTTACAACTGATGGGGCTAATCTTGTGTAATTGTAGCGGGAGATCTTGATTTACGAAGGTTTTACGATGTCGAAACGATGTAACCGCAGATTTTGCGCTGTCGCGTCAATGATTCTCATTACTATCACTACATATTATAAAGCAAACTCCTCCCTCTTTGTCTGTCGGTCTGTTCGCGATAAACTCAAAAACTACTGTACCAATTTTCATGCTGTTTTGACCAATGGATAGAGTGGTTCTCGAGGAAGTTTTAAGTATATAATTTGTACATGGGCGTGGGCACAATACAGGAAATATGTGAGCCAAGAAAAAGCAAAGAATACAACACTGGCCTCTGAATAACAGTGAAAAGAAAAATATTCCATAAACATGCCCCACTCGACCTCGAAAAACCATCTTATTTCAAGAAGAGCCTTTTTAAAGTAAGACGTTTGAAAGCAGATCAGTTATAAACCTTTCAAAGGAAACGCCGAAATAGAACACGTGCGCTCCCAACACAGAAACAAGGCATTGCTATTGAAATTCAATATTATATTACAGTCAAAAGATTTCGCAATCTTTTTATCAAAGGTGTGTTTGATGTTTTGTCTATGGCCACTTCCTGGAATTCACGTGCTATTCCTCATTAAGGCCAGCGTCGCCAGGATCAAATTCAAAATATTCAAATTTTCATAAAACGTTTCTTACAATTTGCTGGCTAGTTTCTGGTTGTATGTTGATCAAAATATTCCTTATTCTTTATTGCACACAAAACAACAAATATACATATTAATTGCAATAATATAGCTTATGTACAAAGACGAGGTTAACCCAGAGTTGGGTTTTCTTACAGCAAACTTAATTTAGAAAACGAGATTTGCAAAAGAGGATACACTTACGTACGTCATTTACATTACATCCTAACTTAATTCAACCTATAAATTAAACTACATAAATGCAATAAAATGTACACATAACAAAAAAAAATTAAATATGATTTGCGACCGTAACAAATATGGATTTACTGACTTATATCATCAAAATCATCAATACAATGAAATGAACTATAGGGTTAAGTTCATTTTATACCATTTAAATGACTATTTCATGAATAATTCATTCAAAGGGATTAAACAATTCGAATTTCGCTGTCAACCCCAATAGTCCGATAGCGCTAGGTTTTGAGGTTTCAAAAATATTAAAGTTATTTATTTCCAGACCATTTGCCCGACCTACCGGATGCAGCTGAATACCAGTATTTTACATGGACCCTATTTAACCTCCTCCATGGGTAATACGCAACCCCTTGGTGCCTGTAACGACTGTTAAAGATCTACAAATTACAGCCAGGACACAATGCTTAGCGTGCTTTCCGAGGCACGGAAGACACTTCGGATGTAACGGGCGGTCAGCCATACACGAACCGACCTAGGCAAGCTCGGATTAACCTGAATATCGACCCAAGCGGCAGTTACTATTTAGCCACAACCTCCGCTGTATTTTTCACCATAAGAAAAAAGAGGTGAGTTTATGTAAGTATTTTTGTTTGATCGTCTCTCAGAATAAGGCTACAGTAACAACGTTGACGAGAAGGCTGCTTGTCTAAATTTAGCATATTTTCCTCCGGCAATTGCGCCAGCTAGTCGGTCTGCTAATTGTACACAATTTCGTCTTGACTTACGACGTCTAGTTATTTAGCACATAAAAATCCGGGGCTGACATAATTTTTATTTACCTGGACTGGACTGGTGGTCTTAATTTTGTGCGCAGTAGTAGTAACAGTAAATTTTAACTAAGTTTAAGTCTGGTGTTTATAAAACTGTTCTAGAATAGTTTTACGTACATTGTAGTATAAGCAAATCCGCTTATTCAGTTTAGGAGTATATGGTATTTGACACATATTATTTGGCAATAACTCGGCTTAGTGCCGAGATGACAGCTGATAGCAATTTAACGAAGAAAAAAGCATGCTGCGTCCACATAATGATTAGTCAAGAGGTTGATAATGATGGTTTGCTAACAAGGCTTTTCACTTGAACCTCAAGAATGATAATTATGCAAGTTTTCACATAGTCGTCACCTTTAATTATTTTTTAGAAATAGCGCGCTGTCGCTTAGTCGAACTTTGTCATTAGTCATTAGTCATTTATTCTTAACAAAATACATTTGTGTCGAATACAGAGTAGCACAATAATAGTAATCAATAAAATTTCCAATCAATAATATAGATAAAAACCAACAGCTTCTTTTTATTCAAACATTCATTCGGATTTCCACAAGTGTTAATGAAAACACAATTAAACTATCTTGTCTTTTCATCATCATCATCATCATCATCAGCCTATTAATGTTTGGGACACAGGCCTCCACTCTATGAGAGGGAATGGGCTATAATCCACCACGCGGGCCCAGTGCGGATTGGTGGATGTCACATGTCTTCGAATTTTTGGTTCTAGGACATGCCGGTTTCCTCACGATGGTTTCCTTCACCGTTTTGAGAGCAGTGGTGATGAAATAAATTACACAAAGTAATGCGCCTGTCTGGGTTCGAACACACTACTTACTGTTCGTAAGTCAGGGCCGTAACCACTGGGCCACCGCTGCTCTTGTCTTTTACATGCACCTAATTACCATAAAGTTCCAAGTCTTTAATCACTTGTAGTACAGACAGTAAAGCCACGACAGACCAAACTTTGAAATACAAGGCTCTCGTTAACCGGCTATCCGAAACGACAAATTTATTAGAGAGGCACCCAGTAAAGCATCGGAAGCAACTTGTTCAGTTGTCTGTAATGTTAGAACAATGTGTCGGTAACTTGTATTCTATATCGTTGGTGGAAGTGAGAGAAAACTTCAAGTTAAGAGGGATGGGCGAGTGTTGCTTCTGTGTTTCGCATCACAGAGTATGATAGAGCTGACCAATTTAATTAACAAAATACATAAATTAAAAAAAAAACCATCCCGCATATGGCAGATTATGGCATACTCTGTCTCACAAACAGTATAATATCTCCATATGTGTCTCCGTAACTAGAAGGTTCCCAGGTATGGTGTATAACAAAAAAATGTCATTTATTCATAAACAAGTAATTGTATCTGAATTTAACACAAAAACTACACAATTACAGTTAGACAATTAGACACACTAAAATAAATTACATTCGCAATGACGGGGAGCACAAGTGCCTTTCCGCTTCGGTGAGAGGTTTTTACACATAATTAAAAAAAAATAATACTACTTAATAGGAAAATATCGTGAGGAAAGTTTTGAGTTTGAATGTGGATTGATATACGAGTAGAGGAAGACCAAAGAACTATGGACTGTGGAATGATTAATATCACAAGAAAAGAAGTGTCTGATGAAATGACGAGAAATAGAGATGTATGGAAGAAGAAGACAGCATGTCTTCATGGAAGAAGAAGACAGCATGTCTTCTTCCATGAAGACATGCTGTCCATACATCTCTATTTTTCGCCGACCCTAAATGAATTGGGTTAAGGGCAAGAGAATTACGATGGATAAACTAAAACGGTTTTTTTCAGGTTGAGAAAAATAAAACATTTCCATCTGAAATCCTAGCCTATTAAGACGTATCTATATAGTATAGACGTAGACGTATGTAAGAGAAAGTTCAGCTGCATCATCCATTACATAATACATGCTAGGAAAAAGGCCTCCTCTCTACGAGAGGACTATAGTCTACCATGTAGGCCCAGTGTGTAGCGGCCATTGATCTACGTTGACCAAATGATTCGGAATAATGGCCCAATTAAGGACTAAGGACTTGTATTTCGACATTCGAAATACAAGCGTGTTTGTTACTGGCCTGCACATAAAACTCTCTGGTTAAGTATACATACAGTACAGGGCACCGAGCTCTGCGCCGTTGAAAATAGAGAAAATGAATTTTCCCATTTTTATGAGACCTGGCTAGATCAATAGGCTTGGCAACTGAAAAAATATAATTAGTCCGTTACTTAGATTATCAAAAAATATTTGACCCGTATTTTTTATTTTGTTACGTAAACCAAAATTGATGAAAATACGACGCTTTTAAAATTCTCAATACGTCACGACGTGGTATAATTTTTAATGCGTTTTGACGCTCACTCCCGAGTTTTGATGCGTTTTATTTTTGTTAATATTCATTGATTTACAAAAACAATAATTATCCATAATTTTCCAATACTCTAATTACTGACAATCAGTTAAAAATTATAAATTCTAAAAATGGACTTTATAGTCATAAAAAGTCCATTTTAAGAATTTCAAATTATTAACGTGATTCATATTATGTTCTGCTAAAGCCGCCATTTTAGACCCCCTGAATAGATTAGCAGTTTATTAATGGTGGAAACTAGCCTATTTTTCTCTCCTGTTAACTTTCATCGAAATCGTTAGGGCCGTTTCCGAGAACGTGATTACAAATATGATTACAATATGTCCAAATATTGCTCATCTAATAGTATAAGATAGGACAACAACCCCGATAATCGTCTCTTAGAATACCGATCGGATGTCTATGTGGTCTACTGCTCAGGGGCATGAGGCTATATATGTATTGCCTAGGCAATGTATTTGCTAGCTCCGTTTGATCTATGGAGATTGAATACACAGTAATATCGTCATATTCGGGGAACAACCACAGTGGAAGTCAATACAGTGGAATAGCTTTGTGAAACTAAATAAACTTAAATAGGTGTACTTGGAACGGTTTAGTTTGCTTGATTGTAGTGGCATCCTGAGATGTAGGGCTGGTACTAAAGATTGCCAAGAAGGTATTTATTATGAAAATATAAAAAAAACACACTTAATGATATGTAATAACATAGCTTCTCATTGTGATCATGGGTTTGTCCACACCCACATTTGACCAGTGATGTTATAGGTCTCATATAATACGGGCAAGCCTGTTGCCATCAATCGAGCCCAAATCAACACTAAATTCTTAGTAGAAAAACCCAATAACACGTAACCCAGCCTGGGAATCGAACCCAGGACAACATGTTCACCAGTCACGAGGGTACTAGACCAACGATGCGCATACATAACGCAATACATCAAAGTGTCAATCAACAAAGTGTCACAAGTTTGAAAAACATTCGTTTCCTGAACATCTACGTGAAAAGTGGAAACGCATTTCCACATAGCTGATGTCAAGAAAAACAAATGACTGACTACGTTTGAAAGTTCAAAAGTGCGGGCTCATCTCATAAGTATAAACAGGGACTCAGGGACTCAAACTGTAACCGTAATAATATATTTTTAACACTGCTTTTAACACAGTTTCAACAGAAAAACACTTTTAGATGTAACAGATACAATAATGTTACCGAATCAAACTGTAACCTTTTATATGTGTTAATAATAGCCATAGGTTTGCACGTTGTACAGAAGAGGTAAAAATTATACTCTTTAGAGCGTATTGCCAAACTATGTACACTTGCGCCCTATGGGTCGGCTATACAAAAAGCTCGTACAATGATCTGCGAGTCCAATATAATAACGCCTTCAGAGTTTTGTTGGGACTACCGCGCTTTTGTAGTGCATCAGGGATTTTTGCGGAGTACGGCGTGCCTGATTTTTACGCTCTTATGCGATCACGCATAGCCTCCCAGATGCGGCGAGTGCGCGGTAGTTCTAACAGCTTGGTGGCTATCATGGCCAACAGAATGGACAGTCCAATGATATGGCACTGGATGACCACTCATTGTGCGTCATTTAGATATTTAAAATGAAATTCTCTTTATATATTATGCATGTGTGTATCTTTTCATTTTATGTATGTTTTGTGTTCTTTCGTGTATGAACGATAATTGTAATGTTTCAAATATGGACTCGATGGTCTGAAATAAATTTTATTATTATTATTCCTTTATTCAGTTATTGACATATAAATTTACATTTTTAAATATTCTAATATAAGATTAAACATTTAAAAATATAAAAAATAGTAGTCCACCAGCGCCGGGAACAGGGTCCGAGCTGCCGGTGGTCAGGGCTCTTGAGAGAGGAACCTCCTAACAATACGCGCCGTGCCCAGAAGTACTGCTTTCTGAATCAAGCCCTTGATCCAGCTGCCAAGCGAGAGCCTCCTAAGATGTTGGTCGAGGCTCTTGGCTATTAAGCCATTGGCCGACACGACTATCGGCACAATGACTGCTGTACTCACATCCCACAAGTCGACAACCTCGCGAGCCAGATCTAGATATTTGTTTTTTTTATCTTGCTCTGCTTTCACGAGGTTCTCGTCATGCGGGACCGTTATATCAACAATCATTGTGCGACGCTCCAATCGATCTATCACCACAATGTCAGGCCTATTGGCAATAACAGTCCTGTCGGTGGTGATAGGTCGGTCCCAATACAACGTGATATTACCATTTACGAGAACTGGGTCGGGCGCATACTTATAGTATGGCACTTCTGATTCCACAAGGTTGTATTTCAAAGCAAGTTCCTTGTGGATAATCCTGGCAACAAGGTTGTGTCTATGCAAGTACTCTCCGTTAGCCAGACTAGAACACCCAGAAATAATGTGTCGGATCGACTCTCCCGGACGGTGGCATGCCCGACATATGTCAACCGTGCCGTCCTTCACAATGTATTTGCGGTAGTTATTCGTCATCATAACTTCGTCCATAATTGCACAAACAAAACCTTCGGTTTCCCCGAAGAGGTCACCAAAGCGTAGCCAGGATACGGACGCTAAGAAGTCTACATCAGGGCCATGTAGGGCCCGGTAAAAGCGTCCGTGAAACTCCTTGCCTTGCCATTCTTCCCTGCGGTCATTAGTGTCTAATACTTTAGGCTTGCGCCAGTTCTCGTTAGCCAGGGAGAGCGGGGTGAGGCCCTTGTCCACTGAGACCACATGTCGGTGCATCCCCACGTCGGCTTCCAGGAAATATTCCCTGAGACTGCATACCTCTCGGTTGTGCAGGTTCTTAGCATTTAAGAAGCCTCGACCCCCGCACTTCCGAGGGATATACAGTCTCATCATCGATGACCGTGGGTGATGCATTCGATTTGCTGTCAGCAGTGTGCGTACCTGCTATCCAGGGCATCAAGTTCCGTCTGAGTCCATTTGAGTATGCCGAAAGAGTACATTAAAACCGGCATGACCCAACCATTGAAGGCGCGCACCTTGTTTCCACCTGAAAGAAGGCTATTTAAAACCTTCTTCAGGCGACCGAAGAAGCGCTCCCTCAACGATTGCTTCATGTCAGTTACGTTAATGCCTAACGCTTCCGACATACCCAAATACTTATAGCTTTCGGATGAGGAAAGAGATCTTAGGTGTATGGAATCCGAGAGCTGAAGTCCCTCGGATTCCATAATCTCCCCTCGCTTTACATACATGACTGCACATTTGTCCACACCAAATTCCATCCTGATGGCGTTACTAAAAGTTTCAGTTACTTTCAGTAGCTCCATTAGTTGCAATTTGTTGGGGGCAAAGAGTTTCAGATCATCCATGTAAAGCAGGTGAGATATAACCTGACCATCTTTCCTCAACCGGTAGCCTAGTCCTGAATTCTCCAGCAATGTGCTTAGAGAATTCAGGGCTAAACAGAACCAAAGTGGACTCAGACTGTCGCCCTGGAATATTCCCCGTTTAATCCATACAGGTTCATCGTTCCCCTGGATCTGTCGACATCCTGGATATCGAAGGACCGTTCTCCATTGCCCCATACATGACTCAAGGAAGACGCGTAGAGTTGTATCTATTTTGTACAACTCCAGCACCCTCATGAGCCATGTATGAGGCACAGAATCATAGGCCTTCTTATAGTCTATCCAACATGTAGACAGATTCTTTCGGGAGCGGCGAACCTGTTGGCTAATGGCCATATCAATGAGGAGCAGCTCCTTAGTACCGCGGGACCCGTTCCTACATCCATTCTGAGAGGCAGACATGATAGAATTACTCTCAATATGTTTGTTGATTTTTGCTTTCAAAATGGATGTAAGAATTTTATAGACCGTTGGTAAACAAGTGATTGGTCTATAATTTTTGGGCTCCGCAGTACTACCTGATTTATGGAGCAGGTGGGTAATTCCTGTCGTCATGAACTGGGGCAGCGACCCTGACTCTAAGGCTGATTGAAACTGGGACGCCAAGCGAGCGTGTGATCTTTGGAACCACTTGATCCAGAAGTTGTGCAGTCCGTCCGGCCCTGGAGATTTCCAGTTAGGCAGCGGACGGACTGCACAAGCTACGTCTTGGGGGCTGATGATGATTGCCTCCATTTCCGGATCCAATCGCCCTCAGTGTGACTGACAGGCACCGACCAGATGCTGCGCCAGAATGAACACATAGCATCATCATCCGGTAGACGCGTGTCAGTCACACCTTGGTCCGGTCGCTCCCAAGCCCTATATACCCACCTTTCATGACTTTGGAATGTGCGATTCTGAGTATATCGCTCCACTCGCCGCTTATACCGACGAATACGGCTTGCCCATGCACAGATTTTCTGCTTCAGGAAGTCTATACGCTCTGTGACGCGGGACAAGTAATCTCGAACACTAATATCAGTTCCCGAGAACGCCCGCCTCACAAAGCGCATCACTCTGGGGCGAGTATTGCCCTCCCTGAAGCAGATTAACTTGCCGATGAGTGCCCTAGCCACACCGATACGTCGCTCAATCCTGCACTGCCAAGCTGGAACAGCTAATTTCGGTCGTGTAGCTCTGTCATTGTTGGGGAATTTGACTCGAGCTACACGACATGCTGCTACAGCTCCACAGTACAATATTGAGTGGGTATCGGCGAGGTCTTTGCTGCTGTCAAAGCAATTTGACAGCTGCGAATCTAGAGCACACACCAGCGCCTTGTTTGTGCATAGGCAAACGAGGCAAACGTGGCCTAAGTTCAGGCGGTGTGGAACGATACTCCCGGAACGCGGCCTCCAAAGCTCTCCTCAATTGTGCGTTGCACTGGGTACTCACGGATATAACTTCGTCACCATCCTCTTCACCATCGCAGTCGGATCGCGGCGGCGCACTGGGAGTACTTTGCTGTACTGCGATCATTGGCGAAGCAGGAGTAACCAAGTTACTCCGTGATTCGGAGCGTAGTCGATCAAGTACGGTGTCATCCAACATATGGTTACGCTGGATGGCCCGCACCTGATCCGACAGTCGTTGTGCCTCTACGTTGACAGCCGGTTCAAGTACCGGAAACAGAGAGAGCATTCGACCACGGTACGCAGTCAAGTTGCTTCCCCCCTCAGTAGCCCCATAATATGCGCGCATGACGTTTTCATTAATGGACTGAGTCCATCGCATGCGCGACACATTTCCACCGGCAGCGGGGACCCTGCTCGGGGCCTGTTGGCCTCGTGGTCCCAAGCCCGCTGGTGGCCGTCCTCTTCCTCGTCGTCGTCCTCGTGATGGTGGTGGTGGTGGTGTCGACGGCGGGGAGAAAAACTCGTCGCTCGAGCTCGACGCAACTGCAGCGACCGGTGACACGGTGCGCACGGGTGTGGCGCGTCCCGGCGGCTGCGAGGCGGAGCTGAGCGACGAGCCCGGAGATGGTGGGTGTGCTTCGCTTTGTATTTTGGCCCGGTGCCTTGTTATCATAGGTGACATTTTGACAATTCCTATGTGGTGGTAACGAGTTCCTTGCTATGGTCCATTTTTATGATATTTAATTGTCCAGCGTGTTGAGGTTGTTTTTTTTTATTATTATTATAATAGTGTTAGTATGTGTAACTGAAATAATCAGTTTTACAAAGACTGCGACTAGATGTCGGCTATCTAATGCTTATTAACCATAAATAAGTACACTGTAAATTTGGCAACGCTGAGTTTACCTGTTAACCACTTATTAACACTGAACTTTTAATATCTGACTAAACCTTTTATATCTGTTACAGATATGTTACGGTTACACTTTAAGAAAGTTTTATTATGTACAATATTTACATACTACATCTAAAACTATATTATATAATTACAAAAAAATACACTTTTGTAATTGTTTTGGGTTAACACATTGAAAACACATTTATAAGTGTTACATATTTGATTCTGTTACCAATTCAACATGTAACACTTATAATTCTGTAACCTTTATGAAGGTGCTTTTAAGTCCCTGAGTATAAATAACAAGGCGGAAAGAGTATAGACGGAATATGGCATTTACGCCTACACCGAATGTTTTCTAGTGTCGTTGCAGTATCTGCTTCCACAAATTTCAGTTACCCACAGCAAGGAATATCATATTTGTCACAATCTATCCAACTTACATGCAACCAGTTCTTAGAACTGCTATTTTCATATCTGCTCCATTCGTTCCCCCAGCTTTTACTTACTTCGTACGAATGCCTGATATCAAAACTCTTTGCTGAGCACGTGTATTTCATGTAGGTATTTGTAGTGCTTTGAAACGCTAGACCAACGCACACACACACACACATCCGATTGCTACGATGTCACTATGACATTCTAAGAATAAATATCACTATTTATTGCTTCATTAAGGTAAACGCCTGGTTGACGCTTCCCGTCACCCAAGGGCTGGCTTTTACCTTGGCCAGAGGCTAAGTATTGCCATAAAACGTGGCAACGCCAGTCTCTTGGGCACATTACCAGCTGACAGCCTTGAAGAGGTGTTTTTCGATGCCCTTTTATAGTTTGTTGTTAGTTTATTTAATTGTTTAATATGTATGATGTATATTATAGTTAGTCTACTTAATAAATATCAGTATATTGTATAGGTATAACGCATCCCAACCTACCGTCTCTTGTTACAAGTTGGTTGTTACAAACGCTGCATCATCTCATACGCAGGCGATGACTGGTAACTATGGCAACCAGGCTTCGATAAAAAAGAGTGACGAGCGAAAGTTACAAACATCTGTGGCCTGTCCACAATATGGATGGATGAAAGATTTACATCGTTCGATGCGCCCTACTGCGTCAAAATTGTCGCCTTGTTCCCGTCGTCAAATTCTGGGCCGGATCAATTTGCATTGGAGACGCGAGATGAAGAAGAAACGATGGCGACGTTTCCGTTTTGTGCACATAGTATTTTTTTGAGAACTGCTGAGTTGACGCAACTGTCGAATTCACACAACTGTCAAACTGCGAAATTGACTAATCAACGAACCTATCGAATTAAAACTGGTGGTATATCTATCATAGTCTTGGAACTCATACTGAATACTTTACTGACCTCACCTAGTTTAAAAAAAAATTATGTCTCAAAATGTTTTAATAACCTATATGCATCATAATAATCAATAATCATCATTACATTTCATTTCAAACTGAAATTCTCAAACGTATATCCATTCTTCCAGAATACAGTACAGAATGTGTGGCTCACTCCTGCCTCTACAGACACGCGCGGCCTATGCAAGTACAATCTAACGATTTCAATCTTCGGATGTGGATGTATTGGCAGCTGATGCGGTAGTCGAAGGCGGAAATGTGAATGTCACAATAAGGAAAAGTGAACGATAAACGTGGAAAGATTAAAGTTGTTTCTTCAGTTTTATTAACTTTTTCTCGCAACTTTGTTGCTACTCGTATGTAAAGGGTGAACACAGCATTCGTATATTGGTTTTTTTCGATTGGTGCTTTGCTAGAAACGTTATGATTTTGACACCGTCTATAGATTTTGTTTGTTAAAATGTTAGTTAGGTTCATCCAGACTCGCAGTGTAACAGAGACTTCTTTAAATCAATACATTACATATTTCTCCGAACTAGACTTTCAGCATCAAAGGTAGCACCGCAAAATCACAATGGAAATTTTTTCAGCAGTAGGTATTTCCACAAATTAAATTGAGCTCAAAAGCAAAGCCGTCAAGCGTGACCGCCCCAATATGACCTTTAGCAATCCGAATATTCAAATATTATGAGAACCTAACAAATAAAAAAAGTTTTCCCCTTTTCATTATCGGATCTCTCTCGAAAAAGTTTGGAGAAGAAATTCTATAGATTTTAATGGTATTTTTTTTTGTTCATAAAAGTTGAAAATCTCAATTGAGGGGTTCGTAAATTAGAGTTGTGCTGTATCCGGCTGGAAAAAGCTGGGAATGACCTTTCGGGGGTCGGCGGGCTGGGCTTCGTATCCGCCACTTCAATATCCGCATGCGGATAAATAATTTATAAAAAAAATTAATGACAGCAAAATAGTAACTTGCTAGTGACAGTAATCGGCCTAGTAAATGGATTCACCAGAGGTGGGCTCGGGCTACCTCTGATAACATCTAAATAGAAAAAATCCATTAACTCTGGCTGTCACATATCTAACCACGATTGCGGCCATTAGAGTAATGTGTTAGAATAATGATAAAATTATCTAATTGAATCTTGGCAAAAGCATTTGTTTTCGTTTTTTTACACTTTCTAAAACACATAATTACAAAGTATTCTAAAGATCACAGTCCTATTTAGAAGTCAATTGTTCTATTTGTGTAACAAGGACTTTAATTTAACTTTGCAAAGGGTCGAACAGCGCTCAAATTAGTTTCAAAATTCTCAAATTACAGACCTACCCTTCCTACTCCCGTAACAATTTAATTAGATCAATATACACATGTACAAAAATCAAAGTACGCTAAATTTATCTATTACCTACTAGCCGTGGTTTCGGATATCCGCGCAGCCGTATCCGAACCAACGCGGATACGGGAAGCTGCACTGTTATTTGAAACTCCGGCTGGCCCGATTGCCGGGGTATTGCAAAGTTTAAGCTATTAAAGTGTAAATTTTGAGCTGCGTCTCCTAACTTACTTAACCTTAGATTACATGGAAAGCCGCTTCGTAATAACAGTAATATTTCAGTACATTGTATAGTTTTATAACTGTTTCGGGCGCGGTAAAATCCAGGCTTACAGTGTTACCACACGAATTTTGCATCTAGTTTTAGTTGAACGCAAACTGTTGTACAGTTAATTAATACATAAACCTTTTATAACTTTGCGTAAAGTTCTAAATATTCGGTCGTAAGCTTTTAGCTAGACCGCGCTTAAAGTTTTAAGTATATTTTTAACTGAAAACTAATTGTCCAGTAACACGAAAAATTGGATTGTTTTATTTTAGTTTCATGTTGATGACTAATTAATTAGCTGGTCTCTCCCAATAAGCCGAAACCCGCTTTTATTTTACAGACACTGGTAACGCTTCTCAGCATCATAAGAAACAAAGTCGTCTTCAGTCTAGCTTACCTTTGAACCCAAGTATCGTGTGTTATTTGTTAGCCTGGGTAACACTCTCGCCTGGAGGACCTAAAAATCTTCTATTTCGGTAATACCAAGCTACGTTCAAAAATACTTAAGGCGCTTAGACGAGCTAAATTAGCAACTCTATTTGTGGTGGTTCAAACTTCGTTTGAAATGCTGTTAGAATAAAGTTCTAATCAGCTTGCACTACAAAGTGGTTGTTACGTCAACCACTGCGGGCCAAATGGCACGAAATGAGTGGTTTCGATCGATTTACAAAAAAACTATTGATTGGATTAAAAAACTAAAACAGTATCATGCTAATATATTGCTTGTAGAATTATTTGCCAAAAAAGCAGAATGATCGCATGCATATTAGTATGTTTTCTATTGTTTGAAAGATATTTTTAGAGGTAAGTTCGTGATTTCTTTGTATATCTATGTTTTCAAAACAGTATCATGCTAGCATATATCCTGAAGAATATCATATATTTTTCTGGTCTTGTTTATAGCAGTGAATCATATACTTTTAGTAATTATAAAACTCGCGTTTAGCTCGTGTAATCGCCTTAAACAACTATTCTCGTACGATCAAAAAAAATAATCTCGCAACAAAACGTTCTATTACAGAGCGAGTGCCATAACCACTTTCAATGCAAAGAAAACCCAAACGAACGCGTTTTCGTCCATAAGTTAAGAAACCGGACGATACCCGTATGTCGGACCGGCTTTACGACGGTTTCTCGCCGGTGAGTGTCGGTTGAACTTCCAAGGTTACACATTACCATAAAGTCTGTGCTTTTGCGAATATTCTCTTTCCTCGGTGTCTCGTTGGCGCAAAGTTCCGACACTTTTTATTATGGCATCTCAATTTCGTTTATGACTCAATTTGGGTGGAGAGTTATGAATTTGTCTTAAATGTTGACTTAATTTGTTGTTCGTCATTTTTATGTTTGATCTTTTCGTTGGAAAAGTGGTGATTGCGCGGTACCTATTACTTACTTGTTTAAATTGAATCTATGGAGTGACTGCGTAATCAGCCTTATAATGTTCTGACACGGACCTCCTCACTCCTGTATCAAGCGCTGGGATATATCTCCATATCTTCTGGTGGTTTCCTCACAATATTATGAGAAACAAGAATTGTGAAACAATTTACGACACTTGGGGGAGGCCAATGTCCAGCAGTGGTCTTTCGGCTGAAATGATGATGATAATGATGAAAGACCTAAATACAATTCGTATGTAAGGGTGTTTCGACTCCTGCCGGGGTTGCGGGCCTGTTCGAAAGAGATACCGCGGCCCCGGAACATAAAGGGCGAGGAAGGAACATGGATGGGTTTTAGTCAGTAAAAGTCTGACATTCCCTCCCGCTCCGCCCAGAGTGGGAGAAGTCATTTGATGATATCTCATCCTAAAAAAAAAAAAAGGGTGTTTCGAATGGGCCACTACTCTCTCTGACAGACTGTAATCACTACCCTAAATTAGTAAAAACAAAACGACCACAGGCAAAGCATGCTTATAATTTCTGTTCTCTGTTTCACCAGTAACCATGATTAAACACTCGTTAAAAGCAATATGGTTTCACAAAATAAGTCCCTACAAACCTCCAAAAACCCCATAATCCCCAAAAAAATGGAAGGAAAACAATCGAAATAAAACAAAATGGAATTAAATTTCAACGAAAAAATAAAAAATCTATTCAACGAAAGCCTATTGTATCCACACAGAGGATTAATAACCTATGCAAATCTGTTGCGTACGTGTAACACGTTAAATTCTCTTTACTCGTATAGCACTTGATATCGTTAGCTTGTTTTCATAAAAAAAGTAAAACATTGCCTGAATAAACAGTATGTCTGATCAATTGATGTATTTCATTCATCCTGTTCGAAATGATTTTGGCTGTTGGACATATTTTGAACTAGCCGGTGCCCGCGGCTTCACCCGTGTAAAATTATGTACAAAACCTTCCTCTTGGATCACTCTATCTATTAAAAAAACCCGCATCAAAACTTTAGAGATAAAGTTTTAAACATCTAAGCATACAAAGGGACAGACAGACGCGGCGGGAGACTTTGTTTTATAATATGTAGTGAGTTTGAACCCTGAAATTTACTTATCCAAGTATGATTTGCACTGTAGTAACGTACTTGAACTGCGTGATACGATTCGTAAGGTCAATCCTGCGGCATGCTTCTAGGCGTACAACATTTTTTTAAATATGCACGTGGGGAATAAGAGCTTTGTCAAATTAGTATTGTACTATTATGCGACGTATACACTATACACCTACTACGCATAGTATAGTGTATTAGCTACTTTTTTGGCCTTTAAGCTTGGTTTGCCCTGATAACCTACCACTCTTCATGATGTCAGAGTTTCTGATCAGTCTCTTAATGGGCTTGCCGTAGGTAATTTTAGCCACTAAGCATGTAAATGTCATCATCATCATCATCATTTCAGCCGAAAGACGTCCACTGCTGGACATAGGCCTCCCCCAAGTGTCGCCACATTGACCGGTCCCTTGCGACTCGCATCCACCGGATGTAAATGTACGCATACATAATCGTAAGTTTAATTTTCTTTATTCATCCTTAAAATTATGATCAATTTTGTCAAATGTTATCACTTTTTACCACATGTTGACTGTTTTCAAAAAGCAACATTACTTAACATATACTAACACGCACTAGAAACGGGGCAGTCTTTGGTGACTGCCGAGAGAAGTGAAACCAAAAAGTACGCTGGCTCCACCCCAGTCGTAGCACTGCTACGGGTTGTGCTGCTACGCCGTAGCGTATCGGCTACCAGAGTGCTACGAAGCGTACCTGACGGTAACGCGAGTTTCGTGGTTTTTGTTCACCCAAAAAGTGCTCAACGCGCCTAAAGAAGTTTTCACTTCAATAAATAACACTTGCAAGAGAATTTTTTTTTTTTTTTTTGTGCTTTATTACTAAGAACAAAATTCTTAATAATTAATTACGATCTAGCCTAAAAGACTAATAAGTAATTTAACTCTAACTTAATATGTTACGTGATAGAATATGTTAAAACTAAGAATAGTGTTCATTTGCACTTTTACGCAAGTCCGTAGCACTTTCTTAGAGTCTAATATAATTTATAAAACACTATGTTCATGTGTTATTATGTATAGCACAACATTGTTACTATTACTCATTCACTTTGTACACTACACTAATTCAAAAGGTTTAGTTCTTTTTAGCCTACGCACTAAGTCTGTGTTGTCTAGCAGCTGGATTGCCTCAACATTCACGTGTCGATGGAGTCTGTGTTCGTGGGCTTCAGCAAATTTTTGGATAATGGTGGTGACGAATTCCATTTTAAGGTCACGATGAAGGTCGTCATTTCTTATGTACCAGGGTGCATTGACAGCATCCCTAAGTACTTTATTTTGGAATTGCTGGATTATTTTGACGTTGCTTTGTTTAGTACAGCCCCAAAGTTGGATGCCATACGTCCAGATTGGCATAAGAATATGCTTGTATAGGGTTATTTTATTATGTATTGATAGACAAGATTTCCTTCCGAGTAACCAATACATACTTTTATATCGTATATCGAGTTCCTGTCTTTTCTTTTTGACATGAGCTTTCCAACGCAACTTGGCGTCGAGAGTAATGCCAAGGTATTTGGCTGTATTAGCATAAGGTACTTGCGAACCATTTATGTAGATTGGGTGATAGTCCAAGTGTTTGTTTGTAAAGTCAATGTGAATTGATTTTGACTCATTCAGTTTGATCTTCCATTTTTGTGTCCAGTCATAAACTTTGTTCACAGCTAGTTGAACTTTTTCTACTGCTTCTCTGTGGCTTGATCCAGTAGCCATAATTGCAGTATCATCTGCAAAGGTCGCAATGATGTTGTTTTCCAGTTCTGGGATGTCACATGTGTATAACAAGTACAAAATTGGGCCTAGCACACTTCCTTGAGGTACACCAGCTTTTATAGATTTTAGCTCGGAATATGCGTCCTCCTGCCGTATTCTAAACATTCTGTTAGTAATGTATGACTCTAGGATATCTGCGAATTCTGGTAGCATGCGTCTGAGCTTGAATATTAGACCTTTATGCCAAACTTTGTCAAATGCTTGCGCGACATCTAAAAACACGGTGGCGCAGACTTCCTTGTTTTCAAGCGTTTTTTCAATGATGTCAGTTATTCCTATGTACCTGATCTATTGTTGAGTGTTTTTCCCTGAAGCCAAATTGATGATTTGGAATAAGGTCTTTATCTTCTATTATTGGTTTTAACCGTTTCAATAACAGTTTTTCAAATAGTTTTGATAACACGGGCAACAGAGAAATAGGTCTATATGATGATGACTTGCAAGAGAATGAAACTGCTGATTGAAATCACGAAACAAAACATAATCGGCATACGAGAGCCCCAGCTCACCGACAAAAGACCTAATAAGTAGTTCATTCATCCGTTCATTCAGCACAGACAGGATAACTAATCAGTAGTCCAATCATGCAGTCCTGCCTTTAGTAATTGAACTTTTTGTGCACTCGCATTTATGTTGTAAATTCTATTCCAATTACAATTGAATTTATCTCGGCATCTAGATTTTTAATGGAAAAATAAATGAGATGCTATGCTCAGCTTATATGTTTTAATGCAGTTTACGTGATACTTGGTTGGTTCTTTTAAATTGATTTCTTCAGAGATTATGCTTCGATCTGCTTTGTTGTGTCCACTATCTATTTACAAACAATTGTATGTATAATCGTCTTACATTTTTCTATCACATTTTGTTTTACAAAAAGCCTTTCTAATATCAACGGAGTAAGGAATCTTTTAGAGGAAAACTGGAATAAAACCTACACAAACAGTATCTAACACATCGGAATAAACCAGAGTTTACACATAGAACAAATCCCCCGAATTCATATATCGGGCGCGGACGTCGAAATCCAATCAACCCAACTATTTTCAGTACGTCCGAGGTCACAGGATCAGTGTTCAGCAAAAAATGTTGGACCCATAACATCCTAAGTAAACTTCAAAGCGATACTTTGCAAAATGTAGCCTGATTAATATTCGTGTGTCAACGCTAGCTGTCTTCGCATATCTTAGTATATTGAATATTTGAACAGGACTTCTGATGTGAAGCTACGTTTTGGGTAAGGCACTTACTCGTGCGTTATGCGTAGTTTTAGTTATGGTGTAAAAGGTCCACCTGCTTTCCATCTCCGTCAAATCAGCACTGTATAATGAATTCGCAGTCCTCATGCACGACTGGCTATGATGAGAAAATAGTTTGCAATTTTCTCTTGGTAATTCGCTTCTTCATTTCTATAACAATTTTTAATAAAGGTCCCTTCCCTCCCATTTCCTTTAAAGGAAATGAAACAAAAGGCAATTCTAAAAACTTATCGCTGCAATAATGGCCCTAACGTTATACTAGAGCTCTTGAACGACAAAAAAACGAAATAGAAACGGTACTAAAGGAAATTCAACAGTGATACTAAAAGTTCACAATCATTTGTAGGCAAGGAACTAGTTTTCTGGAAGCGATCGCGGAGAAGAATTCCGGGTCTTATTGGCCCCCCTGAAGATCTAAGGCACGCTCCAAACGTTTCTAGTGCCTATTATCCGAGTTTTGAATGATCAATTTAACTTCACCCGCTGAAAAGTGGTGGAACGTGGAAAGAATTGATGCGGTAAGATGGAGGCTTTTTATTTCAGTCTCTCAAAACGCCATAAATTAATAGGCATTCATACTGCCTTTCAGTAGACTAGATTAACGATAACAAGTAGCATAATCTTCATCTTATTATACACCTCACCCTCTTATTCAAAAGGTACAGTATCGATAAGCAAAGTTTTCTCACTTAGAATACTGTACTTACTGGGTCCGGCTCACCGAAGGTCTCAGTGATTCAATGGGGTAGGACTGTCAAAGCTCATTGCAGATGGCTTGACCATAATTTAGTCCCAATCAGACCAATGAGGTCAATCTATGTGATGTTAACCAATAACGATGCCTG
Organism: Xestia ashworthii; assembly: GCA_950022955.1. Lineage (NCBI taxonomy): Eukaryota > Metazoa > Arthropoda > Insecta > Lepidoptera > Noctuidae > Xestia > Xestia ashworthii. The sequence goes on from OX465556.1 coordinate 4,371,946, forward strand.
GAAGTCCTAGAACTAAGCTATCATTCGATGAAACTAAGACAGTTTCTAAACAGTGTTTCTTAGTCATTAAAAACCTTTTTTCGTAGGCGAATGTGGCAAAGTAGTCAACTGCCTCGGACACCATGGCCTCTCGTGCAGTGAGAATGCAGATTGGACGGCATGGTACGTCAGCATTTAAATCCGTCGTGCTATTGCCAGCCGAACGGCTTAGCCTGCGACTTCGAATGCTGCCAGCCTTCTGGGTATTTTCCCCATTGACAGCGATGTGGAAGAACTTTTTGACGTTCTTAAATTTTTGAAGTAAACATTTCTTTAGGCGCATTGAGCACTTTTTGGGTGAACAAAACTCATGGAACTCGCGTGACCGTCACCTAACGCTTAATGATAAATGATAAATGATAAATGATATTTATTCAGTAAGTAGGTTTTCTCAAACACTTTTACACGTCATGTTTTTAAACTAGATGGGGCCGGTGTTTCGTACCTGACTACTCTGAGAAGAAACAGCCGAAACAAACTCAGAGGTCATAGTCTCTTTTAAAGTCCAGACAATCTTGTTCAACTCACATGAGAACTATGCAGATTAGTGTCTGAGATGGTCTTTTGAAGAAAGAACCATACAGATTTGAGTGGACCTGTCCAGTCAGTGCAAGCATTTGTCAGTTATCGTGTAGCTCGACCTTTAACTCAAGGAGCTCAACGAAACGACGAACAATACCAAAGAAAGGACATTTGGGTAGGTCGCTTATAGTACTCAAACTGCCAGACAGTCGTGGGAAAAAAAAAAAAAACAACAACAAGTGACCCACAAGGTCCTCACATTCACAATAATTAAATAAAATAAATAATAATATTACAATTCAAATTCGAATGTCAATAAAAATACGAAATGTCAAACACACACATAAAATAAACAAAAATAAAGTAAAAAATAATAAAATACTGAACTAAGTATTCATGTCAAATCATTAAATGTCATGACAGTCACAAGTAAATATTCATGTCAAATAAACACACACGTAAAAAATAAGTAAAGTAAAAAAAAAATAATAAATTACTGAACTAAGTATTCTTGTCAAATCATTCAATGTCACAGTGTATAAAATAAAGGAATCAATAATAAACAAGCGAAGCCCGAAATTTCAACATTCACAGAGCAAATTGGAGCAGCTTAATCCCAAGCCTTTTTATCTTCGAGATAGTGATTAACATGATAGAAGGCTTTCAGGCATAACTTCCGTTTTATAAACGATTTGAATTTATTTAGGCTTAGTGCTTGAATATGGCTCGGAAGTTTATTGTAAAAACGTATACATTGGCATTTGAACGTACCCCCTATTTTTTTGAGCCTCGTTGCAGGAATAATAAATTTGTGTTTGTTCCTCGTATTTATGTTGTGGATATCACTGTATTTTTTAAACAAATTAGTATTTTTGTGTGCGTACAAAAGGTTTTCATAAATAAACTGAGAGGGCACAGTAAGAATATTAATCTCTTTAAATTTTTCTCTGAGGGAGTATCTGGGACTTAGTTTATAAATTGAACGAATTGCCCTTTTTTGTAAAACAAATATTGTTTGAATATCGGCGGCATTGCCCCACAAGAGAATACCGTACGACATCACGCTATGGAAATAACTAAAGTAAACTAAACGGGCTGTCTCTAAATCAGTTAATTCACGAATTTTTCTAACGGCGTATGCTGCAGAGCTAAGTTTTTTCGACAATTTGTCTATGTGCGGGCCCCACTGAAGCTTTGCATCCAAAGTTATGCCTAAGAACACTGTGCTATTTTCCAGTTGCAACTCTTCATCCTTAATTAGTACAGTAGTTTCAACTTGTCTTACATGGGGTATCGTAAACTTAATACATTTAGTTTTTTTCTCATTTAAGAGTAGATTATTAACATTAAACCAATTAACGACTTTTGCCAGGGCGCTATTAACATTATCCATAACTGACTGCTGACGTTTGAGTTTAAATAAAAGAGAAGTGTCGTCTGCAAACAATACTACGTCATGATTATCCTTTATGAGGTAAGGCAAGTCATTTATGTAAATCAAAAACAAAAATGGACCAAGAATTGAGCCCTGGGGTACCCCCATTTTTACCACGGATCCGGGAGATCTTTTCCCGTTAACATCAACTCTCTGAATCCTGTCACTCAAATATGAAGTAAGAAGATCCAGCGAGGCGTTACGGATTCCGTAGTGGTGTAGTTTCCTGATTAATGTTTCATGAAGAACGCAATCGAAAGCTTTAGATAAATCGCAAAAAATTCCCAAAGCATCGCATTTGTCCTCCCAAGCATTATAAATGTGTCCTAAAAGTTCAACACCGGCATCAGTAGTTGAACGACCCCTTGTAAAACCGAACTGTTTATTATGCAATAACTTATGTTTATTGCATAATAAACAGTTCGGTTCAGTTCGGTAAAAGCTTCGTAGCGTTTGTAGCCGATCCGCTACGGCGTAGCACCACTTAGGCGTGCGCGGGGCACAACCTGTAGCAGATATAGATTACTTAGTTTTCACTTATATCAGAGTCCCCAAAGACTGACGCCCATGTTTTTTTTTCTGCTTTTCATACGTTTACATATTTTTATTATTATGTTAGGTGTATACAAACATTTTCGTAGGTATGAAATAAGTAATTAATTTTGGAAAATGGCTAGACATAGGCGCTGGTCACGCAAGTTTCTGTTTACATGTTACTCCTATATTGAAATGGTAATGACTAGACGAAATTCTCAGAATATTTGAACTTTGACGAAATATTAATTAAAATCATGCGAGAACATGCTACCTTTTACTACAACTGATAATAATAATGAATGCCTGTATTTTAAACGTTTGCCAATTGTAAAGTTTTACGATTGATTGGCTGGTCCAGTGTTCCACGAATCAGTGATGGCTACTTACAAAGTACCAGAGAACTTTGGATTATGTAAATAATACCAGTTGAAAACTAGACCGTTTTTGAAAGTTTCGAAATCGATTTCGTAAAAACTTTAAGTAAAAAAAAAATAAAAAAAATATATATTTATTACCTTCAACAATTGTACACGAAACACTTATCTAAGCACTATGCGGCGTTACAACTAGGGAAAAGAGTGTTTACGATGAGCTCTGGCACCCAATGTAAGATTTAACTTGTGTTTAGGGTGCCAGGGTCCTCGCCTATACTTTGGACATGTAACATTAGTTGTAAGTACTCTTTTACTGTAGTATATGGAGTTTTACTATAATTAGTTTTGAGTTATTTAATTGAGGTATATCAAATAGGAGCTCATGGCTAAATAATAACAGCCGCTCGGATCGATCTTCAGGTTAAACCGTACTTGCCTAGGTTGATCCGTGGATGGGTAACCACCCATACATACCGAGTTTTCTCCGTGACTCGGAAAGCACGATAATTCGTTGGTCCCGGCTGACATTTGTAGATCTTTGACAGTCACAAAGTCACATAGTCGGTGACTTAAAAGTCTAACAAATAGGGCTTACCAAGGGGTATCGTTATACCCAGCTCTAACTAGTTTGTGGAGGTTATAAAAGCAGTCGCTCCATTTAAAATACTGGTATCCAGCTGCATCCGGTTAGTCTGGAAGCCGACCCCAACATAGTTGGGAAAAGGTTAGGTATATTTAAATTGAGTTAAGGATATATCATAGAACTTCGGAACTTGCTGCTCGACCTTGCCACTGTTAGGCGAGTCCAAATTGAATCACCGGTAGACTACCCAGCCAATGCCAGCCCATTCACCACTGTGCAAGCACTCAACTGTCGTATCCAGACAAATATAATCTCATCCTGAAAAGAACACGAGAAGGAGAATTCGAGAGGAGAGTTCACATAGTCGTAACCTTAGAGCTTCCAAAAACCTACTCCTTGAAATTCCCTCACATCGCACTGGTTTTATGTCCGCTTCTTATGCTGTCTCAACTATAAAGCTATGGAACGCGCTACCCCTTGGCATTAAAAGACTGAAAGCAAAATGGCTTTCAAACGAACAGTTCGGAGGTACTATTTGAAGACAGACTAAATTACTCACAAGCTAGTCGTACGAGTAGTTATTATTATGAGGTTTCTCGTATTTTGAACTATTTGTATGTATTTTAATATGTATTAGTTTATTTCATCTTATCTGTAACATGTGTGTATTAGTATGTATACTATTTATGTACTTATTTCGATTTGTTAACTAAATGGCATTGTTCTCATTGATTTTTGTACTCTACCACAATGCTGTCATATTTGACCCAATGGTTGACTGGTAGAGAATGCCTTGTGGCATAAAGTCCGCCTATGTACTACTCTTGTACATGAAGTTTAAATAAATAAATAATAAATATAATCTCATCAAGAAGCTTACTCGTTTTTCACTGCTAACAACGCACGAATTGTTTTCCTATGGGACTGACAGAAGAGACATAATAATTTTTGGAACGAACGTGCTCATTAAGACTTACAGACACTACTTCGAAAACTAGAGTTTATGGGACCCATAACATTTTGTTTATTACCGGAATGGTGCGATTTAGGAACTTGTGGTGAAATAATAAGAGACACTGGTCGATCTTTAAGGTCGACCAGTATGACTCTGAGCTTGTCGGTCTGTGGATGGTTGACTATGCAGTATTTACCGAGTCTGCTCCGGCAGATCTTTGACAGTTGATACAGGTACTCAGTGCCCCGAAAGTCTAATAACCAGTCTTACCAAGTGGTATCGTATTAGCCAGTAGTAACTGGGTTGTGGAAGTCAGATCGGCAGTCTACTAATTAATAAAGATGTTTTGTGTTTTAATTTATCCGAAACCCAGCTCCTACCTAGCATGTCCTAGAACCAAAAAATCCAAGACGAGACATCTACAAATTCGCACTGGGCCCGCGTGGTGGATTAAAGCCTATTTCCTCTCATTGAGAGGAGGCCGTGTCCCAGCAGTAGGAAACCGCCGACAAACTGTTACGCAGTTTGGTGGGTACATAAAATGTACAAAATGTTTGGTCCTTAATAAATGATTTATTTTATTATTTTTTTTTTTATTATAGGCGGGTGATGATGATGAAACCTAGCTCAAAACAATAACTTCTACTTGATGCGGTCTCCAAATTGTGCAATATTCGTAGCTCTCAGCCGCAGTGCCGCTCTTGGCCACGTCAGAGTTCGTTCTAACGAACTCATTCATGCGCTCGCCGCCCGTATTGTACCCATAAGATATGCTCTCTTAAATTGAATCAAACTTTGTAATTAAAAGTTGCACGCTGTACAACGGTGATGGACCAGTGTACTAGGTCTTCGCTACTTCATGATGAACCTTCTACTGGAACTTATAACTGTGAATTACCTTGAAAAAAACCTTCCGGGTCATGGCTGCACACATGACGTCTAATGGGTTCGAATCAACATCAATTGTTGACATAATGGTCCCGCATGATGAGATGAGAATCTCTCTGGAGCTCTGACCTTACCCTACCGTAGCTTGGACCCTGTTCCCGATACTAGTGGTCTACAACTTTAATTTTTTTGCAATTAATGTTTAAAAATGTAAATAAATTTGTTTATAAATGAATAAAGGGTTTTTTTTATTGATTCGATGGGAACAAAAAGGAAAGAAACTTTAGTAAAAAAAAAATGTATCGCATCAACTAGTTGATTCGAGAGGAACATAATTATGCCTTAATCGACTTCTACTTTGATCAACTGGTTGATTCGTTCAGTTGATCCGAGTGGAAAACGAGCGCCTGTTATCCTTCAAGTGTTAGGCAGATGTGTACCCAATAGTACTTAGATGTTACGGTTGGGGTAATGCCTGAACAAAGGCGGCTGCGTTGCGTGTCACGGGTTCGATCCCCCAAGGAGCAAACATTTGTATGGTCATTATTCCGGGTCTCGCTGTTTCTGTATGTGAATTTAAAACGCACCCACGATGCAGGAGCAATTCGTATCAAGGGTTAAATTCATAAAAAAAAAACACCTTGATTTCGCCAGTTTTATTTAAGTTCCATTTTATTGGGAACGAGTCTATTGGCATCAATCGGGCATTTATCCAGACTCAGATCCGCGGCTGCTATTGAGAGATTTCTGATGGGGAAACCTAACAATACTTTGCCCGACCAGGAAATCGAACACAGATCCTCGCAGTCAGCAGTCGTTGTTGCGACCACTAGACCGACGAGGTACCCTTTAAAAGTGTGCCGTGATCACCACACTTGATCATCCATCAGTGATCACCGCTTCTTTGTTCAGCTCATTTTCAAGTTAACTGCTTGAACTCTTGCACCGTTCGGTTCTTCACAGCATCTTCCTCCAAACTTACAAACAAGTTAAAATAAAAACAATTTGCAGATTCTAGACACTGTTTCAAAATACAGTTGCGAGATTTGACCTAATCCATAAAACAAACAGTTAAATAAAAGCTTGTAAACATAATACAGGCAATTTTAATCGTTGAGTGTCAGAATAATTTTAAGTACATGATTCGACAGCCAACCACAGCATATGCTGCTGTCCTAAAATTAATCTTAAATGTGTGGATTGTTTTGTTAATTTGTTTGTTTTCCAGTAAACTGGCATTGACGTCAATCAAGCTACCAAACAAAATTGTTTTGACATAATTCCGTGAGGGTCGCGGTTTGTTTAAAACGAAGTATAAAATAACGTGTGGCGTGTTATAATTCAGGATTTGAGGAAAATTTAACCTGAATCAAACTACCGTTCGAATAGGGATGAATCGTTTAAATGTTTTAAACTTTAATCCTTTTGTGTATAGAGTCCGTTCTACCTACGCATCTGTTTTCACGCTGTTTATTGATTTAAGAGTGTGCCCATGCAGTGTCATTCATTATTCCATAGGAACCTACAGCGCTTTAAAAACCACACTGTCTGACCGACTTCTTGATAATAAAATTGTATTTTGACCTTTCGTGTGCTGGAACGGAGATCAAAATGTATTTTTAATTGTTTCTATAATTATTACCTACGACTGGTGAAGGAAAATCATGATTTGACTTTGAAGTCCACAAAATAAATGCGCAGTCGGATAAAATGTGTCTATATTAGAAGCTTCATTAAGTCGTCCATAACGTGTGCTCTCTGCTCGCCTACCAGGGGAATATAAACTTTAAGATAAATTAGAAAGAGTCCCATCGCACTCCTACATACGCAGCTCGACGACAATTGATGGAACCTGCTTTTAAGAAACGTCTCGTATGCGACCTGAATTTGTTCAGCGAAAGCTTTTCAACGCTATTAAGCTAATGTAGGTTTTGAGATTCGCACAATGATTGGAAATCGTACAAATGGAGCAATATTAGGTTTTAAAATTTCACACGGAGACAAGGAAGATCGTTTTAGAATAGTGCACGTTTTCAAAATTTCTTGTACAAAGGGAAGTGAATCTGCAGTCTCTCGCAGTTCGCAGTTGAGTTTCGATTCAATCTGTGTTGTCCAATTAAGGGAGATTTTTTAAAGCCATTCAGGTTGAAACTCAAGACCAACTCTACTTCCAATGACTGCATGCTTTTAAAACCGCGAAAAACTCATAAAGTTCTATTTTCTTTCCACTCTATATTTGTCCCAACATTTTTTCAGCTCGCTCGAATATTGGCTAAAAGCAATGTAGTAGTTGCACAAACAGAACATGCTCGGATTAGTATTCTTCACAGGTCCACAGATGTTCTTCTATTTTAAGATGTGCAAGACACGAGTTTCAATAAACCACTTTATTCTAACAACACAGCAGACAGAGTGGAAATATAAAACAAAAATGCAGATATTCTGTTTGTTTGTTGACAATAGCGGGGATGTTTTAAAATACTTGGTTTATAATGTTTTTTTATACAATGGATAGCGAAATGAAAAAAGCGTAACTGTTGCTTATACTTTCAGACAAATTGGTTGAGTCACGAAGAGATTCTGCTGACTTATTCTCGCGTTCATAACTGTCTACTGAGTCGTCGGAGCTTACAAAAGATTTTTGGGAGTTGTGCCATTGACACAAGCCATTGTAGTCTGTTTAGAGATATCTTTAGGATTTTTGTATACGCTTTTAAAATTTAAATTGGTAATAATGGTTATAATTTTGTAAGTACATCATTTTCTTCTTCTTCTAACATAGTCTAGTCAGATATATACTAGGTAGGAATAATATTCCAACCTATTAATGTCCCCCTGGGTTGTGGAGGACAGGTAGGCAGTCGCTCCATGTAAAATACTGGTATTCAGCTGCATACGGTTAGACTGGAAGCCGACCCCAACATAGTTGTGAAGAGGCTAGGCAGATGATGCCCCACAGCTGGGCAAAGACCTCTTCTCATACAAAGAAGGCGCGAGCATTGATCACCACGCTTGCTCAAGGTAAGTTGGCGATTTCAGACTTTATTTACAAAAAGGCCAATAGAGAGATTATTTATGGCTACACATTTCTGCTTGTTTAGACACCTTTGTGTACACAATTTTCATGTACCAAACCTGTAAAAAATAACTAAAATATGATTTCGGTGTACTCCTGTCATGGAAAAAATAGGCCGGTCATTTTCCGGGTGTATTTCCCTTACACGAATAGGGTTCGCCGTAGCGTGAATCACGGCATGTATTGCCAGCAATTAATATGTTAATTAGTGGCAACACGCGAGGGATGAGCTGATAGTGTAGTTGATAGGTCGAATGTCATGCATGACACACACATTATTACTATTAGCTAAATGTGCCTTGTGATGCCTGAAATCAAAACAGGTGGCGTAGAAACTGATGCGGGTTACTTGTTACTCCAGGTTCAACAAAATCATGTTATTGTGCTCAAGATTTTGTGAAAGACATTGTATATGAATCATTGTATGTCCTATTATAATAATGTGCAACCTAACGAAGTTAATTTTCTTTTCTTTTTAGGGTTCCGTAGTCAACTAGGAACCCTTATAGTTTCGCCATGTCTGTCTGTCCGTCCGTCTTGCTTATTCTCTGTGACCGTTAGCACTAGAAAGCTGAAATTTGGTACCAATACGTGTATCAATCACGCCGACAAAGTGGTAAAATCAAAATTGGAAAAAAATGTTTTATTAGGGTAGCCCCCTATATGTAAAGTGGGAAGTGATTTCCCCCCCCCCCCCCCCCTCTAACTTTTGAACCATAAGTTTAGAAAATATGAAAAAAATCTGAAAAGTAGAACTTTATAAGGACTTTCTAGGAAAATCATTTTGAACTTGGATGGAAGCAACAGTTTTTGTACAAAAAAGACAAAAAGTTGTACAAAATAATTTCTGGACTAAGTTTGTAGTATAATCGTATATACAAGCATTTTTTTTTAACTTCGTTTCCATATTTTATTATCCTGAACGTATCCTAACAAAAAAAAAAAAATATTAAAATCGGATTGGATTGAACACTTATTGTGACGGACGGGAAACTACGGAACCCTACACTGAGCGTGGCCCGACACGCTCTTGGCCGGTTTTTTTATTTAATGTATATTAATGCTGTACCTATCCAAATGAAACTGTAGTTTATATAATACGTTAGAAATTAATTAATTACTGTTACTGGTGTATAACCGTTGCTGTTATAAATAAATATGAGGAAATCTGATTCTAAATGAATTGTAACTGTCAAATAAAAGCATGCAATACACACAACTACAATGTTCGAAACTCCCGTCATTTTCCTCCTTTGCAAAGGTTTCACAAAAAAAATAATACAGCCGAATAAAACATGAATATTTGTATTAAAGTGTTTCTTAAGACTAAGGAAAGTCATTATACAACAGAAATGTTTCTGAACTTTACTCGCGGGCGAAGAAGGCACCAAATAAAATGGTAATAAAATAATTTAAAAAACAAGTAATTTCTGTACGACACGACTTTGTAGTGTGGTGTTATCTTACTTTGAATGTGCGTGCCGTTCTTACGAAGTTATCTCAAACCTCACTTTTGAACCTTGAGAGCAATAAAACAATAGGTACCTAGGAGCTTTCTTGCTTTGTGTAGCCCACTACTGGGCAAAAATGCCGAGTATGAACTGTAAGTTTCACGTCATTGAAACTTAATATTTACTAATTAGAAGTTACAATTAAATGCAATATAATCTCATTATTTAGGTTTTTTGTTGGTCTGATGTGTTCCACTCCTGGGCAAAACCCTTCCCCCATTACGAGAAGACGCCCCGGGGTCCTTAGACAGCTTCCTCATCAATTGGCAAGTCGACGCGGCGACGTCGAGACTATAAAGGTTTAATTTTGCAGCACTGAGCTGAGACCCTTTCGACTGCTTGACGAGGCACCATCTCCTGAGGATTATGTATCCAAGTCATGATTTAGTTTTAGGCGGAATAAGTAACAAATATTGAAACCAAATAATTGGGATTTTTTTGAATAATTGACATATTACGTTATTTAAACCTGCAAGGATCGAAGCAGATATTGTTCTATATAGGTTCTGCCTACACCAATGGTTAGGTCTTTTTCATAGCGGCAGGTTACGTGTATAGCATACTTTTGTACAACTATGTGCAAACTATTGTCATGTATTCCTAGTCTCGTCTTGAAAACCCAGAAGTTTTCATACGGTTCTCGCTTCGAACTACTTTGAAGTATCTACTGCTCCTATTTCTACTGAAAATATGAATAGCATACACATTATCTACCCTATATACGAATTAAATTAAAAGATTGCGATCCATTTTTCCGTCTAAAAAAATGTGTTTAAATAAACAATATGTTCGGTGTTGTTAGGCTCACTTATAACACAAATTTATGTAAGCTAATAAAATACCTATTCCATATTTCTGTTCCGTTGTGGAACAAAGAAACACAAACTTATTTCATTTTAAAAACACAGAAACACCAATCCAATATTTTAGTTATTTTAATAAATTCTTTTTATCGCAAATTTAAAATCTAGTGTATAAAGTAAAACGAATATTTGTTTAACTGGAAATATTTCGATTTGAGCTCGCTTAATCGACTACCATGAAAAGTTTATTATATTATTTTCGTTGCTTTCATTGCCACTTAAAATTGTTTACAGCTTTTGCATCATAAAATCCATGTACCAATCATAAATTATTTTATTGTCTTTTGTAAATATCTTCGAAAATAACCATTAAGTATCATTTTGCGTTTGATTTGAATGTTGTAAGAACTTGGATTTTTATTAATAAATTGGTGATTTAGTAATGACCCGACCAAGACAATTACACTACTGATCGGATCGTCTTTAGTTAGTAGATAGAAGAACGCAAAGTCCATGCCCAAAACTCTGACACCAGGTTAGGCACTCATCATCATCTGCTAAGCCTTTTCCCAACTATGTTGGGGTCGGGTTCCAGTCTAACCCCACGATAAAGAAGAAGAAAGAAATATTCCTGGGGAATATCCGGTTTTATTCGGTAAAATGACACCTCTGCGTAACCCATTAGAAAAAAAGGTGTGATGATATTATATAGGTACGTCGCCTCGTCGTGTGAGTTGTCATCCGCAAATATTTCGGTAACCTACCCACGGTAACGGACCCGTACCCGGTTACGACCCCCCAAATATTTGCGGATGTCAACCCAAGTTATTGTAATAGAGGGAGACCTTTTGACTACAACTAGTATTTAACAATTTGATGCCTTTTTTCAGGTAAACTTAATGGGTATAAACAAGGGCGTAGCTAGGATTTTGGTACCTAAACAATGAGCAGATTACGTTAAAAATGAAAAACAAACCTAGATTCAACCATTCATAGTACAATCTTACAAATATCGCCTGTCGATAGAATCATCCAAGTCAGGAACAACGACTTAAACCACTTGTAAGTGACCAAGTCATCAAGGCGGTGGACCAAACCAACATAAGCATGGCTTCTTATTCTTTCGAAATTCCTACGTCTATTTCATCAACGTCTCATAGGAATTTCGAAATACCTACCCGAAAACATTTGCATTTCATTTACCGGTACCCACTACGTTCTCGAGGTATCGTAGCAAACTTTTTCAGGGAAACAATTACCTAACTAACCAAAATCTTCCATTCAAAAGTTTGGCAATACCTTTTTAGAAAAAAAGGTATTGCCAAACGTTTTTGGATCCTTTTTAGGGTTCCGTTGCCAAATGGCAAAAAACGGAACCCGTATAGATTTAAAAAAAATGCAAAGTCCGACGTTAACTAAAAGATTAAAATAAATAAAATAAAATAAGCCTTTATTGCAGTTAAATTATTTGACTAAACATTACATAAAATTAAAACAATAGAGGTGAGAAAAACTAACTAAAACTATTAATAACTTAAACTAAAAACATATTCTCGCCAATCGGTTTATCTCCCCTCTTAACAGCTTGTCTTTCGACAAAGGCCTCCTCTAAGGATTTCCACTTGTCTCTGTCCTTTGCTGTAAGTGTCCATTCTGGCCCAGCTACTTGTTTCAAATCATCTTCCCATCTTTTTGGCTGCCTTCCTCTACTTCTTCTGCTTTCTCTAGGGTACCATTCCATTATTAATTTGGTCCATTCCTCTTTCTTTTCTCTCAACATATGTCCTGTCCAACGCCATTTCAGTTTTCTGCATACTGATTGCACTTTTCTAAATTTAGTCTTTGCTTTGATCTTTTTTAATTGTATTTTATCCTTCTTCTTACACCCAATACACTTCTCTCTATCCTATTCTGACATATATTTAATTTATTTTGTTGTTGTTCAGCTAAGGCCCAAGTTTGGCATCCGTATGTAAGACATGGCAGTTAGGACAGTTAGTATCGCCGATGGAGAGCATGTAGAAAAAATTGAAAGAAGAGTAGCAAACACTTACACCACACAGAAAAAATAAAGAAATGCCTATGACAGAGAAACGAAAAGTCTTCAATGCTTGCAAACTAAAAGATTACGTTAGAATAAATATCTAGTAAGTAACTTTATTTACAAGGAGTGGCACATGACTATCGCGAAAAAAGACCATAGATACACTTTTTTAAATTAAATGGCCGCCTCCGACCCTATCATTGCCGCCATTTCGGGGATGATCGGGTCCGTTCGTGCATCACGCAAGGCTTGTATTAAACTATGTCCATTACACGCAGAGTAATTAAAGCCTGAACGCAGGTGTGCCTGTGCCATGTGGCAAGGTTTTCTTCCGCAATTTCAGATGAGATTTATTACGGTTCAAGATATTAATAATAATAAGTTGTGATGAAAATTAACGATTTTCATCGAAATACCGTAAGAGAAGTAGGTTTTAAGAGGTATGAAACAATGGTGCGCACAGGGTGTCGTCATCCCCGTTGTATGACGGTGAATTAAAAAGTTCTTGGAATCATTATGAAAAATGCAAAAAAATTAACAAAAAAAACTCTGTATAATCTCCTTCGGTGATCCTCCACGGTGATGGGCGAAAATCGGCTTTCATAGACTTAGGGATTTCAATTTCAAGTACCGGTTTTTTTGCCGGATATAGGTTCTATTAGTCATGACTATACACAAAAAAGACACCCGAGTTAATTCTGCTCAAAAACGAAGGAATGTTTTTTTTTTGACGAAAAATTTGTATATGAGGCTAGTATGAATAATCGAATTATCTCTTAAACGGACAGTTAAAGACAAATATCCTTGCAGACGATTATAGTGCTAATTATTTGTGATTTTTTGGTGGCCGATTTTCCGAAACATTTTATGCTGATCTATTTTAAAAAATCATCAAATTATTTTTATTTATTTTTACACATGAAACGCTTCGTTTTAGTGTCCAAGTTAAAAAAATCGATATATTATTAACCCAAATATTAAGAATACTTATAACAAGAAAAGTATTTAATAAATACTATTTAAGTAAAATATTTTTTTGACGTATAATTTAAATAACCCTAAAAAAACACTTTCCTGTATTTACATTTTAGAAATATGCAAATTTGTGCGAAAACATCAAGAATTTTATTCAAAACGTGAAGACATTCAGATCAGACAAGTTATATATCTACTCAGACACCGATCTAGACTAAACATACCAAGTTCCCGATTAAAAATGCACTCAAAAAGTCCCTACGTAATGTCCATAAAAGTATATAATAAACTACCCGCAACAATAAAAAAAGAAGAAAAAATTAACACATTTTTATACTTTATTGAAATTTTTCCAAAATATGGACCATGCATTCATAACTTTTTTTTTGCTTGATTTTTCGGTTTTTTTTTATATTAGTTGGTAGTCATAAACATTGGTGATTAAAATACCTCGGAACTTCCCTCAAACTAGGGTAAAAAAATAAGATAGTACGCTTTTTAAAGAAAATAATGAGAAATCAAAATCATTACGATCAAATTCAACCTCAAATAAAAATAAAGCTACGGTGCTTCAATAATTTTTTTTTATCAAAATTTGTTCCCTAGTTTATAACCTTTCCAACGATATCAAATTTGTACTACCTACCTAGTTATAAATTTCCCAAAATTCTTTGCACAATTTTAGCTTTAACAAACCTATACTGAATTGTTTTTTTTTAAACTAGCACCTTTTTAAATACAAATTTGGCACCTTCGGGAAGGTTTTATACTAGAGAACAAATTTTGATAAAAAATAAGTATTGAAACACTTGTTGAATTTGATCGTAATGATTTTGATTTGGCATAATTTTTTTTTTTTAAAGCGTTCCGTCTTAGTTTTTACCCTAGTTTGAGGGAAGTTCCGAGGTATTTTAATCACCAATGTTTATGACTACCACCAAGTAGGTAGTAAAAAATCCCACAAAAAGAAAGCAAGAAAAATTTCAATAAAGTATAAAAATGGACCTATCTTCTAAACTATCAAACTTTGATTACGGAAAGTAAGGTTCAGCAATTAGAAAATGACCTGCTCTATATGCGAATTTGCTATGGCGGGTCCAGACCCAGTCACCCCTGTATAAGTACACCTAGGCTGTTTATATTGTCCATTGATTGATTTATTTTATACTATTAATTAATGTTTTGTACTAATATATTATTATAATGATAATTACTAATTACACATAAGTAATTAATAATAATTTTAGACTATAATTAATATTAATCTCAGAAAGTATCTACCTCCTACGTTGTATAATTTACAAATGCTTCTTCTCTCCTAACTCACTTATTTTGTAGGTATTATAGTATTTTCAACACACTTGCTCATAAAGTGGCTCTAATTTCACTGCAATTAGGCACATAATGACACCTGTAATCAAACTGTGACTTTTTCATTGCTATTATTCACAAGTGAGTTATAGGTTTTTTTTTTTATTGGTTGAATGGCTTTGTTCTTAAAAAAGCTTCGATACAAAAAAGATCGTGTTCAATAGTACAAATAAATTAATGTAGGTACCTATTGCTTGCTCATTTCATACAACTTCGTATCTACATAGATAATTTCAACTTATAAGTTTTTAATAAATAAAACTTTCACTCAAATGCAACTTTTGTTTTCTTTTTTTTTACTTTTTTTTTAATAATAAAACTTTGAATTCCCCATTTCGTACGTTGCTAAAACGCTATCCGCGAAAAGCAAAAAAAAAGAAACCTCATTCTTTTAGTCTATGGGCGATCGCCATTGTTAGATGCGCGCGCATAGGAAAACTGATGAATTATTCCCGCCATTGCGAAAAAAAATTCACAACTCGTTTTCACTGTTGAAATTATAGTTATTTTTAGTGTTATTTTATTCTCAAGTGTGTTGAAAAACGTCGTATGATACACGTGTGTGTTGATAATTACAATCCTCGGCTCTCTTAAGAACCTCGCCTAACAGCTCGGTTCTCAATGGCGCCTCGGCGGTAATCACCAACATTACACACTTGTACCATAATGTACTATTTCATGTTTCAGACACTCTATACTTATGAGGAAATATAGTATTTACACACTATATATAGGTACTTACACTTTTTACTATCATTCATACTCATTATCCTTGTATATTCTTTTTACATCTAAGTCGCGCTTTGGCAGTAACTATTTTAGCTCGCGTTATATTCAATCTAGAACGATGTTTTAACATCGATTTTAGCTGAAATAAAAAATAATTTTTCAATGTTTACTTTTTTGACATTACGTCAATTGTCAAGCTGTCAGTTACTTTTCCTCTACTTTTAATTTTCTTACTGGCCTAGGCCTATGAAGGTTTCTTTTGATTTATATAATTTTATTTTATTTTATCAATATATTAGCTCAAATAATGTATTTTAGAGTTAATTACGATTGTTTACTAAATAACAGTATCTTATCTTACTTTTATAAAATTAATTAGCACGCTCACAGAATTCTTCGAGGAAGTTTTTTACTGAATAATACTGGTCGTTTTAAATACAGGCAACTCACATTTTTGATTTTAAAATCAAAATAATCTAGAGAGAATGAAAGAAATAAAATAAAACAACTGATGTGGAAAAACTGAACAAAAAAAGAATTTTTGGGTTTAAAAGGGCATTCCTGACACATTCAAGTCAGTCTACTACGGGATCTGAAGCAAGTTACTTCTTTGCAAAACAACAAAGTCACCGTATTCGCGGTGAAGTTCACCCTTGGAAGTACTGCACCTTGGTGGCGCTGACGCCCTGACGCGCCCCAAGTCCTGAAGCTAATCAGGAAGCAGTACTCCACGCTCTTCCCAGAGCTGGACCAGGAAGTTGCCAACAACTGACCAGGGAGCTGTTCACCTTCCCAGAGCTGGACCAGGAGGTTGCCCAAGCCCTGTAGCCGATCGACCAACAAGTACTGTGACCTTCCTCTAATTACTGTGAAGCGTGTTTGATCTACGACTGTATTTAATTGAATTAAATTTAATTGTTTGTTACCTTTTTTTTTTTGGATAAGTAACACGACAATATATACGTCAAATAGTACATTGTGATACAAGGGGCTAAAATGACCCATTATAGACGAGGTAGTTTTACTACCGAGCTTTAGCGAGGTAGTAAATAGAAACCGAGTTATAATGGGATTTTAGCGCCGTGTGTTACACCGTACTTTTCACTACGATTGCGAGAAAATAAAATAACCATATTTAATATGATAGTTTTTTTTTATTAAAAATGAAATGTACAATTTGTACTGTTGTTCTAATGAGATGTTTTTTCCCGGCAACATAATCTCAGTTCTCTGTGAAGACGAATATAATATTGTGTCGTCTGTGGGGTAAACGTAGGAGATAAAAAGGAATCCTACTTATAATTCAAATAAATAATACAGAAAATATCTTAAAATTTCGCGCCAATGCCTTGTTTTTTATTTCTTCTGTGGCTGGAATGCAACGCACACATCCTGCCAAAGAGTTCGGCGTTCGGCGCGTTTGGTTCCATTTTTAAAAACAATTGTATTTTTTTTGTTTTATGGAACAGTAATAAGTCAATTCTTTATGAATTATGAGTAAAGACTTTGCGTTTTCGAACACCGACGACGAAATTTAAAAAAAAAAAGCTTATTTTCCCTAGGGCTATAATGAGCTATTTTACGGCCCCTCTGGTATGCTATTATGACGGTCTTTTCGAGCAAGAGGAGTGAAAAAAATATTATTAATAGTATTTTTTAAATACTTTTCTTGTTATTATTTTTCGGGTTAATAATATATCGTTTTTTTTTTAACTTAGACACTAAAAGGAACCGTTTCATATGTAAAAATAAGTAAAAATATTTTAATGATTAAAAAAAAAATCAGCATAAAATGTTTCGGAAAATCGGCAACCAAAAAATCATAAATAATTAGCACTATAATCGTCTGGAAGGATATTTGTGTTTAACTCTCCGTTTAAGAGAAAATTCGATTTTTCATACTGGCTTCATACAAATTTTTCGTAAAAAAATTATCATTCCTTCGTTTTTGAGCAGAATTAACTCGGGTGTCTTTTTTTGTGTATAGTCATTACTAATAGAACCTATATCCGGCAAAAAAACCGGTGCTTGCAAATTTAAATCCCTAAGTGTATAAAAGCCGATTTTCAGCCCACCGTGCGTCGTCGTCGTGAAATTTAGTTCCACGAATATACGCTCTTTTTATTTTGGGAATACCTAAGTGAAAATCACGGGGCTAAGTCCGAAGAATATGGTGGGTGGTCAAGGACATCGAAGCCAGCACAGCGGATTGCGCAAATTCCGATCGATAAATATCCACACGTCAGTTTTTTGTTTTCGTCGATTCACATTTTTGTGGCACCCGTCTTACCGAAACTTTTCCAAGCCCCAATGAGTCAATTAAAATGGATTGAATGCTACCAAATGATTCTTTAAGATTTCAGCTAAATGTTTTGTAATTATTCTTCTGTCATCCAAAACCAGATTCTCAACCTTTTTGATATTTTCTTCCGTCGCTGAGGTTGAAGTGTGGACAGAACTCGAGTCATCGTCAAGGCCCCTACTCAAAGCACTACATGCAGGGCCCTGCCTGCAAGGACACTGCCAATCGCATTATGTGCATGCATGCATGGCCGATATTTTAATTGTTCACCCTGCCGCAGGACCTTACCGCACCTGTGGTTCCCTGGTTCCAACCACAAAACATAATGTTTGGTGGCCACTGGCCCCGAGTCCTGCAATCGAATTCGAAATCTCAAACTCAGTATGCTGTATTAAATAAACTGTCATTATCAGTTACGTAAGTACACAGTACGTATAGCCCCGCTCCGTGACGATTAATTTATCGTTGGTTTTTTGTTGGCAAAAGTCGTGGCCACGACAGTCATCGCATTGTTCTATTTGTGAACACCTCCATTTAAAGCATGCGTTGTCGTATAAGTATGTGAACACAAGCCACGACACTTAAAGCTACACGATTATCTGTCGTCACGACGTTGTGGGAACAGGGCCTAAAATACCACGTGATAGTAAACCAATAGGTAGATCTTACTTTCTTAGTTATGAGACTCGGGGCCAAAAAAGACAATTCCGTTGATTGATTTGATGAACGAACCTATTTGTTAAAAACACGGGCTTCCAGTCGTATTCTTTATTGACGTTCCATATATGCGGACTATGATTGAGAAAGCCTAATCTACGGAATATATTAAAGTAGAATTAGCCAAGAATGATGACCCGGGTTTAGTCGAAACTTTTTCATGCATAAGATAACGATTTCCCATAGTATACTATAATAATTAAAATGTTTAAATGGATGGATTTGGCTGCTCTGCTTAGATTTTCTGCTTTCCCAAATAATGAAAAAAGTTACAATAAATTCCAAACGGCCAAAACAGCGCCACCTGTTCTTTGATGGTGAAACGGTGAACAGCTAGTCTTGGTTTCTTGGTTCTTTGGTTTAGTGCCATCTGTCGGGACAACTTGGAACTACAAGAAGAATTACCACAGACAAAACAATGAAATAAAACGCTTTATTGTCATTGAAATCTTATTAATTATTTTTAGTTAATCTTTGATTTACTTTTGAGTTTCGCTCTTATAATTAGAAATACCGTAGGTATCCACCCATCATTAAAACAGGATTCACAAAAAATCAAAAGTAAACAAACAAAAATATATTTCACAAAAAGAAAATTATACGCGCACCTATGTAGTCCAATAGCCATAACATATTCTTATCCATTAAAGTCGACCTACGTTTTTACTGTCCTGCAGTTGTTGAAACTAATAACAGAAACAATGAAATAATTTGATGCATCCTTTCAATTCATTTTCAATTACCTAATTTGTGCACAGTGCATGCGTCTGTATTTTTCACATCAGTCACTCCGTTGATTCATGCAAATAAACATTGTTCTAATTTTTAAATATTAATAATAGTGGATAAAAAGTATTGCAAAACTAAATAACAATACAACACTCAAACATTTAATGCAACTAGCGTACAATGGAAAAACTGAACTTTGTTCATAGAGTTAATAAGTGATAAATAATTTAAATTTATTTATGGCAATACCGACACAGTGAGCCATCGCCCTGCTAACGGTGTCATGGCGGTTTGACTTGTTAAAGATTTTTTTTGCAATAACTTACTAGTTAATGTGCTTTTTAGCAATTTGATCTTTGATTTAAGTTGATATTATCACGTGATAAAAAATAGTAAATAATGCGCGAATACAAAATAGTCGTGTTAGGCAGCGGAGGCGTGGGAAAGTCCGCCCTGACAGTACAGTTCGTACAAGGCATCTTTGTCGAGAAATACGACCCCACCATCGAGGACAGTTATCGGAAACAGGTGGAAGTTGACGGTCAACAATGCATGCTAGAGATTCTAGACACTGCTGGTACGGAGCAATTCACAGCGATGAGAGACTTATACATGAAGAACGGACAAGGATTCGTCTTAGTGTACTCCATCACCGCACAATCAACGTTCAACGACTTACAAGACCTGCGGGAGCAAATTCTGCGGGTGAAGGACAAAGACGACGTGCCCATGGTGTTGGTCGGCAACAAGACTGACCTGGAAGCCGAGCGCGTGGTGGGCAAGGAGCAGGGAAGCAATCTCGCACGCCACTTCAACTGCTCATTCATGGAAACCTCGGCAAAAGCCAAAATACACGTGAATGATGTGTTCTTCGACCTAGTACGTCAAATCAACAGGAGAACACCTATCAACAGCGACCCCAAAAAAAAAAAAACTTGTCACATTCTGTAAGAATGTCGCTGGAGCCTCCGAAGCGTCTAGGTATAAAATATTTAATAATTTGAAAGACTTCTGGTACCCGGATTTGGCTCTCGACTGTTCCCTAAGTTATCTAGGTCGGGTGTTGAGCATCATTGCTTGGTAATATACCTTAGCATTTCAAGAATGTGCATTTGTTGAGTTATGTGATGGCGTGCTGCAGCACTGGTGGAAAATCCACAGAGTGTTTTGGATTACATCCAGAAACCTATCCATACAATGTGTCTCTAAAACCTTCTGGTCTATACTTTGATAGTTATAATATTCAAGGATAGATTCAATGATTCTGTGTGTGTTTCACTCTAGAAATTCCAATTGTAATGTGTGGATGCTGTTAGGTTCAGAAGTTGTAAATGGTTATAAATTTAAAAACTACTTGATGTAAGTATAAACATATTCATTTATTTAGAGACTATGAGGAGTATGTTCTAGAACAACCTGTGACAATACTGACTTCATTAATGTTCATTCCAGTTATAATCTAAACCAAACAAGGCCCTACTTCACTCGAAACACTCTTCTATGATGCACTTCTCATGGTTTCTCAATTATGATTTTCAAATATATGAAAAGCAACTAAAAATATTTTTGTTTTAATAATAATATTAACAATATTAGGTACAGACAGTCCTCTGAAATTTAATTGAACAGGAAAATGAGTGCATCTACTTATTTACCATGAAATTATCTTTCAAGGTCACGTTGTAGTGTCACCATTATATGTATACTACTGTTCATCAAATGGCTAACATGTTAACGCGACTGCATTTATAGTTATATATAAATAAATATATATATTTTCTGTCTGGACCTAATATAGATATAGTTTACCATTTAGTAGTTATTATCTAATCATACTGATAAAGGGAGGGCCTGAAACTTCTGAACAGCTGTGTGAAAGTGAAGCAGGCTCCGAAAAGACCTGGGTGATGTGCCCTGAAGGCCTGACCCAGTATGTAATGTTTAAATATGTGAATTAAGGATACATTAAATTTTTTCAGAATATATTATTGTCTTGTTATATAATTCAAATGTATCAAGTGAAAAGTTGATAACGTGAAGCCGTTTAGGACTCGGTAACTTTTGAACAAATATTAGAGAGCCTTAGGTGATTGCACCCTGCGACCTTAGAGTCTCCAGTGTAATTATGGTGGTGCCCTATGCCTTGTGTTATGAATGTACACCACAGGCCACCATACTATAACCCCTAACCTACGAAATTGAGAAATAAGAAATTTATCGTTATTGTAAATGGATTAAAGTTTTATGATTACTGGCTCATTTAAATATAAATTATCAACCTATGTTTTGCTGCTAGAACTTTGTTAAAGTAATAATATTATATAGGTGTTCAAATATTGTTACGGAATTAGATGTTTCCTCCATTCTCTTTTCTGTTAACATGTAAGATTTACTGCACAAGGATATTGGATATGACTTTGATCTGAGTTGAATTATATTTTTATATATATTGTGAAAATTAAGAACTTGTATATTTTATCTTTTCAATCAATAATGGACATGTACAATAATCTATTAATTTCTTTTTTTTGCATCAATAAAACCAATTTTAAATATTATCGTTTTGGGGTATGTTTTGTCCCCCCCGCGGCCGGCGCTCCCGTGATGTCAATCGAGGTCGAGCGTGGTGAGTCACATCCCAGGCCCGTGGCCGCACGCCGCCGGTACCCCACCGACTATCAAATAAACGTCAATTGGCTCGGAATTTTAATGGAATTTAATTAATTGAAACAACCATATACCATCT
Source organism: Xestia ashworthii (assembly GCA_950022955.1). NCBI lineage: Eukaryota > Metazoa > Arthropoda > Insecta > Lepidoptera > Noctuidae > Xestia > Xestia ashworthii. The sequence continues at coordinate 4,394,282 of OX465556.1, forward strand.
ACACTATTTTATTGACTTGATGAGTGTAAAAAAGTTACATAAACGTGTCTATACTTAACTCTAGAGGGACTAACTAAACAGTAGGTACAATCATGTTAAAAAAATATGTATGGCAGTGTGACGTGGCGGGCGTATGTCGATATTCTAGTAACATAAGAATTGACACAGTCCAGTGGAAACGAACTCAATACGCCTAACTTAATATCTACTTATGAACTCGATAACTAAGCAATCTAATCTATGATGCAAAACAAGTGTTGGATTACAGTTGCGTTAGTTTCCTATTGACACACCCCATGGTGTGTAACAAGGTCTCATACATAGATCGAGCCCACTATGGGGCGCGTGCGACGTACGAAATTATAACTTAATAGAATACTGTAAAGTCGTTAATTGGAAGTAATAAGCTTGTGGGAATGTGAATCTACATACAATAGGGTAGTCTACAGTGTCGCGCCGATAGCCGGCCAAATAGATAGCGTAATGAAATGGTGTTGAACCATTTTTTATCAAGGCGCCCCGAGCCCGTCTGTGGCGCTTATCTAGCGAGTTGCAGCAGGGTCAAATGTTAGCAGGGAGCATTGTTACTGCTCGTTTTACTAACTAATGTAATAGTACCCAATACTAAGTGCATACACAATTTGCTTTTTGATAAATACTCATAAAATTACTTTGATAACATTATCCGCATCATTTATTCATGCTTAATAAAAGTAGTGATAGCCAAACTGCCTCGCCCCCTTTACGATAAAGCGTGAAGTGAAACTTATACGTACTTATTTTATAAACTTTGTGTGTTTTATACAAAACATGTTATAATACAATGGATTGTTACACAGTACAGTTTGAACTGAAATGTTTGTGGGATTTTCGGGAAATCCGCTTTATTTTCCTGTGTTAATATAAACGTATCATATTGAAATAAACATTGTTATAACGAGACTATTTTTAAACAATATTCATAAGTCGTTGAGGCGGAAAACGTGATAAGTACCTAGGTGTCGATACATTTGTTATTCACGTAGATTGTAAGTAGAACATAGTCCCGGACGGAATCATTGGCCTTAATTAATACTATCATGACTAGTACAGGTGGATGTTACTTATATTTTAATATAAAAATTTGCATAATCACACAATAGATATATTATATCAAACTAAGAAATCTTCACATTATAATAATTATGTTTTTGTGAACACGTGTGTTAATTTATACGAATGACGTATTCTAACAAAAACAATGATGTAATGGACACAAAGTTGTAAATAACTACGTTTTAATATTTAATCTGCATAGGTACATGAGGAACATTAAATGACAATAATTAAATACATTAGTATTTATATTTTTAGACTAGGCCGTGAAACATAAATGACTAGACAAAGTAACATAATAAAACAATGCTTAACATCAATTTACATTGAGGCCCTGAACAGGTTTTACAGAAGATGTCTCATTTTTAGCAGTAAGACAATTTATGTAAAAGTTTGTCTGACGCCAGTCTCCTTGGCATAGTTTCCTTATTTTTTGTATTGGTTAGCATTAATTAGATCATGGCATGTATTCACCTACCACGGTCGAGAGTAGACGTGTTCACAAGTATATTTCCTACAAACCTACCTTCAATAATAACAAAAGTGTGTTCATCGACGAGATTCGGACTTAGCTCACTGTATTACGGATCCAACATTTTATCAACATTTTATCACCATCTAACATACCAGAGCATACTGAAACGTAAGAAGCTACTGCGCGCGACTACGACATCGAACGTCGGCTCGAGTCAACTAGCATCGCGGTATTAGAGACGAAGTCGCCCCACCTTCCCACTGGCCAGCGGTGACCAACCTTGCGGTATGAATTCCGCTTGTAAAAAATGCAAAAGATGTTCAGAAGCAGTGTTGGATGGCGCCCTCTGTTCGGGTTGTCGCCTGACTTTTCACTTCCATTGTGTAAGCCTCTCGGAGGTCGGCTGGAGGAGATTGGGTTCAGACAGACAGGGAACTTGGATCTGCCCGGAATGCAAAATTACACCACAACTAAACTCCCCGAAACCCCAATTACCAGAAAAACCGAATACGCAGGAGGACACTTCTAACAATGTCTCATCTCTTCAGAAAATCGAGGCAATACTACAAACTTTAATTAAATTACCGGAACAGGTTGAGCAATTACGTTCCGATCTAAACAGCATGGCCTCCGGCATGAAAACGCAAATAATCGACGAGTTCAATGCAAGATTTGAGGAAATTGAAGCAAAATTAGAAATTGTCGAGAACTTTAAAAAGGAGCGTAATGTCTTAACAATTAAACTGAATAAACACGAAGAACGCATATCTAGTTTAGAAAAAACATTTAAGGACAGGGAAGAGTTAATTAAAGAACTGCAAATCAAAACCAGTGTCTTAGAAAGAGAGTATAACCGCAGCCAACAGCAAAACCGATTCCTTAACATCGAAATAGTAGGGATACCGGAAAAACCTGATGAAGATTTGCCACAGTTGTTACTTAAAATAGCCACCTCCATCAACGCCAATATTGCCAGGGAAGATATTGAATTTATAACGCGAGTTCAGCCGCTGCAATCCCAAGCAGGTAAACCTAAGCGAATTATTGCCAAATTAAATAACAGGCACGCTAAAGATAGCATTATTGCCAACTTTCGGAAAATCAACAAATCCAAAGGCATTACCTCAAACGATCTAGGTTTCGAAGGCAATTCCACAAAAGTGTTTATAAATGAGCACCTCACTATAGCTAATAAAATCTTGCTTAATAACTGCCGAAAACGCGCCAAGGAACAAGACATCAAATTTGTGTGGGTAAAAAACTGCTCAGTCTACATGCGCCACCACGAAAAATCACCATCGGCTGCAATCACCTCGGACGAAGATTTAGAGAAGTTTTTAAACTTAAAGTAATTTGCATGTATTTCTTATTCTCACCAATTGTTTTTCTTATCAGTAATGTAACAATAATCACTTTCATAATGTCTAACACAGTACACACTACTTATATACACTCATCCATCAATAAACACATTCAAATCCAGACACAAAACAAATCAAGTGAAACACTGGCACTCGTAGCGGCCCCTGCGTTGAGAGCCACTGGCTTGCATAGTACTCCGTTGGTCCACGACAACTTTCGACACATACATTCTGGCAAATTATTTTCTAAATACCCGCGCTCATCTAATTATTCCTCTTTTCTTCAAACATTAATAGTATTCCGGTTACCCACTTGTCACACTTTAATCACAACATGAATAAGTTAAACATTTATTATCAGAATACGCGCGGACTTAGGACTAAACTACCTTTGTTTTATCGTAATATTGAATCGCAGGACTTTGATATTATACTTATTACGGAAAGTTGGCTGTGCGACGGAATACTGGATACAGAAATATGTGACGATCGTTATGATGTATTTAGATACGATCGCCCCAGTGGTAAAAAAGGCGGCGGCGTCATGATCCTTATTAAACGTGGGTACTCTGCTACTTCGAGGTCAGATATCCACACGGGATGCGCGGAATGTATTTGGGTGACTATTAGGAACAATGTTTTTATCGAATCATCACAGAAAGGCGACCTACATTTAGCAATAGTTTATGTACCCCCCAACAAAAGTTCCTCAATAGTGCTAAAGGACTTTAAAGACTCACTTCTTCAAACCTATAATTTGAGCCCAAATGATATGTATTTAATAGTAGGCGATTTTAACTTACCTTTCATAGCATGGTCGTCGGACGGATACGGTTGGAAATCCAAAAGTAATTCTGATTTATTTGAAGTCACAACTGAATTTCTTAACTGTTTGGATTTTATGAATTTGTCTCAATGCAACCTCAAAACAAACTGCTGTAACAATGTTCTCGACCTAGTCATCTCTAATATATCTTTAGAGTGCACCGTAAGTGAGATATCGCTGGTGGACATAGACAAGTTTCACGCCCCTTTGGTTCTTTGCATTGAGAATTGTTGCATTAAACCTATTCGCTCTCAACCTAGAAGAATAAAAAAGTTTTTCAAGGCTAATTATGAAAAAATTAACTCGGAGCTCGTTAACGTAGACTGGAATAACCGTTTTGACCAGCGTAGTGTAGAAGAGTGCGTCGATATCCTTTACGGAACACTAAACTCGATTATAGATTCACACGTTCCAACGGTAAAAGTATCAGGGCGTCTCCGATACCCGAAGTGGTACCCTCCATCATTAATAAATACCATCAAGGAAAAATTTAAAGCACACAAAAGATGGAAAAAATACAAATATCAAACAGACTATGCCGAATTCGCTTTGTTAAGATCTCGAGTAAAACTTCTCCAAGAAGAGTCGTACGATAAATATACAACTAGATGTGAGGAACAATTAATAAAATCGCCTAAAGAGTTTTGGAAGTACATAAACAATAAAAGGAAATCTACTGGATACCCTCGCAAGATGGTATATCAAGGGGTAACGTACTCGAACGGTGAGGACATCTGCAATGCATTTAATAACTTTTTTCAAAGTGTTTTTAGTCCTACTAGCAGTAATAGTAATTTAAGTTGCGATGATACCCCCTTGTCAGATGTTACTCACTCCATTGTTATCGCTCCCAAATCACTAAAAACCGTTTTCGGATTATTAGATAGCAAGAAAGGAGCTGGTACTGATGGGCTTCCTACAATATTTATAAAAAAATGTGAATTAGGTTTGACTACTCCCCTCATGATCATCTTCCAGCGATCTCTCGACGAGGGTACGTTTCCGCGACAATGGCGCGAGGCTCAAATTGTACCAATCCACAAAAAGGGATCCAAACGCGATGTAACTAATTACCGAGGCGTATCAATACTGAACAACTTTGGGAAGATGCTGGAGAAAATAGTATACGACCACATCTACGCTGCGACCAAACATTGTATACCCACTTCCCAACACGGCTTCGTAAAGTCTCGTACAGTCAATACCAACCTTCTTGAGCTTACCGACTATGTTGTTACTGGCATGAGCGACGGTGCCCAAGTGGACGTAATATACACAGATTTTGAGAAAGCATTTGACCGGGTAGATTTCTGCATTCTGACCGAGAAACTAAAAGCCGTAGGTATTAAGGGGAACTTGCTAAGATGGATAGACTCTTACCTAAGAAATCGGCGACAAGCTGTTGTTATCGGTAGTTACCGATCTGACTATGTGGATGTTACTTCCGGGGTGCCCCAGGGTTCACTTGTATCCCCTTTACTTTATAATATTTATTTATTTGACATAACGCAATGTTTCCGTTACTCTAAACATCTTCTCTATGCCGATGACAAAAAAATATTCATGAAAATACATAACACCAATGACTGTCAATTGATCCAATCTGACTTAGATAGACTTAGTGACTACTATGCGTTAAACAATATAAAGGTAAATACTCAGAAATGCCAAATAATAACCTTTTCCAGGAAACGCAACAATATTATTTATAACTACAGCATCAGTGATGACATTATACCGCGAACATCACAAGTTAGAGATTTGGGTGTGATGCTGGATGAAAAATTCACGTTCGAGTCACACATTGTTCACATCACCAGTAAAGCGTACAAGTCCCTAGGATTCGTTATACGTAACAGTCAGCAGTTTAACAGCCCACTATGCTTAAAAACGTTATACTACTGTTATGTAAGAAGCATATTAGAATCTGCAAGTGTAGTATGGAGACCTTTTTACAAGAAATATATTGACCTAATCGAATCCACCCAACGTAAATTCATTAAGTACTTAAATTATAGAACAAAAGTTGACATCGTAAATTACCGGGACTCCTGTCGATACCATAACTTAAATACACTGGAAGAGAGACGGCAGATGAATGACATGGTGTTACTGTACGACCTACTTAATAATAAATTTGACTGTCCAACGTTACTCAGCAAAATATTATTTAACGTCCCTCCCAGACGTACCAGACATACCTCTCTATTAGCAGTTCCTTCGGCCTCTACTAATTATATGCAGATGTCGCCATTTTTGCGTTTACCCGCATTATACAACGACAAGTTCCCAACGCTCGACCCCTTTAATACCACACGGAACCGCCTTAAAAAAGACATAATTTTAATCCTGGATCAAACGCGGGATATTCAGTGCCGCCTCTAGTGCCAGTTAGTCACAAATATATCATACACTCACCACCATACACATTCACAGACACCGTACAGTTACCCATACGCACACAGGCACACACTACACATTTTAATGCCAATTAATTCGCACCACTCTCGGCTAATCATAAGCTTTTCTGTGTAGTTCGTAATTGGCGTAATGTTCGTTTTATTTTTTCAAATTAATGTGCTGTAAGCTGTGAAGCTACCTTTATAAAATAAATAAATAAATAAATAAATAAATAAATGGCTTTATTAAAATAAATAAAAATATACAAAACATTGACTTTAGAATCACGACCTTTTGAGAAATTACTATGCTTGTAATTACTGTTCCTTATCAAATAGATCATCACAAAACTCGAAATGACTAGAAAAAATCCTGTCCACACATTTACACGTAATCTCACTACTAAACTAGATTTTACTGAGTCATTGGCGTTTAAAAAAATCGCTTCCTCTATATTTCCGGTCTTTGAGCTGACCTCGGAGTGATTCATCGTTCAAGACGCATTGACTCATGCGTGTTATCAAACAAATCATTGCTAAATGACAAATACACTTCTCTTAAATTACTCGTGAATTCGTGCGTTACCCCTACCAAGAAGAATCTTAAAAATTCGGTCGTTTGAACTACCTACATGCTCAAAACATCCAACATTCCAAATAGATTCATCTCATAACTACTGACATGTGGTGTAATTAACTCGAATATAACTCACATGTCGAACGAATGAAATTTGTAAACATTCGTTCGATATGACACAGGCAGTGATGACGTCACATGTGTACCGATAAGTAGGTACAATGGTATTCAGCAATACTCTTACTGATTAACGATTTCGTAACAACTTTCAACATTTTGGTCCATCATGAATGAGGCCTGTTTTTGAGTCGAAGGCTACAGAATGTATTTGTCATAAATACTCGCCCTCGCGAGTCCGTACCATAATTTTGTACTGTCGCTGGCGTCCAATTTACATTTAGGAATTTTCGAACAAGACTAAAAATAGCCACCGCGATGACTTGGAAAAACTGATGACAATTAATTTGGAGGAAATACTTAGGAATAACGTTGCTGTCATCTATTGTGTCGGTTTATCTGCAAATTTTAAACAGCGCAGCCGCAGTTATCCTATAATAGAAACTTGAAACTACACGGCTGATTATAAATTACTCCATCTGTATTCCTATTGTGTGTTTTTTCCACAATGCTCGAGCGCCGGCAGCCCGATATTGGTAAATATCTTTTGTCGCCGCGCCGTTGTTTACTTGGACGAGTCGTAGCTATCGTTGAGCGGAGGCAGGCTGTGGGTGAGCGTGCTGTCCAACTTGCGAGCTTCATGTTCCAAGGTATACGAGTCCAGCGCTGGGTCCTGAGACGTAAAATAAAATGTTAGAATAATGCATAAGATGCGAGTCGCACGGGACCGGGCCATGTGGCGACACTTCGGGGAGCTCTATGTCCAGCGGTGGACGTCTTTCGGCTGAAATGATGATTGCGCGTATGCAACTTGGTGGGAGCAATCGACCGCACATGTGATACTTGATCTGAACTAGCGTTGTTTTGTGACGTGTACTCATGTCTCGTTCATGTGGCCCTGAGCCAATTGTAATGCTGCTGTAAGTGATTGAAATGTGCAAAAAACCTATATCTTTCGGCAACATAACTAGGTAAGTACTACAATACCTAAATTTTTGTACGAGTCGAGCTATAGGTTACCCTATAGCAAGAAAGGCTTGCTCCATTACGCTAATTATTGTTTATATCAATGTATCTCCTACTTGTTTATAAGTACTCATACTACAACAAGTATTACCCACTCATTCGCCATTTTCCTCGCGCGTAATCGAGTAAAAATGTCTGCCTAACCCGCGTCATAGGTATGAGACATCATCATCTCGAGAATTAAAGCAATTAGTTCATTTTATTCATACTGATGAATCAATTAGCTGTAATTTTATTAGGTGGATTCTATTGCCTCCACTCGATAGGTCGAGCCAGGTCCCAACCTTCATCTGTTTACGACAAGGTGCTTCGATAAGAGTCATTTTTACATTTTACTCCTAGCGGAACACCTTGTATTGTATGTCGTTGTACTGTAGGTACCCTGTTGGTCAGAGAACAAAAAACAAAGTTCAAAATGCAACTGGAGTCTGTTGCAAAGTTAGGTATGCTAAAAGACAATTTAAATGTGACTAAATAACGCCAAATCGTAGCTAATTAAAATACTATGATGCACTTTATCTATAAGCAGGCCTGGTCGACCGGAAACTGGAACCCGAATACATAATGCATTCAGACGGCTTGCATTGATTACCATATAGCCATTGCTAGACATCGTGTAAGAAGACTCCTTAATTGCTTTGCAGTTACATCCAGTAAAATGTTAAGCTAGTCTTGCAGCCATTTCGCATTACTAAGCTTCTTATGCCAGAAGTTATAATAATATATCTAACAGTCAATAATATTTAGATGCTGCATATATTTAGTGTTAGGAAATTGTTGATTGCCTCTGAGTAACTTACGTACTGACTCAACAACATTGTCTATACAGACCTACGATTGTGAGTGAAATTGTTACAAAAACTTCCTACTCTGGTAATAGCAATTTTAAAATTAATTGAATTTCCTGAAACTGTAGGTCCAGTACCTGTACCTACATATCTTAGGTACGCGTGTAACTGTACCTACCCACAATAAATAATGCGTAATTGTATGTACCTACCTACGTCATTACATTCCTCTGTACCCATAGTCCAGTAATTTTCCCTGAAACTTATCTCAGCTTCTAATTAAATATAGAATTACAAATACCAGTAACGTCACTGTTCGCCTAAACGCCTATAGCAGTAAGGCTGAAAAGTGATCCACCGCAAACATTGCTAACTGTAGGGTCAAAAACCTACCAACAGGTATCGGTAGGTTGTTAGGTATCTGTCTGTTTGACATTTTGTTTACCGACCGATAGAAACAAAACGTCACAGAAAAGCTTTCTTTAATTTTTATATGAATAAAGTGATGACAGGTAAGTAGGTAGGTGACACAGATAGGACTAACTTTGTTTATAGAAGCACCGGTAGCTACGAGCGGCTGACAGTTACAAGTAAGTAAGTTATAGAAAACGGCCTTAAATAAACGCAAGTCACGGTAGTTTACGTATGTAGGTCACACGGTAAATAGCTAGAATTGCAGGACTTACTGACAAAATTGACAACTTATTTGAGTAGCTACTATGTACAGCTCCTGTGGTAGGACCTATAGGTTCCTATACATAGATAGACATAGCTGCCTGGCCATTTTTATCGAAGGACCGGATATGCCTGTTGGAGCAAACACTCCTTTGTCTCAGGGAGGGTACGAAATAGATCCCAACTTCATGGACCCACAACCTTGGAAAGGGGGCCCCAGACCAGAAAAGACTGGATGCGTGGAGAACCCGACTGACGTGAACTCATTAAATACTCGCAGCTAAATACTTGTATTTTATATGGACCGGCTGCCTATCTCAACTCCACAACCCAGTTAGCACCTACTGGGTTATACGATAGTATTAGGATAGGATCCTCTTGATAAGACTGTTTGTCAGGTTTTCGGGCCACTGACTACCTGTAACGCTGTAACGACAGCCGAAAGCCTTTCCGAGACACGGAAGAAATTCAGTATGTACTAAATGGTCGGCCATCTACGAACCGACCTTGGCAAGCTTGAATATCGAATTGCGCAGCTGATATTACTTAGAGACAAGCTCGTCCCGGTCTTCATCAATAAGATCTTAAAAGTATTTCTCACGCTACAACAGGGATAGTCGAATACTTTGACGACCCGAATGGCGCAGCGGTAGTGATGCTGCCTTACGTTCTTAGGGTGCGAATCCCAGTAGGAGCAAAGGTTTATGTGATGAGCATGGACATTTGTTTCCGAGTCATGGATGTTTATATGTATATTAAGTATGTATTTACAAAAAAAGTATATAATATGACGTAGTATATCAACTGTCTGGTGACCACGACACAAACCTTGCTTAGTGTGGCACTAGATGGCGCTGTGTGAAATATCCAGCGATATTTATTTATTTACTTAACAGAAACTTTTTTAAGCCACGTTAATTCAACGCTGTAATACCTAAGCAATAATAGGTACCTACTAGCATTACTATCATTAATATAGCATTAAAATAAATACAGGAAAATTTGTACAGTTACAAACAGATAACACCTATTTATTCGAACAAGTATTTCAGGTATAATGATAACTGGTACCTATCTAGGCATATACCATACACTGTTTTTTCCTCTTCCATGATTTTCAATAGCAAGGTAGGTTTCAACGGTGCATATTTACCAATATAGGCACCGTTGTTTCCAATGTTAAATTGTTGCACATGGCAACAATTTAACATTGGAAACACCGTTATTTTTCAGAAGCATGTGTTTGTACCTATTTCTACTAAGGGTTAGACGGGGAGACGACGGCAGTCGCCGAAACGTCGACAGCTGCAGTTTATCTGCCGTTGGCATCGTGCCGCTCGCCTGTAAGAACCCTAAACTACATCATCTGCTTAGCCTTTTCCCAACTATGTTGGGGTCGGCTTCCAGTCTAACCGGACGCAGACCAATACCAGTATTTTACATGGAGCGACTGCCTATCTGACCTCCACAACCCAGTTAATACTGGGTAATACGATGCTACTTGGTAGACTTGTTGTCAGACTTTTTGGGCCACTGACTGTAACGACTGTCAAAGATAGACAAATGACAGCCGGGACCAACAGGTCGACCTGCTTTCCGGGGCACGGAGGAGACTCGGTATGTAAGAGTGATCACCCATCCACATACCAACATAGGCAAGCACGGCTTAATCTGACGATCGACCCGAGCGGCTTTTATTGTTTAGCTACGAACTCCTCAGAATCCACGAACCCTAAACTACATGGATGCCAAAACTCACTCCATTTTTCACATGGCAGAAATTAAAAAATTACAGAATGCTACCTGATACGACCCTTCCATACTCAATTCCCTATTAACCGAATCTTTGCTCATTTTTTGATCCGCCGGTACGGTCCTACTACTGGGCAAAGGCCTACCCCAATTCCATCCATGTGCTCTTTTCCCGTGCCTCCTCATAATTGATCTTATGTCCAGTTAAACAAATATCAAGTTTATGCAGCTGTTTAATAAGTTGATTTCAGAATGGCTTGTTGTACTATTGGCATTGGTGACCCAGTAGTACCGGCCCCGACTTACAAGTTGTATATCGTGGGGTCGAACCTAGACAGACGCATTACTTTGTGTAATTAATGTCGTCATCACTACTCTCAAAACGATGAAGGAACCGAAATGTCCTAGAATTAATTCTAAGACATGTGACATCTAACAACCCGTACTATGCCAGCGTGGTGGATTAACCCATTATTTCTTAATTAGAATGGCCTGTGTCCCAGCTGTGGGAACATGATTATGCTTAATTATGCTTGTTCTATAAGTTAAAAAAAAATCGCAAACTAAACTTTATGTGAAGTTATCTATCAAGAGCATTATACTTGTATATGTCACCGTGAAATTGTAGAAACCGTCGATTGTAATCTGTCTAGCGAGATTGTAAACTGACGCAATATTGCCAACTGAACATACTGCTTATATGCTGCATAGTGAAACCGCGCAGACATTTCACAATTTTACGGTATTTCGACATTTTACAATCTCGCTAGATAGATAGATAAATTACAACCTAACGGTTTTTATAATGTGACGATGACATATACAAGTCTACAATACAAACACAATACCTATACGTGACTTGGATGGTTGTCAAAGTTGCATCATTTAAACAAAATTACGTACGATTCCCCTTATAGTCACTTAACTGCGCAGAATCATAGAAACCCTAGGTAGTATTTATTTTCCTTTTATTGTTAGGTCGATTAGGTCACTATGTGAGGACCGATGTCATTATCTTTCATAAACATGTTGATGTTAATACAATTAAATAGTGGCAGTGGTATGGGTTTTACTCACTGGATTCTGAACTCGTAATTGGGTTTTTATAAGGAATGTGCTGTTCAACGCCTTTACTTAGAAATTACAACATAGACCACAGATATAGATAGACCACATAGACCAATCAAGAGAAACAATGGAACAAGGATACAAAAACTCTACTTTGCACAAATCTCACGTTAGCCAATCGTTACTTTTTCACCTCGGTAATTAATGTTACCTAGGTATATAGTTAAACTCACATACACAAACAGCCAGACCCGGAACAATTAATAGTAGCCATACAAATATTTTTTCGTACGGGAATCGAACCCGAGACACGCAGTGCAGCAGTCAATGGCTCAGTCGCTGCGCCAACCGTGCTGTGCATCCTCAAAAATACAGTGAACTCACGCTTTGTAACCATGGTGTTGAGCAGGAATTAAGAAAAGAACGCGACCTGCTACGATCCTTACATACTTACTCTTTTTATTTCGTCGGCGTTCAGACATTCACGAAGGTTGCGGGTACTACGCATCTGACTTTTTGGTCTTCAACCATCATCAAAAAGGTCAGCATTGTGGTGTGTCAACTTTTCATCATAATCTGCCTAGCCTTTTCCCAACTTTGTTGGGGTCGGCTTCCAGTCTAACCGGATGCAGCTGAATACCAGTATTGTACATGGAGCGACTGCCTATCTGACCACCACAACCCAGTTAGTACTGGGTAATACGAAACGCCTTGGTAAGACTGGTTGTCAGACTTTTTGGGCCACTGACTAAGTAACGACTGTCAAAGATCTATAAATGACAGCCGAGAGCAACAGTAAAAACAACAACTTCTGTGTGTCTGTCAACTTTTCAGCAACAAGAAAAAAAAAACACAAACAAAATGATGCGATTGTTTAAAAACCGTTAAAAATAAACTATATTTCTCTACTTATCGTGCTTACGATGAAATGTTTCCGATTCGTGCCCTATCTAGCATTTTATGGTTGATAACAGCACTAATGTGCTACATACAGTAAATGATAGAATTTTTTGCCCGATTTGGTACAATGTATCAAATTCTGTATTGGTCATTTACGCTTTTTCTTTTTTCTAAAACTATAAATGATCATCTACCTAACCTTTCCTTAACTATGTTAGGGTCGTTTTTTCTAAGCTTTCACGATCAGAACACATTATAAAACATTATATTTATCGCGAATTTACCTTTAATTTAATCCGGTCGAATCGTCGGGATTAAATTAAAGGATAAATACCCGTTTTCATATGTTAGGGTCGACTTCCGATGTATTTTACATGATCGACTGCCACTTGGTAAGACTGGTTGTCAGAATATCGGGTCACTGACTACCTGTAAAAACTGTGAAGGATTTAGAAAAAACAGCCGCGACCAAAACGGCTAAACGTGCCTTTACTGCTTTAGAATCGATCGATCCTTACGAACTCTTTATTTTCCTCGTCCAAGTAAGTTTTCATTTTCAGGCCCTCTTGCATTTCCAATATAAAAATGTTCCCAACATAATGATCGAGATAACCCAGTTCATCAAGTTATTTATTGTGTCTGTCTGAAGTTCAGCAGATAAGATATTTTGTTATCCTTATCTTTGTTTGATTTGACCGATTGTACTCGTATTGCTATAGTCTGATTTTAACAAGTTTCGTCTTCAGATAAAAATATGGGACAAACTGTAATTAACTATACTAATAACAGTTGCTACCCGTTGTTGATGCTTATTGATCGCAGGAACAAACGACTTGTGACTAAACAGGTTGAATACGCGGCAATCGTTACATATTATGCCGTGAGTTATTGATGAATCACAAATAGTAGTGAATGACATCACGGCATGGAGGAAGACGGGACAGCAGTCATGTTCTTCTAAAATGCAAAGTGCTACGGTAACCTACTCTTCGCGAGATCGCTGGTAACACCAAACCGATATTGGCCTTTCTTGGGGAGCTGAGGTGAACTGAAAAAAGTCCTACCCGTACCAACCTACCAGTAAAATTGGTACGGATTGAATAGTACGGGAGTCGTAAAGGTGGTTAAAGTACTCTGAGATTTTTATCTTAGAGTAAAAACTTGTAGTTAAAAAAAAACATGTCAAAAAGTTGGATCTTTGACCAACAATATCTCCGTAACTAAAAGGTTCCCAGGTATAGTGTAGAACAAAAAAAAGATCGCAATGACGGGGAGAACAAGTGCCTTTCGGCTTCGTTAAGAGGTGTTTTACGCCCTTTATTATTACCTGTGATACGGTCCTCAGCGAGTCTCCGAGTGCGGAGCGCAGTCGCTGCACATCCCGGGCGGCGCGACCACTGCGCGCTATGTACGCCTGACGACGACGGATCTCTGCTGTTAGCTGGGAGCGGAGCTGGGAGGCCTGGGGGATACAAAAGGGTGCTTTCAAATAGGGTGGTTGTTGGAGATTTATAAACAGCTGTGATAAATCAATAAACAAATACAAATAACACGATCAACGCCACTGATAACCAACACAACACCTGGTCAAGCAGTACAGTATATTATGTCACCGTAAAATTTTCAAACACGTTAGACTGAGTCTTAGTAATAGGGTCTCGTTTTTACCCTTTGGATATAAAACCCTAAAACTTAATAATGGAAAAACCTAAATTACTATTTTGCCAGAACCTAGTAATTCAAGCTAAACAAATGCTACTAGACCGGAGAAGCAATTTTTCTGACCGAATCAAAGGCAATAGTATGCCTACCTGCGTCTCAAGTCGCATGATCTGCTGTCTATAGGAGGCCTCCTTGCTCTCCAGTAGTCGCTCCGCCTGCACGGCGGCCTGCCGGTAGTGGTCCACTGATAGTATGCCTACCTGTGTCTCAAGCCGCATGATCTGCTGTCTATAGGAGGCCTCCTTGCTCTCCAGTAGTCGCTTCGCCTGCACGGCGGCCTGCCGGTAGTGGTCCACTGATAGTATGCCTACCTGTGTCTCAAGCCGCATGATCTGCTGTCTATAGGAGGCCTCCTTGCTCTCCAGTAGTCGCTCCGCCTGCACGGCGGCCTGCCGGTAGTGGTCCACTGATAGTATGCCTACCTGTGTCTCAAGCCGCATGATCTGCTGTCTATAGGAGGCCTCCTTGCTCTCCAGTAGTCGCTCCGCCTGCACGGCGGCCTGCCGGTAGTGGTCCAGTGATAGTATGCCTACCTCTGTCTCAAGCCGCATGATCTGCTGTCTATAGGAGGCCTCCTTGCTCTCCAGTAGTCGCTCCGCCTGCACGGCGGCCTGCCGGTAGTGGTCCACTGATAGTATGCCTACCTGTGTCTCAAGCCGCATGATCTGCTGTCTATAGGAGGCCTCCTTGCTCTCCAGTAGTCGCTCCGCCTGCACGGCGGCCTGCCGGTAGTGGTCCAGTGATAGTATGCCTACCTCTGTCTCAAGCCGCATGATCTGCTGTCTATAGGAGGCCTCCTTGCTCTCCAGTAGTCGCTCCGCCTGCACGGCGGCCTGCCGGTAGTGGTCCACTGATAGTATGCCTACCTGTGTCTCAAGCCGCATGATCTGCTGTCATAGGAGGCCTCCTTGCTCTCCAGTAGTCGCTCCGCCTGCACGGCGGCCTGCCGGTAGTGGTCCACTGATAGTATGCCTACCTGTGTCTCAAGTCGCATGATCTGCTGTCTATAGGAGGCCTCCTTGCTCTCCAGTAGTCGCTTCGCCTGCACGGCGGCCTGCCGGTAGTGGTCCACTGATAGTATGCCTACCTGTGTCTCAAGCCGCATGATCTGCTGTCTATAGTAGGCCTCCTTGCTCTCCAGTAGTCGCTCCGCCTGCACGGCGGCCTGCCGGTAGTGGTCCACTGATAGTATGCCTACCTGTGTCTCAAGCCGCATGATCTGCTGTCTATAGGAGGCCTCCTTGCTCTCCAGTAGTCGCTCCGCCTGCACGGCGGCCTGCCGGTAGTGGTCCACTGATAGTATGCCTACCTGTGTCTCAAGCCGCATGATCTGCTGTCTATAGGAGGCCTCCTTGCTCTCCAGTAGTCGCTCCGCCTGCACGGCGGCCTGCCGGTAGTGGTCCACGTCGCCGCGCCGTGACGGAGACACGCTCGACAGGTCTGATAGGTAGCGGGAACGGGCCATCGCTAGTTCTGCATCCTGAATTATAGAAGAAAATTAACTGGTGTACTATTTAAAACTTAAGTGGGAGTGGGTTGGTCATATCTGCCATATGCCCGGCAAGCTGTGGGTCAAAATAACCACGATGTGGAGCCCTGACACAGCTAGAAGGCGACGCGGTAGACCTCGCAGGAGATGGCGGGACGAGCTAGACAAATCCAACGAACAGTGGTCCACATTGGCCCTGGATCGAAGAATATGGAAGTCATGGGGAGAGGCCTTTGCCCAGCAGTGAGATGACATAGGCTAACAGTAACAGTAACTAATTAAAAACACGAACAGAGACACGAGCAAATCCTGGTTTAAGGTGGATGCGCCAGGGTAGCCCGCGAAATTCAAATTTTCTTACGGTTTTTGTAATTTGTAGGTCAGGTTACAAAAAAAAAAACTAATTTCGCGGCCTACGCGCGTCCTAGCGCTTCCTCCGTAAAGGCAATTGCTTAATATGGTGATGTGGTAAGTAGTTTAGTGAGAGCCTAGTGTAAGTCGTCATGATCGGATTGCGGAAGACGGCGCCGCTTGTCATCCCACGATGATAATACTAGGTGAAAATGAAGTCTCTGCCCATTGAAAGGCCCAACAATCTCAATTTGAAACGACATTTTTCCTTTACTGTGACGTGGAAATCATACGGTGAAACATAAAAGCTGATTCATACCATTGTACTACGTGCCCATCCGTATAAACTAACGGTAGTTTATCGAAAAGGGGAAAAACGTAAATGACATTATAAAACCTGTGTTTAACAGGTAAAAAGTTATGCGTCATTGTAAAATGGTACTTAAAACTGTTACCACAAAGCTGCAACTTACTTTATCAGCCAGTTCTTTCTCCAGGCGCCTGATCTTCATCCTAAGCTCTCTGTTCTCCAGTTCTATGAGACTCAGGTCGGTGGTGAAGCCTTTGTCCTTGCACGGGATGTTGGCAGAGTCCTTGTAGCAGCGCGTCGAAGAGTCCTTTGTGGAGTCTGGACCTGAGTATGAAGTACAACGTTTCAGTCATAAAATAAATGTAGGTTATATATTACTTGCACAGGATAGAGAAGTTTGGAAGGAAAAAGGGGAGGCCTCAGCAGTGGGACACATGACAGGCTAATAAATAAAAAACAATATGGAGGTCCCATCTTTCATTTGTAGATCTTTGACAATCGGTACTGACTACCCTTATGCCCCTATTGGGCAACTGCCCGTAAGTCTGGCTTCCAGTCTTACCTAGGAGCATCGTAATACCCAGAACTGGTTTGTCGTGGTCAGATAGGCAGTGGCTTCATGTAAAATACTGGTGTTCAGCTGAATCCAGACAGATTGGAAGCTAAACCCATCACAGTTAGGAGAAGGCTAGGCAGATGATGATTTGGTTGAATGGAACGGTAACTTTTTGGGGCCTGGAACCTTGTCCACAGAAACTATTTAGCTTCTGAAAAGCATGGTCGTATGACGTACCATTTCCGAGTTAAGAGGTTTGTTTGTACTTTATTTTTTCTTAAAATCGATCTATTTTTCTGAAATGGTAGCTCGGATGGAAAAGTTTTCCAAGTCGAAAACCTTGAGGTGGAGAAGAAAAACCCGCAAAATATTGAAAAACAAATGGAATATTCTCAGCCTAATTTGAACAAATGCCTTTTAGTTTTCAGTCTCACTAATTTTACAAATGCGCAGTTTGGTACTTCTTCACGCTGAAACGACTGAACGTATTTGGATAAAGTTATAGCTAGCTATACATCAAAATAAAATATTGATCAACATTTGAATTTATGCGGGCGGAGTGACGTATACGGAACAACATGATTATTTATTAGCAAATATCTTGTTGTTGTTGTTATCTTGTTTTGTTTAGTTTAGTGCATTTCAATTAACAAAATACATTAAATTATGTGGTTGGAGTATTATCAAGAGAGTTGATTTCTGTTGGCTGTTGCCTTAATATTGTGACAGCACGGTTAATTGTACATTTTAATTAAAACAGTACCTAGTTAATCTGGCTCATTAAAAACACTAGTTTTATAATAGATGACCTAGCGACTGGTTAAGGCCCCATTGTGCATACTTATTAATATCGCAATAGTCCACTTTACAAAAACTAAACAATGGAGTCTCAATTTTAGATAAAACTGGAATGGGGAATACAATACAATGTTAGTTTCGATCGTAAAATCAATAACAATGACATCATAGGTACCATGCATTAATATCAGCATCATAAATATCACTTAAAAACATGTGACCACATATTATTGCATATTTCATGGAAAATAAACTGACTGAAGCGGCAGTGTAGCCCACTATTTCATGAATTCTAAATCATTCAACATGATCAAATGAATTTAGAGGGTTGTATTGATGATTTTAATTATTATATCTACGTAAAATCATATTTGCTAAGATCGCGAATCATTTCATTCACCGATGATGAACCATTTCATGCGGGTGTTGGTGAGGCAGGAACGATGCATCATCGATGATTTTTGAAATGTTTGTTTGTTGTTTTTACGTTGGATTTGTTTTGGGAGCGTAATAATATTATACACTAACATAGTTCTGTAAGTAAGTTTTTTGTTACTAACACGTGGATCTTTGTTTGAGCAAATAAATAATTTATTATTATTATTATATTTATTCAACATAAAACCCGACATTGACAAGCAAAAAAAAAGTAAGAACATTTGAATTTTGCGAGCTACCTTAGCACATCTCCGTCCTCCACCTTGCAACTCCACGGCCACTAGCTAAATTACCATTATCATGTTTACGACACCACTGCAATACTGTTCTATTTTCAGCTCTTTAACCTTTGCTCCAGATTTGGAAGACACGGAATTTCTTCAAATGTTGTTTTAGCTTTTTCATGATAAGATATAGTTCTAAGCATATTATACACCGTGTTCCTGAGGATATACATTAATTTTGAATAATACTTCTATAGCTCTTGTTAAACATATCGTACAAAGGAAGTAGTAGTTTAAATGGCATAGTTTTTAAGTTATTGGTAATTTAAGTTTAACCAATTTAATTATGTTTTTCTGTGAGAAAGTCTTTATTTGTGAGATGTTGCCACTTTGTGCAACCAAAACTATCAAACTGAATTTAGAAGACTGTAACTGATTTTAGTTTTTTTTTTTTGATGTTCGAGGTATTTTGTGTTGTGTTGTGATAAAATGAGTTTGTAATCTAAGATGAACACGATATGTTTTTACTTATTGCCATTAAAAGTGAAAAAAATGGTAAAAAATAAAAAATGGTAAAAAAGAATAGTAAAAAATTGTCAATTTAATGGTCTGAATAACATGCCGAAGTTAATGTATAACCTCAGGAACACGGTGTATAGGGCGGAGGGAAACTCAAAGGAAACATTTCTTTATTTTATGAGTTATAGAAGAATTTATAAGTTTAGATTTCATAGTTTTCCCTTCATTTAATTTATCATGTTTGTTATAGAGATTTGATTCTTAAATGATCATATGCATCGATGTGATGTGAAGTGATGAATGATGATGATTGATGTTAAAAAAGTACAGAATGTTATTTTTTCGAACTTTAGTCGGTTCGATTCTCGAGAGTGGCAAGTGAATTTTCGAAAATCAGTGAATGCAGATTTGTTTCTTAAAAAAAACTATGTTTCCTTTCAGTAAAATTTGCTATCTCCTGTATTAAAGGAGTACTTTTCCTCAAGGTGGCATTGAAAAAAACCATTCTGTATAAGTCTGACGCAAATCTCTGCCACCGGTCACGTCTCAACAACTCCGTCGACTACGCTTTTTAGGGGAACATAAAGTGTTTAGAGGTTAGGTTATATTAATCGGTATTTTTCAGGAATGGTACATTATCTTTTCATGAGAGTAGTACCATAGGGCAAGGGGGACCCGTCCTTCCCTCCCTCTCCTCCGCACCGCGCGAGTTGACTTCCATCGCATACATTTCACAATATTACAGTTTCACTTCGATAGATTACA
Organism: Xestia ashworthii; assembly: GCA_950022955.1. NCBI lineage: Eukaryota > Metazoa > Arthropoda > Insecta > Lepidoptera > Noctuidae > Xestia > Xestia ashworthii. The sequence continues at coordinate 4,414,513 of OX465556.1, forward strand.
AACACCGAAAAATAATGCGTTATATTGTAAGCAGTAAGTATGTTCAGTTGACAATATTTTCGACAGTTTACAACCTCGCTAGAGAGATTACAATGTGTTTGACATTTCGGTGCCATATACATTTAAACTGGGACTATTAGTACTGGTCACTAGTTCTCTCTCTCATAACTGTGAATAAAGGTACTCCCTCACTTGGAACATTCGCCTGTAATGTAACGTTACAGAGTCGAGCATTACATCAGTGAGGGAAGATAGGAGGTCCTCCTGGATGATACAATGTATAAAATTAATATTGCCGCACTCAGCACAACGATCGCTTCGTCTGACATTGTGGAATCTGTAATGTTACATTAGAGGCGAACGCTGCAGGTGAGGTAGCACCTTAAGATGAGTCGGTGTAATGTAGGTCTATCTAAAACCTTACCTGAGTCTAGATCGGAGTAGTAGACAGTCCTGTCGGTCCTGTCGTGACTCTTGCTGCGCAGTACAGGACGGAGCTGCCTGCGCTCGGCCTCCAGCTTGCGCACAGTGTCCTGCAGCACGTCGCACTTGGACTTCAGTTCGGATCTGTCGCGCTGCAGCTGATGCAGCTCACGTTCTAGCTCGCTGTCGCTGTTGCTCTCCTTGCCGTCCCACGTCGTCATGCGGAGTTGGGATTCGAAGGCAGATCTGTAAGAAATAAATGAAATCACTACATATTATAAAACAAAGTCTCCCGCCGCCTCTGTCTGTCCCTATGTATGCTTAGATCTTTAAAACTACGCCACGGATTTTGATGCGGGTTTTTTTAATAGATAGAGTGATTCAAGAAGGTTTTTGTATATAATTTTACGCGGGCGAAGCCGCGGGCATCGGCTAGTTTATTATATTTTAACTAGCTCGTAGGCAGACCATTGCTGAATATACAGTCCTAGGCTTCGATCCTAGATCATTCTCTTGCATACATGAACACCCCGTGTCCCCAACACGTTTGCCCCGAAAGCTATCATTACGTCGGACGGGCTATCTACTTAACCAAACTTTGAATTAATTCACAGAGCGACGACTGACATTTTACGCCACTGGTTATAGAATGTTGAAACGCACAAAACTCGTTTACAATGAAACTTAAATGGGAATGAAGGTTCATCACTATTTTAAAGTTCGTATAAAAGTTCGACATGATTTCCGAAGGGTACCCCCCACAGCTCCTAACTTGATTATCTGATTTTCTAGGCAATCATATTTATATTTAGAAACTAATGACCATCAATTAACAAAACTAGTAATTAATATACATAACATTAATACACAGCATAAATCACTGGGTCTAAAAAGCATGAAATTTCGTTGGGAAGTTCTTTGTACGGAAGTAATAATCTACATACCTCTGCACCTCCAGATTGGCTAGCTGGTTGGTGAGTCTGTGCACCTGATCTTCAAGTGAAGCGTTGAGTCTCTTCATCTCGCCGAGCGCGGACTTGGCACTCTCCAGCTTCTCTGTTAGTACTCGTCGCTCGTTCTCACAACTCGCTGAAACAATACATACATAATTGGGTAATTAGTGAGAAACATTAAATTTTCTCGTAAATACCTATCATGGAACTGATCATTTTATGCGCAGACTCCATAATGAAAGCGAATTCAAAAAGTTAGACATTTTCTCTAAAGATACGAAAAAAAAATGTGTGTTCAGTAATGTTCATGAAAACACGAATTAAAAATGCATTACTTAGCAACAAGGTTGCTATTGGGGATGCTGCTTGTAAAAATAATAGACTGTAAACTTACAAACGCTCTTCTGTATCTGCCTCAGCTTATCGACCGCATTATGTTCATTGTTCTTGGCCTCGTTGAGGTGTCGTGTGACCTTCCCGAGCTCTGAGCGCAGTTCGCTCTCAGCCGCGGCCGCCTTCTGCAGCGCCGCGGACAGTTGCTCCACCGTGCCCTTGAGGGAGGTGCAGCGGTCTTCTAACTGCGCTATCGTGCGGGTGTAGCCTTCGCAGCGCTCTTGGAGTTTCTGAAAGATACCCCGGACATTTTATGAAAGCAATACATTTTTTTATAATGTGTGCGAAAAGACCGTTAACGAGGTCGAAAGGCACTTGTATTTTTTTTTTTGTTATGTACCATACCTGGAAATCTTCTAGTTACGAAGACATTGGAGGATCCTTACTGCATCACAAATTATTTTTTAATTTGGTCCCTTTTCATTGCCTAGAAATTCCCTAATCTACATTCGGTCCTTCGAGCCGGATAATCCACACTGGCATAAGTCAGAATGTGCAAAAACAGCAGACTCCAATCAAAACCTCATTCAGTATATTGTTATCCTTGAATGTAATACTACAAATTCAAAGTAACAAATTAATTTGACCGCGGACCAAACTACATACCTTCAAAGCCTGGTCTCTATCTCTGGCAGCGACGGCAGCTCTCTGTACGTCACCCTCCAGCTGAGCTCGCCGCACGTCGAGACGGGCCGCACGACCTTATCGCAGAAAAACAAGATTTATTGGAATATTTTTAAGAGTAAAGGTTTGATAAAGTCAGTACTATTCAACGCTACTTTTAGCCTGCATCATACAACTGTCTCGCTCTCGCCTCATGCCGTCCAGTTCTTTCGATCTTGGGTTAACGTCTTAACGTCAATGACTGGTTGTTTGCACTCAGTCAGTCACAAGTCAACGCTAAGGTGTATCCTTAAACCCGGGGGCTGCGGGACTGTTTGAAAGATATACCGGTGGCCCCTGAACATAAAGGGCGAGGAAGGTACATGGATGGGTTTTAGTCAGTAAAAGTCCGACACTCCCTTCCGCTCCGGCCAGGATACATAAACCCTCCATCCCTCTCGCCACACACATTACTGGACATTTTGCAACTAGGTAAACGGCCTACATTTATCCGTGTCTCCCTGTCTAATGTCATCCAGTGATCGAAAGTAGGCAGATCTGACAGTGAACATTGATGGGTGCATATTACAATGAGAAGCTAATGACAGTATCAGATGTATGGAATGTACCTTCAGCAGCTGCAAGCGCTTCACGTAGCTGTCCAACTTCTTGCACCCGTTCATTTAACTGTACTCGAAGATTATCTCCTTTGTTCTACGAAAATAATTTAAAACATATTCATTAGTGAATTAGCGAAACACTTATCATGAAGTCAAAATCCACTCAAAAGGCGTAATCTGAACTAAATATAGTCTCCGAAAATACTCACCTAAAACCATTTGTATGAGCCTTTTTTTAAAGATGATAAAATACGCATTTTCAGTATCAATTTTTCTTGTGTGTGTATTTTTGAGTGTTTTAAGAGTAACACTAAGTAGATTAGGTAGTTAGTAACACTTTAGAGTGTTATTCTAGTGAGTAGTAGTAGTAGTAGTGTTTGAGTGTTTCATACAAGAAAAATTGTGATAGCCCTAGGAACTAACTCGTACACTGCTCAGGTAAAATGAAAAAAAAAATTATAATGGGTCTAATAAAAACCACCAAGCGGGCTTTATTCAAATGAAAAAAGAATTATATAGATCGAACCAGTAACCCTAGCCACGGAGACGGTGTTAAAAATATTTAGCACTTGCCTCATTCTGCGTCTTTTCTTCAGTGATAGATGTCAAGGTGGCCTCCAGGCTGGTGATCTTGTCGCGTAAGTTGCTGATCTCCAGGGTCTTACTTTGTACTGATTCGTTCTGAAATAAAGCTTGTTACATATGTAGTAATAGATAGATATCAAATATTATGGGTCTCGCTCGATAACTATAGTAATTATTATACACCTCAGCTTTTTGATGATGGAAAAGTCTTGTTTACCAAAATTGGCTAGTTAATTATACAGGATGGAATTTTTCAATGCGACCTGGAGGGAAAGTACTCGAAATACAGCAGATAGCAAATTTCACTCAAAGGAAACATTCCTTTATTTTTAAAAAGAAAAAAATCTGCATTTACAGATTTTCGAAAATTTTAAATCTAAAGAAAAGTTAAAAATTCAATGGAATTAAGTCAACAAGAAAAAGCACTTTAATTCATGGTTTTTCTTTCATTTAATTCATCATGTTTGTTAGAGAGATTTAATCCTTATGATTGACACTATCGATTGATCTCAAAAAGGTACAGAATGTTATATTATCGAACTTTAATCGATTCATCCCGAAAATCTGTGAATGCAGATTTGTTTCTTTTTAAAAATAAAGGAATGTTTTCTTTGAGTAAAATTTGCTATCTCCAGTATTTCCCTCCAGGTGGCATTGAAAAATTCCACCCTGTAGTCCTAAGAGCTGAACCACCCACTGACTGTCGCATTTGCCGGTGCGTGAAATGACAGTAACACTCTCACTTCAAGAATTTACGACATCCACGCGAGCAACGTGGGCAATATCTACTACTTCAAAGTTTTAAGATTACTCGCAAAAAATATCAGTTTTATTTATTTACTTCCCGTGAGGAAACCTGCATGCCTGAGAGACATTTCTCGCCGGCTTGCAATGCCAAGTCAGAATCCCTTCATCATTTCAACCGAAAGACGTCCACTGCTGGACATAGGCCTCCCCCAAGTGTCCCCACATTGCCTGGTCTCGTGTGACTCGCATGCAGCACATGCACCTTTAGGCATCATAAAAACGCTGGACACCAGGTTAAGTACTAACCAGTAACCACACGATACAGAAAGAGGCAATAATGAGTATGTTACCAGCGCATTAAGCTGAGCCTCCTTCTGCCCGAAGGCGCTCTGCAGCCTCGCCTTCTCCTCCTGCAAGCTCCTCATGTTGGCGGTGACGGACTGCAGCTTGTTGTCTCCCTTGCCGGCCTGCTCGCTCGCGTCTTTCAGTTGCTTTTTCAGCATACTCACTTGGGATTTGTAGTCGTCCTGGAATAAAAGAGGAAGATTTACCCAGCACACTTGTCGCCATTTATGTTCAAGTCTCATGAAAAACCATATTGCAATCAACAGTACTAAATAATTTTTAAACAACCAGAATTGTAATAAGCCGATGTTCCGATGTCCCCGCTGCTGGGACACAGGCAACACCTGGGCCAAGGCAGATTCTTAGAAATCAGGGGTATTACACTAATCTACGGCACAGCCGGGCGGCAAAATCGAAAATTTTGAATTTCAAATGTAGTTAGCAATACGTTCGAGAAAATAGTTCTGCTTAGCTTGAATTGTGCCATCCCGGCCATATTTAATGATGCTGTATGGAGTTTTCCTGAGCCCCGGTATTTTGTTGTAATTGATTCGGGTGAGCTTTGAACAAATTTTTTTTTTTTTCGGATGGGATATGGGATGTTTTTGTGCTGAAGGGAGTGTCACGCTTTTACTGACTAAAACCCATACAACCCATGTTTCTTCATTGCCCTTTTTGTTCCAGGGTCGCGGTATCACGCAGCTCAAGTAATGCCAATTGGCAATGTTTGGAGATTTTTGACCCCCATGTCTCCCCCTTTACTTAAAACCACCATTGCCCATTTTTACCTCAAATTCGCAATTATGTAAAGTACCAGAAAGTCGCTAAAATATCTTTGTTTTCCTGAAGGGATGAAAACAATGTTACGTAACGCGTAGTTCAAACACCCCCTCCCGCCCCTGTAACGCATCGTAACGTTATACAAGACCCCACTCCCCCCAAATTCTACTTGAACGCTCCCTAAGCCGGGCCTCACATTTCACACAGTAGTTTTATTCGTTCGTCTAGCTATCGTACCTTCTCACGTTCAATCTGACACACATCGTGCATCAAGTTGCGCATGCCTTTCTTCACGAGCTCAGGGTCCACGTCAATGATCTCATTGCGATCTTCTGAATGGTCGCGACCTGAAATGCAGTTCAGTTGCGTAAAAATTGAGAATTCTTTCGTATTAGTTTTACCAGTCAAGGTAGTCGGCTTCCAGTCACACCGGATGCAGCTGAATACCAGTATTTTCCTTCAAGCCTATCTGAACTCAACAACCAAGTTACTGAGTGACTAGATATTAGAACATTCGAGAAAGCACGTGATTACAGTATGTGTACGTTGGAATTTCGAGAGCTTTCTATTATTATTACTTTTAAAGTTAGGTAGGTACAAATTCGCGACCTATTTATAAAGAGACATTAGAATTTCGACCGTACGCCTAGGTCATGCGGTTCATATTTGTTTGTTTTGTACACATAGCTTATACCTACTACTTTTATTACCTACCTAGCTACTTACCTACTGTTTTTTATGACCCTCTAGAATATTCGTGGTTATTCTGGTGTATCTGTTGGCGAGTATAAATAGACCTCTCAGGGCCGCGACGGTCAGTCTTGTTTTAGCTACACAGCGAAGCGAATCGAAGTGAACTTGAAGAGCGATATCTAAGCGAATAGTGAACAGTAGTGTATTGTAGTGTACTTGTGATTAAGTTTAAATTGTTTTGTGGTTAATAAAGTTACTGTATTGTTTAATCGGTAGTAATTAATTTATCTCATACCCAGCTCGTAACAATATCTTTATTTGCATTTCATGGACTGATAGCTGAGGTACAATTATAGCCCTGACCTTGTAGAGCGCAGCAAAAAATATAAAATTAATGTGTGAAATAAAATTGTTCTGAATCAATTAACAATTTTGAAAGGAAAGGAAAGGAGTATCTTAATTAATATTAGGGAACCGTCCTTAATACTAATAAGATATTTCTTGGTAACGGGCCACTGACTACCAGTAACGACTGCTAAAGATTTACAAATAGCAGCCGGCATTAAGGGTTAGCATGGTTTCCAAGCCTCAGAGGGAGCTTGATAAGCACGTACCGGCCTCGCTGAAGAAACCCACCAAAGCCGTATGTTATATAGTTGCTGCCAGTTAAGATTGCAATAGCGGTCATTGACTCAAGTGTCAAGTTCTTAATTTTGAAAACCATTATTAAGCCTTTTCAAGTCTTGAATCGTCATCTATTGTGATTTTCAACATGTTTTCTAATGAAAAACGATATATGGTTCATTTGTTTTGGTTCGTACGAAGAGATATTACGGTAAGGGCAATGACCTCTGTTGCGATGTTAACTGGTAGCAAGCATACATACCTCTATGCGGACGCTTCCTGGTGGCGGCGTGCACAGTACCGTCGGGCTGCACGCCGCACACGCGCCGCAGCGGACACCAGCCCGTTATACAATACAATACATACCTCTATGCGGACTGTATCTCCTGGCGGGGCTGGCGAGGCGCTTCCTGGTGGCGGCGTGCACAGTACCGTCTGGCTGCACGCCGCACACGCGCCGCAGCGGACACCAGCCCGTTATACAATACAATACATACCTCTATGCGGACTGTATCTCCTGGCGGGGCTGGCGAGGCGCTTCCTGGTGGCGGCGTGCACAGTACCGTCGGGCTGCACGCCGCACACGCGCCGCAGCGGACACCAGCCCGTTATACAATACAATACATACCTCTATGCGGACTGTATCTCCTGGCGGGGCTGGCGAGGCGCTTCCTGGTGGCGGCGTGCACAGTACCGTCTGGCTGCACGCCGTACACGCGCCGCAGCGGACACCAGCCCGTTATACAATACAATACATACCTCTATGCGGACTGTATCTCCTGGCGGGGCTGGCGAGGCGCTTCCTGGTGGCGGCGTGCACAGTACCGTCGGGCTGCACGCCGCACACGCGCCGCAGCGGACACCAGCCCGTTATACAATACAATACATACCTCTATGCGGACTGTATCTCCTGGCGGGGCTGGCGAGGCGCTTCCTGGTGGCGGCGTGCACAGTACCGTCGGGCTGCACGCCGCACACGCGCCGCAGCGGACACCAGCCCGTTATACAATACAATACATACCTCTATGCGGACTGTATCTCCTGGCGGGGCTGGCGAGGCGCTTCCTGGTGGCGGCGTGCACAGTACCGTCGGGCTGCACGCCGCACACGCGCCGCAGCGGACACCAGCCCGTTATACAATACAATACATACCTCTATGCGGACTGTATCTCCTGGCGGGGCTGGCGAGGCGCTTCCTGGTGGCGGCGTGCACAGTACCGTCGGGCTGCACGCCGCACACGCGCCGCAGCGGACACCAGCCCGTTATACAATACAATACATACCTCTATGCGGACTGTATCTCCTGGCGGGGCTGGCGAGGCGCTTCCTGGTGGCGGCGTGCACAGTACCGTCGGGCTGCACGCCGCACACGCGCCGCAGCGGACACCAGCCCGTTATACAATACAATACATACCTCTATGCGGACTGTATCTCCTGGCGGGGCTGGCGAGGCGCTTCCTGGTGGCGGCGTGCACAGTACCGTCTGGCTGCACGCCGCACACGCGCCGCAGCGGACACCAGCCCGTTATACAATACAATACATACCTCTATGCGGACTGTATCTCCTGGCGGGGCTGGCGAGGCGCTTCCTGGTGGCGGCGTGCACAGTACCGTCGGGCTGCACGCCGCACACGCGCCGCAGCGGACACCAGCCCGTTATACAATACAATACATACCTCTATGCGGACTGTATCTCCTGGCGGGGCTGGCGAGGCGCTTCCTGGTGGCGGCGTGCACAGTACCGTCGGGCTGCACGCCGCACACGCGCCGCAGCGGACACCAGCCCGTTATACAATACAATACATACCTCTATGCGGACTGTATCTCCTGGCGGGGCTGGCGAGGCGCTTCCTGGTGGCGGCGTGCACAGTACCGTCGGGCTGCACGCCGCACACGCGCCGCAGCGGACACCAGCCCGTTATACAATACAATACATACCTCTATGCGGACTGTATCTCCTGGCGGGGCTGGCGAGGCGCTTCCTGGTGGCGGCGTGCACAGTACCGTCGGGCTGCACGCCGCACACGCGCCGCAGCGGACACCAGCCCGTTATACAATACAATACATACCTCTATGCGGACTGTATCTCCTGGCGGGGCTGGCGAGGCGCTTCCTGGTGGCGGCGTGCACAGTACCGTCGGGCTGCACGCCGCACACGCGCCGCAGTGCGTGCGCGATGGACGACAGTTTGGCCTCCGCCTCGCGCTTGCCGCTCTCCGTCTGCGACAGCGACGCTTCCAGCGCGCGGCAACGACCTTCGCTGCCGCCGAGACGAGCCTGGGAATTTACTGGATTTTTTTACCTTGTTCGGGAGGGTGGGTACATTTATAAGGATTTGGCTAGTGTTTGCAACATGTTATTTGGTGCACAGCGATGTAATGGACAGTCATCCGATTTATAGAAATCCGCAACTCAGGCTTGAGCTGGTTAATGCGAAAAAACAATTCCGTACCTTTTTTGCTATGAATCTTTGATTCAATTTAGGTACATCTAAGGAGGCAATTCCTCCTACGCTGACGTTGGTCGGGCACGTCCGTCGCGCGTACGAGTATACATTCAAAATCAAAATCAAAATCAAAGCATTTATTTCAAGTAGGCCAATAACAGGCACTTTTGAATTGTCGAAACAAAGATGAAAATCAAATGTAGCTACAGTCCCAGTCACAAGACATAAAAACTGTGAAAGTACTGTAGTTGCCCATTCCCTAGCGTAGATCTCTATGGAGAAGAACGGGCAAGAAACTCCATGGACACTCTTTTAAATCAAAAAATTGTTACAAAATCTTGGTTACATCATTCATGTTGAGATGTTATATTATGTGAGAACAATGTAGCAAGATGTGCACGTTAAAAGTGTCCATAGCAAAACAAAACAAAATACAACTCAAAAACAAAATAATTAATTCAAATAAACCATGGCGACTAAGAGATGACCAGTCACAACTGACAGCGCCCGTTCACGCACATGACGCATGGATCAGCACCATTCAGCTCAACCATTTTGAAGGAACTAAATGGTCCGACACACGCGCCATGATCAGCAAGACATTTGAGTGAGCATGACATACTCTCAACCGCCAGGGCACATTCAAGTCAAAAACTAAAGTAGGTTTCCAGTGAATGATAGCTTTCTAGTACATAGTACTCACACAATATGGGCTATGCGTTTATATAATACTAAATAGATTGAATCTATACAATACAAAGATAGTTGTACAATCTTCAGCAGCTCCAACAATACCATTTAATGCTATCAATTTTTGAGCCCCTGTCCTTGTGAAGCAGGACCAGCATTGAGCCAAGCATTTTTATCAGCGATGTAATCGCTCAACTTGTAATATGCTTGCTTACATAGTGTGCGTTTAATGCATGTTTTAAATTTAGTCTCATTCAGTTCAAGAATACTTTGTGGAATTTTATTATAGCATCTCAAACAGTACCCCATGAAAGATGAGTCTACTTTAGCGAGTCTAAAGCCTGGCTGAACTAGTTGGTCCCTATTTCTAGTACTGTAATTGTGTCTGTCGCCTCTTTTACCGAAAAGATGCAGATTTTTTCTAACGTACATTATGTTTTCGTAGATGTATTGGCAATGAACCGTCATGATGCCAATATCCTTAAAAAGTTCCCTTAGAGAATCGCGCCTACGAAGATTGTATATGGCTCTGATGGCTCTTTTCTGCAGAATAAATATAGACTCAATATCAGCAGCCCGTCCCCATAGCAAAATACCGTAAGACATTATACTATGGAAGTAACTAAAATAGACCAGTCTAGCGGTATCTACATCAGTGAATTGACGGATTTTTCTAATGGCATATGCTGCTGAACTTAAGCGCCCCGCAAGAGATGTTAAATGAGAACCCCATTGTAGCCTTGAATCAAGCGTAAAGTGTGTAAGCCCCAGGAAAACCGTTTTATTTACGAATTCGAGTTTCTCTTTATTCAATATTATCTCACAATCACTACTTTTAACATTCGGTAATGAAAATCTTATGCATTAAAAAACTGTACCGTGATCCGAAGTCTAATATATAATGAGATAAGCCATCGCTTCCGCTTCCGTTTTTCTGTCTCTTTTCCTCCTTTAACGCATATATCGCCGTCCCTTTCGCTCATCCCACCACCACAGGCAGCGGCTTCTCGTCAAGAAGTTAGTTTATTTTACCTGTCATTGACGTTGTTGTTTTCGCTTCAAACAGACGTGCACTGGTGAGCTCATAAATTAATTTATATTTAGATTCTCAATTAATTTTTAAATACTTGGGAATTAATTTCAATAATTATTTCCAAATCAAGTTTTCTTTCGATAACATTTGCATTTATTATCTGTGTCGCATTCAACATCATTCATTCAATACGTGTGCGTACGGTACATCACTAAACTTTTTAATGGCAGTTGATTTTAATTTAACGTCTACCGTCCTGAGCTAGATAACTATTTTATTCCAGTTCGAACATTTTATAAAGATCATATAATTTGTACTGTGCAATTACGTATTGTTTAGAAAATTGAATATTGTGTATAAAGAACAAGATTTTGGTAAGTGTTTTTCGTTTATATCAGTGCACAGATCTGTAAAAGAATCTTTTTCCTCCACTGTGTCGGTGCGTTGTTCAAGCTACTTATTTAAAATAACGGTGTAACCGTTCGTTAACTTTTTGTTATTTTGTACTATTGTGTCTCTTTGATAATTTTATCGTCGTTTATTTTAAAATTCGATTGAATGTTGGTGTTCCAATTTTAAAATTCCTTATCACGTAGGTGCATATTATTCGTAATTTATAACTTTAGTTAATGCTTTGCTTTTAGTTTAACTATACTGACTGCGTATGAAATAATTATGAGTGATCAAGAAATCAACAATGTGGATCCAAAAGATCAAGCAAATGTTTCTAATACTAGCAATAAGCGACGTGCTAGATCTTCCGATAGCAGCGATTCGAGTAGCAGTTCCGAATCCGATACAAGTTCATCATCTGCAAAACGTTCACGCCGTCACCGACGCAAACGACGTAGGCATCGTTCGTATACCAATGATAAATTAAATAAGGTTTTAGCAGAGGTTAGTGAGCTTAAATCGAAATTTACTCATGAACATAGCCATATTTTTTCTGAAGGTGATCAAGTATACAATAATGATTTCATCGATGATAATATTAGTAGAAATTTATATTCAGAGTCTAACTCTGGATTAAATGAAAATGAATTAAATTTTTCTCTATCAATTGGAACCAAGTTAAAGGACCCTGATGTGTTGAAAACGCCGCCATTGTACCTAGAGCTTTTAAAAAATATTCAACGGTTTGATGATGTCGAGTGGCAAAATGTGAGATATGCGGAAGTGCAGAAAAATTACCGTCATACCCCCGGGTTTACAGAATTAGAGGCAAATGAGGAAATAAAACGTTACGACACGTCTCGCACCACTATAAATGCTGATAAAGCTTTTGCGTCTATTAGTTACGCGTTAATAAAACAGAAGGATCATCTTGAGAAGGAGCTACGCGGTTTCCTATTTTGGGCAAAGGCTACGCCTGACCTGAATTATGAAGCAATTCATAAAAAGATTGAGGACATTTTTGTTGCGGGTGAGTTTTCAAAGATTTCTAATGATGCTCTTCAGTTGGTCTGTGGCCACAGAGCTGAGATCATTCAACATAGAAGGGAAGCAGTCTTAGTCTCGGTTAAAGATCCTTTACATAAAAGCGTATTGCGCAAGATACCCCCTTCATGTAGTAATCTTTTCAACGCGGAGAAGTTCACGTCCACCTTGGAAAAAATGGGAGATTCTCGAAGAATATTTTGGCCTCGATTTAAAGACCGCGCTCCTGCTACGCAGACCGGTCCAAATACTGCTGGTCCAACCGCTAGTACATCTAGCAGATACAATAATCAATCTACTTACAGGGCGAGCAACGCTCAACCCTCTCATACTAAGCCGCGTGGTGCTTTTAGCTCTAATAAATCCTTTCGAGGTAGAGGTGGAGTGTCAACCAATAGAAGAAACGACCATCGGCCAGCAGGGTACAAAAACTCACGAGCTAGACAAAACTCTCCCTCATCCCACCGGGATAGGAGAGGAAATCGGAAATACTGACTCACCGAGTCTTTTCCGTGCCGGACAGCTGAGGCATTACCGAGAAAGATGGGAGGAAATGGGTGCGCCCACATACGTACTCAAGATAATTTCAGGTTACCGTATCCCATTTTCGAATCGACCTCCGCTTCATTTGCCCAAAATATACAGCAGTCGGCAGGCCACACGCGAAACCACAGAAATGACAGCAGTGATAGAAAAGATGAAGACAGAAGGCGCGCTAGTTCCTGTTCCAGTATCCCAGAGTTTTCTATCCCGCATGTTTCTCGTTCCGAAAACAGACGGAACTATGAGACCGATATTCGATCTAAAATCGTTAAATCGTTTCGTCCTAACATCACCATTCAGACTGATAAATGTTCAAAAAGTTCCAGCTTTTATGCAGTCAAACGATTGGCTGGCAAAGATAGACATTTCACAAGCCTATTTTCATCTTCCAACCAGGAAAACGCACAGGCGTTTCCTACGCTTGTTGTATCGCCAGGAATTACTGGAGATGACTTGCCTGCCTTTCGGGCTGAGCTCAGCTCCAAAAACATTTGCCTCCGTGACCAATTGGGTAGCCCAGATACTCCGCCAAAAAGGAATCAGGGTGCTGGTATATTTAGACGATTTCTTGCTTGCAAACACCAACCCCGTTATTCTCAGGGAGCACATAAATATTGCTCTGCATATACTGCAATTTCTAGGCTGGAACGTAAACTTCGAAAAATCCGTGCTCACACCAAGAAAAAGTCTAGAATACCTGGGTATTGTGTGGGATCCGTGGTTCAATCGCAAGTTTCTCCCAAAATCAAAATGCCTCAAAATACGAACGGCAATTTTAAAATTATTGGAAAGTCGGATGATAAAGCTCGTAGATCTCCAAAGTCTCGTAGGCATGCTGAATTTTGCGAGTTTCGTGATACCTCGGGGCAGGCTCAATTATCGTCAGCTTCAAAAGCTAACTATCCACAATCACAGCCCACTTGTGACTCTCAACGAGCAGTCGAAATTAGATCTAATATGGTGGCTCGATCATCTAGAAGAGTACTCCCAGATATATGTTCCCCAGCCCACGCTGTATATGGTAACAGATGCCTCGGCTATAGCTTGGGGCGCTCGGATTCACAACATGAAGTTTTCAGGGGATTGGCTTCCTGCGGAAAAAGACATGCACTCGAATGTGAAGGAACTTCTCGTCATTTACAAAGTTTTGAAAGAGCAAGGTCTGAGCCTCCAATCAACCGCCATACACTTGCAATGCGACAACAAAACGGCTGTTTCTTACTTGCGCCACGAAGGGGGGACAAAGTCACAAGATCTATTGGATTTGACGTACAAGATTTTCCAACTATTGGACTTGTATCACATAGATCTAACAGCATTTCATATCCCTGGTATATACAATGCCGAAGCCGATCGGCTCTCTCGCTATCGCCCAACACCAGAGTGGCACCTTTTACCCCAAGCTACTACTCTAATATTTACCAAATGGGGTACCCCGATCATAGACTTGTTTGCGACTCGATTCACTCGCGTGGTTCCCAGGTATTGCACTCTAGATTACAACGACCCTGGAGCGGAATTTCACGACGCCCTGTCACAAACCTGGAACTATCCACTAGCATGGGTCTTCCCCCCTCCGTTTCTAATACCGAAGGTCCTTCAACATCTACAGTTTTGTCGGGGAATATACCTCATAGTAGCACCACGATGGGAGAAAGTCTTTTGGCGTCCAGATCTACGGAGCCGGGCAATAGGACCTCCCTGGACAATTCACAACCTTCACCGAGTTCTGGTAGATGCCTCTACGGGTTACCCTCCTCAGAACGTACAAGAGATGGAGCTGGAGGTTTGGAGATGTGGGGCTGGGGCAACCAGCTAAAAGATTGGACACCTCAACAAAGAGACCTCCTTTTAAAGAGTTGGCGTCCTTCTACCATTAAAACTTACAAACCCGCATGGTCTAGATGGATAAAGTGGTCAGAGCAGAACAATGTATCTAAACACAAGCCTACGGGTAGCGAGCTAGCGAGATTTTTGGCTGATTTATTCTACAATGAAAATCTTTCTTACAATACAATCCTAGTCCATAAGTCGGTAGTCTCTACTCTTTCCGATCCAGAACAGTCCGAGAGTCTGAGTAACCATCCCGTTGTAAGGCGGATATTGAAGTCGATCGCTTTATCGAAGCCAACTCCAACTAAAGCCCCGGTGTGGGACGTTGATTTAGTTTTTAATTATTTGTCTAAGATAGATCCTAATATAAACAGCCTTTATCAAATATCTAGAAATGCTGCCGCTATTTTACTACTCTATTCTGGAAGAAGGGTGCACGATTTAACCCTTCTTAGAATTAATCCTGAAAACTGTATTATCCATAGCGATTACGTTATCCTATGGCCAATTTTCGGATCTAAGACAGATTCGCCCAATTATCGTCAATCTGGTTGGAGACTTAATGTTAACATTAAAAGCAAAAGTTTGGATCCAGTTCATTGGATAAACAGGTTAATTGAGGTTGGTCGAAACAGAAGGGAATCTGCTGACTGTACAAACCTCTTTATAACTACATGCGGTCCGCCAAAATCTGCCTCCAGATGTGTGATTTCTGGTTGGATTAAAAAATTGTTAAAGGACGCGGGAGTAGAAGCATCCGCTGGTAGCTTTAGAGCTGCAGTAGCCTCTAAAAGTTGGATTGAGAATACGCCGCTAGAAGAAATTCTTTCCAAGGGAAACTGGAGATCACATAAAACTTTTAAAAAGTTCTACTGTCGACAGATAGTACAATCAGGTGGAGACAATAATCAGACTGTAATGCCAATTTTTCAAGCTGTATAATATGATTCATATGATTCACATGGAATAATGTATTAGTTTAATATAAGAGAATAAGATTCAATTATTCTTTTGAATTAATGTTGAAATTTATGTTGTGTTAAAATTGAAATAAAACTTTATTTAATACAAGTTTTTATTTTATGTTAATCCACTAAAATAGAATGCTATACCTATTGTTAGTAATACATTCATCTGATACAGACTTTAACTATCTGCATGTATATTCACATTGACGCCATCCACCACCACCAGGCGATAACAAACATCTCTCATTATATATTAGACTTCGGATCACGGTACAGTTTTTTAATGAAGACGTTTTACCTGAAAATAAAACGTTTATTAAAATACTTACCTGATCCGAAGTCTAATACTTTTAAATTCTGCCTGGTGCTAATGCAAAAACAACAACTTTAATGCCAGGTAAAATAAACTAACTTCTTGACGAGAAGCCGCTGCCTGTGGTGGTGGGATGAGCGAAAGGGACGGCGATATATGCGTTAAAGGAGGAAAAGAGACAGAAAAACGGAAGCGGAAGCGATGGCTTATCTCATTATATATTAGACTTCGGATCAGGTAAGTATTTTAATAAACGTTTTATTTTCAGGTAAAACGTCTTCATTTAGTTTTTTTTTCATTTAATACCAAATCATGTAAGATTCTGTTGGTGTTAAAATGACAGAGCATTTGATTAAGCATTACTTTTTCAAAAACCTTGCTAAAAACTGGTAAAACGGATACAGGTCTATAATTATTGGAATCTTTACTGTCCCCGGATTTGAAAAGAGGTATGACTTTACTGTATTTCATTAAATCCGGGAAAACTCCTTGGTCTACACATAAATTAAAAATTAAAGCTAAGTACGGGGCTATTGTCTCAAGTATAGATGTACAAACTTTGATAGACATTCCCCATAAATCTTCGGTCAGTTTGATTTTAATTTGCCGGAAAGCTTTAATAACTGTCATAGGGTTAATGTGTTTAAATTTAAATTCAGCCAGGCAGCCAGACACATTCGCCTTTAATAAGCCAATTGAGGCTTCAGGTGAGGAATTAAGAGCCTCCGTAGTTTTTATTGGTATTTCGGTAAAAAAATTAACAAATTCTTGAGCTACTTCCTGATCAGAGCTTTTAGGACCACATGCTGTATCTAATGTAAAGCTATTATTACGTATTTTCTTTCTGTTAGTCTCGTTATTTATGACTTTCCAAACGGTCTTTATTTTATTTTCTGCTGTTTTGATCTTGTTGCTTATGTGCAGGGCTTTAGCAACCTTGCAAGTACTTCTAAAAATCTTTGAATACGTAGCAACATACTTGCTAAAAGTTTCAGTGTTTATAAAAGGCTTAAGGCTATAAAGCTCAAATAGCCTTTCCCTACTTTTTCTGATACCTTTAGTTGCCCAATCACTAAATATAAATTTAGGGCAAATACTCTTTGTCTTCTTTTCAAAAGTTTTGTTGAATTCCGTGTGAACTACTGAAAAGAAACGATCATACAATTGATTTATATTAATATCCTCTTGGCTCATTACACTTAACTTGTTCTGTAGGGAAATATTATACCTATTTAATTTGCAAGAAGTTATAGGTCTAAATTTAATCTGAACTTTTTGTATTGGAGTTTTACAACTAAAAGTTACAGTTTGTCCGCTATGGTCAGACGGCAAACAATTTATTATGGCTTTATCTAAGTAATCACAATCGCAGAAAACATTATCTATACAAGTAGCAGAAGAAGTTGTGATTCTAGTGGGTTCAATAAAAACGTTAGTCAAGTCAAATGACTTAAAAAGATTTAATAACCGACTGCTATTTGAATTTTCTTCTAAAATATTGATATTAAAATCACCACAAATTATTGTAGCTTTATTACTGGCTGCAAGTTTTGCCAGGACGTCTTCCATTATTGATTCAAATATGGAAAAGTTTTGATAGTTTGGGGGTCTGTACACACACACAATTACATGCTTATCTAGCTCAACACAGGACAGTTCGACGCAATGTTCAATCGAGAGACCTACTATGTCATTACGTTGCTTATATTTAAAACTATTTTTTATTAATATTAGGGAACCTCCACGAAGCATAGTTTTACGATTAAAGCAGCTACCCACCATATAGTTCTCATAATTAATAAGCATTTGGTAATCCTTTAGCCAATGTTCAGTAAAACAAATAATGTCAAACTTACTACTTTCTAAAAACAATTCAATTTCTAATAATTTCGAAGAAATGCCTTGGATATTTTGGTGGAATAATTTTAAGGTGTTCTGCTGAGGCCCTTTTTTACTAACTAATTGAGTGCAAGAAGATACCTTGCTGTTGGCAGGATTAACAAAAATATTGTTAATGGTACCTTCTGTTGTCTCACTTTCTAGTTTAAATTTATATTTGAAGTGAGGCCGGAGACTCCTGTGCCATCCTCAGATGATAAGACCCTATCACTAATAAACCCTAATTGAGAATTTTCCACGGTGACAGATGGATCCTCCTCAGTACAATGTTTGTAAATATTTATAGCACTAGTGCTATATTCATTTGTGCCAGTCACCTGTACATTAGTAGAATTACTAATCGTCGCAGTGTTAATAATATAACTAAACTTAGACATACTATTTATGTCTGTGTGAATACTATAAGCTAATAGCCGAGCTATTTTGTGTCTACATACAATAGGTAGATACACCTTACCCCGTGTCGACTTAAGATTACCAACTATAGTGTTGATATCCAGATACATAAGCCTGTCACTATAGTGACCTACTAAAAAATGTACATGTTTATTCAACATATGTATATAATCGTTTTTCCTACTACTAAAATTTTCAAAATATGGAAAAGCACACAATATGATTTTATTACATCTTAACTTTAGCAACTCAGAAACACAGTCGGTGATATCTTCCTTTTTTACATTAGAACTATTACCAACACATAGAGTAATGGTAGTGTTAAGATAACAATCATTTTTTATTACTGATGCCATTACTTGTTTGTAGCTTGACCCTGGCATGCAATAATTTTGGGTATAGTAATTGTGTTCTATACAGGGTGGAAACGGTAAACGGGGCAGCAAGGGGCTACCTTAACCGTTGCAGCTACACGAAAATAGTCTTAGGAGACTATACATATTTTTTTGTGAAATTTTGATCCCCATTCACAGATTTGATCCTGTTTCTAATATTGATCAAAAAGTTGTTCCAGACCAACCCAGGTTAGAGTACTCAAAAAGTCAGAAATTTCAAAAAAATCTTTTCCCATACATTTTGTTTGAAAATGTTTACCAATTTTTTTGTGTTAATCGATGCTGTTTCTAATAGGCACTGTTCAAAAACTTCTAAGGCGCGGGACAAACACGAGTGGCGTATGGCGTATGGCGGTGGCGCGGGTGCGCGGGAGGGCGAGGAAGTGGCGCCACGTCCTCGCCTCAATATGGGTTGGAATACTAAAGTCAGAAATCGCAGAAAACGTTAAGTTACGTAGGTACCGTGTTCGTGATCATTTCACTTATTTATTTTTTGATACCTGCTATGATTTTGAGTGATTTTTCACAAAAAAAAAATTGGTTCAAACTTTCAAAGAAAATGTTTTGCAAAAGTTTTTTGCAATTTCTGCCTTTTTTAGTACTCCAACCTAGGTTGATCCCGTAACATTTTTTGACCAATGTTAGAAACAGGATCGATTGGAATCAAAAAAATGTTTTGTGTAAAATAGCAATTTTCTTGCTAACTGTCTGCTTTTTTTTTAAATTTGTTAGTGTGGATCAAAATTTCACGTAAAATTATGGATGGTTTCCTAAGACCATTTTCGTGTAGCTGCAACGGTTATGGTAGCTCCCCTTACTGCTCCGTTAACCGTTTCCAGCCAGTATAACACCATACTACGACGCTGACGTCAGCGGCGCGTACGTTGCTACATTATTTCTCACTGACGTACGCAAGCGACCGTACGTGACCGACATCAGCGTAACAGAAATTCAGGCCTAAGAATTACATATTTATTCGTCTATGATACAGTGAATGCACAGCCACCCTTTATCTCTTTCGATCACTGACCTTGAGTTCTTGTATCTGCTGCGTTGCATCAGCAAGGCATACTTCCAAGTTATGCTTGAGTTCTTCAAGACGACGTTCTTTCGACCTGCAGTCTTCCAGCCGTAGTACCAGCTCCTGATCTCTAGCACGACATGCCTCCTCTAACTCCGCCGCACGTTGCCTACAAGCGGCCAGGTCGGCTCTAGTGGCGCCCAACATAGATTCAAGTTCTGCGCCGTGTCGCCGCGCTGCAGCCGCGTCGCCTGCGCAACGCTCTCGTTCTTCGCATTCGTTCTGTAATCTGTAAAATGGAAATATATGATGGTTGTTATTGCCTTACATGTATTACGTATCATGGAAACAGAGCCTGAAGTAGCCGGAAAATTCAATCTAAATGAGAAAGACGAAATCGACCCACAGTCGCTCATGACAAAGGAAGCAAAACATAGGTATGTGAACATTCTTTCTGACTCCAGTGAATATGTTTCTGAATGAAAGGTGTTGGGTTCTGCTTATCGAGGTGGATGGGTTTGCTTCAGCTCGCATACGGTCCACCATAGACAGTCCGAGTTTCCAGCCTGGCTGGATATTTTATTGTCCTAAGAAAATATGTTCTGTATCTTCAAAAATTCGAAGACATGTGACATCTACCAATCCGCACTGGGCCCGCGTGGTAGATTTTAGCCCATTTCCTCTCATTGAGAGGAGGCCGTGTCCCAGCAGTGGGAACATTATAGGCTGATGATGATGATGATGATGATGAAGAAAATATGTTTGCAAAGCCTACAACAGTAAACCTTCTAAAATGGGTCACTCACCGCAGTAGCTAAGGACACTTTTTGAATTTGTGGTTTCCTCAGGCCCCCTTCAAACTATGTCGTGACGACCGATAATCGTGCAGTTTGAAGTGTCGTGGCTTATACAGGGTGGAATTTTTCAATGCCCCCTGGAGGCAAAGTTCTCTAAATACTGGAGATAGCAAATTTTACTCAAAGGAAACAAACCTTTATTCTTGCCACACTCGGGCATCTAACCTGGGATGGATCGACTAAAGTTCGAAAAAATAAAATTCAGTGCCTTTTTAACATCAATCAATAGGGTCAATCATAAGGATCAAATCTCTCTAACAAACATGATTAATTAAATTAAAGGAAAACCATGAATAAAAAGTGCTTTATCATATTGAATTTAATGCATTGAATTTATAACTGTTTTTTAGATTTCATGGTTTTCCCTTCATTTAATTTATCATGTTTGTTAGAGAGATTTGATCCATATCAATGGCCCCCATCGATTGATGTAAAAAGTACAGGATGTAATTTTTTCGAACTTTAGTCGGTTCTATTCCCGAGTGTGGTAAGCAAATTTTCGAAAATCTGTGAATGCAGATTTGTTTCTTTTCAAAAATAAAGGAATGTTTCGTTTGTGTAAAATTTGCTATGCCCAGTATTTCGAGGTCTTTCCCCCAGGGCGACGTTGAAAATTCCACCCTGTTTATTTAAATGGAGGTGTTCACATTTAGGACGATGCGATTACTGTCGATGTCGTCACGACATACTGGGTATGGGGACTAAGGAGAAGAACCGGCGAGAAAGTCTATGGCCGAAGAGTCTGATCG
Organism: Xestia ashworthii; assembly: GCA_950022955.1. NCBI lineage: Eukaryota > Metazoa > Arthropoda > Insecta > Lepidoptera > Noctuidae > Xestia > Xestia ashworthii. The sequence continues at coordinate 4,435,859 of OX465556.1, forward strand.
AAGAGTTTTTCTTTTAACTAAGGTCAAAGATGTTACTGACCTGGACTGTAACTCCTTGATATCATGATTAGCCTGCTCCAACGCAGCCCTCTCTCTCTTAAGTTGTCCCTCCGCGGCCTTCAGCTCTCTGGTCACATGTTCCCCTCCCGTCTCACTCTCCTTCAACATCGTCTGGACGCGAGACAGTTCTAGATCCAGGGTTGTGCGGTTTTCTTCCAGACCTGGAGAAGTACAATCGTAGCAGATGGTGTTCCTTAGTTTCTGAGTGTCTCAATGGGATAAAGGCGTGAAATTATGTATAAAATTTATGTTTGAAAATTCGACGTTCAAATAAAACGCGTAATACAAGACGTGTTACTCTTTAAGTCTCGAAAGATAATTGAATCGATAACGATACAAATTTATGTGTTAAAGATCCACAAAATGGAATCCAGATGCAGCCAAAAGGCGACACAGGAATAAATTAAGAATGCACTATTAGCGCAAAACCGTTCAGAACGGAAATCATTGGAAGTGGTAAGCCAGCATTAATGGTACAGGTATTCCAGCAGTATTGGTACAGGTATTCTAGCAGTAATGGTACAGGTATTCCAGCAGTAATGGTACAAGCAGAAAAAAGCATACTTTTCAAACCTTTCAAAAATCTGCTGAAAGAAGTTTTCATATAAAGTTATGTGTTTCAACACTGTTTAAACTTTATCTAGTTTATCTTCTTATCCTTTTTTTTCAGGATATCCCTTAACCCTTCGAACTTAGATCTACACAAGACACAATGGTTTTTTAATTGTGTCTATAATTACGGCATACAAGAAGTTAAGTGAGAGTATGTGTTCAGGTGAATGTTTACCTGCTATCTTGTGATAGGCCTCGTCCCTAGCCCTGGCGGCCTCCCTGCGCTCGTGCTCGGCTCGCTTGACATGGTCGCGCAGCTCGCGACAGGTACTGTTGTACTTGTCGCGCTCGGCGATACAGTTCGTCAGCTGACGACGCACGTCGGTCAGCTCTTTGCGAAGACTGTCTGCTTCGTTCTCCACTGGGGACATTAAGTAAACCAAGAATAACGTTACACAGTCTTCTTCTTAGGGTATCTATGACAAAAAGGTTCAAATATGTTTGGACCAAAATTCAGCTTTCGATCTCTCCTCTTACTGATGCAGTCAGTCGTTCATAAGGTCATCAATAATACCTTCACTTTTTATCTGTGAAAATGACATCAAGCTTTGACTCGCCGACTTTTCCATCAAAAAACAAGTTTTCAATTAATTAAGGGGTCGTAATTTAATCACGTAATTTTTGAACAAGGGGGAGGGAAGGAGAATTTACTGTGACGTGTAAAATATTTATTTTGTACCAATAATAAACTAAACACCCGAGCAAGCGATTCTTTGTCTAAAAATCACATTTGTATCGTCGATATTATTATACTCTTCGAAAATGTCTTCTAAAGTATTTTGTAGTTAACTTAACCTAACGGATTTTTATAAACACAAAATCAAAATCAAAGCATTTATATCAAGTAGGCCAGTTACAGGCACTTTTGAATTATCGAAACAAACATGAACATTAAATGTAGCTACAGTCCCAGTCACAAGACAAAAACTGTGAATGCTATGTTGTTGCCCATTCCTTAGCGTAGATCTCTATAGAGAAAAATGGGCAAGAAACTTCATGGACTCTCTTTTAAACCACAATGTTGTTACAAAATCTTGGTTACATAATTCATGTTGAGATGGTATATTCACACAAATGTAAGTAAACTCACACTCCTTCAACTTCCTCATGGTCTCCTGTAGCTGCGTGTACGCATTGTCATACTTGTCCTCAGTGAGTGAGAGCTGCGCGCGGATCTCGGTACACTCCCTCATGACGGCCTCCTTCTCCAGGTGAAGCTCCTTGATTCGGTTCTCGTAGCGAGCGCATTCGTCTTCGGCTGATGCTCTGAAATTAAACGAAAGTGGAATTAGTAGTTATGGCTTTTGAGGTTAAATTATGTCGCTAACCCGATTCTCTAGTATTTTTTTACCAATAAAACTCCAATATTTTGTCTGTTTTCCTCGAAGATATACGCAAAAACGCAGCCATTATGTCCATAAAGAACAGGAAATCTCTCATCAATGTTAACATCGGAACCACTTTAATAGCTCTTATGGGCCACAGCTACTAATACACTGATTTTAATTCCTCGATGTACACACAGTATTTAAAATTCTGAGCTGTTACTGAAAACCTACGAATAGAAATATCGGACAAACAAAACTTCGAGCCCGATCAAACACCTAACGTGGCGATAGAAAGAATAGAATAGAATAATCCTTTATTCGTTAATGGACATCACAACACAATAGAGCAGCACATACAGTTACATTATAACAGGTGACTGCGCTGAGCATGCCCATAACGAAAGGGTAGCCAACTCAGCATATTATGCTGGGTGTAAAACACTCAGCGCTGGTGTTCAGTAGCCCCCTCGCAGTGACACACGGATGAGGGTAGTAGATAGTAAATAAATAATGATATTATATCAATTGGGCATTTTTAAGTGTGTAATAAATAAATAATATACAATAAATATTTTTGTCAAAAAGGACAAATACTGGAAAAACGAGGCAGTCAATAAAAGAGGAAACAGAATGAAAATACGTCAGTTTCGCAGACGTGCAAGGTTCGACCAATGACAAGGTTTCAAGTCACCTCGCTCCGCTATACTCGAAACCGGATTTTTTTTATATACGGTGAAAGAATGCCTAACGCATACCGCACCATTCCGGGCAGACGGTTTGGTTATGTGGGGCTTGCACCCACTAAAAAACACCGCCGTGTGCCTATATACTGTCGCCTTTGTGGATGGGCCGCGAGAACTGCTACGCATCACGTTCGCGACCCATCCAGAGTAGAAACCGGGCCTTACTTAGCCTCTTCCAGCCTCGTCTTGAGCGCCGCCATCTCATCCTTCAGCTGGTTGACATAGGTCCGGTCCTGCTCAGACCGCGCATGTGCGTCACGTCGCACTCGCTCCAACTTGTTCTGTTCCATGTCGAACGCACGCTTCGCTTCTTCTAGACGTTCTAGAAGGGCTTGCTGTTCTTGATGCGCTGTGGGTACATAACATGCAGATTAGAGGAGTGTGTTTCGAAAATATACAAAATGAATGTCATTGCACCAAGAATTTGTCCAGCGTATGCGTTGACGTAGCATAGCCGTAGAGACGGCGTACTGGAACCATATGAAGACATGGTGGCATTGTATTACCTTTGGGAAGCGCCTACATTTGCTAGGCAAGGAAGATACTTTTCATTTGGACACTTTATGATCTAGCTCAAAGCAGACCAACCTTATGGTATATCCAAATATTGCACAACAGCAACACGCGGCATTTGCAGTACACATTTCTGCTGTGCCCTAGTCAGGACTAAACAGACGCATGCGTGCGCTTTCGCGCGCGGCAGTCGGCCAATCAAGGCGCCGATTTATGTTTGGACACAAATTTTTATTTGGACTTCCAGCTTACAAACCGCACAAGGCAAACATGGCTTTATAGCTTAATAGACAATCGACCTCTACTAAATTATGGCACAACAGTCAATTTTGGAGAGATTTAACACACTGTATGTATTTGTAACCAGTTCTTCACTAAGTAAACAATTTCGCTGAGTAATCTTGGAGACATTCATAACTTACCCATGAGCAAAGCCTGCTGCTTATCGTTCTCAGCTCTAAGCATGGCCTCGTCATGCTGCAGTATGAGCTGGTCTCTCGCTATGAGTAGCTTCTTCTCCCTCTCGCGCGCGGTCGCCTCGCATGACTCCTTCTCGCTCGTCAGAGACGCTATGGTCTGGCTTAATTTGTGTTCTAAGGCTTGGCGGAGTTGTTCCTGCAAATAATGGTCTAGTGATAAAACCGGTCAAGTGCGAGTCGGACTCGCGCATGATGGGTTCCGTACCATCAGAGTAGGGGAGCCCCCTTTAAATTTTTATTATTTGTTGTTATAGCGGCAACAGAAATACACCATCTGTGAAAACTTTAACCGTCTAGCTATTACAGTTCATGAGATACAGCCTAGTGGCAGATAGACAGACAGTGGAGCCTTAGTAATAGGGTCGCGTTTTACCCTTTGGGTGCGGAACCCTAAAAATTTTACGTCAGTGTTTTAGTCCTACAGACAATGGTAAGATAAACAATTTGTAATGTTTTTTTAGTGTAGTGAATTTATATAACTTTTTTGGTGAAATAGAGTAACCTCATTGCTTCAACATTACTCTGTTTCGTGTCTCCTAATATCGAACCTTGAAAAGTCATAAAACATTTCGTCTAGAATGGAAATTAGACGCATCATATCTAACTTTAGGTTAATCAGTTTTTTGTTCTAGTTGTTACTTGTTTTTTTTTTTTTAATGTTACAGCTACATACTGAGCTAAGGGCCTTTTAGCCAGGTACAGGAACAATAACGTTTCTTTTTTACTTTTTTTCTGTTTAATTTTTATTAGTTGTAATGTAAGTACTGTTAATTTCACTATTTTACTTTATGTGTTTTGTTCTGTGCGGGCTAATCAATGCTTTTTTTTTAAATTGTTTGTTATTACTGCCGAAACCTTATTAATTTTATTTTATTTCAAGTTTTTCTACAGAATGGTTTTTGATAAGACTTATGACTTGACTCTTTCTTTCTTTCTATTTCTGTTTAAAAAAAGTCCATACTTTCTCCTCCTTCAACTTGGTGATATTCTCAGTGGTGGTCCGGTTGATGTTGGTGATGATCTGCTGGTACTCAGCCTCCTTCTTGCCGGACGATTGCGACATTGTGTTGCGCGTGTCTCGCAGTTTGCGCTCGCTATTCTCCAAGTCTTTTGATAGGCGGGCGATTTGACCTGGAGGAACGACGTAGGTTTTGTTAAACGTGGTTCATACTGGCTTGTGTACTGTTAGTCCGTCAGTTAGATTATCAAAAAATATTGGACTCGTATTTTTTATTTTGTTCTTAAACGAAAAATGACGACGAATATACGACGCTTTTAAAATTCTCAATAGGTCACGCCGTGGCATAATTACGCTCACGAGTTTTGATGCGTTTTATCTTTGTCAATATGCATTGATTTACAAAAACAAAAAATACGTGGTGTCCATTATTTTTCGAATACTCTAACTGGCGGACTAAATAGATTTGCAATTTATTGATGGTGGAAAGCAGCCTGTTAGGTTTACAAAATAATATCTCATCCCTAGAAGTCGAATGAAAGGCAAATAACAGTGTGTAGTAATTTTCTTGGCTTTGATAACGTGTTCAACAAATACTTTCAAATCGAATGTGTCGACCTTAACAAGTGTAACACCTGACCATACTCAAATCGAATGTGTCGACTTTTTTAACAAGTGTAACCTATGACCATACTCAAATCAAATGTGTCAACCTTAACATGTGTAACCCCTGACCATACTCAAATCGGATGTGTACTCAAATCGAATGTGTCGACCTTAACAAGTGTAACCCCTGACCATACTGAAAAAGGATTAGATAGAATCACAAATTGTATGTTTGCCTGCCATGTGTCCCTCTGCTGGTAATAGGCCTCCCCTTTCTCCTTCCAAACCTCCTGTATCTTGTGCAATCTCTGACCATGACCGCTCCGCAAACAAGATCAGATTGTCAAACCGGATGTTGAAATAAAAAAAAAATAAACATTAAAGAAGAAAAAGAGACATTAACTCGGCCACATTAACAGAAGGGGAAGATATGAACCTGGGTCGTATTTGCTGATGTCTTGTCGTCCTAGTTGGCACAGTCATCACCATCTGCCTAGCCTGTTTAACAAATATGTTGGGGTCAGCTTCTAGTCTAACCAGATGCAGCTGAAAACCAGTATTTTACGCGGAGCGACTGCCTATCTGACCACAGCGGAAAACCGCAGTCTTATCTGTAATTGTAAATCTCAACTTACCTTTGTAATTCTCCTGCTGTACCAACGTCTCCTGCAACTCATGTTCAAGCTTGGCTCGCTTGTTGTCAGTGTCCTCCAACATGTTGGCCGTGTCGAACAACACAGCTTCCAACGCATCCTTCTCAGATCGGACGCCCGCGAGCTGCTCTTGTAAGTGATGCTTGTCTTTCTCTAGCGAGTCTATTAGGATCTGTGGGCATAAAAAAATGTTCCATAAATAACCCAGGACAAAACTTTGTAAGCGAAAAAATCCCTTGTTTATATTATTATGCCACCACAGACAAATAAATACAGAGAACAGACAGATGAGACAGTTAAATTGTTTCTCTGGGTTTTCGTCGAGCTTCAATGTCTCGGCGCTTTTTTAGTGGTTCCTGTTGATTCTGGCGCACATGAGTTTCAGTGGTTTGGGAATACTGTGGCAGAATTGCCCCATTGAAAAAAAAATCTCTACCTTTATGTTAATTAAAGCGTTAGCAATGAATTCAGTATTTATGCTTACAAAGCATATATCAACTAGAAATAAATATACTATGATAAATAGACGATTCGAGATTGCTTTACCAGACGTTGAGAACAATTTTCGAAATGTATTTGGATGACGGTTTTATACACAATAGATAAACCTCGAGATCTAGAGAGACATATTTTTGGCATTCATACAAAAAATTGCCTTGAGAGACATGGCTAAATAATCACTTCTGTTTTATTTTTACGAACTTTTCCAATAATAAAATTCTTAGACCATTTTTCAGAATAACCTGTTTCTCCTCTCCATCCTTGACATGGTCTTCCAAGGCCCTGTTGATTCTGCCGATAGTCTCGTTCGCTTGTTCCAGTCGTTGTTGCAGACGCATTATCTCTTCGTTCAGAGTGTCCTTCTTGCGGACCATTGCTGTGAGCTGAGAGCTTAGTTCGCCACGCTCCCTGAGAAAACAGCAATGGATGAACATACTTGGAAAGACAGATGAAAATGTTACCACGTGACCGGAACTACACCCTCTAAATCAGACGTTTTTGATGTTTCACGTCTACATTACACATTAACATAACATCACACCTGTAATGAATGAACGGTTAGGTAGAGGTGTATCAAATAATACATCCACATTTCACCAGTTATGTTTAAGGCGATTAGACGAGCTAAATTAGCAACTCTATTTGTGGTGGTTCAAACTTCGTTTGAAATGCTGTTAGAATAAAGTTCTAATCAGCTTGCACTACAAAGTGGTTGTTACGTCAGTCACTGCGGGCCAAATAGCGCGAAATGAGTGGTTTCGATTGATTTACGAAAAAACTTTGATTGATTGGATTAAAAAACTAAAACACTATCATGCTAATATATTGTTTGTAGAATTATTTGCGAAAAAATCAGAATGGACGCATGCATATTAGTATTTTTTTTTTGTTTGAAAGATATTTTTAGAGATAAGTTCGTGATTTTTTTTATCGAGTCAAATTAATTGTATTATGTTTTCAAAACACTATCATGCTAGCATATATCCTGAAGAATATCATATATTTTTCTGGTCTTGTTTATAGTAGTGAATCATATACTTTTAGTAATTATAGAACTCGTGTTTAGCTCATGTAATCGCTTTAAACCCATATGTCGTAGGGGGCGAGTCTGTTGCCAGTAACCGCGGCGGGCACTACTCCAGACTCCGTGGCTGCTACAGAGAAAATCCTGATGGAAAAACCTAATAGCATTCTACCTTACCCAGGAATCGAACTCGGGACCTAACGCTCAGAAGTAGCGCTTGCGACCACTAGACCAACGAGGAGTTGCATTTACGTCGACGACCCGAATGGCGTAGTGGTAGTGACGCTGCCTTAATATGTTCTAAGGGTCCTGGGTTCGAATCCCGGTAGGAGCAAATGTTTGTGTGATGAGCATGGACATTTGTTTCCGAGTCATGGATGTTTATATGTATAATAAATATGTATTTACAAACAAAAAAAGTATATAATTATGTAGTATATCAACTATCTAGTGTCCACGACACATGCTTTGCTTAGTGTGGCACTAGGTGGCGCTGTGTGTTAACGTCCAGCAATATTTATTATTTATTTACTATATCAATAAAGAAAACTCGTCTACTGCTTATTCCGATCCAATTTCTTTAAAACACGCAAAGACATCGCGGTCTATCAGTCCATGCTCAGCTATGGTCGGTCCATGAACTTGGCACCACTACATCGGTTTGAGCGATCGACGTCATAGACTGACAACAAACTATATAATTGCACGTGGCGTTGCTTGCACAAGGCATTGATATTGCCTGGTTTTTGTGACTGTACATGGTCACTTACCTCATAACCTGTCACTCCAACTCCACTTTACCCCTCTCTCCCTCTATAACTTCTCACAGAGAGACGCCTTCTTAGCTTATAACTCCACCCTACTTTGTTCAGCAGCTAATAGTTCTTTATGTGAAGAGTAACCTCCTTGCAATGCTGACTGTCCTAGACATAGGGTATCCTTACCTCCACTTTATCTCTCTCTCCCTCTAGGAACTTGATCTTCTCATAGAGGGACGCCTTTTCAGCTTCTAACTCCATCCTAGTCTGTTTAGTGGCTAATAGTTTTTTTCGCGAAGAGGCATAACCATGCAATTTTGACTCTAGACATAGGGTCTCCTTACCTCATAACCTGTCTCAACTCCAACTCCACTTTATCTCTCTCTCCCTCTAGGAACTTGATCTTCTCATAGAGGGACGCCTTTTCAGCTTCTAACTCCATCCTAGTCTGTTTAGTGGCTAATAGTTTTTTTCGCGAAGAGGCATAACCATGCAATTTTGACTCTAGACATGGGGTCTCCTTACCTCATAACCTGTCTCAACTCCAACTCCACTTTATCTCTCTCTCCCTCTAGGAACTTGATCTTCTCATAGAGGGACGCCTTATCAGCTTCCAACTCCATCCTAGTCTGTTCAGCGGCTAGTAGTTCTTTACGCAAGGAATTGAGATCGCCTTGCTGTTCCGATGACTGGCTTGAAAGGTTCGATCTTTCGTCTTCGAGCTGATGATTAAAGACAGTTTAGTAGTTAGTTAACGGGTTTTTAAAGCACAAATGTTAGTTTTTTTTTACATAATTATTATTTTTAGTTTTTGACGAGGTAGGCATTTATCCAACATTATAGAACATACAGTACATTATTAGAAATACAAAACTTATGATAATAACTTTTGTTTATCTAAGAATCAAACCTAATTTTATCGCAAAAAAGGTAAGTACCATTTTATGTTCCTCAACTTACATGTTTGACGTCTTCATGCAATTTCTTCTTGTCACATTCAAGGTTCCTTACAGCTGACTCCAACTTCTCCACAAGGTCTTGTAAGTCACTTCTCTCCATCAGTGTTCGTTCTAACTCGATCTCTAGGTCACCTTAATAATAGAAAATCGACATGAGTTCGTGCATAATATCAATCTTGTAATCCCCGAAGGGTACGGCAGAGGTAGGTAGTACATCCACAGTTCACGAGTTATGTTTAAGTCCCATGTATCAACCGGGCACAAATACATACTTCGAGGCTGCGACTGAGAAAAGGGATGATTCCTAACTAAAAATATATGATTCTGTTTAGTCCGTCAGTTAGATTATCAAAAAATACTGGATAAGTACGTGTTTTTTGTTTTATCAAATTAATAAAAATAGACGAAGATCCAAACGCTCACTCGCGCAAGCGCAATCGCTTCAGTCTTGAGACGTCACTTTTAAGTAAAAATGTAGGTACTCAAATGTGACGTCACGCGACTGTGTAATCTTCATTTTTATGTTTTCGTGAAAAAGAAAAAATATGATTACAGTATTTTTTTGAAATCTTTCTGACGGACTAATTACATATTTTTGTCATCTACCCTAATATCCCTTTATAATAGAAGAAGCCCAAAATCGATGAAATCTGAAGTACTCACTCCTATGTTTCTCCATCTGCGACAGTATGGAGTCTGCCTCTAACTTCTGCTGGTCGAGTAGATCTCTCGCGAGGGCAGTCTTGTTGAGCTCTTCTCTGGTGGTCACCAGTTCCGAGCGTAGGCGCGAAGAACGTTCTTCTTCGGCCCTGTACAAATGAAAGTGTTATAAAATAACTACTAATTTCCCCGCGACTTCGTTCGTATGGAAATTTAGATGTGTATGTGTAAGACTAAAAAATAGTTTACGTCCTATTCTCAGACTTACCAAATTTACACAAAAAAGAAAACATAAAATCGGTAAAGCCGTTTCGGAGGAGTTCGATAACAAACACTGTGACACTAGATTTTTATATTTTAGATACCCTTGTTAACTTTCAAGTTAATATAATCCGTAGAACGTTTCCAAAAATATTGCCTATTATACAGGGTTATTTGTAAAACACCGACAACCTCTCATGTTACTACCCAGATAACATTTTTTGGTAGCCGTTACGAAACACGTCGACACTGAAAAGTCGACCTACACAACATTTTTGGTCGCTGTTACGACTATGTTTCGGTCTTCTATGCTAATAGTATGATATTTAATCAAAAATAAACCATAAACTTAAAAAAAAACATTTGATTTATAGTAAAATTATTCTAGTCGTATTTGGTAAAAAAGTTACGACACTGCGTCGACTTGCAGACACAAAGTTACTGAATTTATAATACGGTGTCTCTCACTTCTCCGCTTGTTGTAAACTCAACGCAATGTGTGTAAAATAAAGTCGACACAAATCCGTACATACGGAACTTTGTCAATTTGTTACTGAAACAAATATTTTGCGACTAAAAAATGCTATCTGGGTAACATCATAATCAACCACATTTGTTCTATGAGTTTTAAAATGTATCATATTTTAGTATAACAGATTTTCATACTAAAATAAAAATATGAAAATTGAACGCTGTCAACGAAGATTATGCGAAGCAAAAGATATCGATAGTACAACAGCGAGGGGAGCGGGTTAGGGAGGCGAGGGCCCGTTAGAGCGTTCAATTTAAATATTTAGAGGTGTATACAACGAGCTATTATTATATTACCTCCTCGACAAAACGCCTGTGCAGATTTTCCAAATGAATAGTCCTAATCTAGTAGTGTACTTTCAAGTTACTTTAAGTTTAAACCCAGTTGACAAAACATTGAAAATCGCATGTTATCTAAACAACCTCAACCAGCTGCTACTAACGAACATTTTAAACCCTATTTTGTTGAATATACGGTTGATAATAGGATGTTACCTCAACACTGCCTCTCTACTCGACGCCTCTCGGTGCAGATGGTCCACCTCGTCGTTCAAGTTTCTTTTCTCAGTCTCCAACGCTTCTATTGCTTTCTCCAGTCGAGAATTAATCTTTTGAAGTTTCTCGTAGTCTGATGTTAGAGATTCCACCTAAGTATAAGCAGAACAAAATAAATATCTCATGAACCAGATACAAAAAATAAAGGGGAGCTCCTTACCAAGGTGGGATTGTAATACTTACCCAGTATTAACTGGGTTGTGGAAGTCAGATAGGCAGTCGCTCCATGTAAAATGTGTGTGTATTCAGCTGCATCCGGTTAGACTGGAAGCCGACCCCAACATAGTTGGGAAAATGCTTGGCAGATGTGTTTGTTTGTGTACTAAAACTCACCATAGCATTAATCTCGACCCTGTTCCGCTCCAGGTTGTTCTTATCAATCCGGAGCGCCTCTAGCGACTTCTGCATCGACTCTTTCTCTTGCAATAGTTGATGCAGATCTGCATTGGCTTGGTCGAGTTTACCTGTACACGAATAGAATATGTTACGTCGGCGTGTTTACGAGAACATTCTAGATAACGTTCTAGTCTCGAATGTTCCACTATGGAATTAAAGAAATTAATATCGCTGGATATTACACACAGCGCCATCTAGTGCCACACTAAGCGGCACTAGATGGCGCTGTGTGTGCGATGAGGCTTGTGTCGTGGACACCAAATAGTAAATATACTACATATATCCTTTTTTTGTTTGTAAATACATACTTATTACACATATAAACATACTAATTATATCTATAACTAATTATATAATACTAATAATATATTGTGTGAGAGATATGAGAATTATCCTAGAATTTTCCACTGTTGAGCTGCGAAATTGTTGTTCGAGTAAGTTGTGGAAATTTTTCGCAAGATAGATGGATAAACCGCTTATTCAGTGCACACAGAAGACAGCACAACAAACAGAAGCATAATTAAAAGAAAAGAAAAATCGGTCAGCTTTAATAACAGTCAGGCTTATGGGGGCAGTCAGTCAACTACAAGTGCAATATCTAAGTAAATAGTGATCAATAGTGAATTTGTGATTGTAATACTCAAGTCTTTTGTGATAAATTAACAAAAGTGTTTAACCGGTGGTGTTTTGATTTTGTCCCATAGCCAGGTCGTAAAAATTATATTTAGTAAGTAGTGTGGCAATTTTAAACTGTTTGTTGATATACTTAATCAATTCACTGTGCTGCTTATCGGTATTTTGGTCAACCAAGCACACAATAACACACTTATCAATGGAATTGTACTGCCGCCATTATATCACTCTATCTCATCAAATTGCACTACTAGACCGAAACTATTTTTAAACTCTATTTGTATAATTATTTACGACTAGCTTCTGCAAGTGGCTTCGACCGCATGAAGTTGGATAATTATCCAACAGAATCTTACTATCGGGACAAAAGTAAGAATATACAATCTGTATGCAAAATTTCATCCAAATCCGTTCAGTAGGTTTTGCGTGAAAGAGTAACAAGCAACCATATATCCGTACTCAAAACTTTCGCATTTATAATATTTGTAGGATTGAAACTTGAAAATCATATAAATTACTAGCTTCTGCCCGCGACTTCGTACGCGGATCCTGTTGCTTATGCCAGCGACAACGGGGTCGTCGAAGATCTGAAACGTCTGATGTCGAATTCAAAGAACCCGGGGACGGGAGAATAACGGATCTTTCCCACCTGAGCAACACATACCATTTGTTTCTTTTTGCCATTTAACAGCTTCACAAAAAGTAAAATTTTTAGCCATACCTCCGATGGCGGAATATGTGGCGTATTCAATCATAGGAGACGTAAATGCACTCCGTGCCTTATCAACCCAAGGAAGGTCGCCATGCCCTTTTTTTTCGGTTGGGAAATAATCAAATAACATCTCCAACTCTGGGCGGAGCGGGAGGGAGTGTCAGATTTTTACTGACTAAAACCCATCCATGTTCCTTCCTCGCCCTTTACGTTCCAGGGCCACGGTATCTCTTTCGAACAGTCCCGCAGCCCCGGCAGGCTTCGACTTTTGCGGGCCCCTCCCTTTATGCTGACATCTCTTTGAGGCGCACGTGGAACACGAACGCGCCGTCGACACGGCGGCAGGTCGCCATGCCCTACGGCTATATCTTGAGACACATCCGGTTTTTCAGATGATATCGACATTCTGTTCAGAGAATGTCGACGTCGATCAGAATTCAAACGTTCGTTCAATGAACGTGCATCGCGCATCACGCATTACGTTCATCACTAGTTTCAAAAGACCTGTTAGTAGATGTGCGAATACGCTGAAAACTCAAGCCTGATTCTGTATCGGTAAAAATTTCGGATTCGCTCACGATCAGCGGACAGTCGCGCATCACGTTCCGCACTTGTCTCTAAAGACCTAGAAGAAGCTATGCGTAGATACGCTGAGAACTCAAGCGCAATTCTCTATCCGTGAACGTCTCCGACTCGCGAGACAATGCGTGACGATCACGATCAGCGGTCAGTCGAGCATCACGTTCCCTACTTGTCTCTAGAGATCTAGTAGTCGATGCGTAGATACGCTTGAAACTCAAGCGCAATTCTTTATCCGTGAACGGCTCCGACTCGCAAGACAATGCATGACGTTCACGATTAGCGGTCAGTCGCGCATCTATTCTTCACTGGTCTCTAGAGACCTGGATGTAGAAATACGCTGAGAACGCAGGCGTGCTTCGCGATCCGAAGTGGTTTCCAGGGAGCAAGTTGCAGCCTGATGTTCTCGAACAGCATCAAGTCTCTCGTGACGCTCTTCGATAGATTCTTGGGATCTTATGATCCTCAATCTTTTAGCTCCTTTGGAACATTGGGAAAGATTTGACCTCTTTCTAGGCATGGTTATAGTTTTGTTGTGAAGATACCTGATCAATTGAAATCTAAGTAACTGCTCCCCTGCGTTACCGGGTAGGCTACCGAGTCACGAAGATAACTGGAAAAGGAAATTAATTCTACAACAGGTGTCCAAGATCTTCGATTTTTATAAGTCAACAGAGAGTGCTCATCAGATTGAACAACTTTTGCTAAGACGTCATTCCTATATGTGTTATGGTGTAGCTGGGCTCTTGGAGTTCCACAACAGGTGTTCCAGATCTTCGATTTTTATAAACCAACAGAGAGTGCTCATAAAATTGAACAACTTTTGCTAAGACGTCATTCCTATATGTGTTATGGTGTAGCTGGGCTCTTGGAGTTCCTCATCAGATGTTCCAGATCTTCAAACTTATACTCTCAGCAGAAAATGCTCATCATGTAGAACAATTTTTGCTATGGTGGCATTTTTGTATCTCTTATAGTTTAGCTGGTCTGTTGCGGTTCTGCATCAGGTGTTCAAGTTTCCAAGATAAATTATAGCCTCATAGCTTCTGCCCGCGACTTCGTTCGCGTGAAGTTTTGATATCGCAACGCATCGCCTACTCAACGGAAGTTTAAACTGCTTTGTTCCCGCTTGCAACATTTGTTATTGCTGCTCCGCTCCTATTGGTCATAGCGTGATGTTATATAGCCTATAGCCTTCCTCGATACATGGACTATCCAACGCAAAAAGAATTTTTCAATTCGAGCCAGTAGTTCCGGAGATTAGCGCGTTCAACCAAACAAACAAACAAACAAACAAACAAACTCTTCTGCTTTATAATATTAAATAGTATAGATAAATTTTAATAAAATCGTAACAGACACACTTTTGAAAGTCAAAAACAAAAGGATGAAGCTACAGTCCCAGTCACAAGGTATAATAACTTGTGAATACTGTAGTTGCCCGTTTCAAAGTCTAGATATCTATGGAGAAGAACGGCCAAGAAACTCCATGAATACTCTTTTTTCAAGATCTAGTACTATTGTTGCTGCCAGTTAAGATCGCAATAGCGGACTCATTGACCTACCTATTAAGGGTGTAAAACACCTCTTCACGAAGCCGAAAGGCACTTGTTCTCCCCATCACTGCAATCATTTTTTTGTTCTACACCGTACCTGGGAACCTTCTAGTTACGGAGATATGGGAGGTCAAAGTTACAACTTTTTGACAAGTTTTTTTAAATAGGTACAAGTTTTTTTGTAAGATTTTGACTTTTAACACCTCACCCCACAATGTTTTTAGTGCGTTACATTGAGTTCTACCACGATTGATCATGAATTCATGATTTATAACCTCATAAAAAAAAGTTGTTTCGCAGCAATAATTCTTGCGTAAAGAGTTACTTTTGATGTACAGAATGCTTGGTATTTATTAAAGTTCTTAACTTTGAAATCCAAAAATAAGCCTGTTCAACTCTTGAATCGTCATCTAGATATCGTGTTCTTCAAAATATGTTCTAATGAAAAACGATACATGGTTCATGTGTTTTGGTTCGTACGAAGAGATATTAGGGAAAGGGCATTGACCGATATTGCGATCTAAACTGACAGCACCTATACAAAGTTGATCGGTTTTTGATGTACAGACGCCAGTGTTGGAAATATACTGCAAGGAGTTTGTCTGTCCCAGTATAAACTCTGTTGTCTAGTTATAAGTAGTCTAGACAGATGTCACTTACTCGTCGTCTGATCGTTTGCATGTGCGGAGTACAATATAGTTTGGAATTTTATAATGTATTTTATTGAGTAGCCCACGGAAACCAACATGGTAGCAGAGCGTTTTGGTTTAAATTCGTTACTCTAATTATTATTTTCCAAGTGTGCGCGTGTGATTTCGTAAATTATTTTCAAAATTTTATTCGCAAGAAAAAAACAAAGAACAATGGCAACTGTCATGCAAAATGTTTCTATCGAAAAATTATCTGGGATTCAAGATTATTCATCCTGGAAATTCATGATGCGGATGGTGCTCATCCATGACGATCTTTGGGATTGTGTGGGTACACCTGAAAATAAAAAAGAAGACGCGAAGAAGCAGGAAAAGGCGCTCGCGAAAATCGCCTTGAGCGTTAAACCTTGTGTATTTCCACAAATTAGAAATGCCAAGACAGCTCGAGAAGCGTGGAGCAACCTGCAGAAGGCATACGAGGACCGAGGCTTGTCACGACGGCTCGGATTGCTTCGTACATTGTTCGCCACTAAACTAAGCGAATGTGCGAGTATGGAGGCATATGTGAACAAAGTCATAGATACATCGCAACAACTGAGCGACATCGGAGCGGCTTTAGAAGATGACTTCGTGGCCGTGATTTTACTCAGCGGTTTAACAAATGACTACGACCCGTTGATTATGGCTCTAGAACATTCGAACACGTCACTGTCAAGCGATAATGTCAAAGCCAAACTGCTTCTAGAAAATGCAAGGCGTGATGAGAAAAGCGTAGCGGCTTTAGCAGCTCGGAAAGCACCAAAACTAAATAAGTGCTTTAGATGCAAAAAGAGTGGGCATAGCAAGAAGGATTGTCCTGACAACTCTGACGGCAAGAAGAGTGGCCGGAAAAGCCAGACGCATCTCACAGCGATGGCCGCAGGAGTCAAGCGAGACGTTTGGTACGTCGACAGTGGTGCGGCGCAGCATTTTTGTAATGATCGCAGGTTTTTATCAGATTTTACTACTGAAAAACCGAAGCAGGTCTTAATTGCCAATGGTGAAGCATTGCCGACAGCTGGAAAAGGAACTGCGCAAACTATGCTTATGGACAATAGTGTGAGACCGATAAGTAATGTGTACTTAGTTCCTAAACTGTCTACTAATTTGTTATCTGTTAGTGCAATGGATAAGAAAGGTTTCGAAATTGTGTTTCGTTCTGGTGTGTGTACAGTCTATGACAATGGGGAGGTTTTGGCTACAGCTACTCTGAGAGATGGTATTTATGAACTAGATGCCATTGAAACTGTTTCTGTTTCGTGTAGCGAGCCATCCTCGCAGGCCATGTGTACGTCTTTGTCTGTAGGTACAGGTGACAGCAAAGCGGTGCCGACACGTCAACTGAAGGTTGATAGTCGTCCTGTTGCCGTGAGCGTGAAGCAAGCGCCGCAGTCCCCTGCTACTGGAAGCCAGCCAACACAACTAATTTGGCACCATCGTCTAGCGCATCTGAACACCCGAAGCATGGAGTTACTGCGAAAAGGTATGGTCAAAGGTATTTCTTATGACAACAATAACTTTCAGTCGTGTGTTTCCTGCATCTTAGGTAAACAGACTAAGTTGCCATTTCCGAAGAAATCGGAGACCAGAGCCAAGGAAATTCTAGGAATAGTTCACAGTGACGTCATGGGACCACTGCCGTGCCCGTCCCTAGGTGGGAAAAGATATTTTGTGTTGTTCATTGACGACCTGTCACGAAAAACATTCGTTTATTTTCTTAGGAGGAAGGATGAGGTTTTCGAGACGTTTAAAGAATTTAAAGCTCTCGTAGAAAACCAAACCAATAAGAAAATAAAAGTTCTTCGTACTGACAATGGTGGTGAATATGTCAATTCTAATTTTCAGAAGTTCCTGAAGAAGCATGGGATTCGACATCAGACCATGGTTCCAAGGTCATCAGCTCAGAACGGAGTCGCGGAACGCGCGATCAGAACTGTTACGGAGAAAGCCAGGTGCATGCTTCAGGAAGCAGGCTTGAAGAAGGAATTCTGGGCAGAAGCGGTCAACACCGCCGTCTACCTGAAGAATCACTCTCCAACTAAGGCTGTGATGGGCAGTACACCGGAAGAAAAATGGACAGGTAAAAAGGAGAATCTGAGTTACCTACGCATTTTTGGTTGTCAAGCTTATGCCCTACGGCACAAACGGGACAAATTGGATCCCAAAAGTAAGAAATATATTTTTGTCGGATACTGTGACGAGTCAAAGGGTTACAGATTGATAGATCCGGCGAGTCCGAAGAATGTCGTAAAAGCAAGAAATGTCACTTTTCTAGAACATGCTTTTTGGAATGACACTTCATCGGATGAGGATGACAGTTCACGTTACACGATTAGTTTGTTTCCGAACAATGTAACTGTCGCCGATAATGTTCCAGTGCAACCCGCCTTACCCGATTTACCCCAAGAATCCGCAGAAATATCTAACGAAAACTGTCAAGATAACAGCGCCATTACGATAGATAATTCTGAGAGCAGTAGTGAGACTCCGGATGACTCTGCGGATGAGACGTATGTCCCAGGAGATTCCACACTAGAAGACTGCGAAAACTCTACGGACGAAAGTGGTGAGTTTGAGTCAGCTAGTGTAGCACGCACTGTATGCAGTGACACGGGAGACCCTCAGACAGTACGCGAGGCACTGAATGGCCCAGAAGCAAGTAAGTGGAAAGCTGCGATGGCGGAAGAGTATAAATCCTTCATCGATAATAAGTGTTGGACTTTGACTGACCGCGATACGAAGCAACGGCCTGTTAAATGCAAGTGGATCTTTAAAAGAAAGCTTGGCCTCGACGGGGAAATATTGAGGTACAAAGCGCGCCTCGTTGCAAAAGGTTATACCCAGAAATACGGTATTGATTACGAAGAAACGTTCTCCCCTGTAGTACGATATTCTACTATACGTACGTTACTATAGCTTTAGCCCACGGAAACCAACATGGTAGCAGAGCGTGGTTAACATAACATGAATATCGAGCATCTGGATGTAAAAACAGCTTTTTTGAATGGAGATTTAAAGGAAACCGTTTTTATGGAGCAGCCAGAGGGCTACAAGATTAAAGGCCAAGAAGATAAAGTTTACAAGTTGAATAAGGCCATATACGGACTGAAGCAAGCTTCGAAGTCTTGGTATGAGAAAATAAATGGCGTTTTGACGAGCAAAATGAAATTTAAACGTTTATCTTCCGAACCTTGTGTTTATGTCAAGTCGAGCGGGAAATCTATGATTATAATTGCGCTCTATGTTGATGACATAATGCTATTTTCTTCAGTTGGTTGCCAAGATGTGGCAGGAATCAAAGAAGAATTAAAGAAGGCTTTCGAAATCAAAGATTTAGGGCCAGCACACCACATTCTTGGAATGAGGCTTTGCAGACAGAACAAGGAAATAACTCTAAACCAGTCAAGCTACATTAAGAAGGTGCTAGAACGATTTCACATGTCAGATTGCAAACCTGCGAGAACACCTATGGAGACAGGTCTGAAGCTCGTGAAATCTACAAAGAAGGATTGCACACACGACTACAGAGGCCTGATAGGATGTCTGATGTACATAGCGGTATGTACGCGGCCGGATATTGCGCATGCTGTCAGCTCGCTCAGCCAGTTCAACAACGCGTTCGACGAGACTCACTGGAAGGCGGCAAAACGCGTTCTTCGTTATCTGAAAGGTACGCCTGATTATTATTTAACTTTCCAGAAGTCAGGGTTGGATATCGTCCGTCGCATATGCTGACGCTGATTTTGCGTCAAATGAGGTCGATCGCCGATCTTATACCGGGTATGTGTTCAAAATTGGAAATTCTACCATCTCTTGGGAGAGTAGAAAACAAAAAACAGTGGCTCTTTCAAGCACAGAGGCCGAATACATGTGTCTGTCAGATGCTTGTAAAGAAGCACTTTTTCTACGCAAGTTTCTGTTCGAAATTTACGGGGTACAGTATAGGATTACGTTGTATAATGATAATCAGTCTGCACTGAAGTTGTGCACTAATTCTATGTACCACGCCAGAACGAAACACATTGACGTAAGACATCATTTCATCAGAGAAATAGTTGAGGAAGGTTCAGTTGTTATAAAATACCTATCTACTGATGAAATGGTGGCCGACGTTTTAACGAAACCGTTGGCAAAGGAAAAACATGATAAGTTTTTATGTCGTTTATTTATATTGTTAAATAAATGATATGATGGTTCTAAGCAGTAGATAAGGTATACTTGCAGAAGTATATAATTTGTTTTAGATCCGTATCACATAGTTTTTTGAATATTTACTGTTTATATGTGACGGATGCTTTGATAAATTTATACTTTTGCTATGTTTTTGCTGTTGTAATGTTATATTATTTTTAGACAGCGGATGTGTCTACACTTAGATTATTTATTGTGTTTTATATGTGTAATTTGATTTACATGAGTTTATATTGGTTCAAGGGCCAGTGTTGGAAATATACTGCAAGGAGTTTGTCTGTCCCAGTATAAACTCTGTTGTCTAGTTATAAGTAGTCTAGACAAATGTCACTTACTCGTCGTCTGATCGTTTGCATGTGCGGAGTACAATATAGTTTGGAATTTTATAATGTATTTTATTGAGTAGCCCACGGAAACCAACAGCCAGCACATCAAGCTACCTGAAACCGACAAATTTTCCCAATCAACTTTGAACCTAATATTTTAGCGATAAGGTTGGAAATCTATTACAGTAATCTGACAGATTGTAGTAGCTTGATGTGCTGGCGTCTGTACAATCAGCTTGACGATGTGGTACCCCCTTGAAAGTACCTACGTTCGGTCCCGGGGTACTGGGGTACCCAATTGATGCAGCCAACTGTACCTTGTAGATCCTGGACCTTGCTCTCCAGAGAGGCGACGGTAAGGTCTGCCGTCTCGGCGTGCTTCCTGCAACTTACTAACTGCTCTCGCGTGTTCTGCAGTTTTACCTACAAAATGTTGAATTTTTATAGCTGCTCCATACTAGTCAATAAATTCTCGTATTTTTTTGAACACACTAAACTGTTTATGCTCCAAAACTACACTACTTTTTTGGAGCATAATTATACATTTTATACAAATAAAAGAACTGCTACGAGATAAATGCTAGAACTAGGCTGAAAAATATTTCAAAAGCTGCTTAGATTATTTTTTAGATGCAATTGAAAACTCAGGTAAGTTTTTTCAATAAAGATTTTTATATGTTTTTAGTCTAAGAATGCTTCAAGGAACATTAAGGGTGTAAAACAACTCGTAACGAAGCCGAAAGGCATTGGTTCTCCCCGTCATTGCGATATTTTTTTTGTTCTACACGATACCTGGGAACCTTCTAGTTACGAAGATATTGGTTGTCAAAGTTACGACGTTTTTTAATAAATACAAGTTTTTATTGTAAGATTTTACTTTATACACCTCCACGACCCCCGTACTATTGAATTCATCCACCAGCACAATGTTTTAAGTGCGTTACATTAAGTTCTACCACAATAGTACATTGTGATACAAGGGGCTAAAATGACCCATTAGAGACGAGGTAGTTTTACTACCGAGCTTTAGCGAAGTAGTAAATAGGAACCGAGTTATAATGGGATTTTAGCGCCGTGTGTTACACCGTACTTTTCGAGAAAATAAAATAACCATAGTTATAGATAGTTTATTTTATTAAAAATGAAATGTACAATTTGTACTGTTGTTCTAATGAGATGTTTTTTCCCGGCCACATAATCTCAGTTCTCTGTGAAGACGAATATAATATTGTGTCGTCTGTGAGGTAAAGGTAGGAGATAAAAAGAAATTCAAATAAATAATACAGAAAAAATCTTAAAAATTCGCGCCAGTGCCTTTTTTTTTATTTCTTCTGTAGCTAGAATGCAACGCACACATCCTGCCAAAGAGCTCGGCGCGTTTGGTTCCATTTTTAAATTTTTTTTTTTTTTATGGAACAGTAATAAGTCAATTCTTTATGAATTATGAGTAAAGACTTTGCGTTTTCGAACACCGACGACGAAATATAAAAAAAAATCTTATTTTCCCTAGGGCTATAATGAGCAATTTTACGCCCCCTCTGGTACGCTATTAAAGCAAACCGAGCTTGGTAAAGCTCGGTAGTAAAACTACCTCGTCTATAATGGGTCATTTTAGCCCCTTGTATCACAATGTACTATTTTCACCCCAAATAAAAGTCGTTTCCCAGCCATATTTTTTCCGTAAAGTTAGTTAGTTTGATGCACACAATGCTTGGTTGACAGCTTCGTGATGAGGTTGTTTACACCCTGTATAATATATAGGTGACATCTTACTTGCAACTCATGTATCTGTATTTGATACTTATGAAGCGCGGCTTGCACAGCTGATATCGTGCTCTCAGCGAAAGCTGTGGCGTTGGCTGACGAAGACACGTTGCGTTTTGGGGACCTAGAACGTTTAACATAATTAACTGTTTTTCTATCAGTGTACAAAAACAGTGCATTTTGGTATAAGTGGGGACACTTTGTTATTCGAGGTGGAATTTACACCCGAGCCGCCAGGCGAGGTTGTTATGAAGCCGAGAACCGCAGTAACAAAAACCCACGTATATCAAAAGACGTTTTTCAATACACTTTCGAAGAAATAAAATAATAGAACAAAAAGTATTTTTGTCATGAATTATTAGGAAATTATGATTTAATTTGCTTATTCTTCAGCACTTTGCTTTCGCCAGGTTGAAGATGAAGTAACGGTATGGAGAAGCTAAACAGCCTAATATGAAAAATAGAAAAATAAATATCTTTTCATAAAAGAAAATAGTCGTTATAAATAATCGTGTTTATCTATATTAATCAATTTGAATTGAAATAAGTACTCTGAAAATATCAACGCCGAAAAGACGCATAAATGTCTTTGCCGAGATTAAAAATAAAACAATCACTGCTGACTAAAGGTATTGAAGAGCGCAGCGGTGGCCCAGTGGTGGCGACCCTGACTTACGAACAGTAAGCAATGGGTTCAAACCCTGGCAGGCGCATTACTTTGTGTAATTTATTCCATCACCACTGCTCTCAAAAACGGTGAAAAACCTAGAACCAAAAATTCGAAGACATGTGACATCTACCAACGTGCACTGGGCCCACATGGTGGATTATAGCCCATAAGCGCTTAGACGTGGAGTTGCGGACACCAGCCGTTATACAATACAATACAATACAATACAATAGGAATTGAACTAATTTAGACTAAGTATAGGTATTATTAGTATCTGTGGAAATTATTATTTCCATACACGTGGTGATAAATGAAAAAAAAAAACGCACGCGTGTAAAATATGTTGTTTGTTGAACTTGAACCTAATCGTAGTACGCGATAAGAACCAGTTTTCGAGGAGGTGTATTGAAAAGAGAAAAGAACATAACCGATTCAAAAAGTAAGGCTTTATGGGTGTTCTTGCGTAGATTTGAAGATAGAATGTTTACCTGTCGTGTAGATGTATGTGCGAGGTGTGCGCGGTGTGCGCGGGCGGCGCGTCGCTGTCGGAGTCGTGTATGAGCGCGCGCGCCACCTCCTCCAGCGCCGCGCGCATCACGCCCGCCTCGCTCACCGCTGTCTCCGCCGACTCGCAGCGCTCCTCCTAACGATATATGCCTTCTTTTTAGCTGGTGATAGTTAAATAAATAAATATCGCTACACATTAACACACAGCGCCATCTAGTGCCACACTAAGCAAGGCTTGTATCATGGACACCAGATAGTTGATATCTACACTAATATTATAAAGAGGAAAACTTTGTTTGTTTGTTTGGTTGTAATGAATAGGCTTAAAAACTACTGGACCGTTTTTAAAAATTCTTTCACCATTCGAAAGCTACATTATCCACGAGTAACATAGGATATATTTTATCCCCGTACTCCCACGGGAACGGGAACTATGCGGGTGAAACCGCGGGACGTCCGCTAGTATTACATAATTATATACCTTTTTTGTTTGTAAATACATACTTATTATACATATAAACATCCATGACTCGGAAACAAATGTCCATGCTCATCACACAAACATTTGCTCCTACCGGGATTCGAACCCAGGACCCTAAGAACGTAAGGCAGCCTCACTACCACTACGCCTCGCTTTCACATAATTAACTAGATTATATCTCTACAAAACACAGTCGCTCCATGTAAAATACTGATATTCAGCTGCATCTGGCTATATTGGAAGCGGACCACAGCATAGTAGGGTAAAGGCTAGGCAGATGATGCTGATCTCTACAATATGCTTAGACTTTATTTACTTCAGGCGACTACGTTTAGTTTAACATTCATATTCAGATCAAACGCTTACTATGCTTGGCTTAAGTAAAGCAACAGTCGGAGATCAGATTGAAACCCATGGCGTGCCCTGGGTTGTGCCAACTGTTGCTTTAATCAAAATGATTAACAACTAGAAACAAAGTTGTTACATTAATATTGACGACCCGAATGGCGTAGTGGTAGTGGGGCTGCCTTACGATCTAAGGGTCCTGAGTTCGAATCCCGGTAGGAACACATGTTTGTGTGATGAGCATGGACATTTGTTTCCGAGTCATGGATGTTTATATGTATAATAAGTATGAATTTACAAACAAAAAAGGTATATTATGTAGTATATCAACTATCTGGTGTCCACGACACAAGCCTTGCTTAGTGTGGCACTAGATGGCGCTGTGTGTTAATGTCCAGCGATATTTATTATTATTATTATATATTATTATTATAATATAATATCTAGATTTTATAAAATCCTCAGTTAGGAAATAAGAACTTGCTGTCTAAACTTCACACGGTTGCTATTCAAAAGACCCATTAACAAGTTTATACAGTATTTGACAATAGATATTAAACACGCGATCAACTAGCACTTGTCTATTTGAGCTAGCGCCTAATTATATTCAAACGCTAATACCCTAGCTAGGTTTAGTGGCACTGTGTTAAGTGGCTTTAGTATCTTTGTCGCCACGTTAACAATAATACCTAATAGCGTCGATATGGCATTCAAATACTTCGCACGCCAGTGTCGGAGAAAAGTTTCTGCAGATCTAAACATATTTGGAGCAGAGTTCTGATAATAGATCTTAAAGGCACCTTAAGTATACTACTCCTTTAGCCCTATTTGTGCTGCCTTTAAGTACCTAAGAGGAGGATTAACACAAACTCGGCTTAGACTTAACGGTAACGGAAGTGTCTTTATTGCACTGGAAAAGTTATAAAAGCCTGTTACCTGTTAAAAATTGTTCTAAAACTACGAAACGCTTCGTTACCAGTTTCCACTTGTATTGCCTCACTGGTACCTTATTTTCATCTACTTCTCTAACCAGTCCCAGCAAATGTGCAAAAGACGTTGTATCCTGGTGTCCGGCTCACACACTTCGACAAGCACAGAATCTCGTTGCGCCGTCAAATCGCGCAGATCAATCGCACATTCCTTCATACTAAACGGTCCTGTTATGCTCTTTTTGACCTTCAGAACCTTCGAAACCGGATGGATGGGTGCCAGGGTACTCTGTTAACTAACCATCATCTACTTTACTCACCAATCCCTGCAGCTCTCCAAGAAGACGTTGTATCCTAGCATCACGTTCACGCAACTCAGCCAGCACAGAATCCCGTTGTGCAGTAATAACATACACATCGACGGTCATTCCTTCATACTATACGGTCCTGCCGATGCTCCTTTTTGACCTATAAGACCGGATGTATGGGGGCCAGGGTACTCTGTTACCTAACCATCATCTACTTTACTCACCAATCCCTGCAGCTCTCCAAGAAGACGTTGTATCCTGGCATCACGCTCACGCAACTCAGCCAGGGCAGAATCCCGTTGCGCAGTCATATCGCGCAGATCAACCCGCATTCCTTCCACACTATACGGTCCAGCGGTTCCTTGTTGACCTTGAGGGCCGCCGAGGCCGGTTGGTTGGGAGCCAGGGTACCCAGGCTGCTGTTGGCCCTGATAACCAGGCTGTTGTTGACCCTGGTAACCACCCTGCTGTGGAGCTTGATAGGCACCCCCATGAGTACTTTGATGGGATATTCCAATGTTCATTTGGTATTCCGGCTGTGGGTAGGTTAAGATGCGTGTTATTCAAATGATGTGTAATGTAATAGTTAAGGAAGAAATGCGATTCATTTCGATTTTAGTCTAGTTTTACTTGAGAAGTTGAGAACAGTTTTATACCTAATGGTTGTTGGAAATTGCTGGATCTATCCAGCAATAAAGGCATAACATTAATATTCTAGACTGCTACATAGCATTATGGGCTATGGGCCGACACATTCGATTCGGCAGTATTTGTTGGGTTTCCCTGAGCCTAGAAATATTTGATTGTGCTGTTGAGATGACCTGAATCATGCTGACTCTAACAAGTGTATAGCACACATTGCAACTTGATGAAAAAAGTTAGGCTGAAATATTAAATTTTATGCATTTACAATACCAAACTAACCTTAAGACTCTGAGCAGCGAACGCATTGATAGAATAGCCGCTCAGCATACCCACAAGCTCCCTCGCGTTGGAATCGAACTCATTCCTCACGCGGTACAGATCGCGCTCCGTGTTGGTCTGCAGCTCGGAGAAGTGGCGCTTGACTGCTACCACCTCGCGCCACAGGCTGAGCAGGCGGTGGTGCTCGTTGGAGTAGTAGTCGTTGAATGCCTTGTATAATACAATAAAATAAAAAATTCACCAAAAATAGTCTGCCTGACTATTTTTAGTCAACGGTGGCGTATCTCAGCAGAGACTAGCAAATAACCAAATCATCAATTGCCCAACCCGTGATTCAAACTCGGGACAGAAAGCTCAGTAGTTGTGCGACCTTGAGAACAGTGGGGTACTCGGCTGAAATTCACGGGCTACCCTGGAGCATCATCCTTAAGACCACACGGCACAACTGTTCGTAATGGATTATTCAATTTATTACTGGTCCATAGGAATTATGTGTTTTGACCCTAAAATAACCCAACCTGAGTGCAATGATATAAAAAGTTAAATACAAATTAAGGCACTGATGGTTAAAAATTGAGCAATGATAATTGAAAAGATGTGTGTATTCAGCTTTTAGGTCCCTTTTAACTGGACTGGAATCTTCATGATCATCCACAGCCTGAGTTCACTGGACTGGACTGGTATGGTTTTGTAATATAGATATACACTATGTCAATATTGTTGTCTCCATTATCCATGGCAAAAAGATGAAAATTTTGCCAGAAATACAGAACTTACTGACAATATTTATTTATTTATTAAAACTTTATGCACAAGTAAAAACTGTACAAAGGCGGACTTAATGCCTTGGGCATTTCCTACCAGTCTACCTTAGGGTGATGCAGAGACAATACATAGTAGGTGCAATAACAGACAATAAAATTGTTCAAACATATAACTAAAATACAATAATAAATACATATATACATACATAAAACAAAATATAAAAAAAGGTTATGAGTGATTAACAAAAAAAACTGCAGTTCATTATGTTATCTCGTTGAAAAAACTGACCTGTTCTTCATCCTTCCACTCATCCTCCTTGATGGACATCTCATCCCGCAGAGCCTCCCAGTCATTAGTGAGCTTTTGCAGGTCATTAGTGAGAGCCTCATTCAGATGGTGGGACTCCTCCAGCTGGTCTCGGAGTAGGTTGTTCTGCTGCACAAGTTTCTCACACCTGGTAGAGAGTGGAAATCAATATTTTTCAATGTTTCCGTAACAATCAAAGACAGTAGCTCAGTACCAGTCAAAACACTACCTACAACATAATTATCACAAGTTGAAAACATGATTACAACATTCCCTACTCAAATCAACAAAAACGTGTTGATCTGAGATTCCCTATAAAAACCTGTGCAGCTTTTTTTTATTCAAACATATTCACCCATTTGTTTTGTCATTAATTGACACGACATAAATTGCTATGCTTTAAAATGATGCTGTGGCATCGAAAGGGATTTCATTGCACGGCATTGAAAGACGCGCCATGGTCATATTTCTATATCAATACGTTTGAATGTCCATTGGTAAAAAATTTAATCCCTTGCCATGCCTTCCCAGTATGTGGAGGCCTTAATCAATAAACTAATCCTAGTTTAAAGAGACAATATCAGCTATCTAGCTGATATTGTCTCTTTATTAAATCAACTAGGTACTGGACTTTCGTTTACTTTTCTTTCGTGTTGTTTATGTCTAGTAGCCCATTAAAAAAAAACAGGTATGCAGGGGTCGTCTTAGGCAACACCTACTTGCGTTTCTCCTCATCCAGACGCCTCAAAGCGGTCTCCAAGTCAGTGATCCTGGCATCCGCGGCTGATACGGCGGCCGAGGCGCACGTGGTGGCGGAGGGCGGCGGCGGCAGTGAGATGCCATGACTCTTCACCGCCGGTGCGCGGAAGGTCGACGGCTCCCGGTAAGATGTTGGCTCGCGGTACGACGTCGGATCGCTGCGCGGAGTCGTCTCCTGCATTTGGGTCTCGAGTTCCGAACATCGCTGCTTATATTGCAGGACCTAAACGACGAAGAATTTAAATAAAACGGGCTTATAGGTGTAGTCATGGAGTAGTTATAACTTAAGATATAGTTCTCTTAATTCAAGAATAGTATTGATTCAAATCGTTCAATAAGTTTTTAGCTGTTTGTAAATAGTAATCTGACATTTCATTGACATTGACAAGCAGTGTCTGTTTTTGACGTTTTATCTTACGTTCAGTATTCATGACAAAAAACCACAAAAAAAAAGTTGGACATCGCTAAGTTTATTGGTTTAGAGAAAAAACAACAAGTTTAAAATGGGCTTCAAGCCAGTATGATAGAATGTGATTAAAATAATTTTAACATGTTCTTAATTCGGAGCTACGGAATTATACAAATTTTAGGTGTTTCATGACTGGCGTCTTCTTTGGTTTATTCACAAATCAATCAATTAGACTTATGTACCAATAATGCCTTTTATTACCTTGGACTGAAGCCTGGACACCAACGCGGCTTGACCTTGCTGAGCCTTGCGATAAGCATCGAGTCTACGCTTATGGTCAGCAGCCTCACCGGCGAGACGAGCGCGTAGCTCCTCGTTCTGCCGCCGGAGATCACTGCCAACGCTTCCCCCCGGAGAGTCCATCTCCGGAGGACTATCCAGGGACTTCTAAACGGTGAAAAAAAATATACCAAACCAATTCAAAGCAGACAGCAGAGCACCACAACATCTTTTGTTCGAATTCAACTTTGAAATGGGATTTTGGCCTGAACACACAATAAATTGTTAAGACCACACCGCACGACTTTTTGTGAGGCATTATTCAATGTATTACTATTCCTACCTCCTTCTTGAGACGTTGATGAGGAAGCGTGTTCGGAGGTCGCCGGCCGATAGGAGCCCGAGCGCTCCGCGGCGTAGTCAGCCCTTCCCTGCTCGGCAACTAGGAAATAAATCACAGAGTACAGTAATATTATGGTAAAGGGGTTACAGTAGGTAATGGGCTTTTGAAATGACCGCTCAATATGGACCCTATTCATAAAAAATAATAACCAAAGATAAGACAATAAGAATTAATAGGTAATGTTTTATTCCAAAAATCAATCAGTAAATCTAAATTTTATAAGAAACAGTAGCGACCTGAAAAGTAACTTTCTTCTTAACCTTCTTTTGTTTCATTTCTAAATAAAAATGACGTGCCGACTTAAATTCAAAAGACATTTTGCACGAAAGCTTATCTCATTCACTTATCTGCGATTTTCACAAAATAAAACGTCCACCAGCTCGAGGAAATAGAAAGGAGGTTGTAATAAAAAGTAAAAAAACAACATTCTGAGGTGTGGCAACAGTGAGATTGCGGTTTGAACTGCAGAAATAGCGTTCCGTAGGGCGGCAAGAAACACTGGCTATCGGACTAGGCATCTAATTATCACCGCCCACAATGCAGTTACTCAGCGAGACCCCTTCCGAGGTGAATAAACCTGTCCCCTTTAGCACTAAATAAATGATGTAGGTAGGTATAAAGTTTGTTTAATTGTTGCAATCAACCCTTATAGGTAACATTTGCGTCAATATGACTGCATAATATGATTTTTCACTTCGATTAATTCCAGGAAGCCATACTCCCCTAATGCGGAAGTATATATAGGTACCTATTAGACCACATTATTTACATATTTCTTTATTTTCTGATTGGTATGTTAGGACGAACTTAACTAGGTGTGCATCAATATAGATAGATAGATAAAAAATCTCGGATAAAGCAGGCAAACGCAAAACCTAACAACCTACCAAATGTTTCAAACGTTTACAGAATTTACAGAAATCTGTCTGGCGAACTAGTTTGATATGGCAACTTGTCAAAAAAAAAAATTGTTTCTCTGACCATTCCCAGTTTGTAATGATGGCTACTTGATGCTCAATGAAATGCTTCTAAGAGTCTGCTGCAGATTCATAAAAGCATTTCATTGAATGGGAGTACCTAGGAGCATAGAATCTTTAGAAAGCTTCGTCGATGCTTTCATGTCACCAATCCGTTCGTATTAAATTAAATTAGAAATCGCAGGGCATTGATGGGCATGGTAACGACATCATTCAGCATTGAATTGGAACCAAACTACATAATGCGACTCGTAAAGTAAGTAGGCTCATTTAAAGGTTTTATCAATAAAAAAATGTTTTATGTTCAGAAACATGAAAGTATTTTTACATTGCTTCACGTGCAATACACCATCGTTCTTTGCTACCTAGTGAAGTTCGTAGCTCTATGTATGTAGGTCATGTAATAGGTCAATTACCTTACCACTATCTTGTTATGCCATTCACCACTAGTAAGTTTAACCTTGCAGAACAAAGCATGTAAACAAACCATCTTTTATACATAAAATATGTTTTACTGTAAAATATTGTAAGGAAAGCTTGGAAAAACTCACCTATATCGGCGAAAATGTAATAGCGTCCATGATTCGACGAGTTATTTGATCAAAACTAAGTGAAAAATTGATAATACGCACGTATCCTAGCAACGCAATCAAGGCGTGTTGGTGAGTTAAGAAAATTAACTATTTTAACTAATAATAGACGCACTTTAAACAAACATAAAGATGATGTTAGCAAAATTAACTTTTTATTAAAATAGAGATCTAAACAAAAGGTAAACGACAAAAAAAATTAAAACTACGTTTTCGAAAACCACGAACTCCATTTTGAATCTTATTTCGCGCCTATCTTCTACGCCTGATGCAATTATGTTAACAGCCAGTATTATTTGCACGTGTATGCAGTTTGTATAGCTAACCTAAATCATTTTCCTAGTTGTTGTGTAGGTACCCACTTGGTCGTTTCACACGTGTGTTCAGCAAAAGCTGATGGGGTGGACTGTTTAAAAATGTACGAATTCTTATTATTATTTCGAGGGGCGAGCGATTCGCTTGACTGATCACCGCCCCCTATTCGTTGGTACAGGTGTACCTACCTCAACGATATGATAATGATAACACTTTTTTATTGGGGTCCTGCAATTCAAAAACCATGATAACACCATATTAACGTAATAGTTGTAGAAGGCTGTCAAAGGCTTGGAAATACAGAGAGTTTATGAACTATTAACCTACTCAAGTTTTATAAATTGATGATTTTTGAAAAATTCCATGGTTTTTGCGATTTGTAGACTGGGGGGGCATAAATGCATGTATACGGAACCTTTGGCGTAAATTGGGACTCCAGCCTGAAACAGCTTTAATTATCGATTCCACGACTGTCCCCAAAATACAGACTGATTCAAGGAAGTAGGTAGCTACGTTGTCGGCACTTGGTTAAAAAACGATTTATTACTCTATCCACTTTTTTATCGATTAGAGTACCCACGTAACACCTCTTTAGAAATTTTAGACTCGTATGTTTCTTTGAATATTATTTGGTTACAAGGGTTGTGGAACCCCAAGGAAATGAAGGATGGATTGTGTGAACCACATGGCTACTACAAAGACACTACGAAGAAAAAGACATGCTGCAACGAACCCAAAAAAATTGGCATGATCTTTATCTAAAAGGCTTTTTCCTGGTGACTATAAATA
Organism: Xestia ashworthii; assembly: GCA_950022955.1. Taxonomy (NCBI): domain Eukaryota; kingdom Metazoa; phylum Arthropoda; class Insecta; order Lepidoptera; family Noctuidae; genus Xestia; species Xestia ashworthii. Next base: position 4,467,662 of record OX465556.1, read on the forward strand.
TCAACGACTTCTGTTATTTCGGATTCGACCCTTTAGACTAACTCAGAGAGATTAGGCAAACCCTTATTAAATATAGGTTCCCAAAAATAGCATTAATTAGCACATAATATTGTAGCTTATCAATTCGTAAATATTCAGAGAGACCACACAGACTACCTACCTAAGGAATAACACGATAATTATGATCCAACGACCAAGGCTGTATGGTCGTTGTTATGATCACTTACTAGGTACGACTAGGGTTGCCAGGTGTTAGGATAAAGCAGGACATACGTAGGATTTTTGATTGCTTGTCCGGCCAAAATAAGCGGCATCCGGCCTGTTAGGATTTAGGTAGGATTTTTCAATTTCGAAATTCGCGCGCGGATCGAGATCGAATCACGCCGAACGAGTATCGGGCGACCGGCGGCCGCTTTTAAAGTTTAAGTAAACGTTTAAATAAACGAGAAGTTATGTTTTGTTTTGTTTAAATAAAGGAGAAGATATATGTTTTGTTTCGCTTACGTTACGTTGATTTATTTTTGTTGTTATGTTTAATTTTGATAATGTTAAGTAAGAAAATAATTTTTATTTTGTTATAATATAACGACTGATGATTAAGAGAGTTAGAGATTGATTTATAATAAAGAAATATTAGCTTGATTTTGCTTTTGTTTTATTAAAATGCAATCAGAAAATCCCGGATTTCCATTTTTTTTAAGTAACACCAACATTTTTCAAAAATGTGAGGCGTCTGGATTTTTCGACCGAATGTTAGGACAAAAAAAAATTAGTTTTACACTTTTTATAAAAAAATGGACAAAAAAACCAGATGTCCGGATTTTTTACCCAAATGTCAGGACAAACTCACAGGTCTGTCCGGCTTTTGCGTCTGAGGACCTGGCAACCCTAGGTACGACTATATTATTTGATATGTAGTATGTATTGTAGTTTCTGTGAAATTAGCATGGATGATCTTTAGAGAAATGGCGGAGTGACAGGAACCGAGGCTCCAGTCTACTCAGCGTGCTTGTAATTTATTTGTCTTACCGAAACGAAATTAAAAGATTCGTTTTTATACAGAATGTTCCAAGTAATCACTTCATAAAAATAGGTTCCCCAATTCCCCATGCCCAGAGGTATACGAAAATATCACATGTAAGTAGGTATGTTTCGCGATTCTTGATATTTTTCACTTACTTTTTTTTTTAATTTCCTGAAAGTCTACAAATACTAAAGAAACGAAATCAAAAACAAAGAAGTGCAGCTAGTTTTTTCAAATGTAACTTACTTCCTCGAAAAGCGGCTCTTCTTTTTTAACTAAAGTACTTTTAGGTTTAAAATGCAAATCGAGGAGCTCGTGGCTAAATAATAACAGCCGCTCGGGCGGATCTTTAGGTTAAGCCGTGCCTGCCTAGGTTGGTCTGTGGATGGGTGACCACCCTTACATACCGAGTTTCCTCCGTGCCTCGGAAAGCACGTTAAGCTGTTGGTCCCAGCTGTCATTTGTCCATCTTTGGCAGTCGTTACAGGTAGTCAGTGGCCCAAAAAGTCTGACAACCAGTCTTACCAAGAGGTATCGTATTACCCAGTATTAACTGGGTTGTGGAGGTCAGATAGGCAGTCGCTCCAGGTAAAATACTGATAGAATGGAAGCCGACCCCAACATAGAACTTGGGAAAAGGCTAGGTAGAGGATGAGGTTTAAAATGCAATGTTTTTATGATAGGAGCTTTCATAAATATCTGATACAATCATAACTACGTAGGTACCTACAGTAATAAAATTGTACCAATCGTACTTTGCTACAGAAAGGTATAATATTGTGAGTTATTATTACAAAAACCTTACGAAATTAAGAATGAGATAAAGATAGTAAAATTGCTAGCATTAAAGCCTTTTTCATACTGGAGTAGGGAATTCTTAATTTAAAACCAAAATAAGAATCATTGCAAGAAATTGTAGAAAGTTTGCAGTTCCTTTGATTGGTGTTGCCAGTCTGTGGAGCCAGTGTCATTAGCTGACCCCTCTTACAAAGAGGAGGGGAGAACTGAATTAATGTACTCTAATGCCTTTTCTGTTCCATGTTCTGCTACATAAAATTATGTCTCTAGTTGAGCACTAGTGCTCTGCATTTTAGAATGTTCATTATAAATCAAGGCACATACAACTATGCACAAATCCTTAGTGTGATATACTTATTATGTGCGTCACAACTTGGCGTGCGATGCGTGGGTTCGACGACCGATACCACAATCCTTGATAAGCTTCAGTCACAATTATTTGAGATAGTAACCACTAAACGATGCTAATTGTAAGAATGTATGATTTCTTAAGGATGTTACGTAATTTATAGTCTTTGTGGATTTTAAACCTCTGAAGTTGCTGCCAGATACAAATCACCGAAATTTGCCTAGACATTTATCAACTTTATCGGGGTCATCCGACCTCCACAAACTATACTTTACTAGATAAAACAATAGCCCTTGACAGGACTGCTATTCCTCACTGTGATAGTCAGATAGGACGGCAATATGACACGACCTGAGAGCTTTTACATACAGGGCCGACGGCTATACATGCACTCCGAGGCACGAAAGGGGTTGTCAGACATTCGCACATTTGATTACTCGTAATGAGAGTCAAATAAGCTACCACTGATAGTGGGCACCAAAGGCTTCACGCATTTTCCGGGGTACGAAAGGGTCTCAAATGTAATGAATGCTGGTCACCCACTCAGGGACTGAGGTCAGAGAGGGTTGCTTAATATGATCAGGCTGGTATCTTATGACTAGCCAATGATTCACTGAAGCGCTACTGAAGACCATCTAGCAAGGCACGGTGATGCCAAGGGGAATAAAGCTGTGAACGAGTGGCGTCCAAGGAATGGAAAGAAAAGAGTTGGTCGTCCGGCGGCAAGATGAGCAGACGACATTGGTGCCATTGGGGGAATATCCTGTATGAAGCTGGCACAAGAACGCCTCATGCCAGCAAAGAGGGGCCTATACCCAGCAGTGGGTGAAGTCGGGCTGTGGATGATGATGCTAAAGATACCTAATAGTCACGCTTCTGTATGTCTGTGGCGTAACGTATACATGTCACCGTAAAATTGTCAAACACGTTAGATTGTAATCTCTCTAGCGATATTGTAAACTCTCGAAATATTGACAACTGAACATACGGAAGTATCTCTGCCCGCATGCATTTTACGAAAAATAATACGTTATAACGGTGCTCAAACTTGGTCCCTGACTGAGTCACAAAAGTCCAAAGTCAAGGTTTGCTAAAGGGCGATGGAGCGTAGTGTACTGGTACAGTATGCTCGTTAGACAATATTTCGAGAGTTTACAATATCGCTAGAGAGACATTACAACGTGTTTGACAATTTTACGATGACATGCACATTACGCAAAAAAAAATACAGAAAGTCGAACCCGCCGCTGCCCGCTACGCTACAAAAACGCTGGACTAATCCATCGCTGATTACCTAACGTTGTTGTTATTGCTGTTGTTATTATCAATATGACACTTGATATTTTTAAAGATGACTAGCTGAAGCTGCTATGCTTCTATTAGATACCTACCTATATTGCCCGTCCGTAACCTCATCAGTCATCAGTAGGAGTTGAATAAATAGATAGACGGTGAAGTATTAATACAATTTATATTATACAATACAGGCTCATAAATTAATAATTGAAGTCTCCTTATGGAATAGATGCCACTCGTCTTGAACAAAATCAATAATTTATAATAATGTCATAATAAAAAAAAAACGGGAGCGACTGCGCAGCGCTATCTTATCCGAATGTTATTATTGAAAGCAATGCAATAACAATATTATTGTTGTACGACAATAATTTTATTAATAACTTGCTGTTGCCAAAGACCTTCGTTAGTGTGATTTTTTTATAAAAACATTACTTCGCATTGAATTAGATTTTGTTTTCAATTTCAAGTTTGTTTTTGCACGAAACCCTAATACTTATTTAAATTAAAGGTCTCCATAGAACTTCAGCTATCTGCCAGTCAAAGTTCCGTCAATATCGGTCCAGGCGTTTCGGAGAAAACAGACGACAAAGATACAGACAATAATAAAATAAAAATGTGTGTTTGTTATTATTGCCGTATATATTAATATTATTCACTTATGCTTATAGCTGTTATTTTGATATGACAAAGATACTCTATTCAATTTTATTTATTTGCATACTCAGATGTACTTACTCGTATCTATTGATTCTGGATTTAACAAACGTGGCCCTAAAAGGCGTAAGCAATAAAGACTATTGGCAAATTTTACCAACTATACTGGGGCCTAATTCTGCTATTTTAATAAATTCGTCACTCCAACACGATTCCATTCCCATCCCATTGTCATTTTGCTTACAGTTCGTAATCTGCTAAATTCACAATGGTCGGTCAATAGTCTCGTAATAAAATTGTGTTTTAATGGCATTTTCGTATTGTCATTATACCATATAAAACCTTTACTACAAATGGTTTTCGAAATCTACTACTAAATGCGAACATTTATTCAAACCAGATTTCATGTAATTAATATTCTATGACATTTCTTTCAATGGAGTGTCAGTGGTTGTTCATTGAGAAGTCATAATGGTGCCATTATGATAGTAGAATTAACAAACTTGTCAAAATTTGACATAACTTGATCATTATGAAATCAATGATCGAATACTCTGACACTATTGTAATAGCAGAATCGAGGCCCTGAACTCGATCTGCAAAAAACCGCGTTCAATGTGAATGATGAGTAGGTATGACGATACTGACAGTTCTTGCTTGAACGCAGTTTAGATGTGATGGAAAATTCGTCCTCCTAAAGTAGGTAATTTTAGTTTCTGTTTCTATACAGATAATTCTAATATTATTTTGGCGTAACATATGGGTACTTACTACTTACATTCACGGGGTACTGATAATTATAACTTTCTTTTACTCTGATAATTGTGTGGATAAGCTAGAAGATAGTGTAATATTAATATTATCTCACACCACGTGATAAGTGGTAGCTACTGTATTGAAATTAGGTAATATACTTAGCTATTTGGTACAAATTAAGGGCACAACTTTTGCTACATTTAGCAAGCAAAGTTTTATCGTGTACTAGCTTCTGCCCGCGACTTCGTACGCGGATCCTGTTGCTTATGCCAGCGACAACGGGGTCGTCGAAGATCTGAAACGTCTGATGTCGAATTCTAAGAACCCGGGGACGGGAAAATAACGGATCTTTCCCACCTGAGCAACACATACCATTTGTTTCTTTTTGCCATTTAACAGCTTCACAAAAAGTACAATTTTTAGCCATACCTCCGATGGCGGAATATGTGGCGTATTCAATCATAGGAGACGTAAATGCACTCCGTGCCTTATCAACCCAAGGAAGGTCGCCATGCCCTTTTTTTTCGGTTGGGAAATAATCAAATAACTTCTCCAACTCTGGGCGGAGCGGGAGGGAGTGTCAGATTTTTACTGACTAAAACCCATCCATGTTCCTTCCTCGCCCTTTACGTTCCAGGGCCACGGTATCTCTTTCGAACAGTCCCGCAGCCCCGGCAGGCTTCGACCTTTGCGGGCCCCTCCCTTTATGCTGACATCTCTTTGAGGCGCACGTGGAACACGAACGCGCCGTCGACACGGCAGGTCGCCATGCCCTACGGCTATATCTTGAGACACATCCGGTTTTTCAGATGATATCGACATTCTGTTCAGAGAATGTCGACGTCGATCAGAATTCAAACGTTCGTTCAATGAACGTGCATCGCGCATCACGCATCACGTTCATCACTCGTTTCAAAAGACCTGTTAGTAGATGTGCGAATACGCTGAAAACTCAAGCCTGATTCTGTATCGGTAAACATTTCGGATTCGCTCACGATCAGCGGACTGTCGCGCATCACGTTCCGCACTTGTCTCTAAAGACCTAGAAGAAGCTATGCGTAGATACGCTGAGAACTCAAGCGCAATTCTCTATCCGTGAACGTCTCCAACTCGCGAGACAATGCGTGACGTTCACGATCAGCGGTCAGTCGCGCATCACGTTCCCTACTTGTCTCTAGAGATCTAGTAGTCGATGCGTAGATACGCTTGAAACTCAAGCGCAATTCTTATCCGTGAACGGCTCCGACTCGCAAGACAATGCATGACGTTCACGATTAGCGGTCAGTCGCGCATCTATTCTTCACTGGTCTCTAGAGACCTGGATGTAGAAATACGCTGAGAACGCAGGCGTGCTTCGCGATCCGAAGAGGTTTCCACGGAGCAAGTTGCAGCCTGATGTTCTCGAACAGCATCAAGTCTCTCCTGACGCTCTTCGATAGATTCTTGGGATCTTATGATCCTCAATCTTTTAGCTCCTTTGGAACATTGGGAAAGATTTGACCTCTTTCTAGGCATGGTTATAGTTTTGTTGTGAAGATACCTGATCAATTGAAATCTAAGTAACTGCTCCCCTGCGTTACCGGGTAGGCTACCGAGTCACGAAGATAACTGGAAAAGGAAATTAATTCTACAACAGGTCAGAATCAGAATCAGAATGCTTTATTTGTAAACATAGGTCAAATTACAATAATGATTTTACAGATAGGTAGATCCTCTATGTTTTGCCCAGAGGCGTACAAATATATAATTTTAATTAACATTGTCTTTACTTTATTGGTAGAATTTTATAAAATTATGTTAACTTTCACATTCGTAATAAAATCAATATTAAAAAAATAGGTACATGCATGTCAATATAAATTGGGGATATAATCAATTTCAATAAATGTCAAAGAGATAAAGTTATAATAATGCTAATGTCAAATATTCTGAATAGTCAAAAATAGGTTAGGTGATGTTGGTACAATTTTCTGAAGCAGAAATTATAGAATCATCGTCCAGATATTCCTGTAGTGAGTAATAGCATTTATTTAACAATATTTTTAATAATTGTTTTTTTGAAATTTTCCAGATTTAACGTTTTCATTTTTTCAGGTAGTTTGTTGTTAAAAATTTTTTTGGCCATACAGAAGGTGCTTTTATTCATAAGTGCCGTTTTGCCATAAGGCGTCAGGTTAGGGGGGGGGGGGGGTTAGGTGTCCGAGATCTTCGATTTTTATAAGTCAACAGAGAGTGCTCATCGGATTGAACAACTTTTGCTAAGACGTCATTCCTATATGTGTTATGGTGTAGCTGGGCTCTTGGAGTTCCACAACAGGTGTTCCAGATCTTCGATTTTTATAAACCAACAGAGAGTGCTCATAAAATTGAACAACTTTTGCTAAGACGTCATTCCTATATGTGTTATGGTGTAGCTGGGCTCTTGGAGTTCCACATCAGATCTTCAAACTTATACTCTCAGCAGAAAATGCTCATCATGTAGAACAATTTTTGCTATGGTGGCATTTTTGTATCTCTTATAGTTTAGCTGGTCTGTTGCGGTTCTGCATCAGGTGTTCAAGTTTCCAAGATAAATTATAGCCTCATAGCTTCTGCCCGCGACGTGAAGTTTTGATATCGCAACGCATCGCCTACTCAACGGAAGTTTAAACTGCTTTGTTCCCGCTTGCAACATTTCTTATTGCTGCTCCGCTCCTATTGGTCATAGCGTGATGTTATATAGCCTATAGCCTTCCTCGATACATGGACTATCCAACGCAAAAAGAATTTTTCAATTCGAGCCAGTAGTTCCGGAGATTAGCGCGTTCAACCAAACAAACAAACAAACAAACAAACAAACTCTTCTGCTTTATAATATTAGTATAGATGTTATATAGCCTATAGCCTTCCTCGATACATGGACTATCCAACGCAAAAAGAATTTTTCAATTCGAGCCAGTAGTTCCGGAGATTAGCGCGTTCAACCAAACAAACAAACAAACAAACAAACAAACAAACAAACTCTTCTGCTTTATAATATTAGTATAGATATAGATGTGGAGGTAAGTTTGTGTCGGTTACCTTTCATGCCTTAGATACCTACCTAATGGCTCCTGCCGGGGTTGCGGGACTGTTCGAAAGAGATACCGTGGCCCCGGAACGTAAAGGGCGAGGAAGGAACATGGATGGGTTTTATTCAGTAAAAGTCTGACACTCCCTCCCGCTCCGCCCAGAGCGGGAGAAGTCATTAGATGATATCCCAACCGAAAAAAAAAAAGTACCCAATAGCTGACTGAAATTATTTCGAAACAAGTGTATAACACAATGATAGATCATGAGCTGGCCCAGCTCATGATCTATCACTAACCCAGCTCAGCTGGGTTAGAATAAGACATAGGATTACTTTTATGGACTACTTTTATGCCATGTTCCTAATGCGATCTTGTGGGACAATTCCCGACCTCAACGAAGCCGCGGGGAAAAGCTATACCTAGTACCTATCTACCTAGACAATTTATAAAATGCTCAGCGGATTTTTAAATGAAACTTAGCAACTCTATTTGTGGTGGTTCAAACTTCGTTTGAAATACTGTTAGAATAAAGTTCCAAACAGCTTGCACTACAAAGTGGTTGGTAGGTACGTCAGTCACAGCGGGCCGAAATGAGTAGTTTTTATTTAATTGTAGCCCAATAAATCATCAGATCAAAATTCCAATTGTACACTTTGTGAAGAAAATAGCGACAAACATTTGTGTGTAAAAAAAAAAACTAAAACTTAATGCCGTTTAGGAGTAGGTACCTACTTACGAAATTTCAAATAAAATGCTTTATTTTGAACATTTTTTTCATATTAATAATAAAGTTAGAATTATTTCAAGTATACAAATTAAAGTTTAAAGTCTAATTAGCAACATATTTTTTTTTGCACATTTATATTCACTCATCAAAGTGGAGTTACATCGAGAAAACCTCTCGTTAGCAGATACCGGGCGGTACAGTATCTCTCTGTTGCCACTATAACAACATACGCGAGTCCGACTGGCACTTGGCCGGTTTTTTATTTGGATAAAACTTTGGTCTTGACTAAAGGCTAAAGTCACTTTAGCGGTGGGTGTTACAAAGAGCAAAGTCTAAAGTCATTTTGGCCAAAAGATTATTGTAATAAAAATAGGTATTCAATGATAACCCCCTAGACTTTGGTAACACAAATTCAAAGGGCACACGGTAATCTTTCTATGTCATTAATCCTTTTATTTTGGTACATTGTATATCACAATTGAAATATTTGAAAATAAATTATACCCCCGGTGACTGTTATCAAAGAATGATGTCGATCGTCGATTGTTTTTCTGTCCGTTACATGCAAAGGTAAACGTACAGACAAATCACACATCAAGCCACTAAAATCTGTCCTTATTTAATAGATTTTCAACTTTATGTCTACAGCGTTAGCTTCAAGGTTGATTGGGAAACTGACGGTTTCGTTTAGCTTGATAAGCAGTTCATAAGTAATCTTTATAATCACGCCATGATTGTGATGTATGAATGACGTAAAATGATTGTTAGACTTATTAGTGACCGATAGGTTTTGTTGCTAACTCATACATAGGCCTCACTGGCCTTACCAAGGTTACCTAGTCCGAATTGCCAAACTTTAGTGGGAGGGCACATTGCCCGCAGAACAGGGGGTCTAAAATGGCCGCTTTAGCAGAACATTAATTTAATCACATCTAAAATTTTTAAATTCTAAAAGTGAACTTTACGGTCATAACAATAAAGTCCATTTTAGGTAATTATATTTTTTAAGGTGATTCGTATTATGTTCTGCTAAAGCGGCCATTTTAGGCCCCCAGATGACCGATGGGGCCGATAATTTCTGCGAACCGGAAGACAATGCGTTGTAAGACCACCCAGTAGGCGAACCGATGAGCTGGTGAAGGTTGCGGGAATCCGCTGAATTTGAGTCGCAAGGGACCGGTCAATGTGGCGACACTTGGGGGAGGCCTATGTCCAGCAGCTGCTAGTGGACGTCTTTTGGCTGAAATGATGATGATGAAAAGGCCTCCAATTTCCTAACAGTTGCCTTAAACGTAGGTGCTTAAAATAATTTATAGGTAGGTACATCTGGAGTTGAAGGATCAGTTCTGAGGGCCTAGTGCGAATTTTATACCTTATTATTCCCTTTTCCTTACGTCAATCTGGAATAATTGTATTTCGGTACCGCTATTTCCACTAGAGGGTTCAGTTTCAGTACAAATTGAAAGTAATGTTAATGCGTCGGGATAAGTAGAAAAATACCACGCATAATCAGCCTATAATGTAGCATTCCCGCTGCTGGGACACAGTAGGCCTCCTCTCTGTGAGAGGGAATAGGCCATAATCCACCACGCGTGCTAAGCGTGTGTATCTATAATTTTTATGGTGTACATAATAAAGAGTATTCTATTCTATTCTTCGAACCCACGACTTACTGTTAGGCCCCGTTCCCACTATGTCGTGACGACAGATAATCGTGTAGTTTTAAGTGTCGTAGCTTGTGTATTTTAATGGAGGCGTTCACACTAAGTACGACACGATTACTGTCGTCCGCGACTTTTGCCAACTTAAACCCAACTATAATTAATCGTCACGACAGAGTGGATACGGGGCCTAACTCGGGGCCGCAAACTAGACTTACTGTTTATCAATTAAGAAGACCAGTATTCTAGATTATTTCCAAAGTCGTTCCATTGACATAGATTGATTTATTGACAGTGATACAACAGTAGTTAATTTAGTTATCAAATGTACGAGCCGTTTAAAAGAATCATTAATTCATGACGCAAGTAGTTGCGGGGTCCAGCGCGAACAGCAATCATTCGGGCGTTGACTCAAGTAATCTTATCACACACACTTTTGTTATTGATTTCTAACTCAAAATATTATGAATCCAATTTAATGTTTGAGTTAATACTTGAACAAAAACTGACCATGTAACTAAGTAAGTAAGTCTTTGACTTTCAAGACAAAGTTTATGAAAATATTTATAACTAGCTTCTGCCAGCGGCTTCGCCCGCGTGAAGTTTGATTATTGTCCCATGGAATCTTACTGCCGGGATAAAAAGTATCCTATTATAGTTGTCGCGTGAAAGCGCAACAAACAAACTTACATTCACATTTATTCTCCGAACTGCTAAGCTATCGGGAGTTACACGTGTTATTGTGAGTCAACTATAAAAGATAGACATATGCTGTCGTGGGATATTTTTTATATAATTTTATGTGGAATATTTCCGTTATACATGATTTCTATGTAGCTTTAACCATTAAGGCTGCACACGCGACGGAAGCTAAAAAAACCAAGTAACTTCTCCCGTTTTCCCAACATTTCCTTTCACTGCTCTGCTCCTATTAATGGTAGCGTGATGAAAAGTATACTATTACCTGCTCAGGAGTATGTAGAATAATTGTACCAAGTTTCGTTAAAATCCGTCGAGTTGTTTTTTTTTCTATAAATAACATGCAGACAGACAGACAGACAGACAGACAGAAAGACAGACAGACAGACAAAAATTTTACTGATTGCATTTTTGGCATCAGTATCGATCACTAATCACCCCCCGATAGTTATTTTGTAAATATATTTCATGTACAGAATTGACCTCTCTACAGATTTATTATAAGTATATAGATATATAGATATAGATAGAAGAAGATATAGATAGATAAGGAGCGTGCTTTTGTTATGTTTCCATAACGAGAAGAGTAATTGACTAGTTACTTCGTACTTACCAAACAAAAACTTGACACAACATAATGGTCCCTAGAACGGTATAAGTTTTTCTCATACATAGCATTAAAGATGTTCTTAATACGGGTTATGTTATGAATGTAAATAAGTAAATGAACTCATTGTATTTTAATTTATAGACAATTTTGTTAGTTGGATTGCTAGTCCACTAAAAGTTAATTAGATAGGCTCCTTTGTTAAGGAATAAAACTGACTGGCGATTAACATAATTATGTTAAATCGTCAGGCACTTTTGTTCTGCACCTCTTCTTCTCGAATCCATGATTCAGATTTTGTCCAAACATGCAGTACGTAGCAACCTGGACATCTATGTCGACTGCCTTATTCAAGTCCTGGAGGGTACTTTTAGTTTTGCATGAAAATGTAATCAAGAGCCATGGCTATAGTTTTTCACAGTTCAAGACTGGGCAGATACGTATCTGCTCAGTCTTGTACTGGGAAAAACTATATATACCCCATGGTAAGAACACGAAGGACATTTTTGTTAAGTGTCTTCTCTGAATAAGTTTATCTTTCTATCTAATTACACCCCATAAGTCACAGACCGAACCTCATCACGAACTCCACAAGACAGTAAAACCTTGTGGAATAAATTAGCAAAAGCTTGCGGCTTCTCAGTCCAGGAACGATTGTGTTATTCTGTTTATTTGAACCCTGCGTGTCTGATGGTCCCCGCGAACTGGGTCACAATAAACGTTTACGATCAAAATGATAATCTCGGCAAATAATCGAACGGCGACGGGACCAGACGGCAAGGCAATGTATGCGTAGCTATAGACCCCACCCGGGTTCTGTTGCTAACCTGCTAACCCGTGTTGATTTCGTGAAGATATGGAATGTAATGCAAATGGTAAATACACAGATAGCATGGTTTGACGTTGCGCATAAACAATCGTAGAGCTATTTTCAACCGACTTCCAAAAAGAGGAGGTTCTCAATTCGTCTGTATTTTTTTTTTGTGTTTGTTACCTAAGAACTTTCTACTGGGTGAACCGATTTTGATGGTTCTTTTTTTATTTGAAAGCTGGTGCTTCCCGTTTGGTCCCATTTTAATTTGCTGAAGATCTGATGCTGATCTTCGGAGATATACAGTGGAACTCTTCAAAAATACACGGCAAAGCTGCAGTACTTAATTGCTGCAATCGCTTGGTTGTTTATTGTTTATACAACATCATGACGTAACATCACGCCTGTATGCTCTGAGGGAGTATGCAGAAGTGTACAATACACCCAGATTTCGACAGTTAGACGTGTAAAGTTCCATTTAATGGGATCCCGGAGAAATAGAGGTAACTCCTTAAATTTATAGGCACACCAGAAGCGGTTTGGGTAGTTTTAGGAAGAATACTTTCTCGGAGTGATCCCATTTCAATTTGATAAAGATCTGGTGACTTGGGAAGATAGGCAACGGAACTCCTTAATAAATGATAGCAAATGTACTGGGATCGCTGAAATCTCACGTCTGTCTATTGTTTATACCAATTCATAACAAAAAATCACACCGATACGCTGTGAAAGGGTAAGCACATGTGTACCACTAAAAAGTGAAAATAAAATCTTTTTTGCAAAAAATATAACCGACTTCACACAAAAAAGTGAAAAATAACTTTAGCTTCAGAAGTCGGTGACAAAAAAACGAAATCAATCAAACAAAGGTCACCGACTTCAGAAGCTAAAGTTATTTTTAACTTTTTTGTGTGAAGTCGGTTATATTTTTTGCAAAAAAGATTTTATGTCAAAACTTGGTTGTTGTAAGTACTGCTCCTAGTTCAACTTTATTACCTGATGTTATAAAACAACCTAATAACTTAGGATTAATAATAATTAACTAAGTAATCATTTTTAACGTTATACATTGCACCATCCACGATACCTGCAAATTGAGAAAACGTAAGATTTGAATTTCGCGGGCTACCCAAGTCGGGTTTTTCCGGTAGGTGCCTATGCGTGTCACTTTTTGCACATTAATAACCTATCCTACTATTTATTACTTTGCGTTCCTCCCTACCCTCACCCTTTTACCCTAAGCAATTAATACATCCAACAACTTGATAATCTGGGACATGTTGGTATCGTGCACTGCTTCATTTTAAACAATAGTGGTCAAGTAAATGAGCTCCTCTTTTTATGTCTGTTAAAAATAGAAATAAATAGGCGTGGACTTGGATAATCTGGGTACCGAACGTGAGTGTGCTGACTACTGCCGACCGCATCCTTGATGCTGCCGCATGCCATAGCACTGCCGCTGTTTCTTGCTCTAGATGCTCTATGATGGTTCTGAGCGACAGAAAAGGATAGGAACATTTAAAATGCGATTACGTGCTGCGAGATGAGACGCAACCCTTAATTCGATCGTCTAATTTTCCGTTTTGCTGAGCACAAAACCATAAAATCGAAATTTTTGGTTGAAAAAAATATTACGACTTACAATTTAGCGCCAAATATCCGCCATTTAACACCTCTAAGGACACTTGGGTTTTTGAGACAAATTTAATGATACTTTAATCGTCGAAATCGATCCAGCCATTTGGAAGATACGAGGTGATATATAGAAATTTACAAAAATCATACAAGATACGCGCGTAAAACATTACACTTCCTTGGCAGTTGTGTAAAATAAATCTTAATTTAATATTTTCTTCACAGAACTTATCATTTGTCATACCTTTTATAGTAATCGTGAATTAATATTCCAGTTCCTCACTATGCATCATAATCCGCAGTTTTCACTCGATTTCCGCATTTTACTTACTCGCCATTTTTCGCTTGGCGAAAACTTTTGCTCATTAGCGTCAAACTTTTCGATAACGAACAGATAACCGGTTATTAACAATACTATCTACTGTTATTGTGCTCGCCTAACTGGCTGACTAACTGAAGTTTAAGTTAAATTTAGACCAATAGAATGTTCACTTCAGCTTTCAGGAGCGAATGAAACCATAGATTGTATTAATTGCTTGTTGCCAGGTTATGCCCGCTTGTAGGTAGCCGTTTGTCAGTTGTTTAATTTAGTCAGTTCTGTCGTGTTTTAGGCTGTAACTATAATACTAAACAGTTAAATTGAAGAACTAGGATAAGTTGATGTTGTTGATGATGTTGTTAACTAAATCAACACGCTCTTTCCTTAGTGGAATATAATATTTGGAAAAGCGTTTATGTTGTTTCCTAAATTGATTGCATTTTTTAATAATTCTGTTTCATTTTGCATATTTTTTAATCTTCCTATTGCTAACTATAAAATTCTGTTTGAGTAAGGAATCTTCAGTCAGGTCAATACTTATTAAGGAACCCCGGGGTTACAATTACTATTTCATAATTCATTATATAAGAGGTTTGTTTCTTTAACCTGAGTACTTTCTCTTTCTTTCTGTAATTTAAATATACATACCTGAATTTATTTCTATTCTAGTAGGTAAAGAGCTCTCTTCGTCTCTTCGGCGAAAATGAATATATTTTTTGTTTTTTCGGGAGTATTTTGTTGCTCTTGGATGGATTCTTACATTACATAACACGTGAACTGAACCACTACCAGACATTTTACAAAGCATGGCATTTACTACGTCGTAGTATTTAACTTATTTTGAAAGTCTCTGCAGATTATAAGACGTATAAGACGATAGTTTTGAGACATGAAGCTTTTATGCCTTTAAAATGTTCTTACCTCTTTACACAAAGCATTTAACTTTACGAGTATCGTAAAAGTTGCTACAATTTTCCTGGTTCAACGTCTTGTTACAGTAACTCCATGCAAATTACGTTGACAACTTGGGATTGTCGTCGGGTCCAAACTGCTGTTTGAGCATTAGCATAACTTATACCGTATAAGGAACATTCCTCAGGTTTCGACATGTCCCGTGTACCTTCCTGGTTCACATAAAATCGTCATGAATAGAAATCGTTCATTAAATCCGTATATCCGCGGTTCGTGACGGTCTCGCATGTCGCATCCCGACTCGCGAACTTGGCGCTCATAAATATCGTTTTATGTCACGTGTCAAAGCCGCCATCTTGGTTAACCGGTAAAATATAACAAATATAACTTTACCGTTACCATACTTCCGCTCCAAAATTGGAATGCGTTGCGCCCTTGACATAGAGTCCAATTTTTTGAGGGGCCCATATTTTCGACCGTATTTTTTTTGCTGTTTTTTATAAAAATGGGAGTGCTCGTCTTCCTATCGATTGTGCCAACTGGTGCTTACCGCCGATCTCGATTCGTCGGCAATCGAGTAGATTACTCGAATTGTAACATTTAGTGCTGTTATAAGAGGTGTAACTTCAATCAAACACTTAGTTCAGTTTAGTTTCGCCAGCTCGGAACAGGCAAGGGTAATATTTTTGCAATTTTCTAGGTAATTACGGGCATCATTTGCAAGTTGCAACCGCCTGTTTTGACTGGGAACAGTTGTTCGTTAGACGGCTGTCGCGAGTTGAGGTAGACAAATGAATGCAAAGTTTTAGACGTTTTAGCTATTTACAGTAATAGAAACAGACTTTGGTCGCGCGTTCGTCATGACATAATTTATGGTTTGTCATAAACTGACTTGGAGGTTTCGTTCACAAAAAATGCAAATACAATAATTTTGATTACGCATTGACGTAGTTGAGTGTCGTAGCAACTTTTCCGGATGAAGAGATTACCGCACACACACTAGTGCAGCAACATGTAGAATTTCTGCGTAGCGGACGCCGTAGACGCTGTTGCTACGGCAGTTTATTTTTCGTAGCAGTCTTGACTGACTACTTCATTGTTGTGTCGGCCCCTTTTCTATGCGATGTGAAAATAAATGTTCACGCAATTTTTCCATTGTTGTTGGTTGTTGTTATAATTTCGACTTGACTTAGAATTCAATTAGAAAGTTCTGCAACTTGTAATACGTTACGACGAAACCAATGTAGGATACAAGGGTTTCGTCGTCCCAAATTTTCCCAAATTACCAAAAAGCCATTCCTTGCGAGATAATTTCCTTATGAAAATTTATTTGCGTTTCGTATCATTCTGTCGAATTTGATTGTCCTCTGCACGCACGTGAGCCTTGCAGCGTACAACTTGGCAACAGTATACAGCACGTCAGTAGTTGTACTACTGACGTGCTGCCTACTGTGACCAGACGGACCAGTATAAGCTGACCTCTTATTCTATCAAAACTCCGTACTATTACGCTAGGCCAGCTAGTGGGCAAAGTGTTACCACTTACTGGCAGCCTACTCTACCCACTTAAAATTGTTTTCACTCCTCTTGCTCGAAAAGACCGTCATAATAGCGTACCAGAGGGGCCGTAAAATTGCTCATTATAGCCCTAGGGAAAATAAGCTTTTTTTTTTTTAAATTTCGTGTTCGGTGTTCGAAAGCGCAAAGTCTTTACTCATAATTCATGAAGAATTGACTTAATACTGTTCCATAAAAAAAAAAAACATTTTATTTTAAAAATGGAACCAAACGCGCCGAACGCCGAACTCTTTGGCAGGATGTGTGCGTTGCATTCCAGCTACAGAAGAAATAAAAAAAGGCATGGGCGCGAAATTTTAAGATTTTTGCTGTATTATTTATTTGAATTTCTTTTTATCTCCTACGTTTACCTCACAGACGACACAATATTATATTCGTCTTCACAGAGAACTGAGATTATGTTGCCGGGAAAAAACATCTCATTAGAACAACAGTACAATATGTACATTTCATTTTTAATAAAATAAACTATTATATTAAATATGGTTATTTTATTTTCTCGCAATCGTAGTGAAAAGTACGGTGTAACACACGGCGCTAAAATCCCATTATAACTCGGTTTCTATTTACTACCTCGCTAAAGCTCGGTAGTAAAACTTACCTCGTCTATAATGGGTCATTTTAGCCCCTTGTATCACAATGTACTATTTCACTCCTCTTGCTCGAAAAGAACGTCATAATAGCGTACCAGAGGGGCCGTAAAATTGCTCATTATAGCCCTAGGGAAAATAAGCTTTTTTTTTTAAATTTCGTCGTCGGTGTTCGAAAACGCAAAGTCTTTACTCATAATTCATAAAGAATTGACTTATGTTCCATAAAAAAAACTTTTTATTTTAAAAAACCGGCCAAGAGCGTGTCGGGCCACGCTCACTGTAGGGTTCCGTAGCTTCCCAGACCATTAAAAATACCAACATTTTTCGTCAGCAAAAATAACTTTGTTTTTCATAGTATTTGTATGAAAAACAAAGTTATCATTTGCGTTTTTTTGAAAAAGTGCTATATAACTCAAAAACTATTCAACTCATCAAGTTGAAAATAATTTTCCTAGAAAGTTCATATAAAGGTCTACTTCTGTGATTTTTTTCATATTTTTTAAACTTATGGTTCAAAAGTTAGAGGGGGGGGGACACATTGTTTTTGACTTTCGGAGCGATTATTTCCTAAAATATTAATATTATCAAAAAATGATTTTAGAAAACCCCTATTCATTTTTAAATACCTATCCAACAATATATCACACGTCAGGGTCAAAATTAAAAAAAAAATCGCTCCCCACTTTACGTCTGGGGGAGGTACCCTAATAAAAATGTTTTTTTAAATTTTTATTTTTGCACTTTGTCGGCATGATTGATATACATATTGGTACCAAATTTCAGCTTTCTGGTGCTAACGGTCACTGAGATTATCCGCGGACAGACAGACAGACAGACATGGCGAAACTATAAGGGTTCCGTTTTTTGCCATTTGGCTACGGAACCCTAAAAATGGAACCAAACGCGCCGAACGCCGAACTGTTTGGCAGGATGTGTGCGTTGCATTCCAGCTACAGAAGATATTAAAAAAGGCATTGGCGCGAAATTTTAAGATATTTTCTGTATTATTTATTTGAATTATAAGTAGGATTCCTTTTTATCTCCTACGTTTACCCCACAGACGACACAATATTATATTCGTCTTCACAGAGAACTGAGATTATGTTGCCGGGAAAAAACATCTCATTAGAACAACAGCAACAGTACAAATTGTACATTTCATTTTTAATAAAATAAACTATCATATTAAATATGGTTATTTTATTTTCTCGCAATCGTAGTGAAAAGTACGGTGTAACACACGGCGCTAAAATCCCATTATAACTCGGTTCCTATTTACTACCTCGCTAAAGTTCGGTAGTAAAACTACCTCGTCTATAATGGGTCATTTTAGCCCCTTGTATCACAATGTACTATTATAAACGAACTTTGTTATGTAATGTTTGACAATAATTTCGAAAGTTTCTTGAAATTGGTACTTGCTTATCAAAATAATTACACCAAAGTTTGTACCTATTATTTTTTGTTTGTGTTCTGAATTGCAACGTAGCATGATAAATTATGATAGAATTAGAATAAACCCGCTGTCTTTGCTGTCGCGCAGTGTGGTAGAAGTAGGGTCAAAGCAAAAGTTTTTTTCTTGCTAAACAAAGGTTTAAAAATAATGTTCAGATACCTCTATGTTTTGTCGTTAACGGTGTACCTACAAATATTAAAACAAAATTATGAGACTTAAAGGTCGATATTTCATTACTTATTATGTGTTAAAATCCACAGTTTGAGGTATCCTTTCAATGTAAACCAAAAAATTACTGCTGATTAAAATTTATAAAACTCGATACGCAAATGATAATACCATAATTATTAATACAGCAAAGGGCTGACCTCGCTGAAACAAGCCAACAAACAATTTATGACATGCTACTGTCATTAATTTACAAGAATATTTATGGCAGTATATTTTCGTAACCCCATATCGTGACGTAGCCAGGAAAATGTCATGTTGTCATTGCAAAATTAATGTAAAGCATGGCAATACAGAATGAGCACAACGGGGAATCACATGAAGTATATTTTCCAACGTTTTCATTTTAAATTCTTTGTTTTTCCAGGACTCTGTGATTTGAGTGCGTATTATTTTCTTTACTTATGCATGTTAATATGTTTGTACTATGAGAGGAACCTAATACGTTTCCAATTTCAATGATGACGAAAACCATTTAATTGTATCTCTTCTCTGGTATATTCGACACAGATACACCATAATGTACATATTGCAATACCATATTATATGCAGCTGCTCCATGTAAAATTTGTGTATTCAGCTGCAGCTGCTGCATCCGGTTGGACTGGAAGCCGACCCAATATAATGAAATGGGTGTAAAATACCTCTTAACGAAGCCGAAAGGCACTTGTTCTCCCGATCATTGCGATCATTTTTTTGTTTTACACCATACCTGGGAACCTTCTAGTTACGGAGATATGGGGGGTCAATGTTACAACTTTTAGACAAGTTTTTTTGTCTTATTTTTACTTTTAACATCTCCACGACCCCGTTACTATTCCATCCATCCATCCATCAGCACAATGTTTTAAGTGCGTTACATTGAGTTCTAACACAAAACATGTTTTATAAACTCAAAAAAAAAAGTTGTTTCCCAGCAATAAATTTTGCGTAAAGTTACTTAGTTTGATGTACTGAATGCTTGGTTAACGGCTTTGTGATGAGGTGGTTTACACCCTGTATATTCTTATCATAAAGAAGAGGACTATCTAAATTGCTTAGTGACAATTAATAAGATTAAGATAGTGGATAGGCAGCTGCTCCATGTACAATTTGTGTATTCAGCTGCAGCTGCTGCATCCGGTTGGACTGGAAGCCGACCCAATATAGTTAGGAAAAATAAAACCGACTTTAAAAAAAAAACAAAAAAGTGAAAAATAACTTTAGCTTCTAAAGTCGGTGACCTTTGTTTGATTGATTTAATTTTTTTGTCACCGACTTCAGAAGCTAAAGTTATTTTTCACTTTTTTGTTTTTTTTTTAAGTCGGTTTTATTTTTTGCAAAAAAAGTTTTTATTTTTCACTTTTTAGTGGTTCACATGTGCTTGGTACCTACACATGGAAAGTGCATACCGTTACAATTGCAACAAGCCCAAACACGACTAGGATACATTGTCTCATTATGGAGTTCCATGACTCTTGGCTTCATCATCAGATCTGATGGTAGAATGGTTCTTATCAAACGCAAATGCTTCACTTGTTGTAGAAAATACCAAAATCGCTGTACGTTATCCTATAAAATTTGAAGAGTTCCCTCGATTTCGCCAAGATTCAATCATCAGATCCCGACTTGGTGGCTATGGAACCATTTGGAAAATATACTCTTTCCAACAAAAAAAGAATTTTTCAAATCGGTTGGCAAGCGACGGAGCTATGCGCGAACAAACATAAAAAAAAAAAAATAGAAACATCCGAATTGAGAAACTCCTCCTTTTTTAGAAGTCGGTTAAAAAGGCTAGACAATTCAAGTTAAAAATCCTCAAACATTAAAGTGTGAAACTGAAACATGGCTATCCTAACTTACCGCCGTTTTCTATAAATCACTTACGTATAACTGTTAGTTAACATACCGACGTCTCGTAGCTATCGTTGTTTCTATAAACAGAGTTAGCTTGAAATATCCTATCCGCGTCACCTACCTGTCACTCGGAGAACTGTGACGTTTTGTTTCTAACGGTCAGTAAGCTAAATGTCAAACAGTCAGAGATAGCAACCATCCGTTACCTGTCAGTAAGTTTTTGTAACTGGCCGTTAGAGGCGCGTCTATCTAACCAGCAGACTAAATCCGGTTCGTCCCAGTGCTCTCAATACCACACAATGCTAACATGCAGATATCCGCGGCTTATCACTTATCACAGCGCCTTATAGGTCAGCTTCAGACGAAAGGTCGACTGATAGTTATACACATGAGTTTTACGCGTGAGGTGTGTCGGGTCCGTCTTCACGCAGAATGACCGACTTGCAAAATGTCCTTTAAGTAGAAAAGAAATGTTAGAAATGATGTTATTCGTAGAAAATCCGATACGCTAACCAAACTGTCAAAATTAAGTCCGAAAATTCTGAATTCTTTAGTCCCATGATTTTTAGGTAGATTTCCTTTTTTTTAAAAAAAAAATCTACCTGTTGGTCTCTCACCTACGGGGATATATATGTTTACGTATGTATATGGGTGACAAGCAAAATTTAGCCACACTCTACAGGTCGCAATTATGAACCGATTGCTTTCAAACTTGGCCAAAAAATCGAGAAGGTCAAAACTTAGGCTAAGTTCATGAATGGGCGGAATTCGTCCATGGGGGGGGCGGGGGGGCGGTTTTTCTAAAATCAGTTTTTTGGCCATAACTTTTTTCCTTTGGCAAATTTTTGAACTGTTTTTCATTTTTATCATTCTGAGTAAAAAAAATCCCTTCGCGCAAGCCGCAGGAGGAGGTAGATTTCGGAGAAAGTGCTGGAGCGTCCGACTATTGAAAATTTTTATAAAGAGTTGTACTTATGTGTACAATCTACAAAAAAATATATAATTTCAAAATCGTTGTCCTGTAACGGAAAGTTTACCCTTTTTAAATGCGCTCATAAGAGTTTAGCATGCAAACGCCCTCAATTTTTTAGTTATAATTTTTTATTTCGAAAACTATAAGTTTTATCGCTAAACTTCAAAGGTAACAATTGTAGAATAAACAATTTGCTTTCAAAAAAAATATTTGCGACGCTGAAAATGTTTACTGTTTCGGAGATATGATTTTTTTTCGAAAAAAATTTGGAAATTTCAAACCCCTCCCCAATTTAGGGGTTGCATCAAAAAAGTTTTAGTTTAAAGTTGTCCGTATTTTTACTTAGAATGATAAAAATGAAAAACGGTTCAAAAATTTTCCATAGGAAAAAAGTTATGGCCAAAAAACTGATTTTAAAAAAACCACCCCCCTTGGACCAATTCCGCCCATTCACGAACTTAGCCTAAGTTTTGACCTTTTCGATTTTTTGGCCAAGTTTGAAAGCAATCGGTTCATAATTGCGACCTGTAGAGTGTGGCTAAATTTGGCTTGTCACCCATATACATACGTAAACATATATATCCCCGCAGGTGAGAGACCAATAGGTAGATTTTTTTTAAAAAAAAAGGAAATCTACATAATACGGACAACTTTTAATTAAAACTTTTTGGATGCAACCCCTAAATTGGGGAGGAGGTTGAAATTTCCAAAAATTTTGCGAAAACAAATCATATCTCCGAAACAGTAAACATTTTCAGCGTCGCAAATATTTTTTTTTGAAAGCAAATTCGTTCCTCTATAATTGTTACCTTTAAAGTTTAGCGATAAAACTTATAGTTTTTGAAATAAAAAAATATAACTAAAAGATTGAGGCGATTCCATGCTAAACTCGAGAGGATTTAAAAAGGGTAAACTTTCCATTACAGGACAACGATTTTGAAATCACATTTTTTTTTTGTAGATTTTACACATAAGTACAACTCTTTATACAAATTTTCAATAGTCGGACGCTCCAGCACCTTCTCCGAAATCTACCTCCTCCTGCGGCTTGCCGGAGGGATTTTTTTTACTACAATTTGTAAAAAAATCGTATAAACAATCAATGTTACGTTTTCCATTACCTATTTCAAAATATTGAAAAATAAAAAAAACCGTACATTTTGTGAAACGGACGTTCATTGAATCGAATTGTTTGCGAATCGGATTTTCTATGAATCGGAACCTTTTCTTCGACTACACGTATTGCGAATCGGACGTTCTGCGTCAAGACCGCGTTCGATGCCGCGTGGAGCCTCGTGGTTGCTTCGTGTGGATTATCTTTTTATCAACGTATAATCTGTTTGTCTGCTCCATTGTTGAACTTAGGCCTCCTAAGACGGGTACAAAGACAGATAATTAAGTTCTGTCGCGTCGTAATGAGTAACACAACAATGGTTCATGCCTTGGTTAAGAGACCCCAGTTCGTTAGTAGCTGGCTAGCTGACTGCACATGCATTGCCCATTAGGTTCGTTTTTAACCGACTTCCAAAAAGGAGGAGGTTCTCTATTCGACTGTATGTATTTTTTTTTTGAAGAATCGTTAGTATGGCAAAGATTTATTTATTCAAGTTACAAAGTAATCTAGAGTTATATACATAGTTAGTACTCATATGGTTTCTGCCTTTGTAATTGATCCCTTTTGGGTAAAAGCCCCCTCCATCTTCTTTAAATACTCTCTTTTTGCACCGAGATTCCACCAGTTCCTGCCTGCAATTTCTATTATATCGTCTGCCCACCGTTTTTTTGGCCTTCCAACTTTTCTTTTCCCCAGTGGGCCAGACCACTTTCTCGACTGCGAAGTCCACCTTTTGTCTGAGTATCTTGTTATGTGACCCGCCCATTGCCACTATGGATGGCTAAGATACCTACACTAAATTAGAAGAATTATAGTAATTCATTTATAAGTATGTATAGGTAATATAAAAGTGAGTCATAATTTTTAGTTAAAGTTAGTAAATTTCTTCTCATCCTATAGGCACTATTAAATGGACAATATTTGATATCACGTTCTCGAAAACGGCACCAACGATTTCGATGAATGTTGCAATATAGGAGTTTACGTCGGCGAAAAATCTTATTTCTTTTATTTTTAATATTTTTCAATCGAGCCGCTTGGATATGAAAATAAATGATCACTGATTCGAACATACATTGCTGTTAATATTTAAATAAAACAATTATTTGCACGTTTTCGGAAACATTCGATAAATATGGTGTAACGCTCGTCGTTTAATGATAAGTATCGTTACTTTCAAATAACGATAATTATCTAGTTCCACTTGACAACACTTTTTAATCGAATTTGTGATATGCGGTTGATGATGGTAAATGGTAATACCACCTACGGTATACGTGCTTGATGTAATGCAACTATAAAGGGTATAAATACAACCTTAACAAAGCCGAAAGACACTTTTTCTCCCCGTAATCGCGATCATTTTTTTGTTCTGGACCATATCTGGGAACCTTCTAAAATCGTTTCCCAGCAACAATTTTTGCGCAGAGTTACTTAGTTTGATGTACAGAATGCTTGGTTGACAGCTTCGTGATGAGTCTGTTTACACCTTTATTTGAACGTGATTTCAACAATCAGCTTTTTAACCCCAGACGCAAAAACGACGGGGTGTTATAAGTTTGACGTGTCTGTGTGTGTGTGTGTATGTCTGTCTGTGGCATCGTATCGCGGGAACGGATGAACCGATTTTGATTTTGTTTTTTTTTTGTTTGAAAGGTGAATTAGTCGGGAGTGTTCTTAGCTATGTTTAATAAAAATCAGTCGAAGATGGCCGCCGCCACATAATGGCGGATTACATATTTATTCAACAACTCCCTCAATATGGGTATCAAATCAAAGCGCTTGACTAGTAGAATATTATACACTATGATAAATTAAAAATCTAAAATGGCCGCCACCACAAAATGGCGAATTAACGAATTAGTTTAGTACATTGTGTCGGGGGTTTTTTAATTTGTTTATTTAATTTTCCTTTTTAATTAGGTGACCGTAGATATTGATAATGTTAACATAATAAGATCTGTTTACAAACTATCTTCGCTTTATATAAAACGAGATTGAGTGGTAGAAAATAATATGAAATTCACTTTCAAAGAGAAGGCATATTCACAAGAAGTTGGCAGATTCGTCTCAAAACTAAGTTGTTGTAGTTTTTCTTGTTTATCTCTCTTAACTTTATATATTTTGTTATATGTAAGTATGTATGTATGATGTATTTATTCTTATATACTGCAGTTTGTTAAACGACCTCATCACGAAGCCGTCAACCAAGCATTCTGTACATCAAACCAAGTAACTTTATGCAAAAAATATTGCTTAGTTTTTTTTGAGGTGAAAAATCATATTTTGAGGTACAATAACTCAATGTAACGCACTCAAAACATTGTGCTGATGAATGGATTGAATAGTACGGGGGCTGTGGAGGTGTTTAGAGTAAAAATCTTACAATAAAAACTTGTATTAAAAAAAAAAAAACATGTCAAAAAGTTGGAATTTTGACCCCCAATATCAGGGTCATCAATAATGGGTAGAACAAGTACCTTTCGGCTTCGTTAAGAGGTGTTTTACACCCTTTATATTTCAATTATAGGTAAATAATTTCTAGTATTTTTTCGGTTATTGCACCTAACTGTGTGTTATCTCTTCATTAAGTCTGCCTTTAAACAGTTTTTGATTGTGCATAAAGTTTATAAATAAATAAATAAAATGTCTCAGGAATTAACTCCGCCTTTGGACACAATTTTAAACTTCTGCACATTTTATTTATTTATAGATGCATTGAGGGACCGGTCAATGTGGCGACACTTGGGGGAGGCCTATGTCCAGCAGTGGACGTCTTTCGGCTGAAATGATGATGATGTATAGAGGTGGTTACTATAAGTTATAGTATTGTTGAATAAATATGTAACTACGTACTTAAACACGTAGGTAAATAAAATGTGTATGTTTGTAGTACCAAAATAACAGCTTTTTACTAAATGAATATGAAAATATAATACGGCACATACATATAACAAACACATTTTTTTCTGTCTGTATTCCGGCTAATCTCCGAAACGGCTAAGCCAATTTTGACGGTATGGTATGCTTTTATTGGCATATAGCTGATTTTATAGGCTATACTTTTATATGAGAAAAAGGATTAGGGTTCCGTGGTAAAAGATAAAACCCTTGATTTGATTGTGAATCAAATCCGATTCAAATAAGGCAGTATTATTTTATAATTGTTTCACGCTAGGATGAAATACCTAAATGCTGGCAAACAAATAAACTGTTCAGCTAACATACTCGCAGCACAAACCTCTCCGTGCAAACGTCCATGGCATAGCTCAGTGGACGATCGCCACGAAGTTAGCTCATGGTAAAATAAGAAAGTAGCTACACTAACAACTTACTAGTCATCACAAACATCATTAAATAAACATCTAATTACTATTAGTAGAATGTTTACATTCCGCAGTAAAGGTAACGTGAACTTGGCAACATGGCGCCAACACGCAGCATCAGCGTGATCGCTGATACCGCATTAAGCACACAATTAATTGAACTCGTCTAATTGCAATCATTTACCTACTAACGATGTGTGCTTATCAATATAATCACTAATGTTGTTTACTTCGGAGTTATGTTTAAATTTTATTGCTGTCGTCGAAAATTTTTTGTCGAGAATTTCTTCCGTCGAATCATTTGAATTACCGGTAAAAATCCCGGAATCCAGACTGGTGTGTTTGTAACAGTCACCACCTAGAAAATCATCATCATCTGGCTAGCCTTTTCCTGATTATGCCAGCGTTGGCTTCCAGTCTAACCGGATGCAGCTGATTATCAGTATTTTACTGTTTTTTATGTTCTGTGGTATTTTACATGGAGCGACTGCCATGTGAGCTATCTGTCATCAACTCATCACTAAGAAAATAGAAGCAAACGCATTTCGCCGAGTCTATTGATCTATTCCCATCAACTGGGCACAAATCCAAACTTCTTGGCTGTTACTGAGAAATTTCTAACAGAAAAAATAGATATATAACACTGCTCGAGAATCGAACTGAACCCATGACCACTTTAGCTTAGCCTTTAACATTTTACGCCGGTCAAAGTCTAATGTTAGTAAAACTATGACAGTATGATAGCAAAATAAAATAAGAGCCGTCTAAAAATATACAACATCCTCTGATTGTGGACTATAAAGGAAATTCAGTTCATTGAATGCTTTTATGCATACAGTGATATGCAGTTTAGGTGGTCTTTAAAACTAGGTCCGTAAGAATGTCTTTTCTATGGCTTAGCTACGAATTCCATCTTAATTAGGTTGTAAAAGAATATTCCGCTTTCCGGTGCATCGAACTTGAATTTATGTTTGAAATATTTGTGCAAGTATTACGCAGTAATTTAGTACAAACTAGATAATAATTGATAGGGATCCTATGTATAATTAGAACATTATACGGAAATATATATTTACGACCCAATTTGTTACATAATGTAATTGATTTAGATTAGGAGTAGGCAAACATAAACCGCGCAGTTTACTAAACACAACATTAAAGTTATGGACAATGCAAAATCAACACAAAAAAAAAAAAAAATTCAAAATCTTATCTGTATTAAAGCAAATAACACTATAACAAATTACCAATGTATGGGTGACTACAAAACATAGAAACATAGATATACAATTAAACACCTGATGGTTTGGTTTATTTTTAATATTGTATTAAGTACAGAAACTTTCTAAAACTCTCTTTCTGAAAAGTTTTTGCTGTCTCTTATTTCATCGGCATAAAACAAAACAAAAAAATGGGTGCGGTCTCGACATGTTTTATGATGACATATCTTGCCATTTCATAAAGTTCACCGACCTCTGTGCTATCCTACGCATATTAAGCTGTTCTTAATTTTTTTACAATGGCTAATAAAAAATAAACCTAATCTAATTATTAAAACGTTGATGTTTGGCGTACGTCGTATTATGACTCATTACGACCTAACTTATTGAAGCTAGAATACGAAATTCTGAGAATTGAGACATGCTATTTTACTACAGTTTAGTTTTCTTCAAACAAAACTTAATCCGTCAGACACAGCCGCGGGAATTCCCAGTCAATAAAAATCATCATCAAAAACACTTCTTTTAGCCAATTACCGAAAATATTTTTATCAACAATGATATTAAAATATTCATAAAGATACTCGTACATTTATAATCGAAATTCGATGTAAAATACCTATCTATCATGAAATCATCACGAGTATCAAAGTCCGCGAGATATCTTAATGTGACCACATTAAATAAAAATGTAACAGTTCTTGTATATTTCATGGAATATAGAATTAT
Organism: Xestia ashworthii; assembly: GCA_950022955.1. Taxonomy (NCBI): domain Eukaryota; kingdom Metazoa; phylum Arthropoda; class Insecta; order Lepidoptera; family Noctuidae; genus Xestia; species Xestia ashworthii. Next base: position 4,496,016 of record OX465556.1, read on the forward strand.
GTCACTGTGTCTAGGTGCAAGTGCTTATGTACCTACCTAAGTTTACCATTATTGACGTGTGGCAAATAACTTTTAGTATTGAAACGACTCTTATCTCTATACCAGCAATGTTTTGCCGCATTTAACAAAAGAAAATGGAATGTGCAGTATGGCTTGGGATACCTAAGGCCCTTCACATCACTATCTTGCCCTTATCTCAATTCGTTTGGGGTTGGTGCAGCATGTCTTCTCCTTCCATAATACTCGTTATCTCATCAGTCACACCCGCCTCACCCTCCAATGCCTCGAATCTTTGGTATCAAGGCGACTACCTACAATATCTACCTATTGCAATATGGAATAAGCCCAGCGCACTATTCCCAACTACTCCATCTCCTGAAAGCCAGAAAATGGTGACCACCAGAAAAGTGACAACCAATCAGAAATGAACATCGCATGAGAATTATCATCTCCATATTGAGCAGGAGACAAAACACAAACGCACTGCGTTATGTTGGAGCTTTGAATAAAATAAAATTAATTACTTAGTTCAATTTTAATGCACAGTGCAGCATATAATTATGTCTTCTTTCTTCTTCCATACCTAATTCTGTTTTACTCGCCATCTCAGCATTCACCTTTTCCACCAGTTCGTAGCCATATTACCCTCCACACAGACCATCCATAGTTTCTTTGGTCTTTCTCTACTTTTGTAGTGATATGGATGTTTATGAAAACGTATAAGTTAATTATATCATTCTGTGAGGGTGTGTTACCAATTACCTACTAAATTTTTGGTTACCCCCTTATCGCAGATGAGTTTACATAATAATTATAATTAACATAGTAACTGAATGCCCAATTAACATGAATTTGATTAGAAACAACACTCACAACAAAACACTTTGATAAATGTCTTCATGCTGAATTAAAAGAAAAGAACTACTTCTACAGTGGAACGCATGGAACGTAAAATTAAAGCAAAATGTACCTTAAACCTACATTTAGATAACCTTTTTCGCTTTTCGCGAATGTACTTTCGTCATTATCATCATCATCATCTCATCATCATCATCTTTCTGTCCGTAACACATGTTACTAAGGGTCGGTGCAACATGATTTTTTTCCCTTCTCCTCTGTCTACCGTCCATAATAGTCGAAGATACGTGACGTGTTGTCTCGTCATTTACTAACTCATTTTATCAATTCATCTTTATTCTTCATCTATATTCTTTTCCCCACGCACTTTATTAGCCTATCATTTTAAGTACATAACACACATGTTGACGTCACGTGTTTTGGACGACTCGTATTACTCGTGTTTCTAATCACGTAGGGCTCGACAACAAAGTGAACGTCACGGCCACAAACAAAATTAGATAAATGTTTATTGTTTCAACACTGTTACATCAAATTAAGTAACTTTAGGGAAAAATTGTTGCAGGGAAAAATAAGAGTCAAACAGACATATTTGCCGAGAGGCGGGAGAGCCATCCCAAGGAAAAGGCACAAGGCACAAGGCACACTTTGTCATCATCATCATCATCATCAATCATACTCTTGCCGTTGTCACAATTCATTTGGGGATCAAGCACAAGGCCTTTGTACTGGTACTAAAATGTTCAATCGTTATTTCATCTTCGCCATTATCACATGAGGCGCATAAAACGTAAGTTTTTGTAGATGTCTTCAGCGATGAATATAAGCTTAAAAGTTGTAAGAAGAACATGAACCTCAGCACAAACCACGCATAATGCGTATCCTAGTAAGCCATAGTAAAAAATTAGAAAAGTTGCGCGTTTCGCAGGCCATAACGTGCCAACAGCACATTAGTACATTGCGAAACAGATATGAAGCCATTTTAACCCCTATCGCGTCAACAGTAATTACTGCGTTTTTATACTAGATTGTTTCATTTAACTTGTAGAACTTGGCCTAGTTTTTGATTATTTTCTTCTGATTTTGGCTGCATTATGAGTGGCAAACTAGTGCCTCGGATTGTATAGATGAATCGGCTGCCGCATAATAATTTGAAACAATTTAATCTGTGTGGAACCTTTGGTGAGAGCTTCTTCCACGAGTTAATGTGGGATTAGAAAATAATGTGATAAAACGTTAGAAATGCTTATTTCCTCACTATGTTTTTCTGTCTTAAAACCTGCCTGCACGCAATAATCGGTAAGGCTGAGAAGAAAAACTTGATTCATCAAAAAAAACTAACAAAACCGCATGTAATATATGTCTATGCTACCGCCTGCTCACGTTTCGGAACACGACTGATACGCCTCATCCAGACCAAGATAATTAGCGATAAAAAGTTCTAATTGAGGCCACCGTCTATCAAGCCAGAGGTAAACAAAATAAAATCACGTTGGTTCCACCTGGCTTTGGTGATAAGACCCCGGGCCGCCCTTCGACGTATGGCATGCCAATTAACTGTACTTGTTGAAATGTGGGTGTGTTAGGTTAGGAACGTCATACTCATTGCCGTCGTATCTCGACGATTTTATGACCATATCTGGTGAGGTTGTTAGAGTTTTATAAGAGCAAGAGAATGATGATTTTTTTTGTATGAGATTGTGTTTGTATGTTAAAATACATCTTTGCAATATACAGTTAAAAATCTCTACTTTTCAGCTGTTCACAAATAGTTTTTAACGAAAAAACAAAAAAAAATCTAAACTGGACAAAAACATTTTTTTAAATAATACACACCAAAATGGAGCCAACAGGACAATACCAACAAATTATAATTTTGGTAATCCAATACAATCTATACCCATTGCATATAATCCAATTCCCGTTACAAAAGTCTATAAAATCCATGCATTACCGGAAAGCCATCGTAATAAATCCATAGGTACGTAGTCCATGCACAGAAAGTCAGGGTAGATCCCGGTTCCCGATTAGTTCGTGATAGCATGACTATCGGATATTCCCTGCATCGCAAGTACTAATGGAGGCAATGTTTACTGCCTTCCATTTCAACTCGATAACATCCTTCGTTTTAAAGGAAAGCAACGGTTTATGTATGTGGGAAATGACTTTTTGTATGTCTTGCTTCATTTGAATTGTAGTTTTCAAACTTTGGCACAAAAAGATAATTATGAAAAGGATGAATATAAAGACTTCCTAAAGATAAGGGATCTTTTCGAACTACAGGGAAAATAGGTCAAATTAGTTAATTGTAAACAGACTCGTGCAAATCTGCAATATCACCCGGGTCTTGAATGTCAGACACGAGTCGTAAACTACAAAGTCTAGGTCAATTTTTTGAGAAAGTAATGAGCATATTAGATAAAGTGCGGCAACTCACCGGCATGTCGATCCTCGTAAGCCCGCGTAGTCCACCCTCCGCGCCCGCCGCCCTACTGCCACGAGGAGCAAGCCTCCACTGTGCCAGCTCACCACCTGGCCCCATCTGAAGCCTCCTCGCGTGACTGACATCCTCTACTCCTGCATTCGGAATTTCAACCTTAGCACAAACGTAATTGGAACCGTTTTCCACTCCACTTTCATCGTCACGATTTACATTCGAATTTGATGTTTCTTCGACATTGTCTCCAGTTATAATAATCGTTGGTATTGCTTTAGTATTATCCACTTTATTGACATTATGCACAGAGGGTACATTACTTTGTTGCAGTGGACCGCCGAATTTTTCTTTCAGTGAATTAATAACTGCTTTCCTAGCTTGTTCGTACTTTGCTTTCGCTTGGTCTTCCCTCCATTTTTTCAATACTTTACCTTTAGGATCAACATTTTTCACAGTTCTACCAATAAAGTTTTCATAGAGTTTTGAAGTTAATGCTCTTTGTACTTTTAAATTATTGGTTTTGGATGATTTGTTGCCGTCGGTATCCTTACTGTTATTGTCTAGGGACTCTTTAGCTTCGTTTTGCACATAGTATTCGGCTTTTTGATCTATGTCACCGAACATTTCCCACCATCTTGCGCCAGCTTCATTGAGAGGTGCTCTTGAACGCGCTAAATGCGGACACTTTGCTGCATCACCCATTTCACTAAATTCTAAGAATACTTAATGCTTAATTTTCTAGATTAATTAACTAAATCTAAATAGAGTTACTCTACGTACTATCTTCACTACTGTTTAGCACCTACTGATCAAGACTAAAGATTCATCACGTAAATTCAAAAATTGCAAGTCAGGGAGTAACAAATACCTTCTACCACGATATCTTTTCCAAAATTCATCAACATAGCTTGTTTTCTTCATAACACAGGGCGTTAAAAGGGACAGCATAAAAATATCGCGTTTACATGTCGCGAGTAAATTAGCTTAGTAGAAGTTTGTGAGCGATCAACAATAGCTTTTGTTACCCCTATTATTGAAAGTCTATTTTCGTGTATGTAGGTCAGTATGTGAGGCATCGATTGCAAATCACTGCAAGCTGCTCCCCAACAAAACTATGAGAAAGTTTAATAAAATGAAAAAAATTGCGGATGCCAAACAGAGCATCGTTAAAAGGGCCAAAGATGTTATTACGACAAAATTATATCGGCAATAAAAGCTCTAATAAAAAGGTAAGTATCATGCTTTGTCTCACGCAACATATAAAACTTTGTAACAATTGAGCGTAAAAAAGAAAACAATGGAGGAGAATAGTATAATCTACTCATTTCCGTATTCATGGTATCCGGCATAGTGCCTAGCTTCCTCAAACAGTAATATCTTTAAACTGTTCTACTTTCTTAATAACATCACGCATATATTCCCTAATGGGTTAGGCAGAGGTGAAAATAATAGTACACCCACATTTCATGCAAGAGAATGATCATGATTTCGTCGGTTATGTTTTTTTAAGCCCCATGTTAAAAGAAGGCGAGTCTATTTGCCATCAACCGATCACGAATCCAAACTTGTGGTGTCGACCCGTAGCTGATGTCTACTGAGAAATTAATTTATTTGATAATATATATGTCACCGTAAAATTGTCAAACACGTTAGATTGTAATCTCTCTAGCGATATTGTAAACTGTCGAAATATTGGCAACTGAACATACGGAAGTATCTCTGCCCCCATAATCAGGACTTGGGGCACCCCCCCGTTAGGTTAGTTAGGTTCCTTTAAACCCTGCACTCGGAAATACGTAGGAAAATTTCATGGCACAGTGTTAAGACATGCACCCTGCAAATTCCTCATGGAGACACCCAATAACACTTTGCACGACGACTTAGATTCGTTTGTGCGAGTTCCAGCGATAAGCGGGAAAAAACAGCACAAAGAGGAGTGTGGAAGGCAATGGGGGAGGCCTTTGCCCAGCAATGGGACAATATGAGCTAAGGAAAAAAAAATCTCCCCTTTCAGAGGTCACGGCATCATTTACACCTTCCTATTTCACGTCATTCCTCACTCAACCCACCCATCTTTCCTTTGGCCTTCCTTATATCCAACAAGCTGTTACTCGCGACTTCGCCCGCGTACAAATTATATACTAAAACCTTCCTCGAGAACCACTCTATCCATTGGTGAAACAGCATAAAAATCGGTGCAGTATTTTTTTTTGAGAATTTCGCTATCAGCGGCGGAGGACTTTGTTTTAAAATATGTAGTGATCACATAAATAGACCCAATATTAAAGACCACAAACAACAACTCTAAAGTAATGCGACATAACTCGTGATCCGGAATTTACAATATTGACAGCGATCGAAGTCCGCTGTTAGCATCCCGGATACGAAGCAACGAATTGAAGTATTATCTCTTATCTTAGTGTCATAAGACTCACTGGTGTTAGTACTGATTGACCTTTCAACTTGCTTATAATAATTAGTGAGGCACGTTGCGTAATATTTTCGTGTTAATTACTTGTGGAGCTGAGATTTGTGTCACATGATGAGGAGTAAACATTTCTTTTGGAGATTGAGGTGTGGTCGTGAAGTGGGTCGTATTTTTGAAGCGGGTAATTATAGTACACCTACGTTCCGCCAGTTATGTTGTGTTGTATTGTTTTGCTAGGTTTGTATGGTCCGTTGTTTGTTGTCAATTACTTTTTACATTTTGTAGGTTCCCTGTTGCTCATACTCTGTATCTGAGCAGTATGCTGTAGACGCTGTAGTCTTGTAAAATATTAGAAAGTCGGAAGGTAGATAGTATATCTCCGGGGCCCTTGACTCAAGATAGGAGTAGGAATTGTGGGATTTGTCTTTATTCTACACAAGAAATAGACTTCGCTACACAGGGAGGTAGGGACAGCGATGCCCAAACCTTCTTTCTTACATGTGTTTGTTTTTTTTCTTGGGTCAAGCTCACCACACTATTCCTAAGCCAATGCAACTCCTGAAAGCCAGAATCAACAGTGGCGACCAAATTAAAAGCGCCTTGACATTGAAACTTAACTGTCTTGGATCCCGCAACGAAATGACTTAAATTAATAATTATCGTATAACCCAGTACTAACTGGGTTGTGGAGGTCAGATAGGCAAACGCTCCATGTAAAATACTGGTATTCAGCTGCATCCGGATAGACTGAAAGCCGACCCCAACATAGCAGGGAAAAAGGCTAGGCAGCAGTAGCGAAGGCATGATTTTTATAAGAGGTAAGCCGGAGTACAAATCTTTAATGTGATTATATTATTTGTCTATAGAATACTGACTGCCATTTTTCAACGGGAAGCCGGTAGCAATCGAGTTGTATAAAACCTTCGCCACTGCTAGGCAGATGGTGATGGGTCCTGCAACGAAATTAATCAGAAAATAATAGTGGAGGAGTAGCAAAACATGATTTCTACTTCTTTCTTATATCTACGGTTACCACTTGTCGTGCGTCGGTACCCTTCCATTCGGTATAGTATATCTATCGCCACAAATAGAAGCCATTTTAATACACCCTCGTGATCTACGACTAAATTATCGTTGTAGGTAAAGTCTTTCAAACCACAAGATAAATGACCCAATAATGATTGAAATAATATCATAATTAATGCCAATCGCGACCTTTTCACACGGCGATATAAATATCGAACCGAGATGGCTTAATTAGCGTACAGACATTATTAACTTTAATTTGATAAAAATGTTATATACTGTCCAAAGGTAATATGTGGGAACACGAAGCACTAACGTGGCATGCATCCATAAAGCATAAAATTGGTAATTAACTCTTATTTTTAATAATGAATCGCAATAATTTTAATTAACTTGTGTGTCTGTGAGAAGGATTGGGACGTAATCGACCACGCGGGCACAGTATGGGTTGGTACATGTCGTATGTCTTCGAGTTTTCGTGTGCGTCATCTGGCAGGCCCCAACAAGATTTATCAACAGGTGATGATAGCTTTTCATAAATACTTTATTTTGTGCCTAAAGAAAATAAATAAGATATATTTTGCGCCTCGACAGTTTTTGATAAAATGACGATTCTATAAAGTGTCTAGCTAGCGGGCCCCTTTTCTTTATTTTTTTTTTTTTAATGAAATCATCAAATGACTTCTCCCACTCTGGGCGGAGCGGGAGGGAGTGTCAGACTTTTACTGACTAAAACCCATCCATGTTCCTTCCTCGCCCTTTACGTTCCGGGGCCGCGGTATCTCTTTCGAACAGTCTCGCAACCCCGGCAGGCTTCGGCCCTTGCGGGCTCTTCTCTTTATGCTGACATCTCTTTGAGGCGCGCGTGGAACACGAACGCGCCGTCGACACGGCCTGTCGTCGTTAGACGGACGGACGGCTAGCTAGCCCATAGCTAGCTAGCCGTCCGTCCACAGGCCCGCATCTACGGTGGCCGGTAGCCACCACGTGGCCCCCGACGCCCGGTGCGTCTCCCGCGGCGGCCGGGAAGGGAGGCTCTCTCCCTCTCTCGTTCCGCCACCTCCTTCGCTAGCATGACTGCTTCGCAGAAGGAGGTGACGGCCTCCCATTCCGTCTCGCTCCGGACCATGGATTGAACCAGGGCCGGACGCGAGAGGTCGCCGCCGCCGATCGCCGCTACGAGGACACGGCGGTGCTCCGCCCACGCAGGGCAGACCTCCACCGTGTGCTCCACCGTGTCCTCCGGTCAATCCTCACAGTGGAGACACCCGGGCGTCTCCTCCCGCCAGATTCGGTGCAGGTACCTCCCGAAACATCCGTGTCCGGTGAGGACCTGCGTCAGGCGGAAGGTGAGGGCGCCGTGGCGCCTCTCAAGCCACTCCTCAAAGAGGGGACTTACCGCCACTATCGTGGCGTGCCCTGCACGGGGTTGCGACAGTCGCTCTCTCCATGTCGCCATGCTAGCGGGCCCCTTATGATTATTTTTATTGTTACTATACTTTCAGATAGCCCAATAGTGCTCGGAGTTAGATACTATTTTGTGCCTTACAAATACAAAATTTCGACTTTCTGTGAGCTATACTTCAGAAGATATTCGTTAATTAAACAAACGTCCATCCAGCGGGACCCCACTTTATAGAATCGTCATTTAATCAAAAACTGACGAGGCATAAAATAATGTTTTAATGAAAAGCCTTTACCTATTGATAAATCTCGTTGGGGCCTGCCAGATAGACTCACACTCGAGTTTTTGGCTCTAGGATGCGCGCGAAAAGTATCGTGAGGACCTTCAACGTATTACGGAAATAATTGACCTACTCAAAGTATCAAGACTTAGAAACTCGTAACATATGAACAACAACAACAACAACACCTACTTTTATAAATATAATTGTTTTTTTTTTCTATTATATTCTTATCTCAATTTAATTAGGTATTTATTGCATATCACATGTGTTTTACAAGATCTTATAATTAAAATAAAGTTCACATGGACCCTGTCGGGCACAACAATTTATAATATTAGACAGTAAGTAGCATTTAAAAAATCATGATCATTCATTCAAATAAGCAAATAATGTCAAAGGCTAAAATAAAAAGAAAAAATAGAGAAGAAAAAGTCGAATAAAACAAAATTATAGTCAAATACATCAGGTCATTAGAATAATAATCAAAATACAATCATGTCAATATGATAATAATCAAGAACTTAAAATAAATCGAAATCTCTCCCTAACTGAGATGTTTAAATGTAGATGGTTACCGTACATGTATGTACATACATGTTCCATGTATTGATGTATTGATATTTTTTTATTATACACAGTAACAGTGTTGTTGGTAACATTCCTCTCCTTTTCAAACAGCATAGAGCGCTACGAAACTTTGGGATTAGCTCATTTGAAAAAAGGTCTACAGTGCAGTGCTACGACGCTACGCCGTAGCGTCTACGGCGATTATTAAAATTACCATACGTAGTAAGTAGTACACCTTCTATTAGCTACTCCGAAGGTATTTTGTTTATATTTACTTGCATTAACGAGAACATTGTTAAGGCAGTGTTTATTTAGTTTAGGAAAGCATTGCGTATACTGACGTATTCTGCAATTTTTTTGTGGGGCTTTACTAAAAATCATTTTTTTCTTACAGCATAAACCCATTTCCCTTGTTAGTTAAGGCATAAGACTACTTGTTTAGTGATGAAGTAAATTGAAGATAGCATAAAAAATTAGCGCTTTCAGTGATTTGTTTCTACGCGCGGCGGCGCATTGTCGCTAAAAAGTGTAGCTCGTATTTCAATGTGTGGCAATACAATATCAAGTATACTATAGTTAGCATAGCCAAGAAGAATGTTACTCTCGGAACCACTTTATATTAGCCGTAGTTAACACTAGATAATCCTCACGTACCTAATCAACAACTTGAAGGAATCATCACGTGAGCGCAGTACACAGATATCCTTGGATTTGTTTATACATTCACAGCATGTTTACGTAACGGCAAGTGGGTCGCGTCGTCTGGACAAGCCGCACTTTGTACGTCGGGGTGTAATGCACTCACGCGCAGGAAAATCACCGGTGACCTGTGACGACCCGTCTGGAGTTGGACTGATACTTTTTCTAGAAGTATCTTTGTTGTCTAGCAGTAGAGGAACTTGTAGCTAAATTATTACAGACGCTAAGGTCGATCTGCAGGTTAAACATTCTTTTCCGAGGTTGGCCTGACGATAATTGACCATTCATTTCGTACCGAGTTTCCTCCGTGTCTCGCAAGTCTCAGCTGTCAATTATAGATCTTTGGCAGTCGTTATGTAGTCAGGGGCCCGAAAGTCTTGTAACCAGTCTTACCAAGGGTTATCGTATAAACTCAAGAATTACTATAACTTGACAATAGGGTAGGTCACTCCTCAAGAGCTGCGCATCATTAGGTGTGCATTAGACGAGGTCATTTGCCGAGGCCACATTATATTTGGCATAAACATCAAGCCTTAAGATAATTCCTGTGAATTACAAATAATCCTTGATAGTAAGTAATAATTAATTAATCCAGATATCTTATCAACGACGTTAGGTACAGGACAGGTCAGGTAGATAACAATCAATTCGTATCACGTAACACTGGTGTGAACCAACTTATAAACATGGTTTGTGTTGCGAATAAAGGGGTTGGCAATAAAGCATGCGGAATCCGGGAAAAAGAGTTTTAGTATGGGACCGAAATGGGATTCTACATGCCCTAGTTGTCACGAAGCTTATATACAAGGTGTAAACAAACTCTTCAAGTCTTCTCGAAGCCGTCAACCAAGTATTCGGTTCATCAAACTAAGTAACCCCACGCAAAACATTTTACTGGGAAATGATTTTTTCAGTTCCACTCTCATGAACCACTCTCATGAAAAAATTACGTTTTTCTACAGAAAAAAGTAATTTTTCACCAAAAGGACTCAATGAAAAACATTGTGCTGATGGTTGTATTGAATAAAATTATGGGTATCGTGAAAGTGTTTAAAGTACAAAAATAAATCACGTAGTTAAAAAAAATACTTGTGAAAAACTTGGAACTTCGTCCCCCAATATCTCCTTAACTAGAAGGTTCATAGGTATGGTCTAGAACAAAAATCTGATCGCAATGACAGGGAGAACAAGTGCCTTTCGTCTTCGTTAAAAGTCTTTTTACACCGTTTAGATATGAATGGTCATGCCATGGGACACGAATCGATGAGTCATACTTGGTCCGATCAGTATCTACTTAGTTTACCTACTAAGCGGGCTTGACAGCTCTACCATTTGCCTATGATGCTGTTCACTCGTTAGGGACTGCAAACACATGAGTAAGTAAGCAAATTCGTTGCGATCCTATGTTTGTGTGCATTGTTCAATGCAGATACACGCACACACGGGTTAAGATCGAGTGTAGTGATCGCTTAATTAAACCATTTAGATCTTTTAGACGATATTATCATTTTTGAGTAACATTATTAAGTAATAATCCAAAGTAATTAAGTAGGTGTCCAAATAGACAGATACCGAGATCTAGATCGCCCAATATCACCAAAACAGCTTGTATGTGGCAGTAGTGCACGACTGGCAGGAGGTGTAAAGTGGCGCTAGCACAATTATATAGTTTTTAATAATGGCACAATACTTTGTATCTACTTTCTAGTATAAATATCACAATGATGAAGCGAATATCAATTACTTAATTCCAATTTTAAGGAATTAATCGCTTAAGCAAACAGGATATTTTAACACTTCTACTTAGGTAATGTGCTCACTTCACAATGAAGGAAGATAAGTGAATGGTCTAATCACCTAACAAACTATTCACTATGTGTAATGGGAACAGTTACTTAATATCAATAAGATTGGGTTCTGTCCCTTTATAAAAACCCATTACATTAGAATTGATTAACCGTTAGTGGTAATTAATAATTACATACTTACCTAACTATTAAGCACTGTCTCATTAGGAGTATGTACGTTAGCGAGTGACAAGATTTGAAACAATAACTTGTTCGTTCGAGTAAAGTGGTATTCGACGACCCGAATGGCGTAGTGGTATTGAGGCTACCTTACGTTCTTGGGGTCCTGGGTTCGAATCCCGGTAGGAGCAAATGTTTGTGTGATGAGCATGTACATTTGTTTCCGAGTTATGGATATGTGTAATAAGTATGTATTTACAAACAAAAAAGGTATATATGTAGTATATCAACTATCTGGTGTCCACGACACAAGCCTTGCTTAGTGTGGCACTAGATGGCGCTGTGTGTTAATGTCTAGCGATACTTATTTATTTTATTCGGTTTCTACATCAGGATTTTTTCAATAACAGCCAAATTATATATTTATGTAGATGTATAAGTTCCTAATAGTTCACCTACATTTCACCAGTTATGTTTAAGTCCCATGTTATAGGTAGCGAGCCTATAGCCATCACCGTACCCAAATCCAGTCTCCGTGGCTGCTCTGAGAAATTCCTGTTCGAAAAACCCAATAACACTTAGCCCGACCTGGGAATTGAACCCAGGACCTCATGCTCAGCAGTCGCGCTTGGTACGGTCGAGCAAGCTATTTGGTTTACACTTTACAATATAATTTGTGGGTTAAACTGTAAACCAATTAGCTTATTCGACCGATAATTACCATTATGTGGGTGTCCTATAGTAATTCTTGCTTAACCTTTCGGGAAAAACAAGTGATTTTTCTGTGCACACGTAAATACTTGAACACTATCTTTAAATTAGTCGCTATTAGATTTTTCATTATCTTATCAAAGATTAAATTCTAGCTATTATAACTACAGTCAAGGGATTATAAAAGGTGTCCGTCTCTCTGCATCGAAAATTAATTGCATAACGTTTTGTTGAGAAATTTCTGAAAGCCCGAAACAAACATTGGTACTCGGTATTTGCTACCTATTTCTATGTATTAACATTAATCAACACTTATTTGAATGCCATAAGCTGTTAATCGTTACGTGAAATTCTGGTCTTCACGTACGCTTCATGCAGACGATACGTTTGATTGATTGGTTTACTGGCTTTATTATAGGCGATTACTGCACCCCGCAATTTTCACAATTTCACCACGTACCAAAAAGTTAAAAAAACGGAGATTAGACACTACGTTAACAATGCAACGGGCCGCCCGGCTACCAAGATAACAATAGTACATTGTTACCCTAGGGGTGAAAGTAACTTATTTAGTACCGAGACGGGGTTTGGCGCCCAAGCGTAGCGTGGGCGCTAATAGCTCGAGGGACTAAATAAGTCTTTAACCCGAGGTAAACACTGTGCTTTTCATACGAAAACAAGGAAAATAAAAACAAAAACACGAAACCACTCGAAAAAAAATGAAGATCGGATTGCCGCTTTCCCGCCTATTTTGTTTTTTTTTTTCTGTGGCCTTTATTTTCACTATCGTCACTGAAATAATAGTAAATATTTTGCCCAAATCTTTGTTATTTTAATGAAATATTTGTAACTAAACTATAACTAAGTTATTTAAAAAAATTATATTCTTTAATTAATACTGAATTTTATGTTATTTCAATTTTACATCGCGCTGTAATTTACAGGCTGTATAGAAGTCGGAACATGGTTCAATAGAAATGTGAAAGAACATCGCCTGTCAATTTGCACACCTCTGTAATTATGCTGTACGTGCGATGTAGCGAACATTTACACCTACTAGCTACGGGCACGATTAGAGCACACTCGAAAGAGAAAAAATAGAACTAGATTTTTTTTAATAATGTGACAGCTGTCAGTTGAAAGCGATTTTCCCTAGGGCTGAAAAGTATTACTTTCAGCCCGCTCCTCAGGCTACTTCAGACCTACTTTCCGAGTATGAGTAATGAAAAGGAGTTAATAATAAAATCGCACTGGATCTTCACTGATCAACTTAGCGCCGAGAGGTGAAATTACAATATTTAGACGTCTATTTAAGTTTTGGTACCTATAATATTGATTGAAAACCGTTTTATTTTACCACTGGTTGATTTTTCCACTGGTCTGGACAAATAAAAATTGTTTGTGTTAATACCTACCTTAGAATACTTAAAACTTACAATTACATACGGCTCGCATGGCGTAGTGGTAGTGACGCTGCCTTACGTTCTTAGGGTCCTGGGTTCGAATCCCGGTAGGAGCAAATGTTTGTGTGATGAGCATGGACATTTAAATTGTTTCCGAGTCTTGGATGTTTATTATGTATAATAAGAATGTATTTACAAACAAAAAAGTATATATGTAGTATATCAACTATCTAGTGTCCACGACACAAGCTTTGCTTAGTGTGGCACTAGGTGGCGCTGTGTGTTAATGTCCAGCGATATTTATTTATTTATATATTTATCTCTTTCTCTACAAATCTCTAATATATTCCATCATTCATGTTCTCCTGTTTCTTTATTCTTCAGCAGCGCCAAAGCAAACAGATAATGTTCGTAACATACTTATAAGTAGTGATAACGTCTAATCAATGTCTGCGATGCGTCTGCGGTGCAACCTTGGACCGTGGACACAACGCCTTTTTTGTTTTATCACAATTTGTTATTAATGTTAATAATTTGTAACGGGTTTGGATAAAACATAAAAAAAATGAAGGCCGATTCCGTTTATTGGAGTGATATTTTTAATCAGTTGCTTTGAGGGATAATAAATACATTATTGCGGGCTCAGAGGGATTTTTTTATTTATTTATTTGTAAGGTAAGTATGTGTGTACTTGTGTACTGTATAATAAATATGTGTATACTACTAACTATTACTAACAGTAACAAGGCAAGTAATATAAAATATTACCTATAGAAATGTACCTAAATGAATGCCTAAAAAGCGAGTGCTTTTTAGGCATTCATTTAGGTATCGAATAGTAGTTTATTCCCACAAAACGGCTCGGAAGTGACAAACATCAAGGAGTCGAGTGCGCATCTTCGACGGAGACACCATGGCTTGTCTGCGTGGAAAAGCGCTACCTCTTGCCTCTTTACGCAATCTTAACAATAGTGTTAGTGAAAGCGAGCATGTGTTCCTCTATTATAGGTTACACATCTAATAGACAAACACACCCTTTCGACTGTCTCGGGCCCTTGATAAGTCAATGTTGTCTTAAGCTACAACTGTTATCTACAAACTGCTACGCAATAGTTACTGAAGTAGTAGTAGCTCATAGCTATGCCGCATCGCAGTTTTATAGTAGGTAGTATTTGGATATTTTGTCGTAGCAGGTGACTCACCTACGTTTCCAGAGGTTATTGAACTCTTATTGTTTTTGTTTAAAATAAAATGTTTGATTGAAAAACAAAAATCGTACCAAATTGTTTTAGTAAAGGATAAAAATCTAAAAAAATCTGTATGCTAACGATACCTATTTCAGTTTTCAGTTCATGACTGACTAAGATTTATTAAGAAAGGATTATAAATTCGATATTTTTCTATGTATTTACCATATTTTTAAATACTAACTGGCATTTGTAACGAACACTGAAGGTCTAGCTATGGAAGCAGATAGCGACGGCCCCGGTGGAAAATTTTAACGTTTACGATAGCCAGACATTACAACATGTCATATTATCTTCAAGCCCTTTGTCCCTTTCGAGGTGAACTCTATAAAATACGTCGCAAATTATACCTAATGACAGAACTCGGGCCGATTACAGCTGATTGTCCAATAGGTAGTTATCTACTATAAACCATTGCCTAAGTCAACAATGGACATTGCACGACCATTCTCAAGTTGAATAATTCGAGATGGATTGATGGATATAGCTCGTTAAACAATAGAAATATGATGTGTTACCCAGTAGGTACCAACTGGGTTGAGGTCAGGTAGGTAAAGAGGAAAGATTAGTATTTTTGTAAAAAAAAACTACTCGACTGATTTCCAAAATTCTTTCACCATTAAAATGCTACATCATTCCTGAGTAGGTAACGTAGGCATCCGTGCGAAGCCGTGACCGGCTGCTAGTGTAAAATAATGGTATTCAGCTGCATCGGTTACACTGGAAGCCGACCCCAACATAGTTGGGGAGAGGCAGGTAGATGATGATGATGATGGTCAATTAGTTACCTTTTTTGTTTCAGCGTTTCGACTCTAGCAAGAGGGGATAATTATTTATATGTATAGATCCATGTTCTTACACCGACCATGCACTATGCACCATAGACTGGAAGTTGTAACTAAGTGGACAGGTAGCCAGTACTAATATAAATGCGAAACTGTAACTCTTTTTGCCAGTTTAACTAGCCGGATTCCGATGGGGGTACAGATAGACCATGACTTGGTTTGGGACCGTAGAAATATAAAAACATCTTCTTTATTATATTTACTAGCCGATGCTCGCGGCTTCGCCCGCGTACAAATTATATACTACAACCTTCCTCTTTAATCACTCTATCCATTAAAAAAACCCGCATCAAAATCCGTTGCGTAGTTTTAAAGATCGAAGCATACATAGAGACAGACAGACGCGGCGGGGGACTTTGTTTTATAATAATAATTATTATTACTAAGTAGTGATGATGGTTGGGACATGTAATACTTTTATTCCCCCAGGTGAATTTACTGAACACCATGCGGGTGATGACGCGGGCAAATCCAAGAAATCGAAAAAAAAATATCATTCCTTTTAGTAAAATGCGATCTTTCGAGTCATCAGTTTCTTCACCTTGACTCACACACAAGGTAGGTAAACCAAATAGCTTGGTCCGCTACCGGCTACCTTACATTGTTAACAATGTAATATGCAGGTGTAAGGAGCTCGTGGCTAAATAATAACGGACACTCGGGCTGACATGCTTGCCTAGTTTGGTCTGAGGATGGGTGACCACCCTTTTTTTTTTTTTTTTTTTAGGATGGGAAATCATCAAATGACTTCTCCCACTCTGGGCGGAGCGGGAGGGAGTGTCAGACTCTTACTGACTAAAACCCATCCATGTTCCTTCCTCGCCCTTTACGTTCCGGGGCCGCGGTATTTCTTTCGAACAGTCCCGCAACCCCGGCAGGCTTCGGCCCTTGCGGGATTACATACCGAGTTTCCCACGTACCTCGGAAAACACGTTAAGCTGTTCGTCTCGGCTGCCATTTGTTCATTTTTGGCAGTCGTTACGGGTAGTCAGTGGCCCAAAAACTCTGACAACCAGTCTTACCAAGTAGTATCGTATTTCCCAATATTAACTGGGTTGTGGAGGTCAGATAGGCAGTCGCTCCATGTAAAATACTGGTATTCAGCTGCATCCGGTTAGACTGGAAGCCGACCCCAACGTAGTTGGGAAAAGGCTAAGCAGATGATGAATGTAATATGCATGTTAAAATGTAAATTAAATAGCTTTGTCGATCGTACTAGTGTGTCTCACTCACGAAATACGAAAAAATAAGTAACAAGACACTATGTAGTTAGAGGTCTACCTACTTGAATCTGGCTGACGTGACTGTACCACGCGACACCGACGAATCCGTGTCATAGCTGGGTCAACAAAGAAAATATCACGCACTGTAGTTACTAGAACTGATACCGTGAATACCCAAATGTTGTTCCAATATATTCGATTCGAAGATATCTGTATAAATAATAATCAATTCTGTATAAATCCACACGGAAGTTTCCTTGAGACTGGGAATATTTTTTTAAAAGTAGGTAAATAAGTGAGTTGTGCACGTTCGAAGCGGATCTCTCATTGAGGACATACGATAGCGGATCTAGAAGAAACTCCCTCGATACGATAATCAGTACATACTTAATTTATATGTTGTAATGTAATGGTCTGATGATTCTCAAAGTTAATGTGCTATAATTTTCGATAGAGACATGCTACTGAGTATCTTTTTCCTCAAATATTTAAATAATGTACCTACCTACTATGGAACTATACTGATACCTACATAAAGACATACATAAGTAGTATACCTACCTGTAAAACATTACCGGTGAAATGTGAGTGTAGGTATACCTTCTATAGCTACACCTTTGCTTTGCCTAACCCTACTGGGATTACAGGTGATGTTATGTTATGTTATAATACCTTTGTATAAATAAAAGGCAAGTATTTTTAAAGTTTGAAACCAATTATTTCCGGATTAAACTGGCGCCATAATCGTTTTAACGAAGATAATGAAAAAAAACTTTCAAGAAAACTGCTATCAAATTAGCACATTACTTTTATTGCAAAAGGTGTCTACTTGATATCAGTTTAATGAAGCTATCATAAATTGTTTTCATAAATTTTTGATATAGTGCACTCAACTAGGATGAGAGGCACTGAAAGAGAAACGGACTGCTCTATAGATATAGCAGTTGAGTAGATCATGATTTTCCTCTACATCTATTAAGATATCATCTTCAACTATACTGCCTCTGTTTAATGGTCACAAGCCCTGCTAGTGTGCATTGTTTATTGGGTTCGATTATCAGAATGGGTAAATGGATGGGAAAGCAGCCCGACTGCCCTAAGTGTCCATTTGATGGCAATAGTCTCGCACCTGCATTGGTCTTCAACACAACTGGTAAAATGTAGATGTAGGTACTGGGTGTTAGGTATCTACACCTCTGACTCATCTCTCGGAAAATACAAGCATGATTTTTGAGAAAAAAAGCGGCCAAGTGCGAGTCGGACTCGCCCATGAAGGGTTCCGTAACAGCAAGTAACATAGTATAAAAGTTCTTGCAGTTCGTTGTAAATGAAAGGTAAATTGCGGTTTACGATTTATGACGTATTAAAAAAAAACTACTTACTAGATCTCGTTCAAACCAATTTTCGGTGGTAGTTTACATGGTAATGTACATCATATATTTTTTTTAGTTTTATCATTCTCTTATTTTAGAAGTTACAGTTTTTTGCCATTTGACAACGGAACCCTAATAATCCAAAAACAGTTGACAATCTTAGCTCCCACTATCTGCCGAGACTGGATAAGCTTTCGGTCAAACATTAACCACCGTTAACATTGAACTTCGACCTCCGTGTCACGACGACGTCTGCTGGTCTGCCCGTGACACATCTGGCGAATTGGGACGCGCTGATAGGCTACGTGACCATCGAGGTCGTAGCACGGTCGTGCTAGCAGGGGCGTAGCATCGAGGGTCGGGAAGTGCGAAGTGCGAACTGTGGTTATAAGGACGTTGCCTTCACGTGTAGGTAAATAACCGCAGTTTATTTTGGTGTATGAACTTTGCACACTATATAATATTATGGATTGTTTTCCTGCAACGTTTTTGAGGAATGCTCGTCTCGTGTCTCTAACACACAAAAGTACCTAATAATTAAAAAAAATTGGTATTTGCTGGATAAAATTGATTCCAAGGAGTTCATTGTAGAGCAGATTCTTGTTTAGCAGCGTTTGTCAAGGAGCTTTAGCCTGATAACCATAATTTTTTTAAAGATTTTTGCAATTCAAGCAAAAGTATACGCTGCAGTAAACGCTCATCACAATGACAGTCAATATTCTTTAATTAATACCAACCAATAATCGTAAACAAACGTCGGGTATTTGTAATCAGGCAAGGTTCCTATTATCACATGTCTGCTGTAATACCTACCTATCTATATGTATACCTACTAAGGGGTACAGAACTGTAAATATAAAAGGCTTCTTCTTTAAGATATGCAAGACCATAAAACAACCGATATCACATAAAGTGAAAGCAACTATTGATTGTGAGAAAGGCGTGGGAGTCCATAAGACAAGCATTCGATACGGAACTCATGAACTTTGAAAATAATGTTCAGTATGCTTCAGCATATGTAGTTCACGTGATCACAGAGGCATCACGCGACACACATAGTATAGTATTTATTATATAACATAATGCAAACTGCGGCTGCGTAGGTATACAATACATGCATAATAAATTAATAATATCCCAATGACATTTAGGAATGTTTAGATCAAAAACACATGGGCAGAAGATGGATTCACCGAAGTAGGTACGTATTCACAAAAAAACTCGTTTCTGAAATCATTCTGATTCATTTCAGCCGAAAGACGTCCACTGCTGGACATAGGCCTCCCCCAAGTGTCACCACATTGACCGGTCCCGTGCGATTCGCATCCAGCGGATTCCCGCAGCCCTCACCAGATAATCCGTCCACCTAGTGGGAGGCTTTCCAACACAACATCTTCCGATTCGCGGTCGCCACTCCAGAACTTTTCCCCATCGGCTATCCGTTCTGCGAGCAATGTGCCCTGCCCATTGCCACTTAAGTTTGGCAATTCTTTGGGCTACGTCGGTAACCTTGGTTCTCTTGCGGATGTCTTCATTTCTGATTCGATCACGCAAGGAAACCCCGAGCATAGTCCTCTTCATTGCCCTTTGTGTGACTTTAAGCCTTCTGATGAGGCCCATTATGAGCGACCACGTTTCGGTTCCGTATGTAATCACTGGCAACACACTATGGTCATAGACTTCCGTCTTGAGACACTGCGGTAAGTTGGACGACAAGATACTATCACCTTCCCGAACGCTGCCCAGCTGAGTCGGATTCGACGATTGACCTCTTTCTCGAAGTTATACCTACCTAACTGGACCGTTTGTCTCAGGTACTTACACATAATCGTCTACAACTTCGAGTGTAGTCTCCGATCTTGTTAGGAGTGGGTATGACATGGGCATTCAACATGACCTTGGTCTTGTCCATGTTCATTTTAAGACCCACTCTTCCGAAAGCTCTACTGAGGTCATCCAGCATTGTACTGAGGTCCTCCATGGTCTCAGTCATGACCACTATATCGTCGGCAAACCGAAGGTGAGTGATGCACTAGCCATTGATATTGATGCTTAGCCCTGTCCAGTCCAGAACCTTGAAGACATTCTACAGCGCAGCGGTGAAAAGTTTCGGAGAAATGACGTCTCCCTGTCTCACACCTCGCTGCAGAAGGATAGGTTCCGAGCAGGCATGTAGGTATACAAGCGGGGGGATAGTTGGGATTTGAAAAAAGGGGATCATAACCACTGCGAGTACGTAAAATATACAAGCGTGCTCAGACATATTATTATATCCTTTGCGTTCATGAGCTTTTCTTTATAAATAGGCAAAATGGCGTATTACTTAGGAGAAAAGAAAACCGATTCGAAAAGTTCCCAACTTCTCAGCGAGTAACACAGGCTATACCTACATATTTTATCCCCCTACTCCGACGACGGGAACGTCGAACAAGAACTACGAAACCGCGTGACGTGCGCTAGTACCTAATAAATGCGGGCTTATTGATTTCTCGTTTCTTCTAAATACCTATTTGACTAATTTAATTTCTTTCCACTTAATACAGATAAGTAAGTAAAGAAAGTCGTAAATGCGCGAAGAAATTCTTATCAGCGACTCAAAGTTCTTTATAGATTACTTACTTAACAAACAATTTACGTTATTTTTCTGTTTCTTTAAGATAAGAAGTAGGTACCTACCTTATTATACCTACAGTGTAAGCCATCTACATCACGTAGTCATTTATTTTTACCCGACTACGGCGAAGTCAAAAGGAAGGTTATGATTTTAGCAATCTATGTAGATGTGTTTGTAAGTACATTTCACCGTAGCGCCTAAACTATTCATCCGATTTTGATGAATAAGGTGTCAATCGATTCGTTATTATGGCCCGGGTAACATAGGCTACATTTTAACAGACTTCAGAGTAGTCTATGTTACCTTGTAAACCCCGAATTTAATTAGTGAAGCGCGATTTTTCAGTACCATACAAATTCTTGTTCTTTCTCAATTATCGAACGATCGCATCGTTGGTCGACTAGTCGCAAGCACGACAGCTGAGCATGAGGTCCTGGGTGCGATTCCCAGGTCGTCGGGCTAAGTGTTATTTCCATCAAGAATTCCTCAGTAGGTACCTATAGCAGCCACGGAGTCTGGATTTGTGCCCGATTGATGTTATTAGGCTAGCCCCCTATCCTATTACAACACGCCTAAATGGTTAAATATGGGCGTGCTATTACACCTGTGCCCAACCCTTCCGAGATTACAAGCATGATGTTATTTGACTATCGGTAGGTAAATTTCCAAGAATACAAACATTACAGTGCGATTTCGACGTAATAATTTCGGATGCTGAATTTAAAAATACATAGCTTCGATCGTTCGCTGCTGCACGCTATTTTTACTTTATGCAAGATACATTTAAAATGAGTAATTCGTCTGATGATAATGTCAGACGCTGAAAATAATGAGAAAATAGTAATAACGGTCGCCGAGTCGCAATATTGCGCTTTACGGTGCCAGTAAAGAACACTCTGTTCTAGGTACACTTGTGATTTCGAATAGCCCGAAATTCTGAACTTACCTAACCGATAATGCTGTTGTTCTTAATTGCACAAGCATAATTCGGTATGTAAAGTATTTTTCAGGTATTTTTTTTACATTTTTATTTCGTAAAACATTTAATTTTAAGCAACTAATTTTAAGCCTCTTTGTTTTCCAAGTTACAGTTTCTTTTTTATTATTTTTTAAAGTATTATTCGTGATGACGTCATTTCATAGCCTGAATAGCTTTAAGTCTTTGCCACGTTTTCAGTACATACAAAAAACACTAAATAACTTCAAAGTTGACATTGATGACAGTTGACGCTTGACAGATACGTGTTTTTATTTTGTTGTGTGAATGTGAATCCTGTGATCGTGACTGTGATGTGAACTTTTTGTTTGAGTTTCTTTTCCTACGATTTTTAGCAAATTTTAATATCTACCCATTATCCGTGCTGCGTATCCGTGCAATGAATCTGTCATCGACAACTATGCTAAATGCTTCGTACCGTCATGTAAAAACACTACAACAAATAGCCGACACAAATTGTTTGTAAATGTGAAAGAAACGCTAAAAAAGAAGTGGTGCAAGGAAGTAAATATGGAATACAAGCCTGGGCGTCGTCTTTTTTGTTGCGAAGATCATTTGAACGCGAAATTATCAGCGCGCGATGCATTCAAATAAATAACACAGTAACTAGCATTGACAGTTTTGATTTGACACTGACGGTATGACAAACAAAAGTATTTTTTTTTTATTTATCTTGAAAAGCACGAAGGAAGTAGTCTATTCAGGCTACGTTATGACGTCATTTAGAGGTCAAATGAAAGTCAAATGATTACAAGTATTATTGTGAAAATAAACACAATCTTGTGATATAGAAAGCTAAAAATAGAAAAATAAGGCATAAGACCCTAAAATCTCCAAATGGTTTTGGAATCAGCGTAGGTTAATTTTTACTTTACATACCGAATTACCTCAACCTCGTTATAAGAAGCATACTTAGTTAATGCAGAGTTCCAAGCGATATAATTTTAGGTACTTAGTACTTACGATATATTATGACATACACTTAAGTACATCGAAGATTTGTAGATTAATTCATTAACTCATAGCGAAATAAACTCATAACAAAATAAAGACAGTCGCGTCAGACCGACGCGACTGTCCTATCCTTTGGTTCGTTCGGGGTACACAGATGAAGGGATAACCGAAAAGTCAAGAACGTGAAAATGGTTCACATTAGTCTGTATAACCCATTTAAGTTTATACAAAGGGCAAAAGTTCAAAATAATAAGTCTATGGTTCCGCATCGACAAACAACTTATAGTTCGATCGGTTCATAGGTACATAGTATGATGTATATCTACGAAGTCTAAGACTACTAAAAGAGAATCAGCAAAACGGTAGAAAGTGTCCGGTCAGTTGCCTTCATATACTTGACCCGTCATATAAAGAAGAGATTAAGGGGAAGGGTGTTCACGTATGAGAAAACGAGTTAGTCTTTACATCACAGGGCAACGGGGCCCAACTGCGTCATCGATGTCATGTCATGTCTTTTTTGCACTTCTTATCTTTCAATGCAGTTTCACTTCTTTTTTTAACATTTGCCCCATTCTTGGAATTTCTCCTTTATCTTTGGTTTCTTTACAAACATTTTACTCACATACACAAACAGCAGCCAGACCCGGAAAAAATACGTCGTGTAGGCAATACAAATATTTGTTCCGTGCAGGATTCGAACCCGCGACACGCAATCGCTTAGCCACTGCGCCAACCGCGCCTTCAAACGTTACTTTATTTTACTATTGATTTCAGTGATGGTTCATAAGGGATGATGTGCGTAATAACCATTAGGTATAGGTTAGTTACCAATCACAGAGCTCATGCTTGCTCATGCTCAAGTTGTAGAAAAGAATCGTAACTATTGGTTGTTTCACACACTAAGGTACGCGCTACGCATTTCTGCGCATCTTTAGAAAAAAGGCAGGTAACTTCCTTTAACTTATGTTAGTTCTCATAGCTAGCTCGATTGTTTTAACATCGTTGCTTTCCTAACCTATGTCAATGAAACCTGAGTAGACTAGTTAAATATTGCATAATAGATCCTATAGTTATCGGCAGATATTCCGTAGGTCCCAAATGAATCTGCCTACCCACATCTAGGGATGGTATTTGTCCATTTAACCCGATAAGTGGCAAGTATATTACTATAAATTGTAGTGCACTTGAGGAGATAGCGCCTATCTCGTCCGGGTCACCGAGGGCGCCCGGCCACAGATCACACACTTTTCCCCACAGATCTTGTGGAAAAATAGCTTCTATCGACGTACTGACCCGGTGATAAGTTTTTTATCGAGCATATTAACGGTTGCTTGGCTGGTTTTGTAAACAGAATACTTTCTTGGGTAGGTAGGTAACTACAGATTTTAATTCGACCTTTGAACTATCAAATCAATAAGGTTTAAAGACAAAGTAATTCTCAGATAAAACTCCACTTAATGTGATGAATGATGACATGTTTTTGCGTCATTGTGTCCTTAGGTATAAACGGACCATGCACGTTTCGAAAGGTAAGTATGTTTTCAAGTTATTTATGGAACTCCGGCATGAATTTTGAAAATAAACAAAAGTATTTAAAATATCGATCTCTTTTTATTTCTTAAACCTAACAATAATGTAGGCATAACATAACATTTTGTAGGTACACATTTACTTAAAAATATATCTACTTAGTAGTTACAACATATCGTATCGTCCCTCGATCACACACTTGTACTCAAGCGAGACGAGCAAACAACACACAGAGAGCGTGACTTAACTATGGCACAAGCCGAGAGAGCTCCCACTCACGCACTCTTCAGGTACTTGAGTGTCTTTAATAAATAATTCCTACAACGTCACCACATTACACTTCAGAGAGGAACATTGGGTGGCGTCTTGCAAGGCTCCGGCGGCGGCGGCCTCCGATCGTCTGGCGTACGCGACTGGTAGTACGCACAGTATGGAAGCGGGTCCCAGAATGTGAACAAAGCCTCGCGAGTGTCCAGCACTGTATCCAACAGCTTGCCCACCGTAGCTGCGTGCCCGCAACGTGCTGCTCCTTGGCACAAATACGGCAGAGACACTCCAACTCTGGCTCCAATAGCCACGAGTTTATTAGTATGGCCATTCGTCGTTTGCTCTTCGCGAACTAGTCTGAATGACACATGTCCAGTCATAGGCCTCGCCGGAGCGAGGAATGATACAAATCTCTGTACCCAAGCGTCAGCTTCTTCATCCCTTTGAGGCACCAATCCTTTTCTTGCTGAGTCCACCCGGCACGACACATTGTTGACCGCACGCGACTCTTTTAAAGTAGTGCACGTCACAATTCTCTCTCCCTTTGGCTCCCGAACAATAACCCATGGTTTCTCAGCACTAATTTCCCGTGGGAATCTAAATTGGGCTTTGTCTTCAGGCATGACAAAACGTAACCGGTCTCTGGCTCCACGAGCACCAGCACTTGCAATGAAATGTTTTCCCTCCTTAGCAGCTCCGCTATCGTACCACGCACGAACATCGTCGTCGTTGGCCACCACCCAAAACTGGGGTGTCGCTAGGCCAGCAGCGCGGCACACCCTCATCAACTCCAAAGGGTCATCTAATGTAACAACGTCGCGAGCGCAAGGCACAAAGCACTGACATCCGAGCACTTCTAAATGTGATTTCGCGAGCGCATCGTAATACGCTGGAGTAGTGGAGCTCACCGGCACATAGAACACCACGGACTCCCTTTCTACTATTTCTCTAAGCGCCCGCGCATAGGCTAGAGGATCAGCCGGATTAGGCCGCGGCACTGTGTAAAACTTATGCACCGCCGCGGAGTACTTCAACAATGCAAATTGCCCTTCTATTTCAAACGCTACAACTCTTGCGCCTGCGGAGTGAAAGTTTCTAGCCAGGTGTAAAGCTTGCACTGAGCTTCCTCCACTAATAAGCACAGTACGTGGTTTCTTCTGGTTTTTTGAGCTAATGGCACGTCCAACCATCTTGAGAACTCCAAGAGGACACTGTACACACTTCCAGAATAAGAATAACGAGGCGGCGATCCATAACGTTGGCAGAACGACTAGAATTTGCTTCCAGGCCGGGTGGGCGATGAGGCTCAGTATGGCGAACAGCGGTCGTAGCATAAGCCGAGGACCCCAAGTGATGATTCTGATAAATCGCGGCAGCGGTGGAGGGCGCTCAGGAGATATAGCGCGCTCCTCGGGTATCAAGGAGAACGTGGAGGAGAAGGATCGCCGCAGCGCCGTGAAGGGCGGCGGCTGATGCGAGCATCGTTTGACTCGCGGAGAGAACACTAACTCCGTGTTGGAGCGCGCGAGGCGACTGTACTCGGGCGCACAGGCCGGCATGGCGGGTGCGGCTAGCGGTAAGACTGGCGCGCGCGCGCACTCGCGCAGTATATAAACAGCCTCGCTATCACAGCGCCGGCGCGCGGCAGCGGCGGCGCCACGTACTACATGATCCATCATCTTTGTACCCAATTAACGCTTACCTAGTTAAAAAGTAAACAAACTGGGAAATACATAATTGGATGGCAAATAAATAACACAGGGATTAAATTAATTTACTCAAACCAGTCTTTCAATGTTATCAAGTGTGAAAGGGTAGATCCAAATAATATACGAGTATAATTATAAATGAAATAATATATTTTAATGATGTCTTCAACAATTCACTACCTAAATAAATAACAATGTAGAATAGCTAAAACTAACATTTTGAAGTCCTAAACAAGAATACATAATTACATTATTCTAACAAATGAATAAGGACTAGCAATATTGAGACATTAGGGTACAAGCATATAAGTACACTAATGTCTTAAAGAGGAACTACAAAAATAAATCTTTTAAAGTGAGGCTAAATGAGCTGAGGCAACCTCACTGTTACAATATCATATCAATTGACTTTACTTCAAATGCTAGTTATAAATGCGTGAATAAAATGTATGCTGATATAGTACAAATCGCCTGACACAAAATGTTACTTTGGCAGTATAGTCATACTTGTTATACCTAAAGAAAGATAGAGTAATACAGTTCACTTTAAAAATTACAAAGATCACACTGATGTTCAACATGAGTGAAAATTAATGAAGCATCCTAATTAGTAATTCTTGTATGGTTCATGGAAGACACAACTATGATAATATTAGAGTACACATTGCACATAGTCACTATATAATTTATACACACAAATATTATAAACATACATACTATGTGAAAATACTACATCAAAATAATATTATAAATGTTAAGAAATCAATTTTTTACTTACATGATTGCTTAGGAGAATGCTCTAAGGTAGCCAGCTAAGTTCAAATTTTCCTTACTGTTTTTGCTATTTGCAGCTTAGTGTCAAGTTGTATATTTGAATATGTATTATTGAAAGTAAAAAATATGGCATCACAGTTTTAATCATTAATGTCATCAATACAACCCTCTAAGTTCATTTAACCCATTGAATCACTTTTTCATGAAATATTCTTTCAATGGGATCGGGATTAAATATTGAATCATGGAAAGAAATTTTAAATTTTATGGCTTCTCTAGGGGTTCCCCATTAAATACTGTTGCACAGAAATTAACAACACATAACAATGTTAAAAATACATTTAATAATTATAATGAATATTTCGTTCATTAAAAACAAGTAACAAACACTTTCATGAAGATACACAGTATAAAGTCCAGTATAACCTAATGTACATGTTTTATATCAAACAATTTAGTTCACTACATATAAAATGGTAAATCAGTTTCCTTTAACTCGATTGAGCCATTCTTACAAACTACATGCAATTCATGAATTGGCTCCTTCTCATACCGGAACCTCTTGGGGTGTGAGTCATCCATAAACCGGCCTAGTTTCAGTATCTTGTCATCAACTATTATCTTTTCTGCTATCAAATTAGTAGTAGGCAAATTTTTTACTATGTCTGGCATTAGAAGCTCAACTTTGCCCTTCTCATGTATGAAAATACTGCTCTTGTCTGCAAACTGTGAAGCATGCATGTAGACATCTCCACTTTTTAAAGAAGCTTGTAGGCTACCTTGAAAACCTGTGATGTGAAGATTGCCCTTCTGTATAATATCAATCAGTACTGATCTGTGAAGGCTGTGTAGTTTCAAGTTGCCCATTAATGTAGTAAAATGGGATTTTTCACTATAACAAGACTTGACAATGATTGGACCTGCGTGTGTTGTAACATTAAAGCCGTTTGCCATTATATTGTTACAGGAAATTCCAGAATTCAATCCAGTTTTAAAATCTATCTGACTTGCTTGTAACCTCCCCTCAGACTTCACTTCTCCTTCAACACTCTCGACCACTATATTCTGTGCTTTCAGGTCAGCTACACTGACTGCCCCTTTCTGCGTTTTAACAACAAACTCCTGCCCTTCTAACTTAGCTAGATGTACTGAAGCAAAATCTGTTGCAGTGACCTGCACATTTAAATGATATGGTACCTGGATCAAACAGACGTCGTTTCTATCCGACGCGGTGTTCTTGTTGAGCAGTTCCAGGCGTTTAGACGTCTGTTTCACTTGAAAGTCACTAGTATCTTTGCCTCGGCTATACAATGTCATGGTCAGTTTGTTGTGAGCTTTCATGTCGTTTACATCGATCGGCTGGACCTTCACGTGTATAGGACTTTCAATAAAGATACTTGTGTTTGCATCTATAGTCTTCTCAACAGTCCTAACTGCATTCAGTTTCTTGATGTCGGGCAAGCTGCTGAAATCTGCAACCGATAACCTCAAAATCTTGAGGCACTTATGTAAGACCCGCTGCCCCACCAAGGTGAACATTTTGAAATATTTTTCACACTTTTTAAAATCATAAAAACATGATTAATCTGACGTAATTCAATTATTTATTCGCATTCTCGTTTCCATTCAATTTGACAGAAAGCAATTAACACCTGACTTTGACAATTCCTCTTTTGAAATTTTAAAACGTTTCGTTCATAATTTCACATTCATAATTTTGTAACATTTCTAGACGTCGATTTCATTATTTAATGAGGCATTTTCTTTTTCAAATCTTCCCTAGTTGCCGGATAGATGGCGTTGGTCTGACTACGTTAATGCAAGGAACAGAACGTCACATAATTTCACTTGGACTTAGAATGATTATATTCGGAAGCTTATGCAAACGAGAGTGTCAGTCAACGAGAGCGTATGTGACGAGTGTTTTTTCAAGCGATTTGGCTTTGGCACCTAGTAAAGTAGTCGTATCAACGCTATCTATCGAGTTCATGGAAACTATTTTTTCTTTTTAATTCTCAAAAAGAAAACCTCTCATTAAAACCTATTCGGGTTTATGAAAAGTTGGTGGAAATTCGTTAACCTGGAAAGCGTGAGGTTTTGTTGTGGTGATGGCCCCCTAAGGAGAAATATGTGCCCGTATTGTTTTTTGGAAAATATGTGCAGTGGATACGAGCAATGCCTTTCTAAAAAGTCGATGCACCCGGATTAGTGGTGGGCGTTGCGACAACGAACCGTTTTCAAAGACCGTTTTGTGTTCGCGACGATGAAACCGTTTTACGTCCTGGGTTCAAACAGTCTTCGTTGCATAAACCAGTCTTCAAACTACTTGGTGCGATTTTTTATTTTATACCTATGAAAATACAGTCGAGAACGCAATGATTCAACTACTCGTATCTTTGTCACTAGAGTCACTCGTCGGGTCGTTCCGCGTTCGTTTACAAAACAGTCCATAAAATAATTGTAAGAAACTGCAACTATTTCACTCGACGAAAACGGATTTCAACAAACAACTCTCGACGACGCCGACGTTGCATAAGTTTCTTCCTTTGAGCCGTCTTCAAACCAGTTGCAACGACGACCGTTTTCCCGACGACGAAACGGTTGGTTGCGTTTCGTTCGTCAAAAATTCGACAACGACCCACCGCTAACCCGGATTGAATACATGGCGGGAATCGAATAGCGTTTGACCTTTTGACATATGTTGGCCACGCTGACGATCATTATTGATAGACCGAAACCCATATTTTATAACTTATAACATATTCAAAAATAATATAATTGAAGAGAAAATGTTGTTTGCATTATTGAAAGTACGATGATAAGTTTCCTCTACACTGTCCTAGCTAGTGTCCTTTTTGTCGATTCAGTGCTGCCACCTATAGTTCCTGCACGTTCATTTGACTATAAACAATCATGTGAGTGATCTTTAGTCGATTAGTTGAATTCCATTTTTCATTAAATGAAAAAGGCGAGTCATGTCAAAATATAGTTACTTTACTCTTTGGTCAAAATGTCAAATCACGGCTGTGACAGCTTTAGTTCCAAAGGGTCCGTTTTGGCGCTGGCGTAGCATCGCCGGCGCCATGCCGGCATCGCCATCTTGGTTTTGTTATGTCAGTGTTTGTCAAGCACATAACAATTAGACATGGGTCGGATTAGGTAAAAACGATACCTAATCCACCTAATCCTAGTATTTAAAAATACCTAATCCATTTACCTAATCCGAATATTTATTCAGTAAAGCCACTGGCCTGTTACGATATTAGGTATCGTATGTGGATTTGGTAAGAAATATGATGGACGTTCCGTTACTGATGTAGTGTGGAATATTTTCTGATATTTCTGATCGTTTTCTATGGGAAACGGTACTTTAAACTAAAAGTCAACGTAAAACTTTTGTTTTTGTTTTTAACGTAATATAGTTAGGTTAGGTTAGGTTAAAGTTCACTTTTATAAAACAACTCAAAAAACAAATATTTTTATCATTTTTGAAAAATAGCTTAAAATTAAAACTGGTGTACCTACTATGTATAGAAACTACAGCATTAAATGCATATTCAAATGCATTTCACCCTAATATCACATGAGTTTCTGATTTTTACACATTTATTTTCATAAAAAGACGTGAAAGTTTTGTTATTTTCTTTGACAGTATCATTCCATAAGACTTAAATCGCTAGAGCAATATCTAGTCCAGTGGTATTCTACGTAGATGGCGCTGGCGGCAGTGCTAATTAAACTTGAACCTTAACCTCCACATTTTAAGGTACGGAATATCTTCTATGTAGACTGTGTACGAATATTTCGTGCCATACCTAATCCTCGACGCTTTGGATTAGGTACGGACTCGCATCGAAAAATACCTAATCCACATACCTGTTCCAATATTTATGCCTCACGTCTAATAACAATTATGTATCATATGACACTTGAGTATATAATGCGCTCATTGTCAAAAATCTTCAGAGAATTCTAACCTCTGAGTTTATTTTCCTCGTATTTTACTGAGTTGAGATACACAATTTCCTCTGTAGTTTGAGACAATACTGATTGTGCATGTTAAATGTGCGATTATTCGTCATGGGAATCCGAAAGTGCTGTGTAGGTGGTTGCAATGCAACAGTGAGTTTTCCCAAGAACAATGAACTTAGAAATCTGTGGATGCCTTCCTAGTGCCAACAAATTCCCTCCTCATTGGACTCAGGAAACGTGTCTATGAAAAACAGAAGAAGTTGCATAAGGCGTTCCGCTTAGTGTAGCTGGTGAGTTATGTTAAACTTTTTAGGTTATGTAAAAGTCGTTTTGTTATAAGTACTCAGATCAAGTAAAAAGAGGACTAACACTGGAGCTCAAAACAATAAATAATCACGGAAGATATCCCGTAAGTGACAATATAAGTTTAAAAAGAGGACTATTTTGATTACTTGATTTGAGATGTTATAAGTTTTTTTTATTAAAACTTCAATCAACTAGACACCAACAGAACGTAAAGAAAATATTATAGCGGACATATACAAAAAACTTATACAGAATGTACCTATAGGGAAAACATAAAATCAACTTCGAAATATTAAAAATTACTGTATTAACTGTATCAAATATGTTTCCAGGGTGGGATGTAATACTTGAACATAATTATTTCAAGGCACAAGATGAGGCGGATATACATGTACTACAACTGGTGTGTATGGTTATCTAAATATAGTCCCATTTATCAGTATTATTTTACTATAAGTATGACAACTCGCCAACCCGTCTTGAGCAAGCATGGTAATCAATGCTCGTGCCTTCTCTGTTGAGAAGAGGCCTTTGCCCAGCAGTGGGTCAGTTATAGGCTGGTTTTATTAAAATGAGTACAACTTATAATAATATGTATTACAGCAATATTTCTCAATTTTTCAGGGTGGTTGGTTGGTTGGTACAGTTGATCATAATTACTCCGAGGAACAAGATGACAGTGTCATAACATCATCAGTTTTGATTGGAACGGCAGGTATAGATATACATACATAAATATCTTCTAATGTTTTAATTTTAATCCAATATAGGAAATAAGAAATCCCCTCCACTGTGGCACCCTCAGAAAATATTCTTAGCAGTGTGAGGGCTCTGTAATGCCCCATAACTTTTGTCATGTCATCACTTAAAATTGTTTGTTGTGCGTCATGCTGATGGACGGCTATAATTAACAGTCCAGCAACGTAACGTCTCATATACAAAGTGTCTCCATTTCTACAGAACTGGTATTTGTTTACTAATGTGTTCATTATTCTTATTTTCAGATAAATTACATGGTCTAGATTCTGGAGCTACAATGGCCACAACAGCTGAAGTTGTTGAATTTTTTGATGAACTGTTTGACAGTGTTAATGGCTATCCTGGTGGTGGAAAAAGGAGAAAATTAAGACGAGCTGTAAAGAAGACTCACTACATCATTCTTTTTGGATTGACGCCTACAAAAAAATTTAATCAGTTAGTTTAAAAATGTTAATACAAATATAAACCTATAAATTATCATTTTTATTTTATTATGATTACCTGAACCTCAAAAATAAATCAACTATATGAAGGCGCCATTAAAGTATCGATATCGATGAAAAAGTCGATATTAAAGAACATCACTAGTTATCGATAACAAGATTCCTGCAATCACTATTACACCTACATACATAATTATAATAATACTTCTGTCAAAACCC
Source organism: Xestia ashworthii (assembly GCA_950022955.1). Classification (NCBI taxonomy): domain Eukaryota; kingdom Metazoa; phylum Arthropoda; class Insecta; order Lepidoptera; family Noctuidae; genus Xestia; species Xestia ashworthii. The sequence continues at coordinate 4,529,032 of OX465556.1, forward strand.
CGATGGCTACAACAGCGCCAAAACGGACCCTTTGGAAACTTCCAAAAAGTCACTGTCGTATCTGTAGCTAGCTACTAATATAGTAATCTGTGTGTCAAATGGACATGGCAGTATGGCACATTGAGATAATATGTCTATGGTATGGCAGTACAAGAAAGAATTTGGCATTTGGTTTATTTTCTGTGTGAATGTTTTGATATTCAAAATGAAATAGCTCAAGTTTCAGCGATATTTTCCGAATGACAAACCAACCGCTTATTGCGGAACCTTTCTGTCTTTCTACACACCTGCTACATAGCATTTACTTTCAGTGAAAGGCGTATATTGTTAAACAAGATGCAAGGCGATAGAAAAGAAACATTTTCGCGCATTAAACCGGTGTGTGATATTCTCATGGTGTCTCCTACGAAAGCCAGCATTCATGAGTTTAGTGGCAAAGTGTCAGATTTAAGAGCAGAAGTGGTCCAGGAGTTGCAGCAGTATTTGCTGTTCCCTCTCATCACGCACTTGAAATCAAGTGAAACTGAGTAAGTGAAATATATTAATAAATAATTATTTATTTTCAGCCAGTGTCGTCCCACTACAAGACAAAGGTCTCATTCTTTTCCAATCTATCTACTTTATTTAGATAGAAATGCCAAAGTAAATGTTAAAATGAATATTAACTGGTAACACAAAGACAAAAGTAAACGTTAATTTCAACTACTGAAAAAAGCACTAAACATCAATTTTATTAATGTGTGTCAAAGGCATTCATTCTCCATTTTTACTGCAACAAAATTGATTGTTTGATGGGAGAATGGATAGTGAAATTGTGTTGCGCTGACCCCAACAGGCCAAGGTTAGAGTGATTGAAAGAAATATATGTACATCATCATCTGCCTAGTCTTTTTTCAACTAAACTGAGATTGGCTTCTGGTCTAACTGGATGCAGCTGAATACCAGAAAGAAAGAAACATCTTATGAACAATGTGCTAAATTAAAACACTTTATTGTGTAGATAAGCAAGTACAAAATAATAGGAGTCAAGCCTATACAGAAGGCATAAACAGACAATGAATTGAATCTCCTTGCTACTAATGAGAAACTTCGAAAAATTATAATAAGACCCTAGGCTTGTGGCTGTACACTCGTATTACTATGCCCATGACTGATGGTAGGTTCATGGTAGGTTCATTATCATAAGGCGTGGGTCAAATACGTATGGCGTTACTTCTGCGGGTGCGCGGAGAGCAAGGAAGTGGCGCCGCGCCAACCATCTCAGTATGTGTTGTGCCACACCAATTCAATACATTTTGTATGAAATATTAAAGAAGTGGCGCCACGCCACCACCTCGCCAGCGCCGTGCCACCGCCATACGCCACTTGTATATGACGTGCGCCTAAGCCTTCTGCCCTAGTATTGACAGTTAGAATGCCATTTGTCTATTTCAAATATACAGGGTGAGTTTTTCAATTGTGTAAGGATGGTCAAATCGAAAACTATGAGGAATAGATAAAATAGTCACGGCCCCAATTTCGGTGAAAATTAAATCTGCATCATTAGATTTTTGTAAAATTAAAATTCTTACCCAGGAATCAAACCCATTGATTTTGGGGAAAAAATGCACACTGTTATTACAGTGTGTATTATTTTTTACACCATTCTATAGCGTTGCTAATAAGGATCAAATTTTGGGAAATAATGACATACAATAAAGGAAATAGTTCATTTTTGATAAACTACATAACGGTATGCAAACAGTTAGTAGTAATCAACGAAGCATAGTATTTTTTCTATTCCATATAGTTTCGGATTTGGTCACCCACACCCACTTGAATAATTCGGTATATCCATCAAAAAATTATAGACATAAATGGTCAAATCGAAGCAATTGTGACATTGCCGTAAACTACTGATATGAGTACTAAAAATATATAAACATTAGCTTAAAAAAAATATTTAAAATCGCCTACGATCGCGCGTTTCCGCAGAGTGCGAGATAATGGCGGTCAAGTTACAACTTGATATGGGGTCTGTTGATTGGTGGAACTGAAGGTTCAACTTGTCAATAAAAGAAGGGTGCCTGTAAGATGTTTAATTTAAATCAAATAAAGATAAAAAAACACAACCTTTCAGGAACAAACATGACATACAGCAGAAGCTGGTGGACTGCATGCAGATGCTGCTGAACAGGGTCGTCATCAACAGCTTCGAGATGTGCATGAAGATAGAAATAGGTCTACTGCAGATTGTGTTTGATCACAAGAGGCCAGGAATGAGTAAGACAACATTCATATTTGTTTGAAGAGTGGAGGATTATCTCGGACTTCAGCTCACAAAGAGGCCATGGTTCCTACGACTACCTTGAATTAGAGACCGTGAGATACTTTTACATTTACGTGCACCCCCTTTTGGATTGATTACGACTGGTGACCAACCAAAGGTTTAGTTTCGGTTCCTGCCAAATATGTCATGTTTGGGCCACTCTCAGCCTTAAATATTAGTGCACTTTGTTATTTAGCCCTTCATCGCTAAGTGGAGTGTTGAAAATCCAAAAGCTTACTTTTATTTAGGTATTCTGTAACCAAATTTTAACGAAAACAGGATTAAGAGATCTAAAGTGCAGTCTCAATGAACTGAGGTTGAATGTACAACAAACATTTCACTACCTACATACAAAAGTGCAATCTGCAACCTGCCCGGCAATCTTTGAAGTCAACTGAGGTCAATGGATATACAACAATTGTTTGGTTATTGGTTGTATAAGTGTCAATATTTATGAGCTGTGCAATTGCACTGCAATTTAATTTCTCGGCTGTTGCAATTTGAAATAAACGTCACTCTTCGGTGAGGCTTTTTTAAATAAAAATAGGATAATATACCTTGGTTAGGAGGAGTTTTCGTCTTAGTAGTAGTTTGAGTGTGATCTTTTCCTACCGCGAAAAGCATTAGCATAATCAGATTACAATGTACTGCTGGGACACAGGCATACTCTATATGAAAGGGAAATAATATAATAAGGATGTATCGTTCTTTTCATGGGTCAAATCGATGTGAAGTCAGGCAATGGAGGATCTTGGGACTAGATTTAGACGTATATTGTGTCTAATCAGCTGCTTCCTGACTCTCGTTGCCGGCTTTCTGTATGTGTAAAATGCATTGATAACTTTCAGCATCATGTTATCGTGTTTGTTGCTAACATTAAGTGGGCGTGGCCTAACAAATTATTTGCCGCGACGAACGTAATTATCATGTTTTATAAGAAAATGAATGGGCACAGCAAACCCGTCTTCGTATCGAAAAGTAGGAAATTATTCCATTTAGTTTCGTATGTGTATAAATATAGCCACATATCCTTCAATTTTCAGTTGCAGAGGTGCCAGAAGAGCTGCAATACAGTGTGATGACATGTCTCACAACATTACTGTTGAACATCAACGCAAAGTTCCGTGAGATCATGATGAAGTCACACGTACCTCTCATGGGGAAGGCCGTCTACGTGTGCGTGCATATCGCCAAGATGGAGAAGCTTAGGTCACTCAGGTCGGTGTTCCCTAAACCACTAACGCACGAAATAGTTGATATACTACATAGATACTTTTTATTTGTAAATACATACATAATTATAAAGGGTGTTAAACACCTCTTCACGAAGCCGAAAGGCACTTATTCTCCCCATCATTGCGATCATTCTTTGTTCTACACCATACCTGGGAACCTTCTAGTTACGGAGATATGGGGGGTCAAAGTAACAACTTTTTGACAAGTTTTTTTTTATATACAAGTTTTTTTTGTAAAATTTTGACTTTAAACACCTCCACGACCCCCGTACTATTCAATTCATCCATCAGCACAATGTTTCAAGTGCGTTACATTGAGTTCTACTACAATATTTATAACCTCAAAAAAAAAGTTGTTTCCCAGCAATAATTTTTGCGTAAAGTTAGGTACTTAGTTTGATGTACATAATGCTTGGTTAACGGCTTTGTGATGAGGTGGTTTACACCCTGTATGTATAAACATCCATGACTCGAAAACAATGTTCATCATCAGGCTCATAACACAAACATTTGCCCCTACCGGGTTTCGAACCCGGGACCCTAGAACATAAGGCAGGCTCACTACCGCTGCGCCATTCGGGTCATAAAGAATTGAAGCACTATCAATTTCTGTTAAAATCCTTCGGAATGTGATACAAAAGTGTGTTATGCTATTGAGGTAGGTAGGTATTTAGTTGTTTTCTTAGGAAAAGTATTTCAGTTTTTCATCTTGTATACCTTATTCTTTTGTTGACTGTATATTTCAGAATCGTGTGTCTGTACTGTCTGTCTATCATGTTGCCAAACCTTGGTCTTCTCTAAATGTAAAAACATTTCGGTGACTTCGTTTTAGCTGGCCTTTCTTGGTGAATCGATTGATGCATTTTCCTGGCCTTACGCAAAATTAGACGTCAAATTGCGGACACCAGTTCATACCAGTCAATACGGCAGCAAATAAAATTTATCATCATCATCATTTCAGCCGAAAGACGTCCACAGCTAGACATAGGCCTCCCCCAACTGTCACCAGGTCCACAAAAAAAATATGAAAATCAATAAATGGTTCACATGAAAAAAATATGATTGTTGTGTTTCTAAAATTATACCATAAAACTTGGTGTACGTTACCCTAGCTGGAAAGTGTCTCCTAGAGTTATCTGAGTAGAATGTATAATTAGAGCCTTAGCTGCTGTAAATGTGCCCCCACATAAAGAATTTGTGCCCCTTGTAGTTTTGGAGAAAAACTGAAAAAACGATTCCTGCTAGGGTAACGTTTTTCCAGCTGGAAAATTCTAAACGAATGATCGGAGAGAAAAAAAATGTACATGGCCAGAGAGCTTATATTAGTGCCAAAATGTGCCCCCAAAAATAAAATTAGTGCCCCTTCAGGTTTTCGAGATATTGCATTTCTTGCTGGGGTAACGTTTTGCAGAATCGTATTTCTCTAAAACCATTGCATGTGCCCCTGTAGAATAAACATACACGTGTAGCTCTTAATTTGTGCCCATTAGTGCCCCAATTAGATTTAAGGAAATATTTATAATTTTCAAGTTATCGTGGTTTTATGAAAACCTGAAAAAACGTCGCAGCGCCTAAATGAGATAAGGTACAAGCTCACTAAAAACTGAATTCGGTCCTCCTTGACGCTTACAATAACCATGCAAAGTTTCAAAACTATTCGCGCATGCATTTTTGAATAATCTTGCTAAAAGTCAAAACGGTGGTGTCATAACTTTGACGGCAAAGTACAAGGAACCGGCTCAATTCCAGATGTGTAGGTGTAAACCGAAAGCTAGTGCCTTTAATGAAAAATACATGGTGAAAATATTCAGCTTGGAACATTTCGCATTGAGTAAATATAAACAAAAAACATAACATGTACACAACGGCTGGTTATCCGACCAAATTCGAATGACTACTAAAAAGCGACGGATTCATACATATCGATGACCTTCTTTATCGGACGTATTAAACCCAAGCTGTTGTCCGTACAGTCGCGTTCAAAAGTTTTGGGGGCTAATTAAAACATTATGAAATGCACCATGTGACCATATTAAATGAAATAGCTTGTTGACGTGGACATGTTTATTTTTATTCCTTTAATTTTAATTCTTAAAGTAATTATAACATCAAATCACAGATCAAATTTCCTACCTATAAATATTAGTACACAAAATAGTACATAAAAAGCGTAGTCGACGGAGCCCCGCTTCGCAGGGCCCCTATTTCCGGGTGCAGGGTTTAAAGGAACCTAACGGGGGGTGCCCCAAGTCCCGATTATGGGGGCAGAGATACTTCCGTATGTTCAGTTGACAATAATTCGAGAGTTAACAATATCGCTAAAGAGAGACACGTTATATTGTAATATAACGTGTTTGACATTTATAATGGACCAATCGGAAAGTACCTATCGAAAAATAAACAAACATGATTTAGAACATATTTTGTTTAAAAATCAGCAATTAAAGTAGGTACTGAACCAAATCCAAGTAGGTAGGTACTGTGTAGGTACCTAGGCAAGTACTTTTAAATAAGTCAAAACAATGCCATTTAATACTTACCACCGCAGATCGTGCCATCATTGGAACTCATTTTTATAAAATCCACCACCCCAACAACTTTAACATTGTTTTAAAATGTTTAATTAATACGCCACTTTCAACCAACTTAAAAAAAAAGTAAACAAACAATAAACCGCGTGTCTCAACGCGACAGTGTCCTTGGCGTCATAACTGCAACTGTTTACCAATAATACAAAGTAATCATCCAAACGCACTTCCTACTCAAAAAACACTTGGTATTGTTCATAATAGAGTGACGTGTATGTAGGTATTTTTCTCTGTCCCACTAATACCGTACGCGTACTAGCTGTCTCACTTTCTCCAAGCTAGAATAAGCGATTCCTTGCGACACGAAGTTAGCGGATGGCGCGGGGCCAGAGATAAGCAGTAGTGGGGAAGCGAAAAAGGGAATCTTCTATGTCAATTTGCTTTTTTGTGTTATTATTTTCGGCTTGCATCAATAAATATATACTTACCTGAATAAAAAGACAAATACACACGTAGGTATTTGTCTTTTTTTTACTGTTGTGTCAAGTGGCTTTTTATTAGTAGGTATTCATCACACAATCCATGAACTAGTATTTTTTTAAAACATCCCCAATTAAAATTTTGGATCATAGACCTGGCAAATGTCTGGATATGTATGTCTTTCGTTCACACATAAAGTACTGCATGTATTTTAATGAAATTTATAATGAAGAAGATGGCTTACCTTGGAATAGCGCTTAGGCTACTATTTATAATGTAGGTACTTAATCATGTGCAGTCACAAAACAGCTAGTAAAATATAATCCAACAACAATTTTATTTTATTACATTATTTCTTTTCTACTTCAGTGTACTCAGGCACAACAACTGTCAACCGGTTATTGAGTAAAGTTAAGAAGGTCATCGATATGTATGAATCCGTCGCTTTTTAGTAGTCATTCGAATTTGGTCGGATAACCAGCCGTTGTGTACATGTTATGTTTTTTGTTTATATTTACTCAATGCGAAATGTTCCAAGCTGAATATTTTCACCATGTATTTTTCATTAAAGGCACTAGCTTTCGGTTTACACCTACACATCTGGAATTGAGCCGGTTCCTTGTACTTTGCCGTCAAAGTTATGACACCACCGTTTTGACTTTTAGCAAGATTATTCAAAAATGCATGCGCGAATAGTTTTGAAACTTTGCATGGTTATTGTAAGCGTCAAGGAGGACCGAATTCAGTTTTTAGTGAGCTTGTACCTTATCTCATTTAGGCGCTGCGACGTTTTTTCAGGTTTTCATAAAACCACGATAACTTGAAAATTATAAATATTTCCTTAAATCTAATTGGGGCACTAATGGGCACAAATTAAGAGCTACACGTGTATGTTTATTCTACAGGGGCACATGCAATGGTTTTAGAGAAATACGATTCTGCAAAACGTTACCCCAGCAAGAAATGCAATATCTCGAAAACCTGAAGGGGCACTAATTTTATTTTTGGGGGCACATTTTGGCACTAATATAAGCTCTCTGGCCATGTACATTTTTTTTCTCTCCGATCATTCGTTTAGAATTTTCCAGCTGGAAAAACGTTACCCTAGCAGGAATCGTTTTTTCAGTTTTTCTCCAAAACTACAAGGGGCACAAATTCTTTATGTGGGGGCACATTTACAGCAGCTAAGGCTCTAATTATACATTCTACTCAGATAACTCTAGGAGACACTTTCCAGCTAGGGTAACGTACACTAAAACTTGAGAGGTGTCAAGGGACACCCGGATGGAACGAAGTTCTTTCGATTAACTAGTGAAGGAATTGTAATAAAATTTTATTTTTTTGTAAGTTATAATAATATTTTTTTTTATTATTAACAAATGTAATGTTCACTCAACAAAAATAATCGTCGCGACACCACACTGTTCAATGCGAAATAGAAATGAAACAAACGCATTGCAACCTTCATTTATTTTTAAAAAGAAAAAAAGTGTCGTGACAACTTTTTCGTAAGATTTTTTTCCGTCTAGCCCCCTTTCACAACGCGCGATAAGGAACTTCGTTCCAATAAATATATTGTTATCCTCAAACGTTTCGTATTTATTATCAGGCAGGTAGTTGAGAGAACTGAAAGCTGCATGTATCTAGAATTCACAACTTACCGCTTTAATTTCAAGAATGGCAGCTCTACACTGCGTGACAGCGCACACAGCGACCCACCCGTCGTTGACCGAAGACTACCGCATCCCTAACAGGGTCATAGAGGAACATGCTGTAGACATGTTGTCTCTGATCCTGCCCGGCGTGATGTCGGCGCTGCAGGATGTCGCCAACTGCACTAACAACCCCGGGCATGCTGTCATTGTGGTGAGCTCGACACACATTCCTACTGTTTTGGTGGTCAAGGGGAGATATAAGCCATGGCCTTCTGGATTTGTCTAGAGTTGTAGAAAAGGAGAAAAAATTACTGAAGCAAAAAAATGTAAAATGGCCCCCCATTCTTATACATGCCCTACATCTGCAGATGATTTTTTATTTGTTGATCTTTTTTTTTTGTATTTTTTTCTGAATGGCCATAAGTAGTTGTCTGTAAGCCATTTCAAGGTTATCCATTAATTACCGGACACCCTGTATATTCCCCTGTCTACTATTCCAACGGTTTATGTGTTTTATTCGTCTATAAAATTAGTTTAAAACAATATTTTTTCATATCCTTCAGCGTGACTACGTTTTTCTTCTGAACTGCGCAGCGAATTTTAATGCAGTTTGGTAAAATGTGTACTTAAGGGGACACCGCTGCCTAACCCTTCGAAAATTTTAGGCATGGGTTTATGTTATGTTAATAACTAAACAAATAGCAATGTTTATATTTTAGACAGCGATAGAAGCAATGCATCGAATATTATGTGTGGCCATGAACAATAAGTTCGTGTGCCAACCGGCCGAAGTCACCGTGGAGGACTTTGCGAATAGATTCAAAGAGAAGGAACACATAGAAGTAAGCAGTAAGGGTAATTAGTAATTTTAGAGAATTTAATTAGTAAAATCAACTACAACTTGAATTGGATGTTTTATACCAATTTTTTGTTTGTATTATTTTTGAACAATTTTTATGTTGAACAAATTGGACAGTGGTAACGTGATTTTTTACTCTAAAATTTGCTGAATATATCACCCACACATCCAACACACAAATTATTTTACTTTTCAAAATTTTTCTTCTCAAAAAAAGAGACATTTTTTTTTTACTTTTACATATTAGCGTAAATTTAATATTTTATTGCCATTTTATATTCCAGGTGTGGATACTAAAACCTTGGAGGTTAGGAGTCATGAGTGGTTTAGTGTGGCCGGTAAGAAAATATTGATAGTCACCCAGAGCTTGGTCATTTTGAGAGCACATGAGCATTTCCGAGTGCGGAAAGAACTCGCTATTTACTGTGCTAGGCTGATGTTTGAATGTGATATGTGAGTATTGACAACTGTACATATTATCTACTAGGTTTTGCCCGTGGCTTCGTTTGTTTTATTGTCAAAGATTGTCCCACGGGATCGCTTCAAATATAGCCTATAACACTCGGAGATAATGTACCTTCCTATTAGTAAAAGAATTTTCGGAATCTGATCACTAGTTACGGAGATTACTCCTACGTACAAACTTATGAACAAATTTTACCTTCTTATAATATTAGTAATTAGTATGATAAAGCTCTGGAGGTTGTTTGTTACGCACAAATCTCTACTTAACTTCTAAATCCGACTGGCAGTCGAATTTAAAAAAGGCTATCGCAAGTTCTTGCTATGACCCTTGGAAGCCAACCAAGAAGAGAAACGGCGGTTAAAACCGTGGGGCACAGCTACTTATTACGATAAAATTAGCTAGCATTAGCTTGGTTGTTTATTGTTCTATTTTTTTTCCTGCGAATGTTGATCACGATTAATAGCAAATGTTTGACTACTCGTATAGGTGTTGCGTTTTAGCACCGTAATATTAATAGCAGTCACTGGCTTTTCAGTAATATCGCTTTGTACGAAATCCGAAAATAAAAGCTTTCAAAGTTCTGAAATGTTAACACATTACATTGTTCTTGCTATGGAACAAGAAAAATGTATCGTTTATCATTTCAGAACTTTGAAAGGTTTTATTTCCGGATTTGAACATCAATAAATGTAGATGGTAGAGGCTAACACAACAACTGTGCTATAATAATCACACCAGCACTGCATCAGCTTGTGACGGATTTTCATTCAAACTATCAACTTCCCTTTGGGGGTTGAATTTTCCAAAATCTTTTTTTAGCGGATATCTATGTCATTATAGATATCTGTATGCCAAATTTGTAGCTCGATCCACTGGTATGCTCTGCGTTGATTGTCAGTCAAGATTAACGATTTTATAAGAAGTATACAAGAAGATTTGACTTTTGATTTTGATTTTTTACGTCAGTTATAAACCAAACATAAAAACAACAAGTTATTTTCAGTGCCCTATCATCTGCAGTGCCGGTAGCACTGGACACACTCATCTCGCTAGCCAAAGATGAGTATGCAGAGGTGGCAGAGTACTGCACCAACGCGATCAACACGTACTTCCAGAGCGGCACCGATGAGCCCAGGTCGCAGACTATCGACTCGCTCTGTGAAGGATTCTTCTTTGTGTTGACTACTCTGCCCAGAGTTATGAATAATGTTGGTAAGTTGTAATACACATTTAGGATTGACGTTATCGTATTACATACCGAGTTTCCTCTGTGCCTCGGAAAGCACGTTAAGCTGCAAGTCCCGGCTGTCTTTGACAGTCGTTACAGATAGTCAAGGGCCCAAAAAGTCAGACAAACAGCCTTACCAAGGGGTATCGTATTTTCCAGTACTAACTGGGTTGTGGAGCAACTACAGTACTTTTACAAGTTATTATGCCTTGTGACTGTGACTGTAGCTTTGGTTTTTTTGTATTTTTGACATTCAAAAGTGCCGTAATGTTCTAATTGAAATAAATGCTTTGAGTTGAGTTGGGTATTCAGATAAGCAATCGCTCCATGTAGAATACTGGTATTCAGCTACATCCGATTAGACTAGAAGCAACCCCAACATAGTTGAGAAAAGGCTAGGCAGATGATGTATGAAGTGTCTGGAGTGTGTGGAATGGTACGTTGATGTGGGAATGAAAAGGAATGATAGAAAGAAACCGAGAGAGCATTGATTGCGGTGAACGGATAGTGGGGCGTTGAGCCAAAGACGAAAGGACGTGGAGAAAGTTTTAAATAAAGAGTTGTCAAAATAATCTGGATTTGTGCCCGGTTGAAAGCTAAAGGCTCGCTTCCTATTACATGAGACTGATGGTTTTTCATTCAATGCACTGTTCCATACATTTGCGTCTCCGGAAAATCTCGAATCATAAACTCTTTTTGTAGAATTTTTGAATAGGCTAGTTTCCACCATCAATAAATTGCAAAACTAATTAGTCCGTCAGTTAGAGTATTGGAAAATAATGGACACGTATTTTTTGTTTTTGTAAATCACTGAGTACTGACAAAGATAAAACGCATCAAAACTCGGGAGTGGGGGCTCGTGACGTCACAACGCACTAAAAACTATAGCACGGCGTGACGTATTGCCAATTTTAAAAGCGTCGTATCTTCGTCAATTTTGGTTTATGTAACAAAAGAAAAAATACGGGTCAAATATTTTTTTATAATCTAACTGACGGACTAATTAGATTTTTTTAGGACACAAGCCTATTGTGCGCACCGTTCATATTAGTATCGCGTCGCTCGACGTTCTGCACTGACGTCAAAAATTCCGAGGTTCCGCTAAATCAAATGGCTTACCGAAGTTACTCCCGCCAACCGCGTATTCAACAAATTACCGATTAAACCTTCGATATTAAGAATACCTAAGAATACCAAAAAAATAAAAACTCGAATATGTTTACCTCCGGCAAACTCGGCAGTTTGGTAAGAAAACTTTGGGAGGGATAGTAACAGAAAAAATTAGCTGGACTGGGCCAATGATATTATAAGTAAACAAGTGTAGATAGATTATAAGCGCTCAGAAAGCGTCATGTTAAAATGTGGCTAATTAGCCAACGTTGACCTCGGCGTCAACGGACGCACGTCACGCACCTCGTTAGTGTGCCGTTTTTAAAGTACGAATTTTGTGTAGGTAACATATCTACGCCTTTTTTTACTTATACTTAATATCATTGGGCTGGGCAGCATTTTGGAAAGTTTATTAGGTGTTCTCGTCGCGTATTCTACAGCCTAAAGACTAAGGTCTTCAACCAGTAGCATGTAACAGTAACAAGATGTATTATTGACAGATTCCAGTCGCAAGCTGACGACCCTGAACCAGATCTACGGCTACCTGTCTGTGCTGAGCTCGGCCGCGCTGCCCACACTAAGGTCGCGGCTGCGGGCGGCGCTGTCGGTGCGCCTCAACACGCAGGCGACGTGTGCGGCGCTGGCGCAGGCCGTCGCCATACACGCCGACCTCACCATGCTGACGCAGCATGCGCATAGAGGTAACATACACGCCGACCTCACCATGCTGACGCAGCATGCGCATAGAGGTAACATACACGCCGACCTCACCATGCTGACGCAGCATGCGCATAGAGGTAACATACACGCCGACCTCACCATGCTGACGCAGCATGCGCATAGAGGTAACATACACGCCGACCTCACCATGCTGACGCAGCATGCGCATAGAGGTAACATACACGCCGACCTCACCATGCTGACGCAGCATGCGCATAGAGGTAACATACACGCCGACCTCACCATGCTGACGCAGCATGCGCATAGAGGTAACATACACGCCGACCTCACCATGCTGACGCAGCATGCGCATAGAGGTAACATACACGCCGACCTCACCATGCTGACGCAGCATGCGCATAGAGGTAACATACACGCCGACCTCACCATGCTGACGCAGCATGCGCATAGAGGTAACATACACGCCGACCTCACCATGCTGACGCAGCATGCGCATAGAGGTAACATACACGCCGACCTCACCATGCTGACGCAGCATGCGCATAGAGGTAACATACACGCCGACCTCACCATGCTGACGCAGCATGCGCATAGAGTTAACATACACGCCGACCTCACCATGCTGACGCAGCATGCGCATAGAGGTAACATACACGCCGACCTCACCATGCTGACGCAGCATGCGCATAGAGGTAACATACACGCCGACCTCACCATGCTGACGCAGCATGCGCATAGAGGTAACATACACGCCGACCTCACCATGCTGACGCAGCATGCGCATAGAGGTAACATACACGCCGACCTCACCATGCTGACGCAGCATGCGCATAGAGGTAACATACACGCCGACCTCACCATGCTGACGCAGCATGCGCATAGAGGTAACATACACGCCGACCTCACCATGGTGACGCAGCATGCGCATAGAGGTAACATACACGCCGACCTCACCATGCTGACGCAGCATGCGCATAGAGTTAACATACACGCCGACCTCACCATGCTGACGCAGCATGCGCATAGAGGTAACATACACGCCGACCTCACCATGCTGACGCAGCATGCGCATAGAGGTAACATACACGCCGACCTCACCATGCTGACGCAGCATGCGCATAGAGGTAACATACACGCCGACCTCACCATGCTGACGCAGCATGCGCATAGATGTAACATACACGCCGACCTCACCATGCTGACGCAGCATGCGCATAGAGGTAACATACACGCCGACCTCACCATGCTGACGCAGCATGCGCATAGAGGTAGCATAGTGTTTGAGATTATAAAGTATTTGTAAAAAGACTCTTAACGAAGCCGAAACGCACTTGTTTCTCCCGTCATTGCGATATTTTTTTTGTACTACACTGTTGTTGTGCCTGTTTAGGCTAGTTCAGTTGAGGATGAAGGGTTCCTTGGATTGACAACACTTCTTGATGGACTTTAATTTCTTATATTTGTACTAACAAGGTTATAATAAATTGCAAGTGTGGCTGCTGTCGCTACCGTACGAGATCGAGTATTAGAGCAAAAGGAAACTGTCATAGACAACTTTCTACATGTTCAATGTTGCCCGACATAAAAATAAATATCTGTGTTGGGATGCCAACATGCTGGGGGCCGCAGAGGTTATAAAGAACAAGAATTACATTACAACGGTTAAGCATTGGCTTCATATCAAAATACCATCCAGCATCTTGGTACTTACAATTTGAAACTTAATAAAAACCTATTGAAAATACACAATGTTTTTGTTACACTTTTTCCTAAAAGTACTATAACAGGATAACTATCTTGAAAGGAACAACTTCTTATGTTACACACATAGGTAAATACACCATTATGTTTAAGGAAAAAAAAAGGAAGATTTATTCTAAGTATTATGTAGAGGACAATTTATGAATGGTACACATAGGTAAGAATACCAAATTATATATAAATCTTAACTTATTCTAGGAGGTAGCACATAGCTTTTAATACCTACTTATTCTAAAGGCAGTATACACTAATATTTATTACTTATTCTAGAGTAGCACATAGCTTTTAATACCTACTTATTCTAAAGGCAGTATACACTAAAATTTATTTCTTATTCTAGGGTATATAATCTTTATTACTTACTTATTCTAAAGGTAGTATACACTTATCTTTCTTACTTACTCTAAAGGTAGTATACATATACCACTCAGTGATCTTTTGTATACCTTTTTGTTGGGTGTAATGACCTCTACAACACGAATTTTGTCATCTTGACCTGGAAAAACTTTTACAATCCTAGCCATGGGCCAGCTAAGGGGAGGAGATTTTTGGTCCCTCAGTATAACTAAGGCTCCTACTTTTACATTGGGTACACTGTCTCGCCATTTCGGTCGAGACTGAAGAACATTTAAATAATATCTATGCCAAATATTCCAAAAATGTGATTTTACTTTATTACACAACTCCCAAAATTTTAACCTATTGACAGGTACATCTGTTACATCTTTTTCTGGGAAAGTAGTTAATGCACCTCCTACAAGCCAGTGCCCTGGCGTAAGGTAGCTGAAATCGTTTACATCTTGAGCTGTTACAGGTAACAAAGGCCTAGAATTCGAGACAGCTTCTATTTGACACAATATTGTATTTATTTGCTCGTATGTGAGCACATAGTTTTGCATTATTCTTTTTAAGTGATACTTCATGCTTTTGACCGCAGCTTCGGCAAGGCCAGCAAACACAGGTGAGTAACTGGGCGTAAAATGGAAAGATATACCTTGCTGCGTCACATAATTTTGCACCTGTGCTTGATGATCTTGTGAGGCTTGAAGGTCGTACAGTCGGACTAATTCGTTCCTTGCGCCCTTGAAGCAACCCCCGTTGTCGCAGAACACGTCTGTGGGTAAGCCACGTCGCGCTATAAAGCGTTTGAAACATGCAAGGAAACATTCTGTACTAATATCCGATGAAAGCTCGAGATGCACGGCCTTTGTGACGAAGCATACGAATACGCATATGTATCCTTTTGTCTGTATAGCTCGTCTTACTCGCGAATTTTTTACAGTAATAGGTCGCGCAAAATCGATACCTATTTTTTGAAACGGTCGGCAAGCAGTTACTCTTTCAGGCGGCAAGGAACCCATTAGTTGTTTAGCGCAGTCTGCTTTCATTCTAAAACAAATTAGACATTTATGTATCAACTTTTTTACATGTTTGTAACCATTGACAATCCAGTATTTCTGGTTTAAGCTAGATAATAATAACCTAGGTGCAGCATGAAGTAGTCGGATATGCTCGTGGTTCACAATAAGATCAGTGATGCGAAAATCTTTAGGCAGGACGATAGGGTGCTTTTGCGAGAATGAAACAGTTGCATGCTCGATCCTACCTCCTATCCTTAATATCCCTTTGCCGTCCAGAAACGGATGCAAGGGTTTCAATGAACCTTTGATATTTTCGTTTTTTGATAATTTACTTAACTCTTCCTTGAAATGAGTGCTCTGTTCGCGTTGAATGATTCTATGTAAGGCGGTTTCTAATTCGAGAGAGGATAATGTACTAGACTGTCGTGCATTTTTGTTCTTTAAATTGTGACAAAACCTAAGCACGTATGCCATAATGCGTGTCATTTTATTGAGATCCGAAAACTTATCGAGAAAGACATAAAAATCTTCTTTCGTTTGAGCGAGAAGAGATACCTTAGCGTCAGAGACCGTGAAGCTCTTCTTCAGTTCGGGCAAGTCATCTGTGGGAAGTGGTGGAGTGATTGCTTTAAAATCGTACTTACAGTCTCGTAGAAACTGTGGAGCCATCCACCAGGACTCGCAGTGAATCAGCTCATCTGGATCAGCTCCTCTACTTACATAGTCTGCAGGGTTCTCTTTCGTAGACACGTACAGCCAGCGCCATCTAGATGTTCGCTCTCGAATCAACTTAGCTCTGTTCGCAACATAAGCATTGAGTTTCATGGGCTCTGTGGCTATCCATGCGAGTGAGATTTGTGAATCGGAGAATAGATAGACATCGTCTATTTTTATTTTGAGGCTCAGTGTATCATAAACTCTGTTTGTCAGCTTTGATAGCAGAAGCATAGCATTCAATTCTAATCGGGGTATGGTTAGTGCCTTATTATCGCGGGGGTTGATTCTAGATTTAGAGCAGAGTAGAGAAACAGAAGCTTTACCTGATTCGTCAACCACCCGAAGGTAGACGCAGCAGCCATAACCCGTAGTGCTTGAAGCATCAGCAAAGCCAACGAGTTGCACCGCAATAGCATTGCTAGGAATCTGTATGTTTCTTTGTATAGTGACGGGTTGCATAGCAGACAATTTCATAGCGAAGGAAAGCCATTCAGACTGCAGTGATTGCGGAAGGACATCATTCCAACCTATTTTTTCGCACCACAGCTTTTGCATGAAAACCTTTGCTTTCATTATAACAGGAGACATGAAACCAAGAGGATCATAAAACTTTGAGATATAGCTCAGTACTTGCCTCTTGGTAGGTGACTCAAATTCAAAGTTTTCAGGGCATGAAAACACAAAGCAATCTAAGACATTGAGTGTAAGCCCTAAAGTTTTCATGTACAAATTATTCTTCTGTAAATCTAAATCATCAAATTGTTGTTTGTCTGGGGATACTCCCTCCAAGACTTGTTGACAATTTGAAGCCCACTTGTGGGTGAAAAAACTGCCTTTACTTAGCAATTCACACAATTGCCGTTTTGCCTCGATGACAACGTTAATATCTGAGTGCGAAAAGCATGCGTCATCAACGTACGTACAGTTTCTTATAATGTAAGCCGCCAATGGCAATTCTAGCTCATATTTTGTAGCGAGTTCGTATAAGCAGCGTGTAGCAAGGAAGCTCGAACACTTTTGGCCGTAAGTGACTGTATTTAACCGAATACACTTAATATTATCATTCACATTACTTCTCCATAGTATATTTTGCAAGCTAGCGTGCGAAGGATTTACGTGCACACAGCGAAACATGCGGCGTATGTCTGTGGAGACAGTAAACTTACCCAAGCGAAATAAAAGCATAATATCGAACAGTTCTTTTTGTATCATCGGACCATTCAGCAATAGATCGTTTAGCGAAACTTTCTTATCGGTTTGCATAGATGCATCGAAAACGACGCGTGTTTTTGTTGTTTTACTATTCTCATTAATGACAGCATGATGCGGCATGAAATACATAGGTTTTTTTTCAAATTCTAATGAGTTTATATCGATATAGTGCCCATGTCCTAAGTCTATATATTCGTTAATAAATTTCTCGTATTCAGAAAGCAAGTCAGGATTTTTTTGTAACTTTCTTTCAAGACTAAGGAATCTATAGAAGGCAAACTCAAATGAGTTACCAAGAGAATCATTTATTTCGCTCAATGGTAATTTCAGTGGCAAATCTACCTGAAATTTGTTATTTTCGAGCACAGTTGTGCTTTGAAAAATATTTTCACATAATTCATGTTCAGATAATTTTTCAGAATAAGTTTCAGGAACCTTTTCAGTTTCAAAAAACTGTTGCAAAGTATTATCGAGATCTGACTTACAATCTAGACATAGAAGTGAGACCTTACTTTTATTATTTTTTGTTAGCTGTGGCAAAGCCCCAGCTATGACGTGTCCAAACCTCGTGTTGACAAAGCATGGTTGCTGGCTCTGCTCCTCAGTAGATCGCGAAACGGGTAGCTGTATAGAAGCTGGTTGCTTCGGGAGCAGCACCTGGAAAAATATATCGGCTCCGATCAACATATTGATCTCTGATGGGATGTGAAAATCATCATCAGCTAGCGTCAATTCTGAAGGGATGGCTAGGGACGTCATATCCACCTTATATTGTGGAATTTTGCATGTTATTTTGTCTAACACGTGACAATTTATGGTTACCCTATAGGGTGTGGACATAGAAAAAACTTCCAGGGGCACAGAATAATTTGAAATATTGTTATTGTTGCTGACCCCCACTATGGTCGTTCCAACCTTGTTTGGAGTGATACCTAGAACCTCTATAACCTTACTTGTTACTAAGGACACCTGTGAAGCGGAGTCCAATATCGCCTTTACATGAACCTCGGTACCATTCTGAGAAAAAAGTTTTATTTTTACAGTAGGTAGCAAAACCTTGTCAGTCTGTGTGCTTGAAATCAGTGCTATCGGAGTTGATGGTGTATCCTCATGAAGCAGTGTGTTGTGAGCTTCCTTGCAAACCTTGCACCGGAAATGAAACTTGCACTTGCCAGTGTGAGTGTTGAGACACACATTGCACAGATTTTTTTCCTTTGAAACTTTTATTCTTTCTGCAGAAGGCAATATCTTGAATTTATTACATGTAAATAATTTATGATCATTGGACTTACAGTATGCACAGGAACTTGCTCTCGACGTTGTAGTGACGTTCACCACTGCTCTGGTAGGCTTGCCCGTCGTCATCGGCTCAGCATTCTCTAACGCTAAGGCTCTCTTCTCCATGAACAGCAAAAAATCCACCACTGTTGGATCTGTGTCAGTACTTCGCTCAAGTTGATAAGCCCGGGATGTATATGAATCTAGTTTGCGAAACAAAATAGACAATATAATGGGATCCCAAGTTTCAGTGTTTACCTGAAGATTTTTTAGGCTGGATAAAAATTGTTTAACTAGTGATACAAACTCTCTCAAATTACTCGGAGAGGATTTGACCAGAGTATTCAAATCAAGCAGTGAATTTATGTGTTCATTTACTATTTTAAACTTGTGATTGAATCTTTCATCAAGCAGTCTCAACGCTTCCTCATAACTACCAGATTCCAGAGGGAGATTTTTGATGAGATCAAAAGGTTCCTTTTGCAAGAAGGATCTGAGATAATACAGCTTTTGAATGTTGTCAATTGACCTATCTTTGTGAATTATTGCTTTGAACAGGTTAATAAATGGATTGTACTCACTGTATTTCCCACAAAAGGTTTGAATTTCAATTCTAGGTAATTTTGTTCGAAATGCTGGATTTCCTGCATCCGAACTCGGAGTAGCTTTCGCTTTTATGGCCTCATTTATTGCAGACAATATCGTGAAATACTTCGTTTCGCAATCAGCAACGTCCTCATTGTCCTGATCGTCGAGCGCTAAGATTTGCTTATTGTAACCTTCGTACTCGCTAAAGATCTCCGACACCCTTGATCTTTTTGCCTGGAGCGTTGTTAAAGTACTTAAATCTACATCTTGCTCGTTATGCACGAATTGATAAAGTCTGGTGAGGGATGCTTTGGCATACCCTCGTGACGCCCTGAGTTGTTTTAACGTTTTTTCGTCTGACATTGTAAATCGCAACACCTATCGTCGCTTGCGCACTTTATGAAGGCACCGAATATATCTAACACCTTGCAATACCTAAAGGAATTCACTTAGAACCCGTTACAAATAACTTAAATAAGTACTATTTCGCAAAACAATTAAACAACTATTGGAACTGAATTGATACAACAACAAGTCAACAACGAAAAACAAAATGGAGTCTGCCGGCGGCCCGGCGCGGCGCCCGCTTGCTTATTTTTCACAGAGTATATTCACTACGCGGTTTATTTAGCTTGCTTGACGAACCATAGAGTTTCGTGACGCGGTCGTCGTAGATTGGTGGAAAATGCCGTTGTCCAATATGGCTGCGTTGGCGCGGATTGCGTCTTGTCTCGCGTCTCGCTCGCTCCTCGCTTGCACGTACTTCTTTCTTCTCTGTCTTGCAGTCTTCTCGCTAGGCTCAGCTGCGCGCGAAGTTGCAGCGTTCCAGCGACGTGGCGTGGTGTGACGTGACGTGACGTGTAAGTTTGACAAAAACAGCACGATCACACGATGACAATGCGAGTTTGGTTATGTATGAATGAAATCAAACCAAACTTTAGAACGATGATGTGACGATACGTATGGACGTATTAAATTGGACGACTCGTACCTCGCTTGCTTCGCTCGCAGTAAATACGAGAAACTTTGCCAGTTTGTAAGAAGGTGAAGTCCACTCACTTTTTTGGCAGGTCAAACCTGAGCTTCGCCGGCGTCCTGGAGAAGAAATCTTATCCCCTCGAATTGCAGGACGTATCGTGGGAAGTATCCAAAACGTTTTCTGGCGGGAGGCCGTATCGCAGGCCAAACCTGAGCCTCACCGCGCGTGTCTTCTTGCCGATGGAGCACCAAATCCTCACCGGATGCGAAGGACCATATGTTGTTGTGCCTGTTTAGGCTAGTTCAGTTGAGGATGAAGGGTTCCTTGGATTGACAACACTTCTTGATGGACTTTAATTTCTTATATTTGTACTAACAAGGTTATAATAAATTGCAAGTGTGGCTGCTGTCGCTACCGTACGAGATCGAGTATTAGAGCAAAAGGAAACTGTCATAGACAACTTTCTACATGTTCAATGTTGCCCGACATAAAAATAAATATCTGTGTTGGGATGCCAACACTACACCATACCTGGAAACCTTCCAGTTGCGGAGATATTGGGGGACAAAGTACCAACCATCTGTTCCCACTGGATTTTGACGCGAACATGCGCAATACGAGCCGTAGGTTAACGCTATCCGTCGCGTTTTAATCTGCAGATATTGCAATGTGCATGTGGAACATCAAATCTTTTGTTTCTATACTCCAGACGTAACGTCTCCACCTCCCACCGGCTCCCCGTGGTGCAAGTTCCGGCACCTGGACGACGAAGGCACCTCTGAGCGCATGCGAATGATCCTGAGCCTCCTCGGCGAGGCGGAGTGCGCCTCTCTACTGCTGGACCGACTGCTGGAGCTGTTCGAGCAGGACCGGAGCGCAGAGCTCGTGTACATCTGTAATTATATGGCGGCAGGTGAGGGTTACAGTAGGGTTACAACAGATCCTGACCCTCCTCGGCGAGGCGGAGTGCGCCTCTCTACTGCTGGACCGACTGCTGGAGCTGTTCGAGCAGGACCGGAGCGCAGAGCTCGTGTACATCTGTAATTATATGGCGGCAGGTGAGGGTTACAGTAGGGTTACAACAGATCCTGACCCTCCTCGGCGAGGCGGAGTGCGCCTCTCTACTGCTGGAGCTGTTCCGGCAGGATCGAGGCGCAGAGCTTTTTATGTTTAACCAACTTCTTACTTTCAAAAGTGTTTGTAAATGATAGAGTTCTCTTTATTTACATGCCGATCATGAAGTTCGGTAACTTTGTTTAAACTGCAAACGCTCACGTCAAACAAAAGTGGTCGGTCAGGGAAGTAAGAAATGTTCATACAAACATAACATCACCCCTGTAATCCCCAAAGAGTTAGACAAAGGTGTACCTAATAGCACAACTTCATCTAGCCAGTTATGTTTAAGTCCTATGTAAAAGGGGCCGAGCCTATTGCCATCTTCCGGGTTCAAATAGAATACGAAAAAAAATCCAATACCACTTTGCCAGACCTCGGAATCGATCCCAGGAGCTCATGCTCAGTAACATCATGCCAATTTATTTATTTCCACAGCACCAAATTCATCGGAAAGTATGGTGAAGCGTATCCTGAGCGTATACCTAGAGGAGGATGTGTGGTATTTACCGCTGGAGATAGAGTCTGATGACCCCGCCTTGACTGACGAGGATACCTTGGACGTGTCTGTGTATAATCCCAGGGCTTGGGATAAAGACAGTGTGCCTGGTAAGTTGTCATCATCATCATCATCATCATTTCAGCTGCAAGCCGCCTACTGCTGAACATAGGCTCCCCCAAGTGCCACATTGACCGGTTCCGTGCGACTCGCATCCAACGGATTCCTGCGACCTTCACCAGGTCATCGCTCCACCTAGTGGGAGGTCTTCCAGTTCGCGGTCACCACTCCAAAACTTTTCGGCCACATTGGCCATCCGTTTTGCGAGTAATGTGCCCTGTCCCATGCCCATGGGCAAAGCGAACATTATCACAGAGCCTTCGAGCTATTAAAATTAACATGGCGCCTATCGGCCATGTTGTGCTGATGTTAATCCAAGATGGCTGCCAAGATTTGCAGTTTTCGTAATGAGTGTAACTTTTAACTGCAAAAATTGTACTAAATCTTTATTTAAAATTACGAGAAGAAAAATGTACCAAGTTGATGGCCAAATTTCGAATCCGAAATGGCGGCCATTTTGGTCACAATTTTTTAAAATAATTATCAACCATTTCTCCCAGACCTATACGAGGGCGCAGTAGAAACCCGCTACACGGACATAAGCTATCGCTCCCCACGCGTGGCACCGCTCCCGTCGCCCAACAGATGCGCCACGCTGGGCGAGGCACAGCGTCACATGTTACTGTCGTGCCTACTGACGGAGGGTGTGGGGATGATGGCCAGGAGGCTCATGGTACAGTTCCAGCCCTATCTTCTGAAGACACTGTGCTTGGTGCTGGAGAGAGTTGGTAAGTATATTCAAAATTGCAGTTATTTTTGGAATCCTTAAGGGGCCGGCGGAGCGTGCGTCGTTCATACAAACGTAATACCAAAATAATTCGTAAACCAAACATATACTTAAGGAAGTGTGTATTTATTTCGATTGGATTACATGATATCTAGGTTCCCAAATATACAGCGTGTTAGGTTAAACGAGGGACATATTGAGGGAAGGTATTCAGTATTCGATTCTCAATCCAAATATGTAAAAAACCTATAACCTTAATTTTTGACATAATTGTCTAATTAAATACATTACTCATGGACACTGAGCGCGCAAGTAGGTGTCACGCGGCAAAACACGTGCCGGTCATGAGCTCATTGCGCAAATTCTGCCCCTTTGCTTTGTGTCGCCGATGCACCGACAGCCGACAGGGCACATCCCCGCGCCACCCCGCGCTGACCTCAGTGTATGCGCGAGCGCCGTTACTTCCGAATGTCTATTATTGCGTTTCCGCGTATCGCATTTAACAAACAACCCCGCTTACTTCGCGATATTAAGAGTGTCCTGTAAACGTGTTCTTTAATAACCAAAAATTACGTCATTACATTATTCCAGTGAAGAATACTGCGATATGGTTCGTGCTTAAGTGTTGTCTAGTGATATTGTGCGAGGAACCGTTATTTATTATGCAAGGTGTCAATCAACGACTGCGAACATTCGGTCAGTACCTAGTTACCTAGATATTTGCCTAGCCAGATTTAAAGTATGAAGGGAAAATGGATTATACCTAGAAAGGTCATTGACCCGCACACATGTTCTGCGATAAGCGCATGGCGCACACGTTGCGAAACTTAGGCGAAGTTTTTGGTATGGATCTATCTGTTATGTATTAGTGTTTTCTTTTTGTTCATATGTTTATTAGTCTCATGTAAGCATGGACTATTGCGGGTTTGAATAAGTCCCTCGTTTAAACTAACATACTGTATATATTATGAATGGACATTGATTTAAACAAGAGTTATGAGAAAAATAAGTTTTGTATAGACATTTTAAGTTCCTCATAAAATATCTCGTCTAAATATCACTGTTCTTTTCCTACCCCTTAATCCTAGATAGAGCTGTAAGTTTTTTCTTTTTGACTAAGCAAGTTATTGTACATTTGGACTGCATATATTTTAAATGACTAGCGACAAAAAAAAATGGTCCATCATCGCCAAATCTTGGACGACTGTTTAGTCCTGGTCCTGGGTTCGATTCTCGAGTCGGGCGAAAAGTGTTATTGGGTTTTTCCATTAGAAAATTTCTCAGTATTAGCCCGGATACCACCGTGCCTCGGTGCGCACGTTAAGCCGTCGGTCCTGACCCGACCTGAGATCTTGCCGTACCTGAGGACTACAATAGAAAAAGGAACAGAGATTGCACCTTTGCCTGCGCACACACTATTAATATCTTCCGCGCCGATGGCTAATCTTTGCTAAGATTAGCAACCGTGATAGAAAACGGTCAGGAGATTTTTTTTTTTTCATAAGTGACTTTAGCATCCAGATATTTTTGTTGTGACCATTTCCAGTGACTTAGCCTTCATTAAAACAATACAATAATACTTGCAGGCAGTAAATACGAGATGCTGCACCTGGCGGGTCTGAAAGCTATCCACGACATAGCGGCGGCAGGCGGGCACGCGACCGTCGCGAACCTCATCAAGTGCAATGCTGATTACTTCACCAACCAAGTCACTGTGAGGCTCAAGAAGGTACAGTCTTACTTATATCTTATGCATTATGTCTTTCATGTTTCTACTTCCGAGAGTCAGGTCACTTAGGCCAACTTTATGTACCAGGGATAAGTTTTTCACCACGCAAGCCCAGTGGGGGAACGTTACATATACGTGTGCGTTACATGGTGATACATCCTTCAAGTTTGCTCCGGACTATCCGGAATATCTATTTGTATTTCGTGTTCTATATTATTATAGACTAGTTTCTCCCGGTAGCTTCGCCCGCTGTTTAATAATGGTCGCATGTGATATTACTACCGGGATAAAAAGTATCATATTATTATGTGTTAACCCAGTTTATAAACTATCTGTGTGCAAAATTTCAGTAGTACATCCATACTCACAAACTTTCGCATTTATAATATTAAAGGATTGGTTGCCCTGCTTCCCTCTTATTAACTATATCAAGCGGTAAGCAATGACTTACATAAATAATGTTAACTCTTATATTACAGGCTTGGAACTGTCAGTCAGCGCTGCAGATACTCTCGGTGGTGATGGAGTACAGTGACTCCAGTATATTGAACTATCTCTATGGAATCGTTCAAGATGTGAGTACTACTTGACTATTTTACACTAGCACTTCGTCAAATTGTGATAACTAATTTGCATGATATCAATATGAATAGCCTATGAGTTTAAATAAATGATTTTTGGTTCGTCACTTTTGAAAGGACCCATTAAATTCTTTCTTTACAGGTTCTAGTCCAAAGCTGTGATAAATATTACGAAAAAGATCTGTACGCGTACCTACAAGTGTTCCTAACATTCGTGGAATGTATTCGTAAATGGTATACTATACCCGACGCCATACCAAAGACGACGCAACGCGATCAGCCCATAGACGTCGTGAGGGATCTGACAGTATTCGCAGAGAGTAAGGAGGAAGCGGACAGGTTGCTCAATGCGCAGGAGTTTGAGCAAGAGAGTGGGAGGAGTGTGGAGGAGATGTATAGAGAGGATGTGAAGAAGAAAGAAGATGACGTTTTAGATTATGATGATACTGTTACAGGTAAGACACTTACACTACTCTTCCTAGAATTATAGAGTGGTCTAGTTTCAGAATTACAAAAAAAGAACTGATTAAAAAAACAGATTTGGGCATTGACTAAAGGACCTCACGCAATACTTGGCCACAATCACGAAATTTGGCCAAACCAGCCGCTGTCTCGAAGAATACTGTTCGAATACGGTCTTGCGAACAAACTCTATTTGGTTGGATCTTCTGCGGCCAACAATCTTAATCGTGGCCGCGGGGAGTTCCCTAAGCAGTTCATTTCGCAAAGTGTAGCAGATGCAATACAAGTGTTTGTACCTAATGTTGCTGTTTGTAAACGAACTTACGCTTTTTTTTGAAAGATAACATTCTTGCGTTACTTTGAGGCTATCTTAACACATTCACTGTCCACGAAAAGACACAATAGTTAAACAATCGCTCTGAACCATATGTGGCTCATGGGACTGGAAATGGGTTAATTTGACATGCACCACCCCAGTAAGCAAAGTTGTTTTCTACCTTTCCTTGTATTTAAAATCTTTTTTTTTTAATTTGGCCTATTTCTGTCCACAGAAGAGAAACCCCCACCACCCCAATACGTAGCAGTAATAGTAACGATCCTGAAACGTTGCCTGAACTACGTGACGTCATCTCAGCGCGACAACTCGATCCTGGCGCTGCAAGTCCTGAGGCGCGGCCTGCCTGTACTGCGGCACTACGAGGAGGAACTGTTACCGCTGGTACATCGCACGTGGGCGCCGCTGGTCTCCAGGTTCGACAAGGAGCCGGCTGTCATGAAGAGGGCGTTTGATCTGCTTGTCACTATGGCGGAGTTGGCGAAGGATTTTATTAGGAGTCGGGCTGTCAAGTGAGTATTTAGTATGTGGATGTTTTTACTGCTGTTGCTGAATATAATGTTCGTCATTAAATAAAAGTCCACCGCAACCTAGGCCACCTAAGAACATATTAAAACGTAATTTTATTCCTTCTATTCAAGATCATTGACATCATGATTTTTATTTGTTGGTGTTTTCTTTGCACGAATTGGTAGTGGGGCCAACTGCGCGCACATTTTAAAAGAGCGACTCATAATTTAACTTTATTAACTACACGAAAAGATACACATTTCATTGTGAGGCGTCTCGCGGCACCGCGCGACGTCCTTCCAGTACCGTCGCGTCGCGTCTCGGTGTGACTCTAACTGTTAATATTATAGCAACATTGTTAAACAATTTTACGTCACCCTTTAATGCCCCCAAGAGGCTCTCTTTATAAACCAGAAAGCACTCTCGGCCCCTCTAATATTACCTTGCTATCGCTAAAAGATAACCTATCTCGGTCTAAAAGAACCCCTTCATCCACAGAGACGTTCTCCCACACATATACGCCTACCTACACAAGTCGTCAAAGGACAGCTACCTAAAAGATGTCGGCTCAGCCTACCGCAACAGCCAAGCCTACAGTCTGCAGATGACTGCACTAGCCGCTCTGCCGCACCTCGCGACGGATCTCATGCTTGAAGATGAAGCGTTAGAAGATGCTATGAATTGTGTGCAGCCGTACTTGTCTAAGAAACAGCCTAAGGCTTTACAGGTGAGAAAAGCAAAGAAAAACCAAGTTGTTTTGTTGTTTCAACATTTTCGACTCATGACATTTGGAGATTTTTTCATGTCCTGATTTAGTAATAGGTTAAAATGTAATGTGGCTCAGGTTGGCTGGACAAATCTTCAAAATAGCTCGCATTTTACTAGGTCAATAAGACACTTTATGTGACGGCTAAACACCCTTATTTCAGAATTTGTGACGCTACAGAATCTTAGATAATCGATCGAATACGGGTCCAGCCATCTTGAAAAACCACTTTTCGCTGGTCTCTCAATCTCGGTAACGGAAGTGATTTTGACGACTTTTTGCATATCAACGGGCGTCACATAAGTTTGTGACAGGCATCGAGCTAAAAGTTTTGTGATACGTACAGTGGTTTAGTAGAGAAATGCAAAAAATCTGTGCCAGCCATCTTGAATTTACGTAAAAAACTTTTGGCTGGCACTTCCGAATCTCAATAACGGTAGCGTTTTCGAATATGGTTCCTTTACTAAAACTTGGTGACGCAATGTGTGACAGTAATAACGTTTGATTTATGGCTTCACATGCAAGGGTTTACGAGAAATCAATAAAAACCTAATGTCCAGCCAACCTGAGTTCAAGCTGGCTGGACACCTGTATCTCCGCTGCCTGATGATCTACGACCTTCAAAATGTGTTCAAAATGTTGTGACGGGGACGATAATGATAACCTGAATTTGTGACGGAGAAACTTTGCGTAGTTTCAAAGATATTGATCATTTAAATTTTCCCATACAAACACTGCAGTAGGGTTACCAATATTGTAGGTTTTATGTAGGACTGAGTATATTTTACGGTGCGGTGGCCCAGTGGTGGCGGCCCCGACTTACGTTCAGTAAGTCGTGGGTTCGAACCCAGGCTGGCGCATTACTTTGTGTAATTTATTACATCACCGCTGCTCTCAAAACGGCGAAGGAAAACATCGTGAGGAAACCGGCATGTCCTAGAACCGTAAATTCGAAGACATGTGACATCTACCAATCCGCACTGGGCCCGCGTGGTGGATTATATAGCCCATTCCCTCTCATAGAGAGGAGGCCTGTCCCAGCAGTGGGAACATTAATAGGCCGATAATGATGAATGATGAAGTATATTTTATGGTGTTTTCTTTAATGGACGAAAATCCGTGTACTGGTGATACTAATAAGAACAACTGTAGATATTTAAATCAATAGAAGACAAAAGTGTAGAAGTGAGGAATGGGGTAATTTTTTAATGTTATTGATTATTAACGTGCAGATTTCTTCTCTTTTTAGTAGGTAGGTATTGGTGTTTTTCATGGTAAGTACATAGGTAGTTAATGTGTCAGGATAACTAAATAACTAATGCTCTAAGGTATTAAAATGAAAAATAATGTTTGCTGTAAATAAAATCACATTTATTTGTACTTAAACAGCGTTTCAAATGACGACGATCAACTCCATTTCAGTAACCCTCGCCTTGTACCACAACGTTGTTTTTACCACCGCCCTAAGTGTTTGAAGCGCAAATGAAGTCGGTGGTCGTCATTTGTAATATAGCTGAATATACTAAAATATTCTTCAATACCTATCTAAAAAAGACAATTATTACACAAAATCAATCACAGCATCAGTGTTCATTTTTGGTTTTAATACGTACTACCTAGTTAGCTAGGTGATTTTGAATGAATAAGTTGCGTAAAAAATGTATAAAATATCTGTGAACGGGATGTAATACTTCCATGATAGCTGATGTTGGTGTCGCCATCTATTGCTTAAAGTTGGTACTACTAGGACAACTGGTCGAATCTTCTCTTATTATTTTGTTATCTTACCGCAGATTAATTAAAAGTTGTCTTACTCTGATTAGTGATAACACTTCGAAAAGTACATACACTGCAGACTGTCGAGTTTAGTTCTCATTTTCAGTTATCTAAGATAATGAACTAAACGCGAAATACAAGTGGGCTCTCTTTTGCAGCGCTGGTAGTCAATTATTATTTTGAATTAACACATACTTACGCTTTTTATTGCAGGAAAACCTTTTATTCCCACGGATAAATCAAATACAAAGCAGGCGTGGCTGCTACCGGCTGATTAGTATTTTAAAATGAAATCCTATAATTATGTAAAAAAAACTTTTTTGCAAAAAAATAAAACCGACTTCAAAAAAAAAACAAAAAAGTGAAAAATAACTTTAGCTTCTGAAGTCGGTGACCTTTGTTTGATTGATTTAGTTTTTTTGTCACCGACTTCAGAAGCTAAAGTTATTTTTCACTTTTTTGTTTTTTTTTTTTAAGTCGGTTTTATTTTTTTGCAAAAAAGTTTTTATTTTTCACTTTTTAGTGGTTCTCATGTGCTTGATATACATGGAAAGTGCATACCGTTACAATTACATCAAGCCCAAACACGACTAGGGTACATTGTCTCATTAAGGAGTTCCGTGACTCTTGGCTTCATCATCAGATCTGATGGTAGAATGGTTCTTATCAAACGCAAATGCTTCACTGGTTGTAGAAAATACCAAAATCGCAACACATTTTCATATAAAATTTGAAGAGTTCCCTCGATTTCGCCAAGATTCCATCATCAGATCCCGACTTGGTGGCTATGGGACCATTTGGAAAGAATACCCTTTCCAACAAAAAAAGAATTTTCCAAATCGGTTGGCAAGCGACGAAGTTATGCCCGAACAAACATAAAAAAAAAAAAAAAAAAAAAAAAAAAATAGAAACATCCGAATTGAGAACCTCCTCCTTTTTTAGAAGTCGGTTAAAAATATGGTCACCTCACAATATTAATGGATGTTTGTATGGGAAAATTTAAATGATCAATATCTTTGAAACTACGCAAAGTTTCTCCGTCACAAATTCAGGTTATCATTATCGTCCCCGTCACAACATTTTGAACACATTTTGAAGGTCGTAGATCATCAGGCAGCGGAGATACAGGTGTCCAGCCAGCTTGAACTCAGGTTGGATGGACATTAGGTTTTTATTGATTTCTCGTAAACCCTTGCATGTGAAGCCATAAATCAAACGTTATTACTGTCACACATTGCGTCACCAAGTTTTAGTAAAGGAACCATATTCGAAAACGCTACCGTTATTGAGATTCGGAAGTGCCAGCCAAAAGTTTTTTACGTAAATTCAAGATGGCTGACACAGATTTTTTGCATTTCTCTACTAAACCACTGTACGTATCACAAAACTTTTAGCTCGATGCCTGTCACAAACTTATGTGACGCCCGTTGATATGCAAAAAGTCGTCAAAATCACTTCCGTTACCGAGATTGAGAGACCAGCGAAAAGTGGTTTTTCAAGATGGCTGGACCCGTATTCGATCGATTATCTAAGATTCTGTAGCGTCACAAATTCTGAAATAAGGGTGTTTAGCCGTCACATAAAGTGCCCTATTGACCTAGTAAAATGCGAGCTATTTTGAAGATTTGTCCAGCCAACCTGAGCCACATAAAATGTAACCGCTACCATATAAAAGCGAAGGCGGGGTATCATACCCTATAGCTGTAGGTTAATAGCACGCTTTCGAAGCTCATAACACAATCAACCAGCTAAGTTTGTATCTGGCACAATGTTAAGATCGCGCATAAATATAATGTTTATTTCTATTTCCAGTCATCCGCAGTGGAGTTCTTCACAACCATCCTAGATTACGACTACGGCGCCGCCTGGTATCATCTCCGAGAATTATGCAACAACGACGAAGTGCTAATCCCACCCACAATCAACTTTGTGCATTTACAACCAATTGTAGGCACCCCCTTCGAAGCTAAAGATAAGGACTATCAAAATAATATTAAGTTAATATTTAAGTATATGGTATCGTAATAAATGTATTTTAAAATATATTTTTTGTTTTACATCTAGGCGACAAATGAAACACACAAATGGCAGTAATTACTTCAAATTTATTTTTTACAAAACACATTGGTCACAGAAAACAAATACCCATTTTTAATTACAGTATATAATATTATACTTATGTATTGCAACCACTCTCACATCTTACACTCAGTCTAATCGAAGTCACAGTGTGTGCTGTAGCGACCGACGCGACCTGCGCCGCTCGTCACATTGCTAGCTGACGCTGACAGATCTATATTCATTTAAACGTAAGTACCACGGGTAATATTAGACCGAGTACAGTTCGACATACATCAGGCGTCCTACACACATGGTGGAGGCAGTATCCCCCAGTTCGGCCGCCTCAGCCGCCCGGTTATGCCGAATCAGCCCGACCCGAACATGTCTAGCACCCACTAAGATTCATTGTAATTTATGCATGACTGTTAAAAACATTGTTAAATGCAATGTAAGTTCGTTAAATTAGCGTCTCCTACCACAGAAAGCTAGCTTATTCTCAAAACACTCGTAAATCTGCACGCTAATTGTATGATTATCGATACTCAAAAGCAACTTATTCAAAGACACGAGTACAAGAACGATAACAGAATATAATGATAATATTTCATCCACACCACTAAAATTAAATAATGAAATGGTTGTTACCATTTCCGACATACTAAGGAAATAAAGGTGTATTTATATAAAGTGTAATAATTAAACTACCAAATAAAAAATAAGTAACATAATTTATTAATTTATAAATAATTTTAAGTAGAAAAACAAACAAATTGTAATTCAGGTTTTCAGGCTTTCCATCAAACAGGATGTAATAGTTATAAATTGGTCTAAGACTTATCAATGCCTATCTTAATACATTGTAGTGGAGTCACATAAACTTCACTTAGAGCAAGAAGGTTCCTTATATAATTTTACAGATTTAAATAGATATTTGTTTCTTTGCAGTTAATATTTACAATGTATTTTTGAGTCATCATTGATGAAAATACATGCACTTCTAGTAGCTGTTCTCATATGGCCATAGACAGAACTAGACTACTCTCAAGCGAGAAGTATTTGTCTATGAGTGTGGTTGCAATGCTCATCTGTCACTAAATTAATAAGCCAACTTTGCAACAAAATGAGATAACAATCATCGTAGTAAACAAAGAAAAGACGCGGTAAAACTTTAACCTTACTGCTAATTAACAACTCGTGTGAGCAAATACTTTTAAACAAAAAATCCTCACTTACATTAACGTATAAATCCCTCTTTTATAAATAAATATTTTGTATCCCGACTCTGTACAGTTACACAGTTGTAAGTCTCTATTACAGAGTGAACAATAAATTGTTCTTTCAAAATTACGCCTTGAAATACCTACATAATTAAGTTGTCTCACTGTTTTTAGTCATTGAAAGAAAGAAGTATGTGCAAAGTTTATATAATACATACTTTCTATAGTCCATAACATTAATGCAACTTAAAATTAACTGAGATTATACAGTGTGTACATCTTTCGAGAAAATTGCATTTAAATTAATAAAGGTTTCTTGCGGAGATTTGCTGTATAATAATAAATAACGAGAAAACAGAAAACTAGGTACAAATGCATGGACATTTTGTGTTATATAAACATATTTAATTAAATATTATTATATTATATGCTACATTTAATAAGATAAGACTTGTTTCAGTCACCTTACGTAGACTTTAGAAAAAATTGCAATAGGAGAAAAATAAGTATTATTCTTTAATTTACAATAGAATAAATGTTTGATGTAAAGTAAGGTGACAAATCCTGGAATGGTTTAAATATATTAATAATTGAATCGTACAATACAAACCACCCTTAAATAAATAATACGTCTAAATTGCACTAGCTAAATTTTATAATAAAATGTCTATACAGTTTAATATTGCCCATAGTCTACATGATATTTTTAACAACATAACTTTTAACGTAACCAAGGGTCATGTTAAACTGCAAAGACGCGTTTCTATTTGAACGAATTTGATCACTGAATTGATTTAGATACACCTGTTTTACTAGATATGACGTGCTTACGCTCCGTGATAAAAGTTAAGGGCTGCAATCCTCAACATCTTTTTAGGTCCTTGTTCACCGAAAAGATAACAGTCTGATTATCTAAAAACAGCTGTTTAAGGGACATGTTTCCCTACAAAAAAGTATTTTAAACAGCTGTTTTTAGATAATCAGACCGTCATCTTTTTGGTGAACATGGACCCATATGATTTCTGGATGGCTTGCTTATTGTCAACTGACATAGGTCAACATCTAGCTAACAAATTCAGATGATCCTGTTTACTTTTCTACCCTTGTTAATGCGTTTTTTTTCTGAGGAAATCGGCCTTTTTTGACCTCGATCTCGCATTTCTTTGCAATCTTCTACAACGGAGCGAATGCTTAAAATATATATTAAATGTGTATGTATTCGTTTACTTAATGTGAACACTCACTAAATGCACGATCACGTAACTATTATAATTTATTTAAAAGTCCATTAAAATAAAGGAATTTGGACTGCGTCGGATAATATGGCAGTGGAATATTATTTCCGATTGAAATATCGTGATTAATCCAAACCATGAAAGAAAAATCGAGTTTTTTATAACTCGAATGATCTAGGGATGATGTCTATAAACTACCCCCTACAAACCCTTACTCGCTTGGTACACACCTAGGGGTCAAATTAAAATTCCTGTCCTTGTATACTATTGAGTCAAAAGCAGTCAAGTTTGATATGAAATCTTGAATTTAGGCAAGTAACATTATGTAGAATTTGACGATAAATATTTGTATATGAATAATTTCAACAGCTTATTACTTAAATTAATATTAAATGTATCAATCTTTGATATTTAGCTTTACTTCGTTCTAGAACACTTTAAATTATCTTCTACGTTACGGCTATTACTTGCGAAATCAGTATTAATTAATCTAAATTGTTGCCCTATTTAGGCGGCAGGCAAACTCTTCTCATAACGAGCACGCTAAACAAGTAATGAACTTTATTTCCGATAGAACACAGTCCAAATTCCCTTGTACAGTACCCTAGGTGACGTACTTGCATCACTTCCACGCTTGTTTGAGCATCTTCCTTGAGGCGAAGTACTTGCTGCTGTAGGTGGCGAGGATGAGGCCGGCCAGGACCACGGTGATCAGGTAGTAGTCGAAGTCATCCTTCAGGAGATCGAACGTTTTTGATGGCGCCACCCGAGTGTAGAATAGGTCTGTGGAGACATGAGATGCATAGAAGGAACATTTTCTTCTTGTTTGGAGGCTCCTGACCCACCCCAATTAGTGAGAAGCTAGTAGAGGAGCTAAAGACTAAAAACTATTTTAATCGAGTTCCGAGGCGTGAATAGTCAGTGATCAACTACTAATATACGCATCTCTTTCTTTTCCACAGCACCAACATCTACCTACTCACTTGTGGAACAGATTCCTGAGCTTATACAATATTTAAGTTGCTGTAGTTTCAAACGCTCGTATGATGACCTAGAGGCATTCGATGGAGACTGGTCGGAGATCGTCTCATAGAGTTAAAAATGGAAAGCTATGGGGTAGACCTTTGCTCAGCTTGAAACAATACAGGATCATAAAATAAAAGAAAGTTGTTACCTAGTCCAGTAGTGAGCACAAGACTAGTAGACTCGAGGCCCGCCGGTGCAGCGTGTATCTGTGTGGGCCTGGCGAGCGTGCGGTTGTAGTTGAGGCGCGCGTCGCCTCCCAGCGCCAGCTCGGGCGCGTACCCCGGCACTACCGCGCCCTCCTCACTCACTCCGCCGCGCCGCGCCTCCAGGTACACCCACGGCACTTCTACCACCGCGCCTGATGATAACGCCACTGGAGAACACGAAAACAGTGGTTACTTGGGAGTAACCTCACATAGCGCCTGTTTTCCTCGAAGGGTGCCGATTGTTCACCTACATTTCACCAAATATGTCTTAACGGCTGTCTAATGACCGCTGGGCAAAAGCCCGCGAGGGTAGGTCTGAGGAGGCACGGGAAAAGAGTACTTGGAAGGAATTGGGGTAGGTCTTTACTCAACAGTGGAACAGTACACGCTCTAAAATAAAATGTCTAACGGCCATCAAACGTCAATGAACTCAAGTGTTTACGATCACGTAACAATGTGTGCCACATTGATTATTGTTAATTTTCAACACCTCTATCGCGGAAATACTACGGACTAAACAAACGAAATGCTGGTCTCTTCTCATTCACGACAATTGTCGGACCCAGAGTATTTTCTAGCTATAAACCAGCTTCGGGCACTAGTTGTCAGGCGTTTTGCTGAACTGGGCCTATTTGGCGTAGCTGTGAGACACACTACTTTATTTAGTTTTAGGTTTTTGAAGAGAAAACTTCCTTTGCCGCGTTGAGCACTTTTTGGGTGAACAAAAAAATATGGAACTCGCGTGACCGTCACCTAACGCTTCGTAGCACTCGTAGCCGATCCGCTACGGCGGAGCACCACTTGGGGTGCGTGGGACACAACTTATTTAGTTTTCACTTCTATCGGCAGTCTCCAAAGATTGCCCCAGATGTATTTTATTTTTTGTTTTGGTGTTTTTTTATTGTGTGCACTTGTGGCGTGTGCCAAATAAATGATTTTGTTGGTTTTTATTTTCGTGTTTGAAACTAGTATGTGTGGTATACTGACGCAGCACATGCTTGTCGGTGAGGGAGCGCTCGGTGATGGTGGTGGCGGCGGCGGTGGGCGAGGCGGCGAGGATGAAGGCCTGGCGCTCCACGCTCGGCGCGCGCTCCGACGACAGCGAACTGAACGCCGCCCCGGCCCCGAGCCACCGTGTCTTGCCTTCGTACAGTTCTAGCGTCGCTGTTGACAATATTATTGTAATTGTTGTTATAACTATCATAATTCAAACGGACCTCCAAGGAAAGGTTTCGCAGAACGAGGTAACGACTGAGGCATCTTTGAACAAAAATAGACACCAGATGATTACGGTCGCGGCTGGGTAAATATAAACTTAACATCACTCCTGTAATTTCCAAAGGGTTAAGCAGAGAAGTACCTATTATCCATCAATATAATTATGGCAGTTGTCTTTAAGTTTCATGTAAATAATAGGGTGTGGGCCTATTACCATCAAATGGGCACAAATCCTGTCTCTCAGCTACTGCTGAAACAATTACTGTTAGAAAAACACAATAACACTTTGCCTCTAATACTAATGAACAGTGGCGCAGGCTCCTAACAACTCCATTCCCACCGGCTTACCTTCAGAAGTTTAGAATACAACCACTCTCTACCTACCGTAATTGAAAAATTGCATAATCACTACTTCTTACAAGCATCACCAAACGCCTACTCGCATTTAATAAAAAAAAAATTACCCTTCAATAACATTTTGCTATAAAATAACCCGCAGGCGCTATCGGCTTTTTGGCAGTATAATTTCTAAGCAAAATAAACGTCATGACGTCACTAGCCAGCCCGCCATATTAGGGCTCTGGGTAAGCCGAAGCAAACCGAGTTATTCATAGAGAAAGTAATAGAAAATGCGTGCGCGTGAGCGAGATGGAAAGAAATCGTTATCGCTCGTTGAATTTCGTAAAGAATCGGATACATTTATGCTTGACGAATGACATTATTTTGTGCAGCCGAATTTTATCGAGTTACTACAGGGGCAGAAAAAGAAAGTACAATAGGGGAAGAACGAGATAGCATTAGTAATGGTGGATTTCGTATTTGGTTATTTATTTGGATGTTTATTTTGTTGTTCACTTTTATTGTTTTCCTATGGTACCTCTGCATTTTATTCTATTTTTTTTGTTTTTTTTTTTTACCATGCCAATTTCATTATTTTTGGGGTTGCTGATAATGAAAATTAGGTCAAAATGAAAATACAAAATGGCATTTTTTGGTTGTTTCTTCATGGGTGTTGTTTTCGTGGTATTTGAGGTCGCTGATAATGAAAATGAGGTCAAAATGAAAATCCAAGATGGCGCCGACGATAAATTTCGGTTTTTTCTTCATGGGTGTCGTTTTCGAGGTTTTTGGGGTCGCTGATAATGAAAATGAGGTCAAAATGAAAATTCAAGATGGCGCCGATGAAAATATTCAGTTTTTTCTTCATGGGTGTCGTTTTCGTGGTTTTTGCGGCGCTGATAATAAAAAAGAGGTCAAAATGAAAATCAAAGATGGCGCCGACGAAAAATTTCGGTTTTCTCTTCATGGGTGTCGTTTTCGTGGTTTTTGGGGTCGCTGATAATGAAAATGAGGTCAAAATGAAAATCCAAGATGGCGCCGATGAAAAACTTCAGTTTTTTCTTCATGGGTGTCGTTTTCGTGGTTTTTGGGGTCGCTGATAATAAAGAAGAGGTCAAAATGAAAATTAAAGATGGCGTCGACGAAAAATTTCGGTTTTCTCTTCATGGGTGTCGTTTTCGTGGTTTTTGGGGTCGCTGGTAATGAAAATGAGGTCAAAATGAAAATCCAAGATGGCGCCGATGAAAAATTTCAGTTTTTTCTTCATGGGTGTCGTTTTCGTGGTTTTTGGGGTCGCTGATAATAAAAAAGAGGTCAAAATGAAAATCAAAGATGGCGTCGACGAAAAATTTCGGTTTTCTCTTCATGGGTGTCGTTTTCGTGGTTTTTGGGGTCGCTGGTAATGAAAATGAGGTCAAAATGAAAATCCAAGATGGCGCCGATGAAAAATTTCAGTTTTTTCTTCATGGGTGTCGTTTTCGTGGTTTTTGGGGTCGCTGATAATGAAAATGAGGTCAAAACAAACATCAAAAAGTCAAGTAAAAAATAATCATTCTATTTTTTTTTTCTCGGCTTACCCTGACTCTTTTTTCACCCTTCGCCACTGCTAATGAATACTACAAAAATATACTTATCAATATTATATTATTGAACATTTTGATGCTGTATTTTAATAGAGCAATGAATAAAAAAATATCTCACCGATCTCAGTCCTGCGATGCTTATCGTTGTAGTAGAGGTAGGCGAGGTAATGCTCGGTGTGTACCGCTAGTGGCAGCGCGCGTGCACGTCGGTGTGCCTGCGCAGCCACTATGGCGCCCGACGCCGCGTCCACGCACGTTGCTACTACTATGTCTGGGAGTTACATCAAATGTTTGTAAGTATGGTACAAATACTAGTGAAGGAAATAGTGATAAAAATCCTCCGTCTAATTTTGAAAATAATTGTACGGAAATTTTGCGTGGTTCTATAACGTAATATCGGGCTGATGACGAAGGACTGAAGTGATCCTGACTGGTTCCGGAAAATAAGCGAGTATGTTAGGCCCGGGAAAACTTTATCAAGTCTTTGCGATGGCTTTTTTGTTGTTATATTAGTCTTAAATTAATTAAGAACATGTCAAACCACGTTTTATGCAATATAAACAAAGTAAGTTAGTGGAATAGGCATGACGACAGTATCAAAAAATTGCAAAGCTATTTAGTCTGTCAGTTAGAGTATTAGAAAATAATGGACACGTATTTTTTGTTTTTGAAAATCAATGAATATTGACCCAGATAAAACGCATCTAAACTCGGGGAGTGGGGGCTCGTGACGTCAGAGCTCGCTAAAAATTATACCAAGGCGTGACGTATTGAGAATTTTAAAAGCGTCGTATCTTCGTCAATTTTCGTATATGTAACAAAAGGAAAAATACGGGTCAAATATTTTTTGATGATCTAACTGACGGATTTTTTTTATCGTCTACCTTATTAATGAATTTGTTGGTTGTGATACCTTTATGCAGCGGGTCAGGTCCCTCGGTGACGAAGAGCACGAGGTTGGGGTTGACGTACTTGTAGAGCACGGAGCGGTCCGGCAGTACGCGGCCGGGTGAGTGCACACGCTCCCCGGGCGGCTTGCCCAGCGCGCGCACTATGCGGTGACCCGCGTCCCTCGACCCGCCCAGCTGCACCACCCACGTGCGGACAGCTTCTACTATCTGTGGGTTACAAGCCAACGATTATATAAATTGCCTTATTCTTTGATGACGACGAAAATACTTGTCTCGTATCATATAATGCTCTGAGGTCAAACGAGTTGAAATCCAGCGAAGACCCAAGGGGCAAATCTCGTATTTTTTCGTTTGAGGTTAGTGACAATGAATGATGGCCGCTGAAATAAAATTACGAGAATTGACCTTCTTACTTGTCGAGTATACATATACCCATTTTCTTTCTTTATCGTTGGTTAGTGCTTAACCTGGTGTCAGAAATGACCGCCGTCACAAAATGGGGGATTACATATTTTTTCACAACTTCCTCAATATGGGTATCAAATG
This sequence comes from Xestia ashworthii, assembly GCA_950022955.1. Taxonomy (NCBI): domain Eukaryota; kingdom Metazoa; phylum Arthropoda; class Insecta; order Lepidoptera; family Noctuidae; genus Xestia; species Xestia ashworthii. Next base: position 4,568,437 of record OX465556.1, read on the forward strand.
AAAGGGCTTGACTGGTACAGTAATGTATACTATATTGAAAGGGAATGAGGAATACTAACTAACGAAATGAGATGAGGAAAGTGGAGTAATGACTGGTACCTAGGACCTTACGAATTATTTTTTTATTTTAATTTTAGGCCATTATGTTTCGGGAGTTTCTAAAATTTTTTAGTTTAATTTTACTTTTGTATGTATGCTAGCACTTACCTGTCCATTAAACACCAGCGCGTATCCCTGCACTCGCGCCGTGTTCTTCTCCGCCACGTACATGAACATGTTCTCTACTAGAGGTGCCGCTGATCGAGGTAGTACCTGCAATGTGTGGGAGACTTCTATTATTGCAAAGTTCGTAAATACATGACCTATTCGATATTTATTTTTTCTGTACAAAATACTCTAATTGAGCAGGTAACCGAGACACGTGGATATTATTAGAACAATCCATGATATACTTTTTTCCAGAGAACGCTACCTTTTATGCTCCCAACATACTCGGGAACGTTGGGACCAGTCCCGACATCCTTGTGCCCGTTGCGAGTACTATAAAGCATCAATTTTAAGGGCTGCAAAGGTGAAATCAGAGATTTTGCGCTCTCCGACCACACTGCACAAATAATGAAGTGTCCAGTAAAAAAGTGTAGTCCAATCGAATATTGGTATGTATATAAACGTAGTTTCACCAAAGAAAATAGATGTTTATTTGCTAAATATTTAAGACAAATCTCTTTTTACAGTGTTTATGAGTCTACAGACCCTGACAGTGCCTATAATTCATTCCATGATATATTCAGCTTGATCTATGACTTATGCTTTCCTATAAAGAAAATTCGTATTAATAATATTTCGAGACCTAAATGGTTGTCAAAAGGAATAAAAATGTGTAGTAAGCGTAAACGCGAACTTCTCTGGAAGTATAGAAAAAACTCAAACAACGACAATAAAATGAAGTTTAAAGCTTACGCTAAAAAATACAAAACCATAATCTCGCTAACTAAAAGGTCTCAGAACAACTATTTTATAAATACGGCTGTTAATAAATCCAAAGCAACGTGGAAAGTAATAAATGACACTAAATACAACTATCCTAAGGACGGCATTGAGAAACTGATAATCAATGACGAAGTACTTACTGATCCTATGACTATAGCAAATACGTTTAATGACTACTTTACTGACATTGTTAAAAATAATAATAATATTTTCTCTGACTTAACCCGATTCTATTCCTCTAACTTGACATTTAACACTAAATCAATATTCATGCCCCCAACAATTCCTCCAGACATTCTTAAAATTATAACTTCTCTCCGGAATACAAATAGCGCAGGTTATGACGGTATTATTACAAAGATCGTTAAAGATGTAGCAACTTCAATTGCTGCTCCTTTAAGTTACATTATTAATTTGTGCATAGAACATGGTATTTTTCCAGAGAAATTAAAATTGACAGTAGTAAAACCTGTACATAAAAAAGATGACAAATGTTCCATCAGTAACTACAGGCCAGTTGCATTATTAACAATTTTCTCTAAAATTTTTGAAAAAAACATATATAACTGCCTCTACCCATTTCTCGAAAGTAATAACATATTTAGCTCATGCCAATATGGTTTTAGGAAAAATAAATCGGTCAACACAGCAATGTATAACTTTTTACATAAAGTCCTTCTAAATATGGACACTAGGTCGCCAGCCATAGCTCTTTACATGGACATGTCAAAAGCATTCGACCGAGTCAGCCATAAAATATTGTTGAATAAATTATATGCATGTGGCGTAAGAGGTAACGTATACAAACTAATCGAATCATATTTAAGTGACAGAAAACAGATGGTAGAATTAAAAAGAGTCTCCCTAACTAGCCGAACTGAAGAAACCGTTATTTCTGAGGTTAGAAATATCCTTTCCGGTGTTCCTCAGGGCAGTATACTAGGCCCACCACTTTTTCTAATTTATATAAATGACATGTCGACACTGACAATGCACCATATGACCTTATTTGCGGACGATAGTACTATTTTATTTACTGGTATTGACAGAACTGATCTAAAACTTGACATAAATAACACCCTAACAACAATTATAAAATGGCTTGATAAAAATGACTTAAAAATAAACCTCGAAAAAACTAAAATCATGAATTTTAAACAGCGAGTACAGCCAGATGCCAACCTAAATATATTTTACTCTCAAACCAGCATAGAAGAAATCGATGTAACCAAATTTCTGGGACTCTATATTGACAGCAAAGTGAATTGGAAGTCACACATTGAGCAAGTCTGCAAAAGGCTGAGTCAGAGCTCTTACGCTCTTTACAGACTAAGAAACACTGTCAGTCAGTCTGCACTACTAACCGCCTATCATGGATATGTAGCTTCAATCATACGCTACGGCATCATATTCTGGGGTAACTCGGTAGAAAAAGAGCGTGCTTTTAGAGCTCAAAAGCGGTGTATCAGATCGATGTGCAATATACACCAAGTGGATTCATGCAGACCACACTTCATAAATTTAAAAATATTAACTCTCCCTTGCGTATACATATATGAAACTGTAATGTTCATAAAAACAAATTCAAACTTGTTTGACTTTTGCACTAGGGCCAGACACAAAGATAAGCTGCGAACCGTAGCCAGTAAAACAAAGCTTTTGCACCAAAGCATCTTTTGTATGGGCCCACGTATCTTTAATAATTTGCCACCTTTTCTCAGAACTATGAGCGATATATATACCTTCAAAAAAAAACTACACGAATTATTGATAAATAAATGTTATTACTCCATTAAAGAATTTCTGGATGACAATACATTAAAGCAAATGAACAATTAGTTAATTTTGAGTTAAATAATTCTTGTACTAGTCTAATCATAATGTATTGCATGGCAATTGGATGTATGTTTATTTAATTTGACTATATACGAGTATTTACCGGACCTGTGACATGAATTTTGTACGCGTCAATGGCGGGACTTATCAGACTGTATCCACAATGAATTCTTTGAATTTGAAATCCATTGAATGAATATTTGCTAATCTGACATAAATATTTTGCTAATTTAATTATAATGTGCCTGACAAAAATGTATTGTATTTTAATTTTATTGTAATTTTATCATTTTTTTAATTGAATTTAATTAATTATTTCATAGTATTGTAATTTAGTTTTATTGTAATTTTATCTAAATTTAATTGTATTTAATGAACTAATAGTATTGTATTTTTGTACCAAACTTGTGACACGAATTTTGTATGCCTCAATGGCGGGACATAGCAGACACCTATATTTATCACAACATCTTATGAACCTGTGATCCACAATAAATTATTTGAATTTGAATTTGAATTTGAATTTGAATTTTATTGTAGTTCATCAGTTTCTCCACTTCTGAGTAACCAGTAAATCAAGCTTAGACCAATGTGAGTTTCACAATTAGACTTCATCACCATCATCATTCCACCCACTGCTAAGACAATAGACTTCCTCTCTCTTGTATCTTTGTGTCTAGGCGAGCCTCATCTACTAGCTCGAAACTACCAACGTTTAAAATCGTAAATCACATTATGAAGCTCCTGCCTAGCCTTTTTCCAGCCATGTCGGGGTCGGCTTCCAGTCTAACCGTATGCAGCTGAATATCAGTATTTTACATGGAACTGCCTATCTGACTTTCACAACCCAGTTAGTACTTGGTAATACGATATCCCTGGGTTAGACTGGTTGCCACACTTTTTGAACCACTGACTACCTGTAACGACTGTCAAAGATCTACAGATGACAGCCGGAACCAACTGCTTAACCCCGAGGCATGGAGGAGACTCAGTATGTATGGGTGGTCACCCATCCACAGACCAGGCTAGGCAAGCACAGCTTAACCTAAAGATCGACCCGAGCAGCTGTTATTATTTGGCCACGAGCTAAAATAGGCTGATGAAAAAAGAACATGAGGGACAGTCTTTGAAGACTAAGTAATCTATGTCTGCTACGGGTTGTGCCATGCGCACGCCTATTGGTGCTACGCCGTAGCGGATCGGCTACGAGTGCTACGAAGCGTTCATTGATTTTTGTTCACCCAAAAAGTGCTCAACACGCCTAAATAAGTTTTCACTTCAAAAATAGTGAATGTGCCAATTATTTGATTTGATTCTATCTATCTGAATAAATTATTTGGTAATTAATATCTTAATTATTTCAAATCAGATCAATCAAATGATAATAATGATCAATGAAACATTACCTGAACATTCTCCTCCTGATCGAGCAATATCAAAGCGTGTAACTTCTCATTGTCCGGGCTGTGTAGCAACGTGCACTGTAGCAGTTGCACGTCCAGTCGCAGGAGCCGCTCGCCGATCAGTGTGCCGGTGATCGGGTTCAGGCTGATGATTACGCCGTTGCCTGTATCCTGGGTGATGGAAATTGGGTGGTTAGTTAATCGATAGTAGGTTCTTGAGTCGATATGTTTGTATGGAAGGTGTTTTAACCTCTAAATTACATTAGGGAATCATAAAGATAGATGTTTAATAATACTGTCTCTGCGCTCTGTAAGTAAACGGAGGGTATCTGAGGAAACTGAATAGAATGTGGGCAAACTAGTTTGACATGTGCCTTTTTTGTTTAGTATGGGTTATTCTGCACATGTAGAAAAATAAGGTAATGAGGATGGATAGTTCAGGCTTTGTACCATGTATTTCAAATCAGTTGGCTGATTAGTTTGATACTGAAAAAAAAAATCGGTTGTTTGTAAAGTCGGTTTACTGACGATAGTTGAACGTGACAACGTCATAAGAAAATACTGATGGAATGGTTTCATTTTTCAAAAGAAAATTTCACATTCACTTTTCACTGCACTTCATACTTACGAAAACATGTAAATGTATTATTGTATAGCAGCTGTCCACGCGGACGCATCGCTATTTCTCTGGGGACTGCCAATAGAAGTGAATACTCGTAGCCGATCCGCTACAGCTACGAGTGCGAGTGCGCGAAAAGCGTACGTGACGGCCACACGAGTTCCATGATTTTTGTTCACTAAAAAAGTGCTCAACGCGCCTAAAAAGTTTTCACTTCAATTTTTTTTATCAGTACGTTTTCAGGCACTGTATATATGTAGTATATCAAGTATCCGGTGTCCATGACACAAGCCTTGCTTAGTGTGGCACCAGATGGCGCTGTGTGTTAATGTCCAGCGATATTTATTTATTTTGGCGATTATTAACTGACTAGTCTACAATGGAGTGCTAACACATTCTCACCTCATGTTTACCGACGACAGTGACGTAGGCGTCGAGAGGGGGATGCCTGGCTGTCCTCCTCGTGAACACGACCACGTTCTCCGTGTCAAAGTCCGGCTCGTAGTACTGCCACAGTATGGCGCCTGATAGATTGTCCATGCCGAAAATCTAGAAAGAATTTGCAAAATTTCAAATTCCAAATAAAAGTTCTTGCTAACGATTTCGTTCCATTGTAAGTCAAAAGTAGTATCCAAAAAGAGAAAGCTTTAGTTTGCATCTGACAATTTGAAACATCTCGCATCAGACAGTTTAAAGTAATCGCATATTTATTGTAACATTGAAAAAGCATCAGAAAAATCTTTGTATTACAAAGTTCTAAACAGATTCTGTTTTTTCGAAACATAGATTTGTTGGGTTACCACTTTTTTGCTTATAGGGTGTGAGTGAAATTCATACAAGGCACCTTTGTTTGATGGCCATTTTGAATTCATATGTTATGCTAGTAATAATATAAGCTGTTGCATAGAGGGCATAGGAGTACCCTAAGATGCAATCTACAGTAGGGCCTGAGTGGTTGCCCAAATGTTAGAAAAATCCATATTTCTTGGAGATTCGAATGAGTGTCAAAACGCCGGTCAGGCAAAACTTCACACTCACCTTGCCAACATCGGTAACAAGAACTATAATTTTGTGCAGTCCGAAGTAGTCGCGCACGAGGGCAGAGGGCGGGTCTTCTTCTAGGCCTTCGCCCCTCTGGATGCTCTGTATCAACGTCTGCAGCTGCTGGAACTGGGTGTAAAGACGGCGAGAGAATGCGGCCCAAATCGAACCTGAGTGGAAAGTATTAAGTATTGTAGGTATTATTTCCTAATGGGGTAGTCTTCAGGAAGGCCAGGTGTGTAGACCCGCAACTGGGGGTTTATCTACGTCCGTCAACGAAGATACAGGGCCCGTCCGAAAGTAGCTTTGTGGATTTATGACACATCGGGAGTAAAGATAGATGACCAATCGAATTGTCATTCATTTTTAGTTCGATCTCCTAACGAATCTTATGTCCGTAATTGAGGCCCTACTACCTAACGCTTCGTCCGTATTTTCGGATCTATGCGTCTCTCTCACTCGCACTCATCTGCAGACTTGCGCGAGAGAGACGGATAGATCCGAATATACGGACGAAGCGTTAGGGAGTAGGGTCTATGATACGGAGTATGAAACGACCGTAACTTCGACCGAAACTATGGGTTTCGTGCCTAGGGAGTAGACCTCCAGGTGTACTTGTATAAACGTGCAAGAAGCAAAAGTGGTAAAAAGAGGATTTTAGTAGGTAGCATTCTGTAGTTGCTGCGTACCTTCATGGAGAAAAGGCATGAGTTTATGTATGTCATAAGAAAGTAGTTTATACTATTATAGCGTAGATTCGAAAATTAAATATTGGAATAAAAACACTATTAACAAGATAGGAGGGTCTAAAATATTATCATGCTTATATTCCACGAAGGGATGGTCAGGTGGATTTAGTACAAGTGTCATTAGGTCAGTTTATAACTTAAGCCCCTTGTAGTAGATCACGATGCTGTGTCTGCGAATTTTGTGCTTTATTTTATATTGCTCAAGCTTTGTAATAGGTATGCAAGTGACAATTACTACAAATAGTTGAAGTTACAAAAATATGAAAGCCGTTGGTGATCATTTCCTAATTTTGGCAATCAAGTGATTTTTTTGCAGTTATATTTTGCTAAATCTGGTAGTTCGTTAATTGTATGCCAAAAAATATATGTATAATCCCTATTGTTAGAACTTACCATGCAAAATATTATAAAAGTTGCGCTATAAAGTCTAACAAAATCTCTAGGAAGTCAAATAGGTATTTTATTTTACACACATAATAGGTACCACTCCAAAAGTAATTCGGAATTGTACTTTAAGGCTACTTTAAGGCAAACCGTCTTGTCGATTTAACAGCTGGTTTCTAAGGCAAAAGTGTGATAAGCATGCGATCGCTCAAACAACAGAACAGCTCGACTATTGTATTGGGATTGTCGCATGCAATGGAAATTCAAGTGAGTCTGTGTTGGTTGCTGTAGAAACCGATAAAAACATAACACTCTTTGCTGTTGTTTAAAGATCACGAGCGACTAGGTATGTGATGGGTGCCTGTGAACAGAAAGCCTAGAAGTTCACTCACTCACAATAGAATTAAAGAGCTACAAGGATCTTTAGGCGAGTCTTGTTGGTAATTATTGCAATGTATCCCCATTAACTAAAACTAATGGCGTTAGCTTAGCTGGTTCCAAGCATCGTCATTGGTTGAAAATGTGTTAATGTCATTTTATATTTAAAATAGCTCGACCTCATTAGTCAGATTGGAATCTAGCTATGGTTGCCCCATCCACAATGAGCTGTTGAGGCCTTCCACATTGTATTGATCATTAAAAGGCCACGTGCTAAAAGATCCTTGTACAACTATACAAATATTTAAAACCACTCTTAAAATAATTTCCTCAATAGCAAATAATAAACTCAAGGATTCTAAACATCACACAATCACACGTCTACAGTACTTACTATACATCTTGGCAGCTAGAAAATAAGAAAATATGAATAAATAAATAAGATACATAATATTAAGAATATAGAAGAGAAAGATAACAGTTGAGAAGACACATCTTAAGGTGGCACTTATCGACATTTTTTCCATTGAAATTTCGGGATGGTTTTGTCTCAATATTAATTATGTCTATGCGGAAACAGTGGTAAAAAAAAGCTATTAAAAAGTTGCTGTAGTTACCAAAGATTCGTTTTTATTGCCAATTTTAACGCAACTTTGGTCGTATATTAGTAATAAAAGAAGTGTCAAATTTCCAAAAGAAAGTCGTTACCGACAAAGCACAATATCGAAGTATTCAATAAATTTTATTTGTAATTGATCTATGCTGTTGCTGATTTTTCATAAAACTCGATTTTCCAAAGGCCAAGTAGTAATTTTTTACGCACGTTTTTACCATGAATCGTGCATCTCACTGAACTCACTCTGTCGGGCACGATGCCAAGTGAGACAGCGTGCTTTTTTGGCCACGCCCACCAGTGAGTTCGAGCCCGCGACTTGTGTTACCTTAAGGCCCTTTATATACCTTAAGGCCCTCATAGCTGGTTCCAAGCATTGTCATTGGTAAAAAATCAAGGAATGTCATTTCATATTTTAAAATACCTTGACCTCATTGGTCAGATTGAGACCAGCTATGGTGCCGCCATCTACTATTAGTTTTTAACGGTCTTCCCCATTACCTTCTTTCTGGTCGAACTCAGACTCGATAGCGGCATCCAAATCCGACACAGGCAGCTCAACGAATTCGACAGCTACAACGTTCGCTAAAGCTTCTTCACGAGTCCATAGTATACGACCTGCGTAGGAAAAACGAAACTTTTTATTCATTGATGTAAAATAATGCGTAGTATATTATTGTGAGACGACTCCTCAACTTGACAACCTTTATAAAATTTCATCAGCATCTTTTCAGCCGAAAGACATCCACTGCTGTACATAGGCCTCCCCCAAGTGTCGCCACGGTGACTGGTTCCGTGCGGCTCGCATTCAGCGGATCCCCGCAACCTTCACTAGGTCATAAGTCAACCTAGTGGGAGCCCTTCCAAAGCAGTCTTCCGGTTTGCAGTTATAAAATATGCAAGTAGATAAATCAATAATGCCACAATGACGTTGTGTTGGTAAGTAGTTGTATTAAACCGGAAATCCAGCTTCAAAATCATGAAAACACGCGGTTGCCCTACAGCTTCGAAGCATATACAGGGTGGAAATGGTTAACGGGGCAGTAAGGGGAGCTACCTTAACCGTTGCAGCTACATGAAAATGACTTTAGAAAAGTATCCATAATTTTTCGTAAAATTTTGATGCCCATACACAGATTTAAAAAATAATGTACAGTTAGCAAGAAAATTGCCATTTCACACAAAACATTTTTTTGATGCCAATCGATCCTGTTTCTAATACTGATCAAAAATTTCTTCTAGACCAACCAAGGTTGGAGTGCCCCGTTAACCGTTTCCACCCTGTATAGTGTATACGCCATCGGAAAGGCTTGTTGGTTTCTGAACCACCAAAAAAATTACACCCGATTCAACCCACCTCCTTGCTGCATTAGATGCACGGAATCATCACCACCGCTGAACAGTATCCTGCAGATGAGCTGTTCCCTGTTAGACTTGGTGCAGACCGCAGAGGATACCTCAGGGTCCGGTAGCTTTAGATTACGGTCTGATACGCGAAGCTCTGCCAGTTCCACGCCTGTTGATATGCTGTGGGCTGTCATTGTGAAACCCTGGGGATGTGGAAGAAAGTTGTTTAAGTTTTGTACATTCTCAAACAGTTTGATTGAATCATTTGTTGCTAGCAATCCACATTCATTGATCAGATAGAAGGTATAAGGGACACATACTTGATTACTGTGAATGGGATGGCTCCTTTCAATCTAAACATAAGTATTTGATGATAGCATTTTGTAACTTAAATGTGCCTAATTTTATAAAACCATACCGATTTTACTATCTCTTCTTGTAACTGCGGAAAGTTTGCCTGATTTGTTCTTGCCATAACACATAATCAAATACTTTTTACAAAAAAAAACTTTAGACACTAAAAAGTTACTTTACCTCAACGTCATCCCTCCAAGCCTGCAACACGACCGGACCATTCGGGATATCAATCAGCGCCACACTAGCCGACACATCAACAACATTCGTCTTCAACAGCTCAAGTTTATTATTCTTTATCATAATAATCTTCGTATCATCTACAGTGAAGGCTGGTATGACACTGCTGCCGTCAACAGGGCGGAGGGCGCCGTCGTACGTTTCTAAGTTGACGAAATCGGAAAGTGGGCGGGCTATAAGCTGGACTGCATGAGATGTTACGTCAAGGGTGATCAGCTGTTGACTGCCTCTCTCGCCGGATACGCAAGTGTAGTATGGAGGTGTTATTATGCATCTGAAATGGCAAGAAAAAGTTTCCATGTAATTATTAAAAAAAAAAGGTTTAAAGTGTGTAAACGAACATTCTGTACTTACATCAAAGTTACTACGCAAATAAAATTGACCTTATTCTTCTTTTTTTTTGGGATAAGAATAAGGTTTTTTATTTAAAGTGAACTTAGGACTTTGACCTCCAACATCTTTCCAGGTATGTTCCAGAACAAAAAAATGATTGCAATGAAGAGGGTTTGTTAAGGGTCTTTATACACGTTTTCTATCTGACCACTGTAAGAAGAGACACCTAAACAAACTCAGACATTGCAGATAAGTGTCTCATTAGACAATAAAGCATTGCATTAAAAACTATATGAACTTGTAAGATCAACCAAGAGAGAGATGTCCAAAATTAGTTAGCAAACTGTTGCCATAAGAAGTTACATACAAGTGAAATGGAACAGGTCAATGTTATTTTATCTTAAAACAAATAACATCTGCATTTCATCTCATTATCATAATTATCTCTGTTATGTATAAAAATGGTAGTATGAATATTGCTTCAGTAATGTGTTAGCCTCATGACAACTATTGGTGAACTTAGCTAATGAGACCTAGACAAACACCAATTCAACATAATCTCTTTTCCGAAACAAATCCAGACAATTGTTTAAACTTACGCTTCTTTGGCCCACAATGCAGGTAATTTAGACGTAGATCCCCGGTTCTGTCCAGTGGCAAGGTTATACATGCTGACTTCAATGTGTGAGCCGAACACGGGCAGCATGTGGATGAGCAAGTCATTCTGAACCCACCACTCGGAGAAGTCCGCTTGATCATCGTTTGCTAGTGTTAATGCCCATTCCCATTGAAGGACGCCTGTAATTATGTGAAATGATTGTTTCTGTGAGTAGATGAACAAATCACGCGAGCAGTCAGTGCCTAGAAAAATAAGATTACTACTGATCCCAATAAACTGGCATGAAAATCAAGTCATTCAAGAGGCTTAAAAACCAACCCCACAAGACCTGATACTGTGACAGCTGACACACCATAAAACGGTCTGATGTGGATGCACAACTGGGCGCATATCCAGCATGATTGATACTACAAAACTTAACATAAAATATGCTGAATGTCAGTCAATGGACAGATCATAAAAAAAAGTAGATGTCACCGACGACAAGTTATAAAGGTTTGGGCCAAAAGAAAAAAAATAAACGGAGTTTTAATAGCAACACAAATAAGAAGTAGGAGTTTTATTCAGCAGTCATTTTCCGAAGGTTATGCATGCGAATGTAGTTAGTTTTCCAAACCAAAAGTATATTACAGAATATCTAAAATCAAGATGGCGCTGGCAGCAGGGTAGATGGCGCTGTCGCCCATAGTGCAGATCAGCTCCGTAGTATTTTAATTTTTTAAATAGATTTTCGGCAAATAAACAGAAATAAATAAGTCAATTAGTGAAAGTAACCTACTCTACACAAGTGACATTGTTATCCAGTGTTTATGTTCATTGAATAAAAAGTTACGACCGATCAAAAACATAAGTGTAATATCACATTCAAAAGGGACAAAAACAGTGTTATTATAGTGTTTTAGTGTACTACTGTGACAAAGACTTATATAAACTGATTTTGTGACATTGATGTAGCATTACGCACTCGAAACAATCAAAAAACAGTGATAAACAAAAAAAAAACGGAATTCCAAACAATTTCAAACCAACCGTCAATTCAAAAATATCAAACACTCATCTAAAAACCGAAGACCTATTTCGCTCGAAAAATTATTGAATAGATGGTCAAGTGGTTTACTAGTGCACCTGTACAGTGACCACTCAATAAGTCGCTAGTTCGAAACCAGCGGCGTGAGATTCTTTTTCTAAATTTAAAAATTTATTTATTTATTCCAATATGAATTTCTTCGAACATATCACGCTAAGGAGATCCAGAAAACAATCAGTGGCAGAGTTATCGGCTAATGAAATAACTGCCGATAGTTCAAAGCTAGATGGCAGCACTAATAGCTTTCCAGATATATCTGGCGAAGTAAGCTCTGTACAATTAATACAGGAACTTAAACAAAAAGTAGAGGATCTCACCACACACTTAGAAACTGCTCACAAGGAGATCACTTGCTTGTCTTTAGAAAACAGTCAACTTCAAGCAACGATCACCAGTCTTAGGTCAGAAAAAGTAAAAAAGACAGTAAGTGAAGCCAAAACACCCAGAAAAGTACCACAGACGTCTACTCCAAAGCAAGATAAAAAAGTACAGGTCGCACCTAACTCTGCTCTGGACATTACTAAATTTAAAGATGATACAACGCAGCCGCGGCAGCGAAACATGCAAAACAATAGGAACGTGAAACTAAAATATAAAAAACTATGTATCATCAGCGCCAATAAAACTAATAAGATTTTGAATATTGCTGAAGAAACACTTCCAAATTATCACATTTGCCATTTTCTGTCGCCGAATTGTGGAATACAACACTTACTAAGTAATTTGCATCAAAAACTAATTGGCTACTCGGCGGATGATTATTGTGTAATTCTAATCGGTGAAGAAGACTTTCTACAGACCAAAAATTATGTTAAGTTAATCACAGACATAAGAAATTCATTACAAAAAATACAGCATACTAATATAATATTGTATCTACCAACCTATAAGTGTAGCATTTATTCTACACTGTTCAACATCCGTGTAGAAACGTTTAACAATGCACTGTGCCTAGACATACACACAAATAAATATGCTACTTTACTAGACTCCAATTTAAAACTAGTTTGTAATAATACAATGTTTTCGAAGTACACTGGGAAAATAAATGGCGGTGGGATTAAAAATATTTTCTACAATTTACAACATTTGCTATCAAATAAGTCACAATTTAATACGACCTCACGCTCAGAATTAAATGAAAATATAGAACAGGTCCCTTGTAATGAACATTCTAATTTTTTTCTTTTTTGATCATATCTATATCTTGCATCAGAATATTGCAGGCCTGCTTAATAAGTCAGATATTTTAAATGTCCATATTGAGGAATTAAAAAGTAAACAAATAGTCTTAGATATTTTATGTATAACTGAGCACTTCATGATGTCCGGCCATGAAAAATTGTTACACATTATTAATTACGAATTGGCGGCTTGTTATTCAAGAAATAAAAAACGCGGTGGGTCCTGTATCTTAGTCAAGAAAGGTCATGAATATCGGGAACTACCAGATATAATGAAATACTCAATATCGGGAATAATAGAATGCTGCGCTATAGAATTGATAAAACTAAAAGTAATTATTATATGTGTGTATAGGCCACCAAAACTGTCTAACTTAAATACTTTTTATGAAAAACTAGAGGCTATTTTAAAAATCTTAAGTATAAAAAAAGATAGAAAAATTATAATTTGTGGAGATTTTAACATAGACACATTAAAAAAGAACAAAATAACACTAGATTTCGAATGTCTTCTGTTGAGCTACAACCTTAAACTTGTTATCAGTGAACCGACAAGGCTCAGCAGTGCTTCTTGCCTGGACAATTTTGCTCACAATACGAACCAAAAATGTAAACATGAAATACTTGACTTCGCTTTATCAGATCACACGGCTCAGTTATTAAAGATAAAAGTAAATAAAACTTGCCAATTAAAATCTTGGCGAATCAACAGGCGTGACATATCCGAAGAAAATCTCATAAAATTTAGAAATTATCTCTTATCTTTATCGTTTTCCAATGTATACAATACAGAGGATCCTAATCAAGCTTATGATAACTTTCTAGAGATATTTCAACTTCTATACAACTTGTGCTTCCCCTACAAATTAGTATCAATAAAACCAAACAAAAAGATAAAATGGATATCGCGAGGTATTCGTATATGCAGTAAAAGACAGCGACACCTCCTCTGGCAACAGCGTTTAAAACCAACAGATGAAAATAAAACAAAATTTGATACATACTCGAGAAGATTTAAAAAAATTATTAAATTAACCCAGAAAGCGCAAAATAACTACCTAATTAACAACTCTAAAAATAAATCAAAAACGTCTTGGCAAATTATAAACAACAACAGGACTCAAAGTGAGCCCATCTCTCAAATTAAAAAAGATGGTAAGTTAATATCTGACCCCAAGGAAATTGCTGAGTCATTTAACGATTTCTTTATTGATCAAATTTCCGAATTACCTAAAATCACAACAGATAATACCATTCCTATAGGATATAATGATCATTCAATATTTTTGTCCCCAGTTATCCCGCAAGACATAATGAGAATAATTAAACACTTAAAAAATAAAAAAAGTTTCGGCTATGATGGTATCTCAACTAGAGTAATAAAATTTGTATCTAGTTGCATAGCTGCTCCCCTAAGTCATATCATTAATAATAGTATAACTGCTGGAAAATTTCCTGAGAATCTTAAAACCGTCGTAGTAAAGCCACTTTTCAAAAAGAACGACAAAGAAAGTATGGCAAACTATAGACCGATTGCTCTCATCCCAATATTTTCAAAAATTATGGAGAAAGTGATCTATGAGTCACTTTATAAGTTTTTAACAAAATTTAATATTCTTTGCGACGAACAAAAAGGGTTCAGAAAAAACAAAAATATTGATATGGCTGTGTATGATTTGCTAAACACAGTTATGAAAAATGTGGATACTAAAACACCTGTATGTGCAATATACACAGACATGTCAAAAGCCTTCGATTGTGTTAATCATGAAAAGCTCTTGGAAAAATTAAACGCCTATGGCATACGTGGAAACGCTCTTGATTTAATAAAATCATATTTAACCGGTCGTAAGCAAGTTACAGAAGTATCCAGGGTTTGCATGAAATCAAAACGAGAAATAAAACATGTATCTTCCTATAGATACATTAAATTCGGCGTACCACAAGGGAGCGTTCTCGGGCCATTACTTTTCTTAATTTACATAAACGATCTGCCACGTCAAATTTCTAATCCAATGATATTGTTTGCTGATGACAGCACAGCGATAATTAATTGTGTTAATAAAGCGCAATACGAAGTAGATATTAATAATGTTTTAAAAACAATTATCAATTGGCTCAATCATAATAATTTATTAATAAATATAGAGAAAACGAAAGTTATGCATTTTTACCAACGTATATACCCCGAAGACTTAAATTTGAATTACAATGGTCAGACAGTCGACAAAGCCAATATAGCCAAATTTTTAGGAATTTTAATAGATAGCCAACTTACATGGAAACCACAAGCTGAAGCTATTTGCAAAAAATTAGGTTCATCAGCGTACGTTCTCTATAACCTTTCCAAAAAGGTAAACATGAACACTTTACTGGTTGCTTACCATGGCTTAGTAGTGTCGAACTTAAGGTTTGGTGTCATATTTTGGGGCAATTGTTGTGAACGAGAAAATATCTTTAAAGCCCAAAAACGCTGTCTAAGAGCAATGTTCAAATTAAAAATTACAGACAGCTGCAAACCATTTTTTGTTGATAATAAACTACTTACTTTTCCCTGCCTTTACATATTAGAGATATCTATTTTTGTCAAAAGTAATAGCAATTTATTCCCTACTTTAAAGGACACAACACACCGAAGTGCAACAATCAGATCTCAGTATAAATATAAGTTATGTACCGGTGCTCACAAAACATCTTTATTAAAAAAAAGTGTTTTAGGTATGGCGCCTGTAATTTATAATAAGATTCCAAATAGCATCAAGGAACAACCTTTGAGACTTTTTAAAAAACAGCTTTCATCTTTTTTAATACAAAAATGTTATTATTCTGTGTCAGATTTCCTAACAGATAAAATATAGCTGTATTATTAAATTTTTGTTATTCTAATTTAGATTTGATTTATTATTAGTTTTTTTTTTTTTTTCTTTTTTTGATACACGATAATTTGTTGAGTGATTGTGAAAGTTTTAAATTGAGGTTGTGTCTTTGTATTGTACCTATACTATCCTAAGTATAAATTTTTGCATGCCAATTGGTAGAATGTACCAGGAACTATAACCATTACTGTAACAACTCATGTGTGTACCTACATTCAATGCAAATAAATTATTTCTATTCTATTTTATTCTATTCTATAAGAAACCAGTCATGCATTAGTTAACACAAGCCAACAGATCTGATCTGACAAACTAATTTTGTCAAGTATGCAGACTCAAAGCATTTATTTATTTTAGATCACAAGTAAACGAACATACCTGTAGCAGAGTCCCATCCTCGTACCATGTATGGGTTGGATCCGGACACCGTGACCACCTTGTCGGTTATGGCCAGAAGCTGAATGTTGCCGGTAGAGGCACTCTCGAACACATGACGCCATACCACTTGACCTGTAGGCATTCAATAATGGTTTATGGGACAAATGTGAGCAAAACAGGGGGCCATAATGAGTACTCATTATGGCTCCCTGTTGAAATTGTAATGGCTATATTATAACTACTCTACCAGTACCACCCTTGGTTGCCTGGCACAGAGTGCCCAAAACAAATAACTTTTGGTTGAAATCTTTGTAATGTAAATCCTCAATCTAAAGTTACTTAGTTTGTGGATCCGCATTCTGGCAGGATAACAGGATTGCGTGGATTCACATTCCAAAGGTTAAGCCTTCGATGGTTAAGCCTACCTTTGTATCCTTTTTTTTGTGAGAAGTTTAATTAAATAAATTAGAAGGAAGGGAACTTTTCCCTGTGCAAGTTCTACTCAAATCTTTACAATTGTTACTCTTGTATGAAGACATTCTTGTAATCGCAAAATAAAGTTATCTTTTGAAGTCCATAATTTATATACATATGTCACCGTAAAATTTTCAAATACGTTATATTACAATATAACGTGTATCTCTCTAGCGATATTGTAAAGTCTCGAATTATTGTCAACTGAACCTATGGAAGTATCTCTGCCCCCATAATCGGGACTTGGGGCACCCCTCCGTTAGGTTAGTTAGGTTCCTTTAAACCCTGCACCCGGAAATAGGGGCCCCGCGAAGCGGGGCTCCGTCGACTACGCTTTTTAGGGGAATATAAAGTGTTTTAAGGTTAGGTTATAATAATCGGTATTTCTCAGGAATGGTACAATATCTTTTCATGAGAGTTGTACCACTGGGCAAGGGGGACTCCTCCTTCCCTCCACACCACGTGAGTTGACTACCATCGCATGCATTTCAAGTAAAATAATGCTTTTTGTTGTAAGCAGTATGTTCATTTGACAATATTTCGAGATTTTACAATATCACTAGAGATATTACAATATAACGTATTTGACAATTTTACGGTGACATATATAATTTATATATATTTTAGAAATGAACGAATGGTACAACTGCAAGTATTAAGGAAAATAACAAATATATGATGGAGGTAAAATTAAGTAAGCAATCAATATTGTCTCTCTTGTACATTTACATAAAATAAAACACAGTAAGGAAAATCTTCTAATCTACAGAATGATTAGACATGTAGGTGATATAGGTATGTATTATTTCTTAGTTTACATTTTACAATGTAATTTGAAGGTAAAACTCTTAACCAAATAGCTTGTTTGGTTGTACATTGGAACCCTAACAAAATTTACTTTTATCTAAAATTATGTTATGTGTATCTAGTGTTGGTGCACCTATTTTAAATAAATAAAGATAACTGCAGTATTTACAAGAGTTAAATTAACTTTTAATGTGTGAATTTGGACGAAGCAAATGAATTACTGTGAGTTTCTACCAGCCCCAGTGGGAAACAAGTGTGATTTATGTTTGTGTGTAATTTATTTTTATCATTCTTAGCAACATCAGAATTCTGAAAGTAATTCTCAGTAAAAGATAAAACAATGACAAGCAACTGTAATGATGCCATTGTTCATATTTGTTTATGAAATCTGGCCCATAGAACAACATCTTTAGGTGTAGGCATATTTTATTGATGAGCTATTTGTTACTTTAAACAATTGTTATTAGTGGCAAATTACATTTTCTTATTTGACAATTTTTAATAATTATTGTAAGGTTGTATTTTAATGGAATTATAATGAGTACCTATGTAAATGACTGTGCAATTTATGAAAATACTTGTTTCTTTTAGAGATAACATTGTAAGTAATTTCTAACACATTCAAAGTTCAGTCAATTTATTTCGTCACCTAATTGAATTAATTCCCAAATGTACCTTTATAACCGTTGAGTGTAAGCAGCTAATCACGGTAACCACGGCTTGTTACATTTAAAACGGATACACTCAATAAAATCAATTTACCAGTCTTCAAATTTAGTGCTGCTAAAACATTCTCCTCGGTAGCGACAATTATCTTCTTGGCAGTAGATACGGTATCAAATTGGGAGAATTTGATCCTTCCCACGTATGTTTGTCGCCTGAAAATCATAATTTCATTAAAAATTCAGTCAACTACGAGCCTACAATGACATAGAAACACTATAACCTAAAATATATATTTACCAGTCGAACTTTCCTATCTGGTCCTCGTAAATGCATACTGATAAGTTGATTAAACTAAAGAACACAATAAACCAATTCAATTTGTTTAAACATTTCAATAAACCCAAAAAATTGGGTTTGAAATAAATTGACAGCAGCCCCATTTTTGAGTGACTGAAAAACTCGGTGTTACTAGTTTTGTAGTTTTAAGTAATACCTACCTTGAATTTTCCAACACAAGAAATCTGCCAATGATAAATTATAAATTAGTAATTTCAAGTTTTTCTCTGATTAGTAGTCAAAGTAAATTAACCACTAAAATAATGTTGTATGGTTTGTGATGGTCTACTAAAACATTTTTTTCTTAGCAACATTATGTAAAACGTTTCTTTTTATTTAGAAATCGCTAAAACCAAAACGATGTTGATGAATAAAATTGATGATTATTTGTGATGCCACGATAGCCTTGATTGAGCACTACCATGCTTCGTCGTTATCTTTTAAATCAAGATCTTTATCTGTTTAATCGTATAACCTGATTTTTAAGGTATATTATCTTCGCACAAAACCAGTTAGATGCTTTCAAAGGTAATAGGCTTGTGTCCTAAAAAAATCTAATTAGTCCGTCAGTTAGATTATAAAAAAATATTTGACCCTTATTTTTTCTTTTGTTACATAAATCAAAATTGACGAAGATACGACGCTTTTAAAATTCGCAATACGTCACGCACTCCCGAGTTTTGATGCGTTTTATCTTTGTCAGTACTCAGTGCTTTACAAAAACAAAAAATACGTGTCCATTATTTTCCAATACTCTAACTGACGGACTAATTAGTTTTGCAATTTATTGATGGTGGAAACTAGTCTATTTTCGTTACCTACCCCAATATTTTATTGGGTTTATACATTAAAAAACTTGATTTTAATTATAGTGCGAAAACGTATTTAATAATAATTCCTACTACCTACTAATCTTTAGAACCCATTACTTTAAATCAGTGAAACATTGAAATATGATGTTACGACGAGCAATCACCTATTTATTTATTCAGTAGTAAACATATATTTTATACATTTAAGTTTGTGCCAACATAAACTACTACCTACTTTAATAGTTGCCTATACCTACCACGAAGTCGTCTAATGAGGCAAGTCATAATCAAAGCGTCAAGGGCTGCTCCGGGCTGCGCTAGGCGCTAGACTGGGCAGCTTTCACCGTTGCTCACTTACATAAGAAATCTAGGTGCATTTTACCGACATGCATACAAATATGAATTCTATAAAATGGAAAGCAAAGGTAACTGCGGAAAAATGGTTTATTTCTTACTTTTAAAGTTAACTAAATAAGTATACCTACTTAGTTTGCAAGTTGTACGTTTGTACCTTCATCTAACGATTTAACAGATTATCTTTATTTTCGTAGCTTTAGCGTGGTCTGCGTGGATAAACCTATTAAAACTGAGTAAATAAATCTTTTAAAAGAATAAGATCCTATATCACTAGGCAACACGCCGACGGGTATTGATATAGAAACCGGTCAACTGCGCGTGCAATTCACAGAGGGTTCCATCGGACAGACGGTGTCTAAAGTTACAAATAATGCACTACTTGTCTGTAAGTAATCTTCATTTCATAATATAAAGGAACTTTATTTTTCTTTCTTTTTTATTTAACCCTAAGGGCAAACTCTTCCCATGGTGTCCTTTAACAGGATAGACTTATATAAAGGAAATAGGGACCTATTAAAAACTTTTTTGACATTTTCAGAACGTTCGCAGGCTGAAGCCGTTTACGATTCCCATACCTGAAATTAAAATGTAGGTCTATTTACGCCGCATATTCGTGGGAAACTAAAGGTGTAAGTAGGTACAAAATTGTTATAGCAACATGTTTTTGTTTTGGGAAAATGTCGATAGCATCATTTTTGACGTTATTGCCACGCTTAAAACTTATGTAGGTAATCAAAAATATAAGAACGCCAGAACAGAATGGGCCTCAATAATGAACCTTGAGGGACACCATGTGATACTTAGGTAATTAGGGGGTTTATGAGAATGCTTCAGTTCTTTCTTTTCATATGAATGGAAAATAAAGTTCCTATAGGTAACAACCACTCAGCTGAATTTCCCGAAGGATAACCCTTCAGCAAAATATTCTACCAACAGCCATATCATCATAAAATATTTTCACTATCCGTGAACATTCCACCAAAAACTTTCAACAATTTGAAGTAATAAGTTTCAGTAAACAGGCAGGCTCCACCTTCATGTTTTTTGAAAATGAAACCAAACAGCTTTTCAGTATTCACTTTTTTCGTGTATTTTCAGAAGAAAGGAGATCATTCATTGATGGCCCAAAAATCAAAGTGCCGGCTAACGAAAAAAACGTGTCATCCCTGTTGGAAAGGTTGGTCCGAGTATTTTTTACCATGGCACTAAGGCTCCACAACCATTCCTTTAGCTGATTTTTTGGGTTGAAAAGTCTAGTTTTTCGTACGTTATATTTGACAAAAATCTTTAATCTACTGGCCTGGAATTTCAAACCTGAGACTTGTGCCCATCTTAAGGAAGCGAAGCGACTATTTTGCGAATGTTGAGAAAAGGTCGCGAATGCCTCTTGCAAGACTTTGTCCAATTACATATGGGCGATTTTCAGCCTCCTGAACAAGCTGCACTCCGAAAAGGCTTTAGCATTGTAGACCACATACATACGCTGCGGTATACAGAAGACTGCAAAGTGTAACCTTCCTCTTTGTTTAGCGTTTATGGACTGCAAAAAAGACTTGGGCTGTACTGCAGTCTCTCCAACGGCGAGAAATTGGCTACCGGTATATCGAGGTTTCGAAGAGTTTACACAAAAACGCCTCATGTCATTCCGACTTCAGGACCAGCCTTCGGAACCTATCCTACATCAGCAAGGTGTAAGACAGAGAGACATCATATCTACGAAAATGAGGTTCTGAACTGGAGAAGCCTAGGCATCAACGTCAATGGCGAGTACGTCACTCGCCTTCGGCTTCGGTTTGCCGTGGGCATGGCTTAGATCATGGAGGACCGCAGTTTGTACTGGTCCTCCATGCATAGCATTGTCGCTATGCTAGATGACCTCAGCTTCCGAATGAGTGGGTCTTAAAATGAACATGGACAAAACCAAGGTCATGTTTAATGCCCACTCCTATCAAGATCGGACTCACATTCGAAGTTGTGGACGATTATGTCTAGCTGTGACAAATGGTCCAGTTAGTAAGTCTAACTTCGAAACAGAAGTCAACCGTCGAAGGAAGATATCCCGTAAGTGACAATAAAAAGTTTAAGATATAAGTGTGTACTTACAGTAACAAGCAATATGGCTTGTCTGAACTAAGTTGATTCACTTTATTATATCAAAAAATCTTGTTGTTTTTTAACATTTGAATAATATTCACAACGGTTTGGTTTATTTCCACCGGGTTCCACCGTGCCATTAGGCATTGAGTCAGGAGTGGCATAGTGTTGGTGAAAACAGGGATTAGGCATTGAGTTAGGAGTGGCTTAGCGTTATTGAAAACGCGTATTAGGCATTGAGTTAAGAGTGGCTTAGTGTTGGAGAAAACGGGTATTAGGCATTGAGTTGGGAGTGGCTTAGTTGGAGAAAACAGGTATTAGGCATTGAGTTAGGTGACAATAATTGTTATGAAAATAAAGTCCATTTTTAGAATTTAAATTTTTTAACTTGATTTATATTATGTTCTGTTGAAGCGGTAATTTTAGGCCCGCAGGCACTCGATCTGCGCAGATAGTCGCTCCACCGAGCCCATAGAGTATATAAACCGAGCCTCAAGCTTGCTATTACAATAGTGTCAGAATAGTCTATCATTAACTTCATCATTGTTGATTTTGTCAAATTTGGTAATCTACTAACATAATGGCGTCATTATGACTTTCCAATGGTCAACCACTGACACTCCATTGAAAGAAATGGCAAAGAATGGTGAAATCTCAGGGTGCAAAAAGGGCCAGCATTTGGCATCTGACAGTTTTAAGTTTACAGTGACCTCACTGTACCTGCCTAAAAACTTCGAATAAAATTAATGAATCGGTACGGACTTCAATCATTATGTAAGTGAAATTACAGTACCCCTAAGTACTTTTTAGTAATAACTGATTAAATAATAAAATTTTATTTAAAAAAAAATAGCAGTCTAATTCCTGCCCCATTATTATTTTCTATCGTAAATTTAAGGAACGTATTATGACAAGTACATAATTTAACAGAACATATTATTAATTCATTTTCAATAATATCGTCTATATTCACATTTAGTTCATAATCGTATTAAAATTATTTCCTTTGTTTTTTCCACGACCTTTCTCCAGTCTTCTGTAGTGACTTCTGCACACGCAGTTTGTGGCAGAGTCGACATTTTAGCAGTACTGAACGGTGGTACATACGTAATTACTGCATTCGAATCTACTTATCAACTTTCGATTTTTTTGGGTTCACTGACATAACTTTGTAGCGACGTTCAGTTCTTTTTAGAACAGAAATTGTTTATTAGCTTTAAAATGGTTAATTAATGAAGGTAAATCGCAAAATTACCTTCTTATGTCATTAATGGATGTAATCGTCATTGAAAAAAGTTACGCAATGAGGGATTTTCTTTTTCAACTCTGCCCTAGTCGCTGGATAGATGGCGTTGGTCCGACTACGTTACTGCAAGTAACAGAACGTCCCATAATTTCACTTGGACGTAATGGTTATTTTCGGAAGCTTATGCAAACGAAAGTGTCAGTCAACGAGCGTATGTGGCGTGTGTTTTTTCAAGCGTTTTGTCTTTGGCACCTAGTAACGTAGTCGGGTCAACGCCATCTATCGAGTTCGTGGGAACTATTTCTTTTTTAATTCTCAAAAAGAGAACCTCTCATTGAGCAGTTCTAACTTTGAAAAAATAAAGTCGTCAGTAGGGGCGGAAATTTGAAAGCCTATTGGCGGCAAATGTGTAAATCCGCCACTGCGTCATTATTGCCATTAGTCGATTATCAAACTTATCAAAATTAACAAAATGTATGAAGTCAATGCTGGACTATTCTGACACTATTGTAATAGCAGACTTGAGGCCCTGCAGTGTTGCACAAACGAATCGTCGCGTAGACGTATCGTTTTGGACATCAATTGGACAATTGAAATCATGGCGACAACGGCACCAGACGTTTTGGATGTTGAGGATCTTATTTTATTTTCAGACGAAGATGATTTTTATTGTTTGATTTGTTAGAAGTAGAAAGCGACGTGCCATTGGAAATAATTACAGGAAGAAATTGTTTGTTGCTGCACGTGAACTTTCAGATGATTATAATAAATTCCGCAGTTTTTATCAACCAGTTTGACGAATTCATTATTTTTTTCAGTCATATTTAAAGTTAAAAGAGTTCGAAACGTGTCCGCTGTGTGTTCCGCTTTCCACTCGCTCGCAACTCACTAGTATGATAAGGCCCTTAGAGCAGCTCAACTGAAACGCTCAACTGTCAACTTTAGCGATTCAATAAAAGTTACTATTTCTCTAACATAAACTGAAACGTTTGGTGAATTATTGACGAAAATAAAGTTTTTTAGTGCTATTTTAGTGGAATTTTACAAAAACCAACCTGTCTGTCCGTCTGCGTGTCCGTCTGTCTGCCCGTTTGTCCGTCTATCTGCCCATCTGCGTGTCCGTCTGTCCATCTGTCTGTCTGTCCGTTTGTCTGTTCGTCTGTCTGTCCCTTTGTATGTCCATCTATCTGTTCGTCTGTCTGTATGTCTGTCTGTTCGTCTGTCTGTCCGTCCGTCTGTCTGTCCGTCTGTCTGTCTGTTCGTCTGTCTGTCCGTCCGTCTGTCTGTCCGTCTGCGTGTCCGTCTTTCTGCTCGTCTGTCTGTCCGTCTACTTTGATGACTAAGAATTATTTTAACAATAGTTCTGTATTAACGTGAAATCTTAAAAAAAAACTGTTGAGTATCTTTTTTACTTTAAGGCTGATGCTGCAGGGTAATCCACGAGATTCCATTCTGTAACTACATCAAATAGCAAAAAACGTAAGAAAATTTAAATTGAATTTCGCGGGCTACCCTGACGCTGCTGAGCATGTCTGACACTAAAAATGTGCGCGAAACAAAATTGTTTGATACTAATAGCGTTGTCTGTTTTTCACCAAAAACGTTTCAAACGCGGTTCAGCCACAAATTACGATCTTTCATTCACTTATGCCGCTGAGCGTATTGGACGTCATGGTACGAGTTTGAGCGATGCATTTTAGGAACCTAGTTTAGTTTATTGAGTTCCGCTATTTTGGGCGTATTCACTTCAAAAATCAAATTTCAAGAAAATTGAGAAATTACATTTACCTGTATTAGATTTCAAGTATTTACAGCAACTTTTAAAGATTTCCAGTTCATTGGATTTTATTGTATAGGTGTATGAAGTTAATTAATTTTAAACACAAAACCCTCTTTTTTACGTCTCTGGAGGAAATTTAAAAAAAAATGCTGCAGCAGGTATTTCTTTATTTTTAATAATAAGTATTTACTCTGAGTTTCATGAATCAACAATCTAATTTTTTTTTTTTCATACAAATTTTACCCCCCTCTTTTCACCCCGTTTTCCAAAAATTTCCATAATTTCTATAGCCTGAATGTTATTCTGAGTTTATTTAAATAGATTAGTGAAGTTTTCATCAAAATCCGTCCAGCAGTTTTCACGTGATGCGCGGTCAAACAAACAAACAAACAAAAATTTTAAAAATGGTTTTAATATGTTCAGTTACTTATTTTAAGTTACCCTGGTCGGTTTTTTTTAAATCTTCAATGTAGGTACAGATTTTTTGGTCCCAACGATTTTATTATATGTATAGACTAGCTAACCCGCGCAACTTCGTCTGCGAGTGAGGGTTAGAGAAAGTGTAAGTCAACCTTAAAAAATAGACATATGCTATCGCGGACTTTTTTTTTAATGCTTAAGAGGAACAATTCCTTCGTACGTGATTGTTGTGTAACTTTAACCGCGTTATGCTGTGCTTGCAACGGAAGCAAAGAAAAAGGAATATATCTTTGTTTTTGGGAAATGTTATCATTGATGCTCCGCTCCTATTGGTGATGTTAGCTTGATGAACGGGCTGTCCAACACTAAAATATGTTTTTAAGTCGAACCACCATTTCCTGAAATTAGCGCGTTTAACCAAACAAACAAACTCTTCAGCTTTATAATATTAGTGGAGATTCAAGTAGGTAACAATTTAATTTCTCGGAAATCTTTGCATTAATCGCTCATTTATTCTACTTATGGTTTTCCAAATAAGGGCTTCCCTCGAAAGCTTGCCCATGCTGGCTCACTGGAGACGGCTGCACACATAGGTGTAAGTCGTATCTATTTTGTATGTAGTGTGTTTCTTATTTTTGTTTTTTTTACTAACATTAGGTTAATACATAAATGGATTGTATTTCATCTGAAATAAAATTTATATTATTATCATTTACGTTTGCTTCCTTAGACACTTGATGACAGTCATACTCCAGCTAAGGTCGAAAGTTCTCATCAAGGTGCATGCAATAAGCCAGGACACGATATAGCTGCTGAAAACCGTTGAAGACTTCTTGCAACTGTCTTTTGTCCCCATCGTTGGACCGACAATGACAGTCATACTCCTGCCAGATCTAAAGTTCTCATCGGAGTGCATTAAATGAGCCGAAACACGATATAGCTGCTGTAAACTTTTGGGGACTTCTCGCTACTGTCTTTCATCTCCATCGTCAGATCATCGATGAAAGTCGTACTCTAGTTAGGTTAAAGGTTCTCATCAAGTTGCATGAAATGATCCTAAGGGCGCTTTCAATTTACACGTTTCGAGTCGTACTACAATCGCACTGCTTTGGCGCCGCAGCGGCGCGACCTAACGTCTAAATTGAAAGCGCCCTAAGCACGATAAAGCTGTTGTAAACTCATGCGGATCTGTTGCAAGGCCAACTGCCTTCCATCTTCATTGACATACCTTTGGTGACAATTTTGAAACCAAAATGTTTTAATATTCCATTTCAAATTTCTAACTCTACGTCCCATGACGCCGACTTAGAGGTCGGCGTCATGGGACGTAGCTTTGAAACCTTCAAATATAATACGGTGACTTTCGAGACATTCCAATTTTTAGAGTATTAGCACCAAGGTTTTATGTGCGTCCAACCTTTTTGAATAAAATCGGATTGAGTTTTCAAACATGTGTCAAAATAAAATGTAGTTTAAATCAAAAGCTCTGAGTATTGATATCAACTTCGAAGCAAATCAGCGCCATGGCCAAAATAATTGTTTACCGTTTTTTAACCCCGTTAGGGGTTCATTTAAATAAAATACGAAACACGGTCTTCCATCGATTCTGTTAAAAAGGTTTATGCAAAATTTCATGTAGATTGGACCAAGGAATCACGTTGTCTCTTACAAACTTTGCTCCCCTTTTTACCCCCTTAGGGGTTCAATCTTTACGCGGGGGTCGTGCGGTCCATGGCCCTTTACGGGGCCCCAGTGTGGGCGCGTTCCTTGAGGCGGCGAGCCGCCCATTACCTGAACGCGCCCCAGAAAGTGGTGGCCGTAAAAATGGTCCGTGGGTACCGCACGATCTCCCGCGAGGCGGCGGGCCTGCTTGCCGGATTGCCGCCATGGGATCTGGAGGCGATAGTCCTCGCGCGCCTACACGAATGGCGCACGGAGGCACTACGCCCGCCGGGGGGAAACTCCGCTGCCGCGGCAAATCGCGGTTCAGCGGACAGACCTCCGGCGCGATCTCATGGCGACATGGAGAGAGCGACTGTCGCAACCCCGTGCAGGGCACGCCACGATAGTGGCGGTAAGTCCCCTCTTTGAGGAGTGGCTTGAGAGGCGCCACGGCGCCCTCACCTTCCGCCTGACGCAGGTCCTCACCGGACACGGATGTTTCGGGAGGTACCTGCACCGAATCGGGCGGGAGGAAACGCCCGGGTGTTTCCACTGTGAGGATCGACCGGAGGACACGGTGGAGCACACGGTGGAAGTCTGCCTGCGTGGGCGGAGCACCGCCGTGTCCTTGTAGCGGCGATCGGCGGCGGCGACCTCTCGCGTCTCCCGTCCTAAAAAAAAAAAAAGGGGGTTCAATCTTGGAAAATTCTTCTATACTGAAAAATATTCTATAAAGAACACACCCTGCTAGTTTCAGGTCTCTACGATCAGCGGTTTAGGCTGTGCGTTGATCCATGAGTCACTAAAGCTAAATCTATTACCGAGTGCAGGGGAACCTATAAGCGATTACAGCAATCACAGCAGATTTGCCGTCTGTTTTTGAAGAGTTCCATTGTATATCTCCGAAGATCAGCAGCAGATCTTCAGCAAATTAAAATAGGACCACACGGGAACAAACACAAAAAAATAAGAAAAGCGGCCAAGTGCGAGTCGGACTCGCCCATGACGGGTTCCGTAGCAGATTGATATATATCTATGGATAGGTCTTCAAAAATGATATTGAGGTTTCTAATGTCATTTTTTTCTAAACTGAATGGTCTGCGCGAGAGACACTTCCAAAGTGGAAAAATGTGTGTGTCCCCCCCCTAACTTCTAAAATAAGAGAATGATAAAACTAAAAAAAATATATTTTATGATGTACACTACCATGTAAACTACCACCGAAAATTGTTTTGAACGAGATCTAGTAAGTAGTATTTTTGTAATACGTCATAAATCGTAAACTGCAATTTACCTTTCATTTACAACGAACTGCAAGAACTTTTATACTATGTTACTTGCTGCTACGGAATCCTTCATGGGCGAGTCCGACTCGCACTTGGCGGCTTGTTTTTGGAAGTTGGTTGAAAAGTCAAGGAAAATCAATGACACACCAAACAACTACACACACACACACCAAATTTTAATAACTTCTATACTACATGGTTTCGGAGGCAGATTTTTAGGTAGATTTCCCCAGAAAACAAAAATCGACCTATTGGTCTTGCACCTAAAGACACGGATATATATGTATACGTATTTTGAAAACGTAATGGGTTTGCTATAGTGAATCCATTTTTATACATTTCGTTGCTGGTGATTCTGGGTTTTTATCTATGAATCTATGAACTTTTGGCCATGTCCTTTATGAAGGGTCATCATCTGCCTAGCCTTATCCCAACTGTGTTGGGGTCGGCTTCCAGTCTAACCGGATGCAGCTAAATACCAGTATTTTACATGGCGCGACTGCCTATCTGACCTCCACAACCCAGTTAATACTGGGTAATACGATACCACTTGGTAAGACTGGTTGTCAGACTTTTTGGGCCACTGACTACCAGTAACGACTGCCAAAGATAGACAAATGTCAGCCGGGACCAACAGTTTAACGTGCTTTCCGAGGCACGGAGGAAACTCTGTATGTAAGGGTGGTCACCCATCCACAGACCAACCTAGGCAAGCACGGCTTCACCTAAAGATCGACCCGAGCGGCTGATATTATTTAGCCACGAGCTCCTCAAGTCCTTTATGAAGGGTGAGGACTGAAAATTATTATATAATAATTATATCTATAAAATTATTATCTACCAACCTGAAACCCGATGAAAAGCATAACAAAGCTAGCATGATTTTTCATAATGAATCAAAAAAAATATAAGTAAGTATATAAATATAGGCATATTTTTGAAGTGAAAACTTCTTTAGGCGCGTTGAGCACTTTTTGGGTGAACAAAAATCATGGAACTCCCGTGACCGTCACCTAGATAACGCTTCGTAGCACTCGTGGCCGATCCGCTACGGCGTAGCACCACTTGGGGTGCGCGAGGCACAACCCGTAGCAAACATAGAGTATTTAGTTTTCACTACTATCGGCAGTTCCCAAAGACTGCCACGCATGTTTTTTACAAAACAAATGTATATTTTGATACAAGTGGAAAAAGTTTGTCATTGTAGTTCAAGGCGGTATTAACACACGAGCCGTAGGCGAGGGTGTTTTTGAGCCGAGAACTTCAATAACAAATGTCCACGTGTATCAAACGACGTTTTTCAATACACTTGAAGTAATAAAATAAAAGAATGTAAAATATTTGTGTCATGACGGAACGATCTGCGACTCCCGCATTCCCCGAAACTTAAGGGAAAGATTTATAAAACAATGGTTAGACCTGCTGTGTTGTATGGATCAGAATGTTGGGCCACAAAAGGGATGAATGGAACACATCTGCATGTCGCGGAGATGAGAATGCTAAGGGGGATGTGTGGTTTTACGCGAATGGATAAAGTTAGGAATGATTATACTAGGAAGTCTGAAAGTGGCGCCGGTGACTGAAAAGTTGTATGGTAATCGGCTGTCGTGGTATGGGCATGTGATGCGGAGGAATGAGGAAAATGTCGTGAAAAACGTTTTGAGTATGAATGTGGATGGGTATTTGAGTAGAGGAAGACCAAAGAAACGATGGATGGACTGTGTTAAGAAGGATATGGTAAGAAAAGAAGTGTCTGATGAGATGACGAAAAATAGAGGAGTATGGAAGGAGAGGACATGCTGCGCCGACCACAAATAAATTGGGATAAGAACAAGAGAATGATGATGATGATGAATGATTACGAGACTTGAGACATGTTTTTTTTCCGCGCTTTGCTTTCGCCAGGTTGAAGGAGAGGCAAAGGTATGAAGCAGTTTTACAGCCTAATATAAAAAATAGTTTTTTTTTAATTTTTAATTGAATTTAGAACACAAATAAATGTTAATTTGTTTATAAACGTAAATATTAGTAAATAATCACTTTTATCTATGATATTGAATTTATAAACACAATTTGAATATTCAAAAAAATGTTTACAAAGAAAGACGTAAGTAGATCGCTTTTCCGGAATTTAAAAAAAAAATTATGCATTGAACCAATTTGGACTAAGTGTATGTCTGTGGCTTTTTTGCTTTCCGCACACGTGTGGAAAAAATAGCAAAAACGCACACGTGAGAAATACACTGCATTTTGACCCTAATCGTAGTGTGAAAAGAACCAGTTTTCGAGGAAGTGTATTGAAAATTCTCTTATTTTTTAAGTTTTTTGAACTCGCTGCAGCTTTCTCGTTTCTCCTAAACTTTTTTTCCCTTAGTTCGCATAGTAAGACAAGATTTAGCAAAAATTTTCATTCATGATGGCAATGCTGCCAGCTTCTGGGCACTTTTCCCGTTGAGAGAGTTGCGGACGAACATGGTAATATTTTATTTAACTATTATTTTATATTTGTTCACAGTTTGTAAACATTGTAGTACCATATAATTAAGTATCCCGAACTGGGCCCGCGTGGTTGATTATAGTCCATTTCTTCAATAGTACCTAGGGAGGCATGTGTGGCAGTGGGGAAAATTAAAGGCTGCTTAATGCTTCCCACTCTAGACTAGATTTTCGAGTTTGCGTAGCTCACTCTGGCAGCTCTCAACTCCTACTTTTCAACCGACTTCCAAAAAGAGGAGGTTCTCAATTCGTCCGTATTTTTTTTTGGTGTTTGTTACCTCAGAACTTTCCACTGGGTGAACCGATTTTGATGATTCTTTTTTTATTTGAAAGCTGGTGCTTCCCGTGTGGTCCCATTTTAATTTGCTGAAGATTTGATGATGGATGCTGATCTTCGGAGATATACAATGGAACTCTTCAAAAATAGACGGCAAATCTGCAGTGATTCGCTTGGTTGTTTATTGTTTATACAACATAATGACGTAACATCACGCCTGTATGCTCTGAGGGGGTACGCAGAAGTGTACAATACACCCAGATTTCGACATGATGACCCAGATGTGTTAAGTTACATTTAAGGTGGACGCACACCTATCCGCGCCGAAGGAATCGACCGCGCCGAAAGAATCGAATTTTAGAATTACTTGTATGAAATCCTACTAAACCTCGCACACTTATCCGCGCGAATCGGACGAATAGAATGACGTCATACGTATGAGAAAAAATTCTTTCGGCGCGGTCGATTCCTTCGGCGCGGATAAGTGTGCGTCCACCTTTAATGGGATCCTGGAGAAATAGAGGGAACTCCTTAAATTTTATAGGCACACCAAAAGCGATTTGGGTAGTTTTAGGAAGAGTACTTTCTCGGAGTGATCCCATTTCAATTTGGTAAAGATCTGATGAAGAACTTCGGAAGATAGGCAATTGTACTCCTCAATAAATGATAGTAAATGTACTGGGATTGCTGAAATCTCATGTCTGTCTATTGTTTACACACCACCAGTTCATAACAAAAAATCATGCCGATACGCTGTGAAAGAGTAAGCACATGTGAACCGCTAAAAAGTGAAAAATAAAAACTTTTTTGCAAAAATAAAAACGACTTCACACAAAAAAGTGAAAAATTACTTTAGCTTCAGAAGTCGGTGACAAACAACTAAATCAATCAAGCAAAGGTCACCGACTTCTGAAGCTAAAGTTATTTTTCACTTTTTTGTTTGAAGTCGGTTATATTTTTTGAAAAAAAGTTTTTGGTTTGAATGACAAAATAGAACCTACCCAAGTTGAGGACTAAAGTTGTCCTGTTCTATTCCTACGAACATGTACCTACTGGTACCTACTGGCTAGTGGCTACATATTATGTACAGTTTCTGGTATCATTCTGTATCTGTTTATAAGAAAGTAAGTATTGTATTAAATCCAATAGGTTTCTCAAGCAGGAGCTTCTACCCTAGACATATCTGAGTCAATCTTAGCACTAAACCGCGAGAAAATGCCAGTACCTACCTATGAATTCTTGCATGCGACGTAAATTGCTGTAAACATCAATAAACAGTAAAGCGCTTCTAGTATTATGTGGCAGTTATGTCAGAATAGCTCAATGAGTTTCAAACACGCTAAAATCCAGTCCATTGCTCCGTAGTGTAGGCGTCACGCGTCGACTGGGTGAGGTAGGTATGAAAGGATTTCGCGCCATTATATAAATTGGCGGGATTTTCATTCTAACGTCTTTCTCATATTAAGCTGACGTGATGTTATCATTTAATGTTATGGATTTTACAAGCAGCTATTTTATAACAGTACTTAACATAATTTTAGAATATTATTAAATTACATTTAAGGATTCTGCCGCTGACATCATGAATATTATGGAATCCAATTCCTTGACCATAACTAGTGTTTCCATGGCATGGCAGAGGTAATTTCCCTATCTAATCCAATTTGTCCCACCTACTGAAAATCTCCCTTGAGCTTGGACATGAGCATAGAGTTACCATGGCTTTAAATAGACTTCGGACAGAGGCTGGCCGCAGCAAGGAATAGTCTGTTCATGACACCTAGGATATCGGCGAAAATCCTCACTAAAGTTTTGGGCTGATTCAGTTTAGATTTTCATCAACACGCTAGGAAAAAGCAGAGGGACTAAAATATCTTAGGTTTATTTTATTACAAGATCAATAATTTCCGAAACAATTAATTTATGTATTAAGCTAATTAAACATTTAACAAAAAGCATCGCACGAAAACCGAAACCGCACACAAATTAACATACACACCCACACACAAATTCAGGTCAGAAGTTCACAAGTCAAATTATAGATTTTTCACGTCATTTATGAAGTTTTAATACAGTCATGGTGCGTGCAAAGCCACAGACAGATGGCGGCGTCCCACATGCATTAGCGCATGTGTTGCGACGGTAGGCATACACTTTTAAGGCTTCTATTTTGTAGACAACAACCCGTCTGCAGGAAGTCTTTATTGATCTAATCAACTTGTCCTACTGTTCAACGTGGCGTTAGAAACTAACTGTGAATATGAATTAGTGTTCTGTTACTACGACGCGTGTTTTCAGCACTACGTTTAACAGTCTACCAAATTTTCACATTTCAGGGCGGTTTTTTTTTCTAACGTCACAAGTCATTTTTTTTAGATAATTGTATCAAATGAGGTCGTCAAATGAGTACAAACGATAACACTAATTTAGTCATGCTCACGTTATTAACTACTTACAGATTGATTCTTCACCTACTCGTACATACCTACATTTAGTGCTAATCGAATATACGGCTGCAATTCTGGCAACTGATGGAGAAGTAAGAAATTATAATCATTCTTAGTTCTAAAGGTTAATTTGATTCACTTCCAAGCTTCCATCAATGCGAAAAATTCAAACGATGACAAAGCGCATCTTGCAATAGTAGCAATTTCTCAAACAATCATTATTTTACCCGGTATTTTCGATTGGTATCACCACCAAATTGCCGAGTAATTACCGCCCAATTTCTTTTATTCCTCAATCATCATCAAACCACTAAACGTTCACAGCTGGATCTGCCGCTTTCAATAATGGACGGTCTTTAGAAGCATGAGTTGATGCATCACCAAATTACTTTCGTCCGTGTATTGCTAATGCTTCCTCTAAAAATTACTCGTTAAGGACCAAATTAAGGATCAAATGACGTGACAGCTGGCTCGTTAAACTTCCAGTTAATTTCGCGGATACATAAAACATGCCACTGTACTTACTTGGCTGCAGTCAATTCGCAATCCCAACTAGGTCGAAAATCGATCGCGCATGCATTCCTTCGTAATGTTTGCAACTGGTTACTGGTTTCTACAATATAATTATTTACATGTTTGTATGGCGCATGATTGTCTAATCTGTCTATGCTTCGATTCTTCCGGATTTGTACATTCCTTCCAAGTTCTTTGATCAAAAAATGTTGGAGTCGAGTATCTTATAAGACTGCTTATTGGACCAATTTTCATTAGGACTTTAATTATGGGACATTTTGATTTCTGAACTGTTCATGTTGAATAGCTAAAAACCAAGACGAAATAATCTAAAGATGATCCATGAAGATGGGCCAAAGGCTTCAGTCCTCAGTAATAGTGAGTGGGATGATTGCTGATGTTTTGTCAGCCTCTTATCCATCACGCGCGATGCTTCATATCTTCATGCAGACAGAAAATCATTAACTTATGATTTATACCTCATTATGTAATTGCAGCATGCCACTAGGACAAACGGTACCGACATTACCTGCTTGTAGTTTAGTTCGCCCGGTATGGGTACATAGCGTAACGATTCATACATAGCCGAGCCTTTTAATTACTTGCACATCATAATATAGATCTCAACGGTAGAGAAGCTAGATGACATGCCATGCACCATCATTGCCCATCTAATAGCTGTAACAGGTTCTATTATTACTGCAGTAGCTTTTAAGAATACTGCGTTCTAATAAGTTTCCTTTATGCACAGGCATAGTGTCCAAATTCGTGGTTCAGTCAATTGGGCCATTATCGCGTGATGCCGTGATTATAGGTCTTCGAAAACAATTGATTGGCATACTAAAATTGATTATATTTGCTCACTGTTTCGTTGAAATGTGGCTTTTATTTTTTACGATCTACAAAATGAAATAATCCCGTTCTTTCTAATACAAACTGTGGTACAGAAGGTTTATTGAGTTGAAATTACTTAGCAACAGGATATATGGACACAGTTACCGACGACACCGACGACGGAGACCGTGTAATGCCATGACATAAAGAGAAAAGTTGCAAATGAAATAATAAAAAACATACTCATCTTGAAATGTGTGAAAAAAACCATAAGTATCAAACAAGTAGAATAAATGAATGAAAAAAAAGAACATAAGTCTTCATCTTCCAAGTAATACTCGTACAAGCATGACACACTGTTTTATGACAAAATACAAAGAAATAAATACTCAGATCGAACATTACTTTTATGTACTGCAAACTAGATTAAAACAAAACGAGTGAGCTCAATCATGCGTCGCAAACTCTCAACCCGTTATTTATTCTCACAGTTCTAGGCAATGAGCAGACCTAGGCTGCCTAGGTATTGCGACATTATTAGAGTCTAGACAAGACTGGTGTGAAATTCGCACCATAGCTTTCGCGATTTCAATGGTTGAGATTGATCGAGAGAACCGGTCGCGTCGAGGTGTGTTGCACGTTCGACCATATTTCATTTGGGAACTATTACTTGCATTTTTTTATAACTTTACATAATATCCTAGTACACCTACTGTTTGATCTTGAAATATAGTAACAGTATAAAAAATTCACCTTATTTCAAGCCGTGTTATCCCGATAACACGGCTTGAAATAAGGTGAATTTTTTATACTCTTCTCGTATCTCTGTAGCCTAGATTTATAATTTCATATTTATATTTAGCATATCTTTAATGAATGTACTAATATGTTTGCTGATGACCAATCGCTGATAACTTCAAATGCACTAAAAATTATGCTCCACAAACATTACCCAACTATCTCGATCTTCATTATTTTAGTAGTCCTCCAGTATTGAATATTACATGCTTGTTTTTGCTATCCGAATTATAAAACAAGATTGTACATTTTAAATTGGAACAACATTTTAATGAAATGATCGTGTACATCGCAAGATGATGTATCGAATGGAGCATGAGCCGAGACGGTCGACACCGCCAGCCGGCCGCGGCCGCAAGGCGGCGAGGGGGCGCTCAGACCGGATCTCAGACCCTAAAATAAAAACATCTATCGAAATAATAATACGCACTGCTTACCCAGGACAAGTACGCGAAACGAATGGCGTTGACCCCCTGAACATTCCCATGCTAAATTGCGGCCCAACTGGATTTTTCTTAATGGTAGGGTGGTACTACGCTTATAGAAACTGAATAGGCCTTTCAAACGTGTGTTTGGACTTATTAGCTTTTATTTCTAAGACTAGCTTTCATGGGAGCTTCGTTGTGCTCGGTATCGAGCATCGCAGAAATTTATGAATGGTTTTCTAACATAAGTGGTGACACTTGTAATTATTTAATGAGATTAAGTTGGTGTATTGTTTACGTGTTGAGACATTTAGGGACAGGACGTTCTTGTATAATGTGCTATCGACTGCAGCAGGCTATCAGAAAAATGTTATAAATTAAAAATTGTACGAATGATAAAGTTGCATGTGATTGAACTTGTATCTAAGGGCTATAGCACGATTTTTTATTAGTCTATCAACAGGTTTGCACCCTAAAATGTAAGTAATAACAGGAATCACTCAAAAGAATCCCTTTCATCTTGTGAGAAAGTTTCTCATCCATTTCGTTTTGCAGAAAAGGATAACGGGCCTGCGAATAAGTAATCAAAAGATAGGTAGCCCCTATGCACATAATAGCCTAGATACATAATAGACAGATAGGAGAGGTCAGATGTCACAATGAATTTAGACCTTTCACCCTTCTGTCTGGATAGGTTCCTTTCGAACTTTCCATACATCCGTCCGGACCCGTCTTATGAATTGTATAATTTAACCGTGCCGTCTTTTCATCCATTCTGCTTTTGTTCGAAGAGCAGACAAACCCGTTGCCACGGCGGCATAAAGAAATAAAAAAATTAATGGATGTCCGAACAATGGGGAGAAATTGTGATAGGTGAGAGTAATCTTTTACAGGGCAGGGACGATTCTTGTTCTTTTATTTTCCGCTAAGAAAGCCCAATTGTTGAGGTTAAATAGGGTCAGTCCTATGGGACAATCCAATACCAATTTTGAATTGTAAATTTTGTTTGGTGCAACACTTTCGCATTCACAATTTTATTTTCAAGTAGATTGCCAAAAGAGAGTGACCAACAACGAAGGTGGATCCAAGTTAGAATTAAGTTTTTAAGTGTTAATCAAATTCAGTTTATGGCAATCTGTTAGTTTGTTATTTAAAAAAAATATTTTCTGTTATGTAAAATTAAGTGTTGTGTATAATTTAACAAGTGAAACGGTAGTGCAATTTCCAGTTAAGTACAGCAGACATTACTCTTCTGAAACTGTTAAGGTGGGTGGTAATCTAATGTATATTTACGCATTTGACTATATCCCTCCGAAAGTTAGTTTTGTTGTGCTTTTTAGGGTTCCGTAGCCAAATGGCAAAAAACGGAACCCTTATAGTTTCGCCATGTCTGTCTGTCTGTCTGTCCGCGGATAATCTCAGTGACCGTTAGCACCAGAAAGCTGAAATTTGGTACCAATATGTATATCAATCATGCCGACAAAGTGCAAAAATAAAAATTTAAAAAAACATTTTTATTAGGGTACCTCCCCCAGACGTAAAGTGGGGAGCGATTTTTTTTTTAATTTTGACCCTGACGTGTGATATATTGTTGGATAGGTATTTAAAAATGAATAGGGGTTTTCTAAAATCATTTTTTGATAATATTAATATTTTAGGAAATAATCGCTCCGAAAGTCAAAAACAATGTGTCCCCCCCCCTCTAACTTTTGAACCATAAGTTTAAAAAATATGAAAAAAATCACAGAAGTAGACCTTTATATGAACTTTCTAGGAAAATTATTTTCAACTTGATGAGTTGAATAGTTTTTGAGTTATATAGCACTTTTTCAAAAAAACGCAAATGATAACTTTGTTTTTCATACAAATACTATGAAAAACAAAGTTATTTTTGCTGACGAAAAATGTTGGTATTTTTAATGGTCTGGGAAGCTACGGAACCCTACAGTGAGCGTGGCCCGACACGCTCTTGGCCGGTTTTTCGTTTTATTTTCTTATCCATATGGTCCCGGAGAAGACGAAGTTTTCTTGTGAAAGTGGCGCCACTGTCGTGTTTTGTAAACTAACCACGCCGGGTTAGAGGCAAAACCAACTATCTCGATTTTTTTAATTTTTTTTTCACTTTTTTACCATTGGATAAAGAATTAAATACCGATTCGAATGGTATAATAGTGAAAAACTGCAAAAAATCGCGATAGTTGGTTTACCCGGCGCACTGTCTCTATGTCTGGATAACTTGGTAACGAAGTTTGGTGGCCGTTTTCACAATTTTTACTGTGCACCAAGCTGTTGTTAAATTTCTTGATTTAGTTACAAATTAGGTTTTCCTTCAATTGGCTTAGGTATATTATCCACTGATAAATATCGGCGGAGGCAATGGGCGCTATGATAGCTAATCGTAAGTATATTGGGTAAGCAGTGGTAATTTTCAGAACGTGTCAGTAATCTATTTACTATTGAATTGCCATCACGCCTGCAGTTCATTGTTTGATTTTCCTAGTTCAAAAAGTTCCTAGTAAAAAGAGCAGTCTTTTTGCGTGGTATAATTTACTACAAGATCCAGATGGAAATAGAGATACATCTTTTACATAGGTAGGTACGTAAATCTGCACATACCACGTGGGAAATGAATGCTCGTTTCGTTAAGAAATTCACAAATTGCGCCGACAATTCAGCACCTGTTGATGCATATACGAGTATAAATAATTTGCTTCATTTCTCCGTCCGCTTGTCAATAGACTCATTTCAGCCTTAGCAGTCTTGGAAAAATGAACAGTTGCGGCCCATCCAGTCCTTTTCAACTGTTGTAAAGTTCTGCGTTGGCTAGCAAGGGTTTGTTTATTCGTAAGTAGAGCTTTGAAAGTCTTAAAATAGGTATTTCAAGTGATAGAAGATGATACCTATCAAAGTTACCATTATTCCAAAGTATTCTGCAGAAAATCTTAGACTCCTTGCACGTCAGTCGTTTTGAGCCGTATGTTTTGGAATTTATCCAGTTCGATCGTGCTTATCTGAAATAAAAGAAATCTAACATTTTTTCAGAATTTATTCGGGGAGTTTAACTACTCGTACCTAGGCTGTTTGGCAAAAAAATATATGGAACTTTAGAAGTTGTTCATTAAACACGTGAGAGCCACAAAAATTATAATGCGTTTCAAATAAGAATAGGAACGGCAATGACTCTATATGTCAGCCGTCACTTCAAAAGTACGGATTATTCTTTAGTCATTGGGATTAAGTCATAAAAAACGGTACATCATCATCATCATCATCCACAGCCCGAACTCACCCACTACTGGGTAATAGGCCTCTATTTTCTTGTGCCAATGTCCACGGTGCCAGCCTCATCCAGGTTTTTCAAAAGGCAACTAGGCATGTCGTCTGCCCATCTCGCTGCCGGACGACTCACGTTCCTTTTGCCAGTTTTTGGACGCCATTCGGTGACAGGCTTGGTCCACCTGTCACCAGCCACGCACCTTGCTAGGTGTCTTGCCAAATTCCATTGAGTTCCGTAACGCTTTTTTATAGGTATATCTGTCATAAATATTATAAAAAAATATTTGCGTAAATTAAAATTGTATTGCAACCATATTGCAACTATCGTACTTTGTGAGTGAAGTTGACATTGACATTCCTATTCTTATTTGAAACGAATTTGTTATGCTCAAGAAGTTATCTATAATTTATTATAGTATATTTAAATTTATTGAACTATCGACGAACGATCAGAAATATTGCCACTCAAGGCGGGCGGCGGCGCGGCGGCGCGGCGACCTCTCGCGTCCGGCCCTGGTTCAATCCATGGTCCGGAGCGAGACGGAATGGGAAGCAGTCACCTCCTTCTGCGAAGCAGTCATGCTAGCAAAGGAGGTGGCGGAACGCGAGAGGGAGAGAACGTTTACCTCTCGCCCCACGCCACGCGCCGCGGTAGACGCACCGGGCGTCGAGGGCCGCGTGGTGGGCTACCGGCCACCGTAGATGCGGCCTGTGGACGGTTAACTATGGGCTAGCTCGCCGTCCGTCTGTCTTAGGCGCTCCACCCACTGGCACCGCGCCCCGTCGTGTAGCGCAGGATGGCAGATTTACCATTGTATGCATACTTGCATTGCATAAGTCGCTCCGCGCACCGCGGCGGGACGCATCTTCAGTGGGTGAACCGCCGACGACAGGCCGTGTCAACGGCGCGTTCGTATTCCACGCGCGCCTCAAACAGATGTCAGCAAAGTAAAGGGGCCCGCAAGGGCCGAAGCTTGCCGGGGCTGCGGGACTGTTCGAAAGAGATACCATGGCCCCGGAACATAAAGGGCGAGGAAGGAACATTGATTGGTTTTAGTCAGTAAGTCTGACACTCTCTCCCGCTCCGCCCAGAGTGGTAGAAGTTATTTGATGATGT
Source organism: Xestia ashworthii (assembly GCA_950022955.1). Classification (NCBI taxonomy): domain Eukaryota; kingdom Metazoa; phylum Arthropoda; class Insecta; order Lepidoptera; family Noctuidae; genus Xestia; species Xestia ashworthii. The sequence goes on from OX465556.1 coordinate 4,608,991, forward strand.
CCCTACCGAAAAAAAAGAAAACGGAATAGGTACTTACCTGACTACCTATTTATATTCGATTGGACTTACTAATAAGAACTGTCTGACTACTTCTATGAACTAATAAAACATTGTTTTACCGGTGATTAAGTCGTAACAGAAGGAGTCTATGGCCGCGCCCACTATTGGCATCGGCACGGCTGAGGATTTTCGAACTTCATGGCAATAAAGTAGAAATTTCCATGATACCTATATGAACGTAGTAACAAAAATACCGCTTCGGTATGCTTGAGGCTACTGTATCGGCAGCTTTGAGGCTGCTTCGGGATAGGTAGGTACTTCAGGATCCTTCGGTACGCCGCGGCGCGCCGTCGCCCGCGCCGAGGCAACACCAGGCATCGGGCGCGGTGCGGCCATGCTTAAGGACGCCTCGTCATCCCTACGAACGTTGCAGCATGCCAAGACATAGGTAGTTTCCGACAGTGTGCGCTTGCATGTAGCAATGCCGAAGGATCCCTTTTCTGGCCGATGCCGATAATGATCGCCGTGCCTACTACGCAATACCTAACAGGAAGTTATTCTAAATTCGATTTTTATTCATTAACCGACTTCCAAAAAGGAGGAGGTTCTCTATTCGACTGTTTGTATTTTTTTTTTTTTATGTATGTTCACCGATTACTCGAAGACGCCTGAACCGATTTGAAAAATTCTTTTTTTGTTTGAAGGGTATACTTCCAAGTTGGTCCCATAGAAATATTGTCATAATCTGATCACGAACTTCGGAGATATGGAACGGAACTCCTCAATAAATGATAGCAAATGGACTGGGATTGCTGAAATCTATTGTTTGTCTATTGTTTACACCATTTCATAACATAACATCACGCCGCCGCACCGGTACACTGTGAAGGGGTAAGCACAAGTGAACCACTAAAAAGTGAAATATAAAAACTTTTTTGCAAAAAAATAGAACCGACTTCAAAAAAGTGAAAAATAACTTTAGCTTCAGAAGTAGGTGACAAAAAAACTTAATAAATCAATCAAACAATGGTCACCAACTTCTGAAGCTAAAGTTATTTTTCACTTTTTTGAAGTCTGTTCTATTTTTTTGCAAAAAAGTTTTTTTTAGCTCGAATTTGTAATACCTATGTTATGTTCTTGAACTTTTTGTAGGTGGTAGTGCCTAATTAATGGTCGCATCTTTTCTGCACTTGGGTTGGGCAAGTAGGTAGGTACCTATACCTAGATAGGTACCTACCTAGTATAAAATTAATTGATTTAGCCTACTGCACAGATTCAGATTATTATGAAACATTTAATTTAAGTCCTGCCTGTCCCTCTAGATCATGTAGGTACCTATTTATCTAGTCTTGGATGAATATGGATGAATAGTGAATACCTATCAGGTTTTTTTAAACAATCATTATAATTATAAACAGCAGCATCATCGATAAAATGTAGGTGATTAAGTAGGTACTTAACTCGTAGGTGCCCATCACCCGAATTTATGAATATGAAATTCCAGTGATTCAATTTAACTGAAGCGTTAATTGAGAATTGATACAGAACTCTACCGTTTCTAACGAATACTTACAAGGAAATGCGCACTGTTATAGCAACACATGGCTTGTTTGTTAACATACGTCATCATTACGTTTAATTGGCAACGCGCTAAAATGAACGCTCCCAGTTAATGGTCTACATTTTCAAGAGGCCAGTCTTCGACGCACATGTACCGACCGAGTACACGTTAGAAAATTCAAAATTGGGAACTCAATGTTTATTCACGGTAGTACATTTGTGTGCGTGGTACTGCTGTGTTCGAATTATGTAACTACCTATCATGAAATCAATGGCAGCAACGTGAACTTGGCTGCGTGCTATTGCTGCAGTGATGCTGCACTGAAGCAAAATCAAGAATATACGACACCAAGCGCGTTTGAAGTATTAACAAAAATAAATTGGTATGTTTTACACAATAATCATAAGTGAACAACCCACTATGGATATACTTAATTTCAAAACGCAACAAAACATGCGTTGTGAATTTCAAATACCGCGCTACTCGCTACCACACAACATTTTATAATAGGCACATCTGTGACACCAAGGCCCAGCCAGACGTGTCTATAGTAAGAAAAAAAAAACAAATTGTGGTCTATTGAATATGCGACGCGCCGCGCACTTTGCAAAGGTCGAAAACCTCCGCGACAATAGGCAAGAATCTTCCACGATTTAATTGCAATTCGCAACTTGTGCACAAGAAACACTTTCATACCTATTAGAAATACAGATCCTAAGCAGAATTTGATACAAAGTAGGTAGACACTTATAAACTATGCAACAAATAAAAAACATAATAAAAATATTTGCGACGCGCGACGCGTCGGTGATTACTTGTGCCGGCCGCGAAGACGCCCTTGAAATAACAAAAAAATAAACAAATAGCAATGACCTCGGCACACATGATAGACACGATTACTTACACTATTATTCAAACTGAGTCAGGTCAGATTAGGGCGGCTATTATAATTCATAGTACTCGTTTTGTGAACACGTTATTATAAAATAGAACTAGAATCACCGGCTAGTTTAATTTGATAAGGTGACGTCATCGTCGTCTGGGCCCCCAATTTGACGTCAGCTAGTACAGTGACCCACAAATCTACAGACACAATAAATTCAGCAACGTACGATGCGAAACCGCGCGGGGGTCAATGAACTGTTGACGTATTTAAAATACGCACAAGTATGTAGGTACCTTATCGCGAAATGTAGTACGCGGCGCGGCAAGCGGAGCGAGCTTGCTGTGCTATGTGTTTGCAAAATGGTTATTTATAGATGTGAGTGTCCGTGACGGATGGTTCGAGCTATTTCTAAGGTCCCGAGAATTGGTGAGTAATAAAATAACATTAAATTATGACGTGAGTATTCATTGTACATAATCCCATCAATGAAAATCAAGTAAAAGATTTACTTACCTACAACAAATGCAACCCTCTTAGGTGCGCCCAAAAAGTTTTATTTAAGATGACTGAATGATGTTGTAAGAACTGGCTGACTTTTTATTCGGGTAAAAACAAAATATTTTTATGAAAAATAAAATGACAGCAAATTCCTAATTTAGTTGACAATTTTCGAAAATAGTGATGTTCTATCCTAATCATATTTAACGGTTTATTCAGTAAAAAATATTAATCGGTTTTTTAAGAAGTACCTACTTACTTGGCTAAATATAAATAGGCACATAAGTTTGACTAGCTGACCAACTCTGAATATTTTTGTGAGTGGGATTAATTATTATTTAAAGTTATCATGTTAGCTAAATCTTTTCTCAAGACTTTAGCCAACGCCGGAAACTCGGCGAGAGTTCGTTTTGCTGCTATACTTTTAAAATGTGAGAAAGGAAGTGTGTCTGTCGTGGTGCTACAAGACACACTACACCAGAGTTCTTTCTTTTTAAAGAAAGGAAGAGTCTGCATCGAGTGTATGAACTATTTTCGACTTCAGATCGCCTTTCTTTAAGGTTCATATTAGCAGTAAAAGAGGCCGTATTGGAACCTTGTCCGTTCAAAACGAGGCACCCGCAGTAGCTGCCCTACCTACCTACCCACATAATGCGACGGATACAGATCCGAGTTTCTTACTTACACATACACGCGAAGTACGAAGGCCAGTTTTAAATATGTGTATGTGTCGCGAATACATACGGCTTCGATGATCAGCAGGTGTAAGCGAACTAAAGGCGAGGGGTTATTGCGATTAACTCTTTTATCCCTTCGTTTCCATATCAAAGAGTAATGAACCTTGTTCTACTATTGGACAACGTCGATTAGTAACCGTGTGATTTTTTTTATAATGGATGTCAAGCGATGTTGCAATATTTTTATTCTAGGTTTAGTGTTTAATAACGTGAATGCCTATTTGAAATCTTAATAGAATTATTGATTAAACCAGTTCAGTTTGAATGTATGTTAGCGGTCTAATAAGTTACAATAGGTAGGTATATGTATAATGCTTTTGTATATAGGTACCTACTTATTCCAATAAAATAATGATCCATTGTCTTAAATTGATTTAATTATTGTAAGATTCTAATTGGAGGCCCATTTAAATAAAGGATGAAAATGATGATGTGGTTTAGTGATTAACATGATCATTTAATATAATTATTTATTTAAGAAATGGACACCGCATAGAGACAAAACCAAAGTACTCAAGTAATTGTAACAACAAAGGCGAAACTGGCAGTGAATCGATTGCGAGTAACGAAGGTCAAAGGGTTTGCAAGTGTGCGTATGTATGCAAGTATGCAGGCGAGCTCGGTGCGGCGTCGCTGCTGCACGCCTGCACCGGCGGTTGCAACACCCTCCCCCCTTCATTCTCGGCTTCTCGCTCGTCGCCGTCTTGCCGCTAGCCTGTCTCACCTCGCGGCCGGCAGCCTTGCGCGACGCGCCGCGCTCTTTCACATTCAAAATTATTCGCAATCGCAACCATTGCAAAAACTCTCTGTGCAATAAAATACTTAATATTTCATTGCGTTCACAATTAGTTTTAAAACAGAGAGGTAGTTAAAAGTTAACAAAGAAATTAAGTGCCTTTTTAAACTTTGAATGCACTCCTCGTTGCATGTCCCGCGCGTCGTTATGAGAACCCCGTACTGGCGGTCACGTTGACGTCGCGCCGCCATATCTGTCTCGGCCACCAACTAGCAAAATTAATAGGTAATTATTTTCGTGTACAGTGTTTTTGATTGATTTTGTCGTTCAGTGATTGTGTACTAAAGTGTTTTTTATCTTCTGGTATCCTTTGTGGTGATTCCAACTGGATTCTTTTTGGAAATTCAGGCGCGCGCCGGCCGGTTCTTATCGGGTGCAATGCAGTTGCACTCTCAACTTATTGCAGTTTTGCATTCATCAAAGTTTCCTGCGCGGAAAGTTTCTAGTGTTTATAATCACCTCCAAGAGGATTGTAAATGTGTTTTAAAGTGATTATTCGTTAAAAGTGATATGTGAAGCGGTTTTTACAGAGCTGTCACAGTTTGCTGTGTTATTTCGGTCATTGACCGCCGGAATTCGCATCTCCTTTTTATTAGTGGTGTTGTTAGATTTTTTGACACAATTCCGATTTTCGTTTTTTAGGCTCAAAATTGTGTCACTTCACTAGAATAATGCAATGACACACGCATTCGCTTTTTGAAATTTCACCTTCACCCGGATGGAATGAGGAGTGCACAATCCCATTGTTTCACAGTTTCATATGTTTGAACATCATTTGTTTTTTTGTTTTTCGGACGATTAGAGAGTTATCATTTTCTTCCAAAATTACAAAAATTACAAAATAAAGGTAAATATTATTCTTTTCCACAATATTAAGTAAATAGAAAATAATATGTTGTTATCCAAAAAAAAATTTTTGTCATTGCTCACACGCGTGGCTTCCTTGAATCGCTGCTGGATGACATCATTGTAGGCAAGCTACAAGAGATCCCAATTTCTAGTGACAAAGTCATAAAATAATTAAGTTTTCTCTAAACTTTTATCTAAATCCCCAAAGATTCAGCAATTGAGTGTAGTGTGTGTAACATGATGATGAATGTGCAGAATGGCGGAGGGCAATGGAGAAATACCCATTGAAGAGGTACCTGGGAAGGACTCCGATGTTGGCCGAACACCGGATTATCGCAAACTCATTGACTACGGCTTGGATCCTAAGGTAAGCATTTGACTTGAGTACTATCTTAAACCCTTAGTTATACCAGTGGTTGCCTTGCACATTTAGGCTGATTGAAAAGTAGTTACTGCCAGGAAGTTTTTTTTTTTGCAAAAATATTGTCGATAAGAAACTGATATACCCAACTTTGATAAATCCCTAGATGGCTTAAGTTACAATAGTGCTATTTATTAATTTGTTTATGTAATAGTCTAGATTTTGTATAAGTACTTGGTACTGGTAGTAATAATTAGTCTCATACGGCATTACCCGTCTCTATGAAGTTGTTTTAAATATAATAAATGAAAACTGCTTCAGCCTTCATGAAAAGCCATATTATACTGTATGTAGGTGAAATAGAGACTATTTTCAGTTACTTATTTTTTTTTTAGTTTCCCTAAATTAATTTTAATTCCTATTGGAGTCTACTTGGATCCATATTCACAAATATTAACATGCTCTTGTAAGAATCTTAATAGTAAAACAATACATGGTTGATAACTAGATTTTATGTACTTGTTGCCAATAGTTTGTTTCTCTATGTGACTCATATAATAAATAGAAGTGAGTTACTAGGCATTGTAATAGAACTGTTAGGGTTGTTGCATTCAAATTAATTGTAGGATGAAAAGAATCTCTAATTCAGACTATATTCAGTAATTATTATGTAAGTGTCCAAGCCAAGCTTAAGTAATATTATGTCCAAAAGTTAAATGTATAGAGAAAATCAAAGTTGATTTTCCTCTGATTTCTGATGTAGTTGCTGTAATAACAGCTGGTTCAACATCAATGTATAGGTAATAAAAACAGGTTTAATGCTCAGTAGTAGTGATTTACAAATCTTATCATAGATTAGTTCTTAGAAACTCTTACAGGGGATTCCAATCTTTATGTTGTCACACCTGAAAAGTTAAACACTTGAAAGAAAAGTTATTATGTTGGTAGCACTTAGTTTAAACTTTCTCTGTGTCTGTGATAATGTTGACCTTTGCCATTTAATATCTGGGCACCTGCAATGCATGTATACAGGCTTGTATGTTTTTAAAAATTGTTGCCAACCAGAAGGCTATTAAATATACATGGCATATCTGTATTATAGTTATTCTTGTGCCACCCCCTTTCTTCTACAGTGAAATTGCATTGTGCAGCCCAAACCAAGCCCTTCTGAACTTATTTGGAAAGTAGTTTGGCTTTATTAGCAACTTCCAAACATGTTCTTACATAGTATGCAAGAATATTTTGTTTGATGTAAGTGCAATTTTCGCCAGTGCTTCATTGCGACTTTACGTATTCCGATAGGCGGTATTCATACTGGATTCCAATAAGGTTAGCCAACTGACTGCCTACCCACGGTCATGCAGATAGGTAGGTGCAAGTACCTACGTGTTGACAAATTTATCATTCGGAAATCCTTATACGCATGAGGCCAGTGCACACTGGTATGCGTCGGGAGGGCCGACGGAGGCGCGGGGGGCGTCATTGAGTAGTTTTCCTCGTCACTGTCCTTTGCAACTTTAATTTTAAACGGTATCTTTATTTCGAAGCAATGACTACGAAGAAACCACGTCGATGCTTGCATAAGTAGATAGCCTTGTATATCTACCGGCATAGTGACGCTTTGGGTCCCCTTATCTTCACATTAAAATAACTATTCACTTGCGTGAATTGCGATGGTCAGTGAGTTCCTATATCGTCGTAAGGGATTGTCAAGTGATATGAACTCGTATCGTGATGTAACATACTGCAGCTATCTTGAATAATAATTATCTAATCAAGAATAACATTCTGTAGCTTTAAATTTCTTTATATGGGCTCGAAACTGATGTCTAATAAAAAGAATGCAAGTTCGTAAGTAACGTTCTCCCGCCTCTTGTGCGCCGCCCCTAAAATAGGCTACATTACTGCCAAGGGCTGCCACTATTATGTTTCTACTGGTTATGGATTGTTCAGGTCTTTAAACCCAAAAAGATGCACAATCGTGGACTCCAGCGGTACCACGATCTGCCTTTATTTGGTACCTACCGCGAGTACAAGTAAACTTAAAATGGAATAGACAATGCGCCCTACCCACACTCCAATAGCCTCCGTGAGAAACGCATGCACTGTAATTTCTATATCGGTAGAGATTGTGTTTAATGGTGAATATTATGTCGTTTCCAGGTAGCAGCCAAGCTCGACGACATTTATAAGACTGGAAAGCTAGCGCACGCCGAACTGGACGAACGTGCGTTAGATGCCTTAAAAGAATTTCCATCCGACGGTGCTTTAAGTGTTCTTGGACAATTTTTAGATTCAAATCTCGAGCATGTATCTAATAAAAGTGCTTATTTATGTGGAGTCATGAAGACCTATAGGTGAGTACCCACGTTGTATTATTTCGCTTGGCAACACGGATCAAAATATTGGACGATTGCCAAACTGCCCAGTATCTGGGTCACAATCTTGAAAAAATTGATTTGACATAATTATAAGCCGCGTTGCGGACAACCGTTGAATTTAAATCGCGAGGCCCTCTGCCTGAGTAACTAGGAAATGATGCTGTTTTATGTACTGCACGACCTTGTCTCGGAATGGCAATGTGAAAATCGACGCACAATTTAAAAATATCTTTTTTGCACAGCATCGAGCCTTGACAAAGCCAATCACCGGTTAGGGAGTTTCGAACCAATCAAAATCTTTGTTCCTACACAGTCTGCCGAATTAAATATCTCGTGTCGAACTGTCGACCTTTTCGAGAAGAGGTCACTTCGATACCGACCATTAAAATGCAATAAAACTGATTGGCCGCGTCTGAAATGCCCTCATAATGACACTAGGCAGAGATGGCATGTTCTGCAAAGTTTAGCACTCACTGTATCTAAGTAGCATAATCGTGCCTCCGAGGCTACCAATGCGGTGCCGGCCAGCATTCAAGCTGTTCCGTTAATAAGTATAATTGTTAGCTGTACCGCGTGTACCCTAGGTAGGTACATAGTTGGCGCACGGGGGTTATTGTGATACTTTGATTTCTATCGAGGAGAAAGATGCGTTGAGAATCTTAGGAAACGCTTTCAAATCGCGAGGTTTAGTTCGATCACATGGAGGTCGTTTGTTTTTAATTCTCTTGTAAAGTCAGCGAGAGTAGGTTCATTGTTCCCCTGCGATAGTTCCCTTGTAGTTTAAGATCAAACGGTTGATGAAGCGAGAAAGTGAGTCGTTAATTGATATGTGTCACAGTGCTTGTAGCAGGAATGCTCGCTCCGTGACTGCCTGACGGATCATTTTGCTTGTGTCCTCGTGTTTATTTGCGCCGCCCGTCGCAAGATTAGATTACGGATGGTCATTAGCCCCTGTGCAGTCGTGATGCAGAACCTGTTTGCCATTTAATAAAATGCTAATTGGAATTATCCTTAGTGGCCTTTATTAAGGAATGGCTGTGTAACATTTTGCTTTTCAATTTTAATAACTATGATTACTTCTTACGTTTTTATCCCAAATTTGTTTTAGTCTCGTAGGTATCGTGTCTGCAACAGGGCTGCTAAAAATGACGAACCTGGGGTACGAATAGTAGGATATGGTTTGCGAAAAATGAATGAATGTATTTTAATTAAGAGTAGAACGCAAATCCTGAGAAAGTTTTGTCACAGAGTTGAAAGCACATCGAGAAAAATCCGCTTCATCGGACATCAAAGATTTCGCGCCTTTTTCCCGGATTCGTATCGGTCGTAGTGTGCTCCCGACGGAGTTTGTTCCCCAAGACTACGTTTTCGCGCTTCATTCACACGTAGAAGTTATGCAAAGAACTTTGTAGAATATCGTCTAACCTCTTTGTTCGGTCAGCAATGAAAGTTTATTGGGTTTTTAACCGATTTCTAACTAAAAAGGGGGAGGTTATGGATTAAGGGTCGTATTTTTAGCATTGATCTCGAGATATACGTTATTGACCATCTTGCTCAAGTGCATAGGATCATTGCAAAGGAATTGATTAGTGATGTGATGTATTTCAGACAGAAAAGCAGGGCGGGCGTGCAAGGAGCGCCCGCGCTGTCAGCTACTGTTCAGGTGAAGGGGCCCGACGAAGAGAAGATCAAACAAATACTGGCCCGGACTGGGTACACGTTAGATGTTACCACAGGTCAGTATCGCGCTTAGGAAAGGGACTGGAAACCTTTGACCCAAAGATAACTAGTTCAAAGAGAGTTGAGAGATAACTAACATGTTGAATCTGTAAATAGATGTTGATAGTTTAATTAGTCAAATAGTGACACATTCTAATCTCTAATGGTTGCGTAATACTTGGTGATACCATTCTACTTATTAACCAAAGATCAAAGTTTAGATAATCTAAAGACCCATTTTGTAATTTACTATCTGGACACAATTGCTCAATGATAGATCGGATAGTTACAAAAAAAAAAAACTTGTCACCAATCTTGTTTTTCTACATTTATCTTCTTAACCTTATATTCTTAAAATAAAACAATAACATAAATTGTGAATGCAATACGCATACACGTACATTGTACATGCGAATATTAAAGTTCTCAAGTTAGCGTGCAATGCGGCGCGAAGGACACCGCGTACTTCATTAGTTTGTCCTTTCATTAATTTGTGGATAAATATATTTGTTTCTTTCTGTTGTACCGTATTCGAACAAATTGACGATGAGACAAAAACATAAACCAGATTAGGTTGGGCTGTAGTTTCACTGTTGCTAGGTAGACATAGGGGAGCTTTTAAACAAGTTGCTTTTGTCTAAGACCACCCTTCATATTATAAATTTTACAATGTAGTCTCAAATTAAACTTGTTCTGGTTTCGCATAAAACATTGCTTGACTGATCTTAAATGCCGTGGGTTTTTGTACTTTTCCAAATTCTCGTCTTGAGCTATTGTTTATTTTCTTTGTAATAATAATACTGCAATAGCAATTTTATATTGAAGTGGTGTGCTGACGGTGTTTCTTTATGAGAAACCAATATCGGAACTTTTGACCGCAACTGGTATCAAATTCCACCAACTAGAACCCGATACCAGACCCATAAAGATCTGATTCAGCACAATTGGAATCTGCTCTGCAACTTGTATCAGATCGATATTAGAATCGGTAATCCGATTGATCCTATCAGATTTTTATTGGAATCCATATCGAAACAATTGTCATAAGAGTAAAGTGGTCTTCTAGGAATTTGATAGTATTTTTAGAACTACATAATTATTATAAACAGGGTGTCATAGAATAAGCGTAAAACTTGTAAGATTCAGACGATTAAACTTTTGGAAAAAAAGACTTTCCGTACCAAATATCGCATTGGCTGACGTAATTAGGATGAAGACTATTTTTTTTCTAACTTTATACCTTTTTTCATAAAACCGCAAGGCTTTAGCGTATTGACACGCCAACAAGTGTTCTTAACTTTTAGGACTCGTTGCGTTACATGAATCATGAGAAACATGGTTTAAAGACTCTGTCAGGGTAGGCTCGGTTTCCGCCGAAGTGGATACGAGACGAGCGGAGCGGACATAGAGCCTTGCATATTCGCTTAATCATGGGCGAGACAAAATGTGGATTTCAGCCAACGTGATTGTAGAATTCTGCACGTCTCTCGTCTCCGCTACACGCGTCTGTGGTAGAAGCCGGGCCTCAGTCAATTTGGAAATTTAGTTTGAAATTTGCAGGTAACCCAGCGGTTAACTGCACGCTTTACGATTGCACGATTTTAAGACCCAGCCCAGGGGCTGGGTCCAAAAATCGTGACTAGTTTCATTTAAGAGACTTCAACTTAGAATATTTACACACATAGAACGCGTTTAATTTTATTGGTGAAATTCGGCCAAGTTGGTTGCCTATTTGATCGGGTTTTAATCGAAGTGGTGGTTGGCAGGTCAACGGAAGTACGGCGGGCCGCCGCCCGGGTGGGAGGGCGGCACGCCGGGCGCCGGCTGCGAGGTGTTCTGCGGGAAGATCCCCAAGGATATGTACGAGGACGAGCTCATCCCGCTGTTCGAGCGCTGCGGGACCATCTGGGACCTGCGCCTCATGATGGACCCCATGACCGGCACTAACCGCGGCTACGCCTTCGTGACGTTCACGACGCGCGAGGCCACGCAGCGCGCCGTGCAAGAGGTGAGCCCCAGCGCGGCCCTGTGCTACACCACTACACCACTGTACCACTGTACCACTACACCAGACCGTGTGTCCGGGGGAGAGGTCATTCGCATTAATGTTAGAGTAGCTAATGCATGTTACGTGATGTTCTATGTATATTTTTGGTTTCTATGATTTCATAAATCCCAATTTCATTTTTGTTTCGATGTTGCTGTCTTGTCTAAATATCTGGAAAAAACCTTATGTTTCACTCGATCGATGTTTGCTCAATCAATGATGAATGAAAATTACCACTCCCTCGAACTTGAATGTACAATAAGCTGTAGAGTTGTTGAACAAACATTTTCTACAAAGATTGGTGCCATCTGTGGGCAGCACGGCGTCCCCGCAGCCTTGACGATTTGCAAATATTGTGATAAGCAGCGGCCTGCGCCGATAGTGCGGCACCTATCTTTGTGCGATACATGGATGTTATCGAGCACATCTGTACCAATAGCCAACATTACAGCACACACTGTGTTATCGCAAAACTAAAACAATGGTGCAATTGTTCATTATCAGCTATCACGATTGGTAACACAAAATTGTGTCAAAACTCTAAAGCTTTACAAAAGATGATTTTTATATTGATTAAAATTGGTGTTATTAATTTGAAACAAAATTTATTCTAATTTGACGTCTACTTTCCAGGTGACTCGCCGAAATGTTTAAGTATATTTCCCTTGAAAGATTAACAGAATCACAGCACTTAGCTGCCGCGCGTTTGGGCACTTCCGTCTGCGCGGCCCCTCCTGGCGAAACCATCACGTTCCTTCTGCGTCACACTTGCGTTGTAGAGCCTCGTTACGTACTCACACTAGATACTGTCACCGCAGCTTCCTGATGGTTTCTCCGTGCGCAGCGGAAGTGACCAAACCGCGGCCTCACTTGCAAGACTACTAGTACTCATCAGCCAGTAATTTTGCAAGGTCCCAATCATTTGCCTGTCGAATATATTCACAGTCACACTTGGGAGATTTAGATTTAAGCTTCTTCTATCATTTAAAAGCATGTCATTAATATCCCGCTCACGGCGGCCATTTGCACCCATTCGCACTAAATTGTTCCCTCTTGTAAATGCTACTTTACAGTAACAATATAATGTTGATGATCTGTTGAACCGCTTCGTGGCAAGCAGCCGCCGTCCAATTAATATGTATAATCACTGAATTTGTGTAAATGTGCAAACATAACACCTGTAAACTGATCTAGCCTCGCTTGTCCTGAGATATCATCCCGTTCTTTACTGTTGCACCTCGTTCAATTTTAAGTTGCTTTAATTTTATTTTATTTTTGTTACCATCACACGTACTCGCTTCTTTTATTTTCACTTCATCAAACGGTCCACTTACAGGGTTAACTTTGAATTGGCTTCGAAAAGTTCTCCAACTGAGAATGTAATATATCTCAGGCTCTCCTCTTTGCTCCGTACAACACTGTCGGCTTATCATCCAAATTCAGTTAACTCATTACGATTGGCTCTAACCGTCATCACCCGCGCGTCGCTCGTCGCGCGTCGACGAGGTCAGCCTGGCTAGCCGGGCTGACCAAGGCCCCGAGGGTCCGAAACGACGCCCTTTTTCAAAATTGTTCCCTTGTTATTTTTCCCACAGCTCGATAATCACGAAATAAAACCAGGGAAGACTCTGAGAATTAAGATTAGCGTACCGAATCTGCGACTTTTCGTCGGCAACATTCCCAAGTCTAAAGGCAAAGAGGAGATACTGGAAGAGTTTGGTAAATTAACAGGTAAAGTGTCACTCGAATGAATTAAGGAGTTTATAGAGTTGTCGGGTTGAGTGCGTGGGGCTTGGTGTGGACCGGCTCGGGCTCCCGCTTGCGTCCCGCTTGTCCCGTCCCGCGTCCCGTCCCGTCCCGCTCCGTCCCGCTCCGTCCCGCGTCCCGCGCGTCCCCCTGCGATCTCCAGTCATACGGCCGCACGCCGGGCGGGCGCGCCAGCGACCCGGCCCCGGCCCAGGCTATTCTCCCTCGAATTGTTCTTGCAGCTGAATGATTATGAAATTCGAAAGGGGAAAAAGATTGGCGTAACAGTTTCCTTTAACAATCACCGGTTATTCGTGGGGAATATCCCTAAGAATCGAGATCGGGACGATTTGTTTGAGGAGTTTACTAGGCACGCACGTAAGTCCTTGTCGAATTCATAATAAGTGCTACTCGGTTGTTAACTGAGCGGCCGCGGAGCACCGTGACGCGTGTGGCCCGGCCGGGCCCCGCCGGTCGGGCCGGTGGGCCGCAAGGCCGCTGGGCCCCACTCGGGGCCCGCAGCACACTCGCGCCTCACCGTGGCCCGCGGCCCCGCCGACCGTATACCTTTTGATTGGCCTTGCCTCGAGAATGCTCACTGGTCATGACTGGAGAACCTTGCTGTTGTTCTCTAGAATAGAATTCTTCAGTACCGTGTATGTTCTCCTGGAATATTGTTTGATTTGCTTCATATTCTGTAGCGTTGAATGACTGACTTTTGCGCGTCGGGCTCGAGGGAAGCTTTTTTCATACCGTTAGCGTGCCTGCGCCCCGCTTCCCGATGCTTAACCGTCTCTTATGATTGCAGCTGGGCTCGTCGAAGTTATAATATATAGTTCGCCCGATGATAAGAAGAAAAATAGAGGATTTTGTTTTTTGGAATACGAGTCTCACAAAGCGGCGTCACTAGCTAAACGTAGACTGGGAACAGGTAGAATAAAGGTAAATGTTTATGCCGACATGTCACTTTATGTTATTTAATGTGTTGTTATGACCAGAACAGAGTAATAGTGTAATGTTCATTTATAATTCGAGCAGGTATGGGGCTGTGATATAATAGTGGACTGGGCGGACCCACAAGAGGAACCTGACGAGCAAACTATGAGTAAAGTAAGTTCATTGGCTTCACTTTTATTTCTAATACCATCACTAGCTATGATCGTGTCATCCATGGTACTGCGTGTATGTAATTTGTATTTTTCTTCGGAAATCGATAATGATTTAGTAAGTTTAGTTTTACCCCCACCACCAGTACTAATACATATTAATTAACCTCGTCTAGGTGAAGGTATTGTACGCGCGCAACTTGACGCAAGAAATAACTGAAGATGCACTAAAAGAAGAATTCGAGCGCTACGGAACTGTTGAACGTGTTAAGAAGATTAAGGACTATGCGTTTGTGCATTTTGAAGATCGGGACTGTGCAGTAAAGGTAAGAAACTGATGTGTGTACAGTTATCAGATGTGTGTTAAAGTTAATATAGTTCACTTTTCTGTAGTTTTCTAAAAGAACTAGGCATGTAATATTTTGCCCCAGTTTTTGTAGTAGATAGTATGACTCACTTACTGCGTTTGTAAAGTTCTTTATTTTTGGAATCCCTGTCTATTAACCTCCCTCCTAGCATCTGCACAAATAGGCAATATGCTGCCAGAGACTAAAGCATATCGCTGTATTATGTGATTGGAGCATTGAACCTCTCCCAAATCCCAAAGTAGCGTCTCAATCGGTATCTAAACAACTCTCAAAGTCAACACATTCCAGGCGATGCAAGAACTAGACGGCAAAGAAATGGGAGGCGCGCGACTCGAAGTGTCGTTAGCAAAACCGCCGTCCGACAAGAAAAAGAAGGAAGAGATACTGCGCGCGCGCGAACGACGCATGATGCAGATGATCCATGGCCGTGGCGGGTAGGTGTTAGCCTTTATGTGCCGTCTGAGGAGCTGGGCAACAAAAGTTTCAGCTTCATAGATTCATCTCTTTGTCAAGGTACACCTCCGAAGGCGACTACAACCGCAACCCAGTCGCTATGTCCGACCATTCTATGTAAGTCTATGCAAACGCTTCCGTAGAGGCCACTTTATCGCCCGCCATAGGCCGCATTCCGAATTACGCTGTAATCGATTTGAGCGTCCATAAACCTGTTCCAAATTACCGTGAGCGCGATATCGATGTCCCTTGAATCGTCATGACATGCGCCATCTTGCGATTACATCATGCCCCAAATAAATATCACCGTGAGCGCTGTCAAAAATTTGTTTTGTTATGAACTTAGGGTGTCGCATCTATTCTATCGTGGCATTTCAAGAAATTATGCATATTGCAACCATGAGTATTCAAGTGAATATAGCCAACGAGCTTAACCAACATAACTTCCATTTTCAAAAACAAGTCTTGTGAAAGGTTTTGGTTTGGGGTTATGTTCACTGTGAACTCGTTCACGAGCTTTCCGGAATTGATGACAGCTCTTAGCTGTCATAATCGTGAAATCTAAATCGGAACGCAAAGTATAGATGTGAGCGCTGTGAGCGATTATTTTGTAATTCGGAATGCGGCCGTAGTTGTCGCTGCGCTCTGTCATTGCGATAGGGCAGAGTTGCCGTTGTGCTTGCCTTAGGAAAAGCACCTTCGGGCTCGATGTGTCATATCGACGCTCGAATACTGTAAATCTGTTTTGCTCAAGCAAATATGTGCTTTTGTAAACATTTAGCTGACATTTGTTTGTAAACAGGGTTACTCTTGACTGTCAACTGTTGTTTGTAACTTTTCAACACAAAGTTTGCTTGTCTCTAGAATCGCCCTGTTTAGAAAAAAATATCGATCTAGTTGGCCGAAATGGATCTACCAGATTTTGTTCGCCAGCTCCTAGTTTTGTATTTTTTTTTCTATTTGATATATTGTCACACTATCCCCGACGTACATTTTGTTTAGAACACTTCCCATTTTGAGAATAGAACGATACTGAATTGTTTACGTGAACCTACTTAAATATTGAAATAATTGATTGCTGAATTTGTAAAGTTAAAGTTAAACTCTCACTTATGCCTCTGTAAACCATCAAACGTGATGGTTTGTAACTACAACAAAGTAATAAACAACAAAAAGTAATGCATGATGCGAAGCCCTACCATCAACATTTAAATCCATTGGCCAAAAAGATATCAAGACGGATAAAAAAAAAATCGTTGGAGCCATATTTTTATTGTATGAATGTGTGCTGTGTTGCATTTGCACTGTAGTGTTGCATTTTCACTGTTAGATTGCATCAAAATATCAGCTCACTGCAAATCCAATAAAATTAATGTGAAGCTTGTATGTAAAATATCTACTGAATGGGGATAAAGTTGATGGTAAAGTGCGCTTGTACACAGCCATAAACTCCGACCGGTCATTGTAGGGATCAGAGTTTGGGTCCCATAGTAAAAGTTGTTCCATGATTATGAGTACAATGACCGGTCGAAGTTTATGATATCGTCCGGAAACACTGGTGTAGAGGTGCTGATCTGAGTTCAGTTTGAATGGTGAAATTCGGCCTAAGTGTGTACAAGTGTGTAGGGCTAGTTTGAGCGTTTACCGAGGCTGGCTAGGCACGTCCACGATGTATGTAACGTCGGGTGTTAACTGTCAGATTGGATTGGTGCAGCTGCTCGCCGGTACTGCGCGGCCGCACGCCGCAGCCGCAGCCGCGCCCCCCGCAGGCGCGCGGCGACTACGGTCAGTATGCACCACATGGCGCCACACGCGCCACACGCGCCACACACACACACACCTTCTACACCTACTACACGCCACACGCCACACGCCACACGACGACACGGATCGGGACGGGGACGCTCGGTCCTGTGATTACGACGACACAAAGCTACGTTTTTGGAGTAGAAAAAAAAAGTTAAATTAGTATTGAGATTTTTTTTTTGTGTCTTTCGAAACCAGAAATTTTTGGGCACAAAATTTAAGTTGGACAGTAATTTTAGTGAAATGATGACTCAAGAACACCTACCGAGCCTCCAGTGTACCACAATACAGTACGTGACAGCACACAGAGATAGGTGAAGGGAACTAGACACATTGTCCGTACAACTGTACCGCGGTATCATTGAACGTATTGCAACAAAGTACAAACAATCGATCACTTCCCTCCGCCTAGCTCCCACCCTCCCTCACACGAACAGAGATGTGAACACGGTGTGGTCTCCACGCGCACACTCGCACAATCCGCTACTGTCCCTTACTAACAAGATGGCCGCTACTATACACTCACACCGGGACTTCCCGCCAGTGTTGCCAGCCTTCAACTATACTACCACTTTGGGAGTTTTCTATTTATAGTGTATCGTTCAGGCCTCAATACATGTTTCATTAACGCTACTACCTAGGCTAGTTCTTAATGACAGCTAGGAATAGGTCGATGCATGGTTTCGGAAAAGTTTTGATCTATCAAAGAATCGTGTAGCCCACACATGGTCCATTTAAAGTGTAATAACAATATTAACAGACAGTGCATGCTACAATCTGAAGTCATAGCGAGTGCTCAAGTGCCGGTAACGCCCGCTGCCTGAGCGCGTTTACGATGCTTAGGTAGGTTCCGGTGGTGGGTCGTTTCAACCAGCCATAGTCATTATCCAAATTAAAATTTCATTTACAATTTAATTCATCAGACAGTGGACATGAACAGTTAGACATTTCACGAAGCATGTTGTTTGTGTCGATAACGTGAAGAGCTTCAGTCGGCTCAGGCCACTAAGGAGGAGCAGAGGTGTTGGATTTAACCCGTGTGCTGTACCATACATACCTGTACTGTACCCCGTGTAAAGTGACAACAGCATGTTAATCTTTTCCCGGTACGAGTGTCGTGGAGGCTCGCTATCCGCCAGCCGACATCGGTAGCTTGTAAGTTAGAGTTAGTTTAGCTTAGCCTCTAAAAGGCCTGTGTTGTGTGTTTATAGATTATGATTACGACTATTACGGGTACGGTGATTACCGAGGTGGCTACAATGAGCCATTTTACCGGTACGATGAGTTCTATTTTGATTACGCGGGGCCACCGCAACCGTCCGCCGTCCGCCAGCCTCCCAACAGACCGCAACCGGTGGGTCCCACACACACTCACTAATGTATCACTCTTATTTACTAGTCACTAGTCGCTGTACTCATTATTGTTCTATCGATTTTGATTTGCCAAATTTTTATCATCTACTGTTTTATTTTTATTTTTTTGTTTAATCCCATCCTCGAACGGAGTTAGTGACTCGGTAAAGACGGTAGTGTGTAGGCCTGACGGTGGTGATTGCACTGGGCGGGCGGGGCCTCCGACTTGTCACTGATTGCCGGGAAAAGTGTTAGTGGGCGCGGGGTGGCCGACGGCCGATCTCACCATCAGGTCTATATGGCTGCGGCCACTCCGACTAACAAGCCCGTCTCATCTGTACCTGTTGTTTTCAGTTGCCATTTCACATTTGCACCGCTTAACGTCATTCCGCCGCGCTTGTCACCCCCATGTAGAGCTTCGCTTCGCTTATCACTAACTGATAACACGCTCGAGCTATGCCACCCGCACCATCCCGTAGTACCATGTACCATTCCGCGAGGAACGTAGCGTGCTCCCGAAGCTTTGGAACGCCCGAGTAATGTTGTAATATTTCTCGTTGTTGTAACGAGGTAGAGAATATGTTGAGAAGACTTACTGACCCGCTTGGTAAATGCCTCACTCAGGACGACGAGCTCGGTCTCGGGCCCAACTCGCTTTACTACGATCTAACCGGAGGCATTCAGGTACCGCCGATGGGCGCTCATTTTATTCCAAATTATTATATTCATGTTTAGTGGATGTCGTGTCGATGTTAGATTTGATTAGACGATGTCTCCACTTAGTTTATATTCGTAGAATTTATAGATTTTCTTTTAATTTTTTTTTTTAAGTATTAAATGTCGAGTAGGCAAAGTAAATAGCGACATTCGTCACCCTATCCTAGAATGCATTTATTAAATTAATGTTGGATGAACGTCGACTTAGAAAGCTTCAGTAGGTACCTGATTGTTTCATTACTTTTTGGTCGAGCTGGTATTGTGTGGCGTTCCATGGTAAAAGTGTTCTTTTTCGTAACAATGCTTGTGACGTTGGCACTAACCATGATTGATGTGAGCTCATCACAGGTACTTTTATCTCGAAAGCCACAATATATGTTTATATCTTATGGATTTGCGGACGTTGTTTAATAGTTATTCTATAAAAGAGTTTGGATGTAAAAAATAAAGCTATTTAAACAGCGTTTGTAAGTGGAATATTTACATATATTTTAATGTAATGATATCTATTTGGTATTTTGACATAGTTACATTGTATTGCAATAGCGAAATACTTTGCAGCATGATAGTAATTTATTTCAACTATTATTTCAACCATAAACGAATCATATTAGTGCTTCATTTTTTTATTTTTTGAAACAGACTGAAGTATAAAACAGTTTTCTTGAAATGTTTTATAGTTGAAATGATTAGAGTACCTGTTTATTTAAATTTTCTTTGGACCGAATTCTGTAATTGAAGTGAACACGATTAAGATTAAATCTTAAGCACATTGTAGAGGCAAATTATGTAATCAAATTAGAAAGTCGGTAAACTTAATTCGTGCATGTTTGTATTTAAAACTGCTTATTTATTTGAAAAGGCCAACTAAAAGGATTTGCCTAGTATGTGCTTAGGTTTTTATTTCAGCTTCCATTTAACAAAACTCAATAAGCATTAAGTACATGAAACAGAAATCGGTCATTGTTTGTTTATTTATTTCTGCCACTTTACCACCCTGTTTCGCGTCATATTTTGGAAGGTTCCCTATTTATTTAAGCCCTCAAAGCCTGTCGCGCTCGATGAGTATTTCGGTAAGCTTAAGTCCGCACTGCGATAAGCGGCAAAAATAAAAACAAGTTACAGAATGGGGCTTTCGCGCGATTTTTTTTTTACCTCAGTGCGGGCTTAGCCTAAGGCGCAACCTCCACGAGCGAGTGAACCGATTCCAACTCTGAACGGGTCTCCACACGGCGATATCGCAGCTGTAATTTGTAAGCACGACGTAATTATCTCCGCGACCGTCTCGCCCGTGGAGATAGCGCCTACATGCGGGTCGTAGGGAACCTCTGGGGTATGTCGCGATGCCGGGTGGGGTGGCGTGCGTGGTTGTGACCGTGTGACGTCAGCAGGCTGGGTCATGTGGGACGGGCGGGCGATGGGCGCGGCGCGCGGCGGCGGCGCCGGCGCCCGCGGCTGGGGCCCGTGGTGGTGCGCGCCGCGTCGCGCGTGGCCGCCGCACGCCCAGCGCCATGCGTGGCAATCCCCGCGCCAAGCCAAGTTTACCAGGTCAGTACCTTATGTCGCACCCCACACACTACTCACATGCTACTCGTACACTGCGTGTTCAAACCGCCTGTATATAGCACACAATAGTTTCTAAAACTCCCATGTTACGGTCGGGAGTAGGTATACGTTGGAATTTATTTCCGTTACTCTAATCTCACTGTTGCAACATCTCTCGACATACGAGCTAAACTCATGCATTGCTCAAAAGTCGAAATCGCATGAACAAACCAGCTATCCAAAACTAGACCAACTCATCTGGTTCGGGATCCTCCCTGAAAGAAATAACTTTATACCCTGCTCCTTAAGCCTCTAGAAGACACGGATTTTTTGTCCATTTAAAAAAAAAACATTTAGGTGCAGAACGTCTAATTAGAGTAAAATGTCCAATTCCCAGAATATCCAATTCGCAAAATTACCAATATTTATCCTAACGGGGTCACCCCCCCCCCCCCCCGTGTGAGGCATATGAAACATTGTTTCATTTCCCCAAAAAATACCAGGCTGGCATAAATGTATGTAAACTCTTTAGCAAAAAAAATGGGCACTCTCTACTTCAATTAATTTGACGATGTTATTTGAACCATCCTGGCATGACTTTACGTTCCATGTTTAATTGTTGAATTTAACAAAAGAAAAATAATTATTTGTGGATTATTGCAAAATTGATGAAACCATTTTTTTACTGATTACTAAAATTTTAAAACTTTTTGGATATTTTCTGCAAATTCAATTCCACTTTTTGATATGAGTGAAAAAGCGATAAGGGCCAGTAAAATTTTAGGTTGTTCGCACGTGTCTCAGCGGCTAATTGTGAGTCGTTCAACTGTCCAGAGGACTTGGCAACGGTATCAAGAGATGGGTTCGGTCAACAGAAGACCCGGTTCGGTCAACTCACTCACCAGAATTCACTGCACGCATATTAATTTACACGAATATAAGTCTATAAACAATTACATTTAATTTAATTAACTCAAATCGATCTTAAAACGTACATTTCCATAAGTGCCCGTTTTTTTTGCAAGTGTATATGACAACGTTATGATGAATATTTTTGCGAATTGGAAATTCTGAGAATTAAACATTTTTCGACAGCTGGACATTTTGCGAATTGGACATTCTGCGTCTAAAACGCTAATAAAAACACACCTTGCTTGGGCTACAAATAACTGACTTTGTTATCTTTTAATCTGTGTGTGATGCTTCTAAACGGTTGTGCGCCAGGAAATTCCGAAACTTACTCATCACATCTGTCTTTAAGTTTACACATCTCCATCTCCAGCTTTATTCCTTTCCTATTCCAAAATTCAAAATTACAAATGAATGGCATTGGACTCGTATCTCGGTCGACCTCGTTTCCCTTAGAATAATATCCTGAAACCTTTTCCTTTTATTTCAGCATGTTTGATGGTTTGCGTGTAATCTGGATTTCTATACAATTTATCTCGGTAACTATCCATCTCCTATATCGGTCCTTAGTCCTTACTAGTCCTAGGGCTACCACAAACTTGGCCAAAATTGCAGAGCTCGATCGAGTGACGAGTCCATTGTTTCCTTTCGAAGTTTGTGGAAGACCTTTAGGTTTCTACTTGTCACTGGAAATGACTCTTGGTTGTGGTCGTCATCAGATTGCTAGTCCGGCCACAAGGTCAAGTTCTCAATCCAAATTCGTAACAAATTTCCAATTTCCTATTCCATAGAATCCTTCCTGTACATACCTAATGATAGCCCCAAATTCGACGGTTTTCGTGCTGGGCACAATCTATGATGAAATCAATTACGTGAGCAACAGCTCCTTTTGCCAAAGAGTGTTAGATTTCAGGTTGCTTTTTATGTCGCAGGTAAACGTAAACACGACGGGGGCCACCAGAACGTCGGGGGGGAGTGCAAGCGGCGGGTGGGCGCGGGCGGGTGCGGCGCGGGCGCGGGCTGGGGCGGCGGCGCGCTGGCGCAGCAGCCGCTGGCCAGCTAGCGCGGGGGCTAGGGGCGCGAGGGGCTAGGGGCGCGCGGGGCGCGGGGGCGCAGGGGGCGCGGGCGGGGCGGGCGCGGGCGCCGCGGGCGGCCGGCCCCCGCATGGGAGGCACTACAAGCTGCGCGGGGGAGGTCCCGGCCGCTGCGCGCGCGCGCTCGCGGCCCGCGGATACGTTCACGTCCGGTCCTCGCTGCGTGCCGAGAGGATCGCTCTACTTTTTTCTATATATGTGTTTTTTTATTTGATTTTCGAGTTTTCGATTTTGTATCGCATCGATCCGAAAAAATCTTAAAGTAGGACGTTATGAAATGTTTCGATTGTAAGTTTCCCGTTATGCTTATGTTTTTCACTGTCGTATTAGCCGTATATATATTTAATATATACTTTATTTGAGGGGAGCGTGCGGCCGCGGTTGCCTGTTTGCGACCGTGCGCTCGGGTCGCGGACCCGTCGACTGTCTGTTTTTTTTTAATACATGTTATTCGATATATTTTATTCCTGTGAACGCATTTTGCGATGTGATGTGTATTTTAGCAGTAATTATTATATTGTAAGGAGTTTGACTGTTGTTTTTTGACATACTTACAACTTAGGATACTTGAATGAATTTAATCGGATTCTTGAATGAATTGAACTCTCCGACGACTAGCGATTACGGCTAAAATAAAACCACCCCCTGTACTCGAACATTTCCCGACTGTGTTCCTGCTTTAGTTTTTTTTGCTTTATTTTTATTACATATTTCCCTTAAAATACATTAGTGTGAGGCAGTAGTATTGTAAAGTTCAGGATTTCTGTAATGTTTATTGCTGTACTAGACTTTTTTTTTGTATTCGACCACATAGCATGTCCATACTGTTAGAACTCGACTTGTATCAATCTTGTATCAGTTAAATATGTGGAATAAATTTGCAAAACTGTGTTTGCCTTATTATCTGCTCGTTTCCTTTCTCTCTTCTTTAGGCTCTTACAACACCGTATTTACCTTAACAGTTGCAGTTTGCTAAACTCGATTCTCAAAAAGTAATTTTGGCGGCTTTGAGATTCTGAACATAAGTTGATCAGAGTGCCAATTCTGTAACTTAACGTTAAGCAACACGCCATTGACACTATCGACACACTACAGACATGTTGCTACTGTTGCAAATTTGATATTATGCAAAAACTTCAATGGTGTTTCAGCGGTGTCTCAGTAGTGTCGATAGTGTGGCAGTTCGATAGACAACTGTCAAACTTAAAATATTTACAGACGACCGTAACTTTGGCCATCATGATGACATTGACAGATTATAGTGGAGCAGAATACCAATTATTACAATAGTCTTTCTATAGCGTTTCAATGACACTACAGTCGGAAGTCAAAGACCAAAAACAAAATGTAGAATACCAAATGTCAATGATTAGCCTATTGAGACACTACTGACACACTACCGACACACTATTGACAAGTTCGTTATTTTACAGAATTGGGCCCCAGGTTCTTGAGTTAGAGCGCCTTCACATTACGTCGCAAGTAGTGCGGCAGCAGCGCGACTATAGCAGCGCGACAGACGCGCTGTTCACAGGCGGCTAATTCCATACTAAAAAGAGCAGCGCGACAGCCGCGCGACACGTGATTGTCCATACTGGACGGCACAGCGCGGCAGCCGCGTGCTGTCAGTCGACTTGCAATCATACGTACCACCACCCTTAGTCGCGCGGCTGTATTTGTAATGAGAAGGCATCCGCTGCTATCGCGTGGCTGCCGCGCTGCTGCCGCACTGCTTGCGACGTAATGTGAAGGCGCCCTTAACCTCTTGGAATTTTCTTAGAATTGTCATGAGGGCTATCGTATTTCCTCTGCTAGGTTGACCAGTTCAGTTAACTGAACTAGTGAGATATCTTCTAGTTTTTTCAATTGTAAATGAAACTAGTTTGAAACAAACAGATGTAAGTATCTGTTTTCACTTTTTTTTTTACTAAACTCTGAAGTTTTTGACATTGTCATCAGCAGTCAATTAATTAGAAAGCCGGTTTAGATGAAGAGATTCGATTTTAAAAAGTTGCAGACCCATCGTACTCCTTTTTCCGTACCCCTGGCGGCATGGAAGGTTTTTAAAGTTAAACGATACCACCAGGAAATATTCTAACAACAATTTTATTTAATCACTAGCTTCTGCCCGCGACTTCGTACGCGGATCCTGTTGCTTTTGCCAGCACACCGGGTTCGTCAAAATCGAAGATCTGAAACGTCTAATTCTAAGAGCCCGGGGACGGGAAAATAATGGATCTTTCCCACCTGAGCAACACATACCGTTTGTTTCTTTTTGCCATTTAACAGCTTCACAAAAAGTACAATTTTGAACCATACCTCCGATGGCGGAATATGTGGCGTATTCAATTATAGGAGTATATGTAAATGCACTCTGTTCCTTATCAACCCAAGGAAGGTCGCCATGCCCTACGGCTATATCTTGAGACATCCGATTCTTCAGATGATGTCGACATTCTGTTCAGAGAATGTCAAAGTCTTCGCGCTCTTCTTCTGTCTCTTCATGCCGTACTCCAGCAATTCTTTCTCCCTCACTTTCAACTGATTATGAATATTTTGTTGCGTGCGTATGTGGGGCAATGTATGATAATCTCGAGCAGCAGTTAGTCGCGCATCACGTTCATCACTCGTTTCAAAAGACCTGTTAGTAGATGTGCGATTATGCTGAGAACTCAAGCGTGATTCTGTAGGGTAAACGTTTCCGATTCGCAAGATAATGCATGTCGCTCACGATCAGCGGTCAGTCGCGCATCACGTTCCCCACTTATCCCTAGAGACCTAGAAGCAGATGCGTAGATACGATGAGAAATCAAGCGTAATTCTCTATCCGTGAACATCTCCGACGCGCGAGACAATGCGTGACGAACCCGATCAGCGGTCAGTCGCGCATCACATTCCCCACTTATCCCTAGAGACCTAGAAGCAGATGCGTAGATACGATGAGAAATCAAGCGTAATTCTCTATCCGTGAACATCTCCGACGCGCGAGACAATGCGTGACGAACCCGATCAGCGGTCAGTCGCGCATCACGTTCCCCACTTGTCTCTAGAGATCTAGAAGTCGATCTACTCCCAGTTTTTGTTATTTTATATTTATACAGTGACATTTGTGATAGCTTTGCAATAATTTTCACATCAGATGTTTCTGATCTTCGATTTTATATAAGTCAACAGAAAATGCCCATCAGACCGAACAACTTTTGCTAAGACGTCATCATCCCTAAATGTGTTATGGTGTAGCTGGGCTCTTGGAGTTCCACAACAGGTGTTCCAGATCTTCGATTTTTATAAATCAACAGAGAGTGCTCATCAAATTGAACAACTTTTGCTACGACGTCATTCCTATATGTGTTATGGTGTAGCTGGGCTATTGAGGTTCCACGACAGGTGTCCCAGATCTTCGATTTTTATAAATCAACAGAAAGTGCTGATCAGATTGAACAACTTTTGCTAAGACGTCATTCCTATATGTGTTATGGTGTAGCTGGGCTATTGAGGTTCCACGACAGGTGTCCCAGATCTTCGATTTTTATAAGTCAACAGAAAGTGCTCATCAGATTGAACAGCTTTTGCTCAGACGTCATTCCTGTTGAAACTATATTGTAAGAAAATCATTCTGTGTGCCTTTCCATACTTTGAAAAGTTGTCAAGCAGGCAAAATCATTATATTCATAGTCTCAATAATCACATGTGTTTACTAGTAAGTCACTATTGTGACAAGTTGACGTTTTTCGACACTAACAGTTTCGTCCAGAAATTGAAGTCAACGAGGAATAATGCGTACCTGCCTATTAGTTTTAGACGTCAAATAGCTCGGCTATTAGCTTTTAATTTAAACTCAGACATATGTGGTATGTCGCAGTCTGTTGTAAATAGTTCCACGGAAATTAGTAATTATACTAATTGTAATTATACACATTTTAGCTTAGATTTAAACTAGTCAGTAAGACAATGGAAGGTACGAGTGATAATTTAGGTAAACTTATCAACTCTAAGGTATCTTCTAGCTCTCAGTTAATCAATTGTCAAAAAGGGGTTAAGCAGAATTCCTTTACATTATTTCATCAGAATATTCAGGGTTTTTCTTCCAAACAATTAGAAATCGAACTATTTTTAGAAAAAACCAAGTTTGATATTATCTGTCTATCTGAACATTGGATGAGGGATTACGAAATGCAATTTAATTACGAGAATTATAGTGTGGGCAGTTGCTTTAACCGGAAGGCTAAGATGCGTGGGGGTTCATTAATCTTAGTTAAAAATTGTGTTAAATTTAAGCCTCGTAATGATATTGTCGATCTTTCGGTTGAACATAGCATAGAATTGTCTTGTGTTGAGCTAGATATGCATGTAATAGTGTGCGTTTACAGACCCCCTAATTACCTGAACTACTCTATCTTTGAGTCAGTAATGGAAGATGCTTTAGCAAAACTTGTAACTGGTAGTAAACTAATAATTATCTGTGGTGACTTTAATATCAACATTTTAGAGAATAACGTAAACAGCAGTAGATTTTTAAATCTCTTTAAATCATTTAATTTGTCAAATGTGTTTTCAGAACCAACCCGAATTACTACAAATACTGCTACTTGTATTGATAATGTTTTTTGTTGCTGCGACTACTTAGATAAATCCATCGTAAATTACCTTCCTTCAGATCACAGCGGACAGACTGTTGCTTTCGCGTCTAATAAACAATTACAAAGAATTCAGATTCAAACTAGACAAATAACACCCAGCAATTTAGAAAAGTTTAATAATAATTTAAGTAGTAAGTTAAATATACCAGGCCATATTGGAAACAATGTAAATGAATTGTATGAAGAATTCTTTTCGCTAGTGCACACCGAGTTCAATAATACTTTAAAACAGAAAACTAAGACTATTGGCCCAAAGTTTATTTTCAGTGACTGGGCAACACAGGGTATTAGGAAAAGTAGGGAACGATTGTTTGAGCTGTACGGCCTTAAGCCTTATATCAACACAGAAACTTTTAGTAAATATGTGGCTACTTACTCGAAAATTTTTAAAAACTCTTGCAAGATAGCCAAGTCTCTTTTCATTAGCAACAAGATAAAATCAGCCGATAACAAAATAAAGACTGTAACGTTGCACGTTTATTCTTAATAAACTATAAAAATAAATAACTTAATTATAAAGTAAAAAACTTGCAACACCACAATTAAAGTGGAATCTTTAGAAATTGTTCTGGCAACACAATCGCGATGACAGCTACGTCGTGATTGGCTGTATTCTCCTTCCACTAATTACTTCTAGAAAGATCCGGCAATAGGTTATAAAAGGGCCGGTCAGCTCATTTGACGAGAACAGAGCTACAGTGTCCACTACTTTTAAATCATCTACGAACGACATCTTATTGTGGTCTCAACTTTTATTTTAATTATTAACTTCAGTGAAGTGACAACCCAAGTCGGGTGAGTTTCGCAAACATCTATTTCTTCGCCGCTCATATTTTATTGTCTTAGCCTTTGTAACATCTCTGTAATAATTAAACTGCAAACCTTGTACCATCAGTGTTTCTGTGCGTACGACGATTGAACTTGATCTACCTACAACACTTTTCTAAATTACTAAAAGTTAATCGTCGTCCGTACTCAATCCTCTTAATCTTGATCTCTCACTGTCTGTAACGAGTCGAGGATATCCAGGTCTGTCTGTGGCTTAGATTCCTAAGTGGAAAGAAAGTCTATTATTTTTATTCATCTACCTACACACTTGGATATCATTCTTTTCATTTACGATTGCTATGTCTTTTTATTGTGACGCATCCGCTAGGCTGCCTCATCCCGATAACAAATGGATGCCAGCTCACTGCTGTTCACGTAGGCTTCTAGGCCTACGGTTGTCGGGACGTGGCAGTCGGTTGCGCGAGTCCGGACACCACCTAACCGGACAAACCGGCTCGTTCCAGGGTTCCTTCCTTCCTGCCTTCTTAACCTACGGCTACATACACCTGCGCACCCCGGTGTCAGCCCGGCGCGTCTAACCGCGCTGTGATTGTGCTGCACCAACACCAGCGCGCCTGCCAGCGCTGCTCGACGCAATCTCCAGAAGCGGTTACTAATACCAGACCGCCGTCGCCACAGGGGAGTGGCTGGACGACCCTGTTGCGGCGCTACGGGACCCTGGCCATCTACTCCAGTCCCCGCTACCTACGTCTGGAAGACCTGCAGGACAGTAGTGTTCTATAGGCGGTTCTAACCTCCTCGCGCGCTCGATATCAGACCCATACCCGGCTCAACCGGCTTGTAGTTACTAAACCTGTAATATAAGAATATTTTTGTAACGTATGTTTTTATTTAACTTCTACCTACCACTATCTAAAGCATTCAATTTTGTAGTTCCACCACTAACGTGGACTTTCAAAACACCTGCAAAAACGTCACAGTGACGCCTAACGTTACTGGGATGCAAAAACGTTACAAGACGGTTTGGAAAATTATCAACAGTGAGACTAATAGATCTAAAAAACCAAGTAATGACATAACACTAGAGACCTCACATGGTCTCGTGAGTTCTAATAATGAAGTCGCTCAAGAATTTGTAAATTTCTTTACCAGTATCCCACTTAAAACTACTGAAACCTTAAATTCCTCTCCCTTGCTCTCTATGGATTTATTGAAGGCGAACGTTTCAGCCTGCTCAAATGAATTTAAATTTCAGCATGTAAACCCCATGACAATCATAAAAGCTTTTAAGCAAATCAAGATCAAATTAACCGAAGATCTATGGGGTATGTCTATCAAAGCTTGTACCTCAATTGTTGAGACTGTAGCGCCGTATTTAGCCTCAATATTTAATTTGTGCGTGGATCAAGGGGTCTTCCCGGATCTAATGAAATTCAGTAAGGTAATACCGCTTTTTAAATCCGGGGACAGTAGACACCAACAATTATAGGCCCGTATCCGTGTTGCCGGTTTTCAGCAAGGTGTTTGAAAAGATAATGCTCGATCAAATGCTTAACCATTTTAACACCAATAAAATCTTACACGAACAGCAGTATGGTTTCACCAAAGGACGTTGTACGACTGACGCCGGTGTCACTTTATTAAAACATATTTTTACTGCGTGGGAAGAGGCACAAGATGCCATAGGAATCTTCTGTGACCTCTCGAAGGCATTTGATTGCGTAAATCACGAAACCCTGATTTTGAAGCTTGAGCATTACGGTTTAGGTAAACTTGCGCTCAGTTTAGTAAAATCATATCTGAATGATAGACAGCAGCATGTACAAGTAAAGGGTGTAAATTCGATGGGTTTAAAAGTAAAAATGGGTGTACCACAAGGTTCGATATTGGGTCCCTTCCTCTTTTTAGTATACATTAATGACTTACCCCATTTATTTAACAACCATCCGCAAATGGTGTTGTTTGCTGATGATACTTCTTTAATATTTAGGATAAACAGACGTGCCACAAATCTTGACGACGTAAATAGCGCCCTACTGCAGGTTCATAATTGGTTTACCGCTAATAATTTAGTACTAAATGGGAAAAAAACTAAGTGCATAAGATTTGCTTTACCAAATGTCAAAAGTAGTGATTGTGACATAGTATTGAATCAAGAGAAACTTGAATTTGTCAATAAAACGGTTTTCTTGGGAATTACGCTTGACCACAGGCTACAATGGGGTCCTCATTTAACATCTCTTGCAGGCCGGCTGAGCTCAGCAGCGTATGCTGTTAGAAAAATCCGTCAATTTACTGATGTTGATACGGCGAGGATAGTCTATTTTAGTTATTTTCATAGTATTATGTCATACGGTATTTTACTATGGGGACGTGCTGCAGACATCGAGTCTATTTTTATTCTGCAGAAAAGAGCCATCAGAGCCATATATGAATTACGTAGACGCGATTCTCTAAGAGAACTGTTTAAGGAAATTAATATCATGACAGTACCTTGTCAATACATCTATGAAAACATCATGTACGTTAGGAAAAATCTGCATTTATTCAGTAAAAGAGGTGACAGACACCACTATAATACTAGAAATAGGGACCAACTAGTTCAGCCAGGTTTCAGGCTTGCTAAAGTAGATTCATCTTTCATGGGGTACTGTTTAAAATGTTACAATAAAATACCTCCCCACATTCTACAACTGAATGAGACGAAATTTAAATCTTGTGTAAAACGCACACTATGTAGGCAAGCATATTATAAGCTGGGGGATTACATTGAGGATAAAAATGCTTGGCTAAATGCTGGTCCTGCTCCGCAACCATAGATGCAAACTTATTGGACAATTATTGTGGTAGCTGCAGAAGATTGTAAAAATATTCTTGCATTGTATAGATTCCATCTCTTAGTATTGTATAATTGCATAACACATGTGTGAGTACCATGTACCGTAAAGCTACCATTTGCATTTAGTTATGTTTCATTGACTTGAATATGCCTTGGTGGCTGAGAGAATGTCATGCTCGCTTAAATGTCTTGCTGATGGTGGCGGGTGGGTCGGGTCATTTAGTTCCCTTCAATATGGTTGAATTGAATGGCGCTGATTCATGCGTCATGTTCGTGAACGGGCGCTGTCAGTTGGGACTGGTCATCTCTTAGCTGCCGTGGATCATTTGAATTGCTTTATTTTTAATTGTTGATTTATTTATTTTTACTCTGGACGCTCTTATTGTGCACGTCTTTCTACATCGTTCTCACATATATGTATAATCTGAACATGAAAGATGTAACCAAGATTTTGTAACAACATTTTTGATTGAAAAGAGTGTCCATGGAGTTTCTTGCCCGTTCTTCTCCATAGAGATCTACGTTAGGGAATGGGCAACTACAGTACTTTCTCAAGTTATTATGCCTTGTGTCTGTGACTGTAGCTTCGCTTTATTTTTCGTTTTATCGACATTCAAAAGTGCCGTAATGGTCTAGTTGAAATAAATGATTTGAGTTTGAGTTTGAGTTTGAGTTCCTATATTTGTTATGGTGTAGCTGGGCTATTGAGGTTCCACGACAGGTGTCCCAGATCTTCGATTTTTATAAGTCAACAGAAAGTGCTCATCAAATTGAACAACTTTTGCTAAGACGTCATTCCTATATGTGTTATGGTATAACTGGGCTCTTGGAGTTCCACATCAGGTGTTCCAGATCTTCAAATTTATTCTCTCAGCAGAAAATGCTCATCACGTGGAACAATTTTTGCTATGGTGTCATTTTTGTATCTCTTATATTTTAGCTGGTCTGTTGCGGTTCTACATCAGGTGTTCAGGTTTCCAAGATAAATTATAGCCTATATGTTGCCCAGACATAATACCTATACAACAAAAAAAAAATCATTCAAATCCGTCCAGTACTTCCGAAGATTAGCGTGTACAAACAAACAGACAAACAGATAAACAGACAAACAGACAGACTTTTTTTTTTGGATTCGTGCTCTATTACTGTTTCTAAACCCCCTTCAATTATTATTTTTTAAATATATTCAATGTACAGACACAGCTTTTTTACTCTTTTATTATATGTATATATAGATGCGGCTTGGGCACCGGGCCGTAGGCTGACGGAAGCCGGGGCATCGGGGGCAAAAGTTGTGTTATTTAATATGCGAGCGAAGCGAGCGCGCGTCTTGGAGTTGTAGCAAACTCTAATCAAATAATTAAATTAAATTGTTGTCAGAAGTGGTTTTAACGGGCGTTTTCTCGTGGTCCTACTATTTTGTCCTACTAGTAGGACCACGAGGGAGACTAGTTTCTGTTCGTCCTACTATGACATATAAGTGCTGTAATCATTTGTTTATACCAAATACGATTAAAAAAAAACCGGCCTGCATAAGAATGGAGGGCCATATTTTTTTTCCTTCAGTATTTTTTTTTCCTTTCTACATTAATAGCAATAATTGATTATTTAAGGCAAACACAATTATGTCGTGCGGTGTCCCACTGGGATCGGTCCTGGGGCCGTCCCTGTGAAACATCGGTTACGACTGGGTGCTGCGCGCCGACCTCCCAACTGGTGTCAGCGTAGTTTGCTACGCTGACGACACGCTGGTGCTGGGACACACACAGGGGAGGTCGCACGAGGCGGCGGCCGAAACCATGACACGCGGGGTTGCGATAGTCGTTGAGAGGATCCGGCATCAACTTGGTCCCGAGGTGGCATTGTACAAGTCCGAGGCCATGTGCTTTCAATGCGCCACCGTCGGGATCCTCACTGACGGTAGAAGGGGTATCTATCGGCGTCGAGTCGACGCTGAAGTACCGTAGTAGGACTCGTCCTTGACAGCTGGTGGAACTTCGTGGAGCATTTCCGACGTTTGACCCCCAAACTGGAACGGACCGGGGCTGCCTTCAGGCGGCTCCTACCCACCCTGGGGAGGCCAAACGCCTCCGGCCGCAGGCTCTACGTAGGGGCCGTGCGGTGTGAACGTCAGAATGGCTGGCTGTCTGTATCGGACCGCGTTAAGCTGTTGTACCTACCCTCACGTATTTCAATGTCCACCTTGTAGTTTTAACAAGTAAAAAGTTATAATCGTTTGAAACTTTTACAGGGACTGGATTTAGGTTATTGAATAAAATAATATTTTAGGTCCATGTTCACCGAAAAGATAACAGTCTGATTATATAAAAAACAGCTGTTTAAGGGACATGTTCCCCTACAAAAATGTGTTATAAACAGCTGTTTTTAGATAATCAGATCGTCATCTTTTTGGTGAACATGGACCTAAAACGGTTACAACAACATTTATTTTTATTGGAATACACCTACCCAATTGAATATAAAGGGTGTAAAAAACCTATTAACGAAACTGCAAGGCACTTCTCCCCGTCATTGCGATCGTTTTTTTGTTCTACAACATACCTGCGAACCTTCTAGTTCCGGAGATATTGGGGGCCAAAGTTAAAACTTTTTGAAAAGTTTTTTAGGGTTTCGTAGTCTTGACAAGGAATCCTTATTGTTTCGGTCATGTCCGTCTGACCGTCCGAGGTTTTGCTCAGAGACTGTTAGGTAGTCCTATAAAGCTGTAATTTTGTAGAGGTATATCAATTATGCCGACAAAATGGTAAAAAATTTTTTCGTCTATCCTATCGTGTGGGGTATTGCTGAATAGGTCTCTTAAAATGACTTCGGAGTTTGTCAAACCATATTTCGATTTAATGCCCCATTTACGAAATGTTACTTCGAAGTGCAAAAATATGTTCCAGTAGTAGTATATTTCATGAACTTTAAAGAAAAATTATAGGGGTTAAGATAACTTTATTAATTTAGCAGTAATCGTCGTTGAACTTGGGTGTTGAATAATTTTGTACCAAATAGAAAGATCCTGTATATTGTGATAGCGGGCTACAGAACCCTATTCTTCTCGTGGCCCGACACTCAATTAGCCGGTTTTTTTAAATACAAGTTTTTAATATAATATTTTTACTTTAAACTTATCCACAACCCCTGTAGTACAGAGCCTGTACTATTCAATCCATCCACCAGCACAATGTTTTAAGGTGAACGTGTCAGGGTAGCCCGCGAAATTCAAATTTTCTTACGTTTTCACCTTGAGTGCGTTACATTGCGTTCTAACTTTTACCACAAAACATGACTTATCACCCCGAAAAAAAGTCGTTTCCCAGCAATAATTTCTGAATAAAGTTACTTTACTTTAGTTTGGTGGACAGAATGCTTTGTTAACAGCTTCGTGATGAGTCAGTTTACATCCTGTATAAATATAGGGTTACTGGTAATTAGTGACCGATAACATCACGTGATTGTACTCATGATAACAAACTTCTTTCACTATGAATGCCATCGCAACGTATCTCTAAAAGAAAGCAAAGACAAGTGAAATACCTTTATGTACTTAAAAGTAGAAAATAAAAGGAGATCACCCAGCCTCCATACATGTTTGGGCTATTTTAAAAAGTAAAATAAACTTATTATTTGGATAGAGCATAACATAATAAACATTTTTTATTATTACACCAAATTCGTAAGTCGATTCACCGAGTCCTTTAGAGTAAATAAAACCGAATGAGAATAGTTTTAGTCGGCGGTTTTCCAATAAAAAGAAACATTGTTAGAATCGTTTTAAATATTATTTTATTCAATAACCTAAATCCAGTCCCTGTAAAAGTTTCAAACGGTCATAACTTTATACTTGTTAAAGTTACAAAGTGGACATTGAAATACGTGAGGGTAGCAATCAGGTAGCAATTACTCAAGTCAAAATAATAACACGAATTTGAATAGTTTACTCAAACGGAGAGTTGACCAGCCGTCCTGACATCAGACTGGCTGGTCATTTTGAAGTCCCTTTAATTATTTTCCAAGTGAGGTAGCAATTCATTGACTATAAGAAGCAATGGGTAGCAATTATTGATCAATAGCTTAACGCGGTCCGATACAGACAACCAGCCATTCTGACGTTCACCGTGCGGTCCATGGCCCTTTACGGGCCCAGTGTGGGCGCGTCCCTTAACACGTTCACTGTCCAATGACTCCAAATGGAGTCACATTTGTACCAATCTCACATGTCCATGACTCCAGTTGGAGTCATAATCCAAAAGTAAATTTAAAATTACCCCAATCTGGGTGATCTCAGATATGTTGTGGTTGAATAATTTCTCAGTGGATTGACTCACAACTTATGTGTGATTATAAAAAATGTTTATTATTTTATGCTCTGTTCACAACCGGGGCAATCTCACCCCAATCCCTAACATGCTCTATCCAAATAAAAAGTTTATTTTGGTTGGCCACTTAACTGGGACTTTTGAAAATAGCCCAAAAATGTATGGAGGCTGGGTGATCTCCTTTGCCCATATCTTTTTATCGTGGTGTTGACTCAGGAGCTTGATTTTTATACACCTAGTAGGGATTATAGGCCTCAGTATCCGGTATAAATTTAAATTTGCTAGGTCCCCCCGTTCCTGAAAAAATCGGTGGTGACAGACGGACAGACAGATATACTGTCAGACAGACGGACAAGCAAGTGATCTTAAAAGGGTCCTTTTTTACCTTTTGAGGTACGGAACCCTAAAAATAGCGCAAATGTAGTCGCTGTCAAGCAATTTCCTGAGCAAACGCCTACGTAGCTACGGCGCTACGCAAGCCCTTGTGAGAACGCCTACGCAGCTACGGCGCTACGAACCCCTTGAACGATCGCCTACGCAGCTACGGCGCTACGAAACCCTCATCTTCAGTGTTGTAGACTGTGTTAAGACTATTGTCACCAGTTCAAAGAAGTGTTAAATGGTGGTTTAAAATTCTTTGTCTCTGTATTTGTGAAAGTTGGGATCTGAAGAGAACTTACCCCAGCATATCTGAGACAAGTTCTCTTCTCATGTAAGCAATAAAACAAAGAGTACGTTAAAGTCGTGTAATCAACTATTTAGTGGTGCGTGTGTCGCCGTTGCGGCGTGGGCGCGTCGTCATACGGTGTCAGGGAGTGCGGGGGGCGCGGCGAGGCGGGCGGCGGGGGCGCGGCGCGCGAGCGGCGGCGGGCGCGGGGGCGGGGGCGGCCTGCGCACGCGCGCCGCCCGCGCCCGCCGGCGCCGCGCCCACCACGCGCCCAGCGCCACCGCGCCGCCGCCGCCGCCGCACACGGCCCACCACCACGCCAGCCCGCCGGGCGCGCGAGCCACTGCGCTCTCGCCGCCTACGAATACGTCACGCCTACAACCTCGTCCGGACTCGCCGGGTCGACTCCCCGACCAACCTCCCGACGCCACGAACTGTTGCTGCATCGTACAACTCGATGGTGTGCAAGGAGAA
Source organism: Xestia ashworthii (assembly GCA_950022955.1). NCBI lineage: Eukaryota > Metazoa > Arthropoda > Insecta > Lepidoptera > Noctuidae > Xestia > Xestia ashworthii. Next base: position 4,645,657 of record OX465556.1, read on the forward strand.
GACAAATCGTATAATTTAAAGAACTTGGTGTACTTACTACCTATACCTACTTAATCGTCAAGCCGGTATGGTCAGATTGCGGACAGGATGTAGACAGCGGACACCGGACACTGACAGACACTTCCGTACAATACCAGTCAGAATCCGCTGTCCAGAGTCCGGTCCGCTATCCGTCCGTACCGTTTTGACCGATATGTCACTTGAGCTAGTAAAGGCAAGCTCGGGTTCGTCGTCCGAAAGTATATTTGCTGTGATCAGAAAATTCTCAGTCAGCAACTCGGAGTGTGGACCTCTAGGTCTGGTAAATGGCATAGGCATCTGTATAGTATTATCTTATTTAATACCTCTTGATACATCCCGGTCTTTCCTCTGAGGCGAGAGACGAGTTTAGGGTTATTAAATTATACGATCTGCCTTCGACACAGAGACTGGGTGGAGTCGACCTGTCGGTCTTTTAGATACATTTTGTTTTACAGGTAGCTTTACAATATTCACGGATAACAATTTATGTTATATTGGTTAGTTTACTTCGAAGGAACCATTTAGGTGTTATTTGAAAATTTGCCAAAGTTTTTCAATAATGTATTTACATAACTACGAGTAGTTCCTGTATGTGTGTGTTGGTAATTCTTAAAACATCTGCCTCTTATTATTTACTTAATTAAGCACATTTCTGCAAAGCCGAGATAGCATGTAAGTTATATTACGCTTGTTTCAGTTAGGTACCGTAGTATTTCTCTATAGATGTATCAATGAATATTGTAAAGATTATTTTTAAGTTTATGTTTATTTCATATTTTTTACTTGTTAGTTTAGGTAGACAGTTTTACAACATGCAGACTTATACGATTTTATAGAAAATATTATAAAATTAGTAAGATAGGAAAGCAGAGAGTGATGTGTGGTGAAGCGATCTTAGAAATAATTAATTGCCTTTTAAGTCATTCTCTTTGCTAGAAACTATCCCTACAGTAATTATTAAAATAAACTGTAGGTACGAGTAGTGTTGATCTTTTTACTATATTATAAATTTATAACCCGAATTTCCAACTATGCTATGCGGCCGCTTGGAGGACCAAAAATATCAACGAAGCCTTGCATAAATGGTTGCGATACTGCCTAGTTGTAACAAATAGCGTCATTTTACATAAAATTTCAGTTTAGTGTGTAAGAAGGCAATTAATTAATTCCGGATCGAATTAGCACATGACAAAGCTTAGCATAGCGGAAGAGACTCGGATTTCTACAAAAATATCGCCTAGAATTACCAAATTAGTGTTCACAAAGGCCGCAACAAAAATACAAGAGGATACAAAAATTTCAATAAGCGGTAATACCTACCTCTCTACAAATAAATTATTTCCTTATCCGTTTCTGCACCTGGGCGGGTACATACTGGCGAAGAGCGTTTCCTTTTTATAATAAAATAGCAAAGCAGAGTGGAAAACAGACAGCAGGAGATATTCGTCACGTATCTTGTGAAGTCGTGACATAGTGTGAATTTTTAAGACTGAAAGCAAACTCTTAATCATTTTTTTTTTACTTTATTATATGTGTCGCTTACATTTATTTCAGCTGCGGATGTCTTTTCAAGAGGCTGTCAACCAAAATTGAGAGGATAGTTATGTAGGTACTGTGCGACTGTCTGTTTTCCCTCTAATCCAAAGCGGCAATGACGATGGACATTGGAAAAGTCGGAGCAAGGAGCGGCTCGGCGTGACAGGGCTCGGGTGTAGGATAGACTCACGGTCAGTGCGGGGCGGCGAGCACTAGCGACAGCGCGAGCAGCGCGGCGCGCGCCGCCTCCCGCCCCCGCCCCCGCCCCCACCCCGGCGCCGCGCCGCCTGCGCACCAAGCGCCGTCAGACCCGAGGGGCCCGACCCTACACTCTCTGGTGGAACACGACCGACCACACTCTCATGCGCAACGTGCCTACTATCACAAGAGAACCCTCGCTTCGACTATGACTAGGTACTACTGTAAGAGAGTTGAAGTTAGTACTCCACCAGAAAGTGCTCTGTTATAGAAACAGTTGTCGAGGTACCCCAGGCCCCATAGTGCGATGACTCAATGCAAGCTTTGTCCCATTGGAGTGACTATTTTATCAATTTCAAGAAATTATCAATGCGCAAACGATCAAAAACATAATTATAACAAAAATTTAGACTTAGGACAGATCAGAGATGCAACTCTCCTGAGTCATCACAGTATTTGAAGAAAGTAAAATAATAAAAGAGTATTTAAATGGAGTAGAAGTTATGGATGCAAGAATGAGTTACCGTGAAGAACATTTAAGTAGTTAGATTTAAATTATACTAAGGGGAGCCTTGGTATGTAAATGAAAAAGTCTGTAATCTTTGCAACATATTCAATATATTCTGCTAATTCACCAACAATTATATGATTTATCGTTTGAACGTGTCTAAACACCTAGAGCCCTAGAATACATTTAACATCCTTAGAGACAAAGATTGCATTGAACCATCAGTATACTGAGAAAGTACAGTGAACATAACATTATTGTATTTGTTTAGAGTTATTAGTTAACAGTGCTACAGTGTTTAGAATACAATATTTTACAACGATTTAGAAGATAAAAGCAGGAGTAAGCAGCGAATTTACGACAAGCTTCGTGTAGTAACATAGTCGTAGGTAGTGTTGATTTATGTTTTATTGAGCGTACCGGGTGCTAAAGTCACGAGTAGAATATCCCGTTAAGTGGGTGATTTGATTTTTTATGGGAATTCAGTGTGCCGGTGACATCTTTAAATATCACACGTATCATACCAACGTTCGGCTCTAAGGACCAACAATTGCATCTCATTTTATGAGCTCAAATTACAAGTACGAGTTTACAGGTCTAGTTTATTTTTGTTTCAGCGAATTGAGCGGAGTTAATTCTTTTTTAGTTGAATTATACGTTAACTCATGTTATTCAAGATTATTGTTTCTTCGAGACATTCTACTCAATATCTTTTGCCATATTGAACACAACAGGTGGGTGTGTTAAGCAAATATGGAAGCATAATAAACAATAGTCAGTAGCAATATACTGCTTACTCCGTAAGTATTTTCAACAAGCTACATTATCATAGTTATAATTTATATAGACTTGATTAATTCGTAACCCCTATAATGCAACGACAAAATGCAACGGTGTAGATACATTTATCAAGTGGAAATGCAAAGTGCGGTAAAGTGCCAATCGTAATATACAGTGTCTTCAAAATCAATTAAAAATTTGGAAAAAGTTTTAGCTTATTCAATTTAGACTTAGTCGTAAGTATATCTAATTTAAAACAAAACGAAGACGAGGAGTTTTCGTCAGACACCTAGAAGAGAAAGTAATTAGATATGTACGAGATAAAGATAATAACGTCTACAGTTAACGTTTGAATACTTTTTGTATTTCTCGACGTCTGATATTTTAATCTCGACGGAGAGGTCCGCGGAGAACCACCCGCGGCGGCTCACCCGCGCCAGTATATGGTAGAAGCGGTGCATACTAACAGTGTGTGGGCTTGGTGTCGGGCATGAGCGCGCAGTGCTGCAGAGCGGAGCAGCGCGCGGCGGGCGGCAGGCAGGCGCCGCCGCACTCGGGCGCGCCCCCCGCGCACGCGCCGCTCTCCGCCGCCGTCACCTCCGTCCACACCGCGCGCCACCCCACCGCGCCCACCGCCTTATCCGCTATTATAAACCTGATCAAGCGAAAACACTCTTCTAACTCCAACAACTGCAGGTTTCGCTAATTCGTTTTTGAGGATGAAATCGCGCGCATGAGGCACCAGTATTTAAGAATAGCACTCTCGACTCGTTTTGAAAAAAAAGAAAAAGTTTTTCTGGTGATCCCAGCAGGAACAAACGTACCTACAATATTTTCTGAAGGTCTTTCGTTTCGTAATGTACTTACAATTATTTCGAATCATGTTAAGTGCTCGTGTGCAGCACCCAAAACTACATTATTATTTAATTTGACCAACATAACTTGATGACGTTCCTGTAAGCAAGTTAATATGCTACCCTGATATTCCAAGTTATCTTGGACGAGTAATAAAAACATAAATGCAACGAATTTAGGACTCATTAAGACTCACGACAGTCGTATCGAGTTGGAGGAGGAGAGGTACTGCCAGCGGTCAGTGGGCGCCTTCTCCCCGCACAGCTCGAGCGGAGGGCCCGGGCTCTCGTACCACAGCCGGAGCACTGCCGCTGGACATCCGCGCTCTGGAATACATGGCCAACATGGTTATTTAACCGCATTCTTGTATCTAACAATAAAAGTAAAATTATATTTTATGTACTGTGTCCTCCCACTGCAGGACAAAGACCTCTCTTGCTCTTTTTCAATCCTCTCTATTTCAATCTCGCCCCGTCATCTGCGCCAGGGCAACGACACCATTTTGTAGTCAAGTTTGCCATCGATACTGAAAGGGTTAAAAATCAGCATCGTAGCTTGGCACAGCGTTGCAAAATAAAATACTATTTATTGCTTTTAATGAACGGCAAATAAAATGGTTGGCAAAACTTATGAATCTTCTGAAACATTTTCTGAGTATTAAGACCCGGGGGGCACACTTGTCGTGTCACCTAATAATTAGAATTAAAAAAAAAAATATTCTCCCAGGTTCTGCAGTCCCGCCGATAGCACTGCCGATAGCACTGCCGATAGCAGTGAAAACTAATTTAAGTCTGCTACGGGTTGTGCCCCGCGTAGTCGTGCTACGCCGTAGCGGATTGGCTACGAGTGCACGCGAGTTTCAAGATTTTTGTTCACTCAAAAAGTGCTCAACGCGCCTAAAGATGTTTTCACTTCAAAAAGAATATTGCCACACCTGAAGAAGTTTTCAGTTAAAATACCCACTCACCAGTAAGATGTCCCTCGACAGCGAAGTATTCAAAATTGAGCAAGAGTCTCTTCCCGGGGCGCGCCGTGACGAACCAGTTGCAGACCCTGGAGGCCGGGCCGTTCTTGGGCTGCTCGTAGTTCTGCGGGAAGTTGGGGGACGTGATCACGCCCCACTCCGCGCCGGACATGTTGCCGCCGCAGTCGCCAAATATCGACTTCGCTGGCTGAAGATGGAAAAAAAAGAAGTTAGGGATTCTTCTTCTTCGTCATGTCGATGATTCTTTTATTTTGCGATAGACGTGCTTCGACACTGCCACATCGATAGAGTCATCAGTGGGCAGGTCTCTCAAAGTGCAGGTCTAGTTGCACAAAGAGTAGGACACGGAAGATAAAGTCTTTCAGTTATTGCAGAATAATCATTACATTCATTTAGGTCCGCTGATCTGCTTTCAAGGTTTACTGACTTCATGTGACCTGATCTGGACATTTGCCTCATTTAAGTCGTGACGGTTGTCTGTGCACCTACTGATGGAGGATCAACCGAACGTACAAATGGAACAAATTAACTTATGCTCTACTAATCGATGTCTCTCGTTAGGAAAAGAACTATCACGAAAGGGTTTTGCAAACCTCAAGTTTTATAATTACCTCGAAAATATATCTAGCTTTGAAGCCGGAGGCGACGGCTTCGGCATCAGTGTGCAGAGCGATGACGAGCCCCGTGGCCCCGCGCGGCGAGTGCATCGGGCCCGGCGTGGCCAGCCCGCACCACCGGCCCAGGGGGACCCGCGCACCCTCGCGCCCTACCCACCAAGCTTCTACCCAGTCTTCGCTGCATGTCGCACCACTAAAAACATAATGATGAGAGATGAGGAAACATAGATATATTTCAATGCTGGTGGGTCCTGAATTGACCAGAGATTTATGTTCAAAGCTATCAAAATTTGACCAAAGCAAAAGACAGGTTTCCAAACATGGTGGCTAGACCAGGGGATTCAACTCACCTATACACGCCCGCAGTAGCATTCCAGGCATCAGCCCTCACTTTGAAGTGGTCGAACACTACGGTGACCTGCTCGCTGGGGGTGGCTGCCAGCGTGTAGGTGCAGTTGGTATGCGAGGGGTAGTTGGAGGGGTAGCGGGGGGAGTTGAACTCGCCCCGCTTCTTCGCCTCGCTTCGGTAGGTGAACGCACACTCGCCGCCCGGCGCCGCTGTGCCTGGCACACGATATTCTGGAACATGGTGCCATGAAGATTGGAATACTTTCAATAAGTTTGTGGTTAGTCTCACTCTGATGGCAGAAGAGAAAGGTTCAAAAAATAGTCTTCTTTACTACAACGATCTCCTTCTGTTCATACTCGTATTAGTTGCAGATGTTTCTTTATTGTTTCTTACCAGATGCTATTGGCCCACAGTGTGCAGTGGTCCTTTCATCTAAAATGATATGGAAAATCATACAAACTCCCTTCAAATGCCACTCACCAGTCTCGAAAGTATACTTGGCTTTGAACCCCCTGCCCTGCAGTTCTCCTGAGCTGAAGACCATTACAAGGCGGGGTCCATCGGAGAGGAGGGGCGGGGGGAAGGGCGGGTTGCCACCTGCCCCCTCCCCGCAAAGCTCGGCGTCATGCTTGTCATACGAGTCCGTCGCCTCCTGGCCGCGCAGGTATACCTTTAGATACCCATCAGGACATGATGAACTGAAAAAATGACCATTATTATATAGAGGACGTTAAAAACTGTGAACCTTAAACAAATGTGGTCATGAGTTTTACCACAGTAACATGCCTTAGTCATAATCAACCCATATCGTTCCCACTGTTGGGACACAAGGCACCTCTCTTTAAGAGGGAGTAGGCCATACATGGTCCACTACAGATTGGTAGTAAAATTACTTTATTTTCGATCTCAAACTGACTGATGATGTACATGAATTAGAAAAGATTTAAACTCATCTAAATCAAGATGTCCAGGAATAAAAGGTCTTAAAGAAAACACAAAGGAAATGAAGCAATAAAAGTGGAATGTTTGTTTGAACTTACTCTGCTTTCGGTTTCTCGCCCTTCGGTATAGAAAAGTTCTGAAACTCTAATCGAACCCTTTCCAAATTCTGTGAATCTTGCATACCATATATAAAATATCTGGAAAATAAACAACGCGTTATAATGTGAATAGTCTCCTTACTAAGGATAAATGCTTCACACAATACATAAATCATGTCATAAATCATGTCATAAATCAAAAACGAACCCAACACTGTTTCAACGGCAAATTTTGATTCAGCATCAACGAATGTCTTATTTCAAGTAATTGTTCAAGATTCTATCTTAAACTTCACAACAAAAATATTATATTTCAATGCTTCATTATGAGTCGATTCGGAGAGGAGTCGGCAACGAATCTGTGTAATGTGCGAACATCTAAAGGCTTCTTACTCACCTACAAACAACTTTTTGTATATAGGGGAATGGATAATTTGGATGGTACACGAAACCCGTCGATTCCTTTTTACTAAGAATCTTCTGGTCGCATTCGGAGCCCCTAATGTGCTCGGCGTCGTGTTTACTTATAAAATCTGAAAAGCAATAGACCAAAGTAATAAAAAACTTTCTTCCTCAAGTTTCCTGAGTAAGGAAAAAAGTATTTGTGCGAAGTAAGGATGTAATAAATTACAAAGTTTTCGATGTGCTCATTTAATAGATTGTTGTTATAACTTAAGTTGGACAGTCATTTAGTCAAGAGGGTTGTTGTGATTGAATAATAGAGCAATAAAAGTTAATTTTACTACTGTGTTAATGTTACCAAAGGGTGAAAGGCATCATAGTGACCAGTAGGTAATTTTATGCACCCTCAGTTGCACCTGGTGACGTTATCAAGTCTTTTTTCAACCACCCTTTTTCTAAACACATGTAATCCCAAATTCCTGCTTGTAATATCCTCATATAACGTAAAAGTTTAGGAAGAAACATTAGTTTTTCAGAAGAGCTCAATCTCACACGTTTTATCCAATACATTTTTAGGAAATTCCAGTGGCAGCACCTGTATTTACAATCTACCAAAGTAACTTTGACACGGAAAAATTAACGTAATTAATAATGTTCCACTTACCTAACTTAACAAAACTCTCTGAAAACTCGAAGATACCCTTAAAGCCGCGGTTCTGCGTGCTGGCGGCCCGCGGCAACGTGAAGAACGTGACAAGCAGTCGCTCGTCGCTGGAGTACAGCACCAGGTTCCGCTGCTGACCGCAGTACGTGCCGATGACTGCCGACGTGTTGTCGGGACCGTCGTACACGCGCACCCAATCGAACGGACAGCTAAGGACAAAGATGTAATTAGAGGTCATTAAAAACGTTGAAATATTTTTCGTCTAGGTAGAACCGAAAGGGCTGAAAGACAACAGACACAGAGGTGTGTGTGTGTGTACATCTACATTTTGGCAGTTACGTTCAAATTCCATATAATAAGGGGTACCCTTATTGCCTTCAATGGGGCACAAATACAAAGTCCGGGCGAATACTGTGAAACTGATGGCAAAGCCTGACTTAACGAGACGTTAAAAGGACAATCCATAATAGTCATAACTTCCTAAGGAAACCAGGTCCTTTATACTCGATTTTAATAATAAGAAAATAAGAAAATCACGAACATATTAACCAGTATAAGAAATAAACAAGTAAAATAAAACAGAATATTACTCACTGAGGTCCGCCGAAAAACAGATCGAAGTCCCTGAACTCGAGCCGTATCCTTTGGCCGGGCTGTCCTTGGAACAGATAGTTGCAGACCATGTCCTTGGGGTAGATGCCCGGGTACGTCGGAGACAGCAGAAAGCCCGTCTTGCGCTTGCTCGCCTCTATCACGAACGAGCACAATGTGTTGGGAACTGGGGTGCCCACTTCGAATTCCGCTGTTGAGAGATGAGAATAGCACAAATAGTACCTAACATCAATATACAAGAAAAGTCCATTGCTTCATACAAATAAACCAAACATGTGAGAAGGGTGACCAAATGTATCGACGCGGTTTGATTTGAGACGATCATGTAGAACCACATTTATGGGACCGAGTCGCGTCGTCGCGTCGTGCGAATCAAAATAATTTATGTATCGCTGTTACGGCGTGAATCTGAAGTTTTTTTTTATTGGCTCAAAATGATACCCCGTCGATCTAGTCACTCTCTAACCCATCCTATATAGCGTGACCTGGTAATAATTTTATTTTGGGATATAAAGTCTATAACACCGTCCGAACTTGACGAAAGATTTTAATTAGTTCTAAATTAAAACCAAAGTTTTCTTTATCAATCCGGGAAGATAATATGAAAAGGCATTTTATTTTTTCCTCTAATTATAATAATATCGTATTTTTGTCCACTACTGGCATGGAATCTTAATTATATCACATTCCAATATTGCTAAAATATTGGACTTTTTACTCGAAGGGTACGGCCGAATTAAGTTCCTTGAAAGTTGAGTTATTTTTGTATGTACTAGATCAGAAAGTGAGGACCAAACAACGTCTGGCAGTTTCAACTTGTGAACATTAGTTATGCTGACGCGGGACGGCTAACTTTGACGGACTTTATATTCATTTATAGCACAACGTCGACATATTTTTGCCTGCCCATTATTTTTATGAAAACACCACTAACACAGAACCGTTATACGAGATTAATTTGAGTTGACAGGCGGCGACACCGGTTCTTATAAAAATTAGGAACTATTTCCTTTCCAACTTCTTTTATCTATTTTATGGGTACTTGCTTCGTAAACGCGGGTACACCAATGAAGTTATTGTGTTTTCTGCAATGAGGTTAGTAAAGTTACAAAATATATCGAGTCTTAATAAAAATAAAAAATAAAATAAAAGAGAAATAAAAGTGAATTGTGGTCACGTCTATCATCAATTAATATTAAAAAGTACAAAAAAGTAAGTAAATTTCAATGAAACCAAAAAGACCATAACCATTTCTGGTCTTTCGATCCCCCACTCACTTGCGTTGATGAACTGGTAGGTTCCTGTGAAGAGCGTAGGCGGCGTGTACATCTTGTCTGTGAAGAAGGAGAGTGCGACGGCGCGGTGCAGTGAGACGCGGCGGCGCGGCGGTATGGGCCCGCAGTACCTCCCGCCGAACGCCGAGTTGACCAGCTCGCCCGTCTCCAGCGAAGCCATCTCCGAGTAGATATCCATTGACTCGTGCATGCATCTGGATGGGGAATTATGTCCTTTCAGTGATGGTATGTTTACTGTGAAATATGCTGCAGCGAGCTCGGTGCGATCGGATAAGCGTCTAGTGACTTTTCAGTGAACTTCCCGTCGCCTTTCTGTAGGTAAAGTGGTTTTAGAAAATATTTGAGAAGGAGGAGCAAAGCAATGAACTTAAAGAAAATGTTTATTTGAACGTTAAATTAAAATAGGTTTAAAAATATACATAGTTATATATATAGATCATTAACTACACAATGACTTGCTGGTTGACGAAATGTGGATTTTACTAACCCAATTTAAGTTTATTCAGGTCTTGTATTCATAATTTGGTGAGACAACTTTAACTTTAAAACGAAAGATTGTTTCTTTTAATATTAAATCAATCAAAATCAAGTAGGCCAGTTAGGGCACTTTTGAATTGTCGAAACAAAGAAGAAAACTAAATCTAGCTTCAGTCCCAGTCACAAGACGAAAACTGTGAAAGTATTGTAGTTGCCCAACCTTTGGTCCTCGTACTTTGTTGCGTTATATTGTGCCTGACGGATTCAAGTAAACTCCATGTAACATCGAAGTTGAAGAGTTTGAAACAAATCGACTTGATAGCAGTTAATATTAGATCAGAAACATTAATACTTAACTTTATATTAGATTACAAAGTCATCAACAAAGCGAATATTTCGAGTTTAGCAGAATTATTCATCAAGCGAACTTTAGCCAGTCAAGGTTCCTCTCCCCGAAAAGTTTGACCTAATTTCTAAGTATATACTTATGCACATAAATAAAAGCGTTAGTAGAAAACATGTTGATGTCTCAAGTTATGAGGGAAGGGTGAAAGAGATGGATATACTCACGCTGGTAGCTCTCCCACTGCGGCTCCACTGGAAAACAACAAATAAATAAGCGATAAATTCAAATAACAATGTGTTATGAACACTTCCCGGTGTTATGTTAGTACAGATAGCAAAAAAGAAAAAGTGCAAGATATTCAATATCTTGGCACTGGTTTTAAACAAAATGATAGTCACACTCAGTTCCTGATTTGAGAATTTGAATAGAGAACTAGTTAAACTCAACTTAAGTTAACTAATTGTGGAAATACGTCAGTGAATTTAAAAAAATATTTCTGACAATTTCTCAATCAAATACTCGATTAAAAACTGGTAGTCAGACAACTGATGTCTCAAATTATACTCATGGAGGTCCGAAACAGTTTGTGTTAGCTGCCCTAATAGATACATACTACGATATCTGTTTTGTTAACTGTACTTCTACACATATGTAGGAAACGGTTTATTTGATTTAGTTTGTTGAAGTTCCTGATTGGAAATACTCGAAGTTCTGAACCTCTATTTCTTAAGTAAAGTTACAAATTGATTCGAGCAGGTAGAACTGTAGTGATTTTACTGGAAATGTCGAACAAATTAGTTTCTGTAAAATTTTCTCACAATGATTTGACTCTATTGTAAATGCCATAGCACTTTCCGTTAGGTAAGTGGTTCTCCGCCCTTGAAATCATTCGTAACCTTGTTTTTTCATTGTTGTTACAATGTCCCTGATTTTATAAAAATGTGATAAACTAGCTGTTGCCCGCGACTTTCGTCGGCGTGAGATTATTATAAAAACATACGGACTTCCCTATTTGAATCAGATTTTGTTAAATACTCGTATTTCATCGTTTTGTTTTGCATGCAACACTAATCTTTTTTCTAATTTTTCTTTTTTTTTTTCGATTTTAAAGGGTTTATAAACCCGTCAAAATCGTTTCAACCGTTTCGGTGATTACCCGAAACAAACAGACGTCTACAGATTAAAACTATAATTATGCCTAAATTGAATTCCTCATTTTGTTATTTTGAATTATTACTGTACAATATTGCTGATTTTGATTTTGAATATGCTATTTAGTTATTATTATCTTCTTTTTATGTTTATTCGATTTTGTGTACTCTTTATGGATACTTGTGTCTGACTAAATAAATGAATTTGAATAAAAATGTTTTTTGTTACAAGTACGTATATTACCTTTTATTTAGATATTATATGTTCAGCAAAAAACTGCTATTTTAAAATACAAACAGATACTTCAATTGTATTTATTCCTAAGGATAAAGTAAGGTTGTCGCTACTTAAAAATCTGTCAAAATCAAAATGCTCTCTAATACCGCAACGTACGATTGTGGTCGAGTTGCTGCTGTCAAAGGTAATTAAATAAATAAATATCGCTGGACATTACACACAGCGCCATCTAGTGCCACACTAAGCAAGGCTTGTGTCGTGGTCACCAGACAGTTGATATACTACAAATATACTTTTTTGTTTGTAAATACATACTTATTATACATATAAACATCCATGAATCGGAAACAAATGTTCATTTTCATCACACAAACATTTTCTCCTACCGGGATTCGAACCCGGGACCCTAAGAACGTAAAGCAGCCTCACTACCGCTGCGTCATTCGGGTCGTCAAAAATTAAAACTGTTAAAGGATAATAATAAAATTACCGACGAGGAGTGCTACTCAATGCATGCTGATAGAAACCTTTACCCCTGTAATACAACTTGTAAAGGTTATAAGTCGTGACATACTCTGGCGGCTTTCCCCGAAGGTCGAAGGTGCGGAACTCGACCTGCACGCGCTGCCCCGGCGCCGCGAGGAACGTGTACAGGCACTGGCGCGTCTGGTTGTTGGGGTTCAGCAGCTCGGGCGCGTGGAACGTGCCGTTGCTTGTGCCGCCGCGACTCACGAATGTGCGGTCGCACTCTGTGGACGTAAAAAGGGAGTTTTAGTGACATTTTAGAAGTGGAGAACCGTATATTTATACTCGGAGAGATATAGGTAGAGGTGTCAATTGTATGTTGAATGATAATTTTCACACCTGCTGCATGTGCATTTGAGGTTTGCGGAAGGGCAATGCCAAATTGTGCATCTAAGCTTGGTATTTGCTAATGAAAATTGATTATTGTCGCTTAAGATCACCATTATTTTCAAAAAAGTTAAAGGTTATTTAACGATTGGTATTCATTAGATGTAACATAATAACAGCAAAGTGGTGGCCCGGCAATTGTAGCGCTAACTTACGAGGCCCGAATCAACACAGGCATTTTACTATAATACTCGTATGTAAACTATTTTTCCACCACTGATCTGAAAACAGTGATGAAACACATCGTGTGGGACCAGCATGTCCTACGAGTAGTATCTACTTATTTCCCCTTTTCTAGAACCTTTTTAATCAGTTCTCATATTTTTATTTCTTCTGTAAAGTTCCATTGTAGTTCGTCGCGAAAAACGCAATGATTTCGGTTTCACCCGCTGGCTTTACCACTGATTGCATAGTAAGATGAAATCTAGAACCTTTAATAGTACAAGTCGCCTCGTGATTTTCATTTTGTGAGCAATAATGTAGAAATAAATCAGCCCGGATGATCCTACCCCCTCTCTTAATAAAATCGGTTTTAACAGCCCAGACCTTGGAATGTGACTCAGGCTGGCAGGAATGTATTATCAGTCTTTCAGCAATGATTGCTGAAAGACTGATCATACATTGAAGACTGATAATACATTTTTTTTTTCGTTTTTAGTTAATATTGCAATGTTGCGTGATCAGGCGATCTTAGACCGTGCTTAAATAATTAATTATAATTAAAATTATCCCAAACTTATTGAATCCTTTTTTGAAAAGAATGTCAGTAGGGAACAAATCCAAAAAGTCCAAATATATATGGTGGTGTGGTGGTTTAATTTCTACTATGTTGTTTTTTCTACCTTTAGGTATATGTTCTCGCTGCTGAGGTGAAAAGTTGTACGTGTTACACGAGACCAAAGTTATTTGCATCTCGTGTGTTTGAATCCCTCGCTACGCTCAGGATTATAACCTAATAACACTCGCTACGCTCGTAATTCAATTATAGAATAACTGTTATTACAAGTAACTATTCTTTCTTCAAATTTCTTTGTTGAGATTTTTATTAGAGCACCTAAATATCTCGTCACGTTTAAAACATTTTACTCGTCTCGACATGACTCGCTAGTTGGCAGGAAAACCAGAGCCAAAAACATTTATGAGGCCAAACATTGCGGGCGCGTTCCACGAGGCCTAATTAATTAGGACACGTCTGTGGCACAGTGAAAAATATAATTGTATTGTTTTTTTTTTTTACTTTACTAACATGAAACTTGATAAGAGCTATAAGGCTAAAGGATATATCAAAAGAACAATGAGAACAAAAATAAGGGTTATATTGTGCAGTGTTCACAAACAGTTTCCTCGGCGTGCCTACGCGACAATATGACTGCTACGCTTTCGTAGCACATTTGCTACGACTCGAGTTTTTTTAGGTAATCCATCCAGCGCGGTTGTTGCAGAGGCCAGCACATCAAGCTGCCCAGAACTGACGAGTTTTCCTTTGAATGAATAAACTTTGAACTTAATGCTTCAGTGATAAGTTGAAAATCTACTCAAGAAAAATTTTAAGATTGTAGTAATATCTTGATGTCTGCATAATCGTGTTTTTTTCACTCGAAACATTGTCCAACTTGACGAACTTTGACGAGCAATTCGTACTTTTAACTACGCTCTCGTGGTAATTTGCAACATAACATACATTATGAGCAAGCGTTGGTTGTAAAACATTTGTGTCATCGCAAGTAGACAGTTTTGTTCCCGTCTCGTAATAAACACGTCACGGCCAGCCCACAATGCTGAAGCGCCGCGTCCCCCCAAAATGTTCCCTTTGATAAACCTTTACGTTCCTGGAAAACCACGATAACATATGAGTAAAGTAAGCTTTGTGCGTTTACAAATGAGTCTGAAATAACATTAATAAACCTCGGAAGGAATGATACTCGTATATTTTTTTCTGATTAAATTCATTACGAAAAAAATTGTAACTCGTTTAAAAATCTTGGCTCATCATCGTCATCAATATTTATGTCAAACCTATTTAAAAAACATATAATACGTTAGATTGAAAAATAAACCTTGCTCCATCAGCCCTAAAGCTCGTTAAAGAATAGCCGTAACACATTCCCAACAAAAAGCTTTTTACTTTCACATCTAAAAACTCAGACCGGTAGAGATTTAGTACCAAAATAGCCGTCTTTAGCGCGACGCTGCTCCGGGCACTGTAAGAAACTAAAGGTGCCTCTAAAGGGGAAATATTTTTGCTGCAATGTATGGGTGCAATACATGCCAGTAATATTGACAGCAATAACAGGCAAACAGTTTTTTTTTTAATTATTTCACAACCAAACCAATCCGAGACATATTTCTTGACGACATGTAAACGTCAAGTTAGATGCCCAAAGGCGGCATAGAAACGCCGTGTGGTTAGTACCTCACCTGGTGTCAGAACACCAGGTGAGGTACTAACCACACGAAAAGAAAAAGAAGAAGAATGTGGTCCGATGCATTTTTTGTGTGTTTACAAAACAGTTAACAATTTTGTAGCTATAGCAGTAAAATTTTTAATATTGCCCGTTTAAACGCACCTGAAGTGCATTCTGAAGAAAATAGCTTCGGACTCAAAAGCGTGTTCACGACTGGCTGGGTAAAGCGTCGCTAGACGTGCGACTTCGGAGATGCAACAGACGATATTCTTTGTTAAATGTTCTCGTACGAGCCATTGTTATTTCTCTTTGAGTAATGTTAACGCAAAGTAGGCTACCTAGTGCAGATTAGGTATGTCTTGCTCCGCTTTTTTAGATGATGTCGTTGTTTTTGGTTTTGCAAAATATTGTAGAGCGTATATTTGTAAAAGGATAGTAAATAAATGCTTGGAGAATATGATTTCATCATCATCATCTTCCTAGCCTTTTCCCAACTATGTTGGGGTCGGCTTCCAGTCTAACCGGATACAGCTGAATACCAGTATTTTACATGGAGCGACTGCCTATCTGACCTACTGAGTTATACGATACCACTTGGTAAGACTGGTTGTCAGACTTTTTGGGCCACTGACTACCTGTAACGACTGCCAAAGATGGACAAATGACAGCCGGGACCAACAGCGAGGCACGGAGGAAACTCGGTATGTAGGGGTGTGGAGAATATGAAATCGTTGATTAAATTTTACTATTTTTTCTGTAAAATGAGGTATTTTATACCAAAATTAATTTGTTTCCGTTTTAAGCTCATTTAAAAATAAAACCATAAACTCAGTTTAATTTTAGACCCTTTTAATAATTTAAACCGACTCCTTTTTCTCCCACACAATGAACAAAACCTTTCACAGAAACTACTAACCCGTTTTATTTCACCCATGTTTTATACAGATGCCAAGCTTTTGTTACGAATAGTGGAGCCAAGTGTAGCGTACAGCCAAGTTCGTATCATTTGGTAAATGTCGCAAACACTCGCTGACTTGGGTCAGGGGCCTCCCTACCACCTCTTATGGCAGTATTATTTTCACTTCAGTGGGTGAAAGGGGCCGAGTTAGATGTGCTGTATAAGTCCATCAAAAGATGGACAAATACAACACGGTTTTTTGGGGCATATTTCACGACTTTTGTAAATTTTGTTTTAATAAAATAAATAAATGTTTAAAAATAAAAAATTGAAGATTTAGAAATGTTTAAATTCTGCATTTTGTGCTTCCTAAGTATCGGGAATAATTTTGTTTTTTTATTAATTTAGTCTTTATTTATATGATGAAGGTGCCACGCACCTCACGTTACCGTTCACGTAACTTTTTTAGGCGGTTTAATTAAGTGTCAAAGTAACCACAATAAGAGCTGGTGGTGGTAGTGTACTCCCAGGTCATGCTTCAAGTCTACTCCTTTTCATTGCGGGCTGTTAGTGGGCCCATTAAAACTTTCCCTGACGCGACCCCGGTATAGACTTGATTAAAAACTTCATTAGAAGGATTTTTTGTAAAACGTTTTTAGACAAAAGCACTAACGCCTTTTTGGGTTAGATTGAGATCTCAGATGATTATAAAAATTGATTACAATTATGCTTAGTTGTCCATGGTGGCCACCAGAGGTTATTTAAAGACTATTTTTAGCCTATTAATTGTTACAGTATATCTAAAATAACTGTATACGTTGCAGGATTTTATAGGTATTTGAAATGAAGCTGTTGAATTCTGAAATGAATACGACAATGTGGGATAAAACACCAGTAGTATAATTATAAATACGCACTAACACTCACATAGCACATGCTCGGGTATCACATCAAAACAAAAACACAAGTAAACATTGGCCAACTTTCCATTCGATGGGAGTTGACAGCAGAATGGAGTTACCTAAACGTGAAAATCGAAAATGGGATGACTGTGAAGCTGTGATAGGATCTACATTGTGCTAGGGTGTTGCACCTATTGGAAACACGCCAGTTACAACGGTATCCCATTTGCTGTCTACACTTTCTCGTATCAATATCAATTTAATAATCTTAATCTTCGGAACTGCGAAAATGTGAGGCAGGAAATTGAATTTGATGAGGTTTTTTCGGCTCGCTCGATAAATTTGCCGCTCGTAATACGGGTAAAAGGGTTTAATAGTGACTGGCTTGTGCGGGACAACAACATTCGTGCAGTTTTACGAACGGGTGACACATCTATGGGCTGCTAGAATAAGATCTCTTCACAAAATATTTGGGGTTGGTTGTGATAGTAACACATGACTGTGATGATGATAATGAAAGATTTTAGAATTATAATAATTCAATTTACGAGATGGTTTTGTTAAATTTAGTTAAGATGTCTATAAATTCTACTAGGTCCAAATTCGAAAGATTTTCGCGTTTTGTTTTCGATGTAAGGTGAGACTTTTGCACACAAACACATCAAATTAATCTGAAGATATAATTAACTCCAAGAGACGTTCTTAAACGAGTAAGTGTTAAAAAAAAACACTTGGACTTCTCAGAGCCTTAAAATAAAATTTCTGCTTCGAGATCTTATTGTAGCGTTTCTTTGTTAATTTATTATTAGAAGACGTACTTGGAAGTTTAGTAGGCGTGGGCTCAGCGAGCGTGGCGCGGCTCGAGAGCTCCGTGGTCTCGCCCGCGAGCACTGCACAGAAATAACATCCAGTTATTTGTGAAGACCAATTTATTACTTTTTTTAAACTGTCCCTCACAGGCTGTATTTCTCAAAATCGTTCAGTAGCGAACGACATCTTCATAATATGCCTAGCTCCCAACATGTTGGAGTCACTATCAAGCTACTCGGATGCAGCTAAATATCAGTACTCTAAATGTCGACATACGTCTTATAAAAGCTAGTGCTGTGCATTTCACTTCTTTGTATGGTAGCTAAATTCAAGTCAAGCGGAAACATGGTATTTTGGCGCATTTTATTTAGTGTACACCAATCGATAGCGTCGTCGTCGAATAATCAAAGTCGAGGAAGTAATGGTATTTGGCAAACAGTTATTTATTTTATAAAACACGTAACAATATGCAAACAGATAGTAGCAATCAACGAAATGTCGAACAAAATCACTATTGGCGACTACTCACTTGTAAATTCACCTTGTATACTACCTATGAATATTCGTAGAAACAATTTTGTGTAGAACGAACATTCCACCGTTATTGGCTAAGCTAAATGAAAGTACTTTTAAAAACATACGAGGCAGTCTTTGGGGACTGCCGATAGAGGGGAAAACTAAGTAATCTATATCGGCTACGGGTTGTGCCCCGCGCACGCCTATGTGGTGCTACGTCGTAGCGGATCGGCTACGAGTGCTACGAAGCGTTAGGTGACGGTCACGCGAGTTCCATGATTTTTGTTCACCCAAAAAGTCTCAACGCGCTTAAAGAAATTTCACGAAAGTTAAGATAAAGCGAAGAGAACTATCCCCGCGCCTTCACTGTGGACGTGTATAATTAATGCACGGCGCCATATTCCCACCTCCCGAGTACTCCCGACCTTCCACACTCCACTGTACTCCACATAACTTGATGAAGTATTCTCACACGTTGGAGTTGAGAAGAATTCACAAATACCACCAAGTTGCTTGAAGGTGTTTCTGTATGATCAACTTTGTTATAATATTCAGTTGGATAAGGCGACCTATATAACTATGTGATGTAAAACGAACCGTATGCAAAACATTGTTTATGCCCAATTTACGCATCAAAACATCAACAAATTATAAGATAATTTATCGTGTATTATTAACTTGCACAGGCAGGCTTAATCTTCTTAACTTATAAAAATTCTAAACAAGTTTTCATAGGAGTCGATTTAAAGGGAGTAAATAGTACTCTTAACGAAGGCCAAAAGCACTTGGTCTCCCCGTCATTGCATTTTTTTTTGTTTGGACCATACCTAATATTTATTTTCAAAACCTTGAGACATGTTGCCAGCCAGAAGCTCCTAATACAAACGTACAAAGCATTGTGCCACTGCGTCCTGGGATATAGTATTTGTGCAAATCCCATATGATAGAAATAGAGCGCTCCCAGCGAGCAGTTCTGAAGGTCCTCCTATCCCTTAACTTCAGAACCCCAACCCAATTTAGTGTACGAGCAAGCGCGAGTGCTGAGCGTAAGAAAAATCTACACTATCTATATATCTATCTACGAGTGTCTACGGAGATATTACCGTCTTACAGTCCCCTATCTGCCAAATACTAACAAAAGATCTGACAGATACCCCGTACCACCGGTCAGGAGCAAGTTTGCCCGAAAGCACTACAACAGCTTGGCACCACGCCTCTACCTCAAACTTAGCCAGTATAAACGCGTTAAGCTTGTGAGTAATTTCCAGATAAAAAAGGAAATAGTACTTTGGCTGGAAAATTACAGCTTCGATGACACTGAAACCCTTATCAGTACTTTGACCTAGTGACATAAATACACATAACACACACACTAAAACACATCTCACCTCACACACGCTACCTCCATTCCATATTTATGAACATGTGCCCTTATTTTGTTTTATCTAATTTTCCTATTATTTAATCTTCTGCTAGTTTTCTGTCATTTCATCTTATTTTTTTTTGTTTGCTTTATATTATTTCAATTTTCTACAAAAAATATAAATTTAGTTTTAGTTATTTTTTTACAGTAGTTGCAGTAAGCACTGTCTAAGTTCGTCATCAGCCCACTAAAATGTAATGTTCCCACTGTTGGGAAACTTGCCTCCTCTCCATGAGATGAAAAGAAAAATGAGCTTAGTAACAATCAATCAATTTGAAAATTTTAATCTTTCAACCATAGAGCGTTAAGTAGGTACTAGGATTGTCTACACTAATATTATAAAGAGGAAAACTTTGTTTGTTTGTTTGTAATGAATAGGCTTAAAAACTACTGGACCGTTTTTAAAAATTCTTTCACCATTCGAAAGCTACATTATCCACGAGTAACATAGGATATATTTTATCCCCGTACTCCCACGGGAACGGGAACTATGCGGGTGAAACCGCGGGACGTCCGCTAGTAGACTATATAGTGGTTGTTGTTAATAGACAGTCCAGACCACAGACTACTTGCTATATTGTATACATAAGTGTTTGTAGATCTGGTAAGCGACAAACTAAACCCACAGTGCGGCCGCTTGACAAACTTTCCTAATTACTGAGCCAGATGTATGGCTGACCGCAAATGCTGAACTTTCTAAAAAAGCTGTGTTATGTGTACTAATTAAAAGGTTTGTTATAATTGTTACAGTAACTCTTTATAAAAGGAAGCTTAGGTTTTAAAACCTTTTTCTTTGTTTCTGAATTTTAATTTATAAAATACCACAGATGTTTTCAGTTTCCGTAGCTACTTACAATTTTTCTTTGAATGAGTCAAGGGATGTATCAAAAAGTTAAATCAGCCCGCCTAGCATGACCACCGGAGAAACGACAGAGACTCGACAAACTTTTGTTCACCTGTCAATCGACAAAAAGACAGATGAACAAAAGATTTGTCGACTCTGTGTCGTGTCTACGGTGGTCATGCTACGCGGGCTGGTGGTAAATATTTGAAGTCTGCAATTAGACTAAATGAATACCGGTTAAATAAGCATGCAACATAGAACTTCAATTTAAAGTATAACATAACATCACGCCTGTAATACTCGAAAGGTTAGGCAGAAGTGTACCAGATAGTACACCCACATTCCGCAATGTAATAGTGGATGACACTATTGTCATCGACCAGGCACAAATCCAAATTCCATGGTTGCTACTGAGAAATTCTTGATGAAAAAACCCAATAATACTTTGCCCGACCCAGGAATTCAATCCAGGACCTCACCCATACTCAGTAGTTGCTCTTGCGAGCACTCGACCAACGAGGCAATTTCAATCAGTTTCACTTTTAAAGTAGGTACTAATTTTTATATACCTACTTAATATTCAGATATTTGATCTGAGATTCAGATGTAGATATGTCACCGTAAAATTGTCAAACACGTTGTATTACAATATAACGTGTTTCTCTCTAGCGATATTGTAAACTCTCGAATTATTGTCAACTGAAACATACGGAAGTATCTCTGCCCCCATAATCGGGACTTGGGGCACCCCCCCGTTAGGTTAGTTAGGTTCCTTTAAACCCTGCACTCGGAAATAGGGGCCCCGCGAAGCGGGGCTCCGTCGACTACGCTTTTTAGGGGAATTTAAAGTGTGGTTAGGTTATATTAATCGATATTTCTCAGGAATGGTACATTATCTTTTCATGAGAGTGGTACCACTGGGCAAGGGGGACCCCTCCTTCCCTCCACACCGCGTGAGTTGACTACCATCGCATGCATTACACGAAAAATAATGCGTTTTATTGTAAGCAGTATGTTCGTTTGACAATATTTCGAGAGTTTACAATATCGAGATCACAATATAACGTGTTTGGCAATTTAACAGTGACAGATACAAAAGATGCTATAACAATGTTATAAATAACTTCATTACACAATTAATTTAAGAGTTGATAACGGTTCCTCTGAATTATTCCGAATAAAACAATTAATGAATATTCAGCCGACTCTGTGAAAACTGTCGCACAGCATTTGGGCCGGAATTCAAGATATAATTCATAGTATTCCAGTGCTTTTGTATTTACATTTTAGTTCATTGATATTCTGAATTCAAATTCATTTTAAATACTACAGTTCCAATTCCCGAATAGATACAAGTTTAATAAACACCCCTTTTTAATAAACGCTGGATATAGTTAAAACAAGTATTGGTTTCAGATTAGATACATAGGCTTTCAAGGTTTAAAGTTTCTCATAATTTTATTTCATGTTTGATAATGTTCCCGGAAGTCTCCAAATGGAAAATCGTTTATTTGTTATATTCTTATTTACAGTACATGACAATAACGTCCGATAGGAGTACTTTTTGGAGTGAATTTTCTTTAGGCGAGTTGAGCACTTTTAAAGTGAACAAAACTCATGGAACTCGCGTGACCGTCACGTACGCTTTTCGTAGCACTCTACGGCTACGCCGTAATGAATCGGCTACGAGTTCTCACTTCTATCGGCAGTCCCCAAAGACTGCCCCGCATGTTTTTTTTCTTGATTACTCTTTCGTAAGTTTCTTTTTGTCCATTTATCTAGTTACTGTCTGGGTAAAGCGAACTAAGGGTGCACTATTAGATACCTACACCTCTGCTTAGCACTTCGTGAATTTCAAGCGTGATATCATGTATGTGCCACAGGATAATAATACACTATTTAAATACAGCATCACACGTCGAGGTGTTGAGTGTGAGCGAGTGACAAAATTAGGTCACGCCACGTCTGCATTATACACCACAGATTAATAATTGCACCGCAATCCAGTATATTTTACTGAATTTTCTCACGCGTTAACAAAATAATGAGATTGTGCATTGATGAAAATCTCGATAGAAGATATGCAGAAACTATAGTTTTAAATATCTAGTGTAACCTAAAAATGTTGCTATTATACTTGTTTATTGCTTTTGGCTCATAAATCGGTTTACGAGATCTTACCTTTATCCTGAATATTTTCGGCAAACACCTCGATTAATAATGTATTATCAATAAGTTCTCTTATCATCTGTGGATCGATACCACTAATAGATAACAGAACTGGCTACTACATCAGACAAAGCCACGCTTTTTTAGATAGCATTCAACAAAGAATCATAGAAGAAAATTAGATAGATTTTAGTATTGGCATTAGCGCAACTTTAGCAAATGAAGACTAACATGACACTGGAAGTTCGTAGCGTTTTCAATCATAGAATCATCATCGTCATCATCATCATCCCGACTTTACCCACTGTTGGGTATAGGCATCTCATTGCTTGTGCCAAGCTCCACGGTCTTGTGCCAGTCTCATCCAGGACATACGCGCAATGGCAACAATGTCTGCAAAACCCTTGGCGGATTTCAGGCGTCATGTTATGTGGCAACGTTCAATGTCATCAGCCCATTTTCCCGCCGGGAATGATAGAGTAGAAGTGCCGGATGTTAGTTAATGACACAGACGAAAGTGGCAAATTAGGAAGTGCAAGAAAGTGGCAAATTAGGAAGTGCATGAAAGTGGCAAATTAGGAAGTGCATGAAAGTGGCAAATTAGGAAGTGCATGAAATCTAGAAAGGCACACTTTGTTGAGCACTATCCAATTTCTCTTTAACCTTTTTAACGTCACATATTGAAACGCTATGTACTCCGACTGCACGAATTTGTGACAAAAAATGGGTTGCATTATACAATGGCATACATATAACACGAAAAAAACTAATAAATCGTTTTGAAAATCCCGTTCCTTTTTTATTTAGCTATTTGCGATGAAATTGTGGTTTGGCGTGGCAATTCGCGCGTGCGTTTATGCTCTGGCATTCAAAAGGTGGTTAAGTTCTCACAGATCTTCAAATTCTAAGTTAACAATAACTTATTCAAACTTTGGTGGACCGTAAATGCGACGCTGAGTATTTACATACGCTAACAAACTAGATATTCCTTTTTGCATATCTCATAACGTTTGGTCATTAGAACATCGTGCACAACATGCATCAGAATATGTCCTTGACATACAGTTCAAGCGCTCGCAGCAGAACTTACAGAATATTACTTAGTAACGTGAGTAAGGTCCCACCGCTCGAGGAAGCGAGCTGTCGACTATTTTCTCTCGCGCAAGAAACGTTTAAAAGAATATAAAACACTAGTTCCTGCAACATATCCTATAGTACTCGGTAATAGTGAAACTTTCTGTCAAAGAAAGAACTTTTTAAATCGGTTGAGTCTTTCCCAAGATCCAAACATACAAACTTTACTATTCAGTTCCGTTTATTCATTTTTTTAACTCACTTTTAACACTTTAAAATGTTCATATCCAAAATCTATATAAAAAAAAAAATGATTAATCGGTGACTCTTCGGCGAGAAGTCTATAATCAAACCAGACCTAGTTTTTAATAACTAGCTTAACTCGCTTCTCGCTAATCGCGTGCGGTCTCTTCCAGTGTAGTACTTAATCACATGAGTAGGAGTTGAGAACCACCGTAACTACGAACGAGACGGGTTTGTGACGACAATCCTTCACGCTTTATTACAGAAATACATAATATATGGCATGTAATGCAAAAGGCAATTAAAAAACACGAGGCAATTTAATTTGCTATTAAAAGTAGGAAAGAGGTAGGTATCTCTGTTTTGGCCTACGAGAAACATTTTCAGTCAAGTACATCGGGGGCCATTTTTCAAATTATCTATTAAAGTTCTGGTCTAAGTAAAGCCTATGACTTGAATAAATTGAAACAAAATTATTATATCAAAATCAAACAAATAATTTATTCGCATAATGGTGGTGTCATTTGTTTCACGGGTCGACGTAAAGGGAATCGACGCTGAGGGAATGATTCGTAAATAGATGGTGTAATACAGTCAGCATGCGGCAGTCGCTTCATGTAAAATACTGGTAAGTATTTAGTTATTTATTATTTATCCAGTTAGACTGGAAGCCGACCATTTTTTTTTCGGATGGGAAATCATCAAAAAACTTCTCCTACTCTGGGCGGAGCGGGAGGGAGTGTCAGATTTTTACTGACTAGAACCCATCCATGTTCCTTTCTCGCCCTTTATGTTCCGGGGCAACGGTATCTCTTTCGAACAGTCCCACAACCCCGGCAGGCTGGAAGCCGATCCTGACATAGTTGGGAAATAGCTAAGCAGATGATGATGTATGTGGTGTTATAATATTTTATATTATTGACCAGGCTTACATTTTTTTTCGGAATGGTATCTCCTACCCTTTTCTGTCGCTCAGAACCATCAATTGCTAGAGCGAGAAACGGACCAGAGTGAAGAGAAAAAAATGATTCCGTACTAATAGATTTGTCGCAACTCTAACTGTGCCGTTCCATCGCCTCAGAAGTGCCGAATGTTAGTTAGTGACAGAAATAGGGCGCGCGATAACAAGACGACAGTAGCGACATCTACTGCGGCCTACATTTTGACACGGTTATTAGTTTCAACTTTGTTGTGATATAGCGATAATAAGTTGTTAGTATCTAAGTTGTTTTTAGGTCTTTGACTGATTAAGATGTGACTAGTGATGGATCTCTCAAAGTTCCCAGTTCGCAATCTATTGGCCTGGGTTAACTGGATTTTGTAGATTTTTATACAGTCCATATACTTAGTTTTCCTGTGATATACCAGTGTATAATTAGGTACCTACTCTTTTCATTGTAATGTGTACTAGTTGTAAATAAGTGTAACTAGTAGTACACTTACAAGTCATAGATAGTGTCAAAATATTAATTTCTAGTGTAATTTGCTAAAAGCCAAACCAAAATATTCAGCCATACCACAGCTGCTTAGCTATTTACGGGTATAAAAGATTAAAAAAGGGAAAAAGCTTTAAAAAGCATAATTCCCTAACATGTGGCAGCTCAAACTTTTACCAACGGCCAACACCGAAGTTTAAAAAGTTGATACAAAGGGCTTTAATGGCCGCATACATACCTACTGGAGGTTCGCTACAGCTACGCGATGACGTCACCGCTTCCTGCTTGGGACAACCAAGCTAACTTTGTTGTCGGACGTGCATCGACGTTTCCGCGGTAAAAGCTAGGTATATAGAAGTTGTGTGACGTAGCATATGTGTGTTTTAACGGTCTCAAGCGACTTTAAGTTTAATGTCAGATGCGATTTCTTTTAAAAGCATTTAGTTTTAAAACCGTCATCTCTTCAGATTTCCGTAATTAGTTACTTATTGCGTAAAGCAAGGAGATGTATTCAGCTATATTGCGAAACAGGAGTTGAACGTACCAATTCAGCACCCTACTAGAATTCGCGCATAATAATTATGTTTCTTTTGCTTTGTAATCGGTCTAGACAGGGACGGGTCAAGTGGTAAAGAATACCAGTTTCTCCCCTCGTATTAAACTGACAGCTGGTTGCAACCAATAGCGTACAGCATGAGAAATAGTTCACACGCTCTATTTTCTTTTATACTTCACTGATTAGCAAATAATTTACATAAAAACAAAATAAAATAAAATTGACACAGCTCCATATAGTGCCACACTAAGCAACGAGGCTTGTGTCGTGGACATCAGATATTTGATATACCTACTACATAGATACTTTTTGTTTCTAAATACATACTTATTATACATATAAACATCCATGAATTGGCAACAAATGTTCACGCTCATCACACAAACATTTGCTCCAACCGAGATTCGAACCCGCTGCACTATTCGGGTCGTCGTATTAGAAACAACATAACATAGCTATATAATAAGCCTATAATGTCCGCACACCTGGGACACAGGCAACCTCAATGTAAGTAGACCATAATCTACCATGCGGGTTCTAGCTACCTACTTTAGTTTTTAGTTCCGAGAGCATTTTATTCGAGACTAGCTGACCCGCACAACTTCGTCTGCGGCACATAAGAGAGAGGGTTACAAAGAGTCGGTCGTAAGCACCTTTAATACAATTTTCAAAGAGCACATCACACACATCCTTCCGCATAACGAAAATGCGCGCCCGGTACATGATCATTATTTTGCTGCGGAGTTATTTAAAACGGTGTATCTCCTAAGATATGCATTGAAATCAATTTACGTGCAATACGAAACGCGTCCATCAATTCTGTTAATATTGTTGATAGCAAAATTTGAAGTAGATTGGACCAAGGAATCATATTTTCCCATACAAACTTTGCCTCCTACCTTTTCACCCCCTTAGGGGTATAATTTCAGAAAATCCTTTCTTATCGTAGTATAGGCATACGATAAGAAATGATTTTCTGAAATTATTATACAAAAAATACACCCTCCAAGCTTCAGGTTTCTACAATCTGCGGTAAAGGCTGTGCGTTGATCCATCACAGTCCTTCAGGACAAAGCATTTTTATTATTTGTAGATAGTAGGATTTGAACTCGTTTGTATTTGTAACTTTTCGGGTTTTATGTCTGATGTACATTCGTATAGTCTACATTTTCTTCGTAGTATTATTTTATTTGTAAATACAGGGTGGAAACGATTAACCGGGCAGAAAGCTTCCTTAACCGTTGAGTATTAGAAACAGGATCGATTGGCATCAAAAAATGTTTCGTGTAAAATAGCAATTTTCTTGCTAACTGTACTTTTTTTTTAATCTGTGAATGGGGATCAAAATTTCACGAAAAATTACGGATGGTTTCCTAAGACCATTTTCATGTAGCTGCAACGGTTAAGGTTTATCATTATTGGCATCAAAAAAAATGTTTTATGTAAAATGGCAATTTTCTTGCTAACTGCACTTTATTTTTTAATTAAATCTGTGAATGGGAATCAACATTTAGCGAAAAATTATGGATTGTTTCTAAGACCTTTTTCGTGTAGCTGCAGTTCCCCTTACTGCCCCGTTTACCGTTTCCACCCTGTATTACCAACTACTTATACCGAGGAAAGCCGATTTTCTTGA
Source organism: Xestia ashworthii (assembly GCA_950022955.1). NCBI lineage: Eukaryota > Metazoa > Arthropoda > Insecta > Lepidoptera > Noctuidae > Xestia > Xestia ashworthii. The sequence continues at coordinate 4,673,555 of OX465556.1, forward strand.
GTTCCGCTATTTTGGGCGTATTCACTTCAAAAATCAAATTTCAAGAAAAATGAGAAATCATGTTTTACCTGTATTCGATTTGAAGTATTTACAGCAACTTTTAAAGGTTTATACTTCATTGGATTTCGTTCTATAGGTGTATGAAGTTTATTAATTTTAAACACAAAACCCTCTTTTTTACGTCTCTGGATGAAATTTTTTAAAAATGCTGAAACAGGTATTTCTTTATTTTTAATAATAAGTATTTACTCTGAGTTTCATGATTCTAGAACAATCTAAAAAAAATTTTTCATACAAACTTTACCCCCCCTTTTCACCCCCTTTTTCCAAAATTTTCGATAATTTCCATAGCCTAAATGTTATTCTGAGTTTATTTAAATAGATTAGTGAAGTTTTCATCAAAATCCGTCCAGCAGTTTTTACGTGATGCGCGTTCAAACAAACAAACAAACAAACATTTTAAAAATGGTTTTAATATGTTCAGTTACTTATTTTAAGTCACCCTGATCGGTTTTTTTTTTGAAATCTTCAATGTACAGATTTTTTGGTCTCAACGATTTTATTATATGTATAGATTACCATTACCTACGCCAAATTCACGCTAGGATTGATACAATATTGTGACGAGTGACGGTAACAGTACCTACACTCTACAGGTCACCCCGGGTGGCTGAATGCAATTTCAAATCAGATTATTGTTTCCAAAGCTCAAGATAAAATTAGTGTTTTTTAGATTTTGTTGTGTTACCGTTTTCCTTTGTAGCGCCATCTGTCAGTTTCTGAATCGGGAAATTTGAAGAATAACCTATCAAACTACTTTAGCAGTATAGGTTCCTAAGGTGATTCCTTCGAAATTCTTAATTTAATAAAAAAAATAAAAAATCGCTGGACACAGCGCCGTCTAGTGCCACACTAAGCAAGGCTTGTATCGTGGACACCGAATAGTTGATATACTACTTAAATACTTTTTTGTAATGCTAAAGTTCTATAAAATTCTCAATTCAGAAGCCAGGTCTTTAACATAAACTTGTGGTAATCATGAGGAGAGGCATTTTCAAGCGGTAGTATGTAAAGACTAACAGTGACTAACATATAAATATATTGCTTAAATACAATGAAAATCTTAATCAATAAAACAAAGATTGTAAAATGTTTTGAGAAACACCTACCTATACATCTAGAGAGAACAAGTAATTGCAGTATAGATTTAAAATAACATCTAAATATCGATTCTTAATGAATTGCGAACTGCTCATAAATTAGACGGGAAAATCTTCAATAAAATGCACTTAGTATTAACCACCGGGAATCTGTTCAGTCAGCACTTGGAGCAGTAATTAATGAACGCTCAACTTGCTTGCAATGAGAACCGCCATTTATCATGATTTGCCAATTGCATCGTCATCTCTCACGTTAATTTACGTGGTAATTTAAAAATGAGGGGTTGGATTGAGTGGGACTTTTCAATATTAGCAAGTATTGGAATCTAATACACTGACTATAAAGGGTGTAAACCACCTCATCACGAAGCCGTTAACCAAGCATTCTGTACATCAAACTAAGTAACTTTACCTACGCAAAAAATATTGCTGGGAAACAACTTTTTTTTTGAGGTTATAAATCATGTTTTGTGGTAAAACTCAATGTAACGCACTTAAAACATTGTGCTGATGGATGGATTGAATAGTACGGGGGTCGTGGAGGTGTTAAAAGAAAAAACCTTACAAAAAAAACTTGTATTTAAAAAAAAAGTTGTCAAAAAGTTGTAACTTTGACCCTCCATATCTCCGTAACTAGAAGGTTCCCAGGTATGGTGAAGAACAAAAAAATGATCGCAATGATGGGCAGAACAAGTGCCTTTCAGCTTCGTGAAGAGGTGTTTTACACCCTTTATAGGAACTTATTGAAACATTTCAAGTCTGCCTCGTTCATGTAGTGGTCGCAATGTCGACTACTACTAGCATGAGGTTCTGTGTTCAATTCCTGGGTTGGGTAAAGTGTTATTGGGTTTTTCCATCACGAATTTCACAGTACCAGCAACGGAGCCTGGTTTGTTGTTTGTTTGTGATGTTTAAGTTAGACGCTTTATTTCTACGCCATAAACTCATGAATAGCCAAAAAAAAAACGAAAACATTCACATTAACATTTTCTTGAGGTTTTATTTATTAAACTAGCGACCAACTTCTGCATCGTCTGGTTTTTACCTTCAACATGGCAGAACATCTAAAGTAATTTGCTTTATTTTTGGTATCTTCTCTAAACGTTGTTATAAACCGCATCAAAATCCGTTCCGCATACGCATCAAAATCTTAGAAGAAGTATGCGACTTATTTTATAGATCAAGAAGACACAACCCTATCTTTGCCGCGCTACAGCCGGATATAAAAAGTGTCACTTCTCATACATTTTCTATTGTGCCAGTGTGTGCTCGATTCAACAAAGAAAATGAAGAAAATCGATGGTGGCCTATATTAAAAAAAAAACGAGCATAGCACAGCTGTGGCTGAGATGCAGTCATTTACTTAAGTGATCGTATTTCGAAGTTTTTTGAAAATGGAACTGTATCTTTTACACTGTAATGCATTTTAAATGGGCAATTCAGAATGTACTATTTTTTCCAGCGCTAGCCTTTTTACCATCGTAATTCTTTGTATTTCTTTGTGCCCCTTATTACTGGGCGATTGCCAGCGTGATGTGTTGTTCGATATTCATGGAATTTCCGTGACTGATGGATAAAAGACAGATATAAAGAACGATATTTCCAAAATCACCGCCTTCGATTCGACGGGATATTGAAGTTTGCAAGGGAAATCAACTGGTAACTTTATACAAGGAGGTGCCCTTGTATAAAGTTACTAGTTCATGTCAGCGATACCCTGTTTTAGATGGCGATCTAAAACAGGATATCGCTGACATGAACCGAATAAAATATTAGTTGACTGTGTGAATTTCAGTCGAACCTTCTATAAATACTGAAAGATACAGTCTGATCCCTTCATATATAATAGACCAAAATATTCACGACCCCCGTCACTTAGGCGATGACGGCAAAATTTTAACAAATATTTACCCCTGGGCTACCTATGAATCTGTGATCGAATTAGGGATGAATCGGCAGTCTATGAGAACGGTCGGTCTTATCAGCCTGCTCGAAGGGTTCCGTGGTATAATAGGGCAGGAAATGACGTCATATCCGCTAGTAACCATGTAAGTTTGGAACAAGATAAGAGTTTCAAAATATCGCTATATTAAATAGATTTTCCGCTGAGTCGGCGTTTGTTGCTGATTTCTGTCGATTGATATGAAGGTATTTTTGAAATGATACTGCTTGATTTCAAACGGAAATAGTGCATTTGCTTAGTGATTGTAGTTACGCCAGTTATCCCTTGTTTGAAAGTCCAAATAAAAAAAGAAACAAAAATACGATCAAATCATTTATTTATTTAAACTTAATTTACAAGAGTGGTACTTAGGCGGGCTCAATGCCACAAGACATTCTCTACCAGTCAACCTTTGTGTCAAATAGGATAGCATCATCAGCCTTATTGCAATTATGTTGAGGTCGGCTACCAAGCTGTATTGTGCGACTACCTATCAGAACTACACAACCAGCAACTGTGTAGAACAATAGTCCTCGGTAAGACTGGTTGAATTTGATAAAGTGGTGGAACACCTTGTAATAGTATGAAAAAGGGGTATGGGAGGGTTCCGGCCCTGGTTCAATCCATGGTCCGGAGCGAGACTGAATGGAAAGCCGTCACCTCCTTCTGCGAAGCAGTCATCCTAGCGTAGGAGGTGGCGGAACGCGAGAGGGAGAGAGCCTCTCGCCCCATTGCAGTCGCCGCGGGAGATGCACCGGGCGTCGGGGGCCACGTGGTGGCTACCGGCCACCGTAGACGCGTGCAGCTATGAACTAGCTCGCCGTCCGACCGTCTTATGACGACGGCGCGTTTGTGTTCCACGCGCGCCAAAGCCTGCCAGAGCTGCGGGACTACTGTTCGAAAGAGATACCGCGGCACCGGAACGAAAATGGCGAGGAAGGAACATGGTTGGTTTTTAGCCAGTAAAAGTCTGATATCCCTCCCGCTCCGCCCAGAGTGGAATGACTCATTTTGATTATTTCCCATCCGAAAAACCAAAAAAAAGGGGTATGGGTGGGTGTAAAGTTCTTCATCTCCCATAGTAAAAGGAAGGTCTTTTGACCGGCTTAATGTCGGTGGCCGAGATATTAGTTTTTGTTTTGTGGCATTGAAGGTGCTGTTTTACTTTTTGGTGTGCTGCCGCTACAACAACTTGAGGTCCAGGAATACAAAGAGGAATTGTATTGAGCAATGAAATATAATACATATACCTACAACGATTGATCTAAATAGATCATGAGTGATCCGTGTATGTACTACATATCAAACTTGATTGATCATGCAACGTACCAACAATTGTAATGCTTGCATCAATATATTGTCTATCAGATCAAACACAACATCAGTCATTGTATTCGGCACACAGCCCGTCCCGTCCATGCGGGACGGGACGGGCTATGATATGTGATATTATAATTTGTAAGAGTACCAACTGAACTAAGAGATGAGACAATGCAAGATTATGTTTGTTTTAACGTTAGATGTTTTAATAACAATTCTTTCTGGTTGGCTGCATCTTAAGGTACTCGTATCTGTTAATTTGATTATTATAAGATATTCTGTTCCAATATCTGACTATTTCAGAGATGAGACGAATTTGTGGTTGGTTGATGGACCTTGAAAATGCCGATTTATTGTCTAAAATCGTCATTATTAGAAACAATAAGGACGGCATTAAAAATGACTTAACAGCAATGCAACAAGTTTTAAGAAATATACATATTTTAGCAGGTATATAGGTACTTTAACAAGTACATACTTTACTTGTGGCAACCACGCGCATGGCGAACCGGGGGGCGGGAGAGGCGCGGGGAAGGCGAGACCATGGTTTATTAAATCATAACTTTATCTACTTGCAAATCATTATATCTTGTTGTTTGAAATTGGCTGTACGCTTGAAACCGTACATATGTAAACACGCGCTTAAGTCTGGCGTAGAGGACATCAAGGGGCTTAGCAGAATTATACCCGTAAAGGCAAAGCATTACTCGCCGAATTAATTATCAAGAAACTCCTACAGTTTTATAATCTCAAGTAAGCACATGCAATCTACATAATATTTTACATAAACTTGTTTTCTGGTATGTACTCATTGAAAATCTTTAATATTTAACTGACACACTAATTTCTGAGTTTATTCAAATTAAATATAACTAAAAATATTTTAACCAACTAAAAACAATTTTACTATTTTTATATTAACTAAAGTACCTATTCCTAAAACTAAAATTTTAGGAATAGGTACTTTACATTTCATTGTATCTAAGTAGAGAAAACGGTGGGGTCAACGGGAATACACCAAATGAGCAAATGATCCCTGGGTCAGAATCCATCATTAAAGAATCTCGTAAAGACATCAAACACGACGACCCGGAAAGGCGAGAAGTTATCCATCTCTTGAAGCAAGTACACTTTCAGGTTCAATATACAACCCTTTAATATCCGAATAGTTCGGGAAACTGTCACACAAGTTATTTATTGCAATAGAAAATTATACGCAGACACTTCCCGATATTTCGTGCAGGCAAACTTTGATAAATTCCTCTCTAAGAGCATCAAGAAAAATGTTCAGTCTGTATAAAAACAAGAAACAAGCATAGCTGCTCGTTAGTCCTGAAAATTGTGTAGCTTTGTTTTACTACAAAACTACTAGTACATGGCTACTCCTTTTATATTGTTTCTCGTACTTTTAAGCCTTTTGTCATCTCATTATAAAACTAGTTTTTATTCGAGTTTGCGTAAATCTTCGAACCAGTTTTTATACATATTTCGGACGCTATTTGGATTATAGTCAAGGTTTAGGTTTAAGGTGAAAGCAGTAGTAGGGTCAATCAGGGTAATCCGCGAAATTTAAATTTTCAATTTTTGCAATTTGTGGGCTAGTGCTAGGTTGTACGTTGATTTAATAGTAATAAAAATCTTCTATAACCAAAATATAATAGGTGCGTATTGCTCAGTAGTTTTGGACAAAAGTTACAAAGGTTTAAAGAAGTTGTTTCTGTCACTACGTCTAAAGTACTTTTATCTATATTCTAGTATATATTAAGAATATACATATATCTGTATGCTTTCACCTTAAGGCATAAATATATTTTCAAGATATGTGCTTAGAAGTCTTCATGGATGTCGTCAACCTTTCCAGGGCTGGAGGGAGAGACACTGAATAAAACCACAAAATTTTCTTCAACTACCTTTGGCTCGGGTTTTGGAGTATCTTACTTTAACGCTGTCGGAATAAAGATAGAAAAAAACCATTGCTCGTTGGTTTAAGCCTCGATCTAAAGATGAATCTTGTTGGGTATCAAGACCTCGATCGTTCATAGTCTAGTTGAAACTACTGAAAAGCTGCCGGAAGACGTGGTGACAGAACGTGCAGACGGTCCTCCTATTGTGACAAGGCTTCTGCTTATTACAGTTGCAGCTGTAAAAGATTTGCTTCGAGTTATTGCATTGCGCCTGCCACGTAGACACAAAATTGAAAAATCTCTAGCTCCTGTACATTCGCAGGCATCTTTAAATCAAGACACAGCAGTTTTTTTGCGACATTTAAATATGGAAGTCGTGATAAACGCCATCTGGGGTTTAGTTACATAGGGGATTCGTTATACATATAGTATTTACAAATAGTAGATGATTTTTTTAATATTTGGATAATCAAGTCTACGGTCTGCATTTGTACATTTTATACTAAGTATTACTATTATTATTCTTACATAGTGTAAACGGAGTGTCCACGAAGCCATCACACAAGCACTCTTGTGCTCTCATGTGATCAATTGTGCTATTAGATGAATTTAATAGTACGGGAGTCATGGAGGTGTTCCAAATAAAAATCTGATATTAAATTCATAAAAGTCTGACATTTTTTTGACGACACGAATGGCGCAGCGGTAGTGAAGCTGCCTTACGTTCTTAGGGTCCCGGGTTCGAATCCCGGTAGGAGCAAATGTTTGTGTGATGAGCATGGACATTTGTTTCCGAGTCATGGATGTTTATATGTATAATAAGTATGTATTTACAAACAAAAAAAATATATTTATGTAGTATATCAACTGACTGGTGACCACGACACAAGCCTTGCTTAGTGTGGCACTAGATGGCGCTGTGTGTAATGTCCAGCGATATTTATTTATTTCTATTTATTCTGATCATAACACAACAAGTAACATAACTATGTACATTAGAAGGTACATTTACCCACAGGTTACTTGTTAAACAACCGAACAACACTTCACCATACACAGGTACTCAACTACTCATACAAAACACACACAAACTGGAACTCCAAGCTTCACCCATAAGCGCATCATGAGCGCACACATAACTTTGGCAGTTGACGCTCGAACGTGGCAGCATCACGTTATGCCGGCGAGCGTACTGCCAGAGCTTACAGTCTCATAGGATTTCGTTACCGAGAGTGTACCCACTCCATATCAAACCTTTAAAGACCTGACCTCACAATGTAGAAAAAGCCTTCACAGAGCGAGAGCAGCTTCTACTGGTGATTTTATTCCACAACATATCAAACTACACCCTCGTGTATATACCGACCTCTCATTGTACGAAAGGCCTGTACAAAGCGGGGTCAGCTTATACTAGAAATTGTCGTCGAGTGTACCAAACGAACTTGTGTCTTTAGTTTAGGTAACTGGATTGTTGGCTCAATTTGGAAGGAAAACATGGAGTGTGATAGTGTTTGTGGTGTTGGAAACAAGTACGGAACATAATTTCCTCCTATACTTTAAGTCTTTGTTGCTTGCTACTGTTAGGAATGTTGCTCTTATCCTTTTTTATGACGACCCGAATGGCGTAGCGGTAGTGAAGCTGCCTTACGTTCTTAGGGTCCCGGGTTCGAATCCCGGTACGAGCAAGTTTGTGTGATCAGCATGGACATTTGTTTCCGAGTCATGGATATGTACTTATAATAAGTATGAATTTACAAACAAAAAGTATCTATGTAGCATATTATCAACTATCTGGTGTCCACGACACAAGCCTCGTTGCTTAGTGTGGCACTAGATGGCGCTGTGTGTAAAATGTCCAGTGACATTTATTTATTTATTTCAATGAAAGGCAGATGGTCACAAGTCCTTGTCTTCGCGCTTGGGGACAAGGCATGGTATGCTTTTAGAAAATGTAGAGAAGCCTTTGTTGATGCCTTATAGAAGTTGTGATTTGAATTATCTTTTATTCATTTTGAGGACATAAAACGTTATTATTATTTCGACACAAGATCTGAAAACAGTATTTCCCTACCAAAAACGAACATGATAAAGAAAAGTAATGTTCTCTGCAAGTTAAAATAATAGCCAGATGCGGGCAAGACGCATAACAAATGAAACGAATATAAACAAGCGATGCGTAGCGCTACGTGGAATAGCCCCTGTGAGCCCCCAGCCTGATCTTGATTTATTTACCTACTTAAGTAACTAATCTTTAAAGGCTTGGAGTAAGTAAATGAGGCAGCCTGAGAAGGGATATGAAGCTGTCTAAGAAGGGATAAATTAACAAATTATATTTCCACTGTGATCTAGGGAGAACAGCACTTAGTTATAGCGTATTTTATAAAATTAGAGTGGGAAAACCAAAACGAGTTATTGGTAAAGGCTTTTAAACCTTTTTCTTACTGAAGGATCTGTAAAAGATCTGTAACTTGTAAGTATAACGCCCTATTTGCAATTGACAATTATTACCCTTTCCATTTTTCCATATACCAAGAATGTAGCCCATAAAGTAATAACAAACAAAACAAAATCATGAAACTTATCCCAACCATCCACATTTGACCTTACAGGAAACCCTTAGCACAAGTAACCCCATATCGAACAGTAAGTCATAAAACTAGTGGCAACTTTCCACGCGTAGAAATATCATATTCCCGAGAACCTTGAACAAAATGGAAACTGATGAAACCCGAAGTCGAGTACGGCGCGACTTCAACAAGTATTATACCTCTTAAGGCCCTTACCCGGGAGCATTTGCCTGTAATGTAACCGTTCAAGTTCGTGCATTTTATCAGAGACTGAGGAAAACCGAGCATTACAGTGCGCAACCTGTCTTGATACAATTTATTATAATTTTTCTTAACAGCCTATTCTGTGCCACTACTGGGCAAAGGCTTCTCCGAATTCCTTCCACATGCGCTTTTTTCCCGTGCCTCCTCGAACCAGCCCTCGCGATACACGTCCAGATCGTCTAGCCACTTCTTCCTGGATCAGTCTCGGCGGTGCCGTCTGTCTTCCGGAAACCATCGTGTGGAGACTTTTGTCCAGTAGTCATTTTAGCCTAGCAGCCTTCTTGCCAACGTCCACTATTCCTGTTTTGGAACGCAACGTGGTGTTACGAACCTTCTTTTCTCTTTGAACAACCACTTTATTCTGTACGAAATCGAAGCTTGGGCATTCCAGACGAATAATCCCCCACAGGGAGCCTCAGTATGCAACATTATGCTCAAAACTGAATCTCAGATAGTTACATTACAGGCGAATGCGCCGTGAGGGACCGCCTTTACCTATTTACCTCTAAGAGGGACCTATTACCGTAAAAGTGTTCGTTGAAGCCATCACGCCTTTTATAGCCCCAAGACACGGTACGACAAGCCCTCTAAACGTTTAACGGTATTTATACTGCGACAGTTTAAATATAGGTTGGAGGTTAGTTGTAAGTGTTTTCTTCTCTTATAAAGTTGGTGTCATCTTGGATGTGCATTTTGAAAGGGGTGCCCTCTAAACCAATCAATGTAAGAATAACTTTGGTAAAGTAATTATTAGTTTAGTAGGCCAATTGAAAGTTTGACATTCTGATCATAAAGGGTTTACAATAGTTATTTGTTATACAAGAGTGCAAAGTTGTTTTTTAACCGCGTGCTCAATTTTTATGACCGAGCAAGCGAAAGATTAAAAAAAAGAATCTTGAGCGTTAGCGAGGGAATCGAAAGAGCACGAGGTGAAAAATGTTTGCACTCGAGTGCAACACGTAACTTTTCATCCCACCACAGCGAGGAAATGACAAAAGGCAAAAAAAATTGCGCGTTGTTAACAGTTTCAGGTGGTTTCAGTTAATTCTGTTGGCGTCAAATAAACTCGTCGTCGCTAGAACCACTCATTTTAAGTTTTTAACTTGTTTTCAAGTTTCTTGTTTTTAACCTAAGGTTTTAACAATATAATATGCCGTGAAAAGAAAATGGCGCGCGCAAAGCAAATTAAAAAAAGTACACCTAAGAAGATTCCAAGTCTGAGTTATTAACAAATTAAAAAAAGTTGTATGATAAATTCGGCACCATGAAGGTTGACATAGTGCACACGATGTTCTAAATTCAATTTACTTTATCCTCTAGAGGATAAAAACGGCTTTTGCACTCAGATATCGAAGAGTATGAATACTCTTTCCGAGATGGGGGGATGAAAAAGAAATTGTCAACCAGTTAGCAAGAATTTTGCATATTGTTGCAATATAAATTGAAAATGTACGTTACTAAAAGTAGAAACCTTTGGCAGCAAGCCAGATAACCAACGAGAATTTTAATATTCAACAATAATTGAATAGGTGCCTATGTAAAATTTAATATCGAACCCCAATTATTTTAAAACCATTAAAATTAATTAAAATTGGTCAATAAATAAGATTTTATAAGAACTTTGTTAATTAACCTTTCTTTTACCAAATAAACTATGCCTATTTAATTACTAAGTTAAAACTTATCCAATAAAGGGTGTAAACAGATTGCTGTATCGGTGTGGCAAAGCAACATGGCCGCCGGAAGCCCGGCCATCTTGATTGTGCTCGCCGGATATTGGAGATCGGCGCTCGGCTGTAATTGCCGAGATATTGCATCCAGTTTCGTTTGTTTATCGCGTCCATGTTACACGTGTTAATGTGAACTTCTATCGCTGGACGATATTTGGGTAACAACGATGTTTACTAACGATATTGGTTAGATAAGCTTTAAAGGTGATTGTGTTAATTGAAAGGTGGTTAGGTGAGGTTGGTTTAAGATTTTGCAAGGTGGCCCACGGTAAAGTGGGAATACAGTAAAATGGGATACAGCTTTAGGAATAATAGGTTTAAAAAAAATAGATTTTTATCAATCTAAAATTGTGTCAGGAATGATATGAAAGAAAAAGGGGTAAATGATAGCGTGTCGGTTGACGGAGGAAACTGAATGAAGACTCAAACTCAAACTCTTTATGAATGAAGACCCCAAGTCCCCAAGTAACATGGGATAATGCCAGGAAGATGTTGATGATGATCATTATGATCAATATACTACTCTGGGCTTCACTTTAAGGAGAACTTCTCTAACTAGGACAGGAAGAAAAGTTCTAGAGATTTTGTTGATCGGGATAACGTTTCCCATAAAACTAAATACAAGTTATGTCATTCATATAGCACAATTTGAAATAAACTAGTATGCAATGTATACACAGAGATGTTATAAACATTCAAATAGGATATCAGTAGTTAACGCAGTAAATTATATTGCAGCGGTAAGTGGCGCCATCTGGTGGCGATAGACGCATCCGGTTTGAGCAGCGAGGCGTTGCTCGGTAATCAGATTCGGCTCAAGTACGAACTGATCGAGTTAGCGCTAATTAGATCCGGTAACCGATTTAACTGTACGTGCGTCTAATAGGAAACGTCGTAACTATTTGTTGTTTATGATACAGCTTTTGTACAACAAACAAGGTTTAGGTCCACGGGCAATGTTTTTGGGATTTTTCATCAGGAATTTTTCAGTAGTAAACTAATACTGTTACTTACGGGATTCTTCCGTGATTGTGTAATTTATTTCATCACTACAGCTGCTCTCAAAACACACGTGACATCTACCAAACCGCACTGAGAGGAGACCTGTGTCCCAGCAGTGGGAACATTGACGATGACTCTTCATGTGTCGCTGAACAGTCTGCTAGCCCAATGGCCTTGACTTATTGTTGGCCCCTAGGCACGCCACACTGGCTGGATTTATGTTCGTTTGATGGCAATGTGAGTTGGTATACCATTGGAACACCATTACCTTATCCTTTGGGATTATTCATTTTGTTTTCATCAAATCAACAGGTACTATATCTTTTTCAAACCAAGCATAGTTTCGATCTCAGTAAAACCTCCCTAGGAATCTGAAAGCTCTTGCAAATAAATAAAGTTGCAATAGTAAAATGAAGCATAAAATGTTCAATACCCCTGTGGATTCATCGTCTAAAGATTCACTCACAAGAGGTCTGTTTCAATTGTTAGCAATCGATAGAAGGACGAGGAGCAGACAACGGCGGGAAAAAATAATAGAATAGAATATGGATCTATACGATAGCTATCCTTATTGTCTATGCTCTTCCCTGGACTATTCAGGGCAAAATTGATGCGTAGTTTTTTTTGTAACTCCGCAATTTTATTAGAGTTCCGTTGTCGCGTTGCCAAATGGCAAAATCGGAACCCTCATAGATTCGTTCTGTCCGTTTGTGTGTCTGTCTGTCCACTCTCCATACATGTATTTGAAGCGGCTTTCAGACTACGCTATAATATAATAGCATATAGTATATAGCTCATAGCACAACAATATCGCTCACCATACATTTGTTATGGACACGTTCCCACTGTACTATACTATATATTATTGGCTTACTATAAGTATGCTATAAAATGATGCGATACGCTGAGTTCATGCTATGCTATATCATGCGCCGCCCTCTTCCTCCTCCCTCAGCCCCGGTCTGTTCGAATGTTTTCCCCACTTATAATGAACTCTTTCGAAGGTTGCTATATACTATAAATACTTGCGATAATATCGCGTAATGTGAATGCCATGCTATATAGTATAACATTAGGTCCTGCTTTGCTATACTATATAGCAGAATAGTGTAGCGTAGTCTGAAACCAGCTTCAGGGTTGTAAATTCAAATATTTACCTGTAAAACTGTATGGGGTGTATATCGACAGCTGTTGAAAAATCGAAGTGTTTTCTTATATGTATAATGTCAGTAGTCGATGAGATATTTGCTTCTAAAATCGTAAAAATTGTGTGTCCCCCGACAGTTTATCAAAATGTATATTTTCCAACAACGTGTTCATTTCAAGTGAAAAAAGAACCATTTTGCACAACATGATTGTCGAGTTGATGTAAGCTTCAATATGCGGACGGAATACTAGAACATAGTCCAGGCGATTTCGTAACATGTGACCAGCATGTGACTTGGAGATCAAACGGATAGGTTTGTAGAAAGCCGGCTCTTCATTTTCGAACGGGCAAGGTTATACTATGAAGACTATTTGTCAATGGTCATCGGTATTGGTAACATGAAGTGGAGTAAACTAATGACGTTCCTATGAAAAAATATATTCAGTTTTACTTTATGATGTTTCAGGTGGATAAGATAAAAAGTAGATAGATCATTAACGTTCACCAAAACTTTTACAAAGCTATCAACCTATCGTTTACAAGCAAAGACAAAAACAGACATAAAAAAGTCTCCCACAAAGTTTAAAGTTCGTAATTTAAAGGGAAAATCCCACAGGTTTGCTACCTACTTGCCCAGAAAAAAAAGGTATAAAACACTAAGAAAGGTTCCGAGGGCTCGTTTAATAGTTTAATCTTTATCTGGAACCATTGGAGCGAGATAATTTAGGGTCGGGAGTAAAGATCGGGCCCCAGCACGCCCCTCGATTATACCGACAAAGGGATCGCTGGCTATATTTTCAGGAAAGTTTAATTTCGAACTTCTTTTGTTTTATTCTGTAATGGAAGACCGACACCACGGGAAGAGATAAGAATGACCCGTTTTCATAACAGTTGAGTTACTTTTGGTCCTCTTTAAGTTTAGAGTTATTTATTTAACTGTGAACATTTTGTTGAGACGAATTAATTTATTCAGCTTGTGAGCCGAAAAGTCAGAATGAAAATTAGAAAGGAAAATTAATGATGCATTTTACTATAAGCCTTATAGTAAAATGCATCATTAATTTTCCTTTCTAATTTACTTAATATTATAGCTACGGTCTCGTAGCTATAATATTAACTAATAGTTATACGTAAGTAAGTTATAGAAAACGGCCGATAATCGGTAGTCGATTTCCACAAGACAAAAAAGTAAGGGACTATTCAATTACTGCAGCTTACAAAAATATTATTTGGATTGTTCCCCGCATAGCAGTCTGTCTTAAAGGAAAGGGTAGCTTTAGTACCAGCATTAATCTGCACCGATAACCTCCTTTTTTCGATCTACGTAATTTTATGTCGATGGGTATCATTTCCCTTTTAACATAATTAAGCATCTATGGGGTTTTTTGGTAAAGTTCAGTAATACTCTTCGCTTTTATTTGCTGGTTATTTTTGATGAGTATTGCCTGGAAAAATAAATTGATAATTGGGAAAACATTTCAGATATTAAATAAATAATAAATATCGCTGGACAATACATACAGCGCCATCTAGTGCCACACTAAGCAACGAGGCTTGTGTCGTGGACACCAGATAGTTGATATACTACATAGATACTTTTTTATATATACCCAAACTCACTAATAATTGAAAGCGCACAAGCATGCAAAAACAAAAGAAAATTCTTCCAGGCATACTTTCAAGGTCAAAAATAAAGTTTCACAGACTACAATTTAGTTCCAAACCTTAACTGTAAAGTTGAACAACAAGTTGTAAAGCAGTGAGATTAGCCAGGCTAACGGTAACTGTAACAGTGCCACTGGTTGGCAACATCCTCGCGTGGGAATTTTTGATAAAATAAACATCTACACCTCAACCAAAAACCATTAATATGGTTCAAAGTTAAGCGTAGTGATTTGTGTACTGTTTCCCCCCCCCCCCTCCCTCCCTATCTCCCTCCAACACCTGAACATGCTTTGAGACAGGATCTCGGGAGTCGACCCGAATAAATTATGTTGTAATTAATTTTCGTTTATGTATGCCATATTTTGTACGAGTGGCTACGGAAAACCATTCAAAGTTGGCTGTAAAGTGTGTAACAAAATTAAAAATGAAAACTGATAGATAAACTACCCTTTGATAAACACAACCAGTAATTTAACTAAAGTAGGTAGCTAGGTGAGCACGAACTACACTACTAGTACTATCATTTTACGTTTATCAATTTATGTTAACAAAATGATGTTATACTTATTTATTTTTTGTATCTTATAACAATGCTGTCCTATTTGGCCCAAAGGATAGACGGTGACTGGTAGAGAATGCCTTGTGGCAGTCAGTCCGCCTATGTATGTACCTCTCTTGTACATGAAGACGTAAACTACTTGTATAAATAAACTACAGAACTACACCTGCGATACACGATTCTTAAATACTCCATAAGCGTCGTCCACGTTCATACTTCTGTTTAACAAAATTGTCAAGAATATCTGAATTGTTCCAGCCAGTTCAGTCCCTTTTGTTACTTTTCTAACTCAACACATAATTTTAATATTTTGTTGCAAAAACACTCAAATTAAAAAAGGGTATAGGTACACACGTACCAAATAACCACGACCCACATCCCAAACACAGTAAATTACACGAACACCTCTCATTAACCCACAGGATTACTTACACATTAAATTGCTATCAACAAAGACGGCCACGATTCCAACGAAATAAAAGACAATTAAATCGGACTCACAATGAAATAGAAATTAATTCAATTAAGCCAATCGAATCAGACTATTGCGTTGAACGTAGCGAATTAGGTAACTGTCCCTGTTCTCTCAAGGTCGTTGTACTCGTACCTGTTGTATCTATTTGTTGAAAACAGAGTTGATAGATTAATAACACAATTTAATAACTGTTTAACAGGCTCATCAGCACCACCAAGTCCCAATCCAGAGTACGCTTTACTTTTCAACTTCCCACCATTCGTGATGACTGACAGTTGACGTTAGTGACAGCTACCTGATTATTTGTGGGTGTGAGTCAGTGATTAAATTCTTTTTCATAAATACACTACAGTAACGTTATTCATATTCACTAGCTTGATAAAGTTTCATCATATTTTCTGGGAATTCATGAGTGGATGCATAATGGCGGTGCGCGCGCGAAGGGCCGCCATTTTGTAATGCGAGGTGCGAATTAAGATGGCGGCGAAGCTCTCATTAGCGCGCCGGTTGCACTAATTGCTACAGAACTTGAGCATAAAAATATTTTTTTCTTCACATCATTCATGCTCTTCACATTTGTTGTTTGAAACACTTATGGTAGAAACTGGAGCCTAGATACTCGTATTATAATTTGTGAAGATTTTATTTTGGAATGAAGCGATGTTTTCAAGGACTTTTAATACAAAAGCTTTTGTTTGATTACCTATAAATATAAATGAAAATAAACCTAGGTATTATTCTGTATTGATTTCAATAGATATAAAAGATGCCGTATAACAAAGGACATTGCTTTCCGAATATAATTAAACCCAACGGCCATTGTTATCCAGGCTATATTACGACATGCCTTTAATAACATGATTCAATAAAACTAGAGGACCTCTATTTGCATTATTCATTTCGATAATCGGTTTCGATAATGGAAACCATCGAATTCTGCGCCCTTGTTATGGTAATTCTACGTACTTGTTGTTCCGAAGACTGCATTGTTGACGTGCTTACCTGGGGAAGAGAAAACACATTTATTAATCGGAGATTTATATGAATTTTGTGGTGACCTACAAGCTTACTGCGAAGGCTGGTTCGAGGTGGCGCGAAATTAGAGTTGGTGGAAGGAATTGGGGGACGAGAAGATTTTGCGTAACAGTGGGCAGTGGGACAGTATGGGCTGAAAAAAAGAATAGGGCACCGTATCTGATTTCCTAAGGCACTAGAATTAACTTTCTAAACCTAAACACATTCTAGACTAACCTGCACTATCTATTTTAGTATATACTTTAGCCTTACTAAACATTGTCAAATTACTCATTCCAGACCCTCGCAAAACTTTGTCTAAAAATAGCCATGAATGAATTTATTGGATTCCCAGGATTATTTACTTTAGTGAATGAAAGCTGCTACTGGTGTCGATTCTGTTGTGCACAAAGTAAACTTAATTTAGGCTATTGCTGTCTTTTTCTCTCTAATAAAACGAGAAAGAGACAGACGTAATTTAGACCTGTCAAATTTAATTGAAACTAATATTTCCATACAAATGAAGGGTGCACGTCAAAACATGTCGACTAAAAACACGGTGAAGCGCAAGGCATAAACTAGTTTGACATGTCTAAATTAGTTCATAGCTATTGCCGTCCTTTTCTAACACTGTCTTTTTAGTAAAACATAGCAATAGCCTAAATTAAGTTTAGTTTGTGCACAACAGAATCGACACCACTGTGCGACTAGTCGCAGCGACTTTACTATTTACTGCTTCGCTTTTAATATCCACGTCGACGCACACGAATGAGGAACTTTTTTTATTATGAGCGGTAAAACCATCTTTATTCTTTCCTGACAAGTATTCGAGTATGAAACCTTGGAATTGGCAAAAGTTATTGAAATTGAGGTTTTATGTCATCGTATTCATCTCGACGTAAAACTCGACTCGACTCGACTCGCGGTTTTTTTTTTGTGTTTTAGATTATTTGCACGAGGACAAAATTAGAGTTTTATATAACTGGTACACGGCAAACAGTTATTGCATAGTTGTTTGCCTACGAAGTTCTTAATAAGTCACTTGACGCTTAAAACTTGCTCGTTAAAGTTGCGTTCTTTTGTGGAATTTAATACGCTTTAGAGAAGTTGAGCAAGTTTTTAAGTATCTACAAGGTAAAAGAAAACATAAAATATCGCTGGACATTAACACACAGCGCCAGCTAGTGCCACTCTAAGCAAAGCTTGTGTCGTGGACACTAGGTAGTTGATAAACTACATATATACTTTTTTGTTTGTAAATACATACTTATTATACATATTATAAACATCCATGACTCGGAAACAAATGTACATGCTCATCACACAAACATTTGCTCCTACCAGGATTCGAACCCAGGACCCTAAGAACGTAAGGCAGCGTCACTACCGCTACGCCATTCGGGTCGTCAAAAGGTGACATATACATAGGTGACGAGTTAAAAATCATTAAAACAGCCAAGTGCGAGTCGGATTTAAACGAAGGGTTCTGTATCACCGAACAATATTGAACACTACATAATATCGAGCAAAAACGGCAAAAAAAGTTACTTTTATCACCTTTATTTTTAACTTTATTTTGGCCCTATGTCCAGCAGTGGACGTCTTTCGGCTGATGATGATGATGATACATTTTATACATTCCCCTAAAAAAATTTCAAGCGTCTACCTTTAACGGATTCAAAGATACAGCCTTGTGGCAGACGGACGGACAGACAGCGGAGCCTTAGTAATAGAGTCAGGAATTGACACAGACAACCAATTTCCATTAATAAACTTAACATTTTTATGACTCTTGCAGCCTCTATAAAACGTCGCGAATAGTCTGTGGTTTTTATAGTAAGGCCGTTCGAGTAATCGAGTCGTTGCGAGTCATCGAGTGCCTGCGAATGGCATGCGTCGAGTGAACGGTAATCACTCGCCGACTGGAGAGCCACTCGCGATGTATCGAGTGCCAGCATTCCATTGTTTTCTGCTTTCGAGTTTTATTCGATCAGAGGAAACTATGCATAGTTAATTTAAATTATTTTCAGTGGAAATATATCGTAAGTTAATACTTAGTTACTGAATTTAAATTACGGGAGCGACGTCTAAGAGCTCATACTTTCTACAAAATACGAAAACTAAAACCGCTCTAACACCCGGAAAACTGTTTCAACACAATTTAATGTCCTTTTTCATTTAGTTGTTCGCCGTTTCGAATGGTTTATTTGGTTTGAGTCAAGAATTTGGTTAATTGCGGATTGCTATTATAATGTTTAAAATAAACTAAGTGACCCAAAACTGTTGGATTTTCCAAATCAACCTTGAACCTAGTGCTTTAGCAATAAAGTTGAAAATCTCTTAAAAAGAATCGACAGATTGTTGTAGCTGGAGGTGCTGGCGTCTGTAAATAACGTTCCCACCGCTGGGACACAGGCCTCCTTACTGCGAGTGGCAAAAAATATATTGTATAAAATAAGATAAAACACATCCAGTTTATCATACATGCCCATTTCTGTAAAACATTAAATATTCATCGCAGGCTCACTCATATACATAACACAGTGCCTTCCATTCCACCAATGCCTGTACCGGTAACAACCGCACCGCATTGCTTCCTATTCAAAGCCGAAAGGAAGTCATCTCGAAGCTTTCGCGGCTTTTATGTATAAAGTAGGTGGTATAGCCGTATAGCTCGGTGACCTATAAACATTCTGCCACATAATCGCGCGTGTGGGGCTGAACAAAAGACGAGCAACAATGGACAGGGGCGACCTTGGGTCAGCGGGGGTCAAGCAGCGAGCGACGCCCGGATGCTGAGCTTGTATGTCGAGCGATACTCCATTATGAATGGAAACTCCTCATTTGTTTGTAGTACTACAGTTTTACGCAGTTGTGGAACATTTCAGTGGAAATGCGGAGGAAAATTCTCTCATTTCCAAGCGTTTCTCTTTCTCTAGTTTCATTTCGTGATGCTATTAATCTTTTTCTTAATTTTTTACACAATAGTGTGGTCATGGTAGACTTTTTTAGTTTAAAATAGAGTTTCTAAAACTAAGTTTATTCTATTATGGAACTAAACACGCTTAGAAGGTGGAACATGTAATTAAACTTTTTCAAAGTACAATTCATAGTGTGTCCCAGTGTGTTCAAAGTGTGTGTGTGTGTGATATCTCTTTGTGGCAGCATCACGTAGAACACAGCTGGTTCTGTCGAGTTTACTACACTCAAAGCCTTGATTAAAATAAAGAAAAAAAACTTTAACAAAAAACAACTAACAACTGTAGAAAGCTGAATACAAAAGCATTATGAAAACCACTTTTTGTTTGGACTATTGGTTCAATGTTGATTTGGATCAATATATTCGTACTGTAATTAACTACATACATCAAAATTGTTTGGTAGTTTGTTTAAGAGGTAGTTTGATACACTTATCTATAATTTTGTAGTATTATTGCCCGATCAATTCGTTAAACTGTGTTATGAATAATCGTGTATAGCATAGTGAATATTTTGGTTACAAGAGTAGTTTTAAGAAAGGCTTTATGATGAGCAGATGCGAATAAAATAAAGTATAAACAAAGTTCAACCCAACAAAAATCCTTACATTTTCCCTACATTACAAAGCATTAAAACAGACAACAAAAACCCCTATAGTACCTCTTTTAATCCCGCATCACGTTCATACATAACTCACTAAAAGCAACTTCGTTGAAAGAATATCCGAAACATTTTGGTCTCAGCTAAAAAATCGCGAAGAAAGTGGGTCACTGAAAAAATATCGCGGCCACAGCATCTTGAGATGGTATCGAAGATGTCACCTTGTACATGGAAACCCTCGTTTTGTTTAGCACTTGACGCTGAAGCGCCCTCTCCCGCCCGTCAAAGGAACGACCTACTCTAGGGGTGTAAAATTAGGGATTAGCGAAGAGGGATGTTATAAAATGTCTAGATAAAATCGATATTGACGTTTTATCGGTGGTTTTGAAGTTTTATTTATTTGGCTCACAAACAATTGAATACACTGCTTCAAAGATACAAGATACATTCTATAGAATCACAGACAAGTGTATCAACCTCTTACAGGTAAGCACATCATGCACTATTATTTGTCGTTGAGTGTCTACTGCAAATCAGATGAGTACCTATGTACTCACCACACAGCTATGGTTTTTAAATACATAATTAAATCCAAATTAAATTAATTTTCACAATGCATATTACAAACAAATCTAAACTAAAATTACAATCAAAATTAAATTTAAATCAAATTCAAAAGTAAAATCGAAATAAAATCTAAATTAAAAACCAAAATCAAATTTGAAATTAAATTAAAAATCAAAATTGAAATTAAATTAAGAATCAAAATTGAAATTAAAATAAAAA
The DNA here is from genome assembly GCA_950022955.1 of Xestia ashworthii. NCBI lineage: Eukaryota > Metazoa > Arthropoda > Insecta > Lepidoptera > Noctuidae > Xestia > Xestia ashworthii. The sequence goes on from OX465556.1 coordinate 4,694,669, forward strand.
TTAAAACAAAATGATAAATGACAATTACATCTAGTTTTGAAAGTGATTGTTGTAGAATTAGAATTGTCATATATGGTTTACGTAGATATTTACATATACGTAAACCTACCTGTTCTCGTATATGTATAGAAAGCATGTATTTCTGATAAATCATGTTTTTTTATTGGTTGAATTGCTTTGTTCTTAAAAAAGTTTCGATACAAAAAAGATCGTGTTCAATAGTACAAATAAATTAATGTACCTATTGCTTGCTCATTTCATGCAACTTCGTATCTACATAGATAATTTCAACTTATAAGTTTTTATTAAATAAAACTTTCACTCAAATGTAACTTTTGTTTTCTCTGTATTAAATAAAACTTTGAATTCCCCATTTCGTACGTGGCTAAAACGCTATCCGCGAAAAATCCGCGAAAAGCCAAAAAAAAGAAACCTCATTCTTTTAGTCTATGGCCGATCGCCATTGTTAGATGCGCGCGCATAGGAAAACTGATGAATTATTCCCGCCATTGCGAAAAAAAAATCACAACTCGTTTTCACTGTTGAAATTTTAGTTGTTTTAAGTATTATTTTATGCTCAAGTGTGTTGAAAAACGTCGTATGATACACGTGTGTGTTGATGATTACCGTCCTCGGCTCTCTTAAGACCCTCGCCTAGCGGCTCGGGTCTCAATGGCGCCTCAGCGGTAATCACCAACATTACCCACTTGTACCATAATGTACTATTTTAAATGAAGAATGTGCACTTATTCGGATTCTTAACCGACGAAAAATATTTTTTCGCAATTTGGCAAGTTTTTTTTATGACGTTTATGAACACGCATTACTTTTAATAAAGGAGATAAAGAGTTTCAATAAAAAATCTCTAAAACAAAGATCTTTTACATATGATGATGTAGAATAGAACGTAGATACATACTAAGAATATAGGAAAACTAATAGTACCTTATCGAGACAAAAAATCAACAAGGGAAAATTGCTACAAAACCGGTAAACAAGAGCAAAAATAACAAAAACACGTCCAAATTAAATGTATAAATACGAAAAGGCAAAAACGATCGCAAACAAAACGAGCCAGACTTATCGGAAAACAATCAGAAAACAGGGGAAATACACCAAAAACGGAAATGAAATATTTTGTATTGAATAAGTTGTTGACTGTGAACGTTGAAACGGAGACGCGAAGACGAAGAGAAGTTGGAAAGAGTGAAGCTCCTGAGTATATGTGTTCTGTGGAGTGAAGCCATGTCTATAACTGTCAAACCGCCACCATCTTGGAATTGTTTGTTTTCAAACTTAGAGTTCCCGGCACTTTCTTTTTGTTCGTCAGTAGTATTTGTTATGTTATTTACTGGATGATGTATCGCGAACGAATCTTAATGTAAAAAGTTTGAATAAAATGAAATAAGCTCCTGTTTTTGCTTGAGTATTAAAATGATTATGCGTTGTAGCTTCCTCTATGAAGACTCCAATCCATTATTTCCCTTGAGACTTGTAGGATGCTGTTTTAATCAACGCTATTCACTTTTAATTATCCATTCATTTTAATCCTAAAAGGATCTATAAAAGGTCAGAGTACAAAAGCATTACGCAAATTCCCTTTATTGCCACTAAGAGAACACTGAAAGTAATTGGAAATGATCGAGCAAACATTAGCTCAATATGAAACAAATAAAATACAATTGCGCAGATGTTGTTCTGCCAAACGTGGGAGGTACAATTAAAATCCAATTGTTTTGGAAGTTCGGGCAGGCTAACGATTATGGACCAGACAACATGAAGTAAGAACATCCAGAAGTATCTCACCTGAGAACAAATAATAGATCTTTCATAACTAAAACCCTTAGCACACACACAAATAGAGAAAAAATACTTGAATCACACAATTTTTTCTTAGTGTTTCGAAAATTTTGACATGGGCGGATACGAACGTGTTCATACGAACTGATACTTCGGCACGAGTTACATATTTCATGTCAACAATGTTTGCTCCTCTGAATGAAATTGTTTTGTAAACACGAATACGCCGAATGATTCCCAGTAATGCGGTTTGTCCCTACGTGCTACGCCGTGCTACGAGCGGCTACGACTTGCTACGCCGTGGACCGTAGATAGGTTGTTTAATTAGTTAGCGCTTCATAATTGGGATGTTAAATGTTATGCTGAGTTTATTTGTATGGTTTTTGAGTACATTTGAACAGCTCTGGAAAATATGGATGGACAAAAAAAAAGTATATTTTTGGATACTAACTTTTGTGTATTTAATTTTTGTCGTAGAGTTTCCAGTCGTATTTTCAACTGAACAAAAAACACAGTATTAATACTGAATTTGTTAAACTGGTAGTAATTGTATGCCACGAATAATAAACCATATTTAAACACTAAACATAAAATTATTATCAATCGATGAAAGAGTGATATTTCAAATTAACGATATCATAAGTTCAAAACAAACCAAAATAAATAGATACTCCCCCAACACCAACGAAGAACCTTCAACAAAAATAACTTTGCGATTCATAATTTCTGTTTGAGTTGACGATATAACACCAATACCTGTTCGTTACATAGCTTATATTTATTCGTCTCTTTGAATTCACCGTCATACTTCTTTCAATACGGCTTGCGTACTTCTTTGAATACGGCTTGCGTACTTCTTTGAATACGGCTTGCGTACTGCGGCTTACCCGTACGTGCGCGTAACTAGAAATGTTCCGCCTCAGTAAGGAGTTATGTGGGAAAAGGAAATACGTATTCAACGCAGGTGGCGTAGAAAAACTATAAGAACTAGTTTTGTATGCAGTTTACTTTAAGGAAATGTGTCTTATGAATAGGTCGTCATCGTATGTATGTGAGGTGGTGGAATTGGAAAAACGTAATGAGAAGACCAAAGAAACGATGGATGGACTGTGTGCAAGTCTATACCTATGGAGATAAAAGTGGTCACTAATGAGATGACTAATAGAGAAGTATAATTGTGGTGTTTTATTAGTGAAACATAATAATAATAACGAGATTTAACATATTATCACACGCCTGAAAGCCAATATACATGTTCAACGTTGAAATAGTATTAGTTCCTTCTCATATCGATTAGTTTGATCTGTTCCACAATCAACTCCTCTTCATTAAATTCTTCCTGAATATTAAAACGTAGTTCGGCTCATATTTTCGTCACAAAATACCGACAAGTGTTGGTACAAATATTGCATCATTTCAACTTTTGCACTAACAAAACTAATTCCAAGCACCATTCTAACGTATTCCCAGCTCACATTCGCAGGCCAGCATCCGTACACAGTGTACATTGTATTGTTTTAGCAATCCGACTATTTGAGAACCGACTGAGATGAGCATTCCGATATTTGTTTTTTTTTGTAGTCAATTGCTAAGTTTTTTGATGAATTACAAAATTTGTCACAGTGATATGTTTCTCACGCTGTGAGTAAAAAGTATAGGATAAAATATGTTAGTATCATTGATCATCATGTAGAATGAAATGGTAATTATAGCCAAAACCGAAAGGTCAGAAAAGACAAGTGACCGAATCAACCATCACCAGCCGCCAAATATATAATCTCCCTGACCTTTCCGAAAGCGAAACAATCGAAAAATATTAAATAATTCAAATGTTAAAACGAACATCAACATTGACATTCACAGAAGTGGCCCACACAGAAAGGTGTGGGACATCGCTCCCCATACGACCCAATTCCTTAACAAAATATTGGCATAAATAAAAGCCAGTCCCTAGTGACGTTTGCGGGGCTAGTGAAATGTGTGTCGACCATATATTTTGAGGCATTTTACCTACATCCCTGACGGTGCAAATCAATCTTGCATTGGTTGACTGCTCGTCGAATGACAGAGGCTTTAATGGAAAAAGGTAAAAAATTATGTAGGTACCGATGCCGCAGGGCAACCCAGAGTTTTAGGCAGTGCACGGCTTTGACATCGACACGGGATCAAGTAGTGAAAATGAGGTAAGGTAATGCCGATAAGTGCAGTGCTTCTAACTGTCTGACTTTAGCCTGTATAACGTTGTGAACATTTGCCCACATCCATCTGTCGCAAAGACCCATGTCTTGTCTTCTCTCAATTCCTTCAAGTCTTTTCGCCATTTCCAACGCAGTCTGCTGCAGTCTGCCCAGCTACCTCAAAGCACCAATTCAGAATATTATATTAAAAGTTATATTCTCCCTTCGTTCATGAAATATATTGTTGGGTTGTATAAATTATGGGGCTTATTACATAAAAGTTTGTTGTTTGCCGCGGTGTTGCTAAAATTAGACCTCGTCCCTTCTTCCCGTGGGCGTTGGAAGGCAACTAAGTGATTATATAAAGTACTGTCGCCGCCAGAAACATGGGTCCATCCTTCCTAGTTGTTTACTTGGTTAGGTGGGTACTTATCTTGGTACACCGACTGTACATGGTCCCCTGAACTGCCCTGAAGGGTATACTGATGAGATTCGTGCGATTAAACGCAAAACGTTTTGATTACAGTAATATGGCTACCCTGACCATTGACTTAACGGTCAGGCACATTGTTTTGGAATTATCAATGTATATTTTTTAGTTGTACGCGCCATTTGGCTCATTCATGGCAAAGGAAAACATTTGCAGAAAATAAATAATAAATAAATACTTAAATAAACCACCACTGATAAGTACAGTAAAGGTTTCTGCTCGGTCGTGGGTCATTAATGGATCATTGAAATAAATATTAGGCTAAGCGGTGCACTACAACGTGGCAACGCCGCTGGGAGCCAGTCTCTTGGGGACTTTACCAGTTGATAGCGCTGAGGAAGAGTTTTTAGATGCAATCATTCTCAACCTACTGATTTATACAAAACTCCACAAAGCTTACAATACAATTTAAATCCACCCGACAGATCTACGTAAATAATAAATAAACACACATGGAATCAACCCAGACGCCAGTTGTGCACAATAAAACACACATAAACATAAACTCAACTAACAACGCACATACATGCCCATTTTAAACCCATAAAATCTGTCTTATTGAGCTGCCGACTTTGAGCCGAGGCGGCTTTGTGTGCCAAGCGGCTTATATCTGGTACCTTATGAATATTTCACAAGCCTACCCTACATGGATAACATAACCGCCATTATTTTAAAATGTATATGTCAAAGAGGTGTTTGTTGGGCCGGGGGCATGCGGAATCTGACCCTAACATACGGGACCCGATGAATTTCGGACAATGGGAGGCAAAAAAGTAACACAAATGTGATGCTACACTTCAATCATTACCGAATCGAATGCTGGAATTTAGTAAAACTGTTTATTTTATTTGATTTGTTAGGGACAAAAATCAGTTAAATTCTTAAACTAGCACAAAACTTAGAAATACATTTAACGTTAAGCATTTTAAAAGATTCCTAAAAAATGAGGTACTTATTACAGGCAATTCCCTAAAGGCGAATTATCTCACAATCCGAGTATCATAAATAAAGCAAAACGGCCGGTTGCCGTCACCTTCAGATCTCCTTTGAGCCCTCCTATAACCATATTTTTCCTTACTCCCTACACAACTTAAGATGTCATTTCCAATTTTAAGCATCAATTTAATTATCCCTCTGTTTAGTTTTAAATTAACACCGCTTACTGGCTGTCCACATTCAATCAATGGCGTACTATTGAAGTTACCAAATAATCCATAAATTACTTACTATCTTTAAACTCAATAGGAGGTACAAAAACCTGCTCCACATAATAAAAACAATTCTTTTATTTCAAGCCAGTGAGTGGTGCCACCCATTCGAATGCGGAAGAACGAATCGAACTCAGCCGAGCATTCTAGTTTGATTCGATTTAATCGAATTCTTGCGGAGCTATAACTCGAAAGCTAAGGGTTAACTTGATGTTGTTATGAAAGTGAGCTTACACTACTTTTTGAGGTCAAACTATCTTCAAAATTTGCGGATAGATGGGGAAATTTTAAAAACTCTTGGGTTTTTAACATGAATTTACGACAAAATAACTAGACAACACAGACTATTGCAGATGGCAATACTCTGTGTCTTACCAAGTGTTCCACGCGCGCCTCAAAGAGATGTTAGCAAGATGAAGGGACCCGCAAGGGAGAAGCCTGCCGGGGCTGCGGGACTGTTCGAAAGAGATACCGTGGCTCCGGAACATAAAGGGCGAGGAAGGAACATGGATGGGCGCGCTCCGCCCAGAGTTATTTGATGGATTCCCATTCCTAAAAAAAAAGAGCGGGCCTCGTATTACCCAATACTAAATGGGTTAAAGAGGTCAGTTAGGCAGTTGCTCCATGTAAAGTACTGGTAATCAACTGCATCGGTTAGAATGGGGTAGATGATGACAGAGTACCTATTGCAGTAGACGTCGGTGGTAACCTAACATAGTTTATTCAAGTGTGTCTTGTCTTAATTAACCATGACTGTTACCAGTACTTAAATAATACCACTTCTAAATTAGTTAGGTATTTCACTAGTTAAATACAACTTCTAATAACATTCCAGTCAAAACACACCCTCCCACATTCGCTCTAAAGTCCATCTGATTCAAGGCCAAGGTTGTACAAAATAAAAAAAAAACCGTTTTATTTCAGTTCCCAGACAGCCACATCGCCCGGCTGAGGAGAAATCGAAGAGTCAGTGAAGCGATCTGATTTGATTTTATACCGATATTTGCGCGACCAGTCAATTGAGAAAACAGGGATCACTGAGTTACGGGAACAAGACCGGGGCGACACGTGTGCAGGTTTATAGCATACAAGATTATCGTACAAAACATATATTTTCGCCGTCTTTTTTAAGGGGTGATAGGTATTATGCCTAACTCGTCACAGTTCTGACTCTTCACCAATTTTTTTTCATACTCCCGATTCATCATCACTATATATATATAAAAATGCTGTTTATATGCACTTTTTTGGAATCGAAGATTTTTTTTTTAATAACCGACGAATTCTTGGGATCTAGAATCGTGTACTGTATCTATTGTAAAAGTTTGTATTCCCCCTTGCATTAAGTAAGCGACTGAAAAACATATATTTAGAACCCTTGTCAAAAGGCTTACATAAAGAAAAGTTTTAAAGGAACTTTGCGCATGTTACCACGTAGTAACACTTTATAGAGCAAACGAGCTCTAATTCGGCACCGAAAGTGCTTGTCGTAAAGAGTGACGATCTTCATCTTTATTAACATGTTGATAAGACACAGTGCAGTATTCGTCCAGAGGAAACGTCCGCAACTAGCGAGGTCTTTAGATCATAGTGGCCTGCCTTGGATTGAACCTTTGTTTTAAACACTGGTTTAAGCTATCGCTTTCGGTTTTTCGGGAGCTCAAAATTAATAATAATCACGGAAGATAACCCGTTAGTAAGTTTTGACCTTCATTTTATTATTATTTCATGACTATGTTTTGCAAAACAGCATGTTACACATGTCCTAGAGCCAAAAAAACGAAGAAACGTGACATCCACCATCTCACGCCGGCTGCGAGGATGTTAGCCCAGGCCCTCTCTGATAGAGAGGAGGCTTGCCTCCTAGCAGTGACAACGTCATTATGCATGCCACGTAGGTACATTATAGTCTCTTCTACGCAATTCGCTTTTAAGTTTTACTCTTATTTTTACCCTTTTTTTTCGGATGGGAAATCATCAAATGACTTCTCCCACTCGGAGCGGGAGGGAGTGTCAGACTTTTACTGACTAAAAACCATCCATGTTCCTTCCTCGCCCTTTATGTTCCGGGACCGCGGTATCTCTTTCGAACAGTCCCGCATCTCGGCAGGTCTTATTTTAATCCTAGATTGTACACTTGCCACAAAGAAAGATTTGTAAACAAAGTAAAATTCAAAGGCTATTTTTACTGAGCAAAGCTTCTATTAAAGGATTTATTGTGGTAAAGAGACGAGACACAAAGCTAGATCTTTGTAGGCACACAGTTTAGGGACATTAATCTCTCTAGCTTCGTGAACATTCATATAATATTCAACTAATTAAGGCTGAGCTCCCTTTTCATCTTAGGTATATTTAACGTTTGTTTGTGCCTATCGTTTTATTAGTTTCAGTAATGAATCGTGTGCCTAATCTACTGGAAAAGTTTTCAGGACTATAGGCGGTTAATTAAGCTGAACATATATTATAACCCTACATATTGATTGTATTTTGTATCCCTAGAGGGCGCAATACTAATTTGAAGGTGGAGCCGCTGACACCAGCCCGATATTACCGCTACCTTATACGAATGTTAGCTCGTAGAGATTGTCCTCTTATATTCCATACCTGTTTGATCATTTAAATCTATCGATTACCAACAAGAACACCAGAATCCAGTGATGGAAATCCTCAAAAAAGGTTCGCATTTTACAAAAAGTTATCATCAATATCAAGACATAGCAAAAAGACAAGAGCATGGACTGGGGGTAGGAAGCTGTGCTATGTAGCGATCCGGGACCCCGTCTCGTTCCATTTCCGGAGCACAAATGAGGAAAAGCTTGCCTTGCTGTCGTGAGTGGGAGGAGGGGAGGGGTTCATGAGCCGATTTTATTGCGCCATCAACGTGTTTGACAGCCGAATAGATAAAAGTTCAATCATTCGAAAGATTTATGTTAACGTATGACAAAAATGTCCTGAGTCATCAAATAATTTTGGCGGCTTGGTTGACTTGACTATCGTATTACCCAGTATTAACTGGGTTGTGGAGGTCAGATAGGCAGTCGCGCCATGTAAAATACTGGTATTCAGCTGCATCCAGTTAGACTGGAAGCCGACCACAACATAGTTGGGAAAAGGCTAGGCAGATGTTGGTTGACTTGACTATTTGTTGAATTTTTCAATCGATTTTTCTATAATTATGGTCTTTTTCAATCCGAAAAACATTCGATGAGTCTAGGTTTGTACTTCGTTGGCGAATCCTCTCATCGAAACTGAATGCAATTAGCTCATCAAACCATGTTCAAGAACTGCAATATTTCTTAGCAATTTTTTTGTTTGTGTGTTACCTTGTGCAATTCAGCCCTAGTCAATTAGTTATACTTATATCAATGTACGCCGATGTTAAAGCCCACACAAAATACCTCAATGTATAGTTAAAACTTTTCAGACGAAGTAACTTAAAGCCTTGAGCAAACTTCTTAGACGCCATTTTATCGCGAATCATCTAAATTACGTTATACTTCTATACTTAGGGACTCAATATTTGAGTTAAAAGAATGATAACAAGGCTTGGTCAGGTAAAAGTTTTAGGTTTTCATTTGCCTACCTGAAATTGAACAGTGTCTGTGTAACGTATAGGCTCAAACTTTAGGTTTCAGAACTAATTGCGGGCTTTTGGGCATGTGTTGTTGGGAAATTAGTAACACACCTGAGCCCCAATTGTGTCTCTCGGTTTCTAGAAGCTTCGCCGGTTATTTTATTTTGAATAACATGTTTTTTGCTGAAACTTTTGTAATTGTAACTTTTGATCTTCCTAGCCTTTTCCCAACTATGTTGGGGTCGGCTTCCAGTCTAACCGGATACAGCTGCATACCAGTATTTTACATGGAGCGACTGCCTATCTGACCTCCACAACCCAGTAAGTACTGGTGATACCCCTTGGTAAGACTGGTTGTCAGACTTTTTGGGCCCTATAAGAGTCAATTTCAACAACTCGATTTTTTACCTAATTTCCATGGACATTTTCTTTTTCAGGTTTTTCAAAAAACTTTAATTATAAAGCGCAACATATCCACATTATATATACATTTTCTAAATGGGGATTACATAATTAAATTACTTAGAGAGTTATTTGGGTCACCGAAATTGGTGAGCCACAGAAATTTTATTATTGCCACCGAAATTGTATTGGTGACACAGAAATTGTGCGTGTGCACTGAAATTGTGAATTACTAAAAGAAATACAACGTGGTGTACTATTGCTTAAATCAGTCTTACAAAATTAGCAATCAAGGAACTGATTATGTTTTTTACTCCAATGATGAGGTAAAATTTACTTGAAACTTATACTAACAACCTAGGTAGGGGCGAGCCTCAGCTACCTACCGGGTCACATGTGACGGATAGTGAACTATCCTGTAGTATGAAGGATAGCTGCGAATAAAAGGAAACCGATATAAGCAGTTCCGGACCGAGCTGGTAGTTCCCACTCTAGAAAAGGCACGGAAGTCCCGATGACGACCCTACGACATGGCGAGTAAACACCATATACGGTGTTTACCTGGTATCGGAGGAGTTGGCTTCATAATTAACAAAACCATGAAACAGTATGTGATTGAAGTTAATAGCATTTCGGATCACCTTGCTTATGTGGTTGAAGAACACTACGAACACTAAGACTCAGCAAAATATAACATCAGGCTACCAGGATCAAATTGTAGAAGAGATCTACGAAGAACTACGAGCTCTGAAAAAAAAATTAAGACCCAATGTACCGTAATAATGGCCGATTTCAACGCGTGAGTTGGTAACAAGGAGAACAGAGGAGAAACTGGCATACACAACTAGCAAGAAATGCTGGAGGACAAATGTTCCTCAATTTTCTACAAGCTAACTCACTATAATTATGCTATGAACACCTTTAAAAAACACGAGCAGCCTAGCGATCATCGATTGGTTATAGCAGACATATAATATGTAAAACTACGAACATCGCGAAGGAATCTTGTTGTGAGGAAACATCTTCCAACCGATACCAAACTCAAGATACTGTAAGCTAACGAAGATCTAAATAAGAATGCTGTCGATGTAAAACTCAACTGCGAACGATTAAACACCATGACCATAGATGAGATTAACAATAAACTAACAACAGCATTAGCTCACGTCCTTAAGGAAATCACCTCAAGTGTCCTACCAAATAGACCGACTAAATTAACACCAGGTACTATAAAGATGATGGACCAAATAGGGTCACTATGCAGGGAGGGAAACGTGGATAGACAGGAATACAGAGACCTACATAAGTACATCCGTAAACAGACTTGGAACGACTTGACTGACTATAACACCAATCTCATACAGGAAGCGTTAGAGAAGAACAGAGCCGAAGGGTTCTTAAATTGAAGCTGAACGAGGGCAGGAAACAGATCTTCAAGCTTCTCAACGGAAATGGGTAAGAAGTCACAAATAAAAAGGCTACTTGCCTAAGAGTCCTATGAAACTCTTAAGAGTGGAGCAGCACCGAGCCCAACCCCGATTACTAATCCAGAATGTAGGTTCCGAAGAAATTCCCGATGTCATTCCAAATGAAGTAATACAACAACTTAAAAATTGGAGAGCACCAGGGGAAGACGGCATGTTACCAGAGATGATTAAAATCAACGGAAGGGTCGTCAGCAATGTGCTCGCAGTATTATTCACAAAATTTTCATCGTGGAATCTAAAGTACCTGCATCATGGCACAACGCAATAATCACCCTGATCCACAAAAAGGGGACATCGAGAAGCTGCCACTACAGATCCATTAGCCTGTTGTCACATATTTATAAGATCTTCTCGAGAGTTATAGTTAACAGACTCGCCAGGAGGCTAGAATTTTTCCAACCAAGAGAACAGGCAGGATTTCGCTCAAGCTTCAGTACCAATGACCACCTACAAACACTTAAAACAGTCATAGAGAAATGTAACGAGTACAGGAATGACCACTTCGACTACGAGAAGGATTTGACTCGATAGAGTGGTGGTTTATAGAAAGAGCCATAGCCAGATGCCGCATCGATGAAAGGTACATACAAATTCTCCATCACCGCCATCAAAACGCTACTGTCTGTGTCTCCTTGCACGAGAAAATCGGGAAATTCCATGTACAGAGGGGTGTCAGGCAAGGAGACACAATCATCATCATCAACCTAGCCTTTTTCCAACTATGTTGGGGTCGGCTTCCAGTCTAACCGAATGCAGCTGAATACCAATATTTTTCATGGAGCGCCTGCAAGGAGACTCAATATCACCAAAATTATTTACCCTGGCACTAAAATACATATTCCAGCAGATGCAGTGACTGGGAAAGGGCTGATGATAGATGGAAGAGACTGACAAATCTGAAGTTCTGACAAAATAATTTCGGCGTAACAAATATTGATTATTTTCAAAAATCTTCTCTAACATTAATACAATAATTGATTGGTACAATTTCTGTGAAGTCGTGTAATTTCCGTGGGCACCCAGCTGCCACGGAAACCACAGAAATTGGCCCACAGAAAATGGAAACATGGCTATTTTTTCAGAATTACAAGAAACTACCAAGGCTATGACTATTGTTTTCTATAATCTTAAATGTGTACCAAAGGCTGCTTAGCATGCTTAAAAGTGATACCTTTATTTCTTGGAAAAATCCTTTTAAAACTTGATCACCGAAATTGCAAAATTTTGTTCCGAGTGAACCGAAATCACTTTCTTAAATTTTTGGTGGGTAGACGTGGCAATATGGTGCACTACCATTCTAACTGTGTGTAAGTGCACGACTGTCTCTTGCCGGGCAGGAATTTATTGTTCGTTTAAACTCATTGGTGGAAGCTCAGGACTGTGAAACAAAATGACCATCGAAATTAGTAATTTCGCACGGACAAAACTACCGTTGACATTTACTCATAAACTATTAGTCTTAACATTCAAAAATAATTAGTTTCTTGTTGGGCAATTATTACTTAGCACAAACAAAATACTTTTTCCTACATATGTTGGAGATTATCTTCATGAGAGGTAAATGCTGTGTATGAAAGTGATTGTGGACAGGACACAGAAATTGATAATTCGTCATTTACCGATGTTTTTCTTAGAAAGTAATAGTCTTACAAATATAATTTAAGTGGCTTCATTTAGATTCACGTTACTTTAATTCTGAAAAAAATAATCGTTGCATTATCTGTAAAGCAGCACTGCGTTTTCAGCCTAGACGCGTAAATTTTCCGCCTGAGAAATTCACTCATAACGACTGTCAAAGATATACACATGACCAACCAACCGGACCAACTGCTTAAAGTGCTTTCCGAGGCACGGAAGAAACTCGGTATGTAATGGGTGGTCACCCATCCACAGACTAACCTAGGCAAGCACGGCTTAACCTAATGATTAACTGGAGTGGCTGTTGTTATTTAGACACGAGCTTCTCATTGTAACTCTTTTTTTCTTTTCCGACCACTAGTTATACTACGAGTAATCGAATAAACCCTGTTATATCATAACTCAACCAGTCTCGCTAAATCTCAGTCCGAAAAATTAAATAATAACTGCCGCTTACATTCGCAATGAAACTCTATTAGCACATCATATCCCATCAGACATAGTTGCGACGTAAAAGCTTACAACTACGTCACTGAACAATCGCGTATAGTGCAACTTTGAACCTTCAGGGACTGCCACTAGCATGACTTTTAAGTCGAAATTAACTATCCTCTAGTATTTTGTTCCAATTTCCTGCGACAGCAATTGAGTGCTTCGTTGGTCAGGTGGTCGCAAGCGCTACTGCTGAGCACGTGGTCATTTGACCGTGGTTATTAAATAAATTATTAAAGTTGTTTGCTATCATTAGTACAACCACGTGTTTATCGTACACTAATTACCAGTCAGCCTATATACACCACTGACTACTTCTTCGGGGATTACTGGCGTGAAATTATGTCATTTTTCGACTCTCAGCAATCGTAATTGTAAGCTCCAAAGGATAAATAATTCAGCCTCTTTCAAAACAGAACCATCTAAAGCGGTGCAAGCAACAAAGCATTCGACCCACAACTTTTAACTCATTTCCATGTAAAATATACTTTACATCCCTTTTTATTTCCATAAAATTAATGCTCAAGTAACTCTCCAACTCCAAGTTGGGTAACTTTCCAAATAAACCAAAGTTGGTCGAAATAATTCCAACATTATTCCATCCTGGTACACTCAGCCTCGATAACTTGTAATCAATAGAAGTTCCGCGTAAACTTTGTGTGTAGCTTGGAGTCCCATCGTCATCCATCTAGATGTACTGAAGATTTATGTTTGTGAAGATTGTTGGTGTTGAGTAACTTCTTGAGTAATGATTTGTTAACTTTTATTATTTCCCTTTTTTGTTAAAAGTACCTATAGGCATTACCTTTTTTGTAGCAAAGCTATAATTCCTACATCTCTGTAGTATAGTGGTGGTGGGAACGTTGTAGGTCATGGATTTAAACCCAGGCTGGCACATTCATCCATCTTCAGCCACTGATGGGTAAAGGCCTCTCTTTGCACCACGTTCATGTACAGTCGAACAAGCTATTTGGTTTACACTTTACAATGTAATCTGTGGGTTAAACTGTAAACCAATTAGCTTGTTCGACCGTACCAGCCTCATCCAGGATATTCTTGCGATGGCAACAATTTCGTCTATCCCTCTCGCCTCTGGTACGTTCATCATCAGCCCGGAATCACCAACTGCTAGATATAAGCCCACACTTCCTGCTTCTGTGTGTCCCTGATCCAGGTATTTCCCGCGAATTTGACTATATCGTCAACCCAACGAGCTTAAGGACGGTCCCGGTCTTTGGCCAAACCTTGGCCACGTACTGGTATTCTGGTACGTTACTATGGGTAATAAAAAAAAAATACGAAGATATGTGACCAATAACCCGCACTAGACCCGCGTGGTATATATTATGACCCACTCTCTTTCATATGCTTATGCTATAGCATTAAATTCTCTGTCAAATATTTTATGATCCCAATATTCTATTTGACATTAACGCACGCTGCTACATAACATTCCTGAAATTCAAATTTTACTTAGATATAACATTTGTGTGACCTATAAAAGCATTCAATTATAGAAGGATTCCATCCATACACCGCATTCGAATACCGGAGCTCACTCCAACTTTTAAAAGACGTGCGTCGGAAATATTATTTTCTACCCATGTACAAGTAAATGTATCGTTTTATAAGATTAACATATTGTCGTATTTGCTGTGTTTTAGCAATTAATACGAACTGATAAAGAGTCTTCTTCTTCTAATATATTATATTCCATGAGCCACTTCCTCGGCGCGGCCGATGGCAGCGCAGCAGAGGTCCCTACGGCTTCATGTGTCGGGCCTCAAACAATATATATATTCATACACCACTAATTTTTAATTAGTATAAAAAAATGGGGCTGTATCCGTACCCTTGATCATATTTAAAAAAGCAAAAGTCAATAAAACGAAATCCCAAAATTGTCTACGAAATTTTGACATAATTGGTAAACTCATAACTGAATAACGCTACGATGATCGGATGAATGACTGAATGACGGATTATGGTAGCAAAAACGATTAATGAATACTAATAAGAATTTAATAATAGCCAGTACAATATTTCCACAAATTAAGTGACATTTTGGGATAAACACAAACGCTTATAACTTTGCTGTTTATCAAAATAATTTATTGAGACTTCACATATAAAATAACAAGACCATCTTTAACAAGCCCTTTAAGTATTTGTACCAATTAAAAATTAGTGGTGTTTAGGGAGCCAAATAATTATTTCTGTGATTAGCCCTTCCATAAACACATCTAAGTATATATATATATATATGAAGAAAACAAGTTCATTTTCTCATGTAATATTTTCCGGACACTACTAACGCAGGACGATAAGCTGATGATAAACGAGTGGCAAATTATTTACTCGCCTCCCTAGTCGGATCAGAAAACTGACAATGTGCCTTCATTAAGACGAAAATGAGAAAGAAGAACGAAGACTATTCATAAAACGAAGATTACAATACTTATTGCTTTGTAATTGCGAACTAGATTTAACAAATAAAAAGATCTGCCAATAAAACATTGCCTATTTCATTGTAAAAAAATAATTAATGGATGTCAATATTGATTACTTGACAATACAATACGAATTGAAATAATAAAAACAATGGCAGTTATCTCAGTATACATCGAACTAGAGTGGTTCAAGTACGTTGAACAAAATAATTAATACATCACACCTGTAATATACGAAGGAGACGCAGAGGTGTACCCAATTACAGTACACCTTCGCCAGTTAAATTGTTACGATACAATTCGCCTATCCATTCTTAAATTGGTTTCAATGCAATATGATCCAACTAAAGGACTGAATAGGTGTAAAAAGAGGTGAAACGAAGCGTGTAGTGTCACGTGGTTTTTCCGTCACTGCGATATTTTTATAACCTGGGAACTATTTTCCATTATTTTTTTACCACGTCTTACGGAAGCTAGTTTTAAATGTTATAATGGTTGAAACGTCTTTGTCGTCCGTTTCTTGCGGCTATCCGTGTGTCATACAACGTTTTTCAACACATTTGCGAGAAAATTATTCATTATATTAACCACGCTATAAAGATTTTGTAAATTATTAAATAGGGCTCTCGCGATTTTGGCGGCAAGAAACTGTTTTCTGCAATTAGCACCTGATCCAAAATATCAGGTGGAGTAGATTCCATATTAACATCTGATTCCTCGCTTGAACTTACATTTTTATTTTGTTGCATCAATCGGAATGTCGCAACAATCTTTGACGTTTCTATGAAAATGGCGCGAATTTGCAAATGGAACTACATCTCTCGTCTCACTTACTCTTTTGAAAGAAAGAAAGAAAGAAACATATTTATTTGGCTTGTGCCGCAAGTGCACACAACAAAAAAAAAATAGGAATAATTGTATTAAAGTGAGACAAACGTATTGAGCAAAAGCACTTCCAAGGAGGTTCGATTAGTCAGCCTATTTATTCTCGTAATGTGAAACTCCTTGGTGGAAAACTTTTTTTTGGAAATTAAAAAAAAAACCGTAAAGAATTCGCACGGTCCGTTATAAGGTGCGTAATTTTTAACTTTCGAACAATGTATACAGGCTTCGTAAATGCACTTTTTGAGCAAGTGTGTTGATAAAGTCGTTTTGCCAGAAATGTTACTTAGTTTGATGAACAGAATGCGTATATTTTTACACTCAGTATATTTATTTAGCTCTGATTCACCTCTCTTGAAACCAGTTGCAAATAAGACGCTTCACGACTTAAAGGTAAGGCTTTGATTAAGAGTCTGCAGTAGTGATCACAAGGCTCGAAGGCGAGCGCTTTGAGCCACTCGTTACGTTCGCTCCACTGGGGTGGGTATGACTACTTGCTAGACAGGTGCAGTGGAGTGGCAGCCCCAGACGATCCAATTGACAAAATATCATTGTAGACACAAGACTTTTAAAGACAGTTCTGAGAAGTTAAAGGTCCCAACTAGGGTTGGTATACAGTTTCAAAGGGTTTATATTGTCGTTATTTTGTGCAATTACTGTAGGTAAGTTGACAACTTTGTTGAGGACTGTAATTAAGATCTCGAAGTTTCCTGCTTTGACCAAGTTTCAATTTCAGCGTTCCAGGAAAAGCGAAAATTGGAACATTTAGTTTCAGGTAAACTAGTGTGACAGCTAAGAAGGCTGCGTTCAATAATTACACAAATATGCTTTTATGTGAGAAAATGCTTAAAATGTGAAATCTGCTTTTAGTAAGCTTTTATTCAATTTGCCTTACTCCTAATTTTCTTCTTTTCATTTCCATAAAACCTTTTCCTATCAAAGATTGATTTATTTAACTTTTAAAGAGCGGGCGTTTGCAGAAATGTATCATACAATTTTTGCCGTTAAAAATGCTGCTTGTTTTAAGAATAATTTGAAGAAATTACTTTAAATTCAAAAACGATTAAAAGTCTTGCCATTTTCCTAGACCCGCACACACTAAAAAACCTCTGTCTCTACCTCGTAAAATTTTATCAGACATACCTCTTCGTCGCTAGGAGCCGCCCTTAACCTCCATGTTCTGTCCGACCACGATGATGAGTATGATGAACACTAGCAGCAGCACCAGGATGCAGCAGATGGCGACGGCTAGCATGGCGGCGTGCTCGCCCAGCTTGGCGGCGCCCCGCGCGGCCTGCGCGCGCGCCGCTGTTAGCGTCGCCGCGCTCACTCGCGCGCTTATCCTGACGGCGGGCACTTGCCGCGGGAAAATGTAATGTGACGTCACGCGTCAGTGTTGCGAGCGCTAGCTGGTTGTGGCGCTTCTGGTATAATATTGACGGTAGTCTGTGTAATTGCCACTTGTTTACGAACTTCAATACGTTTGTATTGCTCGCGCAAATCGACTTTGTTCCGTTTGGTATTATTTTGACTTGGTATTATTTTGACTTTTTTAAATGTATGATTGTCACTATCGGGTAGTTTTCGTAGTTTAAACGGTTAGCACTATGTTTGGCACTCAACAATTATAGTAAACACTGACGTTTTTAAACACTTTAATTTCTGAAGTTCAAAACACTATTGTGTATGTATACTTATTCAAAATATTTCGTATAGCACATTTCACCAACAATTTTGAGCACTTCGATACATTGTTTGTTCCATTTCTTCGTTTAGATCATTTAAATCAAAATTATTGTCAAACCTAGTAAAGTACAATTTCAGGCACCGAAGGCTCACTGCCTAACTTCCCGTGAAATATGAATTTCCAAGTTGTTGATAAGTTTATCGCAGACACGATATAAATTAAAATACGTGGAGCACCTACAACCAATTTTTCTCGACATTACCTCGGGGCATCGGTTTTGTATTCACGACTCCAATTAGAGAGAAAATCTAAAAAATATACTGCGTACCTTTACAGAGCTCAACGTACAACGAGGAAAACAGCAAACCGGTAAATAAATCAAAGTAGCAATATTATAAAAAGGAAAGTTTTATTGTTAGGGATCCGAACAAAACTTCCATCGTAGTCCCGGGCTAGTGAGGGTTCTTCCAAATAACAATGTCTTAAAGGATATAATATAAGAATGATACAAATCGTGTGCCAAATAGGGTAGAACATTCGCGGAAATAAAGTGCCTGGGTCACTCACATTATAAGAAACGAACGTAAAAGCGCTTAATAATAGAAAGAGAAGCAAGATTACTATCGACGCAGCTAGCTAGAATCGTGTAATTAACGGGAAATGGAAGCTCAGCAGATACGAACACTCGCTAAAAATCGGATCCTTCTAATATTAATGCGCCTCCATACGCTGTAATCGAAAGATCTAATATTTACCTCCCACCGAGGGAACACCTGGTGTCAAAGTAAACAGGCCTCCAGATATTGTCTACGGTAATAGGTACTCTGTATCCTGTTACAGGAGGTATTGCGAGCTTTAAATTCATGAAATTGAAATATGTAATGCATAGAAATGCAAAACACTTTTCTTATTTTACGTAAGATGCGGGCGCATTTTTCAGATGACAAGATAATATGAATGCTTTGCTTTTAGAATAAATATTTTTGAGCGCACCTCGAACACAAATTACTGACGTTGCTCAAAAAGCTGACTGACGGGACTAGGCTGGCAATGTCTGCCGTATGCCTGACAAGCTGTGAGCCAAAATAACTACGTTGTGGAGCCCTGACAGTAAGAAGGCGACGCGGTTGACATCGCAGGAGATGGCGTGACGAGCTGGATAGAACCAACAACCTGTGGAAACATTGGCCGAAATATTTGGAGGTCAGGGGAGAGTCCTATACCCAGTGGGATAACACAGGTTAACGTAACAGTAACAGTACCTAACCTTGAGCGAAAAAACTTTTTCATTCTTCTAGTAAGAGTATAAAGTACTCCAACATAAACAATCACCTTTCAAAAAGCCACTAATTATAACAGGCCTTTACAAATAATAAAGGTTGCCCAGCCTTACTTGCTAGCGTCGCAACAGTTCTCGAACACTCGTTTCTTCTTGTCGACATTACTCTAATCAGAAACCTGACAATAACAATTGTAACCTTTTTCTCAACGAGGCCGCGTCCTTATATTTATCGTGGAGGTCGAGCCGTAATGATTTGTGAAATGAAAAACAGACCGAGCCGTGAGAAATCATCAGTGGCAGCCATCTTTCTTTTTACGGATGACGTCGTGCAATCACGAATTACGAACGAGGGCTATTTTAGGACCGTTTGAGGTTTTCTATTCATGTTTTGTTAAAAGAAATTGGTAACTTTCTTTGTTAAATAAAAACATTTGAGTCTTATACTAAGGATTAGCTTTTGGGAAGAACGATGACAAACAGAATCGATGAATGCGCTCGATGAATACTTACACACACATAATGTATGATTAAGAAACCGTCTGCATTTAAAATGACACTGTGTCTTCTGAGTTTGTTTTAGAGTGTCTTCGTAGTCGGATAGAAAACACCGAGGTTCGATCTAGTTTTAAAAAATAATTTATTCATCATCTGTTCCCAACTATTTTGGGGTCTACTTTCAGTTTTAGCGGATGCAGGTTCAGAATACCAGTATTTTACAGGGAGCGACTGCCTACCTACCTGATTCCTTGGTTAGACTGGTTGTCAGAGTTTCGGGCCACTGACTACTTATAACGACTGTCAGAGACCTACAAATCAAAGCCGGAGTCAACACATTGCGACGTGTAAAACCAACGAACAGACACTACTATTTTTCTTTGGAATAATAATAATTTTTTTTTTTTTTTTTTGTACTATAATATTAAGAACAAAAGTCTTAATAATTAATTACGATCTAGCCTAAAAGACTAATAAGCAATTTAACTCTAACTTAATATGTTACGTGATAGAATATGTTAAAACTAAGAATAGTGTTCATTTGCACTTTTACACAAGTCCGTAGCACTTTCTTAGAGTCTAATATAGTTTATAAAACACTATGTTCATGTGTTATATGAATAGCACAACATTGTTACTATTACTCATTCACTTTGTACACTACACTAATTCAAAAGGTTTAGTTCTTTTTAGCCTACGCACTAAGTTTGTGTTGTCTAGCAGCTGAATTGCCTCAACATTCACGTGTCGATGAAGTCTGTGTTCGTGGGCTTCAGCAAATTTTTGGATAATAGTGGTGACGAATTCCATTTTAAGGTCACGATGAAGGTCGTCATTTCTTATGTACCAGGGTGCATTGACAGCATCCCTAAGTACTTTATTTTGGAATTGCTGGATTATTTTGACGTTGCTTTGTTTAGTACAGCCCCAAAGTTGGATGCCATACGTCCAAATTGGCATCAGAATATGCTTGTATAGGGTTATTTTATTATGTATTGATAGACAAGATTTCTTTCCGAGTAATAATAATAATAATAACTGGCAACATCGTGAGCTTATCGCTCAAAAAAATCATCTTCATTTTATTTTCATATATTTTATTGGTTTTTATACAAAACGCTTTTACAATAGTTCTTATAAAGTTCTGAAACCACTCAAATATTAATTAATTGAAAAAAAAAACCGATAAGCAAACCAAAACATCGAAAATATGAAAATCTGTTTCACTACGACCAATGACGTCTGTCAAAGACGTCAATCAAACATTTGGAAAAACCATGGAAAAACGATGAATAATGAGATGATTTGAAAAATGATCACGAGAGCTGCCTCCCGACGCGCACTTCTTCCATCCCCGGACTCGTCGCTCAGCTCCGCCTCGCCGCCACCGGACCCCGGATCACCAGTGTCACCGGTTGCGGCAGTTGCGTCGAGCTCGAGTGACGAATATTTCTCTCCGCCGACGTCGCCAACACCTGTACGTCGTGCGGGGAGAGGCCGGCCACCGAAGGGCTTGGGACTTAGGGGCCAACAGGCCCCGAGCCGGGTCCCCGCTACCGGTGGTTGTGTGCAGCGCATGAAATGGACTCAACTAATGAACGAGAACGTCATGCGCGCATACTACGGGTCTACAGAGGGGGGGACTAACCTCACTGCGTACCGTGTTAGGATGCTGTCTCTGTTTCAGGATCTTGAACCAACTGTCAACGCCTCAGCTCAACGACTTTCGGATCAAGTGCGGGTCATCCAACGCAATCACCTGTTGAACGACGACGCGCTTGATAGGCTGCGCTCAGAGGTACTGAGCAACCGTATCATCTTAACTCCGGCACAAACCGCGGTACAAGCCTCAGCTATTGCTGCAAACCCACCGCGGTCCAACCCTGCTGTTGTAGAGGAAGATGATAGGGTTGCCACGGTAAGTAGCCAGTGCAACGACCGATTGAGGAGCGCACTGGAGGATGCACTTCATGAGTATCGATCAACTGCTGCTGAACTTAGGCCCCGATTACCACGGTTACCCATGCATAAGAAAAATAGGGCGTTGGTGTGTGCCCTGGACTCGCAACTCAAGAATGTATTCGAGAGTAGCGAGGACCTCGTTGATACACACTCGATCCTGTTCTGCGGGGCTGTTGCGGCATGTCGTTTAGCTAATGTCAAGTTCCCGAATTGTGACTTAGCTACTCGACCAAAACCAGCCGTACCAGCCTGGCAACGCAGGATTGAGCGCCGTATCGACGGGGCCAGGGTACTCATCGGCAAACTACACTGCTTCAGGGAGGGCAATACACGACCACGTGTGATGCGTTTTGTGAGGCGGGCATTCTCGGGGACTGAAATCTGTCCTCAAGAATATATGTCCCGTGTCACAGAGCGCATCGACTTCCTGAAGCAGAAAGTTTATGCATGGGCTAGCCGTATTCGGCGGTATAAGCGGCGGGTTGATCGGTATTCGCAGAATCGCATGTTCCAGAGCGATGAAAGGTGGGTATACAGAGCTTGGGAGCGACCTGAGCAAAATATGACAGACGTGTGCCGCCCGGGTGATGCCGTCACGAGTTCCTTCTGGCGCAGCATCTGGTCAGTGCCCGTCTGTCATACTGAGGCTGATTGGATGCGCGATGTCGAGCGGGTGTGTGAACCTATTTCAGAAATGGCACCAATTCTAATAACACCCTTAGATATAGCCAGAGCAGTTCGTCCGTTACCGAACTGGAAGTCACCAGGACCGGATGGACTGCACAACTTCTGGCTCAAGTGGCTTAGTAGTTCACACACTTGCCTGGCATCCCAATTCCAGTCATCCTTAGAGTCTGGGTCCCTACCACAGTTTCTAACAACAGGCGTTACCCACCTGCTCCATAAGTCAGGTAGTCCCGCGGAACCCAAGAACTACAGACCGATCACGTGTTTGTCGACGGTCTATAAACTTCTTACATCCATTTTGAGAACGAAAATTAATACACACATTGACAATAACTCTATTATGTCTGCCTCTCAAAATGGATGTAGGAATGGGTCCCGCGGTACTAAGGAGCTACTCCTCATCGACATGGCCATTAGCCAACAGGTCCGTCGATCCCGCAAGGATCTGTCAACATGCTGGATAGATTACAAGAAGGCCTACGACTCGGTGCCACATTCATGGCTCATGAGGGTGCTGGAGTTGTACAAGATCGATGCAACTCTACGCGCCTTCCTTGAGTCATGTATGGGGCAATGGAGGACGGTCCTTCGATATCCAGGATGTCGACAGATCCAGGGGAACGATGAACCTGTATGGATTAAACGGGGAATATTCCAGGGCGACAGCCTGAGTCCACTTTGGTTCTGTTTAGCCCTGAATCCTCTAAGCACATTGCTGGAGAATTCAGGGTTAGGCTACCGGTTGAGGAAAGATGGTCAGGTCATATCTCACCTGCTTTACATGGATGATCTGAAACTCTTTGCCCCCAACAAATTGCAACTGATGGAGCTACTAAAAGTAACTGAAACATTTAGTAACGCCATCAGGATGGAATTCGGTGTGGACAAATGTGCAGTCATGTATGTAAAGCGAGGGGAGATTATGGAATCCGAGGGACTTCAGCTCTCGGATTCCATACACCTAAGATCCCTTTCCTCATCCGAGAGCTATAAGTATTTGGGTATGTCGGAAGCGTTAGGCATTAACGTAACTGACATGAAGCAATCGTTGAGGGAGCGCTTCTTCGGTCGCCTAAAGAAGGTATTAAATAGCCTTCTTTCAGGTGGGAACAAGGTGCGCGCCTTCAACGGTTGGGTCATGCCGGTTTTAATGTACTCTTTCGGCATACTCAAATGGACTCAGACTGAACTTGACGCCCTGGATAGAAGAGTTCGTACACTGCTGACCGAAAACCGGATGCATCACCCACGGTCATCGATGATGAGACTGTACATCCCGCGGAAATGCGGGGGTCGAGGCTTTTTAAATGCGAAGACCCTCCACAACCGCGAGGTGTGCAGCCTCAGAGAATATTTTTTAAAAGTCGAGGTGGGTATGCATCAGGATGTGGTCACAGTGGACATGGGACTCACCCCGTTGTCCATGGCTAAAGAGAACTGGCGCAAACCTGTGGTACTTACTACTGATGACCGCAAGAAAGAATGGCAGGGCAAGGAGCTTCACGGGCGCTTCTACCGGGCTCTTCATGGGCCCGATGTAGATTTTCTAGCGTCCGTGTCCTGGCTACGTTTTGGCGACCTCTTTGGGGAAACTGAAGGTTTTGTCTGTGCGATTATGGACGAAGTTATGTTAACGAACAACTACCGGAAATATATTATGAGGGACGGGACGGTTGACGTGTGTCGGGCATGCCACCTTCCGGGTGAGTCCATCAGACATTTATTATTTCTGGTTGTTCTCGTCTGGCTAACGGCGAGTATTTGCACAGGCACAATCAAGTAGCCAGGATTATTCACCAGCAACTTGCCTTGAAATTTAATCTTGTGGAATCAGAGGTACCGTACTACAAGTATGTGCCCGACCCAGTTCTCGTGAAAGACCATGTTACGTTGTACTGGGATCAGTCTATCATTACTGACAGGACTATTGTCGCCAATAAGCCTGACATAGTGGTGATAGACCGATCAGCGCGCCGCGTAATGATAATCGATGTTACCATTCCGCATGACGAGAACCTCGTGAAAGCTGAGAAAGAGAAACAAATAAAATATCTCGACTTGGCACACGAGGTTCGCGACATGTGGAATATGAACTCGGTTATCATTGTGCCGATTGTCGTGACGGCCAATGGCTTGATAGCCAAGAGCCTCGATGAACATCTGTCGAAGCTTTCTTTAGGCGGTTGGATCAAGGGCCTGATTCAGAAGGCAGTACTCCTCGATACGGCTCGCATTGTGAGGAGGTTCCTGTCTCTGCAACCCTAACCACCGGTGACTTGGACCCTGCTCCCGACACCGGTGGATCCCTATTTTTTATATTTTTAAATGTTTTTATATGTTTTTTAAGAAATATTTAAAAATGTATGAAGTAAGATGCTAAGTAAATAAAGGAGATAATAATAATAATTTATTTATTCAAGTAGCTTAGACTCATTCAATTTTGCTAGTATAACTTAAAAACTATGTTAGTAAAACAGTGACATTATTGTAACAAACACAAAAACATTAAAAGCTGATACGACTAGATCATTCCGCACCGTGACTCACCCCGGTGTCATTCCGTAAGAAATAGCACCGCAGCGATTCACGTATGTGCAATCCAGCCGGCTTGCAATCATATTTAGAATACTGTTGGAGCTACCCCGCACCCTCCACACCAGTGATGCACACCTTTTGCGCATAGTTGTGTAAAAACAATTTACATGTGCATCGGCGAACATCCCTGATGCGCTACAGAAACGGGGCAGCCCCACCAGCACCCGAAATGCGTTGTTATATTGAACACGGAGGGCGCTGTACGATCGCTGCGTATATCTGGCCCACAAGCTGCACGTGTAGAAGGTAGTGCAATAAGCTCTAAAGAGAGTAATTTTTACTTTTAAAGAACAACGTGCAAACCTGCGAGCCAACATATTCGATCTTACCGACAACGCCCTCCGCTCACGCTCAATATCAGAGTCATCATCGAGAGCAGGTGTTAATATATGACCGAGATATTTGAAAATGGACACACGTTTTAGCGGCGTTCCATTTAGCCGCACTAGTGGCATATTTTGCACGTTTCTACGACCTGCTTCGAATACCATGACCTCTGACTTCTTACAATTATACATCAACCCGTGTCTTTGAGCATAATCCTCACAGATATTGACCAGCCTTCTAAGGCCACAGATTGATGCGCTCAGCAGCACCATGTCGTCTGCATAACTAATGTTATTGACGCAGATCCTGTCAATGTGACACCCAACTCTGGTGCTACTGAGCTCACCAATCAATTCGTTTACATATAAGTTGAAAAGCGTTGGTGAGCACAACCCTCCCTGCCTCACCCCGCATTCCAACTCATATGGACGAGAAAAGCCTCCAGCCCATCGTACAGAGTTTGACTGGTTACTGTACCAGAACTTAAGGATGTTGATGAGACCTATTGGTAGTTTCTCATCTTCTAGCTTCTTCCAGAGCAAATCATAAGTAACCAGGTCAAAAGCCTTTGATAGGTCGAGAAAGCAGGCGTAAACCGGAGTATCACGCTGTGTGTAGTAATTGACAGCATGCTTAAGGCACAGCACTGCACTTTCTGTCGATAAACCAGGTCGGAAACCGAACTGATTATCGTGAATCTTTATATTACTGTTTAAGTGTACATTGAGCATGCTGTCAAACACCTTTGCTATTACAGTAGCTAGCGATATGGGCCGATAGTTACTGATGTCAGCGAGGTCGCCAGTCTTGTTTTTAACAATGGGCACCACTACAGTACGCATCATATCACTTGGCAGGTAACTGTGGCTCACACAGAAGCTGTACAGCATTGCCAGAACACGGGCCAGGTGTGGGCCACTATATTGCAGATGTTCGATGCTCAGCCCGTCATGGCCAGGGGATTTACCCTTCGACATTGATGAAATTGTCCTGGCAACCATTAACCCCTTGTATACCATGTTTTATGCAAATAAAAAATATCTTATCTTATCTTATTTAACTAATTACATAATTACATAAAAATATACTAAGCTGTGATAAATACCCACTATACCTAGCGTACCAAATCCTTCTCAAAATCTCTACGCTCCGATCTTCTCAAACAGCTTACAAAAACGAGTCAATCACCAACAAAAAGGTCTGGGGCCGGTGTCCTTTGTTTCTCCCAGACAGCCTGACGATTGGAATCAATATATTCGCAGCTGCTTCTGACAAATGGCCCAAGACTGACTGAATTACAGCGAGGAATCTTTCGGCCGAAGGAAATTCGGTTCAAAATGAGCTTTCGACAATTTCCTCCTTCACTTATTTAGAGAACCTCTTGTTTTAATGAGTATTGACTCATGGAGTATCGATGTTACGCAACGAGAATCTTTCTTAACTTTGATAGAATCGGTGCGTGCCGTATGCTACCTAATTAATTATGTTTCATAGGATCTGTCTTTTGTTACTCATTAAATTTAAAACATCAAGACATCACGCCCGTAATCCCTGAGAGACAGGCCGAGGTGTGCCTTATAATACGCCCACATAAGCTTCGTTTGGAGTCCCATGTAGTTGGGGAAAAGAAAATCCTATTGCCGGGCACAAATCTAGAGAAGGGTGGTGGAAAGTGTGAGAATATCACTTACTTTGCCCAGCCCTGGAATCAACCAGGACTTCATGTGAAAGCAATAGCGCTTACCAGTAAACCAACACCATTAAAGCTGGATCTAAAAATACATATTCATTAACAAGAACTGAAATAATGATTATTTTTGTGGTTTTAAAAAAATACTTTAGTCGAAAACGTCTTTCCCATCGGTGACAACCGAAAAATGTTTCAAAAACTTTACTTTATGGACACAAATGTCAGTAAAGGACACAAACTAACATCGACCGTCTGTACTCTCAACGTTCACTAAAAAACTATCGAGATAAGGTGAGCTCGGAGGATGGATGAGTCTTATCAATGTGCGCCGGTGAATAGTGGATGATTTACGAGCTCGAACAAAAACCTGTCTGTTCGACAATGGTGGGTTTTTGCTTCGTGTTCTACATCATATGTCACGTGTAGACATCACATGTTAGCGGGTCGTGACGCTGTGCGAATGTTGTGTGAATGGAACTTGACCTTTGATTGCATTTACACTGTTACGTGACCAGTACGGCAACGTGGTAAGATGATGATGATGCCATCTAGCTGATTTTAGCCATGAGGACTGCAACATCATTCTCTTTCCCTTATTCCAATTCATTTGGAGGTGGTTCAGCAGGTCTTCTTCTTCCATACTGCTCTATTTTTCGTCATCTCATCAGACACTTCTTTTCTTACCAAATCCTTCTTAACACAGTCCATCCATCGTTTCTTTGGTCTTTCTCTGTTCATAAAGGGTGTAAAACACCTCTTAACGAAGCCGAAAGGCACTTATGTTCTCTCCGTCATAGCGATCATTTTTTTGTTCTACACTATACCTATATTGGGGGATATTGATATTGGGGGTCAAAGTTTCAACTTTTTGTCATTTTTTTTTAAATACAAGTTGCAAGATTTTTACTTTAACTACCTCTACGACTCCCGTACTATTCAATCCATCCACCAGGACAATGTTTCATAATTATTCACCCCAAAAAAAAAGTCGTTTCCCAGCAATAACTTTTGCGTAAAGTTACTTAGTTTGATCTACAAAATGCTTGGATGGCGGCTATGTGATGAGGTGGTTTACACCCTGTATACCCACCCACATTCATCCTCAAAACTTTCCTTCTTCGTATTTGGAACGTAATATTTAGTAATACGTAATATGTAGGTACCTAACCTACGCAAGGTTCGAAGGTAGGTCGAATCGTCTCGTATATTATGCATTACAGATCAGTGACTGCTTTTCTTGTGAACAATTTTCAAAAACAAAAAACAACACCAGTTTTCATGATTTCTGCAAGTAAAAAGGTCCTCATTCTTGCGTAGTGCATCTTACGTAATTTTCAAATTTTTTCACTGACGTAAACACATCACACCTAACATGCGAGACAGCCTAGAAAGCACTCAGTGTGGTCGGATATTGACATCTACAGTACGCATAATATTCTGATGAATCTGGGGATATGCATAAGTAAGTCATGCTGAATATATTCCACACACTGTGCATTGAATCTAAATTAAACATTTCCGCATCTGGTTGCTTAATACAACAATTAATTCCACGAAAGGCGATACTTTAATGTAAGTCCGACGCCACTTATTTTTCTGCCTCGTCTGGCTACCATTTTTTACCAAGACTGAGCTTTTCTCATAATTGTTTCCACTTGAGAAGATTAGAATTCTTTTAAAACCCCATAACACAATTTTGCATCACTAACGAGAAATTCTTTCATCACTATTGCAGGCACGTTTTATATTAATGTGGTACGAATTGAGCGTATACTTCACATCTTCATAACCAGTCGTTTTATCATTTATGTGAGAGACGCGTACTAAAATGATGGTGGCATAAACTTACGACTACTACTATGAGCAATGAAATGTAAACAGCAAAATTCAAAAGCAATTTCCTCCTACTGTATTAATTAAAACTTTACGTTTTCACAAACATAGTATTTTTAAAGCCATACTAATCTACACTAATATTATAAAGAGGAAAAATTTGTACTTTTGTGTGTGTGTTTGTTTGTATTGAATAAACGCAAAAACTACAGTGCCGATTTCAAAAATTATTTCACCATTGGAAAGCTACATTCACCTTGAATAACATAGGCTATATTTTATCCCTGTACACCCACGTTAACAGGAACTACGCGGGTGAAACCGCGTGACATTCGCTAGTACGAAATAAGTCTTATCTCAAAGCAAAAACTATTATTTTACGAGAAAATCACTTATGAACTAAGATATTTAAAAAAAAAAAGAACTTCGTTTTTCGCCTGTTGTCCCTGGAGAGTTAGACTACCTATTAGCTTGAACACCCACACCTACAATTCATTTTAATTTGTACCAACTCTCATAATTCCCCTGCCCTTATCACAACTAAATAATATGCTAAAATTAAGAAACATTAATTGAGGAAATAGATACTAATACAAATTCGTAAAGTAGGTGCTGTGTCTATTGTATTGTTTCAATGTTATTACTGTTTCAGGTTTCATCATCATTTCAGCTGAAAGACGTCCACTGCTGGATATAGGCTTCCCCTAAGTGTCGCCATATTGGCCGGTCCCGTACGACTCGCATTCAGCGGATTCTCGCAACCTTCTCTAGGTCATCGGTCCACCTAATGGAGGGCCTTCCGACGTAACGTCTTCCGGTTCGCGGTCGCCATCGACCAGCAGGTTTACTTTTTTTTAAAAGCTCTCCTTGTCGAGGTCATTTTAATCATCAACAGCCAATAGCACACCACTGCTACATAGGTTGGTACAGCAAAAAGTTTCTTCTTGTTGTGTTTTCAAAGCCAATAAGAAGAAAACTCTAAGAGTTATATATAGTACCACTGTACCGCAAAAGAAAACAAAGTAACTTGGGTTGAAATGTCTGCTAGAGTAAACATCTGAAAATATTACGTTGGCTAACAAACTAAAACAGAAACTTGAAAGCATTTTCTGAGTATGAAATAATAAAATAAAAAAAAAATAAAAAATTGTTTATTTCTCCTTCCACAAATAAAGAACATAAGTACAGTACTTTTGTTTTGATATAATTATATAAAGGAAAAGAATGTTCTATTTGTGGGAGACTGGCGCCTAAACTAAGCCGAGGCCTGTATTTTAGGACACCAGGACCCCACTAAGATAGTTACTAGGACATCTAACAAAAGTAAATGCAATAATACTCATACGCATCAAAGTTTTAAACCAGGTAGGTAAAATAATGTCAATAGTACTTATTTAAGGTAGACGTAGAAGAGTTAAAACGAGTGTGTTTTAGTGTGGCAGTGTAATGTTTATGTGCTGTGTTATGTGCGTGTGTATATGAATGTGTGCGTAGTGCATGGTGATTGTGTGACAGTGTATGCGTGTTGTTGTATGAGCATGTGTTCATGTATGAGTGTACTGTGTGAGGTGTGTGTTGATTGTGTGTTATGTGTTACAAATACTACAAAACCTGAGATTAAATTTACTTTTTTATTTCCAAGAGTTCCTCAGTCTCCTTATAGTCTAATCCCAACAGCCATGAAGTTACTTTTCCCTTACATTGTTTTGAATTACAATTAAATATATTTTTAATTTTATTAATTTGATTATATAATCTAGGAGCAATAAAGTTATAAAATTTTTGTGCAAATCTAGTTGTGGTTTTTGAGGTTTTGCAAATGGAATAGTGCCTTCTTGTGTTAGCAATCTCCTGGTTAAACGCCGACATATCTCCATGTTGTCGGAGGATGCTCAGAAGAATGTACAGTTGCCTTACAGTTAGTACACCAGTTTCCTGATATAATTTCCGGGTAGAAAAGAGTCTAGGTTTAAAGAAGGCTACCTTTAAAATCAACCTTTGAGCTCGCTCGAGCTCCAACCATTTTGTTTTGTCCGTACCACCCCATGTAGTAATACAGTAGGTCACAATGGATTGAATCAAGGTCTTGTAAACCATGATCAGTGACTTCCTATCTGCTATGTGTCTGAGTTGTCTAAATATGTACGTTAGTTTACGCACTTTCTGGGCGACGTTATGGATGTGTTCTCCAAACGAAAGTTTATTATCAATAGTAACGCCTAAGTAACGTATTGATTTGACAGATTTTATTTGCGGACAGTTACTACACTGTAATACAGGAGGAACCGAACATTGGTGAGCAAATATTTGGGAAACACTTTGTGAAGTCGGTGCTAGGTTACGAACAGAAAATTGCATGAATTTGGTCTTGTGCGCATTCAATGTCAGTGAATTTGCAGCCAGCCAGTGGCAGATAGTGTTAAACCCAGTCTGTGTCTTAGCAAAAACCTCTTCCCAGGTGTCACCTACAAATGTCAAAGTAGTATCATCTGCATATGAGACAATATTACCACTTAAATCTATACTAATATTATAAAGCAGAAGAGTTTGTTTGTTTGTTTGTTTGTTTGGTTGAACGCGCTAATCTCCGGAACTACTGGCTCGAATTGAAAAAATCTTTTTGCGTTGGATAGTCCATGTATCGAGGAAGGCTATAGGCTATATAACATCACGCTATGACCAATAGGAGCGGAGCAGCAATAAGAAATGTTGCAAGCGGGAACAAAGCAGTTTAAACTTCCGTTGAGTAGGCGATGCGTTGCGATATCAAAACTTCACGCGAACGAAGTCGCGGGCAGAAGCTATGAGGCTATAATTTATCTTGGAAACTTGAACACCTGATGCAGAACCGCAACAGACCAGCTAAACTATAAGAGATACAAAAATGCCACCATAGCAAAAATTGTTCTACATGATGAGCATTTTCTGCTGAGAGTATAAGTTTGAAGATCTGGAACATCTGATGTGGAACTCCAAGAGCCCAGCTACACCATAACACATATAGGAATGACGTCTTAGCAAAAGTTGTTCAATTTTATGAGCACTCTCTGTTGGTTTATAAAAATCGAAGATCTGGAACACCTGTTGTGGAACTCCAAGAGCCCAGCTACACCATAACACATATAGGAATGACGACTTAGCAAAAGTTGTTCAATCTGATGAGCACTCTCTATTGACTTATAAAAATCGAAGATCTCGGACACCTGTTGTAGAATTAATTTCCTTTTCCAGTTATCTTCGTGACTCGGTAGCCTACCCGGTAACGCAGGGGAGCAGTTACTTAGATTTCAATTGATCAGGTATCTTCACAACAAAACTATAACCATGCCTAGAAAGAGGTCAAATCTTTCCCAATGTTCCAAAGGAGCTAAAAGATTGAGGATCATAAGATCCCAAGAATCTACCGAAGAGCTTCAGGAGAGACTTGATGCTGTTCGAGAACACCAGGCTGCAACTTGCTCCGTGGAAACCTCTTCGGATCGCTTAGCACGCCTGCGTTCTCAGCGTATTTCTACATCCAGGTCTCTAGAGACCAGTGAAGAATAGATGCGCGACTGACCGCTAATCGTGAACGTCATGCATTGTCTTGCGAGTCGGAGCCGTTCACGGATAGAGAATTGCGCTTGAGTTTCAAGCGTATCTACGCATCGACTACTAGATCTCTAGAGACAAGTAGGGAACGTGATGCGCGACTGACCGCTGATCGTGAACGTCACGCATTGTCTCGCGAGTCGGAGACGTTAACGGATAGAGAATTGCGCTTGAGTTCTCAGCGTATCTACGCATAGCTTCTTCTAGGTCTTTAGAGACAAGTGCGGAACGTGATGCGCGACTGTCCGCTGATCGTGAGCGAATCCGAAATGTTTACCGATACAGAATCAGGCTTGAGTTTTCAGCGTATTCGCACATCTACTAACAGGTCTTTTGAAACGAGTGATGAACGTGATGCGTATTGCGCGATGCACGTTCATTGAACGAACGTTTGAATTCTGATCGACGTCGACATTCTCTGAACAGAATGTCGATATCATCTGAAAAACCGGATGTGTCTCAAGATATAGCCGTAGGGCATGGCGACCTGCCGTGTCGACGGCGCGTTCGTGTTCCACGTGCGCCTCAAAGAGATGTCAGCATAAAGGGAGGGGCCCGCAAAGGTCGAAGCCTGCCGGGGCTGCGGGACTATTCGAAAGAGATACCGTGGCCCTGGAACGTAAAGGGCGAGGAAGGAACATGGATGGGTTTTAGTCAGTAAAAATCTGACACTCCCTCCCGCTCCGCCCAGAGTTGGAGAAGTTATTTGATTATTTCCCAACCGAAAAAAAGGGCATGGCGACCTTCCTTGGGTTGATAAGGCACGGAGTGCATTTACGTCTCCTATGATTGAATACGCCACATATTCCGCCATCGGAGGTATGGCTAAAAATTGTACTTTTTGTGAAGCTGTTAAATGGCAAAAAGAAACAAATGGTATGTGTTGCTCAGGTGGGAAAGATCCGTTATTTTCCCGTCCCCGGGTTCTTAGAATTCGACATCAGACGTTTCAGATCTTCGACGACCCCGTTGTCGCTGGCATAAGCAACAGGATCCGCGTACGAAGTCGCGGGCAGAAGCTAGTGAAATTATATTTCAGATTGTGAAGGTCCACCTCTCCTACGTAATAAGTGGATAAGATACCCCTATCTTTCATCGACCAATATCACAATAAGTAAACTAACTCGTGTAGAAAACAAGGTTTTACAAGTAGTTTTGTTCGCGTTCAAACTATGACAATTTCACGCAAATCTGTCGAGAAATATCACAGGCAGCAGAAACTTCCTGTATTATTAAATTTGAAAGTAGCTCTGTTTGTGCGGATTTGGAGAATGAGAAGCATTGCCCCAGCGTCCAATAGCATGCCAAAGGATAAATCTCTTTATGAAAGCCATTTCTTTTATGGCGACTTCTCTCGAATCTTAGTCAGAGATGAGCTACAGATATCTAAATATGAGAAACTAAGCAAAATTATACTTCAAAACCCATTCTCCTGAGTTATAGGCCAAAATCAAATGATTGAATCCCGGTAGTAATGTCCTAGTGGGATCATTTTCACGTTTTGTTTGAGTTACGGACCGATAAAACCACACAATTATTATATATTGTCGTTTGAAACTGTAAACCGAATTATGTATTCTGTGGCACTCCATTCATTTTTCCGTTGTGTGAATGTCATGTGTTGTTCAAAAAATAGTTAAACTTACGACTTTGTCCGCAATTTAAGCCAATAAACTCTTTTATTATAAAAAAGTCTTAACTTTAGAACTTAGCTTACTTACTTAATTCTTCTTTAGTATTCAAAGACAACACTTAAAAGAAGTGTTCCCATGAATAGTTCATTAGATACTAATTTCATCTGAAAGTTGTTCGTGAAGCGCTGGAAACGAACTCACTACATTAATTCAACAGCGATGAATTTCAAATCGAGTTCCTCGGCGTGATGCAACTTTAACTTACTAACGAGTTAGTGAGGTTTTTAATTGATGGATACGTTTTGGTATTGAACTTTAAGTTTTTTTTTCTCTGTTTGTTCTCTTATTGTGCCTAGTAAAAGATTAAAGATTGCCTACTGAGAATGGCAATGGAGAGGGCTATGCTCGGAGTTTCCTTGAAATAGAACCAAGGTCACCGACGTAGCCCGAAGAATTGCCAAAGTTAAGTGGCAGTGGGCAGGTCACATTGGTGGTCAACGGATGGCCGATGGGGCCGAAAAGTTCTGGAGTGGCGACCGCGAACCGGAAAACGATGCGTTGGGGAATCGGGAATCCGTTGGATACGAGTCGCACGGGACCGGTCAATGTGGCGACACTTGGGGGACCCTATGTTCAGCAGTGGACGTCTTTCGGCTGAAATGATGATGATGATGATGACTGAGAATAAGGCTCTGGGTTCGTTTCCCAGGTCAGGCAAAGTGTAATTGGATTTTTCTATCAGGAATTTCTCAGTAGCAGTTATGGAGAATTTGCTCCCGGTTGATGGCAATAGGCTTGCCCCTATTACATGAGACTTAAACATAACTGGCGAAATGTGGGTGTACTATTATTGTGGGTGCTACTACATACAGGGTGTAAATCACCTCATCACAAAGCCGTCAACCAATCATTCTACTACATCAAACTAAGTAACTTTACGGAAAAATTATTGCTGGGAAACAACATTTTTTTTGGGGTGAAAAATCACGTTTTGTGGTATAACTCAATGTAACGCAATCCAAACTTTGTGCGGATGGATGGATTGAATAGTACGGGGGTCGTAGAGATATTTAAAGTTAAAATAAAAATCATGCGATAAAAGTTGTATTTAAAAAAAACTTGTCAAAATCTTGAAACTTTGACCCCCAATATCTTCGTAACTAGAAGGTTCCCAGATATGCTGTAGAACGAAAAAATGATCGGAATGTCGAGGAGAATAAGTGCCTTTCGTATTCGTTAAGAGGTGTTTTACACCCTTTATTAT
This sequence comes from Xestia ashworthii, assembly GCA_950022955.1. Classification (NCBI taxonomy): domain Eukaryota; kingdom Metazoa; phylum Arthropoda; class Insecta; order Lepidoptera; family Noctuidae; genus Xestia; species Xestia ashworthii. The sequence goes on from OX465556.1 coordinate 4,730,316, forward strand.
TAGGTACTACTTCTGCCCAACTCTTCAGGTATTCCTGAGGTTATACTCTTCAGGTATAACCTCAGGCATGATGTTATGTTATGTAAAAGATTACGGTAGATGAACTATAATCTTGAGAGCTCTAAGCACTCGTTCGGCTTGGAACATATTATTAGTGATTGTGCACGATGGGCAGGACAGGAGGTGGAGCATATCCAACAGAGGGGCTCCAGTTTTATAGAAAACAGTTGTTTTTTCTTATTTACCCTTAAAAAGTTTATATTTGGGGGATTCGGAATGATGTATTGAATACGAGGTAAGCGTCGACTCGCTATATCCCTTTCAGCCTATATGTATAGTTTATATAGCATCCTAAGTTTTGTAATAATGTCCTACCTAGGTCAAGGTCATAAAATACACGATACATTAATAAAACTATCTCTATGAAAATACTTCTGAAACGTACATGCAGAGGAAATGTTGATAACATTAGTAATAAATCATGGCTGGGTACTGAAAGCTGTCACCATCAGCACAATGAATGGAGCAATACTCATTCATTTCAGCACTTCGTCAGTGTTCGGTATTCACGACGAGTTTCCCCGGGATATTTTATAGATGTTACGTGAAAGATATCGAGTCCTAAAAATAACTACGACGTTTATTGAATACGGTTATTTTTGGAAATGTTATTACAAGACGTAACTTACATACTACTTTTTATGTTGTATCGTATAGAATTCTCATTGGTTCGTATGGTACCAGCGATTTTTGGGTAATATGATAAACCTTTTCTTTGATTTTTTGGGTTCCGTTGTCCTGACAAGGAACCCTTAATCCTATCCCTGTCCGTCGCGCGTCGGTCCGTCCGACCGTCCGAAGTCTCGCTCAGAGACTGTTAGTACTAGGAGGCTGTATATTAATTACGCCGACAAAACGGTAAAATAAAATGTTGTAAAATATCTTTTTTGGGTTGCTCCCCTACATTGAAAGCGGGGATGAATTTTTTTTTCGTTGTCCATCCCGTCTTGTGGGGGTATCGTTGAATAGGTCTATAAAAATAACTTAGGGATTGCTAACACTATTTTTTATTTAATGCTCTATTTACGAAATATTAAACTTCAAAGTGCAAATATTTGTTCCATAAGTTCCCCCTCTAAAAGCTAAACTGCTGACTTGAAAAATCTGGAAAAAAATCGAAATGTACAGTGTAGTAAGTACATTTCATTAGCTTTTTAAGAAAATGATAGCGGTTAAGTTATTAGTTTAGCAGTAATAGTCGTTGAACTTGGGTATTGGATTATTTTGACCAAATACAAAATCCTTAGAATAAATCGTTCTATATTGTGATAACGGGCTACTACGGAACCCTATTCTGCGCGTGGCCCGACACGCACTTGGCCGGTTATATTAATTATTTTATGAATTATTTTGTTATGTTTCTGTTATTTTAAAGTTTACTGGTAAATTAATTATTGTTCCCTGCGAGTCTTAATACTTTTTTTTCCTTTCTTTCATTCAATCAATCGCATCGTAACTTTATTGGTCACATCATCAGGTACATCAGGGGAAAAATAATTTATCAAATGTGAGGTTAAACCTACTACTTAAAACATTGCCAAGAAGTAAAGTCTTCAGAGTATTCAAAACCACAGAAAGAATACTGTACCTTTTATTCATAACTACAATCAGACACCGGCCTCATAAATTCATAATTATTGGGAAAGGAAATAATCCCCAGTATTGATCTGTCAAATATTTAGGTCGGATCTGAAACTGTTCACGAGCTCCACAAACCAGATTATGCCGAGCCAATAATTGGCCTAATTTGGACTCTTGACATCGCATTAATTTCATAATTAAATTACGAACATATGGGGAAACAATGAGTCATTTTATGGTTAATACACAAATATGTACATAAGCCAACGCTATTTTACTTTGAGGGTAGGCAGAATCTCGGGGCTGCGGGACTGTTCGAAAGAGATACCGTGGCCCCGATACAAAGAACGAAGAAGAAACATGGATGGGTTTTAATCAGTAAAAGTCTCCGCCCAGATCGGGAGGACTTTTGATGATTTCCCATCCGAAAAAAAAGCAGAATCTAGTTATGAAACAAAATAAATGTTTATTTTGTTTCATAACATAACATGACGCCTGTAATACTCGAAAGGTAAAGCAGATGGCATGATAATAGAACAGCCACATTTCACCACTTATGTTTATGTCAGTCCCATGAAATACCGGGTGAGCCTATTGCCGTAAAACGGGCACAAATCCAGACTCCGCAGCTTTCTTTTTATATCTATATTTTCCCACTGCTGGGCAAAGGCCTCCCCCATAGCGTTCCACTCCTCTCTCCGTGCGGTTTTCTCTGGCCAATCTCTCATAAACGCGTCTAGATCGTCACGCCAGCGTTTTCTAGGCCTCCCTCGGCGACGACGCCTGTCTTCTGGCACCCACTGAGTGGCGACTCTGGCCCATCGGTCCGGATGCTACTAAAAACATCCTGATGGCAAAGCCAAATAATAATTTGCCCGACCCAGAAATCGAAACCCAGGCACCCGGGCGTCGGGGGCCACGTGGTGGCCGGCCACCGTAGATGCGGGCCTGTGGACGGTTAGCTATGGGCTAGCTCAGGCTAGCTAGCCGTCCGTCCGTCTAATGACGACAGGCCGTGTCGACGGCGCGTTCGTGTTCCACGCGCGCCTCAAAGAGATGTCAGCATAAGGGGAGGGGCCCGCAAGGGCCGAAGCCTGCCGGGGTTGCGGGCCTATTCGAAAGAGATACCGCGGCCCCGGAACATAAAGGGCGAGGAAGGAACATGGATGGGTTTTAGTCAGTAAGAGTCTGACACTCCCTCCCGCTCCGCCCAGAGTGGGAGAAGTCATTTGATGAACTCCCATCCTAAAAAAAAAAAAAAGAAGGCACTCATGGTCGGCAGCCGCGATTGCGAACACTTGACCAACGAGGTAATCTTAGTCATTTATTTTATTTCGTCCGCGACAATACATCTTTTAGACACGCACGCCGCCGCCGGTTGCTAGTACTACATACCTGACCTCCGTTAAGAAGATCACTAAGGTCAGTATATGCCCTTTTAGTCTAGAATGCCCGTTCCCGAGGTTCCCACTCACATCTGCCTTGCTAATTCCTTTTTTAGGGTTCCCTACAGAAAGGGTAAAAACGGGACCCTATTACTAAGACTCAACTGTCCGTCTGTCTGTCTGTCACCAGGCTGTATCTCATGAACCGTATTCTTGAACGTAAGCTAGTCACGCGAAATAGTTGCTCTTGCGTTATCTAGGTCTATCTATATCTGTGCGTGATAGCTAGACAGTTGAATTTTTCACAGATGATATATTTCTGTTGCCGCTTTAACAATAAAAACAGAATAAAATTAATATTTAAGAGGGGCTCCCATACAAAGTAGGTGATTTTTAGGGTTCCGTAGCCAAATGGCAAAAAACGGAACCCTTATAGATTCGTCATGTCTGTCTGTCTGTCCGTCCGTATGTCACAGCCACTTAGTTCCGAAACTATAAGAACTATGCTGATGAAACTTGGTAAGTAGATGTATTCTGCGAACCGCATTAAGATTTTCACACAAAAATAGAAAAAAAAACAATAAATTTTGAGGGTCCCCATACTTAGAACTGAAACTCAACAATTTTTTTTCATCATACCATCATCACACTTGGCCGCTCTTTTTGATAATAATGGTACGGAACCTTTCGTGCACGAGTCCTACTCGCACTTGACCAGTTTTTTTGGTCACCGGTCACTGATCCTCTCAACAAGACCAACCAAACCATCGAAGCATACTCTTTCAATGTTAGACATTATTTTAAACTACAGCACAGCTGTTCGTTTTTCATGATAATTAATTTTGTAAAACAATTGAATGAAGTATGAACATTTAAATAACCGAATTTATTAGTTACCATTATTTGCGTTTTCTGTGAAAAATGTCGTCATAAGCTAAACAAAACCTGTCTATTTGTATCTGTCAACTTAATTTATTACTTACAGTTAATTAAACAGACATATTTTTAGAATTCGTGAAGAAAATATAATTGTTTATGACAGGTATTTCATATTCAGCCGATTGTAGGTATAAATACATTTTCGAAATATCTTCTCTGAGACAGATACCCCTCAGTTTCTGATGCATGATAAGACATTTCAATGTTATCTTGTTAAATCCTACGACTAATAACAACCTTCAAGGCTTTGATTGGTTATTTTGATTTTGAATAATAATTTTAAGCGTTATCACTACATATTATAAAACAGTCTCCCGCCGCGTCTGTCTGTCCCTATGTATGCTTAGATCTTTAAAACTACGCAAGGAATTTTGAAGCGGGTTTTTTTAATAGATAGAGTGATTCAAGAGGAAGGTTTTTGTATATAATTTGACGCTGGCGAAGCCGCGGGCATCGGCTAGTTTAAATATAAATAATCCCCGAAGCGTTAGGGAGAGGTGGACCATATATTATAATTAAGTTGCATATAATTAGGGGCGAGCCCATTGCCATCAACAGGGCACAAATCCAGACTCCGAGGCTGCTACTGAGAGAGTACAGACAGAAAAACCCAACAACACTTTTCCTGACCTGGGAATCTAACCCAGGACCTCATGCTCAGCAGTCGTGCCTGCCACCACTAGACCAACGAGGTAGTTACTGCGGTACGCTATTGAAGTATAAATCACAATCTGCCTAGCCTTTTCCCAACTATGTTCGGGTCGGCTTCCAATCTAACCGGATGCAGCTGAATACCAGTATTTTACATGGAGCGAAATGCGGCATAAATGTAACTAAATAATCCCAATCTATTTTATATCGATATTTATTGACATATAATGAAACATAATACATAATTATAAACTGTGTATTGTTTTATAAAACAATTGTATTCTCATAACCATCTTCCGATACTACAATGAATGTTTTGGTAGCATGGCGTCGTCTGAAGAGGCACGTACATAATTAATTCGATCTCAATATTGAGTTACTGACTAACATGGACTCCTAATGTATTTAACGGCGGAGAGGCTGACAAGATCTGCGAACAAAATTGAGGAAGACAATGTCTATGGTACAATGCTTCAAAGGATTATACCCGACTCATCCGCCGTATCCCAGTAGTTCCATTCTCTAGTTCCATTATGGGACTACTGGGATTTTTTCTCCCAGTAGTTCCTTGGAACTAGAATACTTTTTCACCTAATCCCATTACTTCCATTACGTACAGTTGAATGGTAACATACGGATAAATAGTCTTGCAGACTACCAGGAGGCCAGAATCGTCAAGGTATTGTATATTGTTAATAGGAATCTCACAATCAATCTAATACTTCTTCATGATTCTGGTCTCCTGGTAGTTTGTGAGACTTTACCATCCTTGGTTTTCATCTCCTAAATTGTCTTGGCTTTCTTTTATTTTATTTTAGTTAGTGTTACCTGTCGGAATATTTTCTCCCAATGGGTAACAGTGTAACACAACATGTTGTAATAGAACAGCAACATGGTGTCCTGACTGTGCCTATTAACCAAACTCGACGTAACGGTATTCGAAAGCGTAAAAAAGCAAAATTTTGCAAATACAAGGAACTCGTTATAAAGGGAACCAATCGTATTTGATTATTACCTCCATCGATTTAACCGTACCGGAACTACTAGGACTAATTTTATCTTGCATAAACAGAATGCCAGTTCCATGGAACTACTGGGAGAAAAAATCCCAGTAGTTCCATAATGGAACTAGAGAATGGAACTACTGGGATACGGCGGACTCATCACTGTTCCTTCTCGTCATCGAAAAACAAAAGAACACGATTCACAACTTTTTAAATATTTTAGTTTGAAGAAAATAGACGACAAAAAAAAACAGTCTTATAGATTTCCAAAAAATATTGGATACACATTTTTTTCTTTTTTAACACTTAAACAAAAATTGAAGACTATACAGTGCATCGAAAACTCGTGTGACGTCACATTTCGTTACATTTTAAACGGAAAGTGACGTCACAAGCCCCCCACTGACAAATGATGAAATTTTTGACAAAAATTCTTCCTCACCTGCGTTATTTAAGGAACTCAAGCACTTTGATACAACTCTGTTTAGCAAGTTTGATACAACTCTGTTAATGTATGACTTTGTTATTTTATCAAGAAGATACTTATTCTGTCATGATGCAGGGCCAAGCTTCGTTGTCGATGGGCCAGTCATCAACATAAATCAACCTTAAGTGACCATTACCGAAATTGGGCCTCTTTACTGACCATCATAACAAATGTCCCAGACAGTAATGAAGACACATTCAAATTGACTCTCTGATGTTGATCATAGAAACTTCGACCAGTTTCTTCAGTTTAAGATGGAAGTAAATAGACACCTAGCTCAGAAAGAGCACCATTTTTCTAGGCTTTTGAAATTGAATTGTCAAACATGAAAACTAGAAGCATGACTTTTAATTAAGGATTTAATGTTATCTTGTTGTATATGTAGACAGATATACAGGGTTACTGGTTAAGTCGACCGTATGGTGTTTGATAGACAAATCAGTCAGAAATGATGCACACTACAACCCCTTAACGGATCTAGGTCGACATAACCAATAACCCTAGCTGTATAGACGTTGCAGGAGAGTTTGGCTCTAACAATGATGAGGAGGAAATTGAAATGGCCGCATTGGTCCTTGTAGGACTCCGTCTCATTCAGACCCAGACCACCATCATAATACAAGTTACCAGTCCAACTCCGGATCTCATTTGCATAATTGTCTTCAATATCTCACCTCAATCACGGTTGCACGAACAATATCGGCATTAAACCCGATCGGCACGTAACTCAATCTACATTACATACAAGACATTAGACGAGACAGAGTGTGAACGTATGACGTCTGAGTTCACTTTAATATTCCCGAAATAACGAGTTTACGTGAAGTGAAAGTGACATTGTGAGGTTTTGGTGCGTTGTCTCTGTTATACACGAATGGTTTTAAATGTTTTTTTTAACTACGTTGCACGAGGAATGCGTTTAAACAGGCTTTTATCAAAAAGTACTAAAAAAGAGGTTGATAATTCTTGTCATAATGTTCCCACTGCTGGCACACAGGCCTCCTCTCTATGAGAAGGAGTGAATTGTAACTCCACCACGAGGTCCCAGTGTGATTTGGTAGATGTCGCATGTCCAGGTTTCTAAGACACGAAGAATACAGATGCAGGGAATTTAACAAACATTCTGGAAAGCTCAAGAATATATACTTTTCAAAGTTTTTACAGATAAGCCACTGCAAAAACATGAAGCTAACCGAATTACGGAGTTTTCAAACATACATTTCCAGAAGCAGCTTTCATCTTGAGTACATAACCAGTCAACTTATGAAGAAAAACGGAGTAAAGTATGGAGTAAATTCATTAATTTTTGTCAACCAATACATAATTCACTTAAACAGATTTCCCAATTCTCTGGAACATAGTAACCTGTTCACGTTGACAACCTTTCAATTGGATTCAGGAGCTATCGGCACGGACGTCCGCAATTGGGGACGCGGCAATTTGTGGCCACTAATGTATGCGCAAGCTGACTGTTTAACTTGCACCTGTTTAGAATACACGTGCTAATTGACTTTGTTGTGATTACACATAGGTATATATGCCACCTCGATGTTATGCCACCATCATTTTTGTAATCATTAGAGATGATAACATAAAGCGATATGGTAAAACAACTGGTTATGAAGATATGAAAATATACGCTCAATTCGTACCAATTCGTACCAAACGTGCTTGCAATAGTGATGAAAGAATTTCTGGTTTGTGAGGCAAAATTGTGTTATGGGGTTTTAAAAGAATTCTAATCTTCTCAGATTAGAATTCTTTTAAAACCCCATATGGAAAGGAGTGGAAACTATTATGAGAAAAGCTCAATCATTTCATGGTAAAAATGTTTGCCAGATGGGGCAGAAAAATAAGGGGCGTCGGACTTACACTTAAGTATCGCCTTTCGTGGAATAAAAGGTTTTATTAAGCTACCAAATGGAGGTGGAGGTGTTAAAAGTAAAACACTTACAATAATAATTTGTGTTTCAAAAATTTTCTTATAAAAAGTTGGAACTTTGACGCCTAATATCTCCGTAGCTAGAAAGTTACCAGGTATAGTGTAGAACAAAACTCGACTTCGTTAAGACGTTTTTACACCCTTCATTAGTTGATGAAGAGACTTTATGATGCCCACCCAGGCGTTTATACAGGCTTCGTAAAAAAGGGTGATCTTAATAAAAAATCTCTTTTATTCGATTCGATTTCGATACTGTGTGTTTCTATCATGAAGGAGAGAGTGTAAGAGTAAAGGAAGACCAAAGAAACGGCGGATGGACTGTGTGAATAAAGATAGGAAAAGAGGTCACTGCTGAGGTGACGAGTAATGGAGAAGTATAGACGAAGTAGACATGCTGCCCCAACCACAAATATTGGGATTACGGAAAGAAAGAAAGAAAGAAAGAAAAAGCATTTATTAGCCCGGCAGGACAAAACGACAGACAGGAGAATGATGATTATTTATTTATTTATCACGGTACATTTTTTTTTCGCATGGTAAATCATCAAATGAGTGAAAATGAGTGAATGTGCCAGCCTTTTTTTTTCGGATTGGAAATAATCAAATGATCCCCCCCCCCACTCTGGGCGGAGCGGGAGGGAGTGTCAGACTTTTACTGACTAAACCCATCCATGTTCCTTCCTCGCCCTTTATGTTCCGGGTCCACGGTATCTCTTTCGAACAGTCCCACAGCCTGACCTAAGATGACTTTGACCACTGATCTCTAGCTCTTTTTGAGACACCAAGGTATAGAGGGTAGAATTTAAACTTCCAGAAACATATTTTAAGCTACGAACATAAAATACTCGTAAAATACCAAGAAAACCTTTAAATGGTTTATATAACAAAGGTAAAAAAAATACAATTTCGGTCCATTTTTAACGAATTGCTCGAAACGAAACGTAAAAACAAAACAATGTTATGTTAATCATTCCATCAGCATAAAGGGCAATTTAATTACATCTAGTAAGACTTATAAGAGCTTTCTGAAAGCCTATTATTATGCTAAGCAACGGACGACTTCGGTTTAAGAAAATCTACCTTTTGGTCGAAGTCGTTCTGCGATAAGTATTGAAATACAGTAAGCATTTTAATGGCACACTCGTAACTTCACGCATTTAATCCCATTTAACGCTTAGGCAGAGAAGTTCCGAATAGTACACCCACATTTCGCCAGTTATGTTTAAGTCCCACGTAATAGGGGACGAGTTTATTGTCATCATCATCATCATCATCATCATCATCATCAGCCTTTAATGTTCCCACTGCTGGGGCACGGCCTCCACTCAATGAGAGGGAATGGGCTATAATCTACCACGCGGGCCCAGTGCGGATTGGTAGATGTCACGTTACATGTCTTCGAATTTTTGGTTCTAGGACATGCCGGTTTCCTCACGATGTTTTCCTTCACCGTTTTAAGAGCAGCGGTGATGAAATAAATTACACAAAGTAATGCGCCTGCCTGGGTTCGAACCCACAACTTACTGTTCGTAAGTCGGGGCCGCCACTACTGGGCCACCGCTGCTCCCACGATTGTCATCAGCCGGGCACAAATACAAGCCCCCTTGGCAGCTACTGAGAAATTCAGGATGGATAAACTGAATTACGCTTTTCCCTATTTGGAAATGAACCCAGGCCCTTTATACTCATCAGTCCTGCTTGCGACCAGTAGGCAAAAGTATTATATATTTTCTCTTTATAAAAACTCCGACATTTATATCATGACGCGCTAAATTCCTTTTGAAATACTCACTCCACGAACGGAGTGAAGAAAATGGCGCTTGATATCTTAGAGCGCTGTACCAAGAAGGATTATGATAAATACTTTTAAAGCGAAGAAAACGTGTTTATACATACTTTCAGACGCGCAAACATACATTTAGGAGTATAAAAAGAACTTTTTCACATTCCGAGAAAAACCCTGAAGCCATGGAAAGATAAATAAGTACTCGTATGTTTCTTCAAAGGAAAGTAAATATTAACAGTTAATTTAGAGTTAATTAAGGTAGATAATGGTTGGAAGAAATTCGCTTTCGACCCATTGCTGCCATGTTTACGGGTAGACGAACAGGGAGTTTTTAAAGTCACAGTCAGTGGTCATATATTACCTAAAATATATCTTAAATTATTTGTTTAATGGGTGTAGAATTGTAGAATGTGGCGGTTTTTGAAACGCTATTTTGGTCACCAGGGAAGACTGGTATGTCACCACGTGAAATCAGCGCGTATCATACTCTTATCAATGCCTTTAACATATATTCAGAATCCCCACAGTAACCATTGAGTAGAAGCCCATCAGACACAACATCTGTGTAATCGAAAGATCCTCACTGATACAAGGAGGATGAGGACGTTACCTCCCTGTTCCGAATACCTCTTTTTTTTTTATAGACAATCTAACACTTCTCCTGTGACTTCGTCTGCGAAAATTGTGATCACTAGGCAAATTTGCATGATATCAATATAATTTATAGCCTATGTTACTCGGTAAAAATGTAGCTTTTTAACGATGAAAGATTTTTTTAAATCGGTTGAGGAGTTCTTGAGTTAAATCGTAACAAATAAACAAAAAGTCAAATCTTTCCTCATAACAATATTAGTGTAGATAGTGTAGATGCAATTTAGTAAGAACTGTGACATACGGTACTGAATGAAGTTAGTCTATTATGTACAACTAGTCTTCATATTAGCAGTCTTCTATTGGCATATCACTGATATTAATATGGTCTCCTTCGAAAGTTATTTAACGACGGGTGTGGTCACATTTGGCAAATTAGTCTAAGTAATACCTGGAGTTTACTACCACAATAAAATATTTCATTGCCTATTCCATATCACATTTATAATAATAATTACTTACTACCTGCGGCGTACGAATTGGTGCTTATTGATATTAGTCTATAATATTATTTAGGCTGGTTGATGGCTATAGGGCTCGCCGCTTACGCCAATATAGGACGTGGCTTGGCTAAATGTGGTGCTCTATGGATTACAAGCATAATGTTGTGTTTTAATAGACCAATATATATGACGGTAAGTATTTAGTAAAAACAGAGTAAATAAATGAAAGAGTGAAAATATGTTTAAAAAAAAAATTTAAAATAATACAAACCCCATTTTCTCCGTAAAAGAAAAACAAAACACACGCATTATTATTATAGGTATAACATGAACAAAAAAATGTATAAACGTTCTCGACATGATACTTGCCAAACTCTCTCATTTTGTTACGTAGAAACATTTTCGTGTTTCTAAGCTTCACCTTTTTCCCTAAGTTCGATAGAGGAAGATGGGCTCAAAGTTTTTTTAATTAGGTATGTCAGTTTTAAGAATATACACGCTAAACGGAGACTAGTACTCGTTATGATTAAAACAACAGAAGCTCCACAGCTAAAATGGTTTCCAAATTCAAACATTATAGCCGGCCTACAAAAAAAAAACTTCACTGCAAATTGAGAAATTCATCCTTCGAATACTTTGTGCTCTCGATTTAAAAAAAAAAACATCTCCATCAATTCTATTTTTGAACGCATTACTACTCACTGCAGACGTCATCATAGTATGTAAATCTTGGAACACACCAATAACACCTCAAATTGATTACACTAGCTCGATCAGTTCCAAAGCAATGTGGATTACGGAAACATTTCATGATCTCTTTTTGCAGCAAACTTGTGTGAGGTTATAAATCAACGGGTATTATCGTTTACAGCTACGAGCATCGATATGTATACACTTTGCTTTATTCAAAGGAGTTTTTCTCGTAAAAAATGACTGTAACTTTGACATGGGGCGACATATTTCACAATAAATGAGGGTTCCAGTGGCGAAGGGTTCATACAACTCGAAACCTACCGGCTTCCCTTTGGAACAACCACTGTACTATTGCTAAAAGTAATACAATGTAGGTAATTCATTTAGGACGTGCTTGCCCAAACATTACTAAAGCTGCAAATGATTCAATGTATGGTTTTTTCAAACATTATTAAAAATATGCACCGGACCGGTTTACCTGTTACACAAATTTACCCTTCGCTACTGGAGGGTTCCCAAATAATATCATCATCTCAGCCGAAACATGCCCACTGCTGGACATAGGCCTTAATAATGGCCTTAATCCCAAATAATATGTTTGTAACAAAATGAAATTGCAATCTATACAGAACAAAAAAAAACTTTTATAGCATATTGGTGCTCGACTGTACCGCAATACAATATCAAACTATATTGAAACATTCATGAGATTATTAATATATATAGGTGTGTACATATAAAGTGATTGTACGATAACCGTGGGAAAAAGCAGGTGCGTTCATTACTAAATATTTAATAAGCGGCAGTTATTAAATATTCGGAAATCGAAACATAATTATATCAACTTTTCTATTACGTTCCATGGCGGATAAAAGCTTTACCAAATCATGCTTAAAAAAGTTAGTACGCACTGGAAACTACGTATCAGTCATCATCTGCCTAGCCTTTTCCCAACTACGTTAGGGTCGGCTTCCAATCTAACCGTGCAGCTGAATAGGTAATCAGTACCTTTTTTGGAAAATTTGCTGGGAAATCATCAAATAACTTGTCAGACTTTTACTGACTAAACCCCATCCATGTTCCCTCGCCCTTTATGTTCCAGGGCCGCGGTATCTCTTTCGAACAGGCCCGCAACCCCGACAGGCTTTGGCTCTTGCGGGCCCCTCCCTTTATGCTGACATCTCTTTGAGGCTCGCGTGGAACACGAACGCGCCGTCGACACGGCCTGTCGTCATTAGACGGACGGACGGCTAGCTAGCCCATAGCTAGCCGTCCACAGGCCCGCGTCTACGGTGGCCGGTAGCCACCACGTGGCCCCCGACGCCCGGTGCGTCTCCCGCGGCGGCTGGGGCGAGAGGCTCTCTCCCTCTCGCGTTCCGCCACCTCCTTCGCTAGCATGACTGCTTCGCAGAAGGAGGTGACGGCTTCCCATTCCCTCTCGCTCCGGACCATGGATTGAACCAGGGCCGGACGCGATAGGTCGCCGCCGCCGATCAGGTAATCAGTACCTTCAGTTAGAACTAGGTAATACGATAGGTACCCACTGCTAAGATTGGTTGTCAGAATTTGGGCCCACAATTTTGGTTAATTACGAGATGGGACGGTGCGCTGACTATGTGTAACGACTGTCAAAGATCTACAAATGTCAGCCTAACTACATACACATCTGTAGCCTAGATAAAAGACCAATGAAAGGCCTACGATTAGCTAGTCACTTACAAAGTTCTTCTGTGAAGCTTTCTGAGAATAGCTGTTGCCCTGGTAAAAATATTAGCCCGCCTATAAGGGGGTAGTTTACAGCCCAGGGAACGTGGAACTTAAACATATGAATTAGCATGATCACCGTCACGGTGCAGGGACTTTGCTCTCCACTTGCGAACTGATACTCTACTTTATCTTGACCTTCTATTAACGAGTTTCTATGTTCTTCTCAAATACAATCTAATTATGTACGTGACTGTTCAAACAAAAAATAAAACAAAGCAAAGAATACTGAAATTATCTAGTACTGAACTACAGACGACTAGGGCCAAACGAATAGTTTCCTTAGACAAAGTAAACTGGAAATAGGCCGGGACACGTAATGACAAAGAAAAGAAGCCTTTTAGTACTTCTCACATATTTACGAAATGTCTTCACTCACGATCGCGATAGAAAGGTTTTTTAGACGAACATAGGTACTGCGTTGTCCAATTGTTTTCGAGAGCTAAGTTTGTCATTTTTGTAAGATATTCTCATGTTTTAACATTCACCAACTAACGACTTAACAAATCTTTGATTTGTAAATTCATGAAACAAGCAAAGCAGTATAAAACGAACGTAGTTTGTTTATTTATTTTTCTCAAAAATGGTATGTAATGTTGACATAACATCTCTAAAAAGTATCCAGAAAGTGAACTCTACCGGAGACTATTCACAACTGTCCGGTAAGAAGCGAGATTTTAAATTTGGAATCTCCTACTGTCCAGTAAGTAAGTATGTAATTTACTTACTGGACACTTGGTCATCCTTCATCCCTTTTTTTTTTATGGCTTCGCACGGTTTAGGTCATCCTCTTTAGATCTGCTTAGAAAAAAAAAACATAGTACCAGACACAGATTAGAGTTTAGCCATTATAACATGGTTAGAGGGAGGCTCCAAATATATATCTATCTCTTTTTGGTATGACATTTTATGAGATACATAATATATTTTGGAGCCTTAAACATCCATTTTATTGTCTGTGACACTTTTTTTTTTTTTTTTTTTATGGGTCTGTGACACATAACGCGACGCAGAAAAAGTATGCACGTTGCGTTTTGTACTTAGTAATGTTGTAGAAGTATAGTGTGGGATTTTATGTTTGTATTTAGTCATTTCAGTTTATAAATCATGTTGGATTAAAACTTTCCATTCTAAAATTAACATGGAGTTTCAAAAACAATAATTTACATTTTTTACTAAAACATTCATGTAATGTAAAAATAGAACAATGTTTAAAACTAAACGCAAACTTTGTAGTAAAAAAAACAACGACTGGCGGGATTTCACATTCAATTGCGACAATTGTGTTTTAATTTACCGCGTGAATTTAAATAATCCCAAAAAATGAATTCAAGCGAATCTGATTCGGAAATAGATGGCACTCCTCCTGATTTAAAAGCTGAGGCCAAATTAGCAAAAGAAAATTTACTTCCGCCAAAATCCAAGGAGCGATACATGAAAAATTATGAAAAATTTATGAAGTGGAAGGCAGAAAAACAAGCCAACAGTTGGTCTGAAAATGTATTCTTGGCATATTTCAGCTTTCTTCGCCAAACAATGCAGCCGACAAGTTTATGGGCTGTGTATTCTATGCTTCGATGTGTAGTGCAAAATAAACACGATGTAAACATTAAGAATTATTCCAATTTAATAACTTGGTTGAAAAGACAATCGACTGGCTACAAAGGAAAAAAATCGAATGTATTTACCAGCCAAAACATACAGAAGTTTATAAATGAAGCACCCGATGAAGTTTATTTAGCAGTGAAGGTAATATTTATTTTGTTTACTTATTTAATTTAACTTGTTGTGATGTACGAGTAAGTGGTCTGTTAGTCGGTTGCAATAATATAAATATGCTATTAAATCTGGTTCCAAATAACATAAACTTATTTTTATATTCTCGATTTAAATAGTTTTTTTTTGTTTTTAGGTTATTACTATAATGGGAATTAATGGCGCCTGCCGATGTATGGAGCTCTGTAATATTAAAAACAGTGACGTGGAATACCATAATGAAATAATTTCGGTAAAAGTACGAGAAACAAAAACAAAAATTGATCGCTCTTTTGTTATACACAAGGAGTCAGCTCATATTGTAAGGAAATATCATAACCTGCGCCCTGAAAATATGAAAAGTGATAATTTTTTTATCAATTATAGAAACGGGACATGCTTGCGGCAAAGATAGGGAGCAATGTGTGCAAATAGAGCATTTCAATCACGACCAAAAACAAATATTGCAAGTAAGATCTGATATGAAAATTATAAATGCATCAATTCCCCAGGGCAGTGTCCTAGGATGTCCTCTATTCATCATCTTCATCAATGACCTCCCTAAAATCATGGATGAGCCTTGTGTGCTGTACGCAGATGATATATCTCTGCTAACCACATGCCAAGCCAATAGTCAAATTGAAGATCAACTAAACACTATATTAAATAAAACAAAAAAATGGATGGATGATCACAACCTTGAGATTAATTACCAAAAGACCAAACTAATTACTT
This sequence comes from Xestia ashworthii, assembly GCA_950022955.1. Taxonomy (NCBI): domain Eukaryota; kingdom Metazoa; phylum Arthropoda; class Insecta; order Lepidoptera; family Noctuidae; genus Xestia; species Xestia ashworthii. The sequence continues at coordinate 4,746,192 of OX465556.1, forward strand.
TCCACCCACAACAAAAATCCCCTTTGCCTATCAACTTCACAACAAACGGCACAAAATTAGAAGTAGTTAACGAATTTACATTACTAGGAATTACAATAGACTCAAACATATCTTGGAAACCCCACATAAAACGAGTACGATCTAAACTTTCGAAATTCACTTACGCACTTCGAGAAGTCAAAAAAACGACCAATTTGCAAACTGCACTTACGACCTACTACGCCTACGCACATTCATGGCTCAGCTATGGAATTATTATGTGGGGAAATAGCACAGACGCCCAATCACTTCTAATCCTCCAAAAGAAAATAATTCGTATTATAGTTAATATTGACCAAACCGATAGCTGTAAACCCTATTTTATAAAGCACAAAATACTCACTTTGCCATCTATTTATATATTGGAAATATGCAAATTTGTTAGGATACACATGAACTTTTTTACAACTCGCGGTGATAAACATAATAATCGATCTGTTAGGTATAAAAATATGCTAATGTTACCGTCATCGCGCATGAAATTACACTCCAATAGTCCCTACGTAATGTCCATAAAAATATTCAATAAACTACCCGATTCATTAAAGGATGAAACTAACAATAAGACATTTATTAGCAAACTAAAGGAAATATTAATTAAAAAAGCCTATTACACCATAAACGAGTACTTACATGACAAAGCAATTATTTAACTCAGACTAACACTAAAATACTATTACATACCCTAAGTTGGTCAAAAATTTAAATGTGATTATGTATAAAAAAAAAAAAAATAAAAAAAAAAAAATGGATTTGTTTTAATGAATAATTTCTTTTAACATAATGTTTAATTCAAGAACATAATTATAATTAACAACATTTTCGACATTGTATAATAATTCTTACTTATTGTTTTTTTTATTTTTTTTATTTTTTATTAATTTTGTTTTGTATTTAAATTTGATACTTTTTGCTGTGCCCTACAGGGTCCATAATTGTACCTAGCTATAAGCCTATTATAAGATCTGTAAAACTAACATTATGGAATGCAAATAAAGATATGAATATGAATATGAATATGAAAACATCGGTCGTCATAAGATTGCCGCAATACCTAAACAAATAGCAGAATATTTGAATTTACCAAATCCAGAGAGCTATACTGGCCATTGTTTCCGGAGGTCGTCTGCTACCCTTCTTGCTGACTCTGGAGCCAATCTCACGACAATAAAACGACACGGGGGGTGGAAATCGGACCGAGTTGCAGAAGGATACATAGAAGAGTCATTAGAAAATAAAAGTGAAATTACAAGCAATATAAATAAAAAAATTAAATTGAATACTCAAAACACATCATCTTCCACCTCCCCGCAGCCGTCTACATCGCGTCAACAGCAGCTAAGCCTGGCTCCGCAGCCATCTACCTCTCGCCAAGAACCGACCACTATTCCCCTGCCCGTAACATCATCGCAAGCATCCACCTTCCCAAACAACCAAATTAATGTCTCACAGACATTTACTGCCAGCCAAGAGTCCGTTAATCAAGATGTACAACAAACAAATATAAATGCCCCCGGTAAATCGATCACAATATCTATCAGTAATTGCCCTAATATGAATGTAACCTTCAATATTAATTAAACGAATTTGTTGTTAAACTTTCTTTCATTTTTGAGAAAAGCATTATACAAACCTCAACCAGTAAGAAAGCCATCCTGGCCTCGTATATAACCGGACCTCACCTGCGGTTCGGTCCGGTTAACTCATACTCGGCCAGGAAGGCTTACTTACTGGATTCTGCTGTAATGTACTATATCACTCTTTTAATTTATCACTGTAACTTACGGAATATCTACCGTGATTTTGAATTATTGTGGGATCACGGAGCTTGCAACTGTGTCGACATATCGGGAGCTCATAATAATTGAATACACGGTAGATATCTCGTAGGTATTAAGTGACAGTGTAAGTTTAGTTACAACCCGTAAAAGCTTAAAACTTATTTTAGTTCTTCACTATACCTTGAATGCTAAGTGCCTTTCTCTGACAAACTCTAGCGAAACTCATCATATTCAGTTCAGTGAGTAATTACGACTAGAAAACGTACTAAACAAACGGACAGAGAGACTCATTCGCCATACTCCAAGAGCAAACTATAAACTTTATCTACACAAAGAACACTACAAATTCCCAAGACAGTTGTAATTTAATGTCAATCAAACTATTACCCAACAAAGGTTCTGTTGCTCCCAAGTTTATATCAATATACATCCCTCGAGCCTCCTGAACAAGCATCTACCCACGGGCCAATGAAACACTAAGTTGCTTATAATCCTGAAACTCTGGCACCAAACCCCTAATGGGATCATCAACATTGAAATAAACGAGACAGACGTATCTTGTTGTTTCACTTAGTTGTGAACACGCCATGACAGATAAGGGCACTTTCATGTTATTTGTCCCTTTGGTCGAAGATACACAAATATTGTGAAGAACAGAACTTATCCTAGCTCTGTCTAATAGTAGATTATATAACGTACATATTTTATCTACAAGTTGGCTAAACAGATTCGTGCCCGAATCTGTTTCAAATTTTCAAATTAAAAAACATTAAAAAAATATATGAAAACTTTATAATCTCACTCTCTTGCCCGTCCATCCAATTTCCTCGATGTCTACGCGATTTATAAATATGATATTTAAAGCTAGATGAGATCCGTATTACCTTACCGACTACCTTTGAAACACAGAAACAGACTCAGAGGTCCCAAGGTCTCTTTTTAACAATTCAGATCTTCTTTTGATGGCCTCAATAATTGAGGAAATAGGTATTCAGATTTTGAGTGAACTTGTTGTAACACAAACAGATACATTGGTTGACGCTATGAATAAAGATGTGCGCTCAAGTAACTCCCTGCAGAAAATTAAAATATCTTGGCCTGTAGGCCAATACGAAGTAGAAAATTTAGTTCCAAGCAGAAGCAATCGAACTTCGGTATTCTGACACTATCTTTGGAATGGACAATACAACGGACGTGTCGCCTGTTCTACTTGCTATTTAATAATTAAGTTACCATTTCGATAATTTTAGATCCAATTCAGACTTCCAACTGCCACTAAAAATGGTAAAATATTTTAGAACTAGGTCGTATATCTGTCTAGCCCATATCTGCTTCCAGACTAACTGAATGCAGCTGAACACTAGTATTTACATTGAAAGAAGCAATTACTTGCAGCTTTCTTTCGGAAAATAAAGAGTAATTTGAGTGAAAATAATAGTTTGAATAAAAAATCTGGAGTGGACAAAAACCGAACCTCGTTTCGTATAGAAGGAAATCGAAGCGTTACCCGTTCAGTTTTAAATGTTTTATTCGTTTCGCGTTCATCGAATAAAATGTTAGTTTTGAATTGTTTGATTCTCGCCGTGTGCACTGATTCGAGCGAACGAACTCAATCAATGTTCACGAATATCGTTTTTAAAAAGGCTGAGGTTTTTGTTGGTTTAATATATTGTTTTTAAATCACATGAGAGGTTCCACACGCATTTTAATTTAAATCGATATCGATAAGCACGTCTACGATCTTTTTTACCTTTATAAAAATAAGACACACCACTTCCAAAAAAAACTACGATAAAAATTTTCAAACACTAGAACATCAACACTAAAAACTGCTATATAAACACGAAAAACTTTTACTTTAAATACTTTACTAAAACTTTAAATACTGAAACTTGATAATAAACCGCTATTAGAAACAGCACTATTCACTGTGGGATTGAATACACTGTGATTGGAATTATTTGAATAAGACTTCGTTATTTTCAAATATCGCGGGTGTTTTTCGCGGCGGTGTATGGGTGCTGCGTCGGCGAGGTTCGAACGCCCACTGACGCGTGATGCCTGATCAGGGCGGGCGGCGCGGAGACTCTATCACATGAGTACAGTCACGGGCACTAGCATGTACACATCATCTGACTAGACTAGGTACCCTTTTCCCGACTAGGTTAGGGTCGGTTTCCAGTCTAACCGGACGCAGCTGAGTACCAGTATTTTACCCGGAGCGACTGCCTATCTGATCTCCACAACCCACTTGGGCCCTTTTTCTATAACTTACTTACGTATAACTGTCAGTTAATATGTGACTATCGGTGTTTCTAAGAAACGTTAACTTGAAATATCCTATCCGCGTTACGTACCGTCACTTGATTTATACAAGAATCAAAGAAATATTTTCTACTCAATTTTCTGTAACGTTTTGTTTCTAACCGTTTGTAAGCAAAATGTCAAGCAGACAGAGATAGCAGCCTACCGAAACTGAACAGTAAGTTATTGAAAATGGCCGTTAGTGATGGTAAATACGACACTCTTTGGTAATAAGTATAAATGGCTGGTTGTCAGACTTTTGGGCCACTGACTATCTGTAGCATTAATATGCACACTTAGCTAAATTCAAAATTTTTAATTTCTCGTAGAATTTCGATCTCAACTTTAAAAAAGATCAAATTTATAAAACTCTGGCATTGACAAGTACTATGTTCTTAACAAAATAACATTACAATCAATACAGTAGGAGAAAACCACTTTTAAAACTTACGATATGTACGTATACATATTTTTGCTCGTGACTGTACACGATTCGTACTGCTACCACAGATTAGAAGGAACACCTTCGCCGACAGACTTCTAATGGATCGGAGGGATTAACTCTCACGTGGATAGTAATGAGAAAGTTTTAATCGACACTTTTAAGGCTGTAGGATTTTGGGTAGTTTTATTTAGTCTGTGATTCACGTGGTAGCTCCGGATTTAGCTAAAAGGATTTACATTCATAATATTTTATGACTGTTCTATCGCGTGATTCTGAAGACGACCCACCTTTATATGGGCAGATGGGTTGTATGCTCTTTTACGTTTCTTCTTAGGAATGCAACTGAATCTATCTGTTATTTATAAATGGCACATGATTGTGTAGAAGTCAATTAATGACGCTAGATAATATCGATTACAGACTTAAAATGTCTTAGAAATAAAGTTTTACAATAGACGTTCATCTTGCTAGCGACGATCACAAGAAAACCTTAGGAATGAAAGAAGATTTTTTAGTATCTGGAGCACACTGTTATTAGTAACATTAGAGATTTTCCGCTTATTGTTTAGTTATTTAGAAAATATATTTTACGAGCTGACCCACGCAACTTCGTCTGCGTCACATAAGAGAGAAAAAGCTCGCAAAGGGAATAAATTTCCCCCGTTTTTGCAACATTTTTCATTTATGCTCCACCCCTATTAGTCGTAACATGATATTATATAGCCTAAAGCCTTCCTCGATAAATGGACTATCCAACACAAAAAGATTTTTCAATTCGAACCAGTAGTTCCTGAGATTAGTGCGTTTAAACAAACAAACAAACTCTTCATCTTTATAATATTAGTATAGACTTTAAAAGGATCCTGAAAAAAAATATATACGCGTTACAAAAGAACGTAGTGGATTGTGTAGCTTGATTTCCAGGTCGATTATGGTGTGAATATGATCATTAAGGGGCCGGCGGAGCATGCGTCGTTCATACAAACGTAATATCAAAATAATTTGTAAATCAAATATATTCTTCATCGACGCGTGAGCAGTTGAGGCGCATGCACGTACGCTTAAACCGTTCTTTACTATCGCGTTGTTTTCGTATACGTTTAAATGACAATGTTAATTGTGATACTTAAAAATGGATGAAGTAGATAATAATTTGAATTTGCGAGAATCTAGAGGCGATGAAATAGTGGAGGAGGAATCATTAATTGAATGTGAACAACAACTTTGTAATATTTTGGCTAATTATGCGAGGAGGACGAATGAAAAAAGTGAACAACAACCTGATATAACTTCCGCTGAAGAGACGAATAAAGAAAATAACAGTGAGCAACGACTTGCAGAGAAGAGAGGTAGACAGGATGATGAAGAGATAATAGAAGAAGACGGATTTGTCACAGTAAGAAGAGGACATAAAAAGGCTAATCGACAAAATTCAAATAATGACAAAAGGAACGAGAATAACGACGAGGCCGGAAAGACTTATGTAATCGTATCAATCACAGGAAAAGAAGTACTACCGAAACAATTTGGGATGGCAAAACTTTTACGTTCACTAAATATTGAAAATGTAACGAGAATCGCGTATAAAAATGCATTTAAGGTTATGATTTACTTTAATAACAAAGAAGATGCATCGAAGTTACTCAGTTGTGAAAAGCTAACGGATCTAGGTTACAGAGTACAGATGACAGACCAGGCTAACCTATGTTACGGAATCCTTAAACAAGTAGATTTAGAAATGAAAGAAAAAGAAATTTTAGAGAACATTACATGTGAGTATGACGTCATATCAATAAGAAGATTAAGAAGACAATCTGATAATGGGGAGTGGGTAGATTCAGAAACAATCAGAATTTGCTTTAAGGGTAACACTTTGCCGCCGTACGTATATAGTTACGGTTGTAGGTTTAAAGTGGAACCATATACTTTCCCAGTGTCCCAATGCTCAGTATGTTGGAGATTTGGTCATCTGTCAAAGTCGTGTCCAAGTAAGAAGCAAATATGTCCCAAATGTGGTAATAATCACCCAAACTGTGAGACAGAAAAATACATTTGTGTGAATTGTAAAGGACCACATATGGCCCTGTTCAAAAAATGCCCCGTTTTCTTAAAAGAAAAGGAAATTAGGAATATTATGACAGAAAACAACTGCAACTATCGGAAAGGCCTTGAAATATACTTAACTACTATAAAACACAAAGAATTAAAAAAAATAAACGATAAACGCCATCACAATATTGAAGAAACCACTCAACAATCGGCAACCAACTCGCAAGATGACTCAACGCAAGATAGCCTTCATACTGCCCCTCAGAGATCGTATAGGAATGTGCTTATCACCGAAGCCCTTGTTCATAAGGAAAAGGAGGTACATCAGATGGAGGTAGAAACTTGTCAACAAAAACATTCTCAAACAAAGAGGGTAGTTCAAAATATGGATCAAGAAAGAATGTCTCAAGAGGTAAACACGTCCGCACAACATCCACGCCAACAAAGTAAAAATCTGGAAGATTGTTGCAATAGTCGGCAAACTCCAAATCTACATAAGGAAAAGGACCCAGGTTCTGAGGAATTAAAAAAAACATTTAGTGTGTACAATATTTTTAACAGAATCCGAGAAGTATGTTTATCAGACGGTAATTGGTTCGCTAAATTTAAAAAACTAGTTAAATATTTCATAGAAATATGTGGTCAGTGGCTCTTTAAGGTTTTGAGTGTAGATAATCTATGGGAAAATGTTGTGTCTATGTTTAATAATGGCTAAGAAATCTAATAATATAGTTTTACTCAATATAATACAGTGGAATGCACGAAGCTTGCGACCTAAACGTAATGAATTCGAACTTCTATTGCAACAGTATAAAGTACACATTGCGTTAATATCCGAAACATGGTTAGAACCGGAATCGCATATAAATATAAGTGGTTATAATATCTTTAGAAATGACAGGATTGACGGATACGGGGGAATAGCTATAATATCACATAAGTCGATTAAAGTACAACAAAATTTTGTTAATATTAATAATTCGGGAATAGAAATAATGTCAATTAAACTTTTGAACTGTAACAAAATTGAAAATATCGTACTAATATACTGCCCATCATCGGTACGTACAAGTATATCCGATTGGGAACAAGTATTTTCATTGGTTCCCGGCAAAGGTATTGTAGCAGGAGATTTTAACGGCCATCACACTACTTGGTCGTGTAAGACTGACGCGCGAGGTATACAAAGGAGAAAACTGAAATACTATGAAGCTTGGTACTTTATTCAAATTGGACTCAACCACAGATAATACTGTATTAATCGGAAGAGAATAAAATATAGTTTAACTTAATTATATCATAATCACGTAATTGTCCTGCAAAATAAAGATTTTGATTTTTGAAGTTTTTTATTTTTAGTTCACAATGCAACACAGGTAGGTTTTGGTAACACCATGTTTTACGTTCCTATGCATATTATCGCCGCGCTAATTATTAACTATGAGGATTGTCGTACTGAAACGCATTTTTTTTTTGTCAAAGTTATAAGAAAGGTTATGCCTACGCTTTGGTTACGCTTAGGAAAATAATGCGCATAGGAAAATAATGAGCAAAAGTAATTAAAAATGAAAAATAACTTGTTCCTACCGACATGTTTGTGCTTTGAGCAAATATACTTGAGTGAGAATGCATTCAACGTAATTCGGAACGCGCTGCGCTGAATGACATTTGTCAGTGTCACGTTTTCTCAGGACTCCTGCTTGCGTCGTTGTACTCGATTGATTCTGTGAACGAGAACTTACCGGCTCGCTGTACTGGACTACGATTTACTTCAAGACTTGGTTTTCGACGATTGGGAAAATCGTGTTTTTGTTTGCTGGACGTGGTACTACACTAACACTATTTGTATTATAATAATTATGTATGTTAGTCTATAAGGTATACAGGGTGTAAACCACCTCATCACAAAGCCGTTAACCAAGCATTCTGTACATCAAACTAAGTAACTTTACGCAAAAATTTTTGCTGGGAAACAACTTTTTTTTTTGAGGTTATAAAACACGTTTTGTGGTAGAACTCAATGTAACGCACTTAAAACATTGTGCTGATGGATGGATTGAATAGTACGGGGGTCGTGGAGGTGTTAAAAGTCGAAATCTTACAAAAAAAACTTGTAATTAAAAAAAAACTTGTCAAAAAGTTGTAACTTTGACCCCCAATATCTCCGTAACTAGAAGGTTCCCAGGTATGGTGTAGAACAAAAAAATGATCGCAATGACGAGAAGAACAAGTGGTTTTCGGATTCGTTAAGAGGCGTTTTACACCCTTTATATCTATGGGCCATATATATATGGGTTCCTATATATTTATGTTGTGTCAACCCAATTACTCTTATAAACTGGCACTGCATTTTACATTTCAGATTTTTTACTATGGATTGCTGCAATTGTAATGAACCACCGCAGCTAATCAGGTACTTTATCATGCCCTAGACATGGGTCCTGATATTATTCGTGTCGTTGAAGAATGGAGAAATGAAGAGGTAGTTTGAATAAAAATACCATATTTTGAATTGCCAAGAAAACTACCTTTTTTAGATAGAATATTAATAAGAGAGAATTTTGGTGAATAAATACACATTTAAAAAAACTTGAGTAGGTATTGTTTTATTTTGCTATTCGTCGTCTCCTGCCTATAACAGTCGCACAGGGCAATACAATTTTTCGATGAATACAACATAATCTGTGCTTGGGTTGCATAAGATTAAAGTACCAGTACGCTTCATGACAGGCACTGCTTGACTAGAGCGCACCGCTCGTGCTCTGCTCCCCGCACCGCTGCCTTCAAGGCCAGTTCCTATGCTACGTCTATGCATTGAAACGCACCGCGGCCTTAGGGATGTCTCTTTATATGATAATTTGGCCTTTTCACTGGCCATAAAATACGGGACCAAACGTGGTCGCTTACAATGGGCCTTGTCAAAAAGCCACCCAAAGGGCAATGGAGAGGGCTATGCTCGGAGTTTCCTTTCGTGATCGAATCAGAAACGAAGACGTCCGCAATAGAACGAAGGTCACCGATGTAGCCCGAAGAATTGCCAAACTTAAGTAGCAGTGGGCAGGGCACATTGCTCACAGAACGGATGGCCGATGGGGCCGAAAGTTCTGGAGTGGTGACCGCGAACCGGAAGACGATGCGTTGGAAGACGGTGGACCGATGACCTGGTGAAGGTTGCGGGAATCCGTTGGATGAGAGTCGCACGGGACCGGTCAATGTGGCGACACTTGGGGGAGGCCTATGTCCAGCAGTGGACGTCTTTCGGCTGAAATGATGATGATGATCTATATCACAGAGATAAGAATATCACAAGCAAATATTTGTACTAATAAATTATAATTGGGCCAAAACTCAGCACAGCGCCATCTATTGACATTATTAAAACTTCTCTACATGGACACTAACTATTAAATCTTTAAATATTATTTTCTCGAAAATGCAGGCAATTTACAGCTTGAAACTTGAGATTAGGCATTCTTTTGTGCCGTATTATCCGTGAGAATTTTCTTTACAGTGGTTAAATTATCTCAGAATAAAGTACCAAAATAGACCATGTCCTTTATGACTCGGCGTTAGATAACGGCTTCATTTCTCTTAATGACGGTAGTGTAACAAGAATTAGCTCTGTTGATAATATTATTCAACGAACTTCGCCCGATGTGACATTTGTTTCTACCGACTTGTCGCATTTATTAAATTGGAATGTTATGAATGAATGTATAGGGAGCGATCACTTGTTTCTAAAGATCTCGTACAAATACAGTAGTAGCGCACACTATGTTTTTAATACTAAAAAACGGAATTTTAAGTTAGCAAAATGGTCAGAGTATACAAAATGTTTGGAGGACTATTTGGTTCAACCTGTTGAGACTTTAACTGTACAATCCATGTATGACCACTTTATTAAGCAGGTGGAGAGAGCTGCAGATCAGTTCATACCTCTGATAAAGGCATGTGATAAACCAAGTAACGAATTTCGACCCAAGTCTTATTGGACCCCTAAGCTTTCTCATTCTGTTGCACAACGAAGACTAGCCTTAAAAAAATTTAGAAGCAACCCTACACCCGATAACCTAACTGTCCTTGAACGAATAGCAGAAACTACAACAAAGACCATACAGCGGGCTAGAACAAGTGATTGGCAAAATTATTGTAGTAGTATTGATGAGCAAACATCCAGCTCCGATATGTGGAAACGTATGGGCTGGGTTAAGGGAATTCATTCCTCACGATCATATGTTTCGAATGAACAAAAACTCGAACTGCTTCACAGTCTTGCTCCTGATTATACGTGTCGACAGCCCTTTCACAGTTTTAAATCAAATAATTCAGAACTAGATAACAGCTTCTCTCTACAAGAAATGACTCATTGCTTTAAGCGAAAAGACACAGCGCCCGGCAACGACGGTATAACATATTCGTTAATCTTTCATCTTTCACCAGTAAGTAGGCTGTATTTATTAAAGTTATATAATAATATATTTTATACGGGGGATATTCCAAACCAATGGCGCGACATATTAGTGACGCCCATTCCTAAAAATTGCCCTAATAATAGCCCTAAACTACGACCAATTTCATTAATATCCTGTGTGTGCAAAATTTTCCACTCAATGCTGACGAAACGACTTGAATGGTACATAGAAAAAAATAAGTTGCTATCTCCGTATACTTCCGGATTTAGAAGAGGGCAGTCTTGTCAGGATTGTTTGGCTAAATTAGTAAGCCAGATTTATGTTGGATTTTCGCATAAGGCTCCAACTATAGCTTGTTTTTTAGATATTTCGAACGCTTATAATAATGTATTAGTAGACGTACTGATTAATACATTAGATGAAATAGGAGTTGGACGAAAAATATGTCAATATCTATTTAGCTTTCTAAGCGAAAGGCACCTTATGATGAAGGATGAGACTGATCAGCAGAATTATTTTATTAGGTATACTGATAGAGGTTTAGCACAAGGAGACCCAATTTCCCCCCTTCTTTTTAATGTGGTCACCATGACTTGTTTTCATAAGATTAAAAATGTGAGTATGTGTCAATACGCGGATGATTTTGTTTTATATTGTTCTTTTAGAAATCTTAATGAAAGTAAACATGAATTACAGGTAGCACTAAATACATTTTGTAATATTTTGGATGATATGGGATTAGAATTATCGGCAACTAAGTCTAAAGTATGTATTTTTACTAGGGGGTTCAGAAAATTAGAAATAAATTTAAACATAAATGGAGATAACTTGCAGTTAGTACATAGTTATAAGTATTTGGGAGTGTGGTTAGACAGTTCATTGCGTTGGAGTAAACATATCAATATGATAGCCGAGAAAGTACAGAGGAATCTAAATTTACTCAAAGTCTTGGCTGGCACTGCATGGGGCCTGCACCCTAAACATTTGAGACATATTTACATAGCTTTGATTAGAAGTCGCATAGACTACTGCAGCTTTTTATACGATGTGAGTGCAAAGTGCCACCTAGACAAATTAAACAAGGTTTAAAACCAGGCTTTGAGAATAATAGGAGGTTTTATCAAGACTACACCTATCCACGTTATGGAAAGTGAGCTCTGTGTAGTCCCGCTGTATTTACGGAGAAAATATTTAGGTTATAAGTTCTGTTTAAAATCTAAATCCGTAGAAAATAATAGTATTAATGATTTGTTTGGGCAGCTTCACATTCTTCGACAGAATAGTTATTGGAAGAATAAAAAGATTCCTTTACTGATTTCTTTATCTAATGAAGTGAAAAGCGATGAAATAGCATCATCAAACCCCTTGCTGATGTTTACTTTGAGGACATGGATGACCAACATTAATGTTCATGAAATAATTGTATGGGATTTAGATGTAGTGAAATTATCTAAACATAGCTATAATAATGATTTATTAAAATTTGAAGTTGTTAGAGAGTTACATTTGAAGTACAATGAATGGCTTAGCATATTTACAGATGGGTCGAAGAGTGTAGAAGGTCATGGAGCAGCCTTTTATGTGCCTAGTGAACCATTGAATTGCCAAAGTAATTGCTTTAAAATAGACAAGGATGCGTCCATAATGACGTTGGAGCTTATTGCTATCTCTGAAGCACTTACGTTTAGTAACATTAGCCAACGTAAAGAAATTGTTATTTGCACAGACAGCAAAAGTTCCTTACAACATTTAGCTCGATGCGCCTCTGGCCACAGAGGTGTATCGCTAGCTTATGTTATTCTATCTAAGATAGATGAATTAGTGCTTAAAGGTGTTACATTGAGATTGCAATGGATTCCATCGCATATTGGAATACAGGGCAATGAAAAGGCTGACATGCTGGCAAAATATGCAGCTAAATATGGGAAAGGAACTAATGTTATTTTGGATTACACGGAATTATTACCTAAATTTAAAAATAAGTGTTATGATGATTGGAAGGAATACTTTGACAAGCGCTCATTGGATAAAGGAATCTGGTATAAAACCATGCAGGGTCGGCCTTTTCGTGTGCCCTGGTTTATAAACAATAATTTAAGTCGAAAATTAGTTGTTACGGCTCATAGACTCAGATCTGGACACATTCCATGTAATAAGTTTGCGCACTTGATGAAAAAAACGAACTCGCCTAATTGTGTGGAGTGTGGAGTTGTTGAAGACTTACACCACTTATTGATGGACTGTGTCCGATATGAGTCTGGGAGAAATGAACTGTTAAGGGTTTTGAGGTTGAACAGACTTGAAGTAGGCACATTTCACAAAATCCTGGCTCAACCAAATGGTGATGATGCGAAGAGTCTGTTTAGGTTCATGGCCCACATATGATAAATGTATATTTAGGATACGATGGGACTGACATACGCATTGCGATTATAAATGTCCCTAAATAAATAAAGAAAAAAAAAAAAAAAAAATATATATATTCTTATGGTAAAAATATCTAGGTTCCCAAATATATATTTTGAAAGGACAGTGAAATAAAGACGAGATATGAGGAATTTAAAATTTCTATAGAAAACTTATTTTTCTCATAACTCTTGTTTAAATCAGTGTCCGTTCAAAATATATATTCGGGAACCTAGATAATTTGTAATCCAATCGAAATAAATACACTCTACCTTAAGAATATGTATGATTTACAAATTATTTTGGTATTACGTTTGTATGAACGGCGCATGTTCCGCAGGCCTCTTAATACAAAATCCAAATAACAGAACTTCACGCCTGTTATCTCCGAAGGTTTAGGCATTGGTTTACCTTAAATTTCACACACATACAGCTACAGAGAAATTTGTGATGGAAAAACCCAGGACCTCATTTAGCAGTCATGCTTGCAACTACTGGACCTACGAAGTATGCGACCATCTTATGTAAAATTCGTCTATATTTATTGTTTATTCGTCTGTCTAGTTATAAAAGAGTCGTGATAGAAAATAGGAACAAGTTTTAAAGCAAATACAGTGTTAAGAGAGAGAAAAATAAATGAATGTCGCTCGACATTGCACACAGCGCCATCTAGAGCCACACTAAGCAACGAGGCTTGTGTCGTAGACACCAGATAGTTGATAAACTCCAAAGATACTTTTCGTTTGCAAATACATACTTATTATACACATAGACATCCATGACTCGGAAACAAATGTCCACGCTCATCACACAAACATTTGCTCCTACCGGGATTCGAACACAAGACCCTAAGTACATATTTAAGGCAGCCTCGCGGCCGCTGTCCAAAGCGTTAAGAGTGACGTCACTAATGCTGAGATCACCATTAGAGATGAGAGGGATGCGTAAGTGCAGACTCTTATTAACACTGAAATGAATCATGTCTATGCTATGACATTCCGTTTCTGTAACCATGACCTGATAAAAATCCTGGTAATATAATAAATGGAAATGTTTATGAGGATAGATGGGTGGATGTTTTTACTCTTTTAAAAACTACTGAACGAATTTGCACAACATAGATATTTTATAACCTGTGTTAACGTATGGGATACTATTTATACCGGTGTGGTATGACCGGTGGGACAGTATTTTCAACCGACTTCTAAAAAGAGGAGGTTCTCAATTCGTCTGTATTTTTTTTTTTTTTTTGTGTTTGTTACCTCAGAACTTTCGACTGGGTGAACCGATTTTGATGATTCTTTTTTATTTGAAAGCTGGTGCTTCCCGTTGGGTCCCATTTTAATTTGTTGAAGATCTGATGCTGATCTTCGGAGATATACAATGGAACTCTTCAAAAATAGACGGCAAATCTGCAGTGATTGCTGCATCCGCTTGTAGGTTCATTGTTTATACTACATCATGACGTAAGATCACGCCTGTATGCTCTGAGGAGGTACGCAGATGTGTACAATATACCCAGATTTCTGTAGGCATTTTTCTAGGCATTTGCCTAGAACTCTGCTTGGTATGACCACCAATTCAACTGTCAAGTGTACTGTTATATCCATATTTCTAATAATATTATTCTTTGCGCCTTAAAAGAATGAAAATACATATATTTAGCACAGACTCAGGCACATAACATAATCTACAACATACCCGCAAGATATACACGGGAACAAAATGTCATGGCTCCTGTCTTGGATGCTCAAAGTCAAGCCAATCTGATACGGTAATTAATTGATGACAGATCGATCCATCCACGGTGCCACTTTTCAGCACTTTATTCCTTGAACATGTTTCTTGATGCGGAAAATTGTCGTACCTAAGTACACCCAAAATTTTCCTCAATATAAAAGTCGTATGTTAAAAATGTCGACTCACCAAGGATTATACGAAGCGTAGGTAATAGCCCCGTCCCGTGATGTGAGAGGACCGCGCCGGGGGAATTAACAGCCCTAAATCGAAATCACGCTCGATTTTTGATTGAACGGATTTCGACTATCCATTTCCGCAGTCCACTTCAGTATAAGCGGTGTGAAAACGATGTGTAAATTACTCGATGTGAATTTATTTTGCAGTTGAGAATGAATATGTAAGTTTTACTGTACTTATATAATTGGGTTTTGTCGAATATTAGAATGTCATTTGTAGATCTTTGACAGTGGGTACGGGTAGCCCGAAAGTCTTACCAAGAGTTGTGGAGGGTAGAAAGGCAGTCGCTCCATGTAAAATACTGGTATTCAGTTAGACTAGAAGGCAACCTAAACATAGTTGGCAAAAGGCTAGGCAGATGATGATGGGACCACCTTTACCTGGGACTATCTTTACATAAAGAAAAACCAGTATCTTTTTTGCAAGTATCCATAGACTTTCCAACCATTTAAAACAACGTCCTCCAACAGAATCTTTTTCAACTTATATCAGAGACTTCCAAAGTGAATGTAGGAAACTAAAAATGTTTCAGGCTGGGAAGTCTATCTAGGAATTGGGTCACTGTGATGTCTGCGCTCTATATCAGGCGCTGTGTCCAATTTGTTATTCTATACTTAGACGTCATCCGCGGCTGAACACCTCCTGTAGACAGTTCATAAAAATTAAAAGGGTTTTGGGCTTAATGCAAAACAAGGTTAGTCTTTAGACCCTGGGTTATCTGTAATTTCAAACTTTATTGACATAATTTTAAGGATTCGAATACAAAAACTGATTGGTAATCCGAATCTAAGTGGTCAATAATGTATTAGATTTTTTCCTAATTCGGAATAGGTTTAGAAATACAAAAAATGACTCGACACGCCTTTTTTAATATGTGCAGGCGAAATCATCCTTATTCCATAGTCGTTGAGTAATGATGGTCCTCGCTCTTGCATGATCACATTCACGAGCCAAGACTCAGAAAATTCCATTCTACAAAAGCATCGTTAGTTTAACACTTCATGAAAACTGTATTATAAAATAAACCTAAGAAACCATCACAGATTATTACAACAAAAAGCCGAGCGGAAATCGCGGAATTTGCAAAATTCCGTAATCCCGGCAAAGAGTAGAGGAGGGACGCAGTTTTATTAATTGCGGGCGTCGTATTGGACTTTTAGCCGGGATTAGAGATGAGCAGCGCTATCCGAAGCGCAAACAGATTAAGCACTATACAGATACTTCACACATAGCCGTTCGCTCGAGGAAGGCATAAAGACGCAATGGGATTTTCTATTGTAGATACTACTTATTGCCCACGGCTTCACCCGTGTATAGGTTGGAAATTATCTCACGAGAGCGGACTATCGGGATAAAATGTATTTTATGAAAATCTGTAAGCCAATTTTCATCCGAAACTGTTCAGCCGTTAAGGTGTAAAATGGTAGCAGGTGTGTTTCTTCACTTACTTTTGAATTTACTTTAAAATTATAGATTTGAGTCGTGTATCAAGTGAATCCAAGAATCACCTTTTTACCTAGCTTATTGAAAGAAATGCAAACTGGTAATGGACGTTTGTATTTGCGAGTAGGTATTTTTTTTTAATCTCATAAGTACATTTTTTCTAGAAAATGATGTATGTGTCATCATTTTTATTTTAAATGCATGAGAAACACTGTTCTGTGTGTTTCTTCTACCAAAAAGCCCGTATAATCCAAAGTAAAACTTTATAATCTGTGGTTTGAAAATCTTAGCCAATGGCGAAGCGAGTTCTGCAACCGGGAGGTGAAAGTGATAAAACTTGGTCCATGAGACACGGAAGAGCGCTGTATTACAACGGTTTTCAAATAAAATAGTTTGAACTGACTTTAGTTTTAATTAGCTGTTAAAGAATGTCACAATGTACAAAGTCGTTTGTATTTTATTAATTTTACACAGGACTTTAGAAGAAATAGTACATTACAGCAGAATCCAGTAAGTAAGCCTTCCTGGCCGAGTATGAGTTAACCGGACCGAACCGCAGGTGAGGTCCGGTTATATACGAGGCCAGGATGGCTTTCTTACTGGTTGAGGTTTGTATAATGCTTTTCTCAAAAATGAAAGAAAGTTTAACAACAAATTCGTTTAATTAATATTGAAGGTTACATTCATATTAGGGCAATTACTGATAGATATTGTGATCGATTTACCGGGGGCATTTATATTTGTTTTCAACACACTTGCTCATAAAGTGGCTCTAATTTCACCGCAATTAGGCACATAATGACACCTGTAATCAAACTGTGACTTTTTCATTGCTATTATTCACAAGTGAGTTATAGGGTTTTTTTTTTTTTGGTTGAATTGCTTTGTTCTTAAAAAAGTTTCGATACAAAAAAGATCGTGTTCAATAGTACAAATAAATTAATGTACCTATTGCTTGCTCATTTCATACAACTTCGTATCTACATAGATAATTTCAACTTATAAGTTTTTAATAAATAAAACTTTCACTCAAATGCAACTTCTGTTTTCTTTTTTTTTTACTTTTTTTTTAATAATAAAACTTTGAATTCCCCATTTCGTACGTTGCTAAAACGCTATCCGCGAAAAGCCAAAAAAAAGAAACCTCATTCTTTTAGTCTATGGGCGATCGCCATTGTTAGATGCGCGCGCATAGGAAAACTGATGAATTATTCCCGCCATTGCGAAAAAAAATTCACAACTCGTTTTCACTGTTGAAATTGTGAAAACGAGTATTTTTAGTGTTATTTTATTCTCAAGTGTGTTGAAAAACGTCGTATGATACACGTGTGTGTTGATAATTACAATCCTCGGCTCTCTTAAGAACCTCGCCTAACGGCTCTGTTCTCAATGGCGCCTCGGCGGTAATCACCAACATTACACACTTGTACCATAATGTACTATTGTTGTACATCTTGATTAACGGACTCTTGGCTGGCAGTAAATGTCTGTGAGACATTAATTTGGTTGTTTGGGAAGGTGGATGCTTGCGATGATGTTACGGGCAGGGGAATAGTGGTCGGTTCTTGGCGAGAGGTAGATGGCTGCGGAGCCAGGCTTAGCTGCTGTTGACGCGATGTAGACGGCTGCGGGGAGGTGGAAGATGATGTGTTTTGAGTATTCAATTTAATTTTTTTATTTATATTGCTTGTAATTTCACTTTTATTTTCTAATGACTCTTCTATGTATCCTTCTGCAACTCGGTCCGATTTCCACCCCCCGTGTCGTTTTATTGTCGTGAGATTGGCTCCAGAGTCAGCAAGAAGGGTAGCAGACGACCTCCGGAAACAATGGCCAGTATAGCTCTCTGGATTTGGTAAATTCAAATATTCTGCTATTTGTTTAGGTATTGCGGCAATCTTATGACGACCGATGTTTTGCCGCAAGCATGTCCCGTTTCTATAATTGATAAAAAAATTATCACTTTTCATATTTTCAGGGCGCAGGTCATGATATTTCCTTACAATATGAGCTGACTCCTTGTGTATAACAAAAGAGCGATCAATTTTTGTTTTTGTTTCTCGTACTTTTACCGAAATTATTTCATTATGGTATTCCACGTCACTGTTTTTAATATTACAGAGCTCCATACATCGGCAGGCGCCATTAATTCCCATTATAGTAATAACCTAAAAACAAAAAAAAACTATTTAAATCGAGAATATAAAAATAAGTTTATGTTATTTGGAACCAGATTTAATAGCATATTTATATTATTGCAACCGACTAACAGACCACTTACTCGTACATCACAACAAGTTAAATTAAATAAGTAAACAAAATAAATATTACCTTCACTGCTAAATAAACTTCATCGGGTGCTTCATTTATAAACTTCTGTATGTTTTGGCTGGTAAATACATTCGATTTTTTTCCTTTGTAGCCAGTCGATTGTCTTTTCAACCAAGTTATTAAATTGGAATAATTCTTAATGTTTACATCGTGTTTATTTTGCACTACACATCGAAGCATAGAATACACAGCCCATAAACTTGTCGGCTGCATTGTTTGGCGAAGAAAGCTGAAATATGCCAAGAATACATTTTCAGACCAACTGTTGGCTTGTTTTTCTGCCTTCCACTTCATAAATTTTTCATAATTTTTCATGTATCGCTCCTTGGATTTTGGCGGAAGTAAATTTTCTTTTGCTAATTTGGCCTCAGCTTTTAAATCAGGAGGAGTGCCATCTATTTCCGAATCAGATTCGCTTGAATTCATTTTTTGGGATTATTTAAATTCACGCGGTAAATTAAAACACAATTGTCGCAATTGAATGTGAAATCCTGCCAGTCGTTGTTTTTTTTACTACAAAGTTTGCGTTTAGTTTTAAACATTGTTCTATTTTTACATTACATGAATGTTTTAGTAAAAAATGTAAATTATTGTTTTTGAAACTCCATGTTAATTTTAGAATGGAAAGTTTTAATCCAACATGATTTATAAACTGAAATGACTAAATACAAACATAAAATCCCACACTATACTTCTACAACATTACTAAGTACAAAACGCAACGTGCATACTTTTTCTGCGTCGCGTTATGTGTCACAGACCCATAAAAAAAAAAAAAAAAAAAGTGTCACAGACAATAAAATGGATGTTTAAGGCTCCAAAATATATTATGTATCTCATAAAATGTCATACCAAAAAGAGATAGATATATATTTGGAGCCTCCCTCTAACCATGTTATAATGGCTAAACTCTAATCTGTGTCTGGTACTATGTTTTTTTTTTCTAAGCAGATCTAAAGAGGATGACCTAAACCGTGCGAAGCCATAAAAAAAAAAAGGGATGAAGGATGACCAAGTGTCCAGTAAGTAAATTACATACTTACTTACTGGACAGTAGGAGATTCCAAATTTAAAATCTCGCTTCTTACCGGACAGTTGTGAATAGTCTCCGGTAGAGTTCACTTTCTGGATACTTTTTAGAGATGTTATGTCAACATTACATACCATTTTTGAGAAAATAAAATTACGTACTAGTCAGTTGCCATTGCTGACTTTTCAGCATATTTTCTTCGGCACAAGTTGTACAAAAAAATATGTATATATCTATTAGTAGTAGAGTAGGTGATGATAGTTTCTACATAGTACGAACATTTCGGGACGGAATAGTTACCGTAAAGGGGTTTGAACTTTTTGGCCGGATTTTTTCCCGTCATATTGTTTTTTTTTTTTTCAAAGTAGCGGCCACGCTATAAAAATCAAAAGTTGGTATCAATTCAAACAAGTTGTGTATGAAACAAAACTGTCTAAAGTGTCACGTTTCCGAGATATGAGCTATCACAGTTTAAGTAAGTTCATTGAGCATCTTCAGCACAACTGGGATTTGATGATGATGCCAGCTATCGATTGATACACGTTGTTTGCGTGTCTGATCAAATCAAAGTTGTTTTGAAGTTCATACAAAAATGTTCTTCGCCCATTGTCCCATATTTTATGTATGCCATAACACATAAAGAAACAAATATAGATAACAAGGCCTAACAAGCCTCTATATCTAGACAGACAGACAAAATAATTTCCGACGCACAGAGCAAGAGAGGCCTTTGCACAGCATAATATGCTTTAATGCAGGCTAGCAGTAACAGTAGTAACAGAGCAAAGAATAAAATCAAATGATATGCATATTTCTTGCTATTACAAGAAGAGTCGGCAAATGAATCGTAGAAATACATTGCTGTCCCGTATTCTAGGAACAGTTTGAACATTTTTTTCCGCTTCTTTATCCAGTGAGTAATATCGTCAAGATTATTCTGAGCTGCCGACGTTACATTTTGATTACGTGGATGTGAGCCATTGTTTACTTAACCTGTCCGCGTAGTATCCTCGGATTCAGCATAAAATATAAGGAAAAACTGCCTCTGTTCTCCGAAGATAAATTTTATTTGGCAAATAGACGGTTCTGTGTAAATCTCGTGTAATTTGGTAGTTGGATTTCCGTCCATATTTCGTCAATAAACTTTTAACGTAACCCATTTGTACATAAATTATCCTAGCACTAGCCCCAGCTTTCAAATATTGTGATTTTGACAAAAACAAACCATTCATACGAATTTTTCAAAACAAAATCTTGTCTTGACAATTACGAACAACAATGAAGAATATCCAAGTCGGTCGAGCCGTCCTCGAGTGATGCTCCGTCATATATATGGCAACTTTTGGAATTAAGTTTAGATGTAGTGTATCTTCGAAAGTACTCATGATAGAAAGCAAATGTTACCATTATCGAGTACCCAATAGCTCAGAGATGTTAGGAAGCTTTGACTGCTCCTTTTATGAGGCTTGTCGTTAATGCATATCTCTTCTGCCACCACCTTTGATTACAACTCCTACTTCGATTCAGACACCGACAAAACAAATTTAAAAACTCCGCCTTCAACTTCCAGTAAAACCACTTCCGCAGCATTTCTGGTACATCTGCCATTACCGAATTTGCCATTGGATGTTTCTTCGCCAAAAGTTCGTGATCAGAAGCTAGTATCAAATAAACAGGTATCAATAACACGAAAGATAAAAAAGGGTATCACATTTTGTTTACAGAGTTTGCTTTCAAGTGTACGTTGTAAAAGCGGATATCATCGTCACTAATTTAAAAGAGTACCGTTACGAACGCTACACATGTCAGATGAATCAATGATGTAAGGAGATGAGGACAATGATGCTGCTTATATTTTCGTGCACGTCTTCGCTTACACTTGATGAAAGGCTGATTTCACTGTTTAATTTTTCGCCGCTGAATCGAGCGTTGAAATTAATAGGTTGTGTTTTTGTAAATCAACGAATATTGACAAAGATAAAACGCATCAAAACTCGGGAGTGGGGGCTCGTGACGTCAGAACTCACTAAGAATGATACCGAACAGTGACGTATTGGGAATTTATTTATAAAAATACGGGTCAAATATTTTTTGATAATCTAAGTACTTACTAATTAGATTTTTTCAGTGTAGGATATGATGGTATCTCTACTAGAATAATTAAAGAAGTAAATGAGGATATATGCCAGCACTTGAGTCACATTCTGAACTTATCGATATCAACAGGAATATTTCCACAAGAACTTAAACTGTCCGTTATAAAACCTTTGTTCAAAAAAGAATGCAAACAATTAATGATGAATTATAGGCCTATTGCACTATTACCAATATTTTCAAAAATTTTCGAAAAGTATCTTTATGGCGAACTTAATTCATATCTAGAAAAAAATAAAATTTTGTGCAATGAACAAAAGGGCTTTCGACAAAATAAAACCACGAATATGGCCATTTATGAATTTCTCAAAAATGTTATGGGCCACGTTGACAAAACAGTTCCAGCTTGTGCAATTTATTGCGATATGTCACAGGCTTTTGATTATGTAGATCATAATATTCTAATCAGTAAACTTGATGCATACGGCATAAGAGGCAATATTTTAGACTTATTTAGATCATACTTAACGAATCGACAACAGATGACAGTAGTTACTAAAGTGAATCCTAAAACAAAAAAAGAGGAAACATTCAGCTCCGTGAGGAGAAACGTCACATACGGTGTTCCTCAAGGCAGTGTCCTAGGGCCGCCGTTGTTTATTATCTATATTAACGACTTGCCAAAGGCAACGACTCAACCTATGACATTATTTGCTGATGACAGTACAGTTTCAATTGCATGTAAGGACATTAATAATTATAAATCTGACATAAATAATTCACTGACATCTATAATTTCTTGGCTTGATAATAATAATTTAAAAATAAATTTATCTAAAACAAATATAATGCACTTTGGACAAAGATTGCATAATCCTTTAAATGTAAATTTGATTCACGATAATTACACTATAAATGAAGTATCCAATGTCCGTTTTCTCGGCTTAATTATAGACAGCAAACTAAACTGGAAAGAACACATTGACGCACTATGTAAAAAAATCAGTAGTCAGGCATATGCTTTGTACCAACTTGCTCCATCTATCAACACCAATGTGTTACTATCGGCTTATTATGGACTTGTTGAATCTGTCCTAAGATATGGCATTATTTTCTGGGGCAACTCATCAAATACTGATATGGCATTTAAAATGCAAAAGCGATGCATACGTGCTATGTTCGGTATACAAAGTACTGATAGTTGTAAGCCACTTTTCACAAAGCATAAAATCCTCACACTGCCGTCACTTTACATTTTGGAAATCGCGATATTTGTAAGAAATAACCCTCATTTGTTTCCTCGAATATCGGACCTCGTAATACGAAATCGCCGGGATAATAGTAAACTTCGTGTTCAGCCAGCTAAGACAGCACTACTGTATAAAAGCGTTGTATGCAGAGCACCGATAATATATAACAATATCCCTATCTGTGTAAAAAAACTAAATACAGACCAGTTTAAGAAAACATTGAAAAAAATACTGACAGGAAAAGCCTACTACGATGTCAATGAATTTTTAAATGACAAATCGCTCTGACATACTGACTGAATCTATTATATTTTATTTTGAATCGCACGAATATTTACAAACTGTTTAATTTTTTTCATATTCAATATTAATAATGTTAATTTTTTAGATTAATATTTGACTTTGTATTTTTTTTTTTTCTGAAATCTTATGGTCTTCTGACCTAATTTGTACACCAGCCATGGTCAAACATGTTGTGCCAAAGAATATCCTGTAACACCTATAATAAGCATCATTCCATGATATATTATCTACACATGTTTTTGCAAATAAATGAATCTAAATGAATCTAAATCTAAATAAGCCTATTACAGGTTTACCAGCTTTCACAAAAATAAGTGAAATGAAACAAAACAGTTTTATTAAGGCATTTAATGATTCTTAGTGATGGTTTAAATGGGAATAATTCTTTATTTAGACTCAGACCATAATTATATAGGCTGGAATATAACCTATACCTCTCGTTTGGTGTCTCAGACCATGAAACTAAACAACTTTTGTTCTATGACTTTTGGAAATTCATAACCTTTTTTGGGATTATCAAACACTAGCCGATGCCCGCGGCTTCGCCCACGTACTAATTATATCCTAATACCTTTCTCAAGAACCACTCTATACATTTTTGAAAACAGCATCAAAATTGGTGCAGTAGTATTTGATCGTTTATCGCGAACAGACGCGGCGGAGAGCTTTGTTTCACAGTACGAGTATGTAGTGATTTGGTCAGCTAATAGCGTAAGTTTTTAAAATTTCAAAAACTCCTCTTAAAGTTTTTCAGTTTCGTGGTCCGAAAGACCACACGGTAGGTCATTCGATTATTGTATTTATTTGGATCCCGTCGACTAACTGTTACGCAGTTGGGTGGGTGCATAAAATGTTCCAAATGTTTGGTCCTAATTAAATGATTTATTTTGTTACGCCTTGTATAAACCTCAAAAAGTTCTCAAAAAGTAACTGGGTTTTTGACACTAGTTAGATAGTCGCTACGTCTATGCAACTGCATCCGGTTAGACTGGAATCCAACTTTACTGAGTGGAAACTTTTTATGCAGATAATGATGACTTGAGTCGAGCATATTTTAGTGGACATTTTTCTATCATTCATCATCAATTCTTCATTCTTCAAGAAAGTAAGAGGAAGCGGTCATTTTCATACAAGTTAGGTTGTTTATTTTTTCAATTTCAGCCCTGACGGGACATTTTCGGTTTACCAAAAATTTAAAGTGAATTTTCGGTCGCGTTACTGTGGCGGCCGGTATCATATATTTTGTACGTTCTTTACTGTTGGACGCAAAGGCTTTTAGAAGGTAATATTTACGAGAATATTCGGGAATATTCGTGGGAATTTCTGCGGTACGGGCATTAATAAGCGCCCGTTTTAAAAATTGTGAGAGGTCACTGACTGTGTTCTGTGTTAGGTACAGCTGTTATTGTTTTTTGAAGAAGGAATTTATGTTCAGGGCCCCGATTCTGCTATCTAAAAAAAGTTTCGATACAAAAAAGATCGTGTTCAATAGTACAAATAAATTAATGTACCTATTGCTTGCTCATTTCATACAACTTCGTATCTACATAGATAATTTCAACTTAAAAGTTTTTAATAAATAAAACTTTCACTCAAATGCAACTTTTGTTTTCTTTTTTTTTTACTTTTTTTTTAATAATAAAACTTTGAATTCCCCATTTCGTACGTGGCTAAAACGCTATCCGCGAAAAGCCAAAAAAAGAATCCTCATTCTTTTAGTCTATGGGCGATCGCCATTGTTAGATGCGCGCGCATAGGAAAATTGATGAATTATTCCCGCCATTGCGAAAAAAAATTCACAACTCGTTTTCACTGTTGAAATTATAGTTGTTTTTAGTATTATTTTATTCTCAAGTGTGTTGAAAAACGTCGTATGATACACGTGTGTGTTGATGATTACCGTCCTCGGCTCTCTTAAGAACCTCGCCTAACGGCTCGGTTCTCAATGGCGATGGCGCCTCGGCGGTAATCACCAACATTACACACTTGTACCATAATGTACTATTATAATGGAGTTGTAAAGTTTCACATTTATCCGCGTTACACATAACTTAATGTTTTTTGCTATTTACGAACTTCTTACTACTTCAGATTGCTTTTATCACAAATGAATAATATGTAAAAATACATATAAATAAAATCTGGCATGAATAACTGTTTAAATTTAATAGTGTATTTTCGAAAATCATTTCTATTAACAGGTTTTATAATAATGGCAATACAACAATGTCATTCTAACACAATTGCGAGATCATTGATCGAACCACTATGATGAATTTAGCAGATTACGAACTTTTAGCAAAATGACAATGGAGATCCCATATTCATTCATCAACAATTATGAAATCAATGATAGACCATTGAGACACTATTATAATAGCAGAATCGGGGACCTGGTTTGCTTGAAGAGTTATGTGCAAAAAGTGTGGATTTCTCAAACAATTATTTTTTCTTTATTTCTTTCATTTTACGTACTATTAGAGGAAAGATTTCATTTTTGTTCGTTTGTTTTTTACGATTTAACTTCTCAACCGATTAAAAAATCTTCCAACATTAGAAAGCTACATCTTATCCGAGTAACATAAACTATAAGATATATTGATATCATAGAAATTAGCCGATCTATCACAATTTTCGCAGACAAAGTCGCGGGCGAAGTGCTAGTAACATTATATTTTTAATTTGAACTCTTAAATTATCATCAAAATCTGCCTAGCCTTTTCCCAACTATGTTGGGGTCGGCTTCCAGTCTAACCGTATTTTACACGGAGCAACTGCCTATCTGACCTCCACAACCCAGTTAATACTGGGTAATACGATACCACTTGGTAAGACTGGTTGTCAGACTTTTTGGGCCACTGACTACCTGTAACGACTGCCAAAGATGGACAAATGACAGCCGGGAGCAACAGCTTAACTTGCTTTCCGAGGCACGGAGGAAACTCGGTATGTAAGGGCGGTCACCCATCCACAGACCAACCTAGGCAAGCACGCTAACCTAAAGATCGACCCGAGCGGCTGTTATTATTTAGCCAAGAGCTCTTAAATTATCATGTCACAAAATAAATACAACAGTACCCTATACTATGTTATGTTTTATCAAAATGCATAATTTATCATCTTTGTCGTTAGCGAAATCATCAAACCGTTTAGAAATAAACATACATAGATATACTTAAACATCCTCTGTCTGAAGCAATCGAGTAAAAAGGAAATTACTTTACAGTCCTGAGATGTTAACCATAATAACTGGTAAATGTAACAGGAAATGTAGCCGAAATAACAAGTAAATTCATTGAGGATGTTGTACCGTACCTCTACGAAACAAATTCGTTGCTTTACCCAAAATTTAATAAGCAACAGGAAAAATACTGTAAAATTATTTTCCTAGCAAAAAAAAAAAACATTCATATTCATAACACTATATTATAACCTGTAAAGAAGTTTGTGATGTTCTTATAAGTATAATAGGCAGGATTAAAGCACAGATTTTAGTAAACAGTTAGGTATTTCTTAATGTGAGCAGAAATGGTTATTGTTTTAGACTAGTTCATGCCCGCTACTTCGCCCGTTCGTAGTTCGGTAATTGTCCCATTTGGTCGTACTACCGGGATAAAAATCCTACTTATGTATATAAAAAAAATATATATATATATATATATTTATTACCTTCAATAATTGTACACGAAACACTTATCTAAGCACTACCTATGCGGCGTTACAACTAGGGAAAAGAGTGTTTACGATGAGCTCTGGCACCCAATGTAAGATTTAACTTGTGTTTACGGTGCCAGGGTCCTCGCCTATACTTTGGACATGTAACATTGTGTTAAGTTACAAACCATATATATGTGTGTCAAATTTCATCTAAACCCGATCAGCAGTATTTGCGCGAAAGAGTAAGAAACATCTAGACACCCTCACAAAATTTTGCGTTTATAATGTTATTATTTTTCCTTTATTCATTTTGACCTTACTCTAAACATATAATTAATTTATTAATTGAAATAGCTCATCCCTTTATTAATTAAAATTATAAATATCTAAAAATAGTGATCCGTCGGTGTCGGGAGCAGGGTCCAATTATTATTATTAGTAGGATTATTTGACATCATATTTGTTTTGATTTGACACGCAAATGAAGAAGCAAACCCGTCTCCAAAACAACATAGGCCTACATAAAGTCATTTAGACAAACATGAAAAAATAAAATGACAAAGTAAATGAAACGATAATGGTAACATAATTATAAGAACCGTGAACAGTGGAGCCCTGGAGCCCTGCCTCCCACATTAAGCCTCGGGCTAATTACCTTTTATTACCTAGTACCTACATGATCCTTGTTAACTTTTACAACCTTCTTTTTACCGTTACCTTTATTGATCTACACTTTTACAGCAATAATAATATCCCCCCGACCAAATTTCTTTTATTTCAGAGCACAAGTGCGTGCGCAGTCACAAGGTTCACAACAGGTTCAATGTCTGTTGCTAAATCTTTGTCGTGGAATCGTCCCGGAATTTTGTCACTCATATTGACCTTGAACTCCTTGACTGCCAAGGGTAAATTGGTAATTTTGATCGGACTGCTGAGTGGTTACTCCCATAATGACTGAATCTTTTTAATGACTTTACCCTGGAATGACGTGGTGTTGCCCCAACTATGGGACACTTGATCTCGTATCCTGCCTATCCTGTTATTTGCACAACACAGGAGCTGATAGACGCTACTCAAAGTGTCAAACTCGTCGCCAAATTTGAGGCTGACTCAGTTTGTTTTGTCATCGAAATGCTACGAAGAGACCGCCTATATATCAGATAGAACAGTCATCCGATACGACCGAAAAAGTTCAAGCGTAGTACCAACAGTTTTAGGTGTAAGCTTTTCGAGGCATGGGAAAGTATACAACCAACTTTCTGATTCTCGCCTGCTACTGCCAAATACCTAACTGAAATATCCAAGAATGAGCCTGTTTTATTAACAGTACCACAGCAGCGGCTAATAGGAAAAAGCTGACATTTTCATCATCATCATCTGCCCAGCATTTTCCCAACATTTTACATGGAGCGACTGCCTATCTGACCTCCACAACCCAGCTAGTACTGGGTATAGGTAATACTATACCCCTTGGTAAGACAGGTTGTCAGCCTTTTTGGCCTACTGACTACCTGTAACGTCAAGCTGACATTATCATACAGTTAAAAAAACAGTTTTCTAATGTAAACAGTGGCTTTAGAAGTTTTTGTCCATACAATAGAATCTACCTTAATTCATCATTCATTAATCATTATGAATGGACATTGATTTAAACAAGAGTTATGAGGAAAAAAATTATAGAAATTTTAAATTCCTCATATCTCGTCTAAATATCATTGTTCTTTCAAAATATATTTTTGGGAACCTAGATATTATGTAATCCAATCGAAATAAATACACCCTTCCTTAAGAATATGTTTGGTTTACGAATTATTTTGGTATTACGTTTGTATGAACGACGCACGCTCCGCCGGCCCCTTAAGTACGGCAAAGAGCAATAAATTGCCCTGAGCACCGGGCTGGCGGAACAATGTGACCTCTTTCCACTTGAGTACATAAATTATAAACAATAAAACCTCATAAGTTATTAGATGTTGAGTTATAATGGGTATCTTAAGTATGAAGGTGGATTATAGGCTGGAAGTGTACACACGTGAGTTCATTGGGCCCAGCACATACCTGTCGTATGACTGAGAAAATAACAATTTAAACAGAACCTAAATACGAGTATCTATCTCTTCGCCACACCTTCGCAGGTGTGCGCTAGGCCTTAGTCATCAACATCTACCTAGTGGTTTGTTTTCCTAATATGTCTCTCCATTTCTCTCAGTAATTTTGCATGGAGCGACTGCCTTTCCTGCCTGCCTGTCTATCTATCAGCAGTGATTGTCAAAAATATGCAATTGCAAGCAGGAACCGTTTAAGGTGCTTCCTAAAAAGACCCTTAATGCATTGCCTTGTGATACAGTATAGAAGTTTCTAAAAGCTTTTAGCATAGATTTTAAATTATCTACTCAGTGGGTGCAGAGAAAAGGCAAAGGCTTTTGCAGTGAAACGGGCTGAAACTGTTTTTTTTATTTTTATAATTAGTTTTCTACCGCAGACGTGGGGGTCCGCGCTCTTATTTACATTTTATTAATTATTTGATTGATTTAAAAGAAAAAAAAATTAAAACTACGATCGTGCTCCATCATTGGACACGTTACATTAAACTATTATTAGTAACTTAAGATCTACGTGAGTCCATCCAATTTTTTTTTTTTTTTTTGTAATTTTATTTACTTAGCAGTAGCTTTGTCAAGCAGCCGCGACGACAAATAGTAGAAAACTCATTGAGATTTAAGTAATAGTTGGGCGTAGGATAAAAATCACATTATTTCCGTTAGTAAAAAATAATGAATCAAATCACTTCAAATAATGAATTTATTATGCTCGTGCTACGCGCTACGCGGCTACGGCGTAGCAATTGTCTACGACGTAGAGGTTCTGTGATAGGCTAACCTAGTACTTAATTAGCTTATTAGACATTGATAAGTTGCTTCTCCTTCTGTTTTTCTTTACAGTAAGTTCAATTATGTTTGAGCTATTCAGTGTAATTCTTAGTAAGTTAAAGTTTTTCAAAGTCGTAAAGAACATTTGTATGAAAGTTTGTGATAGTATGAGACTGTGCCAAAGTATTCTCCATTCAAATTTTCACATCCTAAAGCCCGTTCCTCATAATGTTTAACTGAAGCTGTGCATATTTGCAGTAAAACTCACTGAAACATCGGAATGCATCTCACTTGAGAGTAACAACTTCTCGAACGAGACCTGAAGCGAATCTATTCCTGAATACTCTGATATTCTAGCTATAACTTCACAAACATAACTTTACACCTCACGAACTATCCAAACACACCAATTTCATCTTAGTTCCTACGTCATAAAGTCTAAAATAGTGGTGAGCTAACTTTTTGAACGATAAATACAAGTTGGTAGGACAGCATGTGATTTATCTTGCTCGAACTCGAGTAGAATTCGTAATATTTGACGTATGACAAGGATGGAAATATTTACTTTGCTTCATGGCAAACGTTCGAGATAAATATTCGTGATCGTACGGAGTTTGTTCAATAGAATATTGGTTTTGTAATCAATAACAGTGAAAGTATATTTTAATGTTTATTATCATCTCGGTTAAATTTCAAAGAAGGTAGATAAAATAATCTAATCTAGTAAGTTTTAGTTTAATTATTTTTACGGTACAAGAAATTGATTGAGAATAAGTGAGAAATGAACACTTGTCAAGTATTTTAAGTTGATCTATTTTTAACCGACTTCCAAAAAGAGGAGGTTATCAATTCGTCTGTATGTTTTTTTTTTTTTTTTTTTTTTTTTTTTTTTTTTTTTTTTGTGTTTGTTACCTCATAACTTTCGACTGAGTGGACCGATTTTGATGATTCTTTTTTTATTTGAAAGCTGGTGCTTCCCATGTGGTCCCATTTTAATTTGCTGAAGATCTGATGCTGGTCTTCGGAGATATACAA
This sequence comes from Xestia ashworthii, assembly GCA_950022955.1. Taxonomy (NCBI): domain Eukaryota; kingdom Metazoa; phylum Arthropoda; class Insecta; order Lepidoptera; family Noctuidae; genus Xestia; species Xestia ashworthii. The sequence continues at coordinate 4,777,618 of OX465556.1, forward strand.
TGGAACTCCTCAAAAATGTACGGCAAATCTGCAGTGATTGCTGTTATCGCTTGTAGGTTTATTGTTTATACAACATCATGACGTAATATCACGCCTGTATGCTCTGAGGGGGTACGCAGATGTGTACAGTACACCCAGATTTCGACAGTGTTTGTTACCTCAGTACTTTCGACTGGGTGAACCGAGTTTGATGATTCTTTTTTCATTTGAAAGCTGGTGCTTCCCGTGTGGTTATATTTTAATTTGCTGAAGATCTGATCCGGATCTTCGGAGATATACAATGGAACTCTTCAAAAATACACGGCAAATCTGCAGTAACTGCTGCTATCGCTTGAATGTTTATTGTTTATACAGCATCATGACGTAACATCACGCCTGTATGCTCCGAGGGGGTACGCAGATGTGTACAATATTCCCAGATTTCGACAGTTAGGTGTATTAAGTTCCATTTATTGGGGATAAGCCTTTTACCTTGACATGTATTGTTTTTTTTTTTTATTGGCAAGGGTACTTCAAGGGTAGTTTGATGAGAATTTGGTAAGGTTCTGATTATGGGATCCATGACAAAGGAACGGAACTCTTCAATTATTAGAAGCAAATTAACGATACTCGGCCAAATCTTTTAAAGGCTATCCGGATATTTGGGTCACGTACCATAACGTCGTTATTAACCGACTTCAAAAAGGAGAAGGTTCTCAATTCAATGTTCCCCGATTACTCGAAGATGACTGGACCGAATTTGTTTTTTAATTGTTTGAAAGGGTATACTTCCCAGAAGTTCCCATAATCATCAAGTCAGGATCCTGATAATGGGATCCTGGAGAAATAGAGAGAACTTTTCAAATTTTATAGGCACACCAGAAGCGATTTGTGTAGTTTTAGAAAGACTACTTTCTCGGAGTGATCCCATTTAAATTTGGTAAAGATTAGATGAAAAACTTCGGAGAAAGGCAACGGAACTCCTCATTAAATGTAGCAAATGTGTGTCTCTTACTGGGATTGCTGAAATCTCATGTCTGTCTATTGTTTACACCAGTTCATAACAAAAAATCATGCTGGTACGCTGTGAAAGGGTATGCACATGTGAACCACTAAAAAGTGAAAAATAAAAACTTTTTTGCAAAAAATAAAACCGACTTCACACAAAAAAGTGAAAAATAACTTTAGCTTCAGAAGTCGGTGACAAAAAAACTAAATCAATCAAATAAAGGTCACCGACTTCTGAAGCTAAAGTTATTTTTCACTTTTTTGTGTGAAGTCGGTTTTATTTTTTGCAAAAAAGTTTTTATTCTTTGGGTTCGTGCTTGCAGTTCAAATCCTTTTACATCAAGACACACTGTGAAACCCGTCTTAAAAACTCACGAGCTCCAAAATATTTGATTAACTAACTCGACAACATAATACTGACTTACTAAGTAAATTCGTTGAGTGGAAAAAGGCTTCGGTTAAGAAAACAGGAAAATTCCATCTCGAAAGTCACCGCAACTTCACCGCAGTGACGAATGATGCCCATCCGTAGACCACTCGCGAAAACAATCGACTATTCGTTTTAATTTACTCGTAACTTTGCTCCTCACTAGTACATCTCTATTACCAACTTCACACCACTCGTGTTGACAATTGTGTCGTAAAAGATTTTATTACTTTCAGAGTAAAATTAATTGAGACATAAGACCGTTCGTAGCAATTAAAGGAAAGAACTAGACAGTTTTACGATTGCTTTACGAAGACATTTTTTATAATTAAAAGAAACTGGAACACTTGAGATTGTGTCAGTACCAAAGAGCTTATTTACAGCTATGTGGCGGTTGAGTTAAAATCTCTTAGATTAAAGAATGCGGCTGTGCTTTAAACAAAAGATACGAGCCTGAATTCCACCTTCATTTTTCCTTTGCCCTTTTAAAATTCGTTCAAACGACGACGAAATGTTTTAGAAGCGTGTTTATGAGAACCGACGTAATTATGCTAATGACTTTGCCGCCAGAAATGAAGAAATTCGAGAGAGAAAAATGCAAGAATGGCACGCGTTGACAATAGACGGCGAGATTTGCATCGAGACTCTTTGAAATTGAAGTTAATTGAAAGAAAGGCTCTTACTATGATTGTGGAGCTTGGAGTCACTTGAGGAATGATTTCAAAGATACGTGAACATGAATATATGGCTACTGGAACAGGACTACCTACAAACAGAATCCTTACTTAAGTACGTCTCGCTATACCTATATATCACCAATCACACACAAGACACTCTCTCTCACACACATACACATACACACATTCACACACACAAACACGCACACGCGAAAACACACACATACATCACGTTTTAATAATATTTACTACTACTATTACTTAAATTAGCTTTATATTCATACCCCCGAATACTGAAACGTCACTCAAAATGTAAGAGCTGCTTAACATTTGAGAAGCTCCTAAGCTTAACATTTTGTATGGCCAAACGTCATTTTTGAGTATCTGTTAAATGTAAGTGTTACTTAAATTTTGAGTGACGTTTCAGTATTCGGCCGATAGTCGCTCAAATTAGCTTATATTCATAGTCGCTCAGGTAGATCGACACAGTCTACTATTATACTTATAAGCATCACCTTTTAAGCTGAATCACTGTCTCTCAAGATACAGGTTACCTAGTTTGAGAGGCAGGGTTTTCCATATTGTGTGCAGATATCAGTGCTTAGATTGTACTGCATTGTGTTACTACCAACGCTCATGTAAATTTTGTTTATACTTATAAAACGTGTTAAATCTTTATTTTGGAAAAATAAAGTTATTTATTTATTTATTTAATAGTATGTACTAAAAACTACAAGTCATTTATTGAAACTAGCTTTTTTAAAGGCAAAAATTACATAAAACAGTCCTCCAAAATGGTCGTCCTTGTGGCCTTAAGAGTTCCCTAACGTCTTGTAGGTTAGGTATTAAGTTCTCGTCTGCCTGGCCTTAACTAACTAACTTCATACCATATAATTACAAGTCTAACTGGTTGACTATAATTATAAAAATACTTCTCTCCCAACGGTATCTTATTCGAATTTAGAATTCGAATCCTTATTGATCGTTTCCCTGCGCCTGAAGAAAGGGACGGGTGGCACTTCACCATATGTTGGAAAGAGATGAGTGTATATTTCTCTATAGCCCCTAAGCCCAAAGAGGATATCTATGGCACGAGAAGGCTGTAACGGGATTTGATCCTTGAAGCGACTTGGGGATACATGATTTTAATGGATGCAAAGTACAAACAGGGATATTACACTTATTTAGTTATTTTCCAAGAGGCAAATATAAATACTAAGCAGTAACGCTATTTCAATTTGGAATATAATGGTACTCCTTGAAAAAAAATTAAGTTTAAAAAGGGTAATCAGGTTTTCCTCCGGGTGATGTATAAATGGTAAATGCAATTAATTATAAATGAGGTTGGCCAAACTCAAAAGAGCTTATTATTTTGAGGTATTGTAGAGAGTAACACACATGTATAAATAATCATATAATGTGTGTGCACATCTCGGTAAATATGGAGCGCGATTTGTTCGGTAACAACCACTCTGCTCTCTAATAGGAACAATTAATAACGCCGAATGCATCCGTATGTAACACAAGTTATATACCTGTATACCTACTGATAAATTCATGAAAAAATGGTTAGTAAACATCGAAGCCTGTTGTTTTACAATCTTGACATTATATTTAATTAAATGAACTTTTTAATGCGATTCCTGCTGTGGCAAATATACAATACTTCCTTCCTTTCTTTTGTTTTCCTTCTTTCTTTCCTTAAAACTATCGTTTCATCTATAAAACTAATTAGATGAACCCGAAATAATAATCATTGCAAACTTTAGTAAACATACACCAATCTTCCTTAGGTACCAGCTCGATATAGGTCGTGTAAAAAACAAGAAATGTTTGTACATACCTAATATGGCAAATGTTGAGAGTGAACGAGATCAAGACCGAGAGATGACAAACTAAAAAAGGACAAAAAAAAGAATGGTTTTTCATTTTAACAATGATCCAGAGCGTTTCGGAGGCCGAAAATTGGATTTGACATAACTACTTCATCACAATTCATCACATACAATATATATAAAAAAATCAGAACTACCTTATTTGGTACGATTTCCATGGACTACTGTCAGTCATTCAGAAAATTGATATCGGCAACTGTAGAACGTGGTTTAGATGTGCTCATCGCGTTAAATTTTGTTTGTGAAATGCACCCTTAATATGACGCAAATACGAGTACGTACAGTAGCGTACTTTATTGTTTTATTAATCTACTTTATTAACGTTTCAGCCTGTTGATGTTGTTGGGATCAATTTTGTTGGGAACTCGCGCACTTGCTTTGAACTTGCCTTCTTTTAATTCATTTTGCCTTACCTTACGTAAACCGTAATAAGTTATTTTTTTTCTTACCCTTAGGAAATACTGTTTTCAGTATATTCGACCTCCTTTCTCCTTTTGTCGTTAGACAACAAAAGAGTCTTCAATGCAAATAACTTTCTTAGATGAGTAAGACCAGTCTCTTATTCTTACTACTATTATAAATGCGAAACTTTGTGAGAAGTTGAGGACGAATAGATGAATGTTACTCTTTCACACAAAATTACTAAACGCATTTGGATGAAATTTGGGACACATAATTTATAACCTGGATTAACACATCTAGGGCATAAGCTAGTGTGAAAGAACCAGCAACTAACAAAATACCAAAGTGGTATGGGTTCAGACACACGAGTTGTAGTTTCGACCCCAGGTACTTCATCTAGCCGTGTCGACGTTGCGTTCATGTTCCACGCGCGCCTCAAAGAGATATGAGCTTAAGGAAGGGGTCCCGCAAGGGGTCTGCGGGACTGTTCAAAAGAGATACCGTGGCCACGGAACATAAAGGGCGAGGAAGGAACATGGATGGGTTTTAGTCAGTAAAAGTCTGACACTCATCAGTCATTTGATAATTTCCGATAGGAAAAAAAATGGTACTTCATCTATTATAACTTATATCATCGCCGCTTGTTCGAGTCAATCCCCGAACAGTAACGAACATGTCAGCGTAATTGCGACACCGCGCTATATGCTTTCAAAAATGTAATGTATTATAAGTCAAAACAGTCAGTAGCTATACGTGTCAGACGCCATATCGGGCGCGATTCAATCTCATAAGTACTAAAATATAGCTATCTTGATAATCTTTAATCTTAGTTTATCTTTATCTCACCACAGCCCCAAACACCGTTCTTCTCACATTGTGAAGAAAAACATCATGAGGAAACCAGCATTTCTTAAGACGAATAATTCAAAGACATGCGACTGCTACCTACGCGCTCTGGGCTCACGTCTTCCCGTTCGTGTCCTTCATGAAGAGGAGGAAAATTATCAATTTCAGGTTACTTGAAGAACCAGCCTGTAGTGCTGTATGTTTTCACTAACACTAAGGGATTATTGAATGCCTAAATTGCGCTAATGGAATTTCAATTCTCGCGTCTTAGCCGGATGTTAATAGCGTTATTAATTAATTAAAGTGAGTGATAAGTGGACACGGACTTTATTACTAGTATTATCTGCGATGATAGTATTGTAGTAATAATATTTTCATCCCCCCATCTCGGAAAGCGTATTTTTGATCTTCGATATCTGAGTGCAAAACCCGTTTTTATCCTCTAGAGGATAAAGTAAAGAATTTAGAACATCGTGTGAGGAAAGTGTATACATATTGGTGCTCGTGACTGTACGTGCTGTGCAAAATGTTAACAAAAAACTCATACTGTACGCACTATGAGTTTTTTGTTAACATACTTAGTAAGCACAGCACCTATGGATGCTGTGCCTATGATTTTTCTTGTTCTTAGTAATCCCGAGGTTGAACCGTTGTCATCAAGGCAGAAAAAAACCGCTACTTAATATCAGAATAAAAAGTATGTCATGATTATCGTTTGTGGGAGACAAGTGGGAATGGGCCTGATGCGTTTCACAGTTTTGCTTCGTGTTTTCTGATAGTGTTCTACGTTTACTTATAATTGGTATGTCAATCACCAGTAAAACTGATACTTACAAACAAAACATAACAGCAACCTCCGAGTCTGGACGCAACATCAATAGCTTTCTTTAGTTAAATAAAATTGACAGGAGTGGCGCTACTAGGAAATCTACACTAATATTATAAAGAGGAAAACTTTGTTTGTTTGGTTGTAATGAATAGGCTTAAAATGTACCGTGCCGATTTCAAAAATTCTTTCACCATTGTAAAGCTACATTCACCCTGAGTAACATAGGCTATATTTTATCCCCGTACTACCACGGGAACGGGAACTATGGGTATTTGATAAAATTGGACTGTATTGACAAAACATGATGACGGCGGTGCTCATTCCGGTCGAGACCACGCGCCACGAGATCCACGTACAGCTAGCTAGCTATAAGTCAGTGTTCGCCTGTTTTTGAGTGATCGAAAATGCACTTACCGCTTGTGACTTGAAGAGTAGTTGCGAAGAGACATAGCAGCGACAGCGACAGGCATCCGAGCGAGTTGAGCCAATATGCCACGGCCATACTGTACCCTGGAAATAACATAAAATTTACATTCAGCTAGTTGTATACAAATCAGTCACACAAATTGGCATTGGTATTGGGCAGATTGCCACCATATTTTGGGACATAATGTAGTGAAATATCTGTCAAAGTCCGGTGTCCGCAACTAGTCCGGAGTCAGGTCCTGTAGGTTTGACTGAGGCTAAAGCTAGAAAAGCAAAAAAAAAACTGTGAAACGCAAGGCCTGTAACTAACGAGAATTTAAGTTTGTATGTGATAGTCACGATTAAGTCACGGAAGAACACTAGAACATGCGGTAGTAAAAAAAATATAGACCAGTCAATTATTTTGTATATTGAAGTAATAGAAAAACCCATTACTATTCTTCTAATTTTCACATGAGGAAAAATCATGCGAAGACGCGACCGAAGACCGAAGCTCGTAACAAACAAACAGCCACGTGCGGCGCCATCTAGTAGAAGGCGCTGGAACTACGTGCTTGGAGTTGGCTCTGTGTTTAGAAACGCTTTTGCAGTCGGACAACTGAGTTAGTAGTACGGCGTCAAACGACTAGATGGCGCTAGTAAAGGAAAACTTAGAAGTTTCTTCTAGAAAATATTTTTTATGTTTTTGCCAATTTACATGGACATTAACAATGTGAGAACGTATGTATATTTTCAAGCAACATTAATCTAGTACAACTGCATTTCGCCAGAGATGTTTGGGGTCAATAGGGGCGAACAATCGGCCACAAATCCAAAATATAACCCAACAGACCATGGATTTAACCCAGGATTTCTGCTAGGCAGTGAGTATTCACACACCATTTTGTAGAATTTAATATTACTAAGTCAAATCCAAAATACACCCATAAAAATTGTCATGAAATTATAATATTACAACAGGATATAATTATGAACAAACACACAGATAAGAGATAAGATATATTTATTTGCTCAAAACATGTGTCACACACAACAATAAAGAGTGCATGTAGGATAAAATAAATACAGAAAATCGTTCACGTCGAATGGGTTTGTCGAAACAATTGCATATCAGCATAATAGATTTTTATATAGATTAGTGAACATTGCAGTAATTGAATATTTGTATGACTTACCATATCGTCAGCATGTGTGTTTGCGACGCGGCCGTCCGCCCACCATAGATCACCTGAAAAGACGAATCATTCTTAAAATGCAGACCACTTGTTTTTTTTTTTTTATTGTTCTGACTTCAGATATTGTCATCAGAAACTTGATGAATCAAGTAGACAAGAAATAATGTTTAAAAAAACCTTTTAAATTCATCAACATCATATCGCATCTGCCTAGCCTTTTCCCAACTTTGTAAGGGATGGCTCCCAGTCTAACCGGATGCAGCTGAATACCAATATTTCACATGGAGCGACTACCTATCTGACCTCCACAACCCAGTTAGCACTGGGTAACATAATACACCTTGGTAAGACTGGTTGTCAGACTTTCGGGTCACTGACTACCTCTGACGACTGTCAAAGATCTACAAATGACAGCCGGGACCAACGGCTTAACGTGCTTTCTAAACTCGGTATGTAATGGGCAATAAATAAATGAATGGACATTATTTTATATAGAAAACAATGAATAATAAGTTATCAATATTTTCATACAAAAATAATAATACAAAACAGAAGGTACAAAAAACATCCCACGATATAAAGATTTTATTGGTTTCCTTTGCTCGTAACGACATTAATACGGTCAACGCTCATTGCGTACCGTAGCACGTAGCTACGCCGTAGCTCCTGGCTACGAGCTACGAAGTGGCGTAGCAGTAACAATTTATTTTCCGAATGTATTATTTGGCTGCATCGCCAAATTCTCTTGTCTAACAAGAAGAGGGAAATTAATCATGACTCAGATAAATGGTTGGAATATTTCCTTTCAGAAATACTCGTATCACTTACAATGTTTGATGTTACTTACTATTAACTGGAGGAGTTTTCAATTACGGGTATGGTGTATTATATTAAGTATACCTTTATATAATACACAGAACACGAAATTTAAAAAAATATTCTATACATAAACATAACATAGCATGACGCCTCTAATCCCCGAAGGGTTGAGCAGAGGTGTACCTAATAGTATCTTTATTAATAATAATTATTGCCAAAAAAAAAATTTAAGCTTTAAAAAAAAACACGCTTTGATTTGGTAACCCAGTCGATTAACGAATCGAGAATGATAGGAACAAACCAATACCTGAAGTCATTTCGATATTAATTATTTTAGTTTACGTTCAAGAACTATTTTCTTTTCTGTATATAGACACACTAGCGGACGTCACGCGGTTTCACCCTCGTAGTTCCCGTTCCCGTGGCAGTACGGGGATAAAATGTAGCCTATGTTACTCATGGATAATGTAGCTTTCGAATGGTGAAAAAATTTAAAAAACGGTCCAGTAGTTTTTAAGCCTATTCATTACAACCAAACAAACAAAGTTTTCCTCTTTATAATATTAGTGTAGATACAACAAATAAAAAAACATAAATTTGTCCTACCTACTTCTCATCTACACCAACTTTATAAAAAGAAATGAATAAAAAACAGATGAACATCTTTTAAAACAGCCATAAGAGTAAACTTCAGTCACGCCATACGTTTCCTTATCGCCTACCTCTACCCAAGTACCTTAAAAATGTACCCATAAAACAAGGGAGACGAGGGGAGAGTGGGGAGGTAAACGTGAGACCCTATTTGCTCCTATAAAACACTCATGCAAAATTAAAGGGGAGATGCTTCAGCGACTGGCAGCATGGAAATATTCGATAAAAACCGTTTTTAATAAAGCAAATAGACTTGATTGGCAGGTGGTGTTTTGTTTCCTTTTTGAAGGTTGAAAGAGAGATTTTTCTGAGGTACAGTCATAAGCATAAATATCTTACATTTATGCAATCATTTGCAAGCGAATTTCTTCTCGAAATTCTAAGAATTCGCAAACATAGCACTTTAAAATCCATATGTGAAATAGTTTTATTTATTTATTTATTTACTTAAGGTTCACCTACAGCACATATATGCACATACTTAAACTAACTCCTACGGTAGTGTTCTAATATATATGCCAGTTACAGGTAAACACAACATTGACAAAAAGGACGCCAGATTACAGCTTAGTTGCTAACTTAAGTCTAGGTGTACAATTTAAAGGAAAATGGGTTATTAATTTGGTAACAAAGAAAAGGTAAATGAAAACAGAGTAATTCATAGTTTGTAAAGATGCACCGCTATTTCACATGAAAATTGATTTAAAATTTTGTGTCGCACCGCTGCGGAGCCGTACGCCGTCGGTATCGCAGCCCATATCGATGCCGCACTGTACGCAAGATGACAAACGCACCGCTTCGGTACCGCAGCGGTGCGACATGAAACGTCTAAATTGAAAGTGCCCTTAGTTAACGGTATTTAGGTTCGTGGCTGTACACAGTACAGGCAATATGTTTAAAAAATAAAGCGGTATATCGATACTGCAAACAAGTTGTTGTTGTACACTTTTTGACAGTTTAATTAGTAAAACTCGCAGTGGCAGCAAATTAAATTGCTGTCGATGTCTACGTAAATATTTTCACAGCGCAGGCCAGTGAGCGCGATTTGGTGCATACGGTTTTTTAAAATGATGAGTAAGAAATAATTCGGTCAATCCTTTTGATTAAAGAATGGACCGCAAAAAGCTTATAATTAATTATATTTTACGAACAAAATGTAACGAGAATTTATAATGATGAGCTTTTAGAATCCTGTTTTAATTACTTTTGGCTGGCGAGGAAATATTTATGCACAACATTAACGAAGAGCAGTGTTGACCCAGTAGTGGTAACGGCGTCGACTTACAAGCTGAAGGCCGTGGGTCGAACCCAGGGGCTTACTCCACTATTCCCCCTAAGATAATCCCCCTTAAGGGGAAAACTGTAAAAATAATCCAGAAAGTCCCTTTTTCATTTTGAGTTATTCCACTCTTCCCCCCTTTTTTTTTCGGATGGGAAATCATCAAATGACTTCTCCCACTCTGGGCAGAGCGGGAGGGAGTGTCAGACTTTTACTGACTAAAACCCATCCATGTTCCTTCCTCGCCCTTTATGTTCCGGGGCCGTGGTATCTCTTTCGAACAGGCCCGCAACCCCGGCAGGCTTCGGCCCTTGCGGGCCCCTCCCCTTATGCTGACATCTCTTCGAGGCGCGCATGGATCACGAACGCGCCGTCGACACGGCCTGTCGTCATTAGACGGACGGACGGCTAGCTAGCCCATAGCTAACCGTCCACAGGCCCGCATCTACGGTGGCCGGTAGCCACCACGTGGCCGCCGACGCCCGGTGCTTCTCCCGCGGTGGCTGGGAAGAGAGGCTCTCTCCCTCTCTCGTTCCGCCACCTCCTTCGCTAGCATGACTGCTTCGCAGAAGGAGGTGACGGCTTCCCATTCCGTCTCGCTCCGGACCATGGATTGAACCAGGGCCGGACGCGAGAGGTCGCCGCCGCCGATCGCCGCTACGAGGACACGGCGGTGCTCCGCCCACGCAGGGCAGACCTCCACCGTATGCTCCACCGTGTCCTCCGGTCGATCCTCCCACTGGAAACACCCGGGCGTTTCCTCCCGCCCGATTCGGTGCAGGTACCTCCCGAAACATCCGTGTCCGGTGAGGACCTGCGTCAGGCGGAAGGTGAGGACGCCGTGGCGCCTCTCAAGCCACTCCTCAAAGAGAGGACTTACCGCCACTATCGTGGCGTGCCGTCGCTCTCTCCATGTCGCCATGAGATCGCGCCGGAGGTCTGTCCGCTGAGCGGCGATTTGCCGCGGCAGCGGAGTTTCCCCCCGGCGTAGTGCCTCCGCGCGCCATTCGTGCAGGCGCGCGAGGACTATCGCCTCCAGATCCCATGGCGGCAATCCGGCAAGCAGGCCCGCCGCCTCGCGGGAGATCGTGCGGTACCCACGGACCATTTTTACGGCCACCACTTTCTGGGGCGCGTTCAGGTAATGGGCGGCTCGCCGCACTATTCCCTCCTGAGAGAATCTTCCTCAAAAACTTAACCAAAATGTATAAAAAAAAAATAAAAAATGTCAAATAGTCATCCATCATTACTTTGTGTAATTTAATTATTACTGCTCAAAACGATAAAAGAAATCATCGTGGGGAAAACGACATATCCTAGAACCATAAATTCGAAGTCACATGACGTCAACCAACCCCACTGGGTATAGGAGGCCGGTGTCCAAGCAGTGGGAACATTACAGTATTTACCAGTTATGTATTACAATAACATTATGACATTGTATTTTAAATAAAACTAAGGCTTTTCAATCATCCTTAGGATGAACTGCAAGAATTAAAGTATGTAAAACGAAATAAAGCCAGTCGCAAAAAAAAACAAGAATTCTTTCGTTAATTTGAGATGAAAGAGAACACGAAGCGCGGTGGTATAAGGGTAAATTCAGGTGAATTAAATGAAACTACTGAACAAATTATTTCGGTATTTTATGTAACTTTTCACGCTTGCCTTTGAAGCATTTTTGAGCGGCTGCATCAAAAAATATCTGTGTTTTTTTCTAGTTTATTATGAGTTGTGGTTGTATGCAACTTTGCAAAAGTAGGTTTTTTGGTTGTAAAATAAGCAGTAGGTATCTCACATAATAGTGCTTTTCGTGCTGCCAACCAAAAAAAACTTTTTAGCAAAAAATATAACCGACTTCACACAAAAAAGTGAAAAATAACTTCAGCTTCTGAAGTCGATGACCTTTGTTTGATTGATTTGGTTTTTTTGTCACCGACTTCTGAAGCTGAAGTTATTTTTCACTTTTTTGTGTGAAGTCGGTTATATTTTTTGCAAAAAAGTTTTTATTTTTCACTTTTTAGTGGTTCACATGTGCTTACCCTTTCACAGCGTATCGGTGTGATTTTTTGTTATGAACTGGTGTAAACAATAGACAGACGTGAGTCTTCAGCGATCCCAGTACATTTGCTATCATTTATTACGGAGTTCCGTTGCCTATCTTCCGAAGTCACCAGATCTTTATCAAATTGAAATGGGATCACTCCGAGAAAGTACTCTTCCTAAAACTACCCAAACCGCTTCTGGTGTGCCTATAAATTTAAAGAGTTACCTCTATTTCTCCGGGATCCCATTAAATGGAACTTTACACGTCTAACTGTCGAAATCTGGGTGTATTGTACACTTCTGCATATTCCCTCAGAGCATACAGGCGTGATGTTACGTCATGATGTTGTATAAACAATAAACAACCAAGCGATTGCAGCAATTACTGCAGATTTCCCATCTATTTTTGAAGAGTTCCATTGTATATCTCCGAAGATCAGCATCAGATCTTCAGCAAATTAAAATGGGACCAAACGGGAAGCACCAGCTTTCGAATAAAAAAAGAACCATTAAAATCGGTTCACCCAGTCGAAAGTTCTGAGGTAACAAACACAAAAAAAAAAAAAACAGACGAATTGAGAACCTCCTCTTTTTGGAAGTCGGTTGAAAATACCTTGTTTAGTGTTTTATTGGAAGTAAATTTGTATGGCAAAAAATTATAAAAGCCTCATAAACGAAGCCAGAAGGCACTTGTTCTCTCCACATCAGTTTTTTGTTCAACACCATCCATACCTGGGAACCTTCTAGTTACGGAGATATCGGATGTCAAAGTTAGAATTTTTTGGCAAGTTTTTTTTAAATATAAGTTTTTATTGTAAGACTTTTACTTTAAACACCTCCATGACGTACTATTCAATCTATCCATCCGCACGATGTGAAGAGTGCGTTACATAGAGTTCTACGACAAAACATGATCTTTCACTCAAAAAAAGGCGTTTGCCAGCAATAATTTTTGCGTAAAGTTACAAAGTGGCTTCGTCAAAATTTTTAAGAGACCATTTACCAAATGATGAAAATATCCCGTAAATCGGCCCAGTATCACGGAGTAATCGGTGCACATGTCGGCGTCACATTGTAAAAACCGTTAGATTGTAATATAACTAGAGAGATTGTAAACTCTCGAAAGATTGTCAAACGAACATACTGCTTACAATATGACGCATTATTTTTCGGTAGATTATAATCTAACGAAGTGAAACCGTAATTTTGTGAAATGTATGCGATCGATGTCAACTCACGCGGTGTGGAGGAGGGGAAGGGACGGAGGGGTCTATAACCTAACCTCAAAACACTTTACATTCCCCTAAAAAGCGTACTGGACGGAGCCCCGCTACGCGAGGCCCCTATTTCTGTCTGCAGGGTTTAAACTAACCTAACGTGGGGGTGCCCCAAATCCCGATTATGGGGGCAGAGATACTTCCGTCGCATGCATTTCACCATATTACGGTTTCACTTCGATAGATAACAATCTACCGAAAAATAATGCGTTATATTGTTAGCAGTATGTTCAGTTGACAATATTTTGAGAGTATACAATCTCGCTAGAGATATTACAATCTAACGTGTTTGACAATTTTACGGTGACATACACATTCCACACATGAAAAAAAGATGCTGATGGAACACATAACCTTTTTAGGAGTCGGTTAAAAATAAATAACTTTCGAAGTTCTTGATTACGATTTACTAATCACAAGTCTCAGAATTAATATGACCGTGACGGCTGACGGGAGAATGGAAGAAGAAAACGTGTTGCGTCAACCCCAAGTAGAACGAGGGTAGAACTAGGATGATGATGACTCTCTTCCAATTATAAAGGACATAAACCCATCACCGAATAACAATCAGACGTTGCATAAAACCTAAGGCCAAAAGACTTCCAAACTTACCCAATATGTAATGACACTAAAGAAAACTTATCCTACAGAGCGCCTTAATCGAAAATCACCAACTCCAACCGGAAGGGGATGAAAGTCGACCTTCTAAATTGGGTCACCCAACGAACCGCGGAGCCTTTATCGAGTTTATTTCACATAGCGACCCCTGGCGGCGCGGCGGAGAACATAAAGTTATTCGCAACTACGTGGACTAAACTTTGGCAACGGAACATCGATGAGTAGGTAAATATTTTAAGGGAGATACGTCCCTGTATATTTTTATGCGATTTTTAAGGCTGTGACAAGCGGGGTTACGGTCGTTCGATGTATTGTGAGTCGCCATTTTGTATTGCTATCTTTTTTCATGGTGTTATCGTTGACGTGAAGGGACATAAAGTGGAATAGACAAGTCTCCGAAATGTTTAGTTTACGTTTGATTCAATATACACTATATTTATTTTAGTTCAGAAGGTACGAAAAGTATGAAAAGTTAGAGAAGCAAAAATGGTGATCGGTTGGTCCTGCTTTTCTCAACCGAAGAGCCTTTTAAGTATAAACTTGCACATTACTTTACTAACATATTTTTAGTCCAGTTTTGAGTATGCTCAAAAGTAGCAGCCAGCATCATAATAAGGACTCCAAAAAACTGTGAGTGCGTATTGTCGTGATCGTGACTTAGTGTCGAGTTCCAATACTGCACGTAGCAAAAGACAAAAAAAAAATCTGCTCCTAACAATTTATTTTCCATCCACCCGCATTCTCCAGTCAATCAGCGATCATGGCGCTTGCAACAGAATCGAAATATTGGGAGCTCAAAACCATAAACAATCATGGAAGATATCCCGTACCTATATAGGTGACAATAAAAGTTTATTTAATTGTAATTACCGTCCAACACACAAGACAACGTGCCAACAAATAAATACCTAGACTTAATACACGAACAACCACGAACATGAGAGTATGAATGCATATAGCTCTTCTACCCTCACGTGTGCTAGTTAGTTTCCAGTTTGTTGTGTATTTCCTAGAAACTTGATTTACACTCTCTTTACTAAAGTCCGTTACATACTGTCTTATGTACCCATTTAGAATGCCTGGGGAAGATATCCTATTGCCTGTCTCATTAAGCTCATTTTATACACTACACCTGAACGACATCCCATCGAAAATGAATCTAAGTGCATCTGTAACAGAGGGTTCCTGTTCTACTTGTTGAAACCGATCACATGTAATCCTTTACAGTGCACTTTGAGGGATCTGTCTAAAGCCATCACCAACGCCGTCGATGAAGCACAGGTCTGGGGGTCTAAAATGGAAGCTTTAGCAGAACATAATATGAATCACGTTAAAAAATTAAATTATAAAAAAACCGGCCAAGAGCGTGTCGGGCCACGCTCACTGTAGGGTTCCGTAGCTTCCCAGACCATTAAAAATACCAACATTTTTCGTCAGCAAAAATAACTTTGTTTTTCATAGTATTTGTATGAAAAACAAAGTTATCATTTGCGTTTTTTTGAAAAAGTGCTATATAACTCAAAAACTATTCAACTCATCAAGTTGAAAATAATTTTCCTAGAAAGTTCATATAAAGGTCTACTTCTGTGATTTTTTTCATATTTTTTAAACTTATGGTTCAAAAGTTAGAGGGGGGGGGGACACATTGTTTTTGACTTTCGGAGCGATTATTTCCTAAAATATTAATATTATCAAAAAATGATTTTAGAAAACCCCTATTCATTTTTAAATACCTATCCAACAATATATCACACGTCAGGGTCAAAATTAAAAAAAAAATCGCTCCCCACTTTACGTCTGGGGGAGGTACCCTAATAAAAATGTTTTTTTAAATTTTTATTTTTGCACTTTGTCGGCATGATTGATATACATATTGGTACCAAATTTCAGCTTTCTGGTGCTAACGGTCACTGAGATTATCCGCGGACAGACAGACAGACAGACAGACAGACAGACAGACAGACATGGCGAAACTATAAGGGTTCCGTTTTTTGCCATTTGGCTACGGAACCCTAAAAATGGACTTTATAGTTATTCCCATAACGTCCATTTTAAGAATCGAGGTTAAAACTAATTTAATTATTAATTTATTTTATTTATATATTCCCGGCGTCATGGGGGTGGAAAAGTGTTACACGGACGTTGGGGTGGGTCTCACCGACCCGTTTATTAATGTCAAAATTATTCCAATACTGTATAAATAATAATGTTAATATAATTCATTTTAGTTTGCGCTCTGAGGAATACCTCCATATTAGATAATTATGTTTTGATTAATTTAAATGGAACTTAAAGAAAAAGAACGACATAATATGTCAACAAAAAAAAATCTACTATTTAAATGTAATTATATTATTAATAAACAATCAGCCTTAATGTTTTAATGACACTTTTTTGTAGAAAACTAAATTAACTTAAGAAAAAAAAACACTTCGGTTCTTTGGTTCAGTCAGCACAAAAAGGTACTATATATTCTACACAGATACATAAATAAAATACATTGAACTATATATCAGTAAATACAATTGTAAACAACAACAAACAATCAAATATTTTTATATTTGATTGTTTGTTGTTGGATAAAAACACAGATAATAAGTAAAACAATATCTATACAAAATGGCGTGAAATTGTTACACTGACTGCGGGGATGGGTCTCACATACCTTATTCAATTTTGTGCACCTGTAACTCCCACTGCGGCTGTGCCACGACTAAGATGTTGCTTGAGACGCATAGAACAATTCAACAGTTCCAGCTATTGAGAAGAACGGCAATTTCGCACGCATAGTAACCGAACTAGAAGCGCAATAAAATGTGATGGGTCGCACAGACCCAACCTCCATGACGCCGGGTTAAAATCGGAAATGCTGTAAACAAGCTTGGTGATCTACGGTCTTACGTTCTGGAAAGCAGTCATTTCTAGAATTATCTTCCTGATGTCAACACACTATTATAACAACGTGAATGAGGGAAGGGAAACCAGGGTACACTAAATTATCTCCTGCGCCAAAATTAGCCGCTAGGACTGACATCGGTAAAGAGGAGTTTCATATTTAAATAAATAAATAATCAGAGACGATGTCCTCATCTTCTTGTCCTGGACTCGTGTTACGTACATGTGTTAGGCCCATCACGTTTTCTTCCCCCGTTCTCCCTTGTGAACCGTCAAACAATCATTCATTCCCTTTCTGTCTCATATCATTCCTCAGAAAATCCATTAGGATTTTTTTCATTAAGAATTTGGTAGTAGCAGCCAGCGGACTCTGGATTTGTGTCCAGTTGGTGGCAATAAGCTCGCTCCTGTTAGATATAAACCAAATGCGGGTGCATGGGTACACCTCTTCTTATCACTTCTGGTATTACAGGCGTTATGTTTTATGACATATTTAGCTCTAGCTACACATCAGGCCAAAAACAATACTCAATTATTCTTACTCGTGTAGACTGTGCAAAACTTCATGTTGCTACATTCAGGTTGGCTTCGCTACAGACACAATGTCATTCACAGTACGAGTACAAATATAATCTGGAGAAGTCGGTTAATAATCAGATGACTTTAAAATGTGTGTGTTAGACTACTTAGAACGAATTTGGAAGTATTTTAGTAGTGATGACAACAGGCTTCAGATAGAAAAATGGCATAAAATAGCCTTTGCAGCAGCATGCGTTGTTCTAACAATCGTTATATTTGCTCTGGCGATGGTGTTTGGCAAACCGTCGAATAATTTGTAGTTGCATGGGCAAGATCATTTGAGGACAAGTCCAACTACAGTACATCCATCCTGGATACAAACCTTCATCCCCGACTTAAACCATTTAGGGTATGGTTTATACTTCTAACCTCCGCGGTTTAGGATGTATGGGCAGACAATTACTGAATGAATTGTAAGGAAGTTGACGAGCAACATTAATTGGAGGATATTTTGACGGTATGGCTCGAACAGCTTACACGATAAAGATTACAGAACTAAGGAATCTATTGCTTCCAGAATTTATAACTGAAGAAGATTGCTAGGAGTGAATACGAATAGGCATGACGAGAGTATCAAAAAATTACAAATCTATTTAGTCAGTCAGTTAGAGTATTGGAAAATAATGGACACGTATTTTTTGTTTTAGTAAATCAATGAATACCTATTGACAAAGATAAAACGCATCAAAACTCGGAAGTGGGGGCTCATGACGTCAGAACTCACCAAAAATTATAACAAAGCGTGACATATGGAGAATCAGAAAAGCGTCCATATCTTCGTCAATTTTGGTTTACGTAACAAAAGAATATTTTTTGATAATCTAACTGACGGACTAATTAGTTTTTTTTTGTCGTCTACCCTCTACCCAATATATCATGACTCAATAGTGTCTCGATGGCAGACCAACACTATTAAGGATGGACCTGGACTTGGGACAACAACTCCTGAAAAGATGGAAATGAGATACAAAATGGAACAGGCATTAATTGATATCAGCAGGATTATTAAAGCATCAACATGTGTCTCAAGTTCTCAACCACTGATATATAAAGTGTCTAATGTGCAGAAGACATTTTTTTTTAAATCATTTATTTATTGAATCAGTTTGCATACATATATCATCGTTTTATTTCGTTTTGAGACCCGATCATGACAACAGAGGAGCAGCGTGGGCCTAGTGGTGGCGGCCCTGACTTATGAGCAGTAAGTCGTGGGTTCGAACTCAAGCAAGCGTATTACTTTGTGTAAATCGTTTCATCATCACTGCTCCCAAAACGGTGAAGGAAAACATCGTGAGGAAACCGGCATGTCCTAGAACCAAAAAATCGAAGACTTGTGACATCTAGCAACCCGCACTGGACCCGCGTGGTGGATTATAGACCATTCCCTCTCATAGAGAAGAGGCCTGTGTCCCAGTAGTTGCAACATGCTTATGCACGACAACAGTGAATACCATTATCTATATATCTATATCTATATACATATATCTATATACATATAATAAAAGAGTAAAAAAGCTGTGTCTGTACATTGAATATATTTAAAAAATAATAATTGAAGGGGGTTTAGAAACAGTAATAGAGCACGAATCCAAAAAAAAAAGTCTGTCTGTTTGTCTGTTTATCTGTTTGTCTGTTTGTCTGTTTGTTTGTACATGCTAATCTTCGGAAGTACTGGACGGATATGAATGATTTTTTTTTTGTTGTATAGGTATTATGTCTTGGCAACATATAGGCTATAATTTATCTTGGAAACCTGAACACCTGATGTAGAACCGCAATAGACCAGCTAAAATATAAGAGATACAAAAATGACACCGTAGCAAAAATTGTTCCACGTTATGAGCATTTTCTGCTGAGAGAATAAATTTGAAGATCTGGAACACCTGATGTGGAACTCCAAGAGCCCAGTTATACCATAACACATATAGGAATGACGTCTTAGCAAAAGTTGTTCAACTTGATGAGCACTTTCTGTTGACTTATAAAAATCGAAGATCTGGGACACCTGTCGTGGAACCTCAATAGCCCAGCTACACCATAACACATATTGGAATGACGTCTGAGCAAAAGTTGTTCAATCTGATGAGCACTTTCTGTTGACTTATAAAAATCGAAGATCTGGGACACCTGTCGTGGAACCTCAATAGCCCAGCTACACCGTAACACATATAGGAATGACGTCGTAGCAAAAGTTGTTCAATTTGATGAGCACTCTCTGTTGATTTATAAAAATCGAAGATCTGGGACACCTGTCGTGGAACCTCAATAGCCCAGCTACACCGTAACACATATAGGAATGACGTCTTAGCAAAAGTTGTTCAATCTGATCAGCACTTTCTGTTGACTTATAAAAATCGAAGATCTGGGACACCTGTCGTGGAACCTCAATAGCCCAGCTACACCATAACACATATAGGAATGACGTCGTAGCAAAAGTTGTTCAATTTGATGAGCACTCTCTGTTGATTTATAAAAATCGAAGATCTGGAACACCTGTTGTGGAACTCCAAGAGCCCAGCTACACCATAACACATTTAGGGATGATGACGTCTTAGCAAAAGTTGTTCGGTCTGATGGGCATTTTCTGTTGACTTATATAAAATCGAAGATCAGAAACATCTGATGTGAAAATTATTGCAAAGCTATCACAAATGTCACTGTATAATTATAAAATAACAAAAACTGGGAGTAGATCGACTTCTAGATCTCTAGAGACAAGTGGGGAACGTGATGCGCGACTGACCGCTGATCGGGTACGTCACGCATTGTCTCGCGCGTCGGAGATGTTCACGGATAGAGAATTACGCTTGATTTCTCATCGTATCTACGCATCTGCTTCTAGGTCTCTAGGGATAAGTGGGGAACGTGATGCGCGACTGACCGCTGATCGTGAGCGACATGCATTCTGCTCTCATCTTGCGAATCGGAAACGTTTACCCTACAGAATCACGCTTGAGTTCTCAGCGTAATCGCACATCTACTAACAGGTCTTTTGAAACGAGTGATGAACGTGATGCGCGACTAACTGCTGCTCGAGATTATCATACATTGTTCCACACACGCACGCAACAAAATATTCATAATCAGTTAGAAAGTGAGAGAGAAAGAATTGCTGGAGTACGGCATGAAGAGACAGAAGAAGAGCGCGAAGACTTTGACATTCTCTGAACAGAATGTCGATATCATCTGAAGAATCGGATGTCTCAAGATATAGCCGTAGGGCATGGCGACCTTCCTTGGGTTGATAAGGAACGGAGTGCATTTACATATACTCCTATGATTGAATACGCCACATATTCCGCCATCGGAGGTATGGTTCAAAATTGTACTTTTTGTGAAGCTGTTAAATGGCAAAAAGAAACAAACGGTATGTGTTGCTCAGGTGGGAAAGATCCATTATTTTCCCGTCCCCGGGCTCTTAGAATTAGACGTTTCAGATCTTCGATTTTGACGAACCCGGTGTGCTGGCAAAAGCAACAGGATCCGCGTACGAAGTCGCGGGCAGAAGCTAGTCCTGAATAATACTCAAAGCCACTTTAATAAATGCACAAACTCTGGCCTTCAAAACCCAAAGTTGGCACAACACATTAGAAAATCAATCATACAATTTACAGCGTAAAAGTCAAATTACCATTTTAATCAGACGCTTGAAACTTCTCTATTATAATACGCGAGCTAATTGAAATCGGCACTCGCATTGAGGCATTTACGTGCAAAGTTGGAAGTGGCGCGTTACGTATGCAACCCACACCTCGCCTGGAGTACCTCCGAGGCTGAAGTACCTACTCAATGTTTGTGCATAGTCAACATTACTGAGTAACAAACTATGTTGGTGTTTTAGTGTTGTTGTTAACTCATCAATTCACTTACTGTAGATGAAGTGAAGTGGTTTGGATGGAATTAGAGAACATTGTATCAAATACGTTGCAGAAATAGTTTTTCTTCGATATTTATATCACATATACCTTTAAATATTTTAATAAAGATTTATTTTCATTGCTCCATTTGTAGTCAAAACTAACTTTGCTTGTGATTCTTTTTTCGGAAAACTCCCATTATGACTCTTTAAAAGGATTGAGTTAGAAAAACCATTCTATCGTACATTTTCTAAGACGAATCTTCCTTTTAGATTGTGCATGTCTATTAGTCAATAGAAAAAAATTAAGGCCTGAATTCCTGTTGCGCTGGCGCGAGTACAAGTAAACATTGTGTTCTAAAAAGTACCAGCATACAGTAGTGGCGCGTAGTGGCTACTGTTTTTCTCCCTCACGTACGCGACAGACCGTCAGCGTGACAGGAATTAGGCCTTAATACAGAAACTGCAATAAACCAATCACTTTACCGGACTTCAGAGCACAAATAAAACACCCCAGAAGTCCAGTCATTCAATCAAAAAATCGTGCATCATCACTAAGTTCAGCACACAATACCAAACTAACTTCATTTGTTATCCAATAAGGAAATCTTTGTAACATTTTTCACTCTATTCCCCTCGACCGGCCGTTTCAGGAGAATCATTAATTCTGCCACCGACAGCGCCGGGCTACCCTCTTCCCTCCATGGCCCTCTTCGGCCGTCCTCGGTACATCGCTCACACGTCACGGCAATCGGAACTGGACTGAGGAATTATGATGATGAATAGTTTAATGCTGCTTTGTTGCAATAAAATTGGGCGTTTACTGTCCCTTTTGATGGTCATCTATGGAGAATATAAGGAAATTGACATCTTTGTTACAAATGACATTAAACGATTGGTTATCTATATAGTTTTTCCGGGGTTTTCTGCAGCTTAACATTAATTATTTGGTCAGGAGTACGTGCGTGTGAATCTGTGTTGGAACACAGACTTTTACGGACTTTATACTTGGAGCAACACACATCAGGCCCTCGTCATATATGTATGACGCGGGCGACACAATACTGTAGGATACCGTTTCAAAATGAAGAAGTCACTCAAACATTGCTAAGCACAAAATACAGTTACATGTCCTATGCATAATAGGACATGTAATAGGACATGTATCTGCATTTTGTATTTTCGGACTTCGAAAATCTATATTCTGGAACATTAACGTGACGCTATTAATAACATTGAAACAGCATAATTATCATGTTAACTAAGTGAAAAAATAGACATGGTAAATATCCCATTTTTATTAGTGTTATTAATAGTTTCAGTGACCATGATCACGTTTAAAACTTTTATTAACCCCCGACGCAAAAACGACGGGGTGTTATAAGTTTGACGTATCTGTGTGTATATGTCTGTCTGTGGCATGACATCGTAGCTCTCGAACGGATGAGCCGATTTTGATTTTGATTTTTTTTTTGTTTGAAAGGTGAATTAGTCGGGAGTGTTTTTAGGTATATGTTTGATAAAAATCAGTCAAAGACGGCCGCCGCGCCGCCACAAAATGGCGGATTACATATTTATTCAACAACTCCCTCAATATCGGTATCAAATGAAAAGGCTTGATTAGTAGAATACTATACTGTTACTGTTAGTCTGTGTCATCCCACTGATGTGCAAAGGCCTCTCCCCATGACTGCCAAATTCTTCGATCCAGGGCCAATTGTGGGCCACTGGTCGTTGGTTTTGTCTTGCTCATCCCGCCAGCTCATGCGAGGTCTACCGCGTCGCCTTCTGGTTGTGTCAGGGCTCCACATCGTGGTTATTTTGGCTCACAGCTCGTCAAGCATACGGCAGACATGGCCAGCCCAGTCCCACATTAGCTTGGCGGCTTTTTGAGCAACGTCAGTGATTTGTGTTTTGGAGCGCAGTGTGGTGTTGACGTGGTCGGTAAGTTTGACGCCTAGGATGCTGCGCTCCATTGCACGTTGGCGCTATTGAAAAGCTTGGGTGAAAGCGGGTCTCCTTGCTTTACGCCTTTTTCTATGGAGATTGACGGTCCAACTGTCAACTGTGTAATCTGATTGAAGCAGTGCTGTTACGTTATACGTAATACGTTACGAAGCAGGTTGATATAGGTGAGATCGATCTCTTGGTTGTTCATTGCGACAAATATAGCAGTGTGTGTCAAACTATCAAAAGCTTTTGAATAGTCAATTAAGGCAAGATATATTGGCATGTTGAACTCATGGTATTTTTCAATTATTTGGTTTATTGCATGTAAATGGTCAGTAGTGGAGAGGCCTGATCGGAAGCCAGCTTGTTTTTTAGGTTGATATTTGTCCAAATGAGGTGAGGTACCTACGCTGGTCTATGACTTTGGTGAAAGCTTTATACAGATGAGATACAAGGCTTTAATTCGCTCGATAATTGTTAAGGTTTTTACTTATTATTAGTATTATTATTATTACTGGAGTGTCAGAAGCCCTCCGGGAAGGCACCTGTTTTTAAAATAGAATTGAAAACATTTGTTATTGCAGGGAGGAGAGTAGGTTCGCCTATTTTCTAAATCTCGTTACTAATTGCCTTCCTCACCGGGTACTCTGTTATACTTCATTTTACTAAGTGCGGAGTGTACTTCGAAATCAGTAATGGGGAATATTATACGCTATAATAAATTCAAAATCCAAGATGGCCGCCACCACAAAATGGTGATTTACGTTTTTTTTCACAGCTCACTCAATATGGGTATCAAATGAAAGGGACTAGTAGAATCATTAACCTGAAGTTACGACCCTATGTGTCGGAGTTTTTTAATTTTTAATTGAATGTAGCATGTTAATGTGACTGTTTAAGTATATATAATTTTATATTGACACATTATCAAGCATCTCAAAGGCGCAATTATCTACTTTAAAATCTTCACAACACAACACAACACTTGAAATCCAAAGGGGTGTTTCGTCGTTTCGCACCACGAGTGGTTAAGCCCTTTGAACAAAACGTTTGCGGGGAAAAAACAAAACAGAAGCGGGTTCCGTAACCAATTGTGTTTCTACCTGTACATTATAGTCCTCCGCAGTTAACGAACCAACTTACGGTTGAGATAAGAGGACCAATTTGCGGTATTCGCGATTGCAATTCGACTTCCATTTGAGAAGAACAATAAAAGGGTCTTTGACGATAAATAAAGGACTTATCTTAAATACTTGAGAAGCTTAATTTGGCAAGAACGTAACGGAATTTACTATTACAAATATTATGACTATTACCTAACTATTCATACTTTTTTAAGTTCAAACAGTTAGTGCCTCAAATATTTTAGTACCTTTTTATTCATTTATTTATTATAAGCCTGTTATTTCCCACCGCAGGGCAAAGGCCAAGGAAAATGACATTAACGCTAGTCTGGTTACGATTATTGAATGGTTAGAAGCTAATAATCTTAAAATTAATCTTACCAAAACTACAATTATGAACTTCAAAATTAGGCATAAAATACAATCCCAATTTCAAATAAAATGTAAAGCAGATCCAATACTTGAATCTAATGTAACAAAATTCCTTGGCCTACATATTGATAACGATATGTCTTGGAAGACGCAAATTGACAATATGTGTGGGAAACTTAGTAAGTTTTCCTATGCTCTTAGGATGCTAGGTAAAATTGCAAACATGACCACACTCTTAGCAGCATATCATGGTTACGTTGCCTCCACGTTGCGATATGGCCTAATATTTTGGGGGAATGGCACTAAAGTCGAGCAAGTGCTTATAGCACAGAAAAAATGCATTCGAGCTATGTGCAAAATAAAACGGACGGATTCATGCAAGCCACATTTCCAGAGGTTGAACATATTAACTGTACCATCACTTTATATTTATGAAGCCTGCACTTTCGTAAAAAAACAATATGCATCTGTTTAGGCCTGTCGAAAGTCAACGACGCTCAAATAAGTTGCACTTGCTATTTACAAAAACCAATTTTCATCCCCCCATCTCGGAAAGAGTATTTTTGCTCTTCAATATCTGAGTGCAAAAGCCGTTTTTATCGTCTAGAGGGTAAATTAAATTTGAATTTAGAACATCGTGTGTACTAAGCACGTGAATTCAAAACATCATTAGATCTATTTACTTCTACCTCTATGGTGCCGAATTTATCATATTTTTTTTTAAATTGTTAAGAACTCAGACTCGGAACCTACTTGGTGTACTTTTATTTAATATGTTTTGCGCGCGCCATTTTCTTTTCACGTCATATTGTTAACACCTTAGGTTAAAAACAAGGAATCCAACTTGAAAACAAGTGAAAAACCTAAAATGACCACTCATTATCTAGCGACGAGGAAGTTTATTTGACACCAACAGAATTAACTGAATTTGTTAATAATGCGCATTTTTTTTTTTGCGTTGATTCATTTCCTCGCTGAGGTGGGATGAAAAGTTATGTGTTGCACTCGAGTGCAAAGATTTTTCACCTTGAGCTCTTTTGATTCCCTCGCTAACGCTCAAGATTCTAAGTTTTGAATCACTCGCTTCGCTCGTGACTCAATTTTAGAATCTTTCGCTTGCTCGGTCATCAAAATTGAGCACGCGGTTAAAAAACAACTTTGCACTCTTGTTTAACAAATAACTATTTTACCATAAAAGCATATATGCAATGGCTCCAAAAATGTATAATAAATTACCAGACAAAGTTATTTTGGCCAAAAACTTAAATAATTTCAAACGTCAGCTTTTTAAATTATTGAGTGAAAAGGCATATTACTCTGTCGATGAATTCCTTAGTGATAAAGGAGACATTTTTTCTTGTTCGGGGACTAGGCCACCCACATAAATTATAGCATATAATCATGAGACTTACATTGATTTGTTCCTTATAACCTCTAGATTCCAGTGGTTAAATTAGCTAAGCATTTTCTAAACGGAATAAATGCGAAAAATCTGCAAAAACACTTACGAAAATCAAAATAAACAGAAAAAGTAAATGTCAAAATAATGAAGTTGTCTGTCAATCACTAAAAAAGTGGGTTCATAACGTTCCGTGCTACGTTGATTGTTTAAACCATCTATGCGATTTTAGTGTAAACCTTTAAAAATAGCATTAAAAATGCTCACAGTTTAATAATATTTATTTTTATATTCTTTCTGATTCTATAATAATTATAGCAAATATGATTACCAACGGGTAGGTACCGTACTTTTTTTAGTAAACAGAAAACAAACGCCCCTATTCACGTAAGTATTTGCTGTCAAATGACATTGACCAAAACAGAATGATTTGACTCGCAATAAAATATCATAACATAGCTTATTTATTATGATTTTAAGATTTCGTTTTCAATTCTACATAATATTTCGTTTACTACCATAGTAAAATGGTTACTTTTTTTTGGTGTTATTATGAATAATAAATGCAATGACCTGGTGGGCCCAAAAAAAACTATCTCCTTTTGATAAGTATATTTTTTGTTTTTTGTACATTTCAATCTACCTGTCAATTTACTTTTATTTTTATTCTTGCTGACATTGTTTTCTTTTTTTTTGATTTGATATCGTTATAATTATTTGTAATTTTAAATTTTATTTAAGAGTTTTGATTCAATTTTAATTCATGTAATTTTATTTGTTAATTTTAATTGTTTTGATTTAATTTGTATTTATTGTTTTTTTTTTATTTAATTTAAATTTATAGATTTTAATTGTATTGATTTAATTTATATTTAAGTATAGATTTTAATTGTTTTGATTTAATTTAATTTCATGAAATTTGATTAACATTTTGTATGCCTACCGGCGGAACATAGTTAGTTTCTGAATTGTATGTATTTTAACACCTGTTTTTACCTATGTTCACACAATAAATAAATTTGATTTGATTTGAGGCCTGGTCTTCATCTTTAGGGTTCCAGACCTCAAAAGGTCAAGAGGAACCCTTATAAGATCACTTCCTTGTCGGTCTGTTCATCTGTCTGTCCGTCTGTTTTCCATTATTTTCTCTCTAGAGCAATTACAGCAAGGAGTCCATCTCATCATGCCATCTTCTTCTAGGCCTAGCCAATGAACAGAAATATATCGAAACCAAAACTCTTGCTTTGAACAGGTTTGAAGTAATATAACAAATAAATTATCATTCGCCCAGCTAGTAAACATAATACTTACATCAACTCACGCCTTTTTTGTAGGCAGAAACAATAGAACGCCATCTTCTATCCAAATACTCCTTTGGCTTTTGATTTTGCTAGTTCAGTTAATCATCATCTGCCAACTATGTTGGGGTCAACTTACAGTCTAACCGGATGCAGCTAAATACCAGTATTTTACATGGAGCAACTGCCTATCTGACCACCACAACCCAGTTAGTACTGGGTAAGACGATACCCCTTGGTTAGACTGGTTGTCAGACTTTTTGGGCCACTGACTAGTCTCACTACCTGTAACGACTATCAAAGATAGAATACAATAGAATGACAGAATGACAGCCGAGACCAATTTTGCTAGATCACATTTGACATTTGTCAGTTCAAAGTAAAGATTCCTTGTTTTTGCTATTATTACAATAAAATGTAACCGTAATTGAAAAAAGTTAAGCAATTGTGCAGTTCTAACTTGGAAAAAATAAATAATACTTTATGCAAGCCGTTACAAGGTTCTGTTGTTGTATTTTGATAAAGTGTCAAATGTGATCTATTAAAGGCCCCACGTGATTCAGTTAATATTAGTAAATAATTATGTATTTACCATTCAGTCGAGTGGAATTACCCAGAGAATACTGAAAAAGTTTAGTGGTTGAATTTCTATGTTACTTTTTACTGAGTTCCTAGAGGTGAGTAGAATAAAAAAAAAAAAAAAAAAAAAAAAAAAAAAAAAGTAAAGTAAAAAAACTTCCGCCGCTGCATAGGAATAACTTGAAATTCGACAGATTTATATTTTGGCGTAATACTGTGTGCAATATGGCCAGTTTATTTGTTCATTGTTTTCTATGAGATGCATATTTCAATTTTTGTTGAAAATTTCCTATTTTCTCCAAATCTGCTCAGTGCTCAAGTACCGATTTCTTTCGTCATTGGTAACTGATATTTTATCTCAGATAACCGGACATAAAAATATTTAAGTTCTTCTTTGTCGTACTTATGTATCATAATCAGTACTGAACGATACAACATTTACCTCATATATACGCAAACTTAAACACCTCACTGCAAGTGATCACGCAAGTCCTTGTGACAAGCATAAAGCCTTGTAAGCCGTACAAAAGTATCATAATGCGGGCCTATCAATATCATAAAAGGACCAGTTTCCTCTCCTCCCCTCTTTGAGATGATAAGGAAGAGGAACTTATTAAACGCGCTTCGTTTTTTAATATCAAAATCGCTCTTGCGTTTTCCTAAAGCCCCGTTTATACAGGAGCTAAACGCGAGTTTTATAATGCCTGAAAGTATATGATTCACTCAATAAACTAAACTAGAAAAATATATGATATTCTTCAGGATATATGCTAGTATGATAGTGTTTTGAAAACATAATGCAATTAATTTTACTCTATAAAAAAAATCACGAACTTATCTCTAAAAAATTCTTTTAACGAGTAAAAACCATAATAAAATACATGCGATCATTCTGATTTTTTGTCAAATACATAATTCTACAAGCAACATCCATGTTAGCATCCTATTGTTTTTTTTTAGTACAATCAATACATTTTTTGTAAGTCGATCGAAACCACTCATTCCGCACTATTCGGCCCGCAGTGACTGACGTAACAACCACTTTGTAGTGCAAGCTGATTAGAACTTTATTCTAAGAGTATTTCAAACGAAGTTTTAACCACCACAAATTTAGCTAATTTAGCTGTAGTCCCCTTAAGCGAAGCGTCCCTGTTCGCTGTTTGGTTGGTTTACTTAGCATTAAAGCAAAGGATAGTTGCTGCCAGTTGACAACAGTGGTCATTGAAATAAGCCTTTTCAAGTCTTGAATGATCGTTAATCTTTTACATTTTTTTCTAATGAAAAACGATACATTGTTCATTTGTTTTGGTTCGTTCGAAGAAATATTATAAAGACGGGAAGAATATTATAATGTCATCTTATCTGGCCGCAACTAACTACTTTTTTTATATTTGTCAAAATCTGGCACATTGGCTTTTCTCTGTCGCCATGTTTTCTTAGGTTTTCCGAAATATACATTAATCCGCCTTAAGGAAACTTTTGCCCTGCAAAAAAGGGCCGTAATTGGCAGTTATTTTTAGGTCATCATCATCATCATCTCAACCGAAAGACGTCCACTGCTGGACATAGGCCTCCCCCAGGTGTCGCCACATTGACCGCCGGTCCCTTGCGACTCGCATCCACCGGATTCCCGCAACCTTCACCAGGTCATCGGTCCACCTAGTGGGAGGTCTTCCAACGCATCGTCTTCCGGTTCGCGGTCGCCACTCCAGAACTTTTCGGCCCCAACCGTTCTGAGAGCAATGTGCCCTGCCCACTGCCACTTAAGTTTAGCAATTTCTCGGGCTACGTCGGTGACCTTGGTTCTCTTGCGGGTGTCTTCATTTCTGATTCGATCACGCCAGGAAACTCCGAGCATAGCCCTCTTCATTGCCCTTTGGGTGACTTCAAGCCTTTTGATAAGGCCCATTGTGAGCGACCACGTTTTGGTTCCGTATGTAATCACTTGCAACATACACTGGTCATAGACTTTCGTCTTGAGACACTGCGGTAAGTTGGATGAGAAGATACCGCGCAGCTTCCCAAACGCTGCCCAGCCGAGTCGGATTCGACGATGGACCACTTTCTCGAAGTTAGACCTATCTAACTGGACCGTTTGTCCTAGGTATACATAATCGTCTACAATTTCGAGTGTCGAGTCTCCGATCTTGATAGGAATGGGTGTGACATGGGCATTCATTTTTAGGTATATATTTTATTTTCTGATCATTATCATGAATCCGGTCTAAACTCAAACTTAAATCTGAGTGTTGTATCGTCAAAAGTCCGATACTAATCTGCGTAATTCTTACACGCTCGGAATAAGGTATTTTTAAGGGTCTGTTACGGTAACTCTTCCCAGAACAGTTAGATATTAAGTCACATAATTTAAAATAGTCATATTATTGAGGGGTAAACCTGAAAATATAATTAAACATTTTATAAACTATCTAGTCAAATCTGACTTTTTTATATAACTTAGAACGGTTTTTTCGTAAAATGTCACAAACTGTTTCCATAACTTAGGAATTTACGCAGGTGTCAGTGGCATTGTCTGCCCAGTATCCACATAAATCCTTTATTTTCTTATACCTGAATTTGTCAACTAAAGAATATATCCTATAAACATTGCACTACCTTCACTAAGAACAACGCAAGCTTTGAGGTGCCCTGAATTATTACGTAAGACCGTCATAAATCAAAAGTTGCGAAGTTTGGCTGCCCCGCCAACGCATCCATTGATGTCCTCACAGTATTGAAGAGTCCACGGTCATAAAACGAACTTCTTAAGAGTAATCTTGAAGTTTAAGTGAAAAGTACGGAGAATGTTATTTTCAAAAGTGAAATTATTGTAGCGTCATGGTTACCAATCCGTATTATACGAGTAGTCATAGTTTGAGGCACACTACCCCTGACAGAATAAAGGACCATGGGCTATAACTCAGCAGTGGAAAAATACCTATAAGCGGATTCTGTTTCGGTTTTCGTGTCATTTGAAAATACTTTTTGGATCTTAAGAAAAATACATAAGCCTGTATAGTTCCGAAGTCAATGACTATAGCCACTACTAACTAGCTTCATTCTGGCCTCTGAATTAAATATAGAAGGATCAATGCAGTAAGCACTGCAATGGTAAAAAATATATGGTATAAAACACATCGAGAACGAAACGATAGCGTCTCTATTATCTGAATAAGTAATATGCACTGGCGGCTTACAGCAAACATCGAACCTCTATTTAGTTCAAATACCTCTCTAGCCTCATTTTAGGTTCAAGCCAGAGATTTGAAGAATTGCTAGTCAGTGGCAAAAGAAACTGTTTATTTTATAGCCTATTATTTTACTCTTTGCCTATAATTCGTTTCCAAGCCTGAATATAATTTAGGACCATGAAGATATTCTTTACAACGCTGTGTAAAGGGATATATTTTGTAAGAAGCCTGCTTAACTTCCGCCATTTTATTTTACAATCAAAATAGCAGGTCTGCCTAAAACCTGTCTCAACCAAATCAAACAAGTATTGTAGAAGACCAAAACTTTGATCACGACACTGTTTCCACTGAAAATCTTAACTAATTCACGGGAAACTTACTTTAGTTTTTGACTTGAATGTGCCCTGGCGGTTGAGAGTATGTTATGCTCACTCAAATGTCTCGCTGATGATGGCGCGTGTGTCGGACTGGACCATTTAGTTCCCTTCAAAATGGTTGAGCTGAATGGTGCTGATCCATGCGTCATGTTCGTGAACGGGCGCTGTCAGTTGTGACTGGTCATCTCTTAGTCGCCATGGCTTATTTGAATGAATTATTTTGTTTTTACTATGGACACTTTTAACGTGCACATCTTGCTACATTGTTCTCACATAATTTACCATCTCAACATGAATGATGTAACCAAGATTTTGTAACAATAATTTTGTCCATGGAGTTTCTTGCCCGTTCTTCTCCATAGAGATCTACGCTAGGGAATGGGCAACTGCAGTACTTTCACAGTTTTTATGTCTTGTGACTGGGACTGTAGCTACATTTAATTTTCATCTTTGTTTCGACAATTCAAAAGTGCCTGTAATTGGCCTACTTGAAATAAATGCTTTGATTTTGATTTTGATTTTAATAATATAAAGAGGTAAGATTTGTATGTTTGTAACGAATAAACTCGAAAACTACTGGACCGATTGCATATTTCACCATTAGAATGCCAAATTATCCCTGAGTAACATAGGCTATATTTTATCCCAAAATGTGTACCCGTGCAAAGCCGAAACGTGCCGCTGGTATATGACAAAAGTGCAGTATTCCTGGTGAGGTTTGCTTTTAAAAATAAATAAGTTATTTTATATTTAAATCCACATTTAATAATATTCCTACAATCAAATCAATCTTAATATTTCAGCTCCGCCCGGACTCGTTAACTTTTCAGCACACCGCAGACCCACTACCGCATTAAACAACCTAGCTACACAAACTATAATCCTTTTCTCCGTTTTACGAGACTCATGGGAAGCCATGGGGTGATCCTGTATCTGCGCAGACACGACCCACTAAGTGTGATCGTGGTTTATCTATGTTACAACGTGTGCAACCCGACTTGATATATGGGGCAGTTCGCAGTTCGTTTCCTTGCAATATTTTGCTTCGTCGCTTAAACTTTGCTGGAGGATATTTTTGCAGGATGCTGCTGTATTTTCTAGGTAATAATCTTAAAGTGTACTGTTAGGAGTCGTTTTAACATTTATTCTGAAGTAAATATCCTTGTTTAGGTTTTGGTACATAACTAATTATTTGAAATCGTAGTTGTGTGCGTTTATCAGTGCTGCAGTGATTTGATCGAGTCAAATACACAATTTACAATGAATACGCAGTTTTCGATAATTGTACAGAAGCATGAACAACAGCTATCTAAAGAAGCCAATTTGATTGCCAAATAGGTTTAATATCTTAAAAAAACACAGATCAATAAACTAATAAAAGTGATCCGATTCCATCAAATATTGTTAGTTGACAGCGCACACAAAGATAATCATAATAATCATAATCATAATCATTTATTCATTTTCAAAATAGAAGGTCTTAAATAAACAATAGTGTGCATTAGCCATATCCTACCGTAAGGCATGCAAATTTACACAAATTATACATATAAGTTTGTCCTGCAAATATTCAGTGACAGAGTAGTACGCTTTTTTTAGTAACAGTGTTTTCACATTATTTTTGAATATATTCATATCATTTATCTCTAGGAATGAGTTTGGTAAATGGTTATATATGCGTGGAGCCATACATAATACACTTTTATTTAATAACGCTGTTTTATTGATTGGTAATTGCATAAATGTACTTGTGTCTTTTGTTTGTTATCTATCTATATGTCACCGTAAAATTGTCAAATACGTTATATTGTAATATCTCTAGCGATATTGTAAAATCTCGAAATATTGTCAAATGAACATACAGCTTACAACAAAACGCATTATTTTACGTGAAATGCATGCGATGGTAGTCAACTCACGCGGTGTGGAGGGAAGGAGGAGTCCCCCTTGCCCAGTGGTACAATCCTCATGAAAAGATATTGTACCATTCCTGAAAAATACCGATTATTATAACCTAACCTTAAAACACTTTATATTCCCCTAAAAAGCGTAGTCGACGGAGCCCCGCTTCGCGGGGCCCCTATTTCCGGGTGCAGGGTTTAAAGGAACCTAACTAACCTAACGGGGGGGTGCCCCAAGTCCCGATTATGGGAGCAGAGATACTTCCGTATGTTCAGTTGACAATAATTCGAGACTTTACAATATCGCTAGAGAGACACACGTTATATTGTAATATAACGTATTTGACAATTTTACGGTGACATATACATAATCTATACATATAATAAAAGAGTAAAAAAACTGTGTCTGTACATTGAATGTATTTAAAAAATAATAATTGAGGGGGGTTTAGAAACAGTAATAGAGCACGAATCCAAAAAAAAAATTATGTCTGTTTGTTTGTACACGCCTCGGAAGCACTGGACGGATTTGAATGATTTTTTTTTGTTGTATAGATATTAAGTCTGGGCAACATATAGGCTATAATTTATCTTGGAAACTTGAACACCTGATGCAGAACCGCAACAGACCAGCTAAACTATAAGAGATACGAAAATGACACCATAGCAAAAATTGTTCCACATGATGAGCATTTTCTGCTGAGAGAATTAATTTGAAGATCTGGAACACCTGATGTGGAACTCCAAGAGCCCAGCCACACCATAACACATATAGGGATGACGTCTTAGCAAAAGTTTATCGGTCTGATGGGCATTTCCAGTTGACTTTTAAAAAAGATCAGAAACATCTGATGTGAATATTATTGCAAAGCTATCACTAATTTCACTGTATAAGTGTTATAAAATAACATCAGTTGGAAGTACCTCCACGCGGTGAAAGCGGTATCAGTTTAGAACTGATTTTCGATGAGGATGGTATATCAGTGAAAATTTGACTGTACTGGCCAAAACTCCCATTTATTATTTTATTTTATCGAATATATTATATGCCTTCGGGCTCATGTTATTTCAGTGTTTAATTTTCTTTTCCATTTATCTTCGCGACTCGGTAGCCTACCCGGTAACGCAGGGGAGCAGTCACTTAGATTTTAATTGATCAGGTATCTTCACAACGAAAGTATAGCCATGCTTAGAAAGAGGTCAAATCTTTCCTAATGTTCCAAAGGAGCTAAAAGATTGAGGATCATAAGATCCCATGAATCTACCGAAGAGCGTCAGGAGAGACTTGATGCTGTTCGAGAACATCAGGCTGCAACTTGCTCCGTGGAAACCTCTTCGGATCGCGAAGCACGCCTGCGTTATCAGCGTATTTACGCATCCACATCCAGGTCTCTAGAGACCAGTGAAGAATAGATGCGCGACTGACCGCTGATCGTGAACGTCACGCATCGTCTCGCGAGTCGGAGACGTTTACCGATACAGAATCACGCTTGAGTTCTCAGTGTATTCGCACATCTACTAACAGGTCTTTTGAAACGAGTGATGAACGTGCTGCGCAACTAACTGCTGATCGAGATTATCATGCATTGTCCCGAACACGCACACAACAAAGTATTCATAATCAGTTAGAAAGTGAGAGAGAAATAATTGCTGGAGTACGGCATGAAGAGACAGAAGAAGAGCGCAACGAACGTTTGAATTCTGATCGACTTCGACATTATCTGAACAGAATGTCGATATCATCTGAAGAATCGGATGTGTCTCAAGATATAGCCGTAGAGCATGGCGACCTTCCTTGGGTTGAATACGCCACATATTCCGCCATCGGAGGTATGGTTCAAAATTGTACTTTTTGTTAAGCTGTTAAATGGCAAAAAGAAACAAACGGTATGTGTTGCTCAGAGCTCTTCAGATCTTCAGCTTCAGCTCTTAGAATTCGACATCAGACGTTTCAGATCTTCGATTTTGACGACCCCGTTTTCGCTGACGAAAGCAACAGGATCCGCGTACGAAGTCGCGGGCAGAAGCTAGTCTAATATATATGTATATACATGGTAACGCAACAATATTTAATTTAAAAAATGATAGTCTGCAACTTTCTGTTACTTTTATACTAGTTATGGCTCGTATACATTTCTTCTGGGCTCTAAATACCGCTTCTCTATCGGTAGAATTACCCCAAAAATAACACAATACATTAGAATAGGTGCAACATAGCCGTTGATACCTATCCAGTTCGAATACCGCGGGACTGCGCCAAAAACGCTACGTTAGTCAGTCTTCATTACACCTTGTAAACTCAAGGCCTTTCGGATACAATTTACAGCTGCAATTTCCCCGGGTATCTAATCTTCGTGTTGTGTTTAAAATTTTAGCTTGCACTCCCCGTCGTTTACGCTACAAAATGTCCGAACGACGCGAACGCCATGTTATTAAAATTTCAAATAATTCTTTGCAATTTATGTGAGTAAACAAACGCGTTTGCATATAGACGTATGTGTTAGTATGAATTTCGTTTAACATGTCTTTACAATCTCCCCAGTTTCTATAATATTGAAAGAAATTGTTGAGTCATTCTTTAATCGTCAATAGAAACAGCTGGATCAAAAAAACTCGGTTTTATTGCTCTTTCAAACATTTTAACTGAAAATTCTTCGAATAGTATGTAAAAGATATTGCGTACATTCTGAGTTGAGTTTTTCTGTAAAACATTATCGTAGTTTAAAAAGATAAAAAATGCGACTGTTTCTAATCTGTGCTAGACAGTGTTTTTTTTTTAAATTTACTAAATAGGTTTGCTTTTGGCCGCAACTCGCCCGATGTGAAGTGATGACATGGCTTAGGTGGAGCGTATAATAGGCAAAATACCCTGAAATAAGAGACGTGCGTCGTGTCTTACACGTGCAAGTTCTATGGCGGACACGGTATCGTAGTGAAATCACGTTGCGCTTGTAATTCACGAGCCCCGTGAAATGTGGCTCCCCTTATCGCTGCTTCATGGGCGGTATACAGCGTACGAAACGCTATAAACATACCCATACCCAGAGAGGTAAGTACCTACGAGTTTAATCGCAGTACGGTAATACAGTCATATTATTGAGTTAAGTTCCTGGAGAAGGAACAATCTGCAACAATAGATAGTGTGACAACAGTGGACAGCGTAAGACTAATGAATGATCATCATCAGCTCCATTTGCATTGGTTCCATATGCTGTTAGGTTTTCTGACTGGCAAATTGACTGTTGTGAGAACGAGTGAAGAAACAAGAGAAAGCTTGTTCTCAGGAAATACCAATAAACACATTTGTCATCTACCAACAACCTTTCTTAGTCCTCTGAGAATCGACATGACAAACAGACGGTGTGAAGAGCTTGTATTTTTCAGTTTCAGGAAATCATTCGTAAAGGTTTTCCACTCAGTCTTTTCCTGAAGATTTTCCTGATATCCATTAGTTTGAAGAACGAGTTTGTGAAATTTGGAAACGTCGTAAAGATTAATCTAAAAGTAATATGAACGGGTGTCTTTGAGTTTCTTGCCGATCCGGTGACGGTTGACGGAACGTTAGGGAAGCAATTATGAAGGAAAGCTTTCGATTTCCCGTTAACTTTTTGAAGATTTACTGAGTTCATATTAATGGAACAGTCCTTTGACTTTTTTGGGAATTGTTCCGTAGTTTTACACAGTGCCCTCTATAAATATTTGAAGCTCGAGATCTCCACGTGCTGAGATTTTATTACTGTTGTTTGTAACTCACTTAAAGTGCCTCAGTAACATTGCATTTACTTTTATGTAATTGAAATCATCAACGAATAGTTCGGCAGCACTTTAACAACTAAAAACTAATACGATGATGACATCATCATTCACAGCATGCATTTCATATTCATTCATTTTCATTTCGCATCATGTTTTCTTCTGCCACACTTCTCTATAACTCGTCTCAGCTGTCACCTCCTTTCTTGCCAAATCATCCTTTACACAGTCCATCCATCATTTCTTTGGCCTTCCTCTACACCAGTGGTTCCCAACCTATGGTCCGCGGACCACGGGTGGTCCGCAGAAGCCTCGAGTCTGGTCCGCGAAAGGTTAAAATGATATTCGTACTTTTTTAACTTCTACAGAAGATGGAAGCTCATTAACCCAACCCTCAGACCAAATACCCAACCTAATTGAAAACCAAAATGCAATAAATAAATAAAAAAAGCAATAACGCAAGTAATAACGCTTTTTCTTTCTTTCTTTCTTTCTTTAGGTGGTCATTTTGTTTTGAGAATCTACTGATTTATTTCTTTTTTCGTATGAATTACTATATCCTTCAGGTTTTCATCCTATTTTCCAAAATAATTGGAAAATATGGCCCCTGCTAACAATTAAGACACCAAAGTGGTCCCTGGTCCAAGAAAGGTTGGGAATCACTGCTCTACACATATACAAAGGTACTTTACTTACTACTATCCCATTATTGATCAGCCACTTTTCGACTACCAAGAAAAAAGAATCTACCAAAAGGAAACAAAAAATTCGATTCATATCACCGCATTCGACTCTCATAAACAATACTAAAAGAAGGTACCGACAGCATTCCACAGATATCTCAGCCAATGCCGTTTGCTCGAGCCCCAGTCCACTTAATATCCGGAGACAAGGCCTGTGTCCCGGCGTTGGCCGCGAATTATCATATAAATGGAGAAGAAATCGCCGCCTAGTGTCCTCGCGGGACCGGCCTTGATAACATGGCCACATTGTGGGCACACAGAGCCACGGATATCTATTCAGTGATTAACCTTTAGGGCTATTGGGCTATATATTGAACAGGACGCTATTTTTTGTTACGCTTTTTCTCTTGGGGTTCGAAAAATTGAGATGGTGGATTATCTTTTTTTGAGTTGACTTTTTACCGGGAGTATTATGTTTTTGCTGGCTATTTTTGTATTACTGATAATGATGAATTAATTATTATAATTTAGATTATTGTTTTATAAAATTGTGAGGTTGAGTCAACAAGAATGTAATAAATATTACGTGTAATATTATCACATTGCTAACATAGCTATACATAGCCACTTATACGAACTCTCTTACAAGAAATACCTATGTTTAATACTGATAGTTCAAAAGCATGCCTTTGTAGATTATACAACATTGCACTACACTTGACGTTGCGAATTCCTTCGCTAAGCTTACCTTAAAACGTGTGCCACCTTCGACATAGCTCTTCGACATAGCTCTACGATATACCTCAACATAGCCCGACGACTCTAGTCAAGTCGTCGCGTTCCGAATATTAGACATAACTTCTAGCAAACAATCCCAAGAATTTCTTTATGAAACCAAAACATTCTCAAATTGTTTTCGAATTTGAATTTACTGGAACTGCTGGGTACTTTCTGAAGTTCAATTTAATGTTATTTTATGAGATTCTTCGTTGGTCAAAAAGTTTGTTTTTTTAATTAATTACTTTGGAGAGGAAAAATTAAGCAGCTGCTATTTGAGAGTCAAAATTACAAACGATCGT
Source organism: Xestia ashworthii (assembly GCA_950022955.1). Classification (NCBI taxonomy): domain Eukaryota; kingdom Metazoa; phylum Arthropoda; class Insecta; order Lepidoptera; family Noctuidae; genus Xestia; species Xestia ashworthii. The sequence goes on from OX465556.1 coordinate 4,817,008, forward strand.
CTTATAGTATGTCGGTACATGATTTAGGTAGTGGCGGTACTTTTACACAACTTTAAAAGGTCGGCTGGCCCTTAAAACCATGACTTAAGGTCTCTGAACAGTACGCTAATCTGCTCTAACTTTCCGTAATATTGACCCAAAGGCAGTTACAGCTAATGAAATAAGTAGAATGAAATATTGTAGGAAGGCCTATTTCTTAATTTAGTATTGAACAAGCTAACGGTGACATTGCCAATATGGTCTTACAGTCTCATTTTTTCTAAGGCGAACACCTTAAATACTGACAGTTATTCGAGATGTTTTTAGTTTCTAGACAAGTATTAGCGAAAACACATATATAACGTCACACCTGTAATCCTGGAAGAGTTAGACAGAGGTATACCTAATAGTAGGTACAGCCTAATTCTTTTGCATTTGAAAAAGTATACAAACCATCTTAACCTGCCTGTATCCCACAGCAAAATAAGAAGATTGATAATCAAATATCTCCATAAATGCGTGTTCGATATTACCGATTTCGGGGTCAAGTTTTCTGATTAGATACCGAACCTTGTCTTGATGCTTGAGAAGCAAGGCAACCATGACACATGGTTCATCATTATCTCATCATCTGCCAAGCCTTTTCCCAACTATGTTGTGTCAGCTTCCAGCCCACCCGGATAAATGATGATGAATAGGTACCAGTATTTTACAAACATGGAACGAGTGTCTGACAAATCAGCTACTGAGTAAGTAACACCATACATCTTGGATAGACTGGTGGGTCTTAGTTGGACTGCTTTTGTAACCACGACACATGGTTATTAAACTTAAAATGAGCTGTACGAACGTTTAAGAACCAAATAGCTGCTTACTGCTGAAAGTATTAGCCCAATTAAAGTAGTATATAAGTTAATTTGACAGAACTCGTAGTAAAAAACGAACGTAAACATAGTGATTGCTTATTTAAAATCCGAAGCCTCTGATTCCTAATTCAAGTCTACGGTTATAAAGGCAGTTTAGCGCTTTATTTCTAAAAATAAACTATAACGAAACCATCCTATGAAAGGAAGTTTATACACCTACGTATGGGACTCCAAATAAAATAGAGGCCAGTGTACTCTAAATGTACCTTATCATTAAGAGTCCAAGTCAGACATCTTATACATCACCCCGCTTAAGCAAGCTCTAACAATCTACGCTATTCAAATTCCTGTTTACGTGTGTCAAGAATACAGCATTGACCACTAAAGATACATAAGTATGTTAGATTGTAGGTACTTTACAGCAAATTCGCTCATGAAGGAATGAAGCAAGGTTAGACCGCAAAGATTACCACATGTCAACAAAAGTTATTGTCGAGTACAGAGTGTATCTGTACAGGCAATACAAGAACCGGTGATTCTGAATCGTTGAGTGACAGTTCCGCAGCTGAATGTTAAAGAGGCTGCGACAATATATCTAATTGTGTCTCAGGCAACAGCCGCAGAGTCTCCGGAACGCGAAGCGAAAATCAATAGATACACGTCTTCAAGATGACTCTCCGCTACCACTCGTTTTTACTCTCATTTATAAGTGTCCAATGTTTTATATAATGTAAGGGTTTGTTGACAGTGGGAGGGCTGCAACCTTATCAGGCGGCGCGCTATCGCCAGCACGCCGACTCCGTGCCCCCCTCCCCAGTCGATGCCCTACCACGCCCTCGGAGATCCTCACGGATGCTGCGTCATGGACCACTTGTCATCTCAAGGACGAATATTAATTTTATGTTAAAATAATGTGATTATGTAACGGACTTACCCGCGTTAGCGAGGTCCCGGTTTGGGCGCCATCTAGCGCGTGGTGGGAGCGCGGCAGACAGAGTTCGCACGTGTGGGCGCGGCGACGGGCGGCGCGCGACTGCCGCGCGGCGCGGAGGCGCGTGCGTGCGTCGCCGCGCGCATGTGCACAGCTACCCGCTATTTGTTTTGCTCTGCGACTCCGTATCGGGCTTTCGTTAAAAGCCGCAGAAAACGAGATTATTCTCTCGTATAGATACGGTACGCGTTGCGGAGCATTCCAATGAACGTCGGCTAAAGTTCTCTGAGATATTGTCAGCTTTTATTCACGTCGCTTGACATGAATTGCAATCGACATCGTGCGGATTTAAAAGCCGGGTAAACGTAAACAACCACTTTACTTACAGAGAACAGAGAATTTTTTTTAACTGGATTCGTGCAAGTTTAGGGGATATCTTTTTAATGAGTTCGTAAGTCGCTTTATGTAATTTTTAAGAAAACCTGGTGTCTGAAGTAAAATCAGCTTTATTGAATATGAGATAAATAGTATATTCCTTTAGCTAACAATGAAGAGAAATTTGTCACACTGCCGGATGAAAAAAGTAATCAACTGCGATTTAAAAATTATAATATTATTCTTTACGTGCGCTATGTAGAGTAGGTTCTTAGACGATATTCGAGACATGTGTGTAATGTGAAAGTTCAGGCAAAAAGGTCCGTTTTAAGGACCGAGGCTTGATAAACGACAGCGAGGACCTGGGTTCAATACCCGTGTGTTCGATAAACGTATGCTACCAATACCAAGCTGATACGTATTTATTTCTACTTTACTACTGACTTAAATATACGAAAATTCATTGTGTAGTAGACGGACATAAATTACTTCTTTGTTTTATACTGTGATATGTTACAGTCAAGACTGTTAATCGGTCAAAACTACTTTTGCAGGTGTCAATCAAAATATCAGTCAAAACCTTTATGAAGTTAAAATACGTTTAAAACATAATGGGTGTGAAAGAAACCTAAAAAAAACCTAACAACCTAATACGTTTTTTAGTAAATATTAGTTATTGTTAAAATAGTTTTAACCGGTCAAAAGTAGTTTTGAACAATTAACAGTGACATATTTACAAATGAATCCATTGTTACAAACATTTTCTTAAACTAACCAAGCTATTATTATATACTTAATATGTTTAGGCTAAGAATGGTTTGAAAATATACTTTTAGGGTTAGCCGCAACCCGGTGGCTAAAAATGAAGAATGGTCACGGTTCAAGGCGTCTTGAAAATATGACTGTTACTGGTTATTTCATGCAATCAGCATGGTAATAGCGCGCGACGGCCGCGGGGCACCGCTTGCTAGGCGACAGTTGTCGATCTGTTTTCCTGGCTAAACAGATCGACAACTGTTTAGCCAGGGGTTGCTCAACCTATTTTAGCTTGCTAATCTTTAGTTTATCTTTACAACCAGCTGATGTATTCTTCGAGAACATAAAACTAAAAAAAACATAACCCTACGTAAAATACAATTCAAGTGCTACGCGCCTACGCGTCTACGACGACCGACGTAGCTCGTAGCAGTCGTAGCAAATTTACTACGGCGTAGCTCATTTTCTACGGGGATGGTTTTCAAACGTTCTTTTTAACCCCCGACGCAAAAACGACGGGGTATTATAAGTTTAACGTGTCTGTGTGTGTGTGTCTGTCTATGGCATCATAGCTCCCGAACGAATGAACAGATTTTGCTTTTTTTTTGTTTGAAAGGTCAAATGGGTCAAGAGTGTTCTTAGCTTTGTCTGATGTGAAAATCGGTCCAAGATGGCCGCCGCCACAAAATGGCGAATGACACATTTTATCACAACTCCTTCAATATGGGCAACAAATGAAAGAATAATGTACACTATATAGAAAGGGAATAAGGAATATCAACTACTTAATCTTGAAATTATGACCCTCCGTGTCGGGGTTTTTTTTTTAAATTTTCTAATCATCGATTGTGTTTATTACTATGGTTCCATTGTAAGAGTGACATAAGGCAGGTAGGAATATAAAATTCAGAACTCCGATTTGTTTAGTTTTTCTTTACTTTATTCCGTTCCGGTATCAAACCCATTCAGGATCTATTCATTTGAATCTGATGATGATCTGAACATTTGAGCTACACCTACTCACACATAATAGCGGCAGACATGGCGGCAGTTGAGGCAAAGGAAATATTTCTAAAATAAAAAAAATATGAGCACCTAGTAGGTACCGATTTCTCATAGGGCCAAGCAGACAACGTCACAACTAACAACAACTTTATCACACCAATAACGAAACATCTCCGAATAAGACACAGATTTACGACGCCAGAAAATATGAGTTAACTTTCATATGTCCATATGGCGTTGGGCTGACATTTGATACATTTATCACGTACTATTCAGTAAAAGGGTAGGTAGGTTGGGTAGTTACGTGACCAGCGAGACGGCGCGCCGCGCGACCTCCACCAGAATTGGGAAAAGCACTCGTGATAGTACGTGACGAAGTTTTGCGTGCTTAAAATAACTTCCCTGTATCAGTAGGTGGACAGTAAATTAGGGGTCTTCTGAAGGAGATGGGTTAATTAATGGTTTTAGACGTGTTGGTGTTGATAAAGTAGGTACTACGTTTTGTACGCCCACATGAGCCGAGCGTTATTTATTCGACAGAGAAAAGGGGTGAAGTCCTGTTATAATACTTCAAAAATTCAATTATCAGAATCACATTCATTCTTAAAATAAAATTCAGACAAAAAGCCAGTGGTGGTTCCGAAAGCATCATGCACAATGTACCCAATGATTGATCCTAAAGTTGTAATTTACAACAGTGACCATTGTAGAGGCATTGGTAGCCTTTTATACAGTGATAATATAATCAAACGGTTAACTAAAAAAGTACCGCACTCTCTTATAATACCGGTGGCATACAATGATATATTTATAATACGTCATTGGTGTCATAACCTTGTAGTATTGTCTACCGTACGGGTTGCTACATTGTTGGATAAATGATGCAATTCAGTGGTAAATGTCAAATCATTTTAAAGGAAATCTTTTACTTTATGTTTTACTATACATATACAATAAATTCGTAATAATAAATAATAAAACCTCAGCATTTTAATTTTCATTTTAGTACTGGCAATTTACAATGAATTGTCATTTGTCATAAAATTTTGTAATTTGGCAACATTAAAAGGTTCTTCGAGAATCAAAAAGTGTGACGGGCGATTATTTTATGAATTTTGTGTTAAATTTGTATTAAAAATGTCGACAATTGCTCAAGCTTTATCCGTCGCAGGGACCAGATCATCAGGGGCGTCAGTCAGAAGTCAAAATGGTAATGTTAATATGATAATTCACGCTTATTCACATGAGGTTTTCGTACTCCGGTAGATCACATGCATCGCGACTTATGGTTACATTTTTGTAAATATCTCGAAAAAGAAATGAAAATGTGACGAAAACTGTATTTCAAAAGCATTTAAGCCATTAAAACTGCAATTTCAGCAGAAGTTAGTGAACTTTTAGCAATATTTTTGTTGTACTAAAATAACCTATGCATTAATGAGTGGGAGACAATGAAAATTCTGATGATGTTGAAATGATTCACAGTAATGGCAGCAGCAGCTATAGCCAACATAGTGAAAAGTTCACTGGGGCCTGTGGGACTTGACAAAATGTTGGTTGATGACATTGGAGACGTAACAGTCACAAACGATGGTGCCACCATTCTCAAGTAAGTTAAATAACTATTTTCAAAAACGCTATTATCTGTTGAAAGTGCTAATGGTTATAACTGAAAGTGTTCATACCCTTTAAAAACACCATTAAAAATGGAAAATGTCTAAACTGATATTTTTACATAGAAATAAAGTTCTCTGTTCCATGCCCTCTTACGCATAAATCTCCAAGTCAATGTGAAATGTTTTAGGATGTTGGAGGTGGAGCACCCTGCTGCTAAAGTATTGGTAGAATTGGCACACCTACAAGATGAGGAGGTTGGAGATGGCACCACATCGGTTGTTATCATTGCTGCTGAACTTTTGAAGGTAAAATTCCCAAAATGTTACCCTGACAACATGTAAACACCTAAAAAGCATAGTTCTGCAATACTGTTGGTAGTTTAATAATCTCTATAGTTTGGTTAAGTAGACAACAACCTCTGTAGGTTGAACTGTGAGATAACAAAAATAAAGTTTAATGATCTTTCAATCAGAATTGTCTTGCTTTCAATAAAATTGTTTTTCTGGGTAGAAATGGTTCAATTAATAAATGTTTGCAATTTTTTTTTATTTTAGAATGCAGATGAGCTAGTGAAGAACAAGATCCACCCTACAAGTATTATCTCTGGTTACCGTCTAGCGTGCAAAGAGGCTGTCAAGTATGTGCAGGACAACCTCACAGTCACTGTGGAGTCACTCGGCAGAGCATCCATTGTCAACGCCGCCAAGACTACCATGTCATCCAAACTTATTGGAGCGTATCCTTTCAAAAACATAATTTTTATTGTTGATGTAAATAAGATACTGAAATTAATAAGAGACTTATCCCTGAAGAGTAAATAATTGGATGGGTAGGGATAGGCACGGCCTACTCGCCTACCTCATATCCAATTAACTTACCTTAACTATTACCACATAAATGAGATATATCAGTTGTCACTAGGGATCGGATCAGTCACCTTTCCTTTCCAGCTAAATCATCCTTCACACATTCTTCCCATCGTTTCTTCGTTTCTTCCCCTACTCTTGTAGACATTCATATTCAAAACTTTCCTCATGACATTTTTCATTCTGTTCCAATTCAATTAATATTAGAAATCAAACCATCAATTTTAGACTGTGTGACAGTTCGTTCCAGCATTTCGAATGAATCTACTATGTCGTTCATGATGTCACTACAACAGTACTGAATGATTCATCAATATAACATCAATGTAATTGACTGATAATGATGATTATAAAACAGATAACCATATAATGACTGTCCAATTTTTATAAACAATAATATAACCTTAACACCAACCACAGTGATGCAGATTTCTTCTCCGAGATGGTGGTGGATGCTGTACAGGCTATCAAAGTAACAGACTACAAAGGGAATGCACAATACCCTATTAAGGCCGTCAACATCTTGAAGGCACATGGTCGTAGTGCCAGGGAGAGTGTGTTGGTTAAGGGTTATGCCCTCAACTGCACTGTGGCTTCCCAAGCCATGCCCAAGAAGATCCTGAACGCGAAGATTGCGTGTCTCGATTTCTCGCTACAGAAGACTAAGATGAAGCTTGGTGTTCAGGTAAACAAGAATATTTTCTTTTAATAAAACAACTAAACTGTTTTTTAGGATATCAACACACATGTAGAATCTAGGTACTGATAATCCCATCACAAAACTAACCAAAAAAACAATCCTTTTTTTACAAAGATTTGCTATATACTAATGCTGATCATCAATTCCAGGTCTTGGTAAGCGACCCCGAAAAGCTAGAAGCCATCCGCGCCCGTGAATTGGACATCACCAAGGAGCGTCTGCAAAAGATCCTGTCAACTGGCGTCAATGTCATCCTATGCTCGGGCGGTATCGACGACCTGTGTCTGAAATACTTCGTTGAAAACGGAGCTATGGGTGTGCGACGGTGCAAGAAAGCTGACCTGAAGAGGATTGCTAAGGCTACTGGAGCAGCATTCCTGACTTCTCTGACTAACATGGAGGGAGAAGAAGTGTTTGAACCCAGCATGATCGGAGAGGCGGCTGAAGTTGTTCAGGAACAGATTTGTGATGACCAGCTCATTCTTATCAAGGGGTGAGGGTTTTTTTTGTAATTTTCGTAATTTTATGACACATGTGTCTTGAATCTCTGACTTTTCTTGAATGAAACAAATAAAGCTTCGTATCCACTAGGCAACATTTGGCGCACAACATATTATACAGCATGTTGCTCAACGTGTTGAAAGTCAGCGCTGAACTTTCGTTTTGTGATATTGCGCGCCAACGGGCAACGTCGCGCGATGTTGTGCAACGCTGCTGAACATGTCGAGCGTCACGTGTTGCGCGTCAATTGTTGCCTAGTGCATATAAGCCGCGCTTTTGGCATCTGCAGTCATAAATTCATTAGTTACTCGACAACAATCTCTCCAATTACAAAGCTTTCATGAAACATTCTTTCAAAGTATTTTTTACAAACAAAGAATCCTTGTCATCCACAGCCCAGTAGCGCGCACCGCAGCTTCAATAATCCTGCGCGGTCCCACCGATGCGTACTGTGACGAGATGGAACGCTCCGCTCACGATGCGCTGTGTGCCGTACGTCGAGTACTGGAGTCTGGTCGCCTCGCGCCCGGTGGTGGCGCCGTGGAGGCTGCGCTGTCGATATACTTGGAGAACTTCGCTACTACACTGGTAATTAGTATTAGATATCATAAAATTAGCTTTTGCCGGTTTTGTTCGCCAAGGCCGGCCTAAAAAGAGGTCGACAGGCCGACATGATCTAGACGCGCATCACGAAGGCTGAACCGAAGTGGTGCAGGAGAAGAGTACCTGGAAGGATATGGGGAAAGCCTTTGCCTAGCTGTGGGACATTCAAGACTACTACAAAAAAAATGGTCGGAAATTATCGCGCTGCAACTTACTACTGAGATGAAAAGTATTGTGTCAGCCAGGGCATGGTCTATCTGTATGCCAAATTGTAACCAAATCTGTTCAGAATGCTATTAAAAATACTTATCAAGTACCAAGGCATGCTGGAAGTAGGATGTTAATTTTATCTTATCTCCCATTATATCTCATCTTATTCACCTATACCTGTGTATCTTTTTACAGAGTTCTCGCGAGCAGTTAGCTATCGCCGCATTCGCACAGTCGCTGCTGATCATCCCGAAGACTCTGGCCGTTAACGCCGCGCGGGACGCCACTGATCTAGTCGCCAAGCTCCGTGCTTACCACAACTCATCACAGACCAAGGTAATGATCCTGATTTAGCCAAGTTTGTGTCATCCATCATTCCAACCAATTATTGTCATTCCTGACCCCTGCCCTGCCCTACTGCGAGTGGTAGGACGTGATGCATTTTATATCCAAACCTGGATCTGTCTTATGAAATCAAAACTTAATTTGTTTTTAGTGTCGTAGATTTCCTCTAATTTTCTTCTTTTTCTCAGGTTGAACACGCGAACCTGAAGTGGGTGGGTCTAGACCTGACAGAAGGCGTCTTACGCGATAACTTAGCAGCCGGAGTCCTGGAGCCGGCTATTTCCAAGGTGAAGTCCCTCAAGTTCGCCACAGAAGCCGCCATCACCATCCTCCGTATCGACGACATGATCAAACTGGACCCAGAGCAGAAGGGCAAGAGTTACGAGGACGCCTGCAACGCCGGAGAACTATAATAACCTTAAATATACACTAATCTTGCGACTAACGTAACATTTACAAACGAATTCCTGTACCATGATGTTATGTTAGGTGTAAGCTCTAAGGCGATCTCAGTACTGCACTCGACTGAATTTTAAAACACTAATAAACATGACGTCATGTTTGGGGCCTGTCTGTGTGCGTACACCCGCCTTCCGCCGCTAAATTCCCGTCTTGTGTAACATTAGCACTGCCTTTAACCGATATCACTGGTGTTAATCCATCGTGGTGCTAATTATATCGTTCGAATTTGCAGTTAAAATCACAAAGATATTTTTATTATATTAATATTACAACTAGCTAAAACGTGCTGAGATCAATCTATGGAATAGTATTGAATGCTTGAGGTGCCTGTATGTCTCGATGTACTATTTATTTGTATGTCCAGAGTGTTTAACTTTTAACATGTAGACACTTCACAGAAGTATACACAATATCTTCAATGCCTATCGTTTTACTTGTAAGCTATAAAATAGTATTATGTTTGTTTGTATGCATCTTCACTGCAAATATTTATAGCCGGGAGCTATTTTGATTTCACGCTTCGCTGTGTTAATTTTCGTCAAGGCGTTTTGGTTTGGTCAGTGAAAAGCTTGGTTGTATAAGTATTCCATTAGAGAAGTGATCTTTGTATTGTAAGTCAGTTGAGAAATGTATTTGGTCAGATAAATATTTTGTCATCTGTATCTGTGCAGGAGCACTGTCACAATATTTCGCATCAATAGAAGATTAATTTATTTTAAGAAACCATCTTTGCTTTTAACATTTAATGCTAGTTTACTTGCTAGGGCGTGTTGTACGTCACACTGAAAATAAAATTTTAATACTATTGTTTTGTATTATTTCTACACTGACTAACATTTATGGAATCATATAATTATGTACATTCAGCACGGAATCCCATTTTTATATGCTCTATCCTTTTCTGTCGCTAAGGACCGTCATTTGCTAGAGTGAGAAACCGAATGTGCGATTTCAACTCTACACAACGATGTTGTTGAACCCGACTAAGGTCGCGTTCCCACTATGTGTGACGATTCTTAATTTTATTTATACAATGTAGTTTTATGTAGTTTGGTTTTAGTTTGCAATAGTCGTGGACGACAGTCTGTTATGATGAAGTCTTCCTTTAAAGCCACGATACTTGAAACTATCTGTCATCACGACAGATAGTCGTTAAGTGACAATTAATATAACGTTGGTTTTTAGCTTGCAAAAGTCGTGGACGACTAATCGCATCGTCCCATTTTGAAAATAGCTAAAGAAAACTAATTTATTACCTAGTAGGTCTAGTGGTTGCATGCACATTTTCTGAGCAAGAGATCCTGGTTTAGATTCCCGCCACGGACTCTGGATTTGTGCCCGGTTGATGTAAGCAATAAGCTCGCCCCCACTACATGGTACTGGCGAAATGTGGATGTATTATTAAGTGCACCTCCCTCTGCCTAACCCTCCGGAGATAACAATAACAAGCGTAATGTTATGTTAGCGGATACGACAAAGCGATAACTCGACTTGAAAGTCAATCTTGCAAAATAAAAATCTCATGAAAATTAGATGTTTCAATATTATGATAGACTGCATACTTGAACACGACAAAAATATATCATTTGAATTCTTTTACTTGAAACGGAATGAAAATAGAACGAATCTGTGGATTTATCATGTTCTCTATCTTTGTCTTTCTTTAGTGAAAATCCTATTGCTATCTTGCTGTCATTTAGCGGTGATAATGATAACATTCCGTTTGTTCCAGGTTCCTCGGTGACAAGAGCTCAATTTTCACCTCCAATAATTTTTACTGATAAGACTACAATAAAATGTAATTCTGTTTATATTCATAGTAATTAACAACCAGATAACAGTAGATTATGCGTGTCACCCAGTGCTGTTAATGAAATACAGTTGAAGTTGCTTTTAATCGTAATTTTTCTGCCATAGAAAACATGTTGATAAGAAAAATAACTTTACCGAATTTTTATAATATAAGTAAAAATGTTTGTCGCGCTCTCTCTTCGGCGGCAATTCCTAAGGTAATTTATTTTTGATACTAATATTCAGTTAATTAACCTTGTGTCATGCATTTTGTGTAGTGAAATAAGGTGCTTGGTGGACATAATAAATATTTGTTTACCTACATGTTCATACTATTTTTAGATACTTAATTTATTATTCCTTGAATTGGAATACGTCTGTCTACCGTAATTATTGTTATGAAGGTTATCACTTGGTTCTAATAATAGTGTCAAAATAAAATAGGTACAGCAGCTGCAGTGTAGCAGCAAGAACTCAATTTTTAATTCTATTTTTATAATGCTGCAGGAAGAGAAAATAAAAGTAAAAAACTGTGACATAAACTATGTTAAAGTTGGTAATGGAGCCCACCATGCCCTATTCTTGCCTGGTGCCTTGGGCACAATATGGACTGATGGGAAACCTCAAGTAGAGGGATTCAACCGAGAGAAGTTCACTTTAGTAGCTTGGGATCCCCCAGGCTATGGCAAGAGCAGACCACCCGAAAAGGAGTTTACTACAGACTTCTATGAAAAAGATGCAGACATGGCTCATGAGTTCATGAAGGTAGTAATACAATTAGATTCTAAAATAGTAATTTCAGTCGCACAAATTAAAAATACTGTTAAATATTAAGCTATGACTGTACCTTTCTCTAAGCCATAAATTGAGATAGACGTATCCGGTTCCGGTACGGTGCAGCGCGGTAAGCCCCGCAGCGTCATTTCCGCCCCACCCAATCCGGCAGGTAGTGGGGATACCTTTGCGCAGCGCATGATGATATCCCTGAACCTCATTGGCGTTCGGATTTCCGAACGGTGTAGTCGCGTTTAAAAGTAACTCGTTACTTTTAAAAAAGGGTGTCCTACTATTTTTTAACTATTAGTATTAAAATAAGTTGGTGTTAAAAATGAATTCTTTGGACGAAAATTTTAATAATGTTAGTATGGACGATGCCCCACGTGCTCGGTCGCAATCTAGTGGTTCGAGCAGTAGCAGCGATTCTTCCACGGTGCGAAAAAGGAGACATCGTAGGCGAAAGGAGCGGCGCCGCCGTACCCTTGACATTTCACAAATATTATAAGAAGCTAAGTAGATTAGAGGACGCTTTCGAAAAACTAACTAAGAAAGTATCCTCTTTGCAAGATCTTATTGTTAAAAATAATACTCATTCGTGCATGTCTGACAGTGAGTCTATTCTATATATTCCGAGCCCTACTGAACTGGAACACGAATTAAATGAAGAAAAAGGGATTGATTTTAAAATTCAAACTACCCTCAAGTCTCAGACATTACAGACAAATAATATGCATCTTGAATTGCTTAACAAATTGCAACATTTTAACTCGCCTGACTGGGCTCAAGTACGTTATTCTGAAGTACAAAAACTGTATAATTCTACCCCAGGTTTTGTAGAGCTCGAAAGTAACGATGTTTTGAAAAATTTTGAACGTAATCGTTCGTTAGCGGTTGTTGAAAATTCTTTAGCTGCTATGTCACATGCTGTTATTTTGCAAAACGAAGCATTTCAAAAAGGCTTAGGCCAATTCATTTCATGGGTATCCGAATTAAAAAACCCAACGACCACTGAAGAGATTACTTCAAAAATCAATGAAATTTTTGCCGACGGGGAATACAAAAAAATACAATCGGATTTGTTGCAAATGATATGTGGCAAACGGGCTGACATAGTGCAACAACGTCGTGACGGTATTCTAAATTCAGTAAAAGAAAGTTGTTTTAAGGAATCGTTAAGGAAAATACCCCCGTCCGCGCATCATTTATTTGACGATGCAAGGTTTTCAGATTTTGTAGGAAAACAAGGGGGCGTCTTGAAGATTTTTCAAGCTGCTCCTACTAAATTATCCTCGCAGTATAGGTCATATAAACCGTCTGGCCAAAGAAAGGACACACAAGGAGGTAGGAAATATATAGTGCCTGTGCGCAACAGTGCAAACTATCGCCCCTCCACTAATAGTGGCTCTAATCCTGCGCAAGGACGAAAGAGAAGGGCAGACGAGTTTTTTCGTCAAACCGAAGATACACGATACGGTAAGAAACGTAGTACCCTGGGACGGCGTGATAAACGAGTCGATTGACTATCATCAGCGTTTTCAAGCCGGGGGAATCAAACATCAGGTAAGTGTCTGGAGGAAGTTGGGGGCACCGTGTTATATACTAAAGATCATATCAGGCTATCGGATCCCCTTCTTAAGCAAACCACCGCTTATTCATCCCTCGAGAATTCCGGGAAGATTTCACACAACAAATTCAAAAGAAATCTTATTTCAATTAAAGAAGTTAATAGATCAAAATGTTTTAGAAAAAGCTTCATTGACTCCGAGCTTTGTCTCGACAGTTTTTCTTGTACCAAAAAAGGAAGGGACGTTTTCGTTTCGCCCGGTATTCAATTTAAAATTACTAAACAACTATGTCAAAATAGACAAATTTCGATTGGTGAACATGTACAAAGTCCCCGACTTCCTCCAACCACAGGATTGGTTGGTGAAAATAGACCTGGAAAATGCATATTTTCACTTGCCAATCGCGCCAGGACACAGACGTTTCCTCAGATTAATAGTATCGAACCAAATATGGCAAATGACCTGCCTCCCCTTTGGTTTGGCAACAGCTCCGAAGGTTTTTGCCAGCCTGACGAATTGGATCGCGCAGATCCTAAGAGACCAAGGAGTCCGATTGCTGGTGTATCTGGACGATTTTCTCCTGGCGAATCAGAATCGAGAAACTCTGCAAAGTCAGGCGAACTTAACGGTAAGACTACTGCAATCCCTTGGCTTTGTAATAAACTTTCGAAAATCTATACTGACTCCTCAGCAATCAATCGAGTATCTGGGGATAGCATGGGACCCTTGGCAAAATGTCAAATTACTCCCCCCGGCAAAGGTTCGCTTACTGCAATCGAGAACATCGAAAATGGCAAAAGCCACAAAGGTAAGTTTGAAAGAAGTCCAGAGTATACTGGGACTTTGGAATTTTGCCAGCTTCGTTGTCCCGCGAGGGCGCTTGAATTCTCGTGCAATGCTGACCTTCGGCAATTCCCTATTGCGAAAGAATGTGAAAGGTCGGACACGGATGCCTGCCCAGGTAATTCCGAACCTGCAGTGGTGGACACAGAATCACGACATGGCGTCTCAACTGCACGACGCACCTCCAACTTTTTTCCTCACGACGGACTCTGCCAAGACAGGTTGGGGTGCGCAGCTCAACAACGAAACCTTATGTGGCAGTTGGTCAGTACAGGAAAGAGACGCTCACAGCAATATCTTGGAGATGATGGCAATTCTGCGAGTTATTCAGGTAAAAGGTCACCTGATGACCGATTCAAGCTTATTAATTCAGAGCGACAACCGAACTGTAATCTCTTACTTGCGCAACGAAGGCGGCACACAGTCACAGCCTCTCTTAAACCTAACATACGAAGTCTTATACGAAATAGATCATTATCGAATACATATGTCGGTATATCACCTCCCCGGTCGATACAACTACGTAGCAGATCGGCTTTCAAGGAAATCTGCTCCGACAGAATGGCATTTGCTTCCCTGTGCAACCGGGAAAATTTTTCAAATTTCGGAGTTCCCGAAATAGATCTTTTTGCGTCACGAACTGCTCACGTGGTACCCAGGTATGTGAGTCTGGATTTAGATCAGGCGGCTGTTTTCCACAATGCCTTCGGTCGCCCTTGGCACTACCAATTAGCATGGGTGTTCCCACCACCTTGTCTAATACCCAGAGTATTAGCGCACTTGAACCAGGCAACAGGCATGTACCTGGTGATAACACCAGATTGGGAGAAGGTCTTTTGGAGAGCAGATCTGGTGTCTCGCTCCATGCGCCCTCCCTACCAGGTGAGATATCTGGACCAAGTCTTGATAGACACAACAACCAATCGACCTCCTCCACAAGTTCATCAATTGAATTTAAAGGTGTGGTTAATACAGGGTGGTCGTCACTGTTAGATTCTTGGCAGAAAGATCAGATAGATATTTTAGAAAATAGCTGGAGGAAATCGACCTTAAATACTTACAAGCCGGCATGGTTACGATGGTGTAGATGGTCACGTGACAATCATGTGAGCGCTATAGATCCATCCCCTGAAGATGTGGCTCGATTTCTAACTGATTTACATCTTAAATTTAAATTTTCCTATAGTACAATTGCAGTACATAAGTCTGTGGTATGTACCTTTTGTCGTCCATCTAGTGGCTTCTCATTAGGGTCTCATATTATTATAAAGCATGTATTAAAAGGTATAGCATTAAAACAGCCACCCAAAGCTAAAAGTTCGATTTGGGACATTAATGTTTTAATTAGATTCTTGGTTGAAAAAAGTCCCTCCAAAATGTCATTGTTCGAAATTTCTAAAAGAACTGCGATTCTTCTTTTACTGTGCTCCGGGCGCAGAGTCCATGACCTTACATTATTGAATATAAATAAAGAAAACTTTGTAAGGAGTGATGATTCTATTGTGTTTTGGCCGATTTTTGGTTCAAAAACTGATAATATAACTTATAAGCAATCTGGTTGGTGTTTACTAAAATGCGAGTCAAACTCAAATATTGACCCAATTTATTGGATTGACAAATTGCTTGAGTACTCTAATGGTCGAAGAGGTAATATTGAGAGCTTATTTATTAGCACACGTGGTAAACCCAAACCAGCTACCCGCACTATCATCGGAGGCTGGATTAAGTCGTTGTTAAAACAAGCTGGAATAAACACTAGTCCAGGTAGTGTGCGATTGCCGGGGTTGCGGGACTGTTCGAAAGAGATACCGCGGCCCCGGAACGTAAAGGGCGAGGAAGGAACATGGATGGGTTTTAGTCAGTAAGAGTCTGACACTCCCTCCCGCTCCGCCCAGAGTGGGAGAAGTCATTTGATGATTTCCCATCCAAAAAAAAAAAAAAAAAAGGTAGTGTGCGATCGGCAGTAGCTTCGGCTAGTTGGTCGGATAATATTCCCATTGATCACATTTTGGAGAGAGGAAATTGGCGCTCGGCCTTGACATTTCACAAATATTATAAAAAAGAAATCAAGGATTACAGGTCTACAAACGAATCAAGTCATTCAAATCAGATCAGTAATCTGTTTCAAACGATAAGATGATTTCCTTAATATTATTATCAATGTATTGTTATAATTAATAAAGACATAGAAACTAATTCTGTTGATCTAATGTAATAATTAAATGTATAAATAACTTTGTTGATCACATTGGCGTTCTAATTTAGTCCCAATCCAGCAGTCGATAACAAACACTTCTCAATTTATGGCTTAGAGAAAGGTACAGTCATAGCTTAATAGAACAATTTTACCTAAAAATAAAATTGATATTAAGCATACTTACCTTTCTCTAAGCCAATTTATACTTCTGTCTGCTGATTCATTATTATAAATGTACCTATGTGATTGACATCCTTATCAATCACTGTAAATTGAGCCGCAATGAGGTTCAGGGATATCATCATGCGCTGCGCAAAGGTATCCCCACTACCTGCCGGATTGGGTGGGGCGGAAATGACGCTGCGGGGCTTACCGCGCTGCACCGTACCGGAACCGGATACGTCTATCTCAATTTATGGCTTAGAGAAAGGTAAGTATGCTTAATATCAATTTTATTTTTAGGTAAAATTGTTCTATTTGAGATATTGACACTGCTTTCCAAAACATGATGATATTGCAGGCTGTACTATCAGCCAGTTATAGTACTTATAAAAAATTGGATGGCTTTTGTAATATGCTCAATCATTCCTTTTCTCCAGGCTTTGAATGTACCCAAGTACTCTTTACTGGGATTCAGTGATGGTGGAATCACAAGTTTGATTCATGCTGCCAAATATCCAGATACAGTCAACAAACTAGTGGTATGGGGAGCCAACTCTTTTATCTTGCCAAATGAACTGGAAATGTATAAAAGTAAGTTCCCTAAGAACAAAAAACAAAATTAAGACAGTGTGGCCATACAAAGCTCAACTGATGACAAGAAATTAGTGTTGCATCACTTAAATCTGTTTGTCTTTTTTTTTACAGAAATTAGAGATATAAACTCATGGTCAAAAAGGATGAGGGAGCCTTTAATTGAGGTCTATGGGGAACAACTATTTGCCAGATACTGGGCTGACTGGGTGGATGGAATGGAAGCACTTTTCAAAACTAAGGATGGCAACCTCTGTTCTGAACTTCTAAAAAATATCAAATGCCCAACATACATTCTGTGTGGACAAAAGGATCCTTTATTGGATAGTGTTCATGCCTCCCATTTACACACTCATATTGATGGTTCAATGTAAGCCTAAACAGCGCTTTCATCTCATGAAAATCCCTTCAAGGTAGGTATGTTAGCTATATTTTTTTTTCCTTTTTTCCAGGATACATCTGTACCCAGAAGGCAAACATCACATTCATTTAAAGTATGCTGAAGATTTCAACCAAAGAGTGCAAGAGTTTTTATTGAAGCCCTAAAAGTCTCAAAATATTTCTGTGGTGCTGCAATGTAAATTGACCCTTAGGCCCTTAGGCATACTGTTACGAACTTTACGATGTGATAAAATTTATTCTACCAAACCAAATAGGTACTCATATTTTATTTTTCGAGTATGACTTGTTTCAGAATAAATCTGAATTTACCAGTGTGCAATACAGTTTATGTGTTTTTTTTCTTTTAGTAACGACAAGCAAGCAGATGTAGCATAGCGTTACTGTATATAGGGTTGAATTTTTCAATGCCACCTGGAGGGAAGGTACGCGAAATACTGAAGAAAACAAATTTTACTGAAAAGAATCTTGCTTGATTTTAAAAAAAGAAACAAATATGCATTCACAGATTTTCGAAAATTTGTTTGCCACTCTCGGGAATCAAACCGACTAAAGTTCGAAAAATAACATCCTGTAAGTACTTTTTTGACATCAATCTTAAGGATCAAATCTCTCTAACAAACATGTTAAATTAAATGATGGGAAAACCATGAAATCTAAAGAACAGTTATAAATTCAATGAGATAAATTCTGTGCACATTTATTCATGGTTTTCCTTTTATTTTTCCATTCCGGGTTCGATGCTCGAATGTGGCAGGCGAATTTTCAAAAATCTGTAAATGCAGATTTGTTTCTTTTTAAAAATAAAGGAATGTTTCCTTTGAGTAAAATTTGCTATCTCCAGTATTTAGAGTACCTACTTTCCCTCCAGGTGGCTTTGAAAAATTCCAACCCGTATATAAAAGTACTAGTTTGCTGCCAGCGGCTTCGCCCTCGTGAAGTTTAATAATTGTCCCACGGGATCTTACTACCGGGATAAAAAGTATTCTATGTGATAATGATAATCCAGGTTATAAACTATCTATGTGCAAAATTTCATCCAAATCCGTTCAGTAGTTTTTGCGTGAAAAAGCAACAAACATCCATACTCACTAACTTTCGCATTTATAATATTAGTAGGATGTATTTTGAAGATTTTTATACTATTGGTAACATTAATATTTGAATTCTTGAAACGTAACTTTGAAAGCTACAGTTAGTATGTTTAGCAACAATTTCTCTATCTTTGTCTCTCTCATGTGAAACATTAAGAAACTATCCTGCTGTCATTTTGTTAGTGATAAAGTTGAATTTATACCAACTGATACAGATAGTGCAATACCTACTGCATGATAATCAATCTATTTTTACATAAAATAATAAACAGTTATCAGTAGATATGACAGTGTTGTGTAGTATTCGCGCGACTAAGAAATATATAAAACTCTGAGATAAAACTTTGTTTGTTATCATAATTACTATTATATATACCATGTTGTTGAGAAAAATAACTTTACCAATAACTAATATAGGTAAAAACGTTTGTCGCGCTGTTTCTACGGTGGTAGTTCCTAAGGTAAAACTCATTTATTATTTACTTTTTAATACTTTAATTAAAATAGGTCTAGGTACAGTACTTCTTAGCCAATTTTTTATTTGCTTTGTTATTTAAGTCATTGCAAGTTATTACACTGAGCATCCGGTAGTCTAATATTTTGTTCATGTTGTTACCCTTGCTTGATCTTTATATGAACTTTCTTTTTCATCTAAAAAATAAAAGTGTTTTATCTTTCAGGAAGAGAATATAAAAATCAATAACTATAATATTAACTATGTAAAAGTTGGTCATGGACCCCACCATATCTTGTTCTTGCTTGGTGCTTTGGGCACAATTTGGACTGAGGCAAAACCTCAAGTAGAACAGTTCAACCGTGAAAAGTTCACTCTGGTGGTTTGGGATCCTCCAGGCTATGGCAAGAGCAGACCACCAGAAAAAAAGTTTACTACAGACTTCTATGAAAGGGATGCGGATACTGCTTATGAGTTTATGAAGGTAGATTTTTGATTTTGTACCTTCTATCAGAAATGGTGTTGCCAATAATTATGTCTAATATCATGTTCATTTGAAAGGCCTTGAAAATTCCGAAGTACTCTGTTTTGGGATTTAGTGATGGTGGCTCCACAAGTCTGATCCATGCTGCTAAGTACCAAGATGCTGTCAAGAAGCTAGTAGTTATCAGCGCCAACGCTTTCATCTTGCCCAATGAACTGGAGTTAATGTATAAGAGTGAGTTTTTATTTACAGTACCCAAGTAAAGCTGGTGAAAATAGTATGAGTTAGGCAATGAAAATCTTGGAATGCTTCTCTCTTAAAAATTGTGTTTATTTATTTTTACAGAAATTAGGGATACCAAAAAATGGTCAAAAAAAATGAGGGAACCTCTAATCGAGGTATATGGAGAAGAACTATTATCACAATACTGGGCTGAATGGGTAGATGGTCAGGAAGCCATTTTCAAAATGAAGAATGGCAACATCTGCGCCCATCTTCTTAAAGATATTAAATGCCCTACATACATAATGTATGGTCAAAAGGATCGTATGGTTGACTGTAGTCATATTTCTTATTTACACACTCACATTGATGGTTCAAGGTAGGTCAAATTTTTTATAAGTACTTTTCATCTTTCTGTAATAGGGTCAATAAAATGTGAGGAAGCTGTCCATTAAATTTTTGTTTTCTTCTTCCAGGATACATCTGTACCCAGAAGGCACACATCATATTCATTTGAAATATGCTGAAGATTTTAACGAAAGAGTACAAAACTTTTTACTAGAGCCTTACTAATGTTTTTTTTAATACACATTGTGGTAGTAGGATAGTATTCTTGGCATGTCGTGCTATATTTTTAAACTTAGGATTTGAAAGAAAATATTAAACAAAATTCCCATATTTTATTTTCATTCACTTATAAGCATGATTCATTTCAGAATAAAACAATTTACATTCAATAACACATAATTTAAAATTGAACTGACTCATATTTTACTGTACAAGTGAAAAAAAAATGGCATGTTTCTTATAACAACCACAAACAAGCAGTTTGTTATTGTATGGCGGCTAAAACGCCTTTTGTTCTCTTTACTTTATGTTATTTACTTTGCGACTATATTGGATATTGTTAGTTAATAGTTACAAAATCTTGCATATTTTAAACACAAAAAATTTGACTCAAAATGTGCTCTACTAGAATAAAAATCGAAGTAAAACTTCAACAACAGCAAATGAAGTATGTATCGACTTTTGTTTCGTTAATAAATATGTATTGCACTCGGTACATACGTCGAGTTATAAAACTTTATCTACTATGTTGTAGCATACAATCGATCGACCCTTCACAAATTCTTTAATATACACTTGTAAAATGTTAATATTGAAATTCTAAGGCACACAATATGAGCTAGTGTCCTGTAGACAACATGGAAGCACAGTACGTTTTACTAGTTATGCCAATGTTTGTATGATGTTAATGAATCATAAGTAAACGTTTTACACGTATATAAACAAACACACATAAGCGACCTACCTCGATAAATACATAAGAAAATATAGTGACAATCATTCGCTAATTCCAGTAAGCTTGTTCTTATCTCATAAATAATTTCTCTAGTTACAAAAAATAGTATACACTGAATGGACATTAGATATAGCGACGCGAGCGCGTCCCTCCGCGGCCGCCGCCGCTACAGCACCATAGTTAGGCTATGCACTACTGTGATCCATCCGTTACATATATTACAGTGAAATAAGATTACTCTTACAAATACATAACGATACAATATTACAACATTATCACCGGGATTATTAACAATACGGCTTTTTAATTAATTTTAAATACGTTATATTCGTTACGTTTACAAAAACTAATGTTTTAATAGAGAGAGTCAAAGGCACACACTTTGTAAAAAAATCCTACAAGTTAGTCTCAGTGTCTCTTTTATCACTGTCGGTGTCGTTCTCGTTCTATACATACACGGGTCCCTGGTTATCGTTGTCGTCGAGGTTTATTTTGTTCGTGTAACCGTCATCGAAAAACCTCCGGAACGTGAACTCGAAGAACCCGTGGAACGTCTTGCCGTTGTCGAGCAGCTCGCTGTCAGACTTGTTGGAGTCGGAGCTACCCGAGTTGCGCAACTTGTCGGGGTCCACCGGATCGAAGTTGGATGTGTCGGTGGCGTAGTCGATCCGGGGGACGTAGGGTGCCTCCTGCCGCCGCAGGCCCTTATCGAAGTCGATGCCGTGCAGGAACGGGTGGTTTTTCACCTCGTTGGCATCCTTGCCCAGCCTCGTCTCCTGACCAGAGCATAGCTGTAGGATTAGATCCTTGCTCTCAGGAGATAATTTGGCAGCTTCCGGAATATGAAGTGTGCTTTCCCAATTTATAACCTGTGAATGAAACAATTATTAGTAAAAATAATCAGTGAAAGGCTATAATGAAGACGGAAAGTTAAATAGCCAACCTTGAGTTGCGTTTCGGCGGGTGTGGAGGCTAGAAAGGGCGGCGATCCGACGAGCATCTCATAGAGGATGACTCCGACGGACCACCAGTCGCAGAGCTGCGTGTAGCCGGTGCGCGTCAGCACCTCGGGCGCGATGTAGTTGGGAGTGCCCACCAGCGAGTGCGCCAGGCAGCGCTGGTGCTCCCGCTTGCGTCGCCTTTCCAGAGGCTTCAGCTGGTGACACCTACACTCGCCCATGGCGCCCCACTCACCGTCCACCGGATCCATTGAGTCTTGTCGTCCGTGATCTGAAAAGTTATGAGAGTATAACTAAAGATTGAGAAATCAATGTCACATTGTACATGTACTACTAATTTTACTTGAAAAAGAGGATGCTCTCAGTAGCACACAGTAAAAGCAGGTTTTGATGTAAAACTTACGTTTTAATTTAGTCAATCATGTACAATTGATAAAAAATATATACTCACCATTTCTCTGATAGTATTTCGAGTTATGCGTCCATCTGAATCCCGTACATAAACCGAAATCAGTCAACTTAATATGGCCATCACGATCTATTAGTATATTGTCGGGCTTGATGTCCCTGTGGATGAAGCCCATCTTATGGACGCTCTCCACAGCGCACGTCAGCTCCGCGATGTAGAACCTGGCGAGGCTCTCCTCAAAGATACCCAACTTTATTAACAAAGACATGAGATCACCACCAGGTATGTAGTCCATCACAAAATATAAGTTGTCTTTGTCTTGGAAGCTATAGTAAAGCTTGACGACCCACTCGTTGTCGGCCTCCGCTAATATGTCTCGCTCGGCCTTCACGTGCGCCACCTGGTTGCGCTTCAGCACGTCAGCCTTGCGAAGTGTCTTCATGGCATATAGATGACTAGTATCAATCTTCCTTACTAACGTCACTTCCCCAAAGGCACCGACACCGATCGGCTTGATCTTCGTGAACATAGACTTGTCCATTTTCGCTCTCTTTAGCCTAATGTAGTTGGATTCTTTCTGAGATAACATCTTCCTCATTTGACATTGTGCTTCCGCACTGAGACCTATTTTAGTCATTTCTTTCTCCAACTGCATTCGTCTAAATGTTCGCTGTTTATACGACTTCAAAATGTTCTCGACATGCTGCTCCATGAAGAATTTAAAAGCCTGAGGCGAATAATTTCTGACTTTACAATCTCTTCGTTCGTCTTCTTTTTCTTTGCTTATATTCTTTCTCTCCGGTATAGGTGACTGATGCCTTATCTTTTCTACACCTTTGGGTCGGCGCTCAGATGAACCATTCGAACTTTTATCCGAGCTAGATGCCGCAACACTATCTTTTAGAAGATTGTTCGTGCAGTTTTGGTTCGGACACTTTATTTCTACCTGTGAAGCTTCACCCGTGTTGGAGAACTTCTTATGTAAAGGAGAGTGGTGGGAGTTGACAGTAGTCGTGTTGTCGTTTTGATTGCCATATGGCGGCGGTGGAATGGGATGCATTCCTCTCTGGACGGCTAGAGCTTGCATGGTGATCGCATAGCTCGGCGGTTCTGTGGTGGGGACGGTGGGAGTTGTCGCGGTCGGGATAACTGGCGGCGTGGACCCGGGCGAGGATGGCTTTGGGGCCAGCGGGTAGCTCGGCGGTGTCTGCGCCTGTTGCTTTTGCTGAATAGAACTAGCGTATGAAGGTGGAGGTGGCTGCGCGGCCGAGCTCGCGACAGGCGGAGGGGCAACAGGCGCTATGGCAGTCTGCAGGACCGGTTTCTGTACTTGTGTACTCTTCACGGACTGCATGATAATGGGAGGTTGCACCGCTTGTCTCGCAGTCCACGCCTGAATAGGCGTAGGGCGAGTCATCCCCGAGGACGAGCCGGTCGATTGCGTCACCGTAATCGGACTTGGCGACCCGGCGGAGGTGCCTCCCGAGTAGATCCCCGACGACGGACTTTTCCTATAGTCCTGCGACTGCGTAGGACTCTGGCGATTCTGCATCGAGACCGAATACGACGGGGGAGGCGGCACGCCCGATAGAGGATACGGAGGCGGTAGTTCCGCGCCGCCGCCAGACGATTGATAAATGCTCAGGGCCTGAATCTGCTGCGTTAACTGCTGTTGCACTTGTGGACCGTTCTGCACTATCATAGGCTGGCGTGCGGGCGGCGTGGGCGCGCCAGCCGCCACGGGACTGGTGCCGCGCGCGGGCGGCAGCGGTGGCGCAGGCGACATGCGCTTCATGAGCTGCTGCACGGACGGCATCACGGGCGGCGTGGACGGACATCGCGGCGGGGGAGGGGGAGGCGGCTCCGAGAAACCGGACGGCGAGTACTGCCTGCTCAATTTCTCGTGAGGAAGGGGAGGTGCGTCTGACTGTCGCGGACTATCAGACCGAGAGCTGCCTGCACCAGAATCGAGTGCAGGACTACCTCTATGGAGGTTAATTTCACGCTCTAGACTAGGTTTTCTTATAAGCTTGGAGTTCAGGGCATTTAAATTACTTGACTTGAGAACTCCATTTATAGATTCCTGTTGCTTTGACAGGTAATCTAATGCTGCATCAAATCGCCCTCCAGCATATTTTAATGCTCTTACAGCTGGGTCCTGTAAAGATAAAGTTATTACTAAAAATTATACCTATTCTAGGAAAAACCGATTCATGTTTATGAGTCTACAGACACATGTAAGTAGTAAAAAATTTAACTTCTTCATCTCTCCCTTCTTAACTCTTTATCCACTTATATTTTCGTCTTCCGCAAAAATGACCTAGGCCAAGTTATTCTCGTTTGTAAAAACAATGTTCTAAGTAATTTATACAAGGCTTGACCAAAAAATATATGATATGATACGAGTATATATTAAAATAAAACCATAACTTTAATCCACACAATCAACATAATTTCACCATTTTGCCATAATATCATCATCTGCCTAGTGTTTTCCCAAATATGTAGGGCTCGGATAAATATGTACCAAAAATTCCAAAATATGTACATATAATATGGGTCTAAAAAATGGAAATATGGAAAAATACGGACTAAAATAGACAACTATTGCCAAACATAATACAATTTATGGTATCATAATTGTTTGAAAAAATATATATCAAAAATCAACGAAATTAAATTGTTTAGCTAAAATTTAGTCTGCCTCGTTATTCGAGTTGTTGCAGTATACAACATATATATGTTTCATCAAATTTTCAAAATTGAAGCTTCTTCTCGATTCTGTTCGATCGTAAAAACGCTTTATATTGACTGAATGACGTCTCTACGTCTTTGGTGTTCCACTGAGAATATTGTTATTTTTTTGTAGAGTCGTTAATCCTTTATTTTTTTTCGTGGACAGACCTTATTTCCGTCGATAGAAAAATAGCGCACGAGTCCCTCACCGACAGTTTATTCCCGCGGCACGGCGCTATGGAAGCAAAAATTATGCAGTTTTTGCTAGTTTAATTTTTAAAGATAGGAAATATGGACGAATGTAAATAAATTCTAAAAATATGGTCTTAACCTTGAAATATGGATTCTAAAACCCTCATTTCCCAGCTTAAAACATCATAACTAATGGAGAAAACCAAATAATGAATGAAAATTATTCAAATAAAAAATGTGTTTACATATTTATCCGAGCCCTACAAATATGTAAGGAATGGCTTCCAGTTTAACCCGATGCAGCTTAATACCAAAATTTTACATGGAGCGAATGATCTGATCGAGTGAAGTTCCCACCCGTACGCAAAATACGCGCCCGACATGGAATTGCGGACATTAGCCCGTTATACAATACAATACAATACAAATGATCTGACCTCCACAACACAGTTAGTAATGGGTAATATGAAGCCACATGTCAAGACTGGTTATCCCTTGATCTGTCAAGCCTGACCGTAACGATCAGATGCCATTGTTTAACTATTGTGTCTACTTCGCTGACAATTAATGAAGTATCAGAGTTTCAGGCTACTGACTAACTGTAACAACTTTCAAAGATCTACAAATGACAGCCAGGATCAAGAGCTTAATGTGATTGAACTACAACTAATATAACTTCAATAAATTTTGTAGTATTTACATTATTATTTGTGTTTTTGTTTTATAGTGTGTTTAAAAAAATACATTTATTTGGGACACGTCACAAGTTGGCATGTTGGTATATTTTTCTTCTTTCTTTATTTGGATGACATGTTGCCGTATGTTGTAAGGTAGTGGAAGCAAAAATTTCTACACTCCTGTTAGCGCTGAACTGACATAATTATGAAACAATAATTATTTAAATGTAAACAGAGGTTTTGAGAGTACACTTTTGTATCTGCCTAGCGTACATGTAGTAACATATTTTCAGCCCTAATTCAAATATTTAAGAATTTCAATCAACAATAATAATAGTACTTACTTCATCAAATCCCAAAGCAATCAGTTGATTTAAGGTCTGCGGTAGAGCAGATAAATCTTTATCAAGACCATTTC
Organism: Xestia ashworthii; assembly: GCA_950022955.1. Taxonomy (NCBI): domain Eukaryota; kingdom Metazoa; phylum Arthropoda; class Insecta; order Lepidoptera; family Noctuidae; genus Xestia; species Xestia ashworthii. The sequence continues at coordinate 4,843,497 of OX465556.1, forward strand.
CTGAAGATGAGCTGAAGCCAGAGCTAACACCGGAGCTGACGGTGCTGGCTGCTGACGAGCCGGGAGGCTCTGAGTTGCCATTGTTAGCAAATGGTAATAGTGAGTTGCGGATCTGGGCTAGCGCCTTTTGGTGATAGCCGGAGCGAGCGGCCGCCTGGCGGGGCGCCGGCGGGTTCATGGCGCCCGCGCCCGCGCCCGTGCGCCTCACCTCTCACCCGACCCCTCCCATCACACGAGCACACACCACCTTCTGACCACACTCATGTTCACTGCTCACGATTGCATTTATTATACACCAAAATATTGTTTTTCAACTTGTTGTCCAGATGTGTTCGTTTGTTTAGCTTCTTTTCAATGCCTGGTTTTTGTCAACATATTATGGACATCCAATGCTTTGAGAACTTGTGTTAATGGACTGAAACAATAACAATATCACTAGTATCACAATAAATAAACACTCATTTACTTCTTATAAGTTGTTATCACATACAAAACTAAACTCTTACTGGATTGTTATGTGCCATTTGACATGGACTTCTATCAACATGAAAAACAATCTCTGACAAGTATCACTAGGATTCTTAACTAAAAATTACGAGTGATATTAATAAAATTTAACAAAATAACATTCTGAATTAATATTCCTCCAGTCAAAGCTGTTGGTTCATTACAAGCCAAAAGAATGTTCAACACGAATCAATCATGACATAGTACTGTGGAATGCCAAAATTAGAGTCAGCTTTGTTTCTTTAGCAAATTATAGGCACTGATTTGAAATACATAATAGTATAATAATTTACCAGGGTATTTTTCACTTTTTGCAAATCTGATTCGGAATCACAAACGTCATAATCTCGTAAAATAAAAATTCTATCGGAGAGCTCTCACATTACCGATGACATCTTTCTCGTACACCACAAATTATGATAACAATGTCAATGTTCATATCCGAACTAAACAACTGAGAATTTGCATACACTTTTCCATAAATATAATAATATCCAATGAATTACGAAAACAAAGAACTCTGAAACACAGACATGCAAGTTGGCAAACCATACAAAGCGACCATTTTGAAGAATTACCACATTCTTTTGTATGTTCATAAAAGCTACGGCATAGTGACGTTTGTCGTTGCTCTGTAATAAATTGTGATTTCAACTTAATTCTATAAAATTAATTGAAATCATATTCAAATAATGTCTATTGTTTAATTTTGCTCATTTAAAGTGTTGAAACTAATTTAACAAGTATTTGCTTTCGACTAAATGAAATAAAATAATTTGAAATTGTAATCGTGGCATGAATAGGAACCTTTATTAAAAAATCGTCATTGAATAGTCCACTTTTAAGCATAGTCTATGGAGTTATCATAGAGAGTGAATGGTTTATTGTTGAACATATCGATTTCATGATAAAATAATCTGTGGAGAAAAAAAATCAATCAATCCATTTGATTAAACGTAGTGATTATATACTCTGTGCATTTGATTTGTTGTGTGAAGTGTGTGAAGTGGTGATTGGTGTTCGTGTTTCATAATTTTTATAGTAATTTAGAACAATTTCTTCAATGAACAAATAAATACATCTAAACCTTGAATAATATTATTTGTACAGATATCTTTCAAAATGCTCAGAAGACTTGTGCTGTGTTATTTTCTATTTTTACCCTACTTTGTTGCACTTGAAGAAAGCTCAGTGTATGAATACAATGCAAATAATTTTAAATTTCAAATAGAAGAGATGGATGGGAATTTTGTGATGTTTTATGCACCATGGTGAGAATCTTATTTATAAAAGATAGCCGATAGGTAACCATTTAAAACCATATGTATCTGAACACTCCAGTTTTATTTAAATTTTGTAAAGCTTTTACCCTCGAGCCTAATCAGCCGGTAAGCAGTATTCTATATACAGTAACTTTAATCTACTTTCAGGTGCCGCCACTGCACAGAGTTCCATCCAATCTGGAATGAGCTAGCTGAGCTGGTCAACACAAAAGATTCTAAGTTTGCTATTGCCCAGGTAGACTGTACAATACACTACAAATTATGTAACGACAACGACATTACAGGTACTAGATGGTTTATAATTAGATTATACTTAGGTATGAAATATCTGCAGCTGTAGTGCAATGTATGAAACATCTACAGCTGTAGTGCAGTGTATAAAACATCTACAGCAGTACAGTCAACAGTGTATAACACATCTACCGCTGTGTGTTTATCTTATGTTTATTGAATTTGTCAAACCATAATTGATTCCTTTCAGTTCCTTAAAATATTGAGAACATGCAATATTTGCTTATTAATTTGTGCTGTCCACCACCAGTCCACTCCACCCAGTCAACTCCTTTAGTAAAAACAAGAATGCACTCAATAAAATATTGAATGCACTTAATGCTCATTCATTTTCAGGATATCCATCACTACTGTATTTCCATAAGAATACTTTTTCTCCTGTAGAATATAAGGGAACCAGGGACTTGCCTTCCCTGACATTATTTTTAAGTGAAGTTTTTACTATGAAATCAGAGGTAAGAAATAATCATTTTTCAAAAGAATTTCTTGCCACTAACATAGTTCTTAGGTTGACTAACCCAAAAGAACCTTGTTCTTTAAATTGAAATACTATTAGGATATGTATTTGATTTTCCACTTTTTAACATAATCTTTTGATCAGGGTCTGGATTATGAAAAGGAATCCAGAGAGGTGAAAACATACAGTGGTATGGCCTATTTGAATGATCAAAATATAGAGAAGTTTGTATCAAGAGGACAGCATTTTATAATGTTTTATGCACCATGGTGTAAGGCATCACAGGTAAATAATAAAATATTATCTGCTTCACGGTTTTGTTTTCCTCAAGTCTTTTCAAGGCTAAATATACATATATCATGAAATCACAATTATTTACAGTAATATGATTGAACCATGCATATCAGAACAATTGCATCTAGCTGTAAATATTAGAAATAATGGAGCCATAAATATTTGTAAAGATAAATTCTTTCGTGCATTGTTTTGTTTAGTAACTCCATTAAATGGAAAATTACAACACATCCAAAGATAGAGTTCCACTTTTTCAAACTACAGAATGCCATGGAGAGCGTAGTTGTGACATAGTGTAGTAGTAATAATACCTAGAATATGCAGATTTTCGACAGTTTTTATCCCTTGCTTGCTTGGAATTAAGTGAAAATTACTGAAATTATTCAATGTGAAATTTTAATGTTTACAGAAATTGGCACCAATTTGGGCAGATTTAGCAGTTCAGTATGCTCACAATGAGTACATCCAGATTGGCAAAGTTAACTGCTTGGACAATGAGATGACCTGCAAGACTTTCGATATCAAACAGTATCCATATTTAATGTGGATTGTCAATGGCAGAATTGTAAGTTAATTTCGATAAAAGTAGCAAAACAGAAAAATAAATTCAGGATGGTTTCGTATTTCAGATTAGCGTATTTTCGGCGTAAATAAGATCTTTAGTAGAAACGTGCGTGTAGGTACCTACGCGCGCCTTCGCCACACGCGTAACTTATACGTGTAGGAGCGTTGACGCGTTGACGCGCTTAACCTTTTGGACGCCATTGTCACATATACGTGACAAGCAAGCGCGTGCCCTGTACGCCAAACGACACAAATATGTGACAAAATAGAAGATGGAATTGTGGCTTGGCAGGGAGGGCACGCTCGAGCGTTTATGCTGTGGCGGTAAAAAGGTTAAACGCTCGTTTAAGCGAGAGACGCCTCCCGTACGAACACCGTATTTACGCCTCCCGTATTTCAAATACAAAATGTGGCGCGCGTTTACCAGTCACCCTATATGTATAAAAGAATGTATCAGTGAATCATATACTTTTAGTAAATAAAAAACTCGCGTTTAGCTCATGTAACCGCCTTAAGCCGATACGCGCAGAAAAATATCAAAATATAGGTACCCTATTTTGATAAACATAGTAAAAGAATATCAATGAAGAAATACAATCCACCATGCAATACTAGTGTGAAACAATAACAAGCAAATAATAAAATAAACATTCTTCAATACGACTTACAGTAGTGCAAACATAATAACAATTATATTGTGCAGTTTTTATATACAGACTTTATGATTAATTTACAGATGGGCGTAGCTGAAGCAGAAACAATAGATGATCTAAAAGGATATGTAGAGAAAATGTTACTGACTGAAAACCATGATCCTGGCAAATTCTTAAAGAAAAAGAAAGCCCTGCCGGTTGCTAGGATATCAGAAGAAACTTTTGAGACCTTCCTGGAGACTGAATTAGTATTTATAAATTACTTTGCACCATGGTAAATATCCTATTACAGTTTCCAAGATTATTTGAAACATTTAAATTAGATTCAATGTCTGTTACAAGTTGACATACAAAATGTGTGCTCCTAATGTTGACCTGCTGATAAAAGATTTCAGACAAGATAATGTTGTAGGTACTTTATGTACTATTAGAGATAAGGGCATGTTAAAATTCATAGCACAAATATAATGTTGTCCTAGCATTTTTTTTTTATGTTTTTATATCTAGTATCCCATAAAAGCATTGGTCACTAAAATAAGGCTGAGCTAGTTCAAATCACTTTCAATCAAAATCATTGAAGCTGGAAAATTGGGATAAGGGCAGGATAATGAAATGAAGCTATATTACTCTAAAGTTTTATCAAAATCCGTTCAGTAGTGTTTGCATGAAAGAGCAGCAAACATCCATCGTCACAAACTTGTAATAGTAGTAAGAAATATTGTAGCTTGTTTTCTTTCTTTTCCTAGGTGTGCACATTGTATGCAATTAAGCCCACTTTGGCTGAAATTGGGTGAGCGGTTTCAAAATGAAACTCGCGTTATAATCGCCGATGTCGACTGCGTGCAATCAAAGCCAATATGCGAAACGGAAAAGGTGAGAGATGCATAATTGCATAATACAGTAAATATTACGCCTGTTATCGCCAAAAGAAAGGCAAATAAAGAGGATTGGTAATATTCTAATCTAATCATGTTTTTTTTTCTATTGGGGGCTAGCTCCGCCATTTGGTAACTTGGAAATACAAAGGATAATAATGTGCGCTTCTTCTCTCACTCGCACGTACCCTAGTGTTGGTCGTCCGGCGGCTAGATGGGTAGACGATATTGTTGCTATTGCGGGAATATCCTGGATAAGGTTGGCACAAGAGCGTGGAGCTTGGCACAAACAAAGAGAGCCCTATACCCAGCAGTCAGCGAAGTCGAGCTGTGGATGATGATGAGTACGAGCGTTGTAAAGTCGAACAATTTTAAAATTGAAAAAAAATACTTGTTTCATTCGAATTTAACAATTAACCGTTTGGCCGTCAGGATCATAAACTTGCGTGCTTTCCACGTCAAGCCACGACTTCACGTCTTATCATTTGTGTCGTATGGCTGACAGGGACGTGACTATGGCAGTCAAAAAGTTAAACGCAACCATTAAATTTATATTTTATACATTTAGGAATCGCATTTACTGCTGCTAGACTTGAATTTAGTCACAAAGTGGTCACGCTAACGCTAATACAATATCCTTATTTTTTAGATCAATGGCCTCCCCACACTAATTTTATACAAGGAAAAGAAGATAGTGAATGTAGATCATGGCGGGCGGCCGCTTGAAAGCTTAATAACTCTAGTCACAGAGCACCTTGAGGATACGAACACAAACGCGGCCTCGCAAGATGCTGCGTCCATTGAAGAGGACATCATGAAAACCAAAGACGAACTATAAGTTATGTTAATAGGTAGATGAATAAACAAATTTGATAAGACATTTGTTTATATTTTCCTGGTTTTTTTTTTCTTCATATCATTGGAGTTTTGATTATGTGCACTTCTTAGATTCCAGAACAGTCCATTACCTCTGTAACATTGAAGTTTCAAGCATGCATAATATTATGTTTCTACAATGGTAAGTATTCATGCAAACTAACCAACATTGATCACGTCTTTCTATGATGAAAAGGTTTAAGATCTCGTTAAATACTTCCCAGTTCTTGGGCCTTTTTATCCAAACTTCTTTGGGTAACTGGTACTCCGAAGTTAATAATAAGATCAGGTAACATAATAAAGAAAAAACATTTTTAAGCAGAAGTTTCAACTCCTAACAAGATACTTTAATTATTAATTTGAACTTACAAGGATAGGTAGGTGTACATATTCAAGCAGATATCAATATATCTTAGTGCATAGTGGGTGCATTTTTTAGAAATGCATAAACAATTAAAACAAGTCAGCAAAGTCATGGTGAAAAGGATGTTAATTCAATTTTTTCCTCTATCGCAGCTTTTTCTCCACAGTTTGGGCCTGAAAGAATGCTCCATCAGCATGTGTGGCCTGTCTGTTTATCTGCTTGTGCCTGTCACGAGACACAATCTCTTCTAACACTTCTCCATCACCTTTTATTAACCTGAAAACAAGACTCAACTGAGGGATGGTAATAATGTTCAATTAAATATGATCTTACTAAGAGTTTGTGAGTATAGATTGTTGTTACTCTTTCACAAAAACTACTGAACTAATTTGGAAGAAATTTTTCACACAGATAGTTTATAACCTGTATTAACCTTTTGACCGCCACAGCATAAACGCTCGCGCGTGCCCTCCATGCCAAGCCACAATTTCATCTACTATTTTGTCACATATTTGTGTCGTTTGGCGTACAGGGCACGCACTTGCTTGTCACGTATATGTGACAATGGCGTCCAAAAGGTTAAAACAGGATACTTTTTACCCCGGTAGGAGATCCCATGAGACAATCAAACTTCACACAGGTGAAACCGCTGGCATAACTAGTAATCTACATAAATCTGTTGTTACAGGACAGAAACAGCACAGGTACTAAATAATCAATAAAAAAAATCTATGCGGAGCGTTCAGAATTGTATACTGATTAAGTGGTAACCATTTTAGTTTTGGTGCACTAGTCCCTACCACTCTGTTTAACCATAATCTGTGCATTTGGAACATGATTAAAAGAATATCTATTTTAGAAAGTAATAAACATAAGATATTAGAGGGATAGGATAACCTGTACCTGCCTGACTCTTCATCTAGAACTTTTCTAACTACACTCTGTCGCTTCTAACATAACTTAAAAGAATATCTATTTTAGAAACTAATAAACATAAGATATTAGAGGGATAGGATAACCTGTATCTGCCTGACTCTTCATCTAGAACTTTTCTAACTACACTCTGTCGCAACTCCCACTCTTCTTTGGTCATTGGTGCCATCGCTTTGGACTTTTCCATCAGTTCTGAAAACGAAACAATGGAAATGAGTTTTTTAAACAGTTAAATACATTTTCAATGTCTAATCTATAAACTGTACAAAGAAGTTAATCAAAGCTAGCAGGAAATGTATGATCAATAGTAAAATAATGTAGCATTCTAATCTATTTTCTTTCGGAATGCTGTCAGTCTAAAACCAACAACGCGTTCCGATCGATACATAACTACAATCAAGTAGGTTCACTGTAGATTACAGACATACCAAGGGGTATGTCTGTCGAGGCGGTTCCTTCCTTCGCATTGCTTCCATCGCGACTAAGGCTTGTACTCTTGCTTCTCTGCTTCTTCTTAAGTCTCTTCTTCTCTTCTTTCAACTTCTTTTTTAATGCCTTTTCAGTCTTCTTTTGTTCCTTTTTTAGTTTTTTCTTTAATTTGCGAAGTTTCTTCTTTTCCCGTGACGCTTCAGAGCTACTGCTGCTCGAACAACTTGTTCTTCTACGTTTCTTAGATTTTTCCTTGCCCATATTATAGTTTTTCTTCTACATTTATTTGCAAAATCTAGAATTTATTTACATTTCGCCCGTAAGTTCCGCAACGCGCCGCAAAACGACATGACATTTTTTTAAGTATCAATGGACAATGTTTGGCATTGACAGCTCTATGACACTGACAATGACAATACAGAAACTTTTTGGTGTCATAGTTTTTTTTTCCCAACATTGGAATTTATAATAAAATAACTTTTTCACTCCTCTTGCTCGAAAAGTCCGTCATAATAGCGTACCAGAGGGGCCGTAAAATTGCTCATTATAGCCCTAGGGAAAATAAGCTTTTTTTTTTTTAATTTCGTCGTCGGTGTTCGAAAACGCAAAGTCTTTACTCATAATTCATAAAGAATTGACTTATTACTGTTCCATAAAAAAAAAACATTTTATTTTAAAAATGGAACCAAACGCGCCGAACGCCGAACTCTTTGGCAGGATGTGTGCGTTGCATTCCAACTACAGAAGAAATAAAAAAAAGGCATTGGCGCGAAATTTTAAGATATTTTCTGTATTATTTATTTGAATTGTAAGTAGGATTCCTTTTTATCTCCTACGTTTACCCCACAGACGACACAATATTATATTCGTCTTCACAGAGAACTGAGATTATGTTGCCGGGAAAAAACATCTCATTAGAACAACAGTACAAATTGTACATTTAATTTTTAATTAAATAAACTATCATACTAAAAATGGTTATTTTATTTTCTCGCAATCGTAGTGAAAAGTACGGTGTAACACACGGCGCTAAAATCCCATTATAACTCGGTTCCTATTTACTACCTCGCTAAAGCTCAGTAGTAAAACTACCTCGTCTATAATGGGTCATTTTAGCCCCTTGTATCACAATGTACTATTATTTTCAGGCTACTTTACTTACATATGTATGAAAAAGTCTTGAATGTAATAATTTGTAGCAAAGAAAATCCACACTAAATTATCCCGGCATTTTTAAATATTCAAATGTTTTACGGCGAAACCCGTATCTAAGTGAATGCGTTGAGGGTTGTATCTATATTTGCAGTCACATTACACACTTATACTGGCTGGAATTTATTGCATTGGATTTATAACTTTAGATTTAATGGTTTTCCCCTCATTTAATTAATTATGTTTGTTAGAGAAATTTGGTCCATTATGATTACCCCTATCGATTGATGTAAAAAAAAGTACAGGCTGATAATTTTTTAACTTTAGTCGGTTCGATTCCCGAGTGTAACAAGCGAATTTTCGAAAAATCTGTGAATGCAGATTTGTTTCTTTTTAAAAATAAAGGAATGTTTCCCTTGAGTAAAATTTGCTATCTCCAGTATTTAGAGTACTTTTCCTCCAGGTGGCATTGAAAAATTCCACCCTGAATAGTTTCGCCACCATCCATTTGTTTGTTCTTAATTATCTTTTCTGTAAGTGATTTATCAAAATCACTCAATTTTTTTAAAGTCCTATCCCAACAATGATTTCAGATAACATCACTAGTGAGTAAATAACCATTAGTTAAGAATCCAAACATAACAGATCCTCAAACGATCCCCAAAAGGTTGTGGCTACCACTACTGACAATGGTGAATGACTAGGTGACTAATAAATCTCTGAACAGCTTTGTGTTTACCAGCCTGTCAGTCACGATTACCTACTAGACAAAAAAAAGCAATATTTGCGTAGGTTGGTTCATGATTGAGCGGTGGGTGACACGATATGGGAGTCCCGATGAATAATTGAGGTACTCGTAGATACACGCATGCGCGAGACGCGCGCCGGCTAAACGAGACGTAGCCCCAGGCGTATCTATTCGAGCTCAGTGCACCGATACGAGCACCCCGTATGTAGTAATATTTTTTGCTGCGCTCGAATGTTTCGCGTCGCTTTTATATGCGCCGAGTGTTCTAAACACAGAGATGAGCACAGTCACTTCGTTATAGGTGGTTAATTAAAGATAGTATTTGTCGCCGTGTTGTTGTGGAGAATAGTCGCATAATGCAAGCCGGGGGGCCGGACAGCGCGGCGGTCTCGGAGGCCCCCAGCAGTGGCAGCGAGGACTCCGACTGTGAGCCCGGCCCGGAGTCCGACGCGGATGCCGCTCTCACCGAGGAGTGGGCCCGGGAACTGCTGACTGGCTCGGGCGTGGTCGCACCTCACGAGGTTCGTCTCTGTCATACTCATTAATGCCTCATTATTTACTGTTAGTTTCTAATTGAAGTATTCATTAAATTGAAGATCGATTTTAATCTTTTAAAACTGTAATATGACGCTGTTTACGAATGCGTAGAATTTATTTGTTCGGTTGAGCATGATATTGTGAAAAAAAATTCGACCCGGTAAATCACGAAAATTAAACATAAGCTTAACTTTTTATGTTTGTAATGTAAGCATAGCCGGTCACTTCTAGCTGTCTGTTTGTTATCTTTGTCAATATTTTACAAGATTACTTATTGAAATGAATTTCCTAGGTGCATGTGGAGTCACGCGCAGGAGTTGCTGGCGCCCTAAGTCGTGTTCTAGCTGTAACAGTCTGCTACGAAAGTAATGGAGAGCGTAGGGCTCTGCCACTCGTCGTCAAACTGCCTCCACGAGACCCCTTCGGACGGCTCTTCGTGGCGGAAGCACAGTTCGACACCAGAGAGATTCTATTCTACACAGATCTCGCACCAGCTCTCAACAAACTGGCGGAGGAAGCACTTGGCCCTGGATCGGGCCTCCCTATACCTAGATGCGTGAAGGCCAGACTACCAGGTCAGTATTTTAACCTGAGCTGCGTGTACATTTTCCTATGCATAAAACGTAACTCAAATGTGTGTGTTCTTTAGTCATTTGTATGCATCGCGCGTATCAAATCTCCAGTCATTGACTCAGGCAATTTATTTTTAAATTGTCTTGTCAAGGTCTTGGTGGACTGGTGGAATGTCTCAAATACCTACATCACAGTAAATTCTCACATGTGGTTTACTATATCTTGGTAGGTACCTACAGTAAAGCATGTAGCTTTACTGTAGGTACGTATTAATGGCGGTGACTAACCAGTCTAACAATTTGTCAAGTTACATTTTTAATGTTCTTGTGTAGTCCCACTTGACTTTTCACCTTTGCGCGTCACATGCGACATTCCCGCCCCTTTCCTCCCTGCCCCATTCTCGCCGGTGTGACGTGTTTCTAGGTTCCATTTTTCCTAGGTTCGAAAATTAGGTCAGGCTATTCAACTGTACAGACTGTAGTTTTTGGACTTCGTTGAAAATGAATAGATAACTGTTAGATATGTCATGGGTCTATGTAAATTATTGGTACCTACTTCATAAGGTCTGATTAAAACAAAACTATACCTGACTCCATTGAAGATGTAAGTGATTATTATTTGTCAAATATTTTAATTCTTCTTGCAGACGAGATTGGAGGGGATAGCGAGCTTGTCTTAGAAGATGTCACGTCAGTCGGCTACGAAGCGGCTGATTTCGCTGAAGGTCTGACTGAAGAGCGCGCGAGATCAGCACTCCATGCTGCTGCAAGACTTCACGCGCTTTCCCTGGCTCTGCGTGACAGAGAAGGACCTCTGGACCAGAGGTTTGATTTTCTGTTTCCGTGCGAAAGAGCTGCGGCGGGATACCTACGACTCGTGCGGCGAGGACTACCGCAACTTGAAGCATTCCTAAGAGGTCGCCCTGACTGTGTTGAGGAAGCCGCCGCCGTTTCTGCTTTAAGTGCTCGGGCACCTTCTTTACTCGAAACTTTGCTGAGACCTGCTGAGCCAGCACCTCTCGCACACGCTGATTTTTGGAGTGGAAATCTCTTGTTCCGTGAAAGAGAAGGTATCTGTGAGTGTATAGCACTAGATTGGCAAATGGTTTCTCTAGGCAGGCCGATGGATGACGTCGCTCTGCTACTTCTGTCGTCTTTGACACCGGAGCTGAGGAGATCAGTGGGAGATTCCTTAATAGAGGAGTACGGAGATCGATTAGAAGCCGAGTGTGCAAGATTAGGCGCTGCACCAGCTGGAATAACGGTTAGACGGGGTTTAAGGCCGGACTGGCCCCGGGCAGCGCTTAGAGCACTACTGCTTTGTGCGGGAAGCGTTGATGTCGCATTAGGAGAACCTAGGGCTGAGAGACGACTATTGGAAGCGGTCCGAGATCTACATTCGCAAGGCGTTCTCGCCTTACGACCCGACAATGAAGCGTGAAGCTCTCAACTACCTGTGCCAAGAGCGTGCTGAGTATTTGAAATCAACCGTTCATTATTTAAATATGCAGTCCAATTACATAGTGTATCTATAATTATTTATTTGGGTATAATTTGAGCACAAATTAAAATTTATTCGTGTGTGTATAATGTGACATTATTACTACTCGTCTTAGTTAGCAACGATCGGATTCGACGGAAACGCCCGTGACCTGAGCCACGTGCCGGTAGCGGTGTGAAGCCTAATCAAAGACTGAATTTACGTATATCTACATCGTGCGTACATGACGTATCGTATCTACAGTAGGTGTTAATTGCTCATCGTATCAAAAGCTAGAAATTGCATTGCGGTCTATTGACTATTATTTAAAAACAAAAAATAAATTATTGACAGTAAAATCGACGTTTCATTTCTTTCTAATCCCTTTCTCCCCAACAAATGTAACAGCGCGCGTGCAGGTCGTGCGCACATATGCGTGAACTATGAGCCTCAGTTGTGAATCGCACGCGCGCACCTCCTGCGCCATTCGCTGTGGCCATTCGAGTCCGGCGCGTGACTAGCGCGCGAGCGGCGCGCGTCTGGCGCAGGGGCTGCGTAGTGCGTACGTACGAGCATGAAATGTACGCGCGCAGTTCGCAAGCGGCTTCGCTAGCGGCGCATTCGCCAGGTCTGGACATCAAAGGAGATAGTTTTTTTTGGGCCCACCAGGTCATTGCATTTATTATTCATAATTACACCAAAAAAAAGTAACCATTTTACTATGGCAGTAAACGAAATATTACGTAGAATTGAAAACGAAATCTTAAAATCATAATAAATAAGCTATGTTATGATATTTTATTGCGAGTCAAATCATTCCTGTTTTGGTCAATGTCATTTGACAGCAAATACTTACGTGAATAGGGGCGTTTTTTTTCTGTTTACTAAAAAAAGTACGGTACCTACCCATTGGTAATCATATTTGCTATAATTATTATAGAATCAGAAAGAATATGAAAAATATATTATTAAACTGTGAGCATTTTTAATGCTATTTTTAAAGGTTTACACTAAAATCGCATAGATGGTTTAAACAATCAACCTGGCACGGAACGTTATGAACCCACTTTTTTAGTGATTGACAGACAACTTCATTATTTTGACATTTACTTTTTCTGTATAATTTGATTTTCGTGTTTTTGCAGATTTTTCGCATTTATTCCGTTTAGACAATGCTTAGCTAATTTAACCACTGGAATCTAGAGGTTATAAGGAACAAATCAATGTAAGTTTCATGATTATATGCTATAATTTATGTGGGTGGCCTAGTCCCCGAACAAGAAAAATTGTCTCCTTTCTTTAATAGATTTTCAACTTTGTCACTGCGGTATTAGGTTCAAGGTCGATTGCGAAAAGACAGTTTCGGGTAGCTTGATGTGCTGGAGTCTGGCTCGAGGCTGTCTCCAATCTACACAGAGAAATATGCTCAAGAGTTGGCATGGCCTTACCACTCTGCCAAAACACACACGCCGACACATCAAGTCAAGCCAATATCTGGCTGCCGAATGTTCACCGGCATAAATTTCCACTTGTTAATTTCGAGGACTAAAATATTTTCTTTTTCAACTCTTCCCTAGTCGCTGGATAGATGGCGCTGATCTCGGTTCGTTACTGCAAAGAGCAATTCAGAAGCTTATGCAAACGAAAGTGTTAGTCAACAAGCGTATGTAACGTGTGCTTTTTTAAGCGTTTTGGCTTTGGCACATAATAACGTAGTCAAAGTTCAATACCATCTACCGAGTTCTTGGAAACAATTTTTTTAATTCTCAAAGAGAAAACCTTTCATTAATAATTTTGAGTCTATAATTAATTACAAATAAATTGTGATACATCATGGCACAATAGCTTATTGTGGCATGATGTATCTTGTGTTAATGAGAAGTTTTTGACATATTTTTCATATTCGGTATACTTACGGCCGGATAGTGGGTCACTATCCGATATTCGGCTGGATATTTGGTTACTATCCGATATCCAATTATATAGTAAAAATTGTCCGGATAACGGATGATCACCATTTATTCGTTTCATCTTTACAGGGTTTTATTTATAAACGCTGCTTGAATTATGAAACGTTTAAAAATGAGGAAATGCCTGAATCAACAGACGGTTAGATATCATCACTGCATATTGTTATTGTTGAAAACCCAAAAAGTTCGAACTATTTGCACAGAACTGTTTCTGAACTGGATCTTCGGGTAATTTTGCCAGTCAGTTTTCCTTTCTGAACGAATTTCAAACTAAACGTCAGTCAAGAAATGTCAAAATAGGTTGACCTTCGTACGGCTCATAAATATTTGGAAATGATAATTTTTGCTTCAACATTTTATAATAAGCCATTTTTGTAGTGATATAGTTTACAGTGATGGCTCAACCAAATCAAGTGACAGTTGATATAGAAGACGACGAGCCTGCGGAGGCGGTGCCGCGTCACAATCCACTTCACAGACTCGAGTCAGTTTCTAGGCCCCCACCTGCAAATCGGAACAACCTAGGACTTGGAGATCGTCTCAACAGTGTTATTAGAGAAATTCGACCGCTTGTGGAACAGGCGCGCATGGTACGTAGCACTCAATGAGTAATTGTTGTGATGCAATAGATAGCAACAAAAACTGATAGCCTTGATGATGTTTTATTGATGAATACTCCACACTTTTGACAATAGTCATAATGAAGAGTGTTTAATATATTTTTGTGTATTCATTTCTTCACAGCAAAGCAATAATGCTCGACTGTCACTCCCAATATGGATGCCGAGGAATATGCCGGCGGCCACGCATCTTTCAGAGATCAATCAACGACCACAGAGCTCCATAGCGCATGTGAACCTAGGACCTAATGCTCAAACTTATATTGTGAATGATCGAGGAACCCCACCGACACAGCGCTCACAGTCCACTCAGTCTCATGGGATGAGTAATAGTGCTTCAAACGAATCAAACTTGTCGGAACAAGAGCCGGAGCACCCTGAGATCAATGTGTCGGTGAATCCAGCCAATAACAACAACATTCATGACAATGCAGATAATGAGAGCCAGAGTGACGATGGGCAGCAGGTCAGCCACTAAATATTTTAATATTTTTTTTCATCATCATTCTCTTGATCCTATCTCAATTAATTTAACGTTCCTGTAGCATAAGCAGAATAATATTCATTTATTGCACTGAATTCTTTCCTTTTGCATATTTTTATAGTTATTTGCTCATACACTTTAATGTCTGTGAAAAACCTTTTGTCTGTGAAACCGAATCGGTCTGTTGCCATTATTTAACTATTGTGTCTACTTTGCTAACAGATGAAGGTTTATAAAGTGGTATTACATTTACTAAGACCTATTTTGAGATTCAAAAAATATACTTTAAAAAAAAAACTAAACATTGTCACACTGACATGATTAAAAATAGTATCAGTGTAACCTTAAAAGATAATTATTTCCTACATACAAATGAATAACAAACTGAAGTACTGTATGATAGACAAGCCTTTTTATCCTGTGATTAACAATCTATTTGTGGGTAAGATATTGTTTTAGTAATAAAATTTTTCTGCTAAAATTGGCAAAATTGTGACAACTGTAAAACCAACAAATCAGTATTAAAAAGTCAGAGTTTAGGTTAAAAACATCCATAGTCTACTAAAATCACAACCCTTCCTTTCAGCTTTGCCACAGTTGGGTAAAAAAAAATAAAAATAATGAGTCATCATAATTTGATAACATCATATTTTATAATTTCGTTACAGTTCTGGTGTTGCTATTAATTGGTTGGTGTACTTGTAAGTGTAACATCTTATTAACCCATTATCAAATTTATTGATTGGGTGATTGCATCAGAAATTTCTCAGTAGTAACCCGAGGGATTCGTGCTGGGTCATTGTCGATGGGCCCGACCCCTATTATGTCATAACAGTAGTAGTACACATATCTGCCTATTTCTTCAGGGAAATACAGGCATGATATTGCAAATTAATTACAATTGCCCAGAATACCATAATAAATAAACCATGTATTTGTTGTATTTGAAACAAGTCTGTTAAGTAGTGCTCTGCAGAGTCTTTATATTGCCGTCATAACATTAAGTACAGTAAGCCCTGGTTTGACAGGCTATTTTTTATTGCGCACTAGATTTTTAACTCTTGGTATTGAGCATCCAACAAAGTGCATCCCAGTGCGCTGTTGTCATCCCTTGGTGCTAAGTAGTGCATTGAAAATCCAGAGACTGTTAAAAAATCGCCCGTGAGTAGGTACTTGTCGTTTTAAAAGCAAAGCTCTTAAATGTGTTGAAAACCAAAATAAATTGTTCAACTTTTACCATTTCGAATAACGACGCACATAAATCAGTAATTAGGTCAATAGTTTAGCTTATCGCCTTTTTGATAAAATCACCCAAATAACGATTACTGGGTCCTTCACACTTGCAGTACAGTCCACTTAGTGGTAATATAAACAGCATAACATAACTCAGCCTTGTTAGTTCAAGTGTGTCTTCTGTTTATGCACAAGCCGAGGGGGCTTGAATGCATGAAAGGTCATTCATTCAATGTTTATTTCAGCCAATAGAATGTTATACAGAATGAAAGAATGTTTTAAAATGTTATTACAGAAACTACTTATGAGGTACTAGGGTATGTGTGCGTACAGAGCTGCCACTGTACGAACATGCAATACTCATGTAATTTGGTAAAGGACGGTCTCAATCTGAGTGCAGTGTGTGTTTGTAGAAGTTGCTGAACTGGAGTACCTAGTTGCTTATGTCCCAAGTAATTTTTGATGAAACTGAAGTATGATCTTATCATACTCGTACATACTTGCTTCCACATTTAAGCATTTTCAGCCCTTTCAGGATATCTAGTGACCAGGTGCGATCAGTACGCAATGACGCAATGTTGTAAGGCTAGGTAGTCAAAGCGCCTTGGCGGTGTTGTTCTTTTTTTCTAAATTTTCACGCTGTGAGTCGATTTAATTTGTTCAATACTTCGCGAGTATTAAAGTGTGCTAAACAGCGTGTGATAGACGTGGCTACGAGCATTTCGGTGAGAGCAGTGAATAGAAACAAATAGTAAAAGAACATTATCACGCGTGTATTCCTATAAGGGCTGAGCAGAGGCTCAAAAAGTAAGGGAACTATAATAAAAAAGTACCTAACTAAGTACTTTCATGTAGAAACTGACTAGGACGCATCATCGTACACAAAAAACCAGTAGTTACCAGCTCGAATTGGAACTCTCCGAAGCGGATAAAACGTTGTAAACCATGTTATTGTACCCGGATCATCTTGCCTGGTTGTATACCTTCAGGTATACAATTACGCGTAGAAACTCCAAGAAATACTCGTAGCTTTATTTTTGGAGCGTTAAACTTACAAATTTTACTCTTCGCTACTGTATCCGATTGTGGTAAAGGTAGGTACCTACCATATAATTTCCATGACTGCATCGAGAAAATTACGACAAGAAATACCTGCATAATATTGTTACATCGGACCTACTAGAACATTCGAGAAAGCACGTGATTACAGTATGAGTACGTTGGAATTTCGAGAGATTTCTATTATTATTACTTTCAAAGTTGGGTAGGTACCTACAAACTCGCGACCTCTTTATAAAAAGACATTAGAATTTCGACCGTACGCCTAGGGCATACGGTTCATATTTGTTTGTGTTGTACAAGTAGCTAGTAATAATAATTACCTACCTACCTACCTACTCTTTTGTTAGTGTTTTCTATGACCCTCTAGAATATTCGTGGTTATTCTGGTGTGTCTGTCGGCGAGTATAAATAGAGCGCTCAGGGCCGCGACAGTCAGTCTTGTTTTGGCTATACAACGAAGCGAATCGAAGTGAACTTGAAGTGCGATATCTAAGCGAATAGTGATCAGTAGTGTACTGTAGTGTACTTGTGATTAAGTTTAAATTGTTTTGTGATTAATAAAGTTATTGTGTTGTTTAATCGGTAGTAATTAATTTATCTCATACCCAGCTCGTAACAAATTGGTGTCAGAAGTGAGAGATAAATTATGCCAGTTCTACCAAAGGACGACATGGACGGTATCCGTACCAGAAGTCAGCGACAGCAGGACATGGACCAAAGGCGGTTTGGAGATTCTCCGACACAGACAGCGGGTGGTGTCCAGCCAACGTCACAGCCAGTCGCTGGCCCATCCGGAGTTTCTCCAGCATCAGTGGCGCCAGACTTGTCAGCTTTAATGGCGCTGCTGCAGGATCAAGCTCGCCGCCAAGAGGAGCAAGCTCGCCGTCAAGAGGAGCAAGCTCGCCGATTGGAAGAGCACTTACAGCGAGATAAAGAGGAGCAAGCTCGCCGTCAAGAGGAGCAGGCTCGCCGATTGGGAGAGCAGTTACAGCGAGATAAAGAGGAGCAAGCTCGCCGTCAAGAGGAGCAAGCTCGCTGTCAAGAGGAGCAGGCTCGCCGTCAAGAGGAGCAGGCTCGCCGGTTGGAAGAGCAGTTGCAGCGAGACAAAGAGGAGCAGGTCCGCCGCTAAGACGAGCAGATGCTCCTCATCAAGGATCTGCATGCAACTTTCGGCAAGGACCTCAAGTTGATGAAAGATCAGGTTCACCAGCATGAGAACCGCATCTCAGAGGCCGAAGTTAAGATTGCTGGGGTGCAGAAGGCTTTGGGCGAATTGAAGATTGAAGGTGGAACCGTAGCTTCAGTGGTTGCTGCACCTTCTTCGCGTGGTTTTAAGGTTCCGCCATTCGACGGAACATCGTCGTGGTCGGCCTATAGAATCCAGTTTGAGGCCGTCATGAAGGCGAATGGATGGACAAAACCGCAAGCCATGACCGCGCTCACCTTGGGCCTCCGAGACCAGGCCCTAACTATTCTCGAGGCACTCGGCAAGGATGTTACCTACGAGCAGCTGCTGGAGGCGTTGGAGTCCAGATACGGCGACGCGCACCTGGAGCACGTATTTCGTGCTAAGTTGAAGGACCGTGTTCAACGTAGTGCCGAGAACCTACAGCAGTGGGCTCTGGAAGTGGGAAAACTCGTTCGGAAAGCCTACCAGTCTGCCCCTGCACTGATTGATGGAAATCTGGTACAGGCGTTCGTTGATGGAATACGTGACTTAGAAGTTAGAGCCGCCGTGAGACTTGGGCATCATGAGACATTGAAGGACGCCTTAGCCCATGCCTTGGAAGTAGAGGCAGTGAGGCAAGACCATAGAACACACTACGTCAGGGAGATTGTGGCATCACCTGTACACGACCGTGCGCAAGGTTACAGACCTGCTAGAGAAAGGGATCATCTTCGGCCAGGTTGTCCAAAGCAAGTTGTAGCATCACCTGAACGCCAGCGTCCGCGACGGTACAGCCCTAGGTGTTACACTTGTGGAGTAAGGGGTCACCTTCGGTCGAACTGTAAAAAGCGAAGCGCACCTAGAGAAGATCAGCAGGGAAGAGTGGCTGAAGTGACTGCCCAGCCACAGCAGGGAAACGAGTAAATGCCAGGACTGGGGGGCGGGTGCTGGCTGGTATTGAAAGAGCCCCGAGAATCTTGATCTCGCAAGCACATGACGGGAACAGCCTGACCATCAAAGGCGAAGTCAATGGAACGCCATGCAAACTGACGTTGGATACTGAAGCTTCTCACACGGTCGTCAATTCTAAACTAGCAAGTCGGTTTCTTGGGGACTACTTCAATAAGCACGACCGTATACAGTTACTAACAGCTACCGGTCAGCACATAAACGTCCGAGGCAAGAAGGAGGTAGAGTTAAAATTGGGTGACAGATTTTACAAGCAGAATGTCATCGTGGCCGACATAGTGGACGATTGCATCTTGGGCTTGGACTTCATGCGGAAATATCGTTGTGAGATCGACGTTGATCAAGGAGTACTGAAATGTGGTTCAGAGGAAGTGTTCATGGAGGGTGCACCGTCAGGAAAAGTGTACTGCTTGAAGAAGATAGTTCTTCCTCGCAGATCAGAAACGATTGTGCCAATTTGTTTGCCACGGAATTCTGGACAAAAAGATGGAAGTGTCCTGATAGAAAGAGTAAACAATGACTTCCCATGGAAGATGGCACGAACTCTGGTTAAGGCCACCAACATCTCAGTAGTACGCAAACTGAATCCAAGCGACCAGGAGCAAGTGATTAAGAAGGGCACCTTGATCGGCACTTGCGAGGAAGTAGCTTGGATGCGTCAATTGCAAGATGTCCCTACCGGAAATAAAACTTGTAGTACAAAATTTGATGTGTCAACACTTTTGGAAAACTGCGATTTAACTGAAGAAGAAATGGACAAGGCTATGAAGATGTTACTTCAGTACGCCAACATGTTCTCTTCAAATGATGCTGACATAGGGAGAACTGGACTTGTTCAGCACCAGATTAATACGGGTAACGAGTTACCTATCCGTCAGCGACCAAGAAGACTGCCAGTTGCACGAGAAAAAGAGGTGGAAACCATGATTGAGGGAATGGTGAAGGACGGTGTTATAGAGCCTTCATCGAGTCCATGGTGTTCTCCTGTGGTCCTGGTAAAGAAAAAGGACGGCAGTATGCGCTTCTGTGTGGACTATCGGCGACTGAACGACGTCACGAAAAAGGACAGCTACCCGCTGCCTAGGATCGATGACACACTGGATACGCTGACTGGTATGAAGTGGTTTACCACACTTGATCTGAAAAGTGGCTACTGGCAAGTAGAAATAGACCCCAAGGACAAGGAGAAAACTGCATTCTCAACAGGAAAAGGGCTATGGCAGTTTAAAGTTATGCCTTTCGGTTTGTGCAACGCTCCTGCGACGTTTGAAAGGCTGATGGAGCAAGTACTTGCCGGATTGATTGGGGACGCATGTCTTGTCTATCTGGACGACATAATAATCGTGGGCCGTACATTTGAAGATCACCTTAAAAACCTCAACCGAGTGCTGTCAAAAATCCAAACAGCAAATCTCAAGTTAAGCCCGAAGAAGTGCTCGTTTTTCAGACAGCAAGTGAACTTCTTAGGACACATAGTTTCGGGGGAAGGTGTTCAAACAGACCCAGAAAAAGTAGTCGCCGTCAAAGATTGGCCAGTTCCGAAAGACAAGACACAGGTCAGGGCATTCCTGGGTTTGTGCTCCTACTATCGAAGGTTTGTCAAGAATTTTGCTGACATTGCAAAACCTCTGCACAAACTCACTGAGGAAAAGCGGCAATTCTGTTGGGACGAAGACTGCGACGTCGCATTTCAGGGATTAAAGAAACGTCTGTGCAATACACCTATTTTGGGATATCCTGACACTGAAAATGACTTCATAGTTGACACAGATGCAAGTAATACTGGAATTGGGGGCGTGCTGTCTCAACGGAAAGGAGACCAGGAGGTTGTAATAGCTTACTTCAGCAAGTCTTTATCCAAACCAGAAAGAAATTACTGCGTTACAAGACGGGAGCTACTCGCCGTAGTAAAGACATTGCAGCACTTCAGTAAATATTTGCTGGGACGTAAATTCCAATTACGAACTGACCATGCTGCACTGAAGTGGCTATTACAGTTCAAGAATCCAGAGGGGCAAGTGGCGAGATGGATAGAACTACTACAAGAGTTTGACTTCGTAACTGAGCATCGCAGTGGGAGAACTCACGGTAACGCAGACGCCTTGTCAAGAAGACCTTGTCCTGAAGACTGTAAGCACTGTGCCAGGCAAGAGACTAAGGAAGTAGTGCCCGTGAGGATGCTTAGAACGGATCTCAGCGATGAATGGAAGGAGACCCTACAGCAGGCTCAGCAAAATGACCCGGACATCAAACCGATCTTCGAGTGGATCAAAGCTGGTGTTCCTAAACCCAAGTGGAGTGATGTGGCTGCGATGAGTTCCATCACTAAGAGTTATTGGGCGCAATGGAACAGCTTGGTAATCCAGGATGGAGTCTTGTGCCGTAAATGGGAAAGCGCTAGAGGGGACAGCTGCCATCTACAAATGGTTGTCCCTAAAGCTAAGGTACCGGATGTTCTACGGCTCTACCATGATGGATGTTCAGGAGGACATATGGGGGTAAAAAGGACTTTACTAAAAATTCGAGAACGCTTCTACTGGATCCACTGTCGAGATGATGTGGAGGACTGGTGTCGCAAATGTACCAGTTGTGCGGCCGTGAAAGGACCCCAGACACGCAGCAGAGGTGCATTAAAAGTGTACAACGTTGGAGCCCCTTGGGAACGGATAGCACTTGACGTTGCGGGACCATTTCCAGTAAGTGAGAGCGGAAACAAGTACTTCCTGGTGGTCATGGATTACTTCACAAAGTGGCCAGAAGTCTTCGCCATTCCTAATCAAGAAGCTACAACTATCGCAGATAAATTGGTACAGGAAGTCTTCTGTCGTTTTGGGGTACCCTTAGAAATACACAGCGATCAAGGAAGGAATTTTGAATCGCAAGTATTTCAAGAGACTTGTCGATTGATGGGTACCCATAAAACCAGAACCACCTCTTACCACCCACAATCTGACGGAATGGTGGAACGATTTAACCAAACGTTGGAGAGGTATCTAGCGAAGGTCGTGGAAAGCCGGCAAAGGGATTGGGACAAGCACATACAGCCGTTTCTTCTGTCTTATCGAAGTGCAGTCCACGAAAGTACGACTGTGACACCAGCCTTCGCGAACTTTGGAAGGGAATTACGGTTACCTGCTGATTTAATCACTGGAACTCCCCCTGATGCTCCATGTAGTGTAACAGATTACGCGAATGACTTGCGTAATAAGTTGAACGATGTTTATGAGCATATCCGACAATCCGGCCAACAGATGTCTGAGAAGATGAAGACCCGTTATGATCGGAAGGCAAACGGTAGGGGTTTCGACGAGGGTTCACTGGTGTGGTTGCATAACCCAGTGCGGAGCAAGGGGAAGTCTCCGAAGTTACAAGCAAAATGGGATGGACCATACCGAGTCGTGACTAGGATCAACGATGTCACCTACCGAATACAGAAGGGTCCACGAGGTGCGCCTAAGATTGTGCATGTAGACCGGTTGGCGCGATACTACGGGACTAATGATGCTCGGGACGAGCATGTCTAAGGAGGAGGCAGTGTTACATCGGACCTACTAGAACATTCGAGAAAGCACGTGATTACAGTATGAGTACGTTGGAATTTCGAGAGATTTCTATTATTATTACTTTCAAAGTTGGGTAGGTACCTACAAACTCGCGACCTCTTTATAAAAAGACATTAGAATTTCGACCGTACGCCTAGGGCATACGGTTCATATTTGTTTGTGTTGTACAAGTAGCTAGTAATAATAATTACCTACCTACCTACCTACTCTTTTGTTAGTGTTTTCTATGACCCTCTAGAATATTCGTGGTTATTCTGGTGTGTCTGTCGGCGAGTATAAATAGAGCGCTCAGGGCCGCGACAGTCAGTCTTGTTTTGGCTATACAACGAAGCGAATCGAAGTGAACTTGAAGTGCGATATCTAAGCGAATAGTGATCAGTAGTGTACTGTAGTGTACTTGTGATTAAGTTTAAATTGTTTTGTGATTAATAAAGTTATTGTGTTGTTTAATCGGTAGTAATTAATTTATCTCATACCCAGCTCGTAACAATATTAAGACCACGTAGTACAAACCGGGGTTGATCGTTGTTCCCTCTAGTATTAAAACAAGATTCGTGTGGTATACTACCACTAAAAACACAACTAATGAAAAATCACGCTCCAATTAAATTTGCGGTTTACAAGGTAAAGTCTACTACTCCTTTTGTTGAAGTCGGTTAGCCTATGTTACCCGATTCGTTATTAAGGCCTTAATAACGAATCGATTGATACCTTATTCATCAAATTGGATGAACAGTTTAGGCGCTACGGGTGGAACATACGTAAATACATATCATAGAGTGCTAAAATCATAACCCTCCCTTTTGGGTTCGCCGTAGGCGGGTAAAAAGTACCGACTGCCAAGTATCTAGCTATGGAATGAGGGCTCCGAGTGAGGGATATCCACAGGAGCTTTACAAAGCGCAGTGCCGAGGAAACTGGCAATGTGCCGATGCCGCGGTAGAATCAATAAAAGTCCCTATTGTGGAGATGAAGTGGTGAATTAACAAAAAATATTCTCACTTATCCAAATGTTATTTTAAGTTAGTTGTCTATCACTCAATCGTGCAATAACGACTGAACCATAGCCCATGACCTGGATTAATACGGTGAATTCGATTTTATTTTCTTTCAATTGAAATTAATTATTTTTTTAATTGGCATTTATGAAATTGTATAACTTTAATTATACATTATGCATGCCTGAATTGGTACAATACAACAAATATTTGTACATTTTGAATCCCGGCTATTTAAAGTTTACCCAAGACGCCAGTGAAACTTATTGTTTTAATATTATATTAACTCAGAATTGATTGTTTGTTTCAGGTAGTAGATGTGAGAGCTACATTGAACCTGCTCATACGATACGCGCCGTTCTACTTCTTACTATTCATCAAATTAATGTATGACAGTCGGGAAGGCATCTTCACTTTCTTCATATTGTTCTGCACATTCACACACTGTAATAGTCTTGTGAGGCGGTAAGTTGTACTTCTGTTTTACTTTCAGCACTGGACAGACGCTGGACCATTTGTTCGTGAATAATTTGCAACGACTGATTTGAACAGGATCCATTTCAGCGGAAATTTCTGTTCCCCGGAATATTAGTCCGTTGTCTGTTTTCAGCGCTTTATTTTCTCTTGTGATGCAGGTGTCCATCCATAGATGTGGTAAGGTAACCTTTTCTTCTTCAGCTTCTATTGATTTATTGGTTCATTTACTTTGGTTTTTTGACGACCCGAATGGCGCAGCGGTAGTGAGGCTGCCCTACGTTCCCGGGTTCGAATCCCGGTAGGAGCAAATGTTTGTGTGATGAGCATGGACATTTGTTTCCGAGTCATGGATGTTTATATGTATAACAAGTATGGATGGATGGAGTGTGTTAAGAAGGATATGGTAAGAAAAGAAGTGTCTGATGAGATGACGAAAAATAGAGGAGTATGGAAGAAGAAGACATACTGTGCCTACACCAAATAAATTTGGATAAGTTTTATCGGATGCGTTTTATCTTTGTCAATATTCGTTGATTTACAAAAACAAAAAATATGTGTCCATTATTTTCCAATACTCTAACTGACGGACTAACTAGATTTGCAATTTATTGATGGGGGAAACTAGCCTGAGCGGTGTATTTATACTCGCCAACAGACACACAAGAATAACCACGAATATTCTAGAGGGTTATAGAACTGCTTCATAAAAAAACATTAACAAAAGAAAAGTAGGTAATTATAAGGTACTTGTACAAAACAAACAAATATGAACCGTATGCCCTAGGCGTACGATCGAAATTATAATTTCTTTTTATAAATAGGTCGCGAATTTGTACCTACCTAACTTTAAAACTAATAATAATGGAAAGCACTCGAAATTCCAACGTACACATACTGTAATCACGTGCTTTCTCGAATTATCTAGTAAGTCCGATGTAACAATACCATTCGAATGGGTATTCAATTCTTTATCCAATGGTAAAAAAGTGAAGAACTGCAAAAAATCACGATAGTTGGTTTTACACATACAATATATGACGCTTTAATATACAAGTCGGGTTTCGGGGTAATTCGATTATCCACCTGATGACTTAAAGATCACCATTCGCCCGGAGATTACTACAACGGCTTTGTGGATCGTTGGTCAAAGCGCTAAAACGGAAATACTAAAAAGTATTATAACTAGCCCCTTCCTAAAACTACTTCAAAAACTTTTAAAGAACCACTTCCTCAAGGTGGTTATTCTTTATTTGACCTAAATCACTGATTTCCAGGGAACATGGCAAGCAGATGAACCGCAGCATACTAGCGCTGTTCAGCGAGCTGGCCTTCACAACATGTTGCATCCTCATGGTGCAGTACTTCCTCGGGCACGGCAAGCTGCTGCCCAACGTGGTGATGTTCCCAGGGTACACGGAGCTGGACGTGTGGGAGCTACTGTGGCTCGTGGTGCTGACAGATCTTATCGTCAAGATCATTACCGTGAACATCAAGATATTGGTCACGATGATGCCAGCTTTTATATTGCCGTTCCAAAAGAGGGTGAGGATTTTGTCTTTTATAAAGCGTGTAAATGACTCTTAACAAAGTCGAAAGGCACTTGGCCTCCCCATCACTGCGATATTTTTTTTTGTTCTAGACCATACTGTATCTGTTTTATGCAAAAAGTTTTCAGTTTGTATTACTACCGTCACTTATTATACCAAAGCGCGTATAACAAGATGTCTCACTATTGATAAAGTTTAGCACTAGAGGCAGTTGAAACCTCTGACAATCATATATGTAATAAATAATGTTTGATTGCAGGGTAAAGTATATTTGTTCACGGAGGCGGTCTCCCAGCTGTACCGCTCACTGCTCACGATCCAGCCCTGGATCTTCTTCCTCATGCAGTCGTACACGGGTTCGGAGAAGATGGTCGGCATGTTCCTGACGTCCATCTACGTCATCGCGAAGGTCATCGAGGTGCTGGTCCGGCTGAGGCTGTTCAAGAACGCCACCTGGACTCTGCTACAAAGTGTAGTGAGTAATTTTATTAATTTAAGCATGGGGGCCGGCAGGATTATTTCCAGGGGTTGCTTCTTCAGTTTCATGAAAACCGCTCTAATTTTATTTGCACCCAACCTTTGTTCCGCTCCGCTTGTTAGATTTTCGTTTGTCAATTCGTACAGGAGTAGCTTTGTCGATTTATACAGAAAAGGCTATCAATCGAAAAAAAATAGTGTCTTAAGAACGAGCGTAGCGAGCTTGATAATTTTAGCATCTACCTCGAATGTGGTAGGTTTTTTTTGGCCTTTATTGTAGAAATAGCCTATTATATATACTGCCTATTTATATGAAAAGTTTATGCATGAAAAAGACATAGCTGTCTAAGCGAGCAAAGCAAACTCGAATATTTTAGGAAACGATTGGATAGATTAGGTTATTTTTAATTATACAAACAAAATAGAATAGAAGTATGAGTGAGCGAAGCGAGCTCGAAAACTATGCTCTTTCCGCCTCGGATGACTTGTCTAAATCTAAATATTTTCTTTTCGGACAGGGGGGTGTTAGTGCACCCCCTTTCACCCTGCTGCTGGCGCCCATGGAGGATCAGTTTTGTTATTAAATTTGTACTACAGTGAAAGTGCTTGCAAAAGTAGTAGTAGAAAAATCAGTGATCTGCACGGGAATGTCGATTGTGTCTTATGCCTTACTGCAGTTTAGTAATCTTTTTCAGAATTATTGCAATTTCAAATTTGATATTATCCTCTCACACAAGTGGCAGTATCGTCTCACTCTTTCTAGTTGACTAATATTATAGCTAAGTAATTATCACCATTCACCTTATGTAAATACTAGCTTATGCCCGCGGCACCGCCCGCGTGGAGTTCGCTAATGTCCCATGGGATCCTACTACCGAGATAAAAAGTACACGATTTGTTAATCTAGGTTTGAAACTGTCTGTGTACCAAATATCATCCAAAACCGGTCAGTAGCTTTTGCGTGAAAGAGTAACAACCATCCATCCATCCAAACTAACAAACTGACGCATTTATAATTATTAGTAGGATACACTTTTCCAACAGAACCTCGGTACAAAACCGACTTGCGAACAACTGCTGTCAGCGGGCGACTCTTGCCCCATCTGTCACGATGACTACACGACGCCGGTGCGATTAGGGTGCAGCCACATCTTCTGCGAACTGTGCATCTCCGCCTGGCTCGACCGCGAGCACACCTGCCCCCTCTGCCGAGCCAAGGTCGCAGACGAACCCACCTGGCGCGACGGATCCACCACGTACGACTTTCAACTCTATTAAAGACTAGGCAAAGCTCTGTTTGAATGTTGGCAAAAGAGCAAGAGATGTTTGAAGTATAGTATAGTAATCGTCTTGATTGTCTGTACAAATGACGACTTTTGTAGGACTTACGAGGTCATTTAGCATATTTTGGTCGACGAAATATCGGCTGCCGATTTTCAGTCCTTTGCCTATTAATTAAGTCCGGGATGGCTTTTTATGTCAAACGAAAGTACTCTTCCCGATATGTACAGCGAGTTACAGCAATTAGCTGACCCACCTTTGCTTATATGATTGAGAATTTGTAGAAAACTAATCAATAAAATTTTATATTTTATTTATTTGAGCAAAGTAAATTTAAAATAAAAGAATTATAAAATTCACAAAACTAAAAAAAAAATCAACCTTTTATGAAAAGGTGGGTGAGCTAATTGCTATAACTCGCAGAACTAACCCTAATATTTGCAAGCATTATTTATCTATACACCGTGTTTTCGGACGATATCTATAAACTTCGATCAGTCATTGTACTCATCATTATGAACAACTTTTACTATGGGACCAAACCCTGAATCGCGAAAAATAAATCAGCAGTTGCATACATTTTGTCGAGTAAATGCGAACATATTGTAGGGAACAGTAATTTTTTTTCTCGCGACAGGGTTTGGTCCCATTGTAAAAGTTGTTCAACAATGATTGGTCGAAGTTTATGGATATCGTCCTGAAACACGGTGATATGTATACTTGTGTGTATGTGTCACTGGGTAATGAATAGAATATTTGTCTGAAACTAGACTCAATGTTGAGAGTAACGCGTGCTGTGACAGTAGTCGTTAGAATATAACAGATCTTATTACTAATAACTGTTCTATTCCTTGCTAAGTTACCAATTGGAGTGATTTCGCGTCTCTTTACCGATCAACGTTACTTTATGATATAGAATAGATAGTTAATAGAGCGATTCTTGCTTATGGTGAGTGCTCCAGGGTAACCCTCGAAATTCAAATTTTCTTAAATTGCAGAAACCGTAATAAAATTTGAATTTCAGGGGTTAACCCTGTCATTTTCACCTTTAAGTTTGATTTTTAACTGTTAATATTCTTCTTCAAAAAGTAGATTATATCTATAACATTTTAAGTATGTTTTGTTGTAAATATCTGCAGTCTCATTGCGTTCAAGTCCTAGACTTAAGTTTAAAATGAGAAGAAATTATTCTGGCCTAAATATTAGACTTGCTGGTCTACTTGAAAGAGGAATTATGTACATAGTGTAAGTACATGGTAATCAGTAGCACGGCCGCCGAATTATTCTTGTTCATTTTTTATTATTTAAAATATGTATTAAAAAAATGTAAATAGGGAAATATAAAAACTTTAAATCATGATATTATTATAAAATGTATTATTAATGTTTGTACAAGACATTATATTTTAAGCATACATTATTATTAAATAGTAGTTACTGATACTGTTCAATCGTCCACTAAGCATTGACGATTCAACTTGGTTGAGTTCACAAGACGTAAAAAAATATTTAAATGTTCAATTTAATTGTTGTCTATAAAATAACATGCTTTTAGCCAAGATTAAATGCTTTTAATATATGTGTAAGTATAAAATAAACCAAATAGTGAAGCATACGGAAAATGACTACAACATGACTATTCCATTTTGTAAATAAAAATAACTTTAAGTTATATTCATAAGAGTAATGTGATAATTTAGATCAGCCGCAAAATCGTGTGTATGAAACTCTTTGCTTAGCAAAAGTAGAAAAGCAAAGAGCTTATGGCAAAATACTAATAATATTAACAAATCTTTTTACCGCAAAATCATAGTATATTCAAAAGCTAGGTAAATATTGTGTCAGGATCAAAATATAAAAATATATTAGATCACCTAATCCCGATTTTAAGTGATTGACAATATTTGTAAAATAAAAGAATATTGCGTAAAAATTAGGTGTAAATCTTTCGCTCTGTTTCGCCACTAATAATGTACATTGGTTGAATACAATGTTATTGTCAATGCCGGAGAATTTTGTCTTTGCCTTTCGGACAATCTTAACGGAGATAAGGTGGATAACGGATGTCTTCTCGGGTCAGGCCTGGGGTCATACAAATATTGCCCGATGCACAAAAGCATTAGCCACAATATCGAATTAGTAAGTTAACAAAATTAGGGGGAGGGGGGAATGTTACTAATAACTTATAAGTTCGCCTTGGTAACGATTTTGCACAAAAAACTTTAGGGATAGCTATTGAAACACTATTTACTTGATGATCAGATAGAAATGGCGAAACAGAATGTTCAGCATCTCGACTCTTTAGGCATTATTCAGTAAGTATATATAAAAATAATATTAACTATTCACATGCTATAATTGCGTCCTAGATCATTTCACCTTTTGAGAAAACTACGTATCGACATTCCACACCCTGTTATTGCATTGTTTTAAATAATAAATTGTAATGTATTTTATAATATTATGATAGTAATGCATTCTATTGAATCTAGGAAAGAAATCTTGAATAAAAATATTCTTATACCTATGTTGCCAGTACAAGTTGACTGCTCTTTAGTTGTATGTTTTAGTCAATACTGTGGTGTTGTAAAGATGTCTTATTACCGTAAGAGCGTTTTTAGAACGTGGGCAAATCGCAAATGTATGGAAACAATAAATATGGCTAACTAGAGAACTAAAATATGGAATAGGACCTGAAATAATCAATATCGTAACACTAATTAATCAGTTTTAGATGTAAAAAAAGTATTTGGTAACTTGCCAAATGCGTTTTCTACACCTAAAACGGTTACAACATCAAATTCATTGTTTTAATTGCAATTTACTATTAATATTCTAGTTTACTAGTTAGCCATATTTCTTACTTTTACAGCAATATTGTCAAATTAATTAAAATAAGTAGATATTTGACAGCTATTTGCGACGGTGCCGGTGCCAACTTTTTGGATGAACGCTCATAAGACGATTACATGAGCTAAACGCGAGTTTTATAATGACATGAAGTATATGATTCACTGCTATAAACAAAACCAGAATACATATATGATATTCTTCAGGATATATGCTAGTATGATAGAGTTTTGAAAATACATGCGATCATTCTGATTTGTTTGGAAAATAATTCTACAAGCAATGTATTAGCATTATAGTGTTTTAGTTCTTTAGTCCAATCAATAGATTTTTTGTAAATCGATCGAAACCACTCATTTCGCACTATTTAGCCCGCAGTGACTGACGTAACAACCACTTTGTAGTGTAAGCTGATTTGAACTTTATTCTAACAGCATTTCAAACGAAGTTTGAACCACCACAAATAGAGTTGCTAATTTAGCTCATCTAGTCGCCTTAAAGATCGTGCGGGTAGACTGCGTTCAAGCGTTCTGATTTCTTAGTTGCGATCGCTTGACCACATTCTACCTGGACGCGTCCCATGTACTACCACCTAAAATAATTGTCTTCGGACTATACAATGTATCGTACTACTTTAGTAAGTAATGTACAGACTATTTAACCATTAGCAACTGAATAAATGTTTCGATGCCGCTCCATGGAGCATTTTCTCTCCATAATCTTGGAATGTGTTTAAATTCGTTGTGATGAGTAGTGAAATTGTAAATGGTTTGTTTATAAATGTTTTCTTTAATATGCGAACCTACTGATGGCGGTAGGCAGGACATTACGTTACACTAGTTGATGAGTTAATAAAATATTATGCAAATCAATTATCATTGTGTTTTAATTTGAATCAATTGAGGAACTGGGGGAAGTTGCGTATATTTTTACTAAAATTAAATCTTATCTCAAATATTTTTAACCCCCGACGCAAAAACGACGGGGTGTTATAAGCCGCCACCACAAAATGGCGAATTGCATATTTTTTCACAACTCCTACAGTACGGGTATCAAATGAAAGGGCTTGACTAGTAGAATAATGTACTTACACTAAGTATATTGAAAGGGAACGCGACGTAGGTACGTGTAGTCACTCCTTTCTCACTAGTTTGCGGTGTGATGTCGTGTTAGCGGACTATATGATGAATTGGGCAAGTGTGTCATATTGGAACTTTACTTTGCGTATTTAGCTGAAACAAATACTTTTAGAATAGTTTATTTCTTATTTGTTTAGTCAAATACGCCAAAGTTAGTCCCACCAGCATCAAATCAAAACAACAAATAAATTTAAATCACATTTTAATCATAGTTTACACTTTATAGATTCACATAACATAATTATTATCGCTTATGATTACTTTTCGCCTACAAACGTGAAAAATTAAATAATTTAGATCATTAATAGTAATTATTATTCAAAGTATCACAAATATTGGATAGAGTAACACTGCTCTGAAAGCGCGAAGCATCTATCGTATATCTAGGACTGCCGCCCTCCCAGGATCGCTATCATGGACTCCGGTTATTATTTAACTTCGAAACTCGCTATATTTATCAAATAATTAAATCACAGAGTCGCTTCAAAGTACTAGATAATCACACGCGGTTGGCACAAATCGTTGAATCAAAGTCGGGTCGGGGACTCCGCGCCGGACGGATAAGTGCGACTACATACCATGGCGCGCCACGTCACTACATACGGACGTCATATAGATAAACAAATCGAAAAGTTATAGTAGGGTCAGTTAACGCACGTTATATGTTTCAAGAGTAAGCTCAACTTATGGCAACGGTGGGTGTCGCCCGGTCGGGCGGGCTCGGTCGCTCAGTCCGGCCCCGACAGGCCCGACAGTCCCGACAGTGCATCACAACGTCTCGGTACATCGCGATCGTCCTGCGGCCGGACGGCGCACGTTCGTTACGCGGGCGCGGGCGGGCTGGGCCCGGCCGACGTGCCGGCCTCGGGGTCCGGCGGCGGCACGGCCGAGCCGTACAGGAACAGACTGCGCAGGCGCGCCGAGCGGGACGACGTGGACGGCAGCTCGTCCGGCCACGACGCCGCACTCGTGTTGTCGGACGTCGCTACGTCCACCACGTCCGCCGTCACCTCCAGGCGCAGCGCGGCCGGCGACGGCGCCTCGTGCCCGCCCAGCGACCCCGCCAGCGCCGCCAGCGACGGCGCCCGCACCTCGGCGTGGTGCGAGCCCGCCGATAGAGATGCGTCACCTGGAAATACCATACAAATATTATTATTTGTTTCCGAGTATTAAACAATCCTTAAAATAAATCCCGAATTATATATTATGTATATCCATAGTTAAACAAAACAATCACTAACTGCTCAACATTGTTGCAACAACATGTTATTGCAACAATACAATAACACGTATTGAACACAATTGCATGCATTGTTCCTAGCAACACGGTTTCAGTATCACAACGACATGCTGGTAGGTAGCAATGTTTAACTATTTGTGCTTACCAAAATTCTATGATTCAGAGCCAAAAGGACAAGAGTTTAAAATGAGAACTCAAAAAAAGGTCGAGTCGACAAACAGAAACGAAGAGATACACAAAAGAAGCTCACCAATACTGGGTTCAAGTCTTCTACTCGCCGCGTCCTGATCGGGCGCATGGTCCCGCTCGTCGTCGAAGTGTGCGGAGTTGGGCGGCGGGCTCCCGCCGGCGCAGCCCCCCGCGCGGCACAGCGACACGGGCACCACGCCGTACACGTAGAACAGCAGGATGGGCACGCCGATACCCACAGCCAGCCCCGCCACCAGCGGCGACACCAGCAGCGCGGCCGCCACCGCCGCGGCCACAGCGGCGCGGCGCCGGGCGGGCGTGGCGCGGCGCAGGCGCCGGTGTGCGCGCCGCCCCGCCCACAGCGGCAGCCCCACCAGGAGCGCGGGGAGGGCTACGCCCGCCACCACGGCGATGCCCAGCGGCGCGCCCGCCAGCGTGCCCAGCTGCCACAGGAGCTTCTTCTTACGAGACCACGGCTTTTTGCCCCAGAATGTGCATCCACTAGGGCTGGAAATATATTACATGTTAGTCCACAGAAAAAATAACATTTTACTTAAGACAGAAATATTATTCCGCAAAAATTTAACACTACAGTCCTTTCACGATTATTTTACGCCGTGCATCACTATAAAAGAGACAAGTCTATCAAAATTACAATCATCTTTATTTGCATTACATTAAGGTTGCTTTCGGATTGGTGCTATCAGAGAAGCGTCAATGAATGGACAGATGGAAACATACAACGGGTGCGAGCCTCACCTCAAATAATGTAAGTCTGAAACCTCCTTCATACACAGCCAGCAGAACTCGGCGCCGCACACGCAGCACACCATGTGGTTGCAGGAGCCGTCCTCCACCTTCACGATGAGCACGGAGCAGCGCGGGCACGGCTTCACGTCGCCTGGGAACGACAGGTTGTCTGCTCACGTTAAAATTAATTTGTGACTGTTTTCTCCATCGAGGAACATCAAAGGATACAATTATTGAAAAAGTATGTATAAGATTGTTCAAAATAAATTTAAAAAAAATGTTTTTTTCAGGTGTATTTGGTCCCAAGACTTTTTACTTCAAATCGAACCATCCATTTGAGAACTAAAATGCCACAGAAAACAGTGACAAAAGCTTGAAACTATAACATCACACTTTTACGCTGGGGCTTGTAAATAATCTAGTTTTAAAAACATTATTTTTATCATGTAAAAAAAAACAATTTACATAAACGAATATGCGGCTAATATAAGTATGGTAAGACATAGAAATATATAAAACAGGAGAAGTGGCAAGGGGCGTGTCGGTGTCCGCGCGACTGGCACAAGAGGCCCAGTCATAAGCAAATGGGTTCACTAATGTTTTACCAAAAGTCCATTGACAAATTTTCATTTTACAACCAACGTTTCGTTTACTGTTTATTTCACAAACAATTTATTCCACAAATGTTTTATTTAAAAAATATTCGTTTTACAAACATTTATTTGGCAAATACTTCTTTTATCAAATGCATCAGATGATATTTCTTCATTTATAAATTTTTCATTTGTTACTTAGATATGTTTGGACAAATCACGTTTCAACAAAGTAATTTACAGGCTAGTATTTTTTTATTACTCTTTTTTAAGAAAAAAATAAGGAAATTGAATAGTTTTTTCATAAAATGCAAACAGGCATACTCCATGCATGCAGCAAGCAAGCAGCAGGCATTTAGAAAGCATGCAGCAAGCGAGCAGCAAGCATGCAGCAAACGAGCAGCAAGCATGCAGCATGCATGCGACCAACAAGCATGCAGCAAGCATGCAGCAAGCATGCAGCAAGCATGCAGCAAGCATGCAGCAAGCATGCAACAAGCATGCAGCAAGCATGCAGCATGCATGCGACCAACAAGCATGCAATATGCAAACATGCAGCATGCAGCAGGCATGGTTTCTGTCACGGCTCCGGCGCAAGCCGAAGCTGCGGTGGTGAGCGTTAAAACCCTCTGCGACGATAAGCTCGCGTGTGTCCGCCTCGCCCCTCCGCGCCTACGCGGGCTTAAATTACACTCTAGGGGTAGGGCAGAAAAGACTACGTGGAGTCGGTTCTGCAGCGATTCATTTCTGTCACAAAATTTGTGCTTATAGGAAACCAAATTAATTTATTTTGTTTTTTTTAAATGGCACAATCAATTTGTGTAACGTCTTTATTTCAAACGTTGTTTTATGAGATAAAACGAAAAAATAATGAATTGTTTGTCAAGTAATACATTATTAAATAAAAGTTTATGTGATAATTATTTTGCGAAGTGAATTATTTGTTAAACTTGCTGTTGTATACTGATAAAATGACAAATAATATGTTTTCTAATCGTTGCTTGTCAAGTAAAAGTTTGTGAATTAATGTTTGGTGATCT
Source organism: Xestia ashworthii (assembly GCA_950022955.1). Classification (NCBI taxonomy): domain Eukaryota; kingdom Metazoa; phylum Arthropoda; class Insecta; order Lepidoptera; family Noctuidae; genus Xestia; species Xestia ashworthii. Next base: position 4,879,162 of record OX465556.1, read on the forward strand.
GACTGGTCACCTAAGCAAATGGCTATACTATTTTGCAATAAATACATTGATCCTCAACCACTACCTAAGTTTGTCGCTAAGTGATTGGACAAGCAATGTCAAAATCACCAAACGATAGTTCAATAAGCGGATGCATCGCGTAGTGCGGCCGCTGCTTCTTGCGACGAGTAGTGATGTGCGTGTAACTTGTACGGTGCATGGTAAATACACGATGTGTTTGATGGCATAAGGTTTATTATTGATTGTGAACTACGTTCTGTTTTAAGAAAAATGCGAGTGTGTGCGCGACTGCGTATCTATTGCTTTCACTGAACTGCATGTGTAGTAGTTGATGTGCCGTAGGGGCAAAATGGAGAGAGGGTTCCGATACATTTTCGTCTAACGGGCATATCTCCTTATTTATTATATCTATGATGGAAGATGATGTCCTTCGCCGACCCCAAATAAATTAGGATCAGGGCGGGAGAATGATGATGATGAATATCATATATCAGTTTACTGTTCAATATTGTAATGCAGTAGTACACACCATGGTCGATGTCAGTGTGCGAGGGTTGCGGCTGGCGCGGCGGCGGCGCGCGCGAGCGTCGTGCGGCGTCGCACGTCTGCGTGGGGTGCCACGCCGCCTTGCAGTGGTAGCAGAACGAAGCGCCGCAGCCCGGCGCCAGGCACGTTAGCTTGGGGCATGATGCGCACCCCGTTGCTACTACCGCGAAACTAGAAACGAGAAAATAAAGCTTATTTCATAACTTTGTTGGCGAGGTAGACAAAATTTAACCACTCACAATAGTTAAACAATCGCGTAAGACTGATTCGGTCGGGGACCACAGATAAATGGTTAAGACAATCTCGAAGAATAATTGAAGCAACTGAAAAGTGTCAGTGAGTATGGCAGTCCATCAAGCTACAGATTGTAGCAAATGCAGAACCAATGACTAAAAAGTCATTAACTGTGGAGAACCAGAGGTATTAATGTCTAAGAACGAGATGATAAGTACTTACTTAAGGTTTTTAGAAAATGTTCTTGGAAATGGATAATAGGTACAACACATAAGAATCGATAAGTCTTAAGCGTCTGTCTGGTCCGCATTGGACATGTGGAACTAATTTGATTTATCTATTTCGCCTAGTCGGCCAGTATTATCATCAACCTCTTGCAGGTCATCTGGTCTAGACTTCTCCAATAGCATATGATTTAGCACAACCCGCGTTACACTATTCGATCTTCTCTCTCAGCTGCTAATATCGTCGCTACAACTAGATCGAGGCCGACCTAACAGCTCTAATCCTTACATGATCTTGTTAAAACTTGAAATGCCATTGAATACCTGCAGTCGGGCGCGGGACACCACCGGGTGTCAGGATCTGCTGCGAGCGCTCGCCTTACTGAGAACTCCTCATACTTGTCGTACACCACCTGGTTGTCTAAGATGCGACGGACGTCTGAAACAAACGCGTTACCATTAGTATTTCTTAGTATTTTATTCTTCTTGATGGCAATCTGAATTGGTTTGGGCCTAAATTCGGTTACGAATTTTTCATCTTCAGTGATATTTACTTGTCCAAGGGGATGGCGATAAGTAGACTGAGACGTAATGCACCCGATCAACTCAGGACGGTTGAAATGGCGACAGGAAACTGAAACAACTTGCGACCCACGGATACCCCCCTCAAGTTAAAGGGGAAAATATACAAGTCCGTGATTAGACCTGTTGTTCTGCATGGTTCGGAATGCTGGGCTTTGAAGAAGATGGGTGAAAAAAGATTGCATATAGCGGAGATGAGAATGTTGAGGTAGATGTGTGGTGTGACAAGAATGGATATGTGTATAGGTACGGTAAGGCACGAGTATATAAGAAGAAGCTTAAAAGTTCCGCCAGTTATAGAAAAGTTGAAAGGGAATCGACAGTCGTGGTATGGAAATGTGACTAAAAAAGTTATGAATATAAATGTTGATGGATGGAGGGGAAGACCAAAGAAACGATGGATTGAGAAATGATATGAAAGTAAAGCAATATATGATAGCGTGACGGTTGACAGAGTAGAATGGAAGAAAATAACGAGTTGCGCCGACGCCAAGTAACTTGGGACAAAAACCAGGAAGATGATGAGAGGTAGGTACCTATTTTATTGAAGACCTAACTGTTGAAGTCCCAAGATGAATAAAATAAAGAGTTGAAATAAAGTGTAGTTTTAGAGGGGCGCAGGTAACAATAGGCGCTTAGTTAGCCAGCTTATCAGCTTAGAGTCCTGTCTAACTATCGCGGCAGTGCAAAGAAAGATACAGTCATGCAGAATTTCATAACGTTGTCAATTGAAATTGCTGATTGTACATACATAAATAAAAACGGTATGTCTCGTGCTCAACATTGGAAACATGTGCCCTGATTTCAAACATCCCGATGGAACGATTCGGAGAACTTTCAGGAACTATTGATTTCCGTTAATTCTGGGAATGTGAGTTTATTCTCGTTGCCTTTTAATACTAATACCTACTACATATTTACTGGGTGAATGTATTTCGTGTTCTGGCTCCTCCCTAGTTGGAGGGATACCGTCTCGGTTTACTTATTAAGAGTATGATGAAGCACGCACAAAAGGCTAAACAAATATTAAAGCTACATATTATTATAAAAAGTTTCACTTTCAAAACATAATTAAATTCGCTGCCTTCTGTAGAAACAGAAGCCTTATAATAGCCAATTAACCTTATATGAGTAAGCACCACTTTGTTACTTAATTTTCACGTTAAATCGAACCATTTGAGGCCCTTAAATTATTTTTGAAATCAGCTTCTTTAGCCTTTACTAGTTTAAGACTATCAGTAGGTAATAATTATAATAAATGTTATGGATTTTATTAAATATAATATTTTTAGTATGAATAGTTGAGTAGAAACCTGATAAATAATAAGAAATGGATAATTGAGACATTACAATTTTGTAGAATTTCCGCGAAAAGGAAAAGTGTGGGCGTTGCTATAAACATGTCCTTGGTGAAGCGGTATTTACTTGGTACTTTAGCCTGTGATTGACATCAATACTTATGTACTTCCCTTACTTACTTTTTTATTATAAATGATTATTATAGAGGGTGTAAAACACCTCTTCACGAAGCCGAAAGGCACTTGTTCTCCCCATCATTGCCATCATTTTTTTGTTCTACACCATACCTGGGAACCTTCTAGTTACGGAGATATGGGGGTCAAAGTTACAACTTATTTTTTTAAATACAATTTTTTTTTTGTTACATTTTATCTTTTAACACCTCCACGACCCCCGTACTATTCAATCCATCCATCAGCACAATGTTTTAAGTCCGTTAGGTACATGGAGTTCTACCACCAAACATGATTTATAACCTCAAAAAAAAAAGTTGTTTCCCAGCAATAATTTTTGCGTAAAGTTACTTAGTTTGATGTACAGAATGCTTGGTTAACGGGTTTGTGATGAGGTGGTTTACACCCTGTATGTTGTTTACCCAATCTGACCGCAATTCCGAAGTGGATACTCAAGACGTTACTTTATTTATAAGAGTAGAAAAAAAAATTTGTTTGTTAAAGACGAGTAGGGTAGAATTTCAATAGGTTTATAAGGAAAATCCTGCTATAATGTTGATCAGAGTGTGATAATGTGTGCATGACGTTAAGTTCACATGGCGACATATCAAGCCATATATTTCCAGTAAAACATGGCCTCGCTTTGAATAGATTTCCAATACGAGTAGAGAGATCCCAATAAACTTGTTTAGTATAGCTTGGTTGGTCGCCGTGCTTTCAAGCATGAGTACAGTCACGAGCAATGAAACTTACCACTTAGTAAAATTCAAAATCAATTTTATTTATTTATTTAAATTTCATGTACAATAGTAGTACATAGGCGGACTTAATGCCACAAGGTATTCTCTACTAGTCAACCTTTGGGATCAATAGGAAAACATAGATAGGTAGAGTACAAAATAATGTCTAAAAAACTAACTTTTTGTTTTAATTTTCTGCTACTGTGTTGATTAAACTTTTACGTTTTCATAAACACAGTATTTTGGAAGCCATAGCATTACGAAATAGGTATTATCTCAAAGTTGTAGCCGTTTTTTACGAGAAAAGCGGGTTTTCACTGATGACATCACTGTTTCATTGTGTCACATGTCTTTTCTTGCCTTCGTATCTAATAGATGGTATAGATTCTTTTTTACTGATTTTTGTGAATGTGTGAACATTGTAGGCTTTGTAGATTCCCAGGTGTTTGTTAACTTTTTATCTTGTTTTACGTTTTTTATGTAGTAAGCAACGACCTATTGCCGATTTGTCGGGCCTACGCTTGCCCCCCAGTTCCCCAGTACTAATGCTGTTTTGTTATATTATAATAAATTGTAAAACCAAATCATTTAAAGAGTAACCATGGGGTTTCTTGCTGATTCTTTACCATAGGAAACGATGCACCTTTTCTCGAAGTTTTATAAGTGTCCATGTAGGCCCATGTGAAATAAAATATTTTGTTTTTTTTTTTTTTATTTATAAGTAGTAAATTCAATTGCTCGTGACTGTACATACATAATGAGCAATTATTGCAATAAACTCTTGCAACACTCACTTGACACACAAATGTCTTTTTATGACTCGTCAGCTTTTGTACAGTTCCGATAATTACATTTTTTATCGTTCTCAGAACGGTTATTCGTCGTAAATACAGTTATATGATAATGGATGCTTGTGTCATCCTTTCAGTTTAAGGTTCTTTGGTTGGAGTGAAAAGGTAAAACATAATAGTGGAGTAATAATGTAAATCCGTTCACCCATTTACATATTTGTGGTTTGTATATCAGGAAAAGTTTTCTTATTCAATATTATAGTAGTAGCTGTAGCCGATCTTCGTCCGCGTAAAATTATTATAAAAATATTACTTCCTTAGACGACTTTCATGGGTTTTCTTTTGTTTTTGCATGGAACCATAATCCTTTATTAAAATAAAAGTAGCCTAGGTTAGTTATTTTAACATCAGAAAAGTCCTGTCGAAATCGGTCCAGCCGTTTCGGAGATTAGTCGGACCAACCAGACAGTCAGAAATTTTAAAAAGAAGGTTTCTTATTATTTTTTTGTCTTTATGTACAGTAAGTACCTGTGCGGGTTCGCGACCCAGTGAACAAGTGATACGCAAAGAAGTTATAAAGATAAAGTTTATTAAAATATCAAGTAACTAAAACTAGCAGTTACACGTGATATGAAAAGGTAAAATTAGATAAAATTAGAAATGTTACAAATAGACAAACAAGATCACCGCGAGCTTCGGCGAGTAAAATGATCGGGGTCAGAAAAGGACCTCGCACGATCGTGGTTGAAAACAGACTGCCTGCCTCGTCCAAAGCTCGGAACATCCTTCCCACATCTGGAGTTTTCTAAACAAAGGATGCGGCAAAACGATTGTTACGTAGAAGTATAATAAAACACAGGAAATATACATACAAATGGGTACAATAAACGATAACTAAAAATAACCGAACAATGAACCTTAAATAAAGATAAAGAATCCTAAAAGACAATAGTACCTATAACTATAAAGAATTATAGAATACAATAGTACCCATTACTTAAATTGCTTTGCAGATGTTGCAACGTGGGAAAACACAAAATTAAAATAATTACAATAGAAAAATATTACATTCTTAATAACTATGCAAGGGATGAGTATGTGAGACACAGTCGCCACAGTACCACTGTGCGGGTTCGCGACCGAGTGAACAAGTGATACGCAAAGAAGTTATAAAGATAAAGTTTATTAAAATATCAAGTAACTAAAACTAGCAGTTACACGTGATATGAAAAGGTAAAATTAGATAAAATTAGAAATGTTACAAATAGACAAACAAGATCACCGCGAGCTTCGGCGAGTAAAATGATCGGAGTCTGTTTTAAGTTATAAAGATAAAGTTTATTAAAATATCAAGTAACTAAAACTAGCAGTTACACGTGATATGAAAAGGTAAAATTAGATAAAATTAGAAATGTTACAAATAGACAAACAAGATCACCGCGAGCTTCGGCGAGTAAAATGATCGGGGTCAGAAAAGGACCTCGCACGATCGTGGTTGAAAACAGACTGCCTGCCTCGTCCAAAGCTCGGAACATCCTTCCCACATCTGGAGTTTTCTAAACAAAGGATGCGGCAAAACGATTGTTACGTAGAAGTATAATAAAACACAGGAAATATACATACAAATGGGTACAATAAACGATAACTAAAAATAACCGAACAATGAACCTTAAATAAAGATAAAGAATCCTAAAAGACAATAGTACCTATAACTATAAAGAATTATAGAATACAATAGTACCCATTACTTAAATTGCTTTGCAGATGTTGCAACGTGGGAAAACACAAAATTAAAATAATTACAATAGAAAAATATTACATTCTTAATAACTATGCAAGGGATGAGTATGTGAGACACAGTCGCCACATACCTATATATTTTCATATTCATTCAGTAAAAAGCTGTTATTTGAAATTAAAAACAGACAGTTCAATTTTATTAATTTGTGTAGTGTACATATTAGGTATTCTACGGAAATTCTCATACTGCGAGTACTCTCGCATTATCGCGAATTTCCTATAACTTCATCTTAGTTATGTAGTTACGTAAATAGTAGAGCACGTTGCCATAAAACTTAATCCTAGGATCGTCTAGTCTAGAATTTCAATTTACACGTTTCTCGCTGCATATAATATGATCACGTCGTCGCCGGTGAATACTTAAGTACTATCTATACTATGACGTCAGAGTAAAGGGAAAACGTAGGGTAACCTGGTAATGTGTAAACTTGGGTTAGGTATCAAGTAAAAACCAGCCAGCACCAGGTATAAAAGTACCCATACGAAGCCAAAAGACACTTGTTCTCTCCATTGCGTTTTTTTTAGTTCCAGGCCATATCTGGTAAGTATAAACTTGCTAATTACCTACGGAGATATTGAGGGTCAAAGTTGCAACATGTTCACAGGTTTTTATTTTTAAAGTTTACTTTCCTTTTTTTAATCCTACCATAAAACCAGATTTTTCACCCCCAAAAAGAGAATCCCAGCAATAATTATTGCATAGAGTAATAGAGTTTCTTAATAGGCTAGTTTCCACCATCAATAAATTGCAAAACTAATTAGTCCGTCAGTTAGAGTATTGGAAAATAATGGACACGTATTTTTTGTTTTTGTAAATCACTGAGTACTCACAAAGATAAAACGCATCAAAACTCGGGAGTGGGAGCTCGTGACGTCACAACGCACTAAAAACTATAGCACGGCGTGACGTATTGCGAATTTTAAAAGCGTCGTATCTTCGTCAATTTTGGTTTATGTAACAAAAGAAAAAATACGGGTAAAATATTTTTTTATAATCTAACTGACGGACTAATTAGTTTTTTTTTAGGACACAATTTAGGACACAAGCCTATTGTATGTACTGAATGCTTGGTTGATTGCTTCGTGAAGTGTTTACACCTTATACATTCTTTATGTATCAGACCCGTTAATCTGAGGAAGTCTCCAGAAGCAATTGAGAAGTTAAATTACAATTGGATGTGACCGGCACGTGTAACTTCCAAAAAGATGTTATTTTTCCTTATATTAAAGTAACACGGTAATTTGTACATAGAAAGTTTACACGTGCGGAAATCAAACGTGAGTTTTTACATTGGATTGGACCACTATAATGTAGTAGAACGCTGAGTTACAAAGTAAAGTGTGATATCCAAAGTTTAAGGAATGGTGTCGAAGTTCCCAACTATTCGAATTAGTGGCACACCAACTTACTCGTATATTGCGGTGATTTGGAGGGAACCGAGACGCGGAACAATGTTACAGGATTCATTTCGACGTGCCTTTTGTTCGTAGTCGTACAATCTTGAGAGGACTCGAGATATGGAATATAAATTCCTAGCATAACTCGAGCGGAACTTTCTGGGATAATGGGAAGCGCCCTGTTTGATTACGATACCCGGTAGCAAATACTTCTTCTAAAACATGTGACAATTTGAAAATCGAACTTTAGAAGAGGTTCGGTTTTTTAGAGCATCATGTGGCATAATCTCTACGTTTTTTGTGCCAGTCTCTTTGTAAAGCTAATTTATGAATTTTTCGTACTCACTCATATTAGTATCAGAGAACTGCAATAAGATTACATTCAGATAAACCAGCTTACATAAAGTGGCTCCACATAAAATGATGAAAGTCATTTGCATTTCATAGGCGTTACGTTCAAACTAGTAAAATTAAAGCCATGAGATGAATCTATTACATAATTCAACCGATTGAATTTCAATAGTTATAGAAAAGACCGGCTTTCAACTGGAATGTTAAATTGTTAATCATTATGCAAGAGTTTAATATCGCTCACATTTCCTGTTGTATGGATTAGAAAAGTATTATAAATAAAACGCGTAGAATTTATTTAAATAATGAGCCATCACATAATTTTATCCATATCCGTTCACTAATAGGTATACTACGTATTGGACTGAATGGATTGAGGACCAGGCAACTTTGCCACGAACTACTATCAAAAAGTTCGATCGCGAGAGATTATAAAATATAATTAATAAAGACGATTACGAGCAAAATCCCAAATTAACTAACAAGCTTAGTTTTTCGAGTCGAATTCTATAATTTTCTAAATCATTAATTTTGACAAAAGCTTTTCTTACTGCTCTACCAATTCTGGAATATATTTTGCATAACCGTAAGTTTTGCATAAACATCGTGAGGAAACCGGCATGTCCTAGAACCAAAAATTCGAAGACTGACATCTACCAATCCGCACTAGGCCCGCGTGGTAGATTATAGCCCATTCCCTCTCATTGAGAGGAGGCCGTACCCCAGCAGTGGGAACATTATAGGCTGATGATGATGATGATGAACCGTAAGTCCCCAACATGACACAAGCAAACATGCAATTAACTTCTATCTCTCTACTGCCCGGCCTTATCCGATTCTCTAGGGAGACTCTGGACATCTGAATTAGTTTTCATCTATAGTCCGAGCCACGAGAAGCTATAATTTTTGTAAACAAAGAATTTCCACCAAGATACGTAGCGGCAATTCAATTAACAAGAAATACTCAATCAACTCAAATTATCATACGTGTAATACAAAACTAACGAGCAATTTCACTTGGTCGGGTTATATTTTGGCGATATAAACCGCTGTCGTCTAATGTTTTGTGGTACTGGAACGCATCTGCTGACATCATGGAACGTAAACATTTGGGCCGCCAATTTGAAGTAATTAGTCATTTTTTGATTTGATCCAAAGGTTGCGAACCCGAATGTTTGTTTACAAAATTTATAGCTTCTCGTGGCGGGGACTATAGTTACTGTTTATCGAACATTCAAGTTAAATGAAAGTCTTCGTAAGTATTAAACCTTAATTGTAACGATGTTTTACCTGAAGGATGCATGCTCTCGTGACACACAGGGCAGTTGACGGGGACCCTCGCCTCGAAGATCTCGATGGCAAGGTACTGTCGTAAGCAGGGCTCGCAACATCGATGCGAGCACCACGCGAGGCGCACCATAGACGGCGAGGCAAACATCGACAGGCATAGTGGACACTCCAAGATCTCGCACTGCAAAAGAAGAGGATGCTGGTTAGGCGCTCTACCCACTGAAGATGCGTCCCGCCGCGGTGCGATGCATACAATGGAAAAATCTGTCGCTCCGCGCACCGCGGCGGGACGCATCTTCAGTGGGTGGAGCGCCTTAATATAGGTACAATTTCAAGGATGAGAGAACCTGCAACAGTTTTTAAAAGCTTTTACAGGTTGTCAGGAAGAGACTGCAGGACCACTAGATAAGGCCCGGTTTATACCAACGCTGTAAGGAGCGATGCGGATACGTGCCAGATTCGACCAGCATCGTGGAGATATGATGCAGATGGTTCAACAAATGTGGTCAGTGGATTCCCACACGTGTCCGTTTTAGTGGAAATCCTCTAATTACAAAATGTAAAAGTAAAAAGAATATTCAGAACTTATAGATAGTCAGTAAAATTATGTGGTATAATAAAATTATGACCATGTTTATTAGTGGAGTAATCCTCACACGGCTCACACTAACGCCAGCTACTGAATGGCCAATTAAGTTCCTGATCAGTGAATTTGCCGTAAAACTGACAGAAATAATAACAACTGGACAAATAATTCATTCAATTTTGTCCACAGATGTGAAAACAGATCAAATTGTTCAGCTTGTCATGTAAATTCTCCGTTCATAAAAACACTGCAGTTATAATTATTATCTGCTAATTCTTTGGCAGCAGTATTTAATAGTCTATCAGTGAGCATGCATGATGCATGGTTGGCACTGCACCCAGCTGCCACGGTGCGTCACCAATTTATGCCCAGTGACTTATGCCGCAAGGCGCAACCTATCACCGCGGTTTATTGTCAGAAATTACAACAGCACCTTCAGCTTCAGTCGTTTTTTTGATAAAAGTTTGTGTTTCGTAAAAATCGGAGAAAGGTAAAACGGAACGCGTAATAAAACTTTAGTGAAAAGAACTATCAGGTATAGCCAATTTGGTGGATGTCACATAATATGTTACGGAGGCACGATCGCGTTCACGTAAACTTAGTTGATAAGCGTTAGTGATAAGATTTTTTAGGACGTAATGTTAAGTCCAACCTGTGATTAAATCTTTCTAGCGTTCCCGGGCCCCCGACCTATCTCTATGTACAGCACTGTGACGTAAGAGTGTAGGCCACACCTACCTGATGACGCGCGGACAAGTCTACTTTTTGGAAATTCATTACCAAATATGGTGAAGGAGCAGTGCTGTGCAATGCTATTGGTCAAGATCGGGAGCTCGTGAAGTACGATTGTGGACAGCGCCGTGTCCCGCGAAGGTTCGTGAAGTAAATTCGTCGCCAACGCCGTGTCACGCGGGGGTGAAGGGCATGAGCGGGGGTGCGGATCGATGTCATAGGTCGATATGGGAATGCACCCGCTCCCTCGCCTCATGCCCCTCTCACCAGTTTAAAAGCCCTAGACACGAGGGATAGAAGGTCTTGTTCCCGCAAAACTTAGCCCGCTTTAGTGGTCGTAATGTCTGGCCAGCGCGTCGCGTAAAACAATTGTATATTTCTGTATTATGTGTGATATTCTTGTTAAATTAGCTTAGTTACATCAGTCAGATTGACATAGAAAAGTACGTAGTGTAAAGTAAATAAAGTAAAAAGGTTCACGTAATATTGTTAACTCTGGCTCCGTTAAGTGTGATAATTATGTGTTAGCGTCATAGTAATATTCAAGAATACAAGTGTGTTTATGTGGAATCTGCGTATAATTTCACCTCCTCCTGACTCAACACCCCCGGCACGTACTCTGCACAAACTTCTGTGTTATAAACGCACCTCGCACCTCAAATCTCTAAGTAGCACTCACCACCAGCCGCGTTATCAAAGGCATATTGCTACAAACACAATAAAATACAGTCCACACAACATAGCTCTGAAGCTTCGAAGAAGGGTGCGCTAACTGCCCACCATAGGGAGGTTACCGTCAGAGGTTTCCTTACAATTTTTGGTCCTTGCGAGCCGGATCCGGTTTATAAGTGCAGAGTACCCCAGAGTGCAAGTACCATGAGTCAGAGGTGTACTATGACGACAAGGAGTCAGACCAGAAGAATGACGTCACGAGATGATGAGGACGTCACGATCACGGACTCGGGCATGCCATGCTCGCCGTCCGTCGTGCCGACGGGGTCGTCCACGCCGGCGCCGCGCATACCATTGTTGGGTGGCCGCGTCATAGACCACACTGATCGAAGAACCACAATGGCACCGTCGGCGGCGTGGGCTGAAACGGGTGAGCGACGGTCGTCGGCACACAGCAGAGCGTCCACCAGGCACAGCCGCAGAAGCGCGGAGTGCCTACGGAAGAAGGTGGAATACGAAGCGGAGCGCGAACTGGTGAAGTTGCGGGAACAGCTCATCAGGAAGAAGCTCGAAGCCGACCTCGCCGAGATAGACGCGGACGAGGAGATTGACGATTCGGTGAGCTGCGGGTCCGACGAGGGAACGACGCGGCGCGTGGCGGAGTGGGTCGACACAACCCCGCCATGTGCGCCGGCCGTGAGTGCTCCGGGTCAGGTAACAGGAGCACAACTCCACAGTGCGTCGGATCAAAATGTGAGTACAATCCAGATTACTGATAAATGTGAAAACAGTGTAGAATGCGCGCCTATATCGGGCAGATTCGTGCACACCGTTCCGGTCGCGTCGGCGAGTGCCACGCCGGCTTGTCAAGGGGCCCACTTTCGTCCACCTAGCGATCACGCAGGTCACGCCACTCCGGTCGCCAGAGCGCGGCAGTTGAAGTACGGAGAGGTCGACCAACCTATGTTGCGCGGTTCACTAGGACCTGGAAGAAGAGACGAGGTGAGCCAGCTGGCGGACGCGATCAGACAACTAGCACACCCGAGACCAATTACGAGGCAAGCATATGAGCTACCGCATTTTTCTGGAGATCCCGCAGAGTGGTTATCATTCAAAAGTATGTACTGGGAAACCACTAAAAATTATGAGTTCAAACCATACGAAAACTTAGCTAGATTAAGAACATCGTTGCAAGGCGACGCAAAGGCGGCCGTAGAAGACTTATTACGTACGTCGATTGACCCGTCAGAAATAATGAAAGTGTTAGACGAGGAATACGGCCACCCTATCTTGATTTTACAGTGCGCGCTAGGTAAAATAAGAAATCTACCTAAAGTCAGTGAGAGCGGTCGCGAGTTCAGACAGTTGGCAACCACAGTGCGTAATTGCGTATCTCTGTTGAAACATATACGCGCGGAGGGATACATTAATAACCCCCAGTTAGTTAACGAACTGCTAGAAAAACTAACCCCGACCCAGAGAGCGAAATACGGTGAATACGCAATGAAATTAGACGACAATATCGGGATAGACTTGAGAATATCACCTAATATGCGCATATTATCAGATTACCTAGCATATCAAGCCCGCGTATCATCGTATCACAACCAGTTGGATAATAGCGCGTCAACTACGAAAGCAACAAATAAAACAACTCGCAAATTACCTACCGGCTCCGAGCACTCAAAGACGCACCGAGTACATGTGCAAAGTGACTCGACAAAGTCAAGCAAAAGTGAACCTAAAATCAAGAACATAAAGTGCGTTTTGTGCCAGCAATCTCACGTGTTATCAAAATGTGATAAGTTTCTTAGTGAAAATGTAAACAAACGGTGGGAACTCATAAAAACAAATAAACTGTGTTTTAAGTGTTTATCGTCATCTCATGCTAAAAAGTTTTGTAAAGCGCCTCGCTGCAAGGAATGCGATTACAGTCATCACACATTGCTTCACTTTGATAAGAAGGACAGCACTGATAAGAGCGACGTCAGTGATAAGAGTGAGGGCAAGCAGGAACGTGTAACTAATATCAGTGGCATGCACACATCGGCCCTATTGAAGGTGTTACCGGTATCAGTAGGTAGCAAGGGCGGTGAAGATATCGAGTGTTACGCGCTCCTGGATGACGGCGCGACGGTATCGCTTATCGATAGTGAGCTCGCAAAGGATATGGCGGGGCCCACTATGCCGCTGTTGCTGAAGACAGCACGCGGGCACAGCGTATGTGATAAACGATCACGGCTGGTGAGCTGTGACGTCACTGGACCAAGCGGTGAGAAACGGAAGATAAGGTGCCGCACTATTTCTAATCTCGATTTACCTCCTCAGACCGTCGGTGTTTCGGTAATCCGGGACAACGCCCACCTGCGCGACCTGGGATGCGCAGAAATGAGGGACGCCAAGCCGCTGCTACTGTTGGGCCAGGACAACTGGGAGCTGTTGGTCAGCCGGGAGATCCGAAGAGGAAGATCCGGTAAGCCAGTTGCCTCTCTAACTAAACTAGGTTGGGTCATTCACGGACCAAGTAATTCCTTCAGTAGCGGGGAAAGTATAAACTGTATGGCGGCCTCCCTCCCCGACCTTCATAACTTAGTGAAGTCACAGTTTGATTTAGAGTCAATAGGTATATCAGCTAAATTACGTCAGCACGATGACGTCACGCGAGCTGTGACTATTTTAGATTCGACCGCCTGTCGAATAAATGAAGGCAATCAGTGGCAGATAGGTCTCTTGTGGAAACGCGAGTCAACGACATTGCCTGACAATTACGGGCAGGCGTTGCAACGTTTATGCGGTATTGAAAAACGTATGCGCCGAGATGAAACGTTCGCGGAGGCTTATTGTAAACAGATTGATCGGTTGATAACAGAGGGCTATGCTCGGAAGTTAGAGGCAAACGAGATAAAAACGGATAGTAAGGCAGTGTGGTACCTACCGCATTTTGGTGTAACGAATCCCAACAAACCGGGAAAGTTACGATTGGTCTTTGACGCAGCGGCGTCATTTAATGGTACGTGTCTTAATGACAATTTGTTGACTGGTCCGGATCTACTCAACTCGCTGATAGGGGTTCTGTTGAGGTTTAGGATAGGCCCAGTGGCGTTCGCGGGAGACATCGCCGACATGTTTCTGCGAGTTAAAATAAGACCTGAGGATCAACACGCGCAACGCTTCCTGTGGGGCGGTCCCGCCCGGTCCAGGGAGCCGCCAGACGTGTACGTGATGACCTCTATGATCTTCGGTGCTGTCTCGTCTCCGACGTCCGCCATCTATGTCCTCAATAGGAACGCGAGGGAGTACGAGGACGGTTGTCCTAGGGCAGTCAAAGCGATAGAGTCCAAATTTTATATGGACGATTATTTAGATAGCGCTTGGTCGATGGAAGAGGCCAATGACCTCATCGAGTCAGTGACCCGGATAAACGCCTCGGGCGGGTTCAACATACGGGGGTGGGTCACTAACTCACCTGAGTTGAAAACAAAGCTTAGGAATACCATGCCGGATAGAGTAGCGCTAGATAAGGGTGACGTCGAGCGAACATTAGGTATGATATGGGCTCCAGGGCCGGACTCGCTCGCGTTTGACCTCTCGTTTAAAAGGTTACCTACGGAACTTGTTTCAGGAACAATTGTACCTACGAAAAGGCAATTTTTAAGTTTCATAATGTCAATTTTTGACCCCCTAGGATTATTGTACCCATGCATAATACAATCTAGGATGTTGATGCAACGGGTTTGGGGCACAGGGATTGGATGGGATGAACCGCTCAGAGAAAAAGAGGCGGCCCTGTGGTTTGAATGGTTAGGTAGCTTAATTTATTTACCAGATTTTGAGGTACCACGGTGGTACAATATTAGAGTAGATTGTAAATTAGAATTGCATACTTTCGGTGATGCTAGTGAGGCCGCATACGCCGCGGTGACGTATCTGGTAGGTACCAACGCGGCCGGGGAAAGGGAGGTCGCCATGCTGTTGGGCAAAGCTAGGGTGGCGCCTCGAAAGGTTGTGTCCATTCCCCGGCTGGAGCTGCAGGCCGCAGTATTAGCAAGTAGACTGGGTGACACCGTTGAGAAGGAATTAGGGTTGCCCATCAGTAGGAAAGTCTATTGGACTGACAGTAAAACAGTCCTCACCTGGATAAATTCGAACGCGTATGAATTCCAAAAGTATGTTTCACATCGGTTAGCTGAAATTGATAGACTAACTGAAAGAGGCAGCTGGCGCTGGGTCCCTTCTGCGGAGAATCCGGCAGATAAGGCGACCAGGCTGGACTGGCCTAAAAATAGCAAAGAATGGTGTACTGGCCCCTTGTTTTTGCGTTTTCCAGAGTCTCAATGGCCGGCTAGTCAAGGAACCGGACTACCGGCGGCTGAGGAGGAGTCTCCGGAAGCGGCCAGAGAACGGGTCCAGCGAGTACTCGTCGCGGCGCCACAGCGTGCGCCGCCCCTGCTGGACCACGAGAGGGTGTCGACGTGGACGCTGGCCGTGCGCTCGCTTGCGCGCGCGCTGGCATTCATCAACCGCTGCCGCCGTCGCCGCGAGACGACGCAGCTCGTCGCGCAAGACCTGCGAGACGCCGAGCTCCTTCTGCTGCGCGAGATGCAGATGGACTCCTTTGCGGATGAGCTGCGAGACCTTCGTGCGGCGCGGCCTGTGTCACGAGGCAGCAAGCTGCGTGGCGTCGACCCCATACTAACTGACGACGGTCTGCTGCGCGTCAGAGGCAGACTGGGAGCGTGCGAAGAGCTCCCCTTTGGCGCACGACACCCCGTAATCCTGGACGGGAGACACCCGCTGACTGTGAAGCTGGTGATGACCTATCACGTGGCAGCCCTGCATGCCAACCACGAGACCGTCGTAAACAATGTTCGAGAGAAGTTCTGGGTGCTCCACTTGAGGCCGACGGTGCGCCGAGCGGCAAGCAACTGTCAAGTCTGCCGCCTACGCCGGGCGCAGCCGTCACAACCGAAGATGGCCGACCTTCCGAGCGCGCGCCTTACCAACACCAGGCGTGCCTTCGTCCACGTGGGCGTCGACTACTTCGGGCCCATGGAGGTGACCATCGGGCGACGTCGAGAAAAACGGTGGGGGGCACTATTCACTTGCCTCGCCACACGCGCCGTGCACCTAGAACTAACTGCCAGCCTGAGCACAGACTCGGCCATCCTGGCCCTGCGACGCCTGATCGCGCGCCGCGGGCGCCCTGCACACCTTTACTCCGACCGGGGTACGAACTTCGTCGGCGCCGACAACGAGCTGAGGGCGGCGTTTCGGGCGCTCGACAAGCGCAAACTGCAAGACGAAGCCACATCACGCGGCATCGAGTGGCATTTTAACCCTCCTGCCGCACCACACATGGGAGGGTGCTGGGAGCGACTGGTGCGCTCCGTGAAGATCGCGCTGCGAGCCACGCTGTGCGAGAGAGCACCCAGAGAAGAGACTTTGCTCACGCTGCTCGCGGAGGCCGAGCTGGTGATTAACAGCCGGCCACTCTGCTACGTGTCCAGCGACAGCGAGCATCCAGTGGTCCTGACGCCCAACCATCTGCTCCTGGGGACAGCATCGGGCGACACACCGTTCGCCGACAGCCAGCCGCGCGACGTGGACGCACGCAGTCAGTGGCGCCGAGTCAGCGCACTGGCTGATACGTTCTGGCGGCGGTGGCTCCGGGAGTACCTGCCGACGCTGCAGGTCCGTCAAAAGTGGACCGAGGGCGCGTCGAGGATCAAGGAAGGCGACATAGTGATAGTGGTGGACGAACTCCGGCCGCGAAATCAGTGGACGAAAGGTGTAGTGTGCAAAGTGTATCACGCGAAAGACAATGTTATCCGTGTGGTAGATATAAGGACACGGCATGGGGTCCTGCGTCGGCCCGTCGTGAAGGTGATCGTGCTTCCTACTACTCCAAAGTTGTAATCGGTTGGGATCCTCTTACAGGGGGTGGGAATGTTACGGAGGCACGATCGCGTTCACGTAAACTTAGTTGATAAGCGTTAGTGATAAGATTTTTTAGGACGTAATGTTAAGTCCAACCTGTGATTAAATCTTTCTAGCGTTCCCGGGCCCCCGACCTATCTCTATGTACAGCACTGTGACGTAAGAGTGTAGGCCACACCTACCTGATGACGCGCGGACAAGTCTACTTTTTGGAAATTCATTACCAAATATGGTGAAGGAGCAGTGCTGTGCAATGCTATTGGTCAAGATCGGGAGCTCGTGAAGTACGATTGTGGACAGCGCCGTGTCCCGCGAAGGTTCGTGAAGTAAATTCGTCGCCAACGCCGTGTCACGCGGGGGTGAAGGGCATGAGCGGGGGTGCGGATCGATGTCATAGGTCGATATGGGAATGCACCCGCTCCCTCGCCTCATGCCCCTCTCACCAGTTTAAAAGCCCTAGACACGAGGGATAGAAGGTCTTGTTCCCGCAAAACTTAGCCCGCTTTAGTGGTCGTAATGTCTGGCCAGCGCGTCGCGTAAAACAATTGTATATTTCTGTATTATGTGTGATATTCTTGTTAAATTAGCTTAGTTACATCAGTCAGATTGACATAGAAAAGTACGTAGTGTAAAGTAAATAAAGTAAAAAGGTTCACGTAATATTGTTAACTCTGGCTCCGTTAAGTGTGATAATTATGTGTTAGCGTCATAGTAATATTCAAGAATACAAGTGTGTTTATGTGGAATCTGCGTATAATTTCACCTCCTCCTGACTCAACACCCCCGGCACGTACTCTGCACAAACTTCTGTGTTATAAACGCACCTCGCACCTCAAATCTCTAAGTAGCACTCACCACCAGCCGCGTTATCAAAGGCATATTGCTACAAACACAATAAAATACAGTCCACACAACATAGCTCTGAAGCTTCGAAGAAGGGTGCGCTAACTGCCCACCATAGGGAGGTTACCGTCAGAGGTTTCCTTACATAATATGTATATGTTTTTGAAACTGTTAAGGAAAACATCGTAAGGAATTCAGCTAAAACTATCTGGTTCGAAAATTATTAATGAGAAGAGGAAGAAGATTATTAATGATTAAATTATCTCTTTAACACAAGAACCTTGTAATGAACAAAAAACAGACAAGAAGAATGAATGATGCATAATACTAGATGTGTGTAGTTATTTCAAGGCGTCTGAAATCTAAAAGTGGTGCTGATTTTAGTTCTTTAGGCACCACGTTCAGAACGGCGCATGTTAATAAAATATTTATATACGCCTTATTAATTGATATAAAAAACCCATCCTTATAAGCTTTTATATTTTTAGAGGAATCAATAATGACTGCTACAGTTACTACGACACATGTTACATGTAGCAAACATTTTGTCGTCAGACAATAAAATTCTACATCACAAACCTAAGTAGATTTCTAGGTAAACGATTACCGAGAAATCGAAATTACGAATATGCAACCTTTGAGCAGAAGTCTTAACAATAGTTTCCAGGATCCTCCCTTTTCAATGAAGGACATAACAACTACCTCCAGCTAAAAACTCGTGTGACGCATACGATTCTTTGGATACCCAGACCAACTCAATAATCACGGAAAAGGCTGTTACCTAACGTTATTTACATAACTAGGTCTCTTATCCAATGACAAAATCTAGAACATCTTGTTATGAAACGTAATCTTGTGATCTCTTAAGGCGATTACACGAGCTAAACGCGAGTTTTATAATTACTAAAAGTATATGATTCACTGCTATAAACAAGACCAGAAAAATATATGATATTCTTCAGGATATACTTATGCTAGCATGATACTGTTTTGAAAACATAATACAATTAATTTGGCTAAATAAAAAGAAATCACGAACTTACCTCTAAAAATATCTTTCAAACAATAAAAAACATACTAATATGCATGCGATCATTCTGATTTTTTAGCAAATAATTCTACAAGCAATATATTAGCATGATACTGTTTTAGTTTTTTAATCCAATCAATAGTTTTTTTGTAAATCGATCGAAACCACTCATTTCGCGCTATTTGGCCCGCAGTGGCTGACGTAACAACCACTTTGTAGTGCAAGCTGATTAAAACTTTATTCTAACAGCATTTCAAACGAAGTTTGAACCACCACAAATAGAGTTGCTAATTTAGCTCGTATAGGCGCCTTAACGTAAGTTTTAATTATTAAAAAATTGTAACTTTGTTTGGTTGGCAACATAATACTTGAGGTACTTACACCAAACCAACAACTTATATAGTTTTCCAAATAGTTCCTGATAGAAGTTAGTTACCTTAGCAACTTATTAAATCCCGTTCAGCAGCTTATTTTGTTGCCTATCGCTACATATTCATGGTAAGTAAATTTCCTGTTTACAAACGAAGATCCTGAAGTAAATAATTGAGAATATTGATGTTTTTTTCTTAGAACTATTCTAGAGCTGGCGCACGCTTTGACAAGTCACAAGTACCCGTTAACGTACGGAGACGTCATACAATGTCAAGTATTTCGTCATGTATGGACACGGCGAATGGAACTCACTCATCTAACATCAGTTAAAACAATGTGTTTGACACACCGCTAAAATCAAATGAACCGAATAGACTTTCATTCATCCTTTTAATTTTACGATAACGTGATTTGGGTAAATGTCAGATATAATTTATATGAATATTTATTTTGGTATAAAAGGTGATTCGTTTTTTCCTTGTTGGTTTCGTAATGGCGGTGGTATTCCCCAGTCTGTGTGGGACCTAAACAAAACTTTTCCTCATTCAGCGCGTGCGCATGATTGTGCTCTGTGATGTCTGACAAGAGCAACAGTGAAAACTTAATAAACGTGTTATTATAAGAAAAAACGCAAATACCGTGAAGATAAATTATATGGCATAGATTATGTACTAGAAAAAATATACCGTTCATTTAACATGAAAATCGTCGTACGAACTTCTTCAAGTCGGTCGTGTTGCTAAACGTTCCACAAGGAAAAATTGTAAAAGTGAACAAAAAGTGCATAATACAACTAGAAACTTATACAGTGACATACAGTGGTTCGCGCCCAATCGATCAATACCAATATTAACTGTGTAACGTGAAAATAAGTGCAAAAAAACATACAAAAACTTCATTACGAATCTGTTAAAATTCAAACTTTTTATGTGCAGTGCCCACGGCAAACAAAAGACTGGACTTTGAACCCATTAGCGCTTCTACTCGTAAACAATTTAACTGGAATAATCCTCACCATACAACTACGTTTTTAAGTACGTTGCGTATTAGCGCTTGTAGCTCCTACAAAAACAGTGAGACTGTCGTGGTGATAGTCTCGAGTTCAAACCCAAGTGACGAGACTTCACTTTTTGTATTTTATTTTCTTTTCTCTGTTGCTGTTTACATTACCATCGGAAATCAATGTCTCAAAACAGTGTTTCCTCTCCAGAAACAAGCACCAGTATTAATTTTAGCCATGCTCAGTCCGAGCCTGACATGCAGAAGGCACTGTCTGACTCGCCCGGCATCGCCTCAAGTCGTCCGAAACGTCCACGCATAGACACCTCCCCCGACATGGAACACGTGACTAAGCCATTGACTGAGGAATTTCTGCAGACCATTCGCCGAGAAATAAGAGATGTTATGTCAACTGAGATTTCAAAATCCATAAAATCTTCTATTGCGGAGGAACTTGGGAATTTAAAGGAGGCTATGTCGCTCATCCGCAAACTCGAAGACTCAGTTCAATTTATGAGTGACGAGTTCGATCATGTAAAAAACGAACTTCAAGACTATAAGGAGGCCAACCAACGCGTTCTAAAAGAAAATGAGCTTCTTAAGCATACTGTGTCAGACTTGTCCATTAGAGTAAACCTTCTGGAACAAAACACTCGTCAACAGAATGTTGAAATCAACGGCGTGCCTGAAAACAAATCTGAGAATTTGATTAGTACTGTTGTGCAGCTGGGAAAGGCCGTTTCAAGCACACTAAAAGAAAACTGCATTATATCCGCCGTTCGTGTCCGGAAACTAGACCCGCAAAGCACTTCTCCGCGGGCAATCATTGTAAAGATGAATAGTACATCAACTCGTGATGAAATCTTAGCGTCCGTTATGAACTATAATAAAATACACCCAGACAACAAGCTGAACTCCCATCTCATAGGATATGGTGGCGCGAAAAAACCTATATTTGTGTCCGAACACCTCTCGCCACTCAATAAACAGATTCACGCAGCTACTAGGAAAGCTGCTCGTGCCAAAGAATACAAGTATGTATGGGTCCGTGACGGGCGAATCCTTGTTAGAAAAGCCGATGGCATACAAGCCAAACAAGTGCGGAGCCTCGAAGCTGTCGAATTGCTTTAACAAACACATAGCCTAAATAAGAAACAAATGGTACATTGCCTTTGATTTTAAAACTCCCATTCAGGATCTACTACCAAAACTTTAGAGGAATAAGAACCAAACTGAGAAACATTATGCTTGCAGTACAAAACCATGAATATGACGTTATTATTGCAACAGAAACTTGGCTCGATGATGCAATAAATGACGGCGAGATATTGGACTCTAGATATAAAGTATATCGTAGAGATAGATCATCAACTCTTCTGGGACATAAAAAGGGTGGAGGCGTGCTTATCGCTGTATTGAAGTCGATCGGTAGTATCCGCATGGCAAAATGGGAAACTGACTCTGAAAATTTGTGGCTGAGACTCATGACTACAGTAGGAAAAAGGACGCAATACTTGAACATCTGTGCAGTGTACTTGCCTCCACCCGCACAAGTACAAACACTGGACACGTTCTTGGATAAGGTTACCTCTGTGATTGATTCAACGGGCAGTCATACACTCATAGCTGGAGACTTTAACCTGGGATTCATCAAGTGGGAGCTGGATAACACTAACCCCCAGTCTGCAAGTATGTCCGCAAGTAATTATAATAACTCGTTAGGCTACTCTTTTGTTGACTGTTTATCTCTTAATAGCTTACAACAGCTGAATCATGTAAAAAATCATCAATGTAAATCTCTAGACCTAATATTATCTAACTTTCACGGTGTACTTGTCGATGAATGTACTGAACCATTGTCAACAATAGACCCTTACCATCCCCCCCTATGTATTGAGATTACTGGTGCTTCGCCATCATTTCTAAAGTGTAAGCTCTCTGCAAAGTTTAACTTCCGCAAAGCAAACTATCAAATAATTAACGAGAGATTAAATCAAGTCAATTGGATTAAAAACTTTGCCCAATGTCAGGATGCCAACGCTATGGTAGAAGAGCTCTATAAGATATTGGACGACATCATAAGTTCACTTGTGCCAAAATCCAAAATAAAATGCAATAAATACCCCATATGGTTCCCTAAAAGTCTTATACGCATTTTGAACGAAAAGGAAAAACTCAGAAAACGATACAAAAAGTATAAAAACCCCCGTGACGAGTATGAATATAAATTATTGAGCCAGAGAGCCAATCAACTTATCAAAAGTAGTTATGATAATTTCTCTAAAAAGATGGAGGAGGGCATAACCCATAATCCCAAACTCTTCTGGTCCTTCGTCAAAGCAAAAAAATCATGCTCAAGTGAAATGCCGTCGGAACTGAAGTTGGACACTGAGGTGGCGACTTCAGGCGACGACGTCTGCGATCTTTTTGCGCGTCACTTTTCGTCGACATTTACTCAATCGGGCGACTTACATTCTGAACATCATTCCGATGACGCGCAGATCTACTCTTGCAACACGTTAGGCAGCGTTACTTTCTCGGAAAAAGACGTAATCAGAGCACTGAGAAAGCTTAATGTATGTAAAGGTGCAGGCCCAGATGGTCTACCACCTATATTTGTCAAAAGATGTGCAGTCAGTCTGTCTCTTCCACTCAAATTAATATTCAACCACTCTATTAAAAGTTCTCAATTTCCTGATAAGTGGAAGCTAGCAAATGTAGTGCCCATTTTTAAGAAGGGGGAGGCTGACGACGTGAAGAATTACCGACCTATCTCTATTTTGTCTATATTTTCTAAAGTTTTCGAATCTCTCGTGTGCCCTATTTTAACTGCTCATTCCAAAATAGAGATGGCTCCACAACAACATGGTTTTTGCGCTCAAAAATCCACAACGACCAACTTAGTTCTCTATGTTAATGACCTTTGCAAATTAGTGGACTCACGCAAGCAAGTCGACTCTATTTACACCGACTTTAGCAGTGCGTTCGACAAAGTAGACCACAAAATATTGCTGCAAAAGCTGTCAAACCTCGGCATATTTGGTCAACTTTGGCTGTGGTTTAAATCTTATCTGACCGACAGAACACAAAGAGTTGTAGTGAAGGGTCATCAGTCTCTACCTTACGCTTCAACATCCGGAGTCCCCCAAGGTTCCCATTTGGGCCCAATACTGTTTATTATATTTGTCAACGATATAGTAAACAGTATCAAACACAGTACCTGTTCCATCTTCGCAGATGACTTGAAATTATATCGGGTCATTGACTCAAGTACGGACATTGCACTACTCCAGGAAGATCTCAACTCTGTAAGTAGTTGGTGTACTAAAAATCACATGTTTCTTAATGCTGATAAGTGTAACCATATAACATTTACAAAAAAACACTCCACGCTTTCTTCTTCATACTCGCTCAATGGAAGAGTACTTCAAAAAGTCGTCAAAATCAGAGACTTGGGTGTTCTCCTTGACAGTAAGCTTACCTTCATACCTCATATTGACTCTATTGTTTCTAGGGCTACTAAAACACTGGGATTCATAAAAAGGACCTGTTACGATTTTAAAACAGTCCAAACCTTAACAGTTCTCTATAATTCCCTTGTACGGACTGTTTTGGAATACGCATCACCTGTTTGGAATCCAACTTATGGTTCACACGTAAATCGTATAGAACGGGTTCAAAAAAGCTTTACTCGCTATTTGCGGTACAAATCTAAGAGCTGTCCTCTGGACGCTGATTACTTTCAAAGACTAAGTCATTTCAAAATGATAACTTTAAAACAGCGAAGGCATATTAACGACATGATCTTGCTTCACAAAATTATTAATGGATCCATTCAAGTTCCGAAGCTTCTCGTCGAAATAAATGTATCTGTCCCTCGCCATAGTACACCCAGATCTGAACGCATCCTGGATGTGTTCACTCCGTGCCCAACAAGAACTAACCTCGGACATTCGGCACCAATGAACAGGTTGATGAGAACGTACAATGAGCTCCATACACGTTCCAATAGCATTGACATCTTCGCCAACAAACTATTGCAATTTCGAAAACAATTGTTTTTGAAATTTTAAATGAGTACCTACTTAAACATAAAAAAATGAAAGAACAATTTTCATAAATTGCACAAAAATGACAAGAACGACTCATTACGCCACTGCTAATAAATAAGTAAAAGTGTGTTATTTGGCAAAGGTTTAATTTTTTTTTGTTCCTTGACCTATTCGCCTTGAGAATATAATTTGCTTAACGGTTTCTTTAAAAACCTCCCCTTAACTCTCTAGGTCACCTCAAATTAGCAAACAAACGGTTCGTTTGCTAATTTACTGAAAGTGGAAACTGCCAACTAATGTGACGATTGCCAAACATCTTATAAATGTGTGTCATTGAGAGTGAAAGTCGGAAAAACAGAAAAGCCAATTTTCTTGTTTCTTCTTACACACAAATCTTGATGAATGCATCTCCTCCATATAATTATATTGTGATTAATGGGGAAGTGGGATTTCATGCATGATGATGGATGCAAATCGTGGTAAAGATAATCCACTAGAAGCTGCCCAAAAAATTAAGTCCTTCGTGGCGCACGTTGGTCAGTCTCACCAAGCTGTTGCTGATACAAATGACCGCAGCACTTTTGAGCAAATCAACGAATTTCCGCTTGTCACCGTTACGAAAAACCTACACATTCGATCAGCTGAAAATTTTAAGCGAGAACAAAATTATTGTACCAACCGATAGTGAACAACAACGCCTCGATAAGCCAAAACTAATGAATTTGACTCCCTTCCGAACATTGCTCTAGGAAATCTTTATTAGTATGCTCTGATTAAACATCGACAATAATAATGAGAATAGGAAACATTCCGAAGCAGGAATTGTCGGAATATTTAATGAATGGCGGCTCTAAAATACCGTAAATCCGACAATATCTATGATCTGTATTCGAAGCACTTAATCAGAATATTTAGGGCCATTCACTACGGCCGTTCTACTGTTGTATTGAATACGGTCAATGTTTCAATTTATCGTGTAGACCATCTAGATTTACGCGATGTTGATTATGCAAATGAAAAGCAAACATAATACAGCGATATTAATCGTTGTTTGGATTCTGGTGGATGTTTGTTTGTATGAAAATATGGCCTTTCAGTGTAGGTGAATGGTGATTATCAGCATCCGTATTCCAAGTCCAATATTTACTAGGCAAAGCAGAATATAAAGCGAAGAAACGAGGCAAATGTAGTGAGGATAGTTTTGAGCATGAATGTGGACGTTTATTATCAGGGTAGGAGGAAAATGCCAAAGAAGCGATAGCTGTGAAAGATGATATGGATAGAAATAAGGTAACTACTAAGATGACGACAAATAGAAGTATGGAAGAAAACATGCTGCACCGACCCCAAATAAGGGGCCGGCGGAGCATGCGTATTTCATACAAACGTAATACCAAAATAATTTGTAAATCAAACATATTCTTAAGGTAGTGTGTATTTATTTCGATTGGATTACAGAATATCTATGTTCCCAAATATATTTTTTGAGAGGACAATGATACAAAGACGAGATATGAGGAATTTAAAATTTCTATAGAAAACTTATTTTTCTTGTAACTCTTGTTAAAATAAGTGTCCAATCAAAATATATATTTGGGAACCTAGATATTCTGTAATTCAATCGAAATAAATACACACTACCTTAGGAATATGTTTAGTTTACAAATCATTTTGGTATTACGTTTGTATGAAATACGCATGCTCCGCAGGCGTCTTAAGTGTGGATCGGGTAGGATAATTACTGTTGCATATCTCTCATGGCGGAAAAATCGATGCCCTAAGGACCAGTCCTCAAAGATTTAAAAGGCAGCATGTCACAATTTGATGAAGGTCTATGAGTTGACAAGATGTCTTTTGAAACTCTTCAAGTTACGAATAATGGACATTTTCACGTACTTCTTGAACAACGGGCGGTCGCAGCCAGCCGGCTAAAGTTCCAGGCATTTTCCAACAACACAATACACTTGTAGAGTGTTGTTAGATTATTATCAAACTCATTAGCACTACGAATACAATTACTGTACGCTTGGAGCTTGAGGAATTGGATCGAATCAATTGTAACGCGTCGTCGTAATAACAATAATAATTACTGAAACGCGTTTCGTATGTAAGTTCGTTACCCGGTCGTCACGATCAATGCACTTTTTATCGGAACATTCAGATTTTTTCTTCTTCTGATATTTTGCAATTCAGGCTATGATACAGGTTGTATAGTCTTCTGGGGAATCGTGTGCATTGAATATAAAATAGCACTGTCTAGACGGCTACTTCACACGCGAGGCGATTACACCGAAAGTTTCCCCCCGAAACGCTTCCGAAATTCTAATATAATATAAATTTTATGGAAATCCGCCAGCAGTTTGCTGGTAGGGCAGGGCCTGGCTGGACAGAAGGGAAGACAAGTTTTATGGCTTTACACTTAGTGAATTACAGTAGGCGCTACTTTATTAACAGTGACACCACTTCCAACGAGTTAGCAATCACGCAAATTGTGACCGACACAAAAATCGACGTGAACAATATTAATGGAAAGCGCCTTCAGTTTCTATTTAAACCTATTGTAGAAACTGTAGCATCAATTTGCGACAAATAACACGGGGCGTAGCAATTACGTCCTAAATTGAGAGTAATGGAGTCAAACAGGCCCACTTCGAAGTTGTGGGACCGCGCTCGGGAACCGTGGAAGACGTTTGGCGGAGCGGAGAGGCGAGGCTTCGTAACTAATTAGTCATTTACGGGCTGTTGACATCTCTTCGAGTTGGAACGGTTGGAACAATGGAGGTCGGTCACCCGGGCGTTGAGACGCGAAGCTAACGCGAAAGATAGAACGCCACTCCCTATAACTGTACCTTCCTACGTAGAGTTATACGCAAACGTAGAGACTCAATGCGTATGTATGATGTAAAGTGGCAGTGCATGTCGAACTCAGAAGTTTCTTTGAAGTCGGAGAATGGACGTGCATAAAAACTACAAACATGAAAGAAAGTCGCGGTGTAATCTTAGACAATCTTGTTAAAACTTTCAAATATTAAAATGGACAGAACTTTATTAGCACTTGGCACCTACTCATGACACTTAAGATGTCTAAAGTAATATGCTAATGCATTTAAGAGTGGTACTATTTGAGACGATGGAACCTTTTTGCTAATTGCGTTTCTTATTCCCTAGGGTTTTTGGCTGAAGCTGATTAACTGCAGTAAATACTTCTGTTAATTGGATAAGTTCTATCCTGCAACGGTGAACTTTACACACAGTATTTTGTTTCTTCATAAGCGTTCGAATTCCATTCGCAAGTGTGTCAGCCTGCCACATATCTGTGCCATTCGTATATAAAGTGTAGCTTATGTAAATATGACAGCTTTTTTATTCAGAAAACAGCCTTTCACAGATTACGACACGACCATTTACATGTTGATATGGAAACGCCAAAGAATTACATTGCCTGTCTGTCATTTATCATCGACAGTTTTAAAAGCTGAAGGGAAATGGGGCGCAGTCGCTACGATAGTCAACAATCCACGTTCTGCTTGTTATTTATGCATTATGGCCATTTTAAAGTTCGATGCACACGAGTTGGTTACAGCTACGTAATACAAACGATTGTTTGTCAAAGAATGTCAATTGTCTATATTACATGGAATAGAAGCGTAATAGTCCTATGTCTTTAAAAAATATCGTCTTTGGCCTCATTTCATGTCAAATTTCGATTATAAACCTAATGATAAAGCCAATAGAATTGTTTGAAACAAGCTTGAGTAAAACCGTTACAGCATAATTATTTGATTTCGATATTGGTGTTCATTATTGCTTCCTACTCGGTGATGAAAGTGAAGTATCAAGTGATGCATAACGTATTTTCATGCTCTTTTTCCTTTGCAGGGTGAATTGTTGTCCGAAATAGTAACTTCATTGCGGAAAGCCGTGTTTGGCAATAAAGAAAATTTGCCAATTGCTCCCACCGATTTTCGAGAGCCTCTAAATTAATTTGGGTCGTACGTGAACGGTGAGAATTAAGGGAGGCGCCCTCTAGGACCAGTTTTGGGTGTGTTTACTTCAACAGTCGGGTCCCGCCCGACCCGAGTGGAAATGAGACTTAGTAAGAACAAAGTAAGTTTGAAGTTGTAGAAAGAAGTTAAATTAATTAAACTTGTACAACTTGATACAATGAAATCATTAGGCTTTGCTTGTTGCTTCCTAGAAATAAGTAATTAGATTTAAAACGTCCGACAATAATTCGTACCAATTTAAAGTCAACACTATTATTTAGGCCTCCAAGCACAATTCCTTCCAAACAGATTAACATGTGAGACAGGTTACAAGTAACAGTAACCTATAAACTGATGATAGCACATCCATCAATTCATGTAGCATCGATTAATACCAGGATTACATGGCTCAACCAAGCTCAGACGGTGACACACACAACTTACAGCTAATTAATGATACGGGCGCGGCTGTAGGTGTAAGCACATGCTTTTGTTCACACCACAATGGATGAAGAAAGGAAGAAACCTAATTTTGCACCACAATGGATGAAGATACCAACCAATTTTGTATTAGGACTGTCGAAAAAGATTTTTCTGCCCAGGTCTGCTGTATGCCCAATTGCCCCATAAGTTGTGGGCCAAAATAACTACTATGTGGCGTTCTAAGTCAACAAAGCGACGCTGCAAAGCTCGTTGAAGATGACGGGTCAAGCTGGACAAAACCAAACGGCAAGCCCGCCTACCATGGCCATCGTAGAAAAATGCCTAATATTAGCCCTGCAACCTAAAAAATTGAAAGTTATGAAGAGAGTCCTTAGCACAGCAGTGGGTAGAAATGCTATACGCTAACAGTAACAGTAGGTTTAGCTAATGCAGTCAGCGGTTGACATGCCAAAAAATCAATACTTACTTGACATTGAGTCTGTGTCCTCAATTCCAGTTTATGACGTTATGAAATTTACATACGAGAATATTTGTAGTTAATAATATAACCAGGGAATCAGTCTTCCGCGGGAGACGCACCGGGCGTCGGGGGTCTCATGGTTGACCCCGGCCACCGTAGGCGCGGGCTTGTGGACGGTGAGCTATGGGCTAGCTCGCCATCCGTCCGTCTTATGACGACAGGCCGTGTCCACGGCGCGTTCGTGTTTCACGCGCGCCTCAAAGGGATGTTAGCATAAGGAAGGGGTCCGCAAGGGCCGAAGTCTTAATTCATGCATGACAATTGTTTGCAGTCATTCATTTTTTTACTGAAAAACCAACTAACGACATAATATTAGGACTGTTTCTAAATGCAAAAAAAAAAATTGAAGCCTTGGTAAGCACTTGGTAAGCTACCTCAAATATGAACGCGATATGTAATTTGTTTTGCTGAATAATTGAAGGTGTTGGGGCAAAAGGCCACGTAAGGTTATCAGACCTAATCAAAATTGCAAAAAGCCTCTGCCACAGATGCGGGTCATACAGCACCAAAAAATAATCTGTTCGTGATTTACCTTGACGTGGGTTTGTGAAATTATTAATTAGTTTTTATTTTAGATTGGTTTTTTGGCTTACTGAAGCTTTCATTATTAATGAGTCAACGATTTTACGTCTTTCTTAAAAAGACTACGTCAGCGATCACGAATATCCGGCTCGAAGGACCGGACAACATAGCATACGTAGTTGGTCTTGAATATAAATACAAGTTATTATTGCTGATAATTAAAACTGTGTTAAAATGTCATGGCCACAATAAATTGTATTACGGTAGTGCAAATGAATGCACTTACGTTTACAGTCAGAAAGCGCAGTCAAGAGATTGCACATTCGGATTCGTATTTCTGAATCGCAAAAATGTTTAAAGCGATAAGGACGTTTGGGCTTTCATTTCAAAGATAAAGAACAATCCAAGCAAGCAAAATTCCAAGAAAGCTTTCCCTAGACGAATAAGAAAATAAGCTTTGTTTGAATAAACGCAAAGCGCAGGAATAAAAGGAAGGTTCTATGTTAACATTTTTTTCAAGAAATGCTCGTGCAGCTTACAGGTCGATGTCTCAGTCTAGACTAGACAAAACAGATAACTCGGCAACTTAAATTAAATCTCTTTGAGAATCGTTCGTTGAAGTCAACGATTTGCTTGCCATTTAAGTTATAATAAAGCTTAGTCAACATTAGGTCATGGCCATTGTTCTAAAAGAGACGACCCTCTAACGTCAGCATAATTTATTCATTGATCGGGGATTTGAGCTAAGTTGCATTGCCTGTATGTATTTATCTTTGATCTATACATTCTTGCCGGGTATTTCCCAAATCGTGACAAGCGAAAAACGATTTGACATTTGACAGAGCATGCAATTCATATCTGTTGTATCGAACGGTTTCTCTAGCGAAACGTTTTTCATAGTAATAAAACATTTTATTGGCGTGCTTTTAATAAGCGAGAGTACGGTTTCTAGGAAAATCTTCTATTATTTACGTTACTAAAGTACTTAGGTTGATTGTAGCGAGCGTCACGGCACGTATGTACGTCACGTTGCTTGGATCAAACGTTATACGTTGATACAGTTTTAGAATTTTGGGACAATATGAAGGTGGGTTCAAAGGTCTTAGTTTGGGTAAGTAGACAGGTTGTTACCCCGTCACTGTCCCCAGGTAGGCGGTAAGCCTTTCACAAAAGAAGGACATTGCCCTACGTCACTTGGATAGAAAAGGGGACTGGTGACCGCGCTACTAGTCCCATCGCACCTGGATATTTAGTAAGGTTAGTTTCTTTGTTAGTTCTATTTAATTAACTCGTAAGAGCTTACGAAAAAAAAAGAAAAGAAAGAAGGCTTGTAAAATTACTTAATCAACACTAACAATCCAAGTTTAAAAGCCTTACTCATTGTTTCACATGGATGACTCTGATTGATGGTTCTAATTATAATTTCATCAAATATACATCAACTTTCAAAGACGTCCCATAGGACAGGACAACCTTGCCTCCGATGAAAACTTTGAGAAGTTTTGATAACACCGATTGTAAGGAGCACTAAATCCTCGCCGACAAAAGATTTAAATAAGAACAAAAAAAAAGTACTATCAATCAAGCAAAGTTAGTGAATATAGCTAATTTTCAAGTTCTCATTACTTTGTTTTCATAACAAAAGGAAAGCTTTAATGCTAGCACAGAAAAAAAACCAATAGTCGACGTCAAATCGGTAAATGCGGGCAATGCAGGCCAGGCAGCCGCGCCAGGGAAAGGTGGTTTTGTCTAGATTCTAGATCTTACGACACGGCTAAGGCTAACCAGTTGGACCCAAATAATGTTATGTAGCATCACTGAACATTATAGCAGAATTGATTTTATTTTGTTATTTCATTTGCATAAGTATTATATGATTGTTTTTATTGGGATGTTACGTGGCTAATCTGCAGTTATGTAGGTCTTCGATTTATATCTCAATTACATTCAACTTGTCTCTCGGTTCAAGTCTGTGTAAACGACAATTAAACGAATTGTATATCGAAAACACATCAATACTAACTTTAGTGGTGCTAAAAAGTATTTAAAGAACGTATTATTTTAGAATTATAATGAAAACATCTGTATACAAGACGCAAATATTTTTTTACACGCAGAACCAGATTTCTTAATAAGGTATTAAGCCAGATTTCCGCAAAGTTATGTGAATAAACACAGGACAAAAAACTTTAAACAATAGGCTTGTGTCCTAAAAAAATCTAATTAGTCCGTCAGTTAGATTATAAAAAAATATTTGACCCGTATTTTTTCTTTTGTTACATAAACCAAAATTGACGAAGATACGACGCTTTTAAAATTCACAATACGTCACGCCCGCCGTGCTATAGTTTTTAGTGCGTTGTGGCGTCACGAGCCCCCACTCCCGAGTTTTGATGCGTTTTATCTTTGTCAGTACTCAGTGATTTACAAAAACAAAAAATACGTGTCCATTATTTTCCAATACTCTGACAGACTAATTAGTTTTGCAATTTATTGATGGTGGAAACTAGCCTATTGAATGAGACAATAATGCTTTAATTCTGTAGGCTCTGGTCTAGTCATGCTAAACTTAAAAGAATATCGAAGCACAAAGAACCCCGATCTACAGAAACATGAATACAGATCTTCCGTAAAATAATCTTGTCATAGGGATCCTATCAGTGAAATACATAT
The DNA here is from genome assembly GCA_950022955.1 of Xestia ashworthii. Taxonomy (NCBI): domain Eukaryota; kingdom Metazoa; phylum Arthropoda; class Insecta; order Lepidoptera; family Noctuidae; genus Xestia; species Xestia ashworthii. Next base: position 4,911,958 of record OX465556.1, read on the forward strand.
ACTTATTTATGTATGTATAGTATCAATAACATATTTTGAAAGAAACGATTTAAGAATTCCCAATATGATACAAGTTACTATGAAACGCAAAATAACCGTTGTTTTCCAACAACAATCTCAGCGAAGCTAAACTGTAGATCGACTAGAACAAAGGCAATTTTTCGAGGAAAACGCTGCACAGAACAAAAACAATAGCAGAGTAGGAAGACATAAAACCACCTCCTGTTATTTAGAGCCGTCTGCCGCGTATTTACGAGTTTAATTTAATGTTTGACACGTCGTCGGCGGCTACAGCTACATGATACAGGTACCTAACTACCTAAGCATTATTTACTACTAGTTATCCTACGAATAAATTACCTACATCCATTTTTAGGGTTCCGTAGCCAAATGGCAAAAAACGGAACCCTTATAGTTTCGCCATGTCTGTCTGTCTGTCTGTCCGCGGATAATCTCAGTGACCGTTAGCACCAGAAAGCTGAAATTTGGTACCAATATGTATATCAATCATGCCGACAAAGTGCAAAAATAAAAATTTAAAAAAAACATTTTTATTAGGGTACCTCCCCCAGACGTAAAGTGGGGAGCGATTTTTTTTTTAATTTTGACCCTGACGTGTGATATATTGTTGGATAGGTATTTAAAAATGAATAGGGGTTTTCTAAAATCATTTTTTGATAATATTCATATTTTAGGAAATAATCGCTCCGAAAGTCAAAAACAATGTGTCCCCCCCCCCTCTAACTTTTGAACCATAAGTTTAAAAAATATGAAAAAAATCACAGAAGTAGACCTTTATATGAACTTTCTAGGAAAATTATTTTCAACTTGATGAGTTGAATAGTTTTTGAGTTATATAGCACTTTTTCAAAAAAACGCAAATGATAACTTTGTTTTTCATACAAATACTATGAAAAACAAAGTTATTTTTGCTGACGAAAAATGTTGGTATTTTTAATGGTCTGGGAAGCTACGGAACCCTACAGTGAGCGTGGCCCGACACGCTCTTGGCCGGTTTTATTAATTACATACGCGTACAAGCAATTTAAATAAGTAAAGGCTATATTTAAAACAACTTTGGATGAGCAATAAAGACATAAGTTTCATCAATCATCAATAAAACTTACAAAAATAAACGATGAATAATCTGATGTGTTAACAAAATGATGAAACTGATGCAAAGTAGATTTAACTTGCAAGTATGATTTATAGCTATAAATATGAAATATTATAAATTAAAGAATACTTTGAAAGACGGCGATAATCAACTAAGCTCATGGAAATCATTTGCTAGAAAACATGGTAACTCCTTGCGAGTTTCCCATCAAAGAATAACATTTAACTAGAAAACGTGGTCAATTTCCCACACAGTGAAATCCTTGAAACTTTCTTTTAATTCGTCGACTTCAATAGTCGCTTACTACTTATATATAACATTATCACCCAGTAACATATTGTAATACTAAATAACGCTTCAACACCATGTTATGTAAGTCGGACGTGTCCAAAATCATAATATAGAAAGTGCTTGTATGTGCGATTGTACGTGTAAGTTAACACCATACATTTCTCTTTATATGGATTGCAGCATTGAATGAGATTACCATGTTGTGTGGGGAAAGTAAGATGGTACATTATTAGGTAATTAGAGATCATTGAACGGCAATCTGGAAGTAAGCAAATGTGGTAGTAAGAACTCTACTTGAAAACGAATACTCCAATTTCGCTTGAACAACTCCTTTGGGCATTGGAGTCGTAAATTATAACAAGCTTCTTTCATTAGATTTCCTGGTCTTTCCGGCCACTAAAGTGCATCAATAGAGTCAACATAAACTGGATTTATCCACGATGCGGTAGATCGCCCAACGCGACAAAAGATAATCCTACCGCCACCGCCGACCGCGCCGTTTTCTAGACACTAGCACATGTGCAGAATCTATAAGCGTGTGGATTTCCTCATAATGTTAAAATCGTGCACATATTTGAACAATACGCGTCATGCCTCGGACACAGGAATGTCGCATCTTTCGCATACCCCTTTGAGGGTACTGAAGAAGGATATTTGCCCGAGATATAAACCCCTCTTCTAGAAATAACTTCAAGTAATAAACTAAGATAAGATTGAATACAGAGATTAAAGCATGTCCAGTACCTAGCGATAACTTTATAATTTATATACTATAAAAGCTGGTAAAAGAAAAGGAGAAAACAAACATTTTTATTTTTCATAAATAAACAAATCGGGATACTCGAATAGTTGGCAGATCGCCGGATCTCTACTACTTCAGTATAGTAAATATTTACGAAGTGTATGGCCGTAACTATTACTTTATATCTTCCTGTAATAATATTGAGAATTAACGTACTATGTTACAATCACAGTATTAATGTTAGAAGCTCCTACTTTCGTTAAACGTAGATAAGATAACATAAGATTATAAACCAGTTGATAGTGCATAATGAAGAATTGATGAATGTGTACTATGAAGATTGCAGGTCTCCTACGGATTTGAAACCTTATTATTTCCGTAGTGCAGAAAACGGTATTCAAGCAAGAATGACTGAGAAGAGTTAAAACCGAGAGGAATAGTTAATGCAGACACATAATAAGATTTGTGTAACTACAAAACGAACTGAGTAACGGTCTTCGATCAATAATAGTACTAGATTCCCGATCAGCGCTTCAAAAACGGCCCGAAAAATAAGACCACAAATACTTTTGTGGTCTTATTTCAAATTAGTATGGTCCAATCATAGCCAACATTAAGACGTCAAAATGCCGCAGTGCGAGTTCAAAAACTGTGTAGAAATACCACCTTAACACCTAGGTTTTGGTAGAAATATTTTTTTTTTGGTAAGTTTATATCATTTAGTGTTTTTCATAAAATAAAAACAATTAAATAGTTAATAAATTCAAACAGCTAATATTATAATTGTTTGGCCAATGTTTGCTACAACGCACCAACTCTTGTATCAAACATCGACAGTTCTTGAACAGGGAACGCATGGAGTAGTGTTGTTATTTTTGTTTATCGTTTTTCTAGTGACAAATTCCGCTGTGCAGAATGGATATGTACTGTCTCGAAAGAAAGAGGAAAAAAAATATGCAACCCTTACAATGTTAATAATTAACTTACCTAGATTACTATTTCAGATACTTTTGTATAAAAAATACGCCGAAAACACGTTTCTTGATTCCCTTTATTTTTTTAACTTTATTAAGTTTTTTTATTACCTATTCGTTGTAATAGCGGCAATGTAAAACAGTCTTTTTTACCTTTTTGAATCGATCAAAAATATTTGCTACCATACATATGAAACTAAAAAAATATATTCTGCAACTCTACGTCTTTCAATACTTACTGTGTTCTAAATATTGAAATGTCATACTAAAAATTACGTTTAGTTCCAAAATAGAATAAGCACGAAATTGTAAACAAAATGTTTTTAACCTAAGTTCTCAGACTTAAGATTCATTTTAGAATAAATATTTTTGTACTGATGACTTTTTATTTTCAAGCAACATTTTAAATTTGTTCTTTTAATCCTTTCTTCGATGAAAGGACTTAAATCAATATATTTTGCAATGGTAATTAAACTTTAATGTTTAAGGATTAAGGTTTATATTAAACTGTAGGTTGTTAATATTATTAAACTTTTTGCTATGAAATGTAGATGTTTGCGTGTGTGCAAACGTGGCCACTTGAGCGACGTATTTTTGTTCCTGATCCTTAATCTAGTACTATTATTGATCGAAGGTAACGGTGGCTTTACGCCGTCAAGAGAAACATTCATTTCAGAGAACGTAATGAAGATAAATGATAAGACCACCACGAGTTGCCGCCGAGATGCTCCAAGTATTACAAGCGTGATGATGCAGCTCAAATTGTGCTTCGTAACGGAACATGGATGACTCTCTTAAAAGAAACTTTATAGCTTCACATGATTTAAATTTAATAACGTAGTTACGCACAATAAAAAGAAAATAACTACAATCAATGATTACGGTGAAATCTATAATTTTCATTAGAGTAGGCCTTTTCTTTCACGCTTGAAATATTACGGTGGTTTCTTCATTATGATGAAAAGTACCACCTATAAGCAAGTAATTGCAAGAGGACCACCTATTTCGAATGAATTTTGCGTTGAACAGGAAAATTAGTTCTAGAAAATGTCAAAACCCCAAATCAAGTTATTCCGACACTATTGTTTCTAAGTGCGCACGTGGTGCTTACATACGTCTTTGTTCTCAAAGCTTTCGAACTAAGACCAGCCTCTGAATACTAAGAGGCCGGTTTGTTTCTACACGTTCAAAAACAGAGGTGTTTATATTGTGCTCGGTCGAGTTTTGAATATGTCAGATTATGTCGCAATTGAAACGAGTTGAACGCGGCCACTACTTTTAGTGTAGAAAGTGTTTAAGCTCAGGTATAATGCAACGCACGGATTAAAAGGCATCAGACGTGACCCGAGCACCCCGCCCTAGCCTTGCGCTCTGCGCTTGCACAACTTTATTTAGTTGTTCGGTGAGCATTATGACATTAGCAACGCTATCAAGGTCTCACCAGGCTACGGATTAACAAAATGTTTATTATCCAAGCTGATTCACCGCGCCACATCAATCGGGTATTTAAACTTTAGTAGTTAAAACAAATTAAGCGGTCGGGGACAGCAGCCAGCTATTTTATCAGCACCATCGCGGGTCCCAGCAGACTACGTAGGTAATCGCCAATTGGACTGAAGTGAGAATGAAACTTACGGCACCGCACTAGACATATCGATTACTTTCTCGCTACCTACGTGTTTTCATTGTCGTGACAAGTGTGCACGACGGCTGACTAACCTTTTTCATTGGCCGTAAAATTTACATACGACCCTCTTATCTTGCCAACATTGTGCATTTGTTCAGCAAAGACCCGAAATTAAGAAACAAGAGATTAGCCGATGTTTTACAAATGCTAGCCTTGAATTTGTTTGGTGTTTCAAGTACTTCCCAAATGTTTTTGTCTTGACTGAATACAATAGCCTCGTCGTTACCAGACTGGCAATACTGCTAAAGAAAATAAAGAACTCTTTTTCTTACCTCTTCATCTTCGGCTATAAATTCTACTGTAGTTTGTCTTTGCTGTTCCACGTTGTTTAATTTCACTGGCCGACCGTCTGCTTGATCCAATACTGCAACAAAAGAACGCAAATGAATCATGTTACACGCGGTATTCCCCGTTGGCGACATCATATGCTCGAAAGCTGGAAAGCTTTTGGCAAGAAGACATATTTTGGTCTAAACGAGTTCTAGCTATACGATAGATTTTTAGATGTTCTCTTTGGACTTAACGCTAAATATAAATCAGTAGCTGAACTACAAGTTCATTACAACATGCGTGCCACAGGCTCACAGTTAAATAAACGTACAAGAACAGATCGACGTGAGTCAGATCTCCGATGCATGTTTGAGCCAAGGGCCAGTGTTGATTGTGATTGTGAAAAGAAAACATGCGTTAATCATCGCACGGGCTATACGTGCTCTGTGATGCCAAATACAAAGGCAAACATATCAAACAAGAATTCTTGGTACGAGGAAAAACGTGCCACGATTTCAAACACGCGAAACTACGAGTATTTATTTAGGTAATCGACAGTATTTGCTCACATTAGGTAAAAACAATGCTCTTGCATAGGTGTTTTCTAGGCTTTGTGACTAACATATACTGGTGTTAAAAGTATCGAATACAAAAAAGGAACAAAAGACACAAATATTTCATAATTTTCCGTCGTTCTGAGCGTTGAAGAGGGCAAAACTAAGCCACAAGACTGTAAAATTAGGGGCGGGTTATCTTCCCATCTACCCGTCCGTCCGGTTTCTTTCAACTTTAATCTCAGAATTCATGCATTTTTGTCAAAGGGTATAAAAGAAGGTTCAAAGAGGAAATTCTGCTCCAGAGACCTCAGATAAGGATAATCTAAAAGGAAAAAATGTATAAGGTGGTACAGTTCGTTGACACGCGGTGTAAACACGTCCTCATCATTACTAGCTTAACTCGATACTCCAAAGTTTTATACAAGCTCAAATCTATGGAAGTTAGCATACTGTAAAAATAAACACAAACAGGAAAATGTAGTAAAAATATTGATCCAACCCGCAGACAGGTGATTATGAAGTTATTTAAATCCAGTTATTTGTGTGTGTTGCAAAAAAAGTTGTTTGATCGGTTTATTTTTTTGCACACAATATCTTATGTGCTGGTAAACACGGTGGAGTGACACGCACGCAATGCAATTCATTAGATCCGGTGGTCCGTTCCGAGATTAATCAGTGTGAGCAATTTGCATATTGAAAATGAAGTGAATGTTCAGGTGCATAGCAGATTCTAATTTTCATAACGTGCCTAGAAAGCATAGCAGTAAATGCAAGTGTTTTATTGAAAACAAATTGCTTTCCGATCAATATTGAATGTAATTTTCTTGTATCTCGGTTCTGCGCAAGAAGCCCGTTAAGTTTCGCTTGTCCCGGATGTCAACAGCTTGAGGGCTTGGTTATTTTATAAAAAAATTGTCGTGTATCCCACGAAATTGTTGAGAAAAAAGTTGAGTGTTTCATCGAAATGAGCGCTTTTGGTATAGCGATTTTGATGATAAAACTTAATACGCTGTAAAATTTTGATATCCTACCGTACGCCTGCCGACGTATACAAGAACTTTGTCAAAGATCCACCTGGCAATACAGTTTTGGAAGATCAGTGGCAATCTCAACAATACAATGACATCGTAAACAATAACTAGGGAAGTCCGTGATGACTAATAAAGGTGACTGTTCACGGTGTGTTGCGTCCCACGCCCGGCTTGTTACAATACAAACCATCGCCTATGGTTATCTATATTCCGATAAGCTAGTTTATTCAAGTGAAGCAAAAAGAATATTCTAATAATTTGTCTGATACCATTCCCAGAATGAATAATCAGCGTATTTATTTGAACAGATCTACGTTAACCTCTTTGAGCGTAGAATTTTTGGCGAAAAACTGCAAAATGGAAAATCCCAAATGTGGTGATTATTATGTTTTATTTATTAGTATTTTCCTTGTTTATTTTCAAGCAAGTACCTTATTATACAGTTTTTGAGTTTCCACGTCATATAACTTACAGGTAGATATACTTATACAAGTTAATGTCAACAGTCATCACATAAACGAAGACTGAAATAGGTTATGATAGCATGTTGTATTTTTAATTGTCAGTAGATGTACTATGTCCGGATACCGTAACGGATTGTTATCTGAACCATGACTGCAAACAATCAATGTGATGGCAAATTCCTTGAACATAACAGAACTCTCCAAGTGGCCGCAATACACAACCTGTGGCTGTTGGAAATTCCCGATGACTTATTGGGGAATATGAAAAAATGTAGCACGGGTTTATCCAGATTATGTTAAGAATATAAATAGGACAGCGCTCGCATGGATAGTGAGCAGGGATACTGGGTCATGTAAAAGAGAAAAAATCGAGATAAGGTTACGCCTTTACACAACCGTTGCCAAATCCACGGATTTTGGCAACTCTTTGGGAAGCGGAGCATGTTTCCCCATAAAGGCGGAATATAAATTGTAATGGAAATGACGTATACGTATTGTGATAAAAGGTTTCAATTAACACAGCAATGATAGCAGTAGATAAACACACGTCCGCTCATTATCATTGACAGCGCGAGCGCATGTGCACCTCGCGGCACTCTACTGTCCGCCATACGTTTAAATTTCGAGTGGCCACTACTACGAAGGTCGGAGTCAGCCACGTTCACATGACCAACGAATTATATGTTTTACAGCATAATTAATTTTCAGCGAAGGATTATGATGCTATTAGTTAAGAAACGTTTTGAGGTTGGACAGCTGTTCAATGACAGAGTGTCAGTGTAACTTTTCAACATATTTTCATAACCAACCGTGACTAATTTTGTCACAAAAAGATGACAAAATCATTGTGACGAAGCATTTTTCTTCTTCAATAATGAATATTCCGAAAGTACGATTTGAGATTATAAAGTTCTGACTAATATCGAAAGTCAAAAGGAAAAACTGGATCTTAGTTTGTGGTCGAATCATTAGTCTTGCAAGATCCTACAGAGGTTTCGTATCCGCTTCGATAATATCTTGTAGTGACCTACAAAGGTTTTTTGTCGAATTAAATAGCGGAACCGTTGAAGTAACGGTCACCGAGCATCCACGTACGAGATGGATAAGCCTTCAAGAAGTCTTTAGATAGCGTTTCAAAGAAGGATCTATGTCGTGCCTTGGGGTCAGTCTTTGTAGAGGGTTAAGCGAAGACGATTTAGACGATTTCCTCACACCTGTTTCGTAGACAATAAACATATACAACATTTTAAGTCGTTACAGTGAAGGGGATTTTGTAAGTTCGACATCAGGTTATGGTAATGCCTGTTGGAAGTTGGAACAATATTATTAATTTTATAGTCCACAACAGATTAATGTGTATCGCCCAATTATCTCGATTAAATATTTTTAAATGAATGCAATTAGCTGCTGGTTGCGTAAATACATACGTCGATTGAACAATAAGTAAATTCAAACGTAGGTACTGTAATAGAATGGTGGCGGGTTTCTTTCGACCTTTTGCTATATTGGAAGGGGAACGAGGACATGACTATCCACGCTGATGTGGTCTATACTATACCACCGTGCGTAAAACGTGATCGAATACATAACTGTAATGTCATCTATAAGAAACCACTGACTCGACTCAGCTCCAACTAAATTATGTCTGATTTATTCTCACTAAACTGGTAATAATCGTTAATAGGCGCTTGTCAATTGTTATTAGAAGCAATGGCGTCAACACAATCGGCAATAGGATAGATGCCTACTACAAATTGAAATATCATTCCAGCAAAACCCGCGCCGCCAAATGGGAGCCAAGAGCCAATGATGCTTCAAAATGAATCCATTTGAAAACCGTTGGTGCAATGAAGAATGAAAATATAACCATGAGAAATCGTTATTTATACTATTATCGGCCCTCAAAAGCTACTGGACTGTGAAGCCGATTGTGGCGTCAAGTTTACTTACGGGAATAATATTCAATTTGAAACGAAATTAGTGTATCGATGCTTAGTGATGTCGCTAACCTTTGAGACGTTGATCTTAAAACTAAACCGCACAAGGTTGCGAATCTACTTGGCGAGCCGGCTAGCGGCTTTCCGCAATCATATCCACGTCTACGATATAGGGTAATAAAGAGAGAACAACGAAACCCACTTTGCCGCAGACGTACTAGTTAGCTTAATGTCAGTGCTACATAGTAGAATTAGTTGTCACAGCTTGCAATGTGAGAGGCGATCTACGTGATTTTATCTGGGGTCGGCTGTTCCGCTCTTCTGTGGTGGCCGCAGGCGATGTTCGCTCTCTATGACATCATGCCACGCCACGTCCAGTCGGACTAGTGTTTGTACTTCGCGAGGCATGGCGTGATGTCAAACAACGGTACACGTATGCAAATTGTACAGCACCACAGTGCCCATGTAATCAAACCTTTATACTGAACCGTTGACGGCACAGTAGCGTCGTTTTGAATTAGTTCTAACGAAGGGGACAACCAGTCTAATGCTAATGAAGGGATCTTTCAGACGGACTGTAATTTCATTCAATTTGAAACTGACAGCTTTAATTTGTAGTCTGTAGACCGCATTCGTTCGTAAAATGAACGTGATCTGAAAATATGCAGGCTGTTCTTTTTAACCGACTTCTAAAAAAGGAGGAGGTTCTCAATTCGGATGTTTCTATTTTTTTTTTTTTTTTTTTTTTCTTTGCTCAATGTTAAGTGCTTTGTCTGCAAAATATTTTATAATTATGTAAAACCTGTTTAGATGGACGTGATAACTTCTCACAGTTGTAACGAATACTTCAGGGGCATCGAGGAGCATCTCATTGCAAACAAATTTTATTCTGGCAATGACTCTGTTTCAAATAATTATGAACAGGTTTAGCAAATTACATGCAAATCTAATAAAAATGCATTTTTATATGCGCTCTTTCGCAGCTTCACGTCTAAACATGTACGTTTTTATGCAATATGTTAATAAGACGTTTGAAAATAGCGAAGCAACGCTCCCGCGCGTTATCATGTATATTTTTTGTCAGCGAGTTATTTAAATTCTCTTCCAAAAATAAAACTAGATTCTAAAAGTTATATAAATGTTAAGTAAGTGTAAGACCTTACATATTTAATTATGGTTGCGCTTTGAGGAATGATTTAGTTGCGCTTAGATGGTTGCGCTTAGAAATAGGTGCGCTCTGAGGAATACCTCCATTTTATGACACAAAAACATAAAAATAACAACTAATTCATGAAAATGAAAAGAGTTAATCAGCATAATTAGTAATATGTTAATCAGCGTAATTAGTAATATATTAATCTGAAACGTCACGTCTGTGGCACTACACTACACTATAAACACTATCTTGACTATTCTTGACCCGCGTCGGACGCGCGTCCTATCCTACTCTATAACTGGTGTTCCTACATGGATTAAGATTTGATTGATGACACCATCACCTATTAAAATCACTATTTGCTACAACAAAGTAAGTACCTAACCAATAATTTGGTTTCCTGAACTGTCAGGCACAATAAATAGTATGAAAACAATATGACGTCAGCAATCATTCAACAGCAATGTTTGTTGAACTATCGAGTTGAGTATAAACGATTCAAACAGTCAACCCAAACGAAATTGTTTATTAATCAGCATAGCTGTACTTTATAAAACTGTTTACATCACCCAAGATTACGACCCTGCAAAGGCAATGGGGAAAAAACCTAAAAAGTTTTGTTAGTACTTGACTAATCTTAATCTCGTTTCTTCCACCATCAAGTTTTTACGGCTGAAAAGAATTGGATGAAGCTCGACAAACAGGTAGACCATGACCTGGATTATCACCTTTATCACATTGATAAACAGTTCATGAAGTAGTTTCCCAAGAACCCGCTACATCTTGTAATTGAAATATACCAGAGTTATGTTATGAGTGTGTCCTCGGTCAGGAATCCCGAAGTGGTTGGTAGCAGTGACCGGTTCTCGGACACACCCACGCCACACAATGATAAAGGTAAGTATTTAGTACTACACCACTTGGTACTACAAAATTCTTGCAAGACACTTAATTGGCCGTATAAGTTACAGTCCGTTTTGGTAGGTACAAAGTAATTTGCGTTGGCGAATCGCTCATTCTTTTTAGCAACCATGACACATTCTTGAAATATTTAGTTGCATCATTTCGACAACTAAATAATAACTATTTTTCAGTGCAAAATCAATCTATAGTAGTAGTCGTCAGACAAAAGCTCCAGAAATATCGCCAGAGGCTGGGTCTAAGATACGTGACATCAGCGATCTATTTTGCAGAAAGTCTCAGCAAACGTAGTGTATTGCTAGATTGCTTTATCACTTACAAGAAGAAACATCAAAGCAATCCAAAAACAAGAATTTAATCATGAAAAGTTTCTCATATCAGAGACGCAGATAATCAAGGCAAACTCAAAAAAACATTTGCGCTTTCTTAAATTACTAATTAAAATTCCTTTGAAAGAACGTAGAGGTTGCTTTTTGTTCTTTTGAAAACACTGGGAATGCCTGTTGCATTGCTAATTATGTTGTTTAGTTCCAACCGAGTTAAATATGGCGTTGGTATAATTTACGATTACTAGTCCGACACGTTAGGTTCCAAAACTTTCACGTCGAGCTACGTAGCTGTAGCTCGCTACTCCAAGAAAATAATTCTCGCCATGATTTGAGTCAAAAGTTTAAAGCAAAGTTTTAGTGAAAGGAAAGGAAGGAATTATGTACTTGGCGACTGGTGAACATTTGTGGTTTCAAGTAAGTAATAGCAAGCCATATTATGTTGTTTGTTTGAGAGTCTTTTTCAACACTTCTCCAACAATCGCTGCTGTAGAGATTAAATTATACACACTAACCCTGGATGAATACACCAGGGTTCAAGGAATCAGACGAGAGGTTGAATCTTGTAACCAATACATTGATCCACACAGCCTATACCAAACACAATCGGAATTAAATCAGACACGTGACACTCAATTTGCATACTATACAATGCGTAACGCATAGGTCAGTTAAATGCTACACTTTCGAGGCCAAGATGCAATGCCCAGTAATTGTCAATTCGAAATATTTCAGACAATTAGTCAAGGGCATCTTTTTAGTTCTTGAAACATTGAGTCTTGAGTAATATTCACCTTTCGCATTCTCCATCTTATTTGTCTCCTCTTCTCGCAGTAACATCTTCTCTTTAACATCCATCAAGAATAATATTTAACCATCAACATCCGAGTGAAGATGTTGTTACCTATGAAGGGTTGGCCCTTCATAGATAACTTCATCTTCTTCATTAGCAACAACAATCATCATGATCATCATTCTTCTGTTATTCTCCCAATTTATTTGAGGTCGGCGCAGTATAATCTTCTCCTTTCACAATATCATCATTCTCCTGTCCTTATTTTAATTTATTTGAGGTCGGCACAGTATAATCTTCTCCTTTCACAATATCATCATTCTCCTGTCCTTATTTTAATTTATTTGAGGTCGGCACAGTATAATCTTCTCCTTTTACAATATCATCATTCTCCTGTCCTTATTTTAATTTATTCGAGGTCGGCACAGTATAATCTTCTTCTTTCACAATATAATCATTCTCCTGTCCTTATTTTAATATATTTGAGGTCGGCACAGTATAATCTTCTTCTTTCACAATATCATCATTCTCCTGTCCTTATTTTAATTTATTTGAGGTCGGCACAGTATAATCTTCTTCTATCACAATATCATCATTCTCATGTCCTTATTTTAATTTATTTGAGGTCGGCACAGTATAATCTTCTCCTTTCACAATATCATCATTCTCCTATCCTTATTTTAATATATTTGAGGTCGGCACAGTATAATCTTCTTCTTTCACAATATCATCATTCTCCTGTCCTTATTTTAATTTATTTGAGGTCAGCACAGTATAATCTTCTCCTTTCACAATATCATCATTCTCCTGTTCTTATTTTAATTTATTTGAGGTCGGCACAGTATAATCTTCTTCTTTCACAATATCATCATTCTCCTGTCCTTATTTTAATTTATTTGAGGTCGGCACAGTATAATCTTCTCCTTTCACAATATCATCATTCTCCTGATCTTATTTTAATTTATTTGAGGTCTGCACAGTATAATCTTCTTCTTTCACAATATCATCATTCTCCTGTCCTTATTTTAATTTACTTGAGGTCGGCGCAGCATGTCTTCCTCTTCCATGCTTCTCTATTATTCCTCATCTCAGCAGCTATTTACTAACTTTATACTAACTATTACTTAGTTGATTATACAATAGGCTTGTTTCCACCATCAATAAATTGCAAATCTATTTAGTCCGTCAATTAGAGTATTGGAAAATAATGGACACGTATTTTTTGTTTTTGTAAATCAACGAATATTGACAAAGATAAAACGCATCAAAACTCGGAGTGGGGGCTCGTGACGTCACTGTTCGGTATCAACTCACTAAGAATGATACCGAACAGTGACGTATTGGGAATTTTAAAAGCGTCGTATCTTCGTCAATTTTGGTTTATGTGACAAAAGAAAAAATACGGGTCAAATATTTTTTCATAATCTAAGTGACGGACTAATTAGATTTTTTCAGTTAACAAGCCTATTGTGTCAAGACCATGCTTATCAAAGCCTTATAATATCGATGTTAGCAATTGTTACAGTTTTTAATATTATTCAAATTTTCGCAATATTTCAACGTATTCATAATGTAAAGTGTACGTTGCATTAACATTCCACACACACGCATTCACGTTAATACCTACTTTTGAAGGCCACGGTTTGTAAATGAATCTGCCGAAGTACAGGGCAATGTGACGTTTTTTTTTGCCTTGCACATGCATCATGAACCTTTGTTTACTTATTTTACCATTCATGGATATCTACACAACAAATAAGACAAAGAAAACTACAGCAGTCAAAGGAAAAGAGCGATAAAACCGAAAAAGACGAAAAGTAACAGGATGGACCATGAACTTATTGTATGTAAAATGAAATTTCTTTCAGGTTCCAGAAGAAGAAAAGAAAAAGTAGTAGCAGTAATCTCATGCAGTTATATGGTTTGCAATCCCGTCTTCTTTGACATTGTTATTGTAAAATTAACGCAGAACGAGTTCATTATAATATTACACGTTCTCACGTCTAACAATTCACAATCGATGTGAATAATATTATTGTCGCATTTATATCAGACGATATTTCAATACTGTATCTAATTAAATAAGGTATTACCTAGTATCACGAAGATAAAGACTTTACAGTAGAGCTTTCCGATGATAGGGATTCCGAAGACTGTACAGCACTGGCTTTGGCGACTTCCTCATCTGCCTATCCTTTTCCCAACTATGTTGGGGTCGGCTTCCAGTCTAACCGGATGCAGCTGAATACCAGTGCCAATACCAATGGAGCGACTGCCTATCTGACCTCCACAACCCAGTTAATATTGGGTAAGACGATACCACTTAGTAAGACTGGTTGGCGACTTCGAACGATAAAATGTTTACTGGTCGTTACCCTTTGTCGTGAACCCTGTCCATTGTCATATTTGAGTTATTTTGGTGCAAAATGTTATAGGACATTAGAGAATGTGTCGTCATCAGCGTTAAACCAAGCATTAAAACTAGCGCAGTAAGGTCGGCATACAGGTCGGCATACTTTGATGCCACCTATGATTAGATGGAACTTTTCAATTTCATAAACCAAGCCTGTAAACCTGAATCAAATTATATCTAGAGGACTTTATAGCTCTTTGTTTCTATCAATAGATCGAAGCTAGTTACGAAACTGAACATCAATCACAATTTGAAGGGAGTTGTTTCGACGTGCATATGATTGCTGTTACAAACTTCCAACTATAGTTGGGTAGTGGGTAACATGATTAGAGTGGGTGTAGATGTTTGTCAACTAACATTATAAAGGGACTCCCACGCCCCCGCCAGTTTCTCGCATTCGGTTATGTGATTGAAACTCTCAAACTCGTGTTAGGTCAGTCGACTATAGTCTGACAACCATAACTTCAATAACGTAAACATGTTATTATTTTCAAGTTTTTCTTAGCTATTAGGTAGCCATAACTTGCCAGTGTTAACAATTTCAATCCAATTCCTGTAAGGGCCGCCCTTCATAATTACATTTGGCATGAATGCCTAGCACGTTTTCGTTGGCCGTTTACTTAGGATCCCAACTGGTAGCATTCACAGTTTCGTTAATTACAATCAACTTTGGTTAGATGATGACGATAAAATTACCATCATTATGATTATTCTATTATAATGGGTCAATACGCCTTCTGCTAGTCGGGCATTAGAATGCACTGATCTGTATTCACCTCAGAGTATTGTGTAAAGGTAGCAAATAATAACAATAATCAAGAATTTGCATGGCTGCTAGTGTTCACAGCCCGAGGTCCGTCTAGCCTTGCCGCCGACCGAACACAGGTATGTTGGTTTATATTAATATACTATAAATACATTAGTAATTAATATTCTGTGCGTTGAATTTCCTTGTCTTCTACGTGACTACGGTGATCATCTATGTAAAACGAATGAGCCCCAGGAAATATTAGCTCATTCCAATTTGATTGTCCGCCAAAATGTAAATCAGTCGCAGTCCACCTACAGGTTAAAAGTCCTTAATGAGCCAGATTTTCCTGTTTTGCTGTTCTCGTCCAATCGTGGGTGACATTCCTACCTAAAATATGAAGCATTGTGGCGATTATAGTCACGATATTAATTCATAGTCTCATCGCATCATTAATTCCATATCTTACATTTACATCTTCTTTATTTATTTTCCGACATGTATCACTGGCATGCCAACAATAAGTAATAAAAACCGAGGCAAGTAAATAACTTCAGTATCGTGTTGCAAAACTGCGATGGCAGACTTGGCAGAACGATATGGAACTGTTATCGGCAGCAGACTAGGTAAAGATTTAGCAATCCGGAACAGATTGATAAGGGGTAACGACTGGCTATAAACTCGTTGAAAACAATAACTGCTGGTATAATACTAGTAATTAATTAAAATTCATAGATTCGCCTTGAAACGGTCATGTTTTCTTTATGAATAGAGACTCTTGTTTAAGACGAAGAGCATTAGCCTGTTCAACTACTGTTTCTTGCAGAGCAATCTCTAAAAAGCCCGCTTTTCTAGCGCATTCGCGCCTTTTCACTTTTTCAGTAAGCTTAGCTTTAATTAGACGAATGGGTCATGTGCTCATTAGCGAGTGGCGTGGCGAGTTCTTTTACCCTATATGTATACGGCTGCTTACTAATAGCTCCTTCCATTTGACCTGGTCTTTTCCTAGATTTTCACATTATTAATTTTCACAACCTCGGCGAAACATTTTTTTCTTTAAGTTCTCCATCCAAAATATTGCTGGCAGGATGAATCATTTCGTATCTTTTAAGATCTTCATTATATTTGGTCAAGCATATCATAAAAAATATTACCTTTAAAGGTAAGGTAGTCAGTGAAGGTATGATTGCGCAACTTTTCATGTTTAATCATAAAGTCTTGAAGCGTGCGCGTCGTTGACAGTTCAGAAATTAATAGCCAAACAGCGAAACTTTACGATACAACGTGAAGTTTATCTAAATTGTCTTGTTTTGTAATGTTCGACACAAAAAGTTAATAACAAAGTGTAAAATTGATAAACCATCTTGCAATTACAAAATTGTTGTTACTTTATTTCGCGTGTGTAAAGTGATTTCATGTCTTGATAATTAAATAAATCAAGGTGTAATCCAACTTCACAATCATTGTATGTATCGTATCTACATAAATGACTCACTGTAATTTTCTTTGCTATCATTACAATTTGTGTTATCTTAGCAATTTGTATAGTTAATAACTTATTATAGCAGACTCTATTGTAATGTAACTGTCAATCAGTAGTAAGTCAATCTCATTACCCAGATTTACATATAATATTTAATGACATAAAAGTAATAATGTTTATATTAAACATCCCACGATTCCCGTGTGATTCACTTTCGCGTCCATTGTTTTATCCATATGCGAAGGGATCCATTGTATATGCACTGTACCATCAATGGTCATGTTACAGAAACTAGTGTAGCTACAAGCCATAATATTTTTCTATGCAGACTACCATTGTCTATGTAGTAACTTTATAGGTACTTACGTATAATTTAGATAAGAACGCTTAAGAGGTTGTTACACTTTGATTCATAAACTCCTTTTACGCATCCGAACTTTACAAGTCACTGGCCAGCAGGTAGAACTCGCTAGGATGCTTGGGAATCCTGCAAAGGAATTCATGAATGACGTCATGCTTAAATAAAGCGGCCTGAGATCGTAGCTATTTAGGATAAAGGGCGGGATAACCACAGACCGCAATCTTGTTAAATATTTTCTTTGGAATATGGAGATGACTCAAGATTTGAGAGGAAATACATTTGCGCCAACTAAACTAGAAATATTCGTTCATTAGTCATCACATACTCGTCTAGGCAAACATACAATAACATCACGCCTGTACCCGAAAGATTAAGCAGAGGTGTACCTAAGAGTATAGTACACCCACATTACGCCGATAAAATTATGGTTAAGTCCTATGTAAAAGAGTGCGTGTCAGTTGCCTTCCGCCGGGCACAATTTCAGACTCCGTTAAGTTATTGAGAAATTATGGTTAAGTCCTATGTAAAAGAGTGCGAGTCAGTTGCCTTCAGTCGGGCACAATTTCAGACTCCGTTAAGCTATTGAGAAATTATGGTGTTAAGTCCTATGTAAAAGAGTGCGAGTCAGTTGCCTTCAGCCGGGCACAATTTCAGACTCCGTTAAGCTATTGAGAAATTATGGTGTTAAGTCCTATGTAAAAGAGTGCGAGTCAGTTGCCTTCAGCCGGGCACAATTTCAGACTCCGTTAAGCTATTGAGAAATTATGGTGTTAAGTCCTATGTAAAAGAGTGCGAGTCAGTTGCCTTCAGCCGGGCACAATTTCAGACTCCGTTAAGCTATAGAGAAATTATAGTGTTAAGTCCTATGTAAAAGAGTGCGAGTCAGTTGCCTTCAGCCGGGCACAATTTCAGACTCCGTTAAGCTATAGAGAAATTATGGTTAAGTCCTATGTAAAAGAGTGCGTGTCAGTTGCCTTCCGCCGGGCACAATTTCAGACTCCGTTAAGTTATTGAGAAATTATGGTTAAGTCCTATGTAAAAGAGTGCGAGTCAGTTGCCTTCAGTCGGGCACAATTTCAGACTCCGTTAAGCTATTGAGAAATTATGGTGTTAAGTCCTATGTAAAAGAGTGCGAGTCAGTTGCCTTCAGCCGGGCACAATTTCAGACTCCGTTAAGCTATTGAGAAATTATGGTGTTAAGTCCTATGTAAAAGAGTGCGAGTCAGTTGCCTTCAGCCGGGCACAATTTCAGACTCCGTTAAGCTATTGAGAAATTATGGTGTTAAGTCCTATGTAAAAGAGTGCGAGTCAGTTGCCTTCAGCCGGGCACAATTTCAGACTCCGTAAAGCTATAGAGAAATTATAGTGTTAAGTCCTATGTAAAAGAGTGCGAGTCAGTTGCCTTCAGCCGGGCACAATTTCAGACTCCGTTAAGCTATAGAGAAATTATGGTTAAGTCCTATGTAAAAGAGTGCGAGTCAGTTGCCTTCAGTCGGGCACAATTTCAGACTCCGTTAAGCTATTGAGAAATTATGGTGTTAAGTCCTATGTAAAAGAGTGCGAGTCAGTTGCCTTCAGCCGGGCACAATTTCAGACTCCGTTAAGCTATTGAGAAATTATGGTTAAGTTCTATGCAAAAGAGTGCGAGTCAGTAGCCTTCAGCCGGGCACAATTTCAGACTCCTTTAAGCTATTGAGAAATTCCTGATGGAAAAACCAAATAACAAATTGCCCGACCTGGGAATCGCACCTAGGACCTCATGTTCAGCTGTTGCGCTTGTGACCATCAGACCAACGAGGCAGTGTAGGCACTACTAATTCAGTGTAATTATGACCCGTGCATTATAGAAGGTAAAAATCTATGTACCAGACATGGAATTAACTATGTATACTGTATAGTCCGCGCCACGGGAAGCTATAATTTTAGTAAACAAATAATTTCTACCAAGATACGTAGTGACAGGGATAAGGGAAGAGGATAGGCAGACTAAGCATATGAAGGTGCTTTTGAATTCAAGTGGTCTCTTTTATCAGCAGGACCATTTTCAGCGATAGACGCCTTATTTGCGTAAACGGTCCATCATTTCTGCTCAGCATTTTCACCAACAATGTTTAGGTTGGGTTCCAGTCTAACCGGATGTAGCTGCACTACCAGTATTTTACATAGAGCGACTGCCTATCTGACCTCCACAACTCAGTTAGTACTGGGTAATAGGATACCTCTTGTGGTTACACTGGTAAAGAGATTGAGGTGAAGCTATTATAAGTACAGGAAAAATGAGAAAGTAAAACGGAATATTCAAAATCCACACACTCTCAGGGGGATATAATTTTGCTGCTAAAAGCAAGGGAAATATTCGCTTACGGCCTTTATTCTATACTAATATAATATACCTGAAGTTTGTTTGAACGCGTGAACTACTGGTTCGAATTGAAAAAAATCTTTGATAGTCCATTTATCGAGGAAAGCTTTAGGCTATATATCATCACGCTACGACCATTAGGAGCGGAGCAGAATGAATAATGATGCAAACACGGGGATATTTTTTTCCTTTAGTTTTTCTCTCTATATGTATGTGACGCAGACGAAGTTGCGTAAGTCAGCTAGTTTATCTTAGAATTGTTTAATTTTGAAGAGGTCGGATTAGCTGCAGGCGTACGCGACGGTGAGACGAAACCGGGTCAGTGTTGCCAGCTAGCAGCTGATTGATAGCTCATTCGTTTCGTGTCTGATAGAAAGTATGTTAGATGTCTAGCAATTATATATATTTCGTCATCCGAGTAGTTTATAGGCAAATTTTTATACTAATACCTCTTAGATATCGTCTTATCGCAGCTTTTCCCAAGTTACTCTTACTAGGATCGACTTCAAGTTTTATCAGACCAAGTAAAGAAACTATTCATAGCTCTAAGTTCAGACTACGTCATACTTTTCTTATATTCTACCTCATATTTTTCTTATTTCTTATTTTTTTTTACTATACGCTTTTATTCAACTTGCCTTGTTTAATTATTGGATGTCGAGACTAAATACCTACCACATCCACATCATTTTCTATTGAAATGCTGACGTGATTATCATTGCTTATACGGCAAGAAGATACATTCTTCATGCATCACTCACTGATTTATAAAAAAAGATGCGTAAACTATGATAGGAGCCTAACAAACGGCATATAAGTAAGAATCGCTAATAATGATAGATAAATAATTCATAAAGTACGTGATTTCACAACAACTCGGCCTTGTAAAAAGACAAGATTGGTGGATGCAGTTGTTACTTAAATGAGCAAAGCAGTTGGTAACTTGACTTCATCATAATTCTCATTAAAAATATTAAGTACTTATGTGAATTTCCTGGAATTAGATGTTGATAACATAAGGCCGCATGAAGTTTTTTGAAATGTCAATATTATGATAACGGATTTATAAAATTTTACCTCAACATGGTTGTTACTAAATGCAGAAAAAACCGATACAAATTCATGATAGTAAGTTGTATAATATATCTTATCAAATTCACTGAATCATTGCGATCGAAAAATCCTCAGGTAAATTACATACTTCTGTGAAACAACATGGAAGTGAGTGTCGTGTGCGAAATATGCGACCTTGCGAACTTCAGCCCCGTGCATATTGTTTTAACATTCATATTCAGTAGCAAACGTAAAACAATGTGCACAGCTGGTCGAGGGACGGTGACGGCAAACATTCGCACTGCACGGTATTATGTGGATTACGAGAGAAAGCAAATGAACAATCGTTATCATAGGAATACGGCCGAACGGCAATAGTTTCTGGTGAACAGAATACGGGCGACAAAGCACCGAGTCGAACTCAATGCTCATGTTCTGTTGCTTAATGGAACAGACAGATATGCACATTCAGGTCACTGTGAATCGTTATCCGCGATATAAACGGTTTGCACTCGATATTCATACGAGGAGAGCACATCTTTATCTCTTACAATTTATTCGATGTTTACATACTCATCTAGCAGTTAAGGAAAGGTATACTTTGTTTTGCGTTTCAAGATAGGTGCTCGTTTATCATACTAATCATAAAGTGGTAGACAGTGCGCTTGTAAACTATGACTAACGTGTCGTGAACCGTGATATTTCACCACCAACCCTCGTGATGGTACTAAGAATAGAATAACTCATATTTATGCTTCGTTGAATTTGCTCAAGGGAGAGCCGAACGTGACGATTCCGGCCTAAGAAAATATTAACACTTTATTATCCGTCTCTTGAATAAATATTTTGTTTTCTTTTGCGCATCATTGTACTGCAACGTAGTCAGCTTCACTCTAGAATGTGACAGTGAGGCGCATAACGACCGGTCACCTTCTGACGTCGTCCCCGAAGCCTCTATTTCTTCCAATATTTGTTTTACGTAAGAAACATGTTTGCTCTCGGCTACTCAATAAACCTAAACAAACTGTCGTCGTTATTGTTCGATTCCTGCTCTATGTGACGTTTATTTGTGTCGAATAGGTAAATTATATGGCGGGTCATATAAGTACGTGGTTTATAGTGATAAAGCGAGCGATTTATCATCACTGATCCACATCACATTAGATTGTGGAGATTGCAGAATGTTGTAAACTTATTATTACACTACTTGGACTGAGCTCCGTATCTCTGTAGTGGACAACTTGTAAACAATAAAATTGCTATTCAAGTATAGCAACTCAAGGCTCTTCAGGGTTGATTAGATCAGTTTTGAATGTCAACACGACTTGGGCGCTGAGGTGTTGCTGCAAGGTTGTAACGTCCATAAGTTGGAGCGAGTAGTTATGATTTATCCTCTGACACAAAACCAACCAACATTTACTGTACACTATTATGATAAAAGTAAATTACCTGTGATATGTGGCTATCAACAGATAGCCGTACTCACTTCTTAAGGAAGCATTCTGAACGCAACAGACGAAGAAGTTTCTATTTTGTACGGTAAAAATCTCACCGAAACGAATTTGGTAATCATTTCACCAGAGAGGACACGCTATTGGAATATTTGGAATGCAAACGAAATGCACTTGGGACTGTCGTTTAAACAACAAAAAACTTAATTAGTTTCTGTAACAATAAGCTCTTAAAGACGAGAACGACATTGTAAACCAGCACGGTATGCAACGAGACGCGCAGATTGCCAAAACTCGAAGCAAATGACCTACATTTACTCGTATTTGGAAAGCATTCACGAAGTGCTCGCGTATTATGGGACAACGTGAAAATATTCTGCTAAATAAGTAACTGTATTCTACAATTTACAGACCAAGTACCACTTAAAGTGGATGAGGAGCGTGCAGCAGAACGTTAAGACTTTTAAGTAATAAACTTCCAAGGATTTGCTTGCGCTCTTTACAAAGCTTGAAGGACTTACGGAAGATGAACTGTATCGAGGTAGACGGGCTCAATTAGAGCTACGAATCTTAGAGACTGATTAAATATAGTCTCTCAGAAACTTAATAGAAGAAGAGCGAGTGCCGCGACCCTTGATAAATTACTCATGTCATGACTCAATTGAGGTTACCCAGTTATGAGGCAACGGACTAAAGATGATTTTGAATGGTTCACATCACTTTCACCAGCATCCAACAAACGACAAAGCATCTGAGAAGCGATTAAATTTAAAACGACGTTGTTGAGCCATCAACACCAATAACGTGGTGAAGTGACGTAAGATCATAGTCGAAATAGACAAAAAGAAGAACAAAGCAAAACCTACCTAGTAGGATACTATTCTTCATCAAATTCTTTATAAAAACTCGATGACGCGATGACAGGTTTGTGAATAAAATGTACATTTGGACACTAAAGTGCCAATTAATTTAGACATGTCATTAGAATATGTGTAATTATAGTTGTTTGACAACTTCCAGTATGGTGCAATCGATGGCAGTTCACTGCAAGCTTTCCTCTCACCCGGAATGGATAATGTCTGACGATATTACATACGTGAACTCGTATTGCAGTTGTAAAAGGCAATTCCAGGAAACGATAATGTACACAGTCGAGATACATACGGCAAGAAAACGGTAAATGATACGGCATAGCAGCAACAAAACACTTTGTCTATTATTCAGCGTGCAATAACGTTTTCGAGGCCGAAATAATTGGATGGCTCGTTTCGAGAAAGCCCATATTCGTCTGATTCAATTGACTCACAGACGCGATTCCCTTAAGCTTGGTTTCACATGTGGTTCCGAAATAATGAACCTTTGCTTGTTGGGAGAAACGTTAAATTATCGTAATCAAAATGGGTACGCAAGATTTTTTGCTATTCTAGGTAGTGTCTCTTCCACGAAGTCGTTTTTCCATTAACTTCCCATCCCAGTATTCATTTGAGTTACATAAAGCGATATCCGAGAACAAGCCTCTGCGCTTCACTTCCCGGTACTAAGATAGGATGTGATGTAAATGATGTGCGTTCATCGCCTTGCGCGCTTCCTTTTGCTACCACTACCGGCACACGGCAGGTGCTGCGAAGGTTGCCGAATTGTTTGAGCACATCCTTGAAAGTTAACATTTTCGACGAAGTACTTACCGTACTTGTTTGTACATACCTAGGTCATACTCACACTCAAAGGCATTGACGCCGAACATTATTTACTTGTAGGTATGGTTTTTCTTCATTTTCGTCAACGAATAGAGGTCATCATATTTTTTGCTACAGTTTTTTTTTGTGACAAAAGCTTGTTGAGAAGCATGGTATTACCAGACTACCTGTTCTTTTTCATCTCCGCTGTCGCCATAATCAAAATTATTTAATTTATTCGAACTAGGCTGAAGATCAGTACTTTAAGAACGTCAATTCAACAGGACAGTTCCTCAAAACGTCCGCCCTTCGCCCCTTCCTAGTGTTTGAGCTTATGAGAAGGAAGAAGTGGCGTAACAACTCCCCAGCAACACATTTGCCTGATAGGATAGAAGAACCAGATTTTATCAGTGCAGTAATTCAGCTGCTGGCGTATATTTCTACCAAATTTAGACGCAAGCATTTGCAGTGCGTTTGTATAGCAGGCTAGACTGTGTAATATAAGTTGTGAGTTGGATGACACATTACCTATTCTGTACAATATCGAAAGTGCTGACATTCGACCTCAACCGAGCCTTTGCGTTTGCACAATGCCATCATTAATGTGTCAAATATGCATGCGTTATTGGGTAAACATCACATTAAGTAAATATGTTAACTTCATATTCATTACAGCAAAAAATAAACCCGCAGACCTCGAGTCTGCGGGTTTATTTTTTGCTGTAACAATGTTTTCTCGTCAATTTTTTTTAATAATTGTACTAGTTAGACAGTTTTAGTATCGACGCAAAAACATTTAAAATAAATTAGATGCTCAAGTTTATGACGCAGTTAACTTAGTAAATATTGCCATTTACTGGCCAAACAATGTAGCCTTTTGGCAATGATTCTTTATATAATTGGGTTAATTCTGCGGTGAAATATTATGTCGAAAATCTTTTCTCCTACCTACATTGTTCTTAGAAATAAGCCCAACGCTTTGAAATTGCGGCTCCGCCTGATTTTCCTTCTATGAAGTGCCTTAGGTGCTTTTTGGGGACTGTTATTGTATTTTGACGTGGTATAGAGCCGTGGTCAGAGCATATTTTGCATAAATTATTTTAGATTTTGATTAATATGCCTAGGTCATCGAATTTGAAGGCGAAATGAAAACAGAAGAGGTAAACTAAATTAACCCAGTATAAAGGAAATCAAAGTAGGTACTACGTACACATTTCAACACACAATTATTGCAGTGTACCAGTGCTGTTGGGATCCATATGTAGCCGCATTAATAACCGTGCGGCAATTAAACATTGTAATAATCACGATACCTTAATTGTAATTGGGTTGGAGTAACATAAATGTCGGCAATACGAATACGAATTTAACGCACATCTGTTGTTTTCAGACGAGGAGTCATAAATCATTTGTTGCAATGATTTCGTGGTTAATTAGATTGTCGCGTTTCACCTCCGACTTAATTTTCCATAAATATATTGCTAGGTATCTCGAGCGTCTACGCTGAAATTACTGAACGATGCCACATTTTTATTATACAAACACCTTCGGCGAGTTTAAACCTTGCTCAGCAAATGTCAGTGTGCTACTAGCACACGACGAGGAATCTTTGTCAGCGCGTGTAATGCAGTGTAGACAGCCGTAATTACCGTTTGATTGTAAGTAAGGAATGAGGAAGACGCAAAGATTGCAGCGTCACGTAGAAGGTTTAATCCATATTGAGAAGACACCACTAATAAAAATTATGGTTTCCGCTAGAAAAAACAAGTACTATTGTCTAAATCAGCCTTTCCCAAAGTGGGCGATAACGGCCCCTTGTGGGCGCTGCAGGCCTAAAGGGGGGCCAGTAAGAAATCCAGAAAAAAAATGGGGGCGTTGTGTGAAGGCTTAGGGGGCGATTTGTAATTTCATCTGGGAGGACTCTTAAGACACCGACTGAGCTCTCGACTCTCGACTACAATTTGTGATAATCAACTAATATTAATTAAGAGATTGCTCAAACTAACTCGGTTCGATATTTCTCTCCGTGTAGTTCATAATTATCTGTCCTGTTTTATTTAATAATAAAAGTAAATTACTTAATAAGGAATAAAATTAATAATATTATTTAAAAAAAAATTATAATACCTAGCTCGCTAAGCTAACATAACAGTTGTTAGTTTTTAGCAGCTAGTTAGCTGTTAGTTATTATTATTATTTAATTTAAATGTTTAATTATTTTTTTATTTTTTTGGGGGCGCTTAAAAATAATTTATTTTCACAGTGGGCAGTAGACAAAAAGAGTTTGGGAACCCCTGGTCTAGACCGAATCCACACCAAACTGATCAAATATTAGTGTGGGTATTCTAAAAAAGGTACATTCATTAGTTTGTACTTCAACAGTTCAATAAACTGAGCCAAATAAACTGAGGCGATTTACCTCTCAAGTAGCACAGATCCACGATTCACTACCATGAACGGCAAACTTACTTCTCAAGCCGCTTCAAAAGCTACTCCGTCTCCTTTCAACTACGCAAATAAAACAAGATAGGAACTATCGAAGCAAGATTGCCATTCACGGCAAGACTTCGATGATCAGATTTCACCAATTCCGCCAGCTCGCGTGTACCGTAGGCCATTGAACGAATACGTAAAACAATACGATTGTTTAGAGAGCGACCACTAACGAGAAACATGACACGTATCATTCAATTATTTAGTAATCATTGTGACATATAGACTATATAGAGACCGCGACAGTGATAGAAACTTCTGGATGATATTATATTAGCTGCTGATTCGGGACGAAATTAAAATCAAGTTGCATCGTTATTGCAGGTATTATATTACTAATGATAATGTCTCTCGGCACCTTCCGTGTGTAGCCTGAAGACGCATAGGTACGCAACTTCGAATCCGATCAAATGAATTAATGAAGTGCTTTTTTATGGAGCTATAGCGTAATCTGGTGGTAAACTTTATCTACTATTGTTAATTGCGTTATCATTATCACGTAAGCTGCGATAAGGCAAGTCATTTCCTTTCTACTTATTTTCAGTACCTAATTTCCCAGGTTGCTTGAATCTTTAGTAAAGGAGTGAGATTGAAGAATCGAAACTCACGTTCACTTGAAGAATACGTGCAGTCGACCGTACACACTTTGACCGTGAGTTGGACTACAGTAGAATGGAGTTTCATTAGAATAAGAGGCCAGCTGTACTGGTTTTACAACTGAGTCGTTGCACCGGTTGGCGGCCTTTTAGTCGCCTTCCCAACTTTGCTCTAAGAAATTAGTATGATATGTCCATAATTCAGGTTCTTATTGTTTCTGCAGGTGTAGCAGATATCGTCAAGTTATTTTTGGACATAAGTATTGGAGGACTATTCTAACAGTTTTTTTTTAAATAAATAATTACCTAAAATTTACTCAAAATGCCGGTTGACGGCCACTTTTTTCAGTTCGCGGCCACCCTAGAGTTAGTTTTCGGCCGCCAGTTTTACATACAATTATTACGTACACTTTCCGCCAAATTAGTGGTCCTATCATACATTTCCACATATGCTCTTACTCTTAAACATACACACACCACATATTCCACAGTCATGTACTCTTAAAAAGCATGTTCTCTTCAATATTCGTCCCTTTCATGTGCTCTAACTTAACCTTGCCTTACACTATTCTAACATTTCTTATTTCCACAAGAGTTGTTAATCATATCTGGGGTCACGCACTACTATCTCGTCATTCTAATCTCTACAGGATATTACCTTCTCCTCCCCACTCACCTTCATAATTTGTGCAACAATTCTTTCCTCTGTCCTTTCTTCTTTCCTTCCTCTACTTTCCCTCCTATCTTTCCTTATTCGAAACTCCTAACCTCTAGGTCCATCTATCTATCTATCGTGGGGGTTCAGGTTTCCGCACTTAGTCCTTGAAATGGACCATTGTGCGTGAGCCATGGTGGCCGATTACTCCAACCAGCCCACCTCCCTCCAGAAGCAGATTAAACTTCCCGGTCTCCTCAGGACATCTGCAAGTGATCCTGGTGTTCCCAGGGTCTCCTCGCAAATCTTGGTAACGCCGGCAACGAGCAGTGTCCAGTGATGGTCCCCGCTACCAAACGCAGACTATCTCTGGTCAGCTTTGAATCCAAGGATGGCATAGCTTCCTTGGATTGCCTACAACCTGGTGCCGAGGCCCACCATTTCTCTGCTTGTAATCGGGTGTGATCCTTTAACCAGTTCCTCAGCTGCTTGAAGGGAATGGGCACAATGGGTTCGGGTCCGTAGGGTTTTGTGCTGGATCCTCTTCTGGCAAGTTCGTCAGCCGCATCATTGCCGAGTGATCCACTGTGTCCTCTAATCCATTGCAGCGTTACCGTGTTGTTATTCAACACCGTGATTCGTTCTAGGGCCTTGTAGCATTCTAGCATTAGTCTCGACGTGATCTGGTTACACTTTAGGGTTTGAAGGACTGAGGCACTGTCGGAGAGTAAACGAATGTTGGTATCCGTAACCTCCCTGGCCTCTATAGCATGTGCTGCTTGGATAATGCCTACACACTCTGCTTGGTAGACAGAGTTGAACCTTCCAAGAGATTTTGATATTTTAATGTTGAGGTCGTCGGAGAACACCCCGACGCCTGTCCCATCGTTGGTTTTTGATCCATCAGTGTAGATTCTTAGCTCTTTTGTGCCTGAATAGTCGCATAACTCCTCTATGAGCTCTATATTATAGTGTTTTTTGAAGCAGTGAGTTTTCAGAGTTCTGTCGATAGGTGATGCCATCATCGGTTGTTCTTTGATTGCATCTTCTTTGATGCGTGTATGTTTTATTCTAGAGTCGTTACTTAGGGTGCCGGCTAACTCGAGTCTGAAAATCGCCACGGCCGCCTCCGCTCTTACGACGAGGTGTAGGGGTGGTAGCCCCAGCATCACCTGTAGGGCAGCAGTTGGTGATGTTCTCATGCTGCCGGTGATTGCCACGCAGGCAAATCTTTGTAGTTTCTCAAGGTCCTTTTGGGTCGTACTTAGGTTGGTCCTGGGCCACCATACTAAAGAACCGTATGTGATAATTGGTCGGATAACTGTGGTGTATAGCCAGTAGGTGATTTTGGGGCTTAGGCCCCAGTTTCTCCCGAGGAGTCTCTTGAATTGCCAGAGGGATATACTGGCTTTTGTGATGATGTAATCCGTGTGTTTTGCCCAGTTAAGCTGTTTGTCCAAATAGATACCCAGGTATTTGGTTTCAGTCGACAGGCTTAGGGTTGTCCCAAAGAAGCTTGGTAGTTGCAACGTTGCCAGCTTCCTTTTCTTTGTGAAGAGGACGAGTTCGGTTTTGGTGGGGTTCACTGCTAGTTTGTGTTCCTTGCACCAGTCTTCTACTATCCTTAGAGCCTGGCGCATAAGGTTGCATAGTGTGTTTTCATGTGTGCCGTTTATTATTATAGTCAGGTCGTCGGCATAGCCTACCGTGTAGTAGCCTCTGCTATTGAGGCGGTTGATGAGGCTATCTACT
Source organism: Xestia ashworthii (assembly GCA_950022955.1). NCBI lineage: Eukaryota > Metazoa > Arthropoda > Insecta > Lepidoptera > Noctuidae > Xestia > Xestia ashworthii. The sequence goes on from OX465556.1 coordinate 4,941,267, forward strand.
ACGAGGTTCCACAGTAGTGGTGAGAGGACTCCACCTTGGGGGCAGCCCTTCGCCACTATGGCTCTAGTGGTGTCGTTTACCGTAACTTGAACCGCTCTCAGTCGGAGCATATTTGTGATCCAGCCCCGCAGGGTTGGGTCCACCCCGTGTTTCTCGAGGGCTGCGATGATGCTATGGTCAGTTATCGGCCTTCTAATTTTCATATGATTTTCAGAGGGCCGCGAACCAGATTTGTTTTGTTTGCATGTGTTAGTTTGCGGCCACATGATACGAAGTAGCTATAAATCCGTATAAAATTATATTTTGGCGGCCGTGAACTAACTATATCATTTAAACCAACACCAACAATAAAAAAATGTTGCACAAAGCGAAGCTTTATTTACATTACTATTAAGAAAGAAAGCCAACTTATTTCATTCAATGAGCTAGTGCCGCGGCCACCCGGCCGTATACCAACTCTACTAAAAAAAAATTGTTTTGGTTGGCGGCCCCCAAAAAAAACTGGTATTAAAGTGATTTACTCCCAAAACAAATGAAAAATAACATAAAACAAACAACTATGATAACTCAAAAACAATCACACTAGTAATAAGTAATCGTTAACTTGAAATAATTACTTTTAAAGCGGGACTTGTTCGCTAATTTTTTCGCAGTTTTGCGTACGTATGAGCGCTGACAGCGCGACTGGCAAAATTGACGATTTAATTCCGGCACATGGATTAGGGTAACCGACCAATTTGAATAAGCATTACATTCTGTAACTATCCATCTTTTTAAAGTGCCACAACGCGTTGGCAAGATTGAGATAGAATTCTTATTATTGCAATATTTATACGGTTGGTCCTGTAAGAGGCCGCGAAACAACGCAGGGCCGCGATCCAGCGTAATGACCCTATACGGCTTACTGCACGTGTACCTGAGGTATTCTAAGTAGGTAATTATAACATTTCCCTTGAAATTTTTCTTGTAATCAATGAGTGACTGTTACAATATTCATCAACATAACATTGCCCGCGCCTCGGTGACACAAGGTATTCATTAAACTCAGTTATTCTGTATACCTTCAATATGTGAATGTGCTAACTAGATAAAAGGAACAAATTATTATGGGATTGGAAGATTCTGCCAAAATTCTTCGACTAACTTTGACCGGGGGCGGGGTGCTGCAGTATTGCCCCTACTCCTGCACATTTCAAGACTACTGAAGCTGGGATCAACGTGGCCACCTACTGGGTCAAAACACGGGCTAACTATTTAGCTATCTAGACGAATGTATCGTCAATTCGAAAGGTACAGTAGGGTCCCTGTTCACCAAAAAGATGACGGTCTGATTATCTAAAACAGCTGTTTAAAACACATTTGTGTATGGGAACATGTCACAGTGACAGTAGATAAACAGACCGTTATCTTTTCGGTGAACATGGACCTAAATGGTTTGACATGGTTAATCAATTTGACTTACAGTCTGTCTCTCTCTTTTATCCATATTACGATTATCTACGTTAAATTACGTGCGTCTTATAAGATTGGCCAACATAAGTAAGTATCCTTTTGGGAGTTTTGGGAACAAATTGTTGCAATTCCTGTAGATTTTGAAGCACACATTCGTGTAGGCGGAAAACTATAAACGAGGTAAGTATCAAGGCGGAAAGGAACGGAGCGATGAGATAACGAACGCGATGTGGATTGTGGATTTCAAATATCAATCAACCGTACGGACGACACAGTTCACATAATATCTTGTCTTGATAACTGATGAGGAAAAAACCTTATTCACCTCACTAAAAAAAAAGGGGTCTGTAGGTTCTGCATGATCACGCACGCGGCTAGCTAAGAGGACATCAAGTCATGATTTGTTCTTTCGTGGATGAATAGGACCACACTCTGGTAACTCTGATGCCTAGTTTGTTAAAAATGTGGCTAAAGGGCATGCCATGTGTTCAGCAGAGAATGCTACAATCGAATGAAAAGCTAACAGAACTATCAAAACACAAAATACTGATATTGGTCAAAAAGCTGCATAGCTAAAGTGGGACTGGGCTAGTCGTGTCTGCCGCAGGTACGACGAGCTGAATAAAACGCAATTCACGTGTAAACAAGGCAGGCAGGTTACGTGAAGCTCATAAAAAATTACATCATTTGTGTCCCTCATTGTTACATAATGCAGGAAGTCCTCAAGTTCTCATTTATGGTCTGAAAGTGCAAGTCTTCATTTTCTACAACCATCTTTAATTTTGTTTCTTTTCTCTTAGTCAGTACATGTCTACTTGTGTCATCATGCTGAAAACCATGATTAATAAACATTTGTTTCCTGTTTCCTTCTTGCGTAGAAAATTTTCTATATAAGCAATACATTTTAAACTTATTACCTGCTGTAATCATAAGCATTGTGTTTCAATACACCATACAATGTTTAATTTTAGGCTTTTGTATTAAAGGCAGGTAATTGAATCATGGATTATTTTAATAAAATATAATGTATTGTCAGAGATCACTTAAGTTATGAAAATAAGGTTCAAATCAATTCATAAGCTAATTAACAAATGGGAAATCATCAAATGACTTCTCCCACTCTGGGCGGAGCGGGAGGGAGTTTCAGACTTTTACTAACTAAAACTCATCCATGTTCCTTCCTCGCCCTTTATGTTCCGGGGCCGCGGTATCTCTTTCGAACAGGCCTGCAACCCTGGCAGGAGGTCAGTTAAACCTTAAGCAAAGATTGGCAACAACATTTTATTATAAGTTGAGATTTAAATGATGTAAAAATGGATGCATAATCTGTCTACATGAAAGTGTGCTTATTCAGAAATCCGGACATCCATGATCATACTTATCAATATGTTGAGATAATGATAATAGAGATAAGAGCTAACCACAATTTAAAAATCATTAAGCAAATAAACATAATGGGAAAAAGATAACGGTACATTTCATTTCTAGATCATAAATAGGTCAGTTTTACATTCTAAGAATAGTGTAGACCATTTACAATACTTATGCAATTAAGGTCACATTCACTACTGGGACCGTAACATTGACCCATTTGATTGGGACCTTAATATTCAACGCCCCAATTGGTTAGGCTCATAAAAGTATAATGATGTTGATGATTAATTATATGAATGGTCAAACATAATGTTTATGCCTATTGTGTTCAAGAGTTTGAATTCTAAATGTAACTGATTTAATTATTAAGGAAAACTATTGATTAATGTAGAAAGTCAATAGAATTTACTATTTCTATAATAGCATGACACATGTTTCCCCAAAACAATTTTGGCCTGACCTATTGCCATTCATTCATCACAAATTCAGAATGAAGATTTGTGTAGTATGGTGTGATTGTGTTTTTGCAAGCTAGTTTACCTATTTCAATATCTTAGGATAAGTTTTTATTAACATAACATGGTTCAGGTGTTCTCAAGAACACATAATAAGAAAAAACCAACATCACCATTTGTCAGTCTGCTTCAAAACATAGTAACACTAGTAATTTTATAATCTTCTTCTTTCATCTAATTACTTGGGTCCAGCTGGCCAGTCAATGCGGCATCAGTACCATTTACCGAGCCTTTTAAACTCTTCAATTTATGATGGTTCCCAGCACTGCATTTTGTTGTTAGTTACAAACAGCTGAGTTTATTGCTTAGCAGCTGTTTTTTATCTACTAGATAAGATATTAAAGTAATTTCTTAGAACACAAGTAGGAAGGCTTGTTACTTTTCCTTGTTTTTATTTGATAGTTGTTTGCACATTGTTGTTACTTTATTCACTGACTATTAGAACTTTTTTACTTGTTTGCTATTACTGTTTTTGTTGAGTACAATGGAAGTTACATTTTTACAAGAAAAAGCAATAAAAACTGAACAGTCAGACTCAATAGGAGATCATAGAACATAGTTTTTAGATTTCAATTCTATAAACTATTTCCAGTGTGGAGTTTTTGGAATACAGTGTAGTGTACCTGTATGTGCAAGCCGCCTGCCAACGAGGGGGCTGTCGAGCAGCAGCCGGCGCAGCGACCAGCGCCCCAGCACGCCGCCGCCCCAGCCGCAGCCGCCACCGCTGCCGCGCCTCATACCCTCGCGTTCCACCATCACACCGAACTTATACACATAACACACCAAACACTAACTACTCAGGTCTCCGCCTCGCACGACCGACATCAAATCCCACAATTCAACTACTACCGTTATGAAATATAGACATCGACTCCAACCAGTCTTTGCACAACCCGGATTGAGTAACCGACTGACGACTCGCAATGCATCAGCGAGAGAAAGTGCCGATAGCAAGCCAAACGTATGTGCTCGCGGACGCGCTACAGATGCAGCCTCAGGTGGGGAACACTCGCTGTTATTGAGTTCCCATTGTGCTGACTGGACTCGCTCACGGTTACAATACGAGGTGAAAAACAATGCTGTCAATAACTATTCCTCGAGTTGTTTTGATGATTGTTATCGTGGACGACGAGAAACAAGCGCGGTTAAACAAGAAATGCCATTTTACAAAAATAAAATGAACAAAATTGAGTGTCTACGAGTAGGAAACGACAAATACATCACAGATTACTATATTAGTAGCCAGCTAATTCACATCTGTCAAAGAAGACCGGTACTACAAGTATTCGACAAAATTCAGTAGTCAGTAGGAAACTCACGATAAGCCCACCCTTTTCTCGTACCTAACACGAACGGTTCAAAAAACGACAGATAGAGTGCACCACTGCAAGGTACCACAACAATATAGTTAGATTATTCTAATCTATGAATATAGTTGTACAAGGATCTTGTGGCGCGTGGCCTTAATCGGAACTCATGAAGCAATCTTGACTTTTCAATACAAAGACAATCCCACAAATATTCACCAGTAGCGCCCCCCTCCCAATTATCCCTATTAGATTTATACGTAAGGGCAGCATTACCCTATGACAGACTGAATCACTGAGACATGATTATTTATCATGGTAGTGGTTTTTGGATTGGACAGCAGAAGACTATTGTAGGCTTATGCGCCTACAGTAGTCTTCTGCTGTGCAAAAACCGATTAAATCGCACGCCATCTCATTTACACGCACGGATCAGGTTTTTCGGGCAACGTTATCTCATTCTGTTACATAAATTCGAGAAGTCCGATCGCAAGCATCCACAAATCACATCCGAAGCACTACCGAGGGATTTTCTTTTTCCACTCTTCCCTAGTCGCGGATAGGTGGCGCTGATCTCGGTATGTTACTGCTACAAAAACGTTAAAGAAACAGAACGTCACATAATTTCACTTGGACCTATTATTCGGAATCGGTTATATTCGGAAGCTTATGCAAACGAAAGTGGCAGTCAACGAGCGTATGTGACGTGAGTCAAGCGTTTTAGCTTTGGCACCTAGTAACGTAGTCCGATCAACGCCATCTACAGAGTACGTGGAAACAATTTTTTTTTAATTCTCAAAAAGAAAACTTCTCACCGATTTGCAATATCCGAAGTGACCTACAATAATTGGCACATAAATGATTTCTATATCTATTTGACAAAAAGGGAAAAGAAACTATAACTGCTGATAAATAATTATGTTTTTTTTAGTTCTATGACATGGTGTGAAATGGAATTAGTAAATACTAACTGGTAGGTTTGTTTGTTTTTGTGTTTTGGCGTTGCACTATTCGTGCTTATTGCCACTGACAATACTTTTTTTTTGATAACAAAACGTAAGAATCAAGTACTCGCGAAATAATAAAATATTACAACGGGAAATTTGGAAATGGAAAGGAGATTAGTTGTTATGTATAAAAATAATAAATTAAAACAAGGTATAATAACAGTAAGGAACTATAATACAACAGAAGACTCTAACCATTTAACGCCACCATGCCATGGGCCTAACAAAAAGGCCGACTTGGTGCGCAAACTAAAAACTACATGGTAAATTAAGTAGGTACTTAATATTTACAGTTTAAAAATTAACGTTTAAATAGCTATATCATTATTTACAAGGAATAGAGCTATGGTTTTATAAATATCTACATTAAAATTAAATAAAATACATGAGATAGAAGTGGGTAAAGGGACTCGGAGGGAAACAAGACTTTGAAAAAGTGAGGAGTGGTCATAAAGGGGGCAGGAAAAAATAAGGTGGTTCAGATCTCCCACTTCAGCGCCACATTCACACGCAGGGTTCTGCACAATACCAAGCCTGGCAAGATGAGCAGGAGTGCATACGTGACCCAATCGCATACGTATGAATATTGAAGTAATCTTTTTGCTAAGCTTGTACTTGCTAAACCAAGGTTTAACAAAAATGGATGGTTGAATAGTACGATAAAATTTCCCTTTCACTGATTGCTCGGACCAAAGCTGACCCCAGGATTCCTGTAGATAAACCTTGGGCAGAGCTGCCAGATCTTGGGAGTTATTTTTATACGGAAAAACATCTCCACAAAATACGGCATCATTAGCTAACTGATCAGCTCTCTCATTACCTAAAATGCCACAATGCGAGGGTATCCATGCAAAATGTACTGAATACCCCTTAGTAGAACACCTATAGAGGAGTTCACGAGTTTCAAATATAATATAAGAATTATGAGAATAGAAAGGGAATTTGGCCAAAGATTGTAAGGCACTCCTTGCATCAGTTAAAATTAGTGAATTCCGTAAGCCCATCATAAGTATATATTCGACAGCTTTGAATAGACCGTAACATTCTCCCGTAAATACAGTTGATTCGGGCGGGAGCTTTATTTTTTGGACGATATTTAATTGAGAGTGGTATACACCTACTCCCACACATGAGTCTCTTCCATGCTTCGAAGCATCTGTAAACAGGAGCTGACAGCCCTTCCAGTCTCTATCCATAGTGAAGTTGAAGTTAAGGTTATGACATACGTCATCTCGATAAATGTTAAGGTTATAATGTATATTTGGTGACATAATTAACGAACTGTAATTACAGTGAAATATTGAAAGAAATTGAGATTGGTGACAGGGAGCTTCAATTAAATTATATTTTCTGAAGCTTTTAACTAAACACGGAGTATCTTTGTGCCTCCAGTAACTGGATGAAATAACTTCTTCAGAGAGAATGGAAAGTTTATTTCGCAAAGGATGATGTGTAAATTGCAAACACCGAGCCATAAATCTATCAGATAGAAATTGACGTCGTAAATGTAGTGGAGGGTCTCCACATTCCACCTGAAGACAATTAATAGGACTACTTTTCATTGCACCTGAAACCACTCTAAGTGCTTTAGACTGAACACTGTCCAGTTTCTTAAGACCAGCAAAAGGTTTGTTGTTGATGGATTGATGCATGCATGGGACTATTAGGTACTAGCTCACGGCTGTGACAGCTTTAGTTCCAAAGGGTCCGTTTTGGCGCTGGCGTAGCATCGCCGGCCATGCCGCCATCTTGGTTTTGTTTTTAACATTATATACTCAAGTGTCATAATCAAATGACACTTGAGTATATAATACGCTCATTGTCAAAAATCTTCAGAGAATTCTGAGTGTATTTTCCTTAATTTTCCTCGTATTTTACTGAGTTGAGATACACAATTTCCTCTGTAGTTTGAGACAATACTGATTGTGCATGTTAAATGTGCGATTATTCGTCATGGGAATCCGAAAGTGCTGTGTAGGTGGTTGCAATGCAACAGTGAGTTTTCCCAAGAACAATGAACTTAGAAATCTGTGGATGTCTTCTTATTGCCAACAAATTCCCTCCTCATTGGACTCAGGAAACGTGTCTATGAAAAACAGAAGAAGTTGCTTAAGGCGTTCCGCTTAGTGTAGCTGGTGAGTTTTGTTAAATTAAGTACTCAGATTAATTAAGTACTCAGATCAAGTAAAAAGAGGACTATTTTTTGATTACTTGATTTCAAATGTTATAAGTATTTTTTATTAAAACTTCAATCAACTAGAAACCAACAGAACGTAAAGAACATATAGCGGACATACTTATACAAAAAACATAATACAGAATGTACCTATAGGGAAAACATAAAATCAACTTCGAAATACTAAAAATTACTGTATTAACTGTATCAAATATGTTTCCAGGTTGGGATGTAATACTTGAACATAATTATTTCAAGGAACAAGATGCGGAGGATGTACATGTACTACAACTGGTGTGTATGGTTATCTAAATATAGTCCCATTTATCAGTATTATTTTACTATAAGTATGAGTACAACTCGCCAACCCGTCTTGAGCAGGCATGGTAATCAATGCTTGTGCCTTCTCTGTTGAGAAGAGGCCTTTGCCCAGCAGTGGGTCAGTTATAGGCTGGTTTTATTAAAATGAGTACAACTTATAATAATATGTATTACAAGCAATATTACTCAATTTTTCAGGGTGGTTGGTTGGTTGGTACAGTTGATCATAATTACTCCGAGGAGCAAGATGACAGTGTCATAACATCATCAGTTTTGATTGGAACGGCAGGTATAGACATACATACATAAATATCTTCTAATGTTTTAATTTTAATCCAATATAAGAAATAAGAAATTCCCTCCACTGTGGCACCCTCAGAAAATATTCTTAGCAGTGTGAGGGCTCCTTAGAGCCCCATAACTTTTGTCATGTCATCACTTAAAATTGTTTGTTGTGCATCATGCTGATGGACCTTTTTTTACTTTATTAACGTACATTTCTTAGTTGTTGTGGCAACTGCGAGGGCTATAATTAACAGTCCAGCAACGTAACATCTCATATACAAAGTGTCTCCATTTCTACAAAACTGGTATTTGTTTACTAATGTGTTCATTATTCTTATTTTCAGATAAATTACATGGTCTAGATTCTGGAGCTACAATGGCCACAACAGCTGAAGTTGTTGAATTTTTTGATGAACTGTTTGACAGTGTTAATGGCTATCCTGGTGGTGGAAAAAGGAGAAAATTAAGACGAGCTGTAAAGAAGACTCACTACAGCATTCTTTTTGGATTGACGCGATCAAAAAAATTAAATCAGTTCAAAAATGTTTATACAAATATAACACCTATAAATTATCATTTTTATTTTATTATGAATACCTGCCCGGCTAGCATGGGCAGGGGATAAAAATTTTATCCACCGGTTATTTCCACTGACAAGGGACAAAATTCAAACAAAAGTGGAAATAACCGGTGGATAAAATTTTTATCCCCTGCCCATGCTAGCCGGGCTGAACCTCAAAAATAAATCAACTACATGAAGGCGCCATTAAAGTATCGATATCGATGAAAAAGTCGATATTAAAGAACATCACTAGTTATCGATAAGATTCCTGCAATCACTATTACACCTACATACATAACTATTATATATATACTTCTGTCAAAACCCCGATGGCTACAACAGCGCCAAAACGGACCCTTTGGAAACTCTACCAAAAAGTCACTGTCGTATCTGTAGCTAGCTACTAATATAGTAATCTGTGTACTAGCTAGCTACTAATATAGTAATCTGTGCTAGGTACCGAGCGTGCGTTGCCACAATATCACAATGGTAAAATAAATAGAGGTGTCTGGTTTCGATAAAGTGATAATTCTAATCCTCAGCTAATTAGCACAACATATTTGTACGCCTCCTGGCATAACATGGCTCTTCTTCTCATTAACTTAGGATCTGTGGGCCGAATTGCCCAAGCCGCAGCTGATGACGTCATCACGAGAGGGAGAGGCGTGCGGTGACAGGAACGATTGCGGTGACTGCAGCGCGGACAGGTGTGCGAGGCCATAAACAAAAGCGATTCACCTATAAAAACTACACGACTATCTGTCAGCCATATCATCAGCAAGTTTAAAATATATATCTGTGGAGATGATATTTTCTTCATTCTTCCGCATCGTGTGTCCATATCCATAGGATAACTGATTTTCACACAACCGAGTCATCGTCTGATTTCCCACGTTCAAGAGACTGAAAGACTTCGTTCCGCTATGGCTAAAAAGAAACTGGAGTCAAGATGTCAAACTCAAACGTCAAAAATCTTCAATCATTTGTTGTCAAATGTCATTGTCATGTCATCATTTTAGAATTTCGCTTCGTCGGCATTAAAAAGCGTTGTTTTATTGATTTAAATTAGCAAAATGAATTTTTATTCACAGACTCTGTTCTGTCTTTTGATCGTAGTGACCGTAGCTCTTTGTGAAAATAAATATACACGTACCGCCAATGAAAAGAAAAAGAGCGATGTAGATTTCAGAAGTTTGGAAAAACCTTTCAGGATGAATAAACTTAATTTATTGTGGACTAAAGCTCGACAGGTAAACAACAGTGCTTTATTTAAAGTTTCATATCCTCCTGCTCTCGTCATTTAGCCCGATTGGCGATCTATTTTTTCAGTAAATAAATCACCGCCCCATATCCTATACCAAGGGGCGGATTTCCCCAAAGGCTGAGTAGGCCCCGGCTTAGGGCGGCAAAATTCGTTTTTTTTTTAGTATTTGCCATGGTAATGCATAATGGTAAGAATCAGTATCTGAAATACTGATTGAGATAAATTAAATCATTTATTGACGATCGTTTTTTTCTATTTTAATTTAATTTCTATAGTTTATTTAATTTTTCATGCTTTACAGCACATAGGGGTGGCAATTTTTCGTAGGCTTAGGGCAGCCAACATATCAAATCCGCCCCTGCCAATACCCGAATGCCAAAGTTGCTTTCTTTGAGCAGTATTCTCCTCCAACTCCCCAATAAATATCTAAAAGAAATTAACCACATTGCAGCGCCTAACAGAACCAAAACTGAAGTCCTTGTACAGTGATTTGATGATACAAGACAAGGAAGAATTAATATACAAGAAGGTGAAGAGTGAAGGAGGAGATAAAGAGGGGTTAAAAGAAACTGAACTGAGGCGCAAATTAACTAGTATCATGTCTGCTTACGGTTTGCTTCACCACTTTGATCCTGATGCAGCTAAAGAGAAAGAGCATCCTGTAAGTAGTGGTACAAATAAGTAGTTTAATAACAATGGCTACCATCTTTTAAGGTCCACAGTTTATCTGGCAGATAAATCCATACAAACTGGTACAATTCTAATCCATCTGTAAATATTCTAAAAGCTCAACAATATGAAACTGGTAGTCTGAAGAACAAAAGAAAACATTAGTCACCTAAGATAAAAATAATACACTTCTTTGTGTTGGCAAAGAAATTAGATGAGATAAAAACTAAACAATCATATACAAAAACAATGTCTGATAAAAACATTGAGATAAAAATATGTAATTGCTTTTGCAGACTGTATGTTGACACAGCTGTTGTTTTAGTAGACAGCTTTGTTTATAGATAAAATAATGTTTGAACACTTCAGAAGGTTATTATTACAGCTTTCAAAGTCAAAACATTGTCTAATTGCATTCAACTTTTTCTAACTTCTAAGTAGGTCCTAAAGCTGCTAAATGTGAAGATTTATGTATTTCTATCATACCACAATACCATTTATTCTAAAAGAGTTAGCAGAGGTGTACCTAGCTTAAATCCCTTTTACTTTTAAGAACACCCATTGTATCACCCTATTGTCTTTGTAATTTGTATAGAGTACATAATAAGTGTTTTCAATCTATTTATCTGGAATCTAGAGAATACCTCCATTTCACAAGTTATGTTTGAGTTTCAACTAATTTCTGGTAAGCATCACAAGGCACATTGTTGATTTAGAACACCATTTATTTAGGTTTATTGTCATGTGCCATCTATGTTTCGTCGTAAATCTATTTGTAATACACAGCATATCACATAAAAAATATAATTTTACCCAGGCCTACAACTCCGCAATGGATGACTACATAAACAAGAGCATATTCAAAGACAAAAAGTTAAACTATCTGTGGACAAAAGCTGAGGCTTCTGGGTTTACCATGGAAGAACTGTTGGCTCTGCGGGAGGAGTTCACACATCATCAGGAAAAGATAAACCAGTACTATGACTTGTTTGATGATGAGTCGCCCAAGGATGATGCTTTTAAAAGTATGCTGTAGTTTTTTTTATTTATTTAATATTGTGTATGAAAAACCTATTTATTACTAACACTGAGACTATGTTGCAGCTATAAATTCTCGAAACCATGTTGTGCAATCAAACTATGAATGAATCTCATTACAATATTGGTGGGTCAATTTTCGCCACACCAATCACTGAAATTAATTTGGCCTTCTGGATCAAATTGCTATACAGGGCGGAATTCGATTCCCGTGTGGCAAAAGAATTTCCGAAAATCTATGAATACAGATTTGTTTCTTTTTTCGAATTCGAAAGAAAGGAATGTTTTCTTTGAGTACAATTTTCTATCTGGAGTAATTTCCCTCCAGTTGGCATTGAAAAACTCCACCCTGTATACGGTTTGGTTGGAGCATATGGCTTACAAAAAGTTCTACCTTCATAAGTGCATGGCGTGAATCATGATTTTATGAATGAATAGATTTGTTGTACCTAATGCTAACTCTCATTTCAGATGTCATAAATGAAGATGACTTGGACAAGTTCAATGAAATCAGTGAACACACAAATGAAATGACAAAGGACTACATTGATAAGGCTAATTTAATCAGAGATAAGCACCATGAATTGAGAGATGGTTATGACCGCCTGCAGAGAGTCATTGCCAAAGGTAAACAACATTATCTACATTTTAGTTGAAAATTATTACTTCCCAGTACAGATTTATAATAATATTTAATTTATAAAAGGCCCACATTGTCTTGATAACAGGGGTTATCATCTATCAGCTATCCATGCATTGCCTGACAACAACATTAACTGACTACATGAATTGGGTGAACTTTTTCTGGTTCAACTAAGATTATAATTTTCTTCTCAGGCTCGGCTGCCCCATTTGTAACACGGTCATTACAAGCTCATGCAGATGTAGGGTCATAAAATATTTATAGATATTTTCTGTAGAAGCGTTTGTCACGATTCTTTAGAAACTGGGGCAACTGAATTAGTTTTAGTTAACATTCGTGATACAAGCATAGGTGGTACCTACATTATTATTGGACTAGCTTCCGCCAGCGGCTTCGCCCGCGTGAAGCTCGATAATTGTCCCATGGGATCTTATTACGGGGATAAAAAATATTGTATGTGTTAATCCAGGTTATAAACTATCTGTGTGAAAAATTTCATCCAAATCCGTTCAGTAGTTTTTGCGTGAATGAGTAACAAACATCCATCCATCCATCCATACATACTCACAAGCTTTCGCATTTATAATATTAGTAGGATAACATTGTTGCTAAAGAAGTTTTTTTTCTTTATAGCCCCAAACAACAAAGAGTTCATTGAGCCTAAAGTGCAAGGCTTGTGGAAGATTGCAGTTTCTGCTAATTTCACTACAGAAGAACTGGCTTCATTGAAGGTAATTTTGTTAATTTAGAAAATAAGACCCCATCTTTATTGGTGCTCACAATAACAAAGCGTTCCAAATATGGAATCGGCGTAATTTTCGTCTAATATTTTTTAAATTTGTATGTGATCTAAAAATAGTCAAGTATCAATGGTATAAAGGGCATGCTGCCCCTGTGTTTGTGGTGCTGATAACATGTTGCATTCTTCTGCAACCAACTTGTCGGCGAGTGTTTATGCAGACTGACCATGAGTCTGGCCTGCTTCAACAAGAAACATGTAAACATTGTTTAGGTTAGGTTGGAGATGTGCAAAGCAGAGAGGCCATGCTTAGATAGGAGTATTTCCACCGAGGCTTTGCGGTTTTGCGTATTGGCGACAGTTTAGTGCGATCTAACACGAAAGGCCACCGCTGCAAGCCACTCGTCTCTTCTTGTCTGCGCTATACCGTGCAGAGTGCACAAGCTAGCCTGACAACTATAACGAATCTTCTTCCTCTCTGCTCAACTATTTCCACTAAAGCTAAGCAGACACGATTTAAAACACATCTCTTTTCTCCACTTTGGTGGACTCTGGGCCTTACAGTGTATTCTTGTTTTTTCTCAGGTGGAACTGCAGCATTACGAGTCGCGACTGCTGAAGCTGCGTCATTTGCAAGCCAATAACGTAAGCAATCGCGAGAAACATAAGAGCAAGGTTATTTTTATTTTATTTTTGTTTTCTTTTTTACTGTTTCTAAAAAGATGTTTATTACTTACCCTTTATTTAATTTCAAAGCCTGTTTCTTTTTCTTTTGAGGTACTTTCACTTTCGTATTTCATTTTCATGGGAGATCGGCGCAAAAGTGATAGAAGTCGTAGTGTGATCCTCATGGTGGAAATTGTGATAATGATATGTACTTTGTTGGTACCCAGGTGGCTGGAGCCGGCGACAAGATGAACCACTTCGAAGAACAGGAGCAGATGATCAAGAAACACTCCCGGAAGGTCGCGAAGCTCCACGCTGACATCGAGAGCAAAATACTCGAACGCCACATTGAGCTATAATTGCTCAATTCTTTGCCAAAGCTGATAGTGTCAAAATAGTTTAGATTCCTTGGAACATAATGCATTTAGAACAAATTATGATTCTATTTTTCTGAGTAGCTAGTTAGCATAAATTGGTGTACTGTTCGTTACATAGTAATGATGTCAAATCAAGTTTACATATTGGATGTTGTATGTAGAATACTTTTTAGTGTTAAGTGATATTAAAATGTAAATAAGAATGATGAATCTCAGTGTTTGTTTATAAAAATGAGTTTATTCTCCTGCAAACATGTTGTTTTATTTGTTTGTATAAGTAATACTTATTTAGTAATTAGGCCCTATTCAAGAACACACGCAAGTTACTTTGACAACGGTTTATTTGCCTAGAACTTACCGCATATCCTGCTTTTAATCATATTCGAGACAAAGTAAGTCCTCAATAATAATTTACTTATAAATATACACATTCCCCAAATAAACCTATTAAAAAAGATATTATTGAAAAACAGGTGGTATTATTAAAAACACCAGTGGATACAGTGCATCAATATATCGATATTTAATCTTCATGTACAAGCAAATTTATTAATACATGTTTAATATTCCGCCTCGGTTAACGAGCGTACCAATCATCGAAACTAATATCGCATTATGCCATAATATAGTGTAAAATATGTATAATAGACGGCGGGCGGCGACCGCACGCAAGGCAACTCAAAACACTCAGCGGCACTTCGGAATCACATTCCAAGCTACCTACTATTACATTCGTTTACGCGTATATCTACATCAGATGAAAACGGTGACGCCGACTATAACATAACTATAATTCGTCTAAACGTAACGTCGCGACCGGCGAGCGGCAGTAACAAATAAAACTACATCCGACTCCCCTCACGAGTTTCATTATAATGAATCGTTTAATGCTCACTTCAGTCGATCGTACAGTATAAGTAGTTCTCTTCTCGATAGGACATCTTCTCTATTATGTATATAGATAATCTGTATAATATAATTCTTTCTCACTAATATCTACACCGTTTCCAAGGGTTACAATTATATATAATCCTGTGGGGGCCGGGGCGGGCGGGGCGGGGCGCGGCCTCGGGTCCGTCCGGCTCTAGTGAGTCCACTTGCTCCAAGCCTGCGACAACGAGAGGGCGTGAGTCAGCGAGGGCATCAGCGAGAGACGCGAGTGTACAGCGCGGCCGTCAGCGAGGGACGCGCGAGTACAGCGCGGCCGTCAGCGAGGGACACGCGAGTACAGCGCGGCCGTCAGCGAGGGACACGCGAGTACAGCGCGGCCGTCAGCGAGGGACACGCGAGTACAGCGCGGCCGTCAGCGAGGGACACGCGAGTACAGCGCGGCCGTCAGCGAGGGACGCGCGAGTACAGCGCGGCCGTCAGCGAGGGACGCGCGAGTACAGAGCGGCCGTCAGCGAGGGACACGCGAGTACAGCGCGGCAGTCAGCGAGGGACGCGCGAGTACAGCGCGGCCGTCAGCGAGGGACGCGCGAGTACAGCGCGGCCGTCAGCGAGGGACGCGCGAGTACAGAGCGGCCGTCAGCGAGGGACACGCGAGTACAGCGCGGCCGTCAGCGAGGGACGCGCGAGTACAGCGCGGCCGTCAGCGAGGGACGCGCGAGTACAGCGCGGCCGTCAGCGAGGGACGCGCGAGTACAGCGCGGCCGTCAGCGAGGGACGCGCGAGTACAGCGCGGCCGTCAGCGAGGGACGCGCGAGTACAGCGCGGCCGTCAGCGAGGGACGCGCGAGTACAGCGCGGCCGTCAGCGAGGGACGCGCGAGTACAGCGCGGCCGTCAGCGAGGGACGCGCGAATAAAGCGCGGGCGGCGCACGCACCTGCTTGTCGTGCGGCGGCGGCGCCTCCCAGTGCGGCTCGGGCGGCGCGCCGGCCGGCAGGTAGTGCAGCGGCAGCGCGTGCATCAGCGACAGCGCCGCCGCCGTCGCTCCGCCGGCGCCGACGCCTCCTACGGCTCCGTATGCGCCGCCTTCCATACCGTGACCGACGCCTACGTGGCCGCTCACGCCGACGCCGCCCATGCCGCTTACTCCCTGCACAACATAAAATAACGACTTTAGTCCTACAATTTATTAAGCAAAGCAAATGACTGAATCTCATTCGGATGTCAGTACGTTGCTCGACACTACCGTACAGCACCCGATTGTAAATATTCACATCTTTACTTCTCTAAAAACCCTTGTTAAACATCGTCTATGTCACTAGTGCTAAGCTCGAAGCGTTTTATTTCCGCTCGGGTAATGTATTATGGCGCGATTGCACTCGATAAAATCGCACGACCTCGTCCGAAGACGACCGTCACCGTTCTTGCACTTGATTTTTTGTCCGAATTCCATAGGCAAGAAAATCGGGACAAACTCTTGCGTGTATAGCGGCATGAGAGGTGTGTGAGGTGTGTGTGGTGTGTGGTGGTGACCTGGTATCTGTCATGGTCGGGCATGTGCTGGTGGTGCAGGTGCGCGTGCGGCCAGTCGTCGGCCGCGGTGAGCTTCCAGGCGCGCTCGGTGCCGATGGGGCGCGGTTTGCGCTCTTCCTCCTCGCCCCAGCCGCCGCCGCCGCCGCCGCCGCCGCCGCCACTGCCACCACCTCCGCCTCCTCCGCCACCGGCTGAGCTGACGTTCACACCCACGCCGCGCTCCAGGAGGGACTGGGGACAGTCAAAATGAATTAAGAATCATTTACATCGTAAAACCGTCAACGATACTTGTAGGAAATAACAACTTGATCTTAAAATGGAAGCAAAACTAAAAACCTATCACAGAATCAGCTAAAAATTAAATGTTTTGCGTTGAACACTGGTAGCTGCTAAATGGATTTCATGTTACCTGGTAAGCATGGTGTTGTTGCGGCGTGTGCTGCATGGGTTTGGGTGACTGGTTCATAGGCTGCTGCTGCTGATACGACATCAGCAGCGCGCTTAGGTTACCCGCATTGCTGGCGCCCGTGAACAACTATAACGAAATATTCATATGATGAGGCAAATTCAACAGATGACGTAGAGTAAATTTAAACTTTTTTTTCAGACGAAAAGAGACAGAAAGAGAACAAACAGACACGAGTTGGTTGCCAAATTCGAGTTATACTAATCTATTGGTTGTAGTATGCTGTGTGTATGTGGTCTAGAAAGGATTTTGCTATCAGGGGACTCAGGGGCTATAATAGCCTAGTTATTGAGCGAATCGTAGGTGTGTTGACACACCGCCACTTGGAGGATGTCGGTAATGTTACCTGAGCGTTGTGCTTCTGCTGCATAAGTGGGTGTCTCTGCGCGAAGTCGGGCGCGCGCGGATTGAGGCGCGACACGGTCTCTACGCCGACGTAGCCGAGTCCCAGCGCCGCCCCGCTCATGTTCACGCCGCTCGAGATCGATACTTGTTGCTGAATACACAGAAAACTCTGTCACATTCAAAAGGTAAAAGCAATGTTGTCAATTAGTCTAGTACTTAAAAAAAATACAAATTAGATTACAATGTGCCAGTGTTAGTAACACCTTAGCCTATGCATATGTACTTGATTATAAATATTATATGGTCCCATTAAAAGAGATGGACAAATTTTAACACAGCGTTCAGTACGTCTTCTCAAAGAAATTCCAGCAAAAAAAAACCCTGAGATAGCATTGGGTAACCAACATTTTTTTGTGTATTTTCGTTAGCTGATTTTTCTTTTTGTGCGTATTTCTTATTGTTACCATTGTCCTTAATACGGTGGTCTGAAAGATTCCTAAAAGTTTGTCCATGAATTTTAATGGGACCTTATATTTGAAACAGTTCTGGTCCGATTTATAAGCGCCCACACTAAAGGGTTGCCTGCGCGATGTTTGGAATGTCACTAGTTAACGAAATTCTTTTCTAGCAAGCCTAAATAAAATTTATTCAATCTTACCATCATATTGTGTCCATTTCGAGAGTTGTCTTGATAGATGGGTCCATTCCGTGAGAGCCCGCTCATGTCCATCGTGTTTACGTTGTTACCTGTAATGTAAGACATAATGGAAATCAATATTATTTCAATTCAAAAGGTAAAATAATAGTAATTTTAAGCTTTTGCATTGATAGTATTTTAGGTTAAGCCATGCCATGCTCAAGGCATAAACCCGCGTGAAAAATGGAAAGAGCGTTGATACAACAAGGAGGTCACCAGGCTCTGTAATAATTTACAGAGCATGGTGACCTTTTTCAGTAACCCACTGTCCTAAAACCACTTTTACGGCAGTGGGTTTGTCGAACCATAAACATTGGGACAGCCCAGAGAATGATGTATAATATTGACATGATATAGTTATAGAACAAAGCCCTGTTACCAGCAAAGTGGAAACAAGCGGGTGGAGTGGAGACGTCTCACATTGCAGCGAAACTAATTACATTGATTGAAATTATATCGCGTCTCCTGTCTTGCATTTTTCTTCTTAGCTTAACTCGTCTCTTCTTTAGTGAAAACCGGGTGTTATAGTATATGAGTTAGGATAGGAAAGTGTGTTACCGATGGGCATGGGCTGGTGGTAGGAGGGCTGCTGGTGTATGGCGGGCGCGTAGGCCGGCGGCGGCGTACTGCCGTGCGACGACGTGCGCGAGCATGGCGAGCAGCCGCCGCCGCCCCCTCCGCCGCCGCCGCCGCGGTACCCCGGCGCCTTGCTGGCGTCCACCTGCGGAGTACACAACGAAATGGTAAGGGTTGAAAGGACAAAATGTATGTGCAAGTTATTTATTCATAAAGATCATACGAAAACTGGGACATTATTATAACCTCTCGTTTAGTGTACCTTCGCCTACGAATCAGGCTTATTTATATGTTTATAAGATAGTATCGCGTCTGTAGAACGCGTTAGTTTGAAGAAAACCTACTCAAAAAGGACACCTTACTATGTAGTCACCAGCAATTAATAATTTATACAGTTACAGTTACAGGAAAAATATGAAATAGATTTTATCGTGAATAGGCTTGTGTCCTAAAAAAATCTAATTAGTCCGTCAGTTAGATTATAAAAAAATATTTGACCCGTATTTTTTCTTTTGTTACACAAACCAAAATTGACGAAGATACGACGCTTTTAAAATTCGCAATACGTCACGCCGTGCTATAGTTTTTAGTGCGTTGTGACGTCACGAGCCCCCACTCCCGAGTTTTGATGCGTTTTATCTTTGACAGTATTCAGTGATTTACAAAAACAAAAAATACGTGTCCATTATTTTCCAATACTCTAACTGACGGACTAATTAGTTTTGCAATTTATTGATGGTGGAAACTAGCCTATTACGATGTCATCTATAAGATAAGGACTTTTTCGTAATAGTATCAATACCGGAGGAAATCACTTTACAAAGTTGCCAGGTGTAATGCACATATAAATAAGGTAGATATGGAAAGGCAGTATTACCACATTAAAGTGCGTGACCTGCGGCGGCGGGTGGTCGTTGTTGTGATGCGCGTCTCCCGCCGCGCCCCACACGGCCGCGCCCGCGCCCGCCGACAGGTCCTTGAACAGCGAGTACTCCTGTCCGCCGCCCGAGCTCGTATGAGCCTGCACAGAAACGACACAACGTTAATAATCTTCTTTTACCTCGTAGAAGATGAGGGGAAGCTGCTGATTCATATTAGTCCTGGATCGAAAGAACTGGACGTCATGGAAAGAAGTTTTTGAACTTCTTGACGTGTGAATACAAATTTATAATGATCGAGTCGTTGAATTTGGCGTTTTTCCTGTAGTGCAACCACCAGGTATCAATTGTTTGCACTCAGGCTGGAAAGAATCGTTAAAAAATACCTAACAGAGCTGATTTATAAGAAGCAACCGGATGATGGTTAAAAGAAAAAGATGTAACTTAATTTAGATTCCCGGTGAAAATGGATGCACAAATGATTAATTAGATGTTTTATAGTAAGGACTAAATAACGCACCTGTGGCGTGGTATTAATATGTAGCGCTGAGGAGGTGTTAGGCGTATTTTCTTCGTTTGCACTCCAGGAGCTTGAATTATCAGGGCTTAGCTGTGAACAATTTTAGATAGTGTTATTGCTGATGGTGTGCACTTTGCTAGGCACTTTTACTCAAAGAGAAACATTTAAACACAAAACGAATCAAAAGTGTAGGTGGATTGAAGCAAAGGTATAAATTCGAACATTTTTTTAAGCTCACACGGTTTAAAACTAAACTTATATTGTCAGTAACGGAATATCTTCGGTCTTTTTTTCCATCCACTCGCATTCTCCAGTCAACCCGCGACAGTAATCGGCTTGTAACAGCGTCGGGAGCTCAAAATAACAAATAAGCACGAAAGATATCCCGTAAGTGACAATATAAGTTTAGTATAAAGTCAGCCTGGAAGCAGTTATGTTTACCTGCACAGTACGGTCGGGCAGGCGGTGCTGCTTGTCTGGGTCGTCCGGCTTGTGCGGCGCGGGAGGCACGGGCGGCGCGGGCGACGTCTCGCGTACCTCGCGTACCTCGCGTGCCACCTTCACCGGCGAGCTGGCGGCCAGTGCGCCCGCTGCGCCCGGCGCGCCCATAGCGTGACTCGAGCCCGGCGAGCTGTGAGGGGCTGACTGCTGCGGGGGACCAGTACATACACTTACTTATTTGGCTCGGAAAACCGTTCAATATTGGAGACTTCTAAAGATTATTAAACCATTCGGAGGCAAATAAAATGGTACCTATTTATAATAATGTTGATTTCAATTTATTGATATTTTTAAAACTGTTAAGCAATTCTCAGGAAGAATGATGCTTTGAGCAGTGTCAACATTTTTCTCTCTTCTCTTATTACATATTCACATCACTAATGTAGCCATCACAAGTTGCAAGGCATTTTTCATCCCGTGACAACACAGGAAAATCTACTTAATTTTAGTTTTAATGGGCACAGGCACAAGCGGTGGCGACGAATACGGCATCCCTGGTCATCCCGACGAAAAAAAAGCGGTTCCGACGACAATGGCGACCTGGGTCACTTGGAGGAGAAAAAACTAGTTTGTATGTTATGTTACATACCGGTTGCAGAGGTCTAGGTTTAACTTCAGCAAGTGGCGCAGGCGTGGGCACAGGCGTAGGCGGCGCGGCTGAGGCGGTGAGCTTGGCCGCGAAGGTGTGCGGCCTGGCGCCGACGATGGCGCCCGTGTACGACAGTACGCCGGACGTCTTGCTGCTGGAACTGCTCCCGCTGACCACGCTGATGCTAACCGTGCTTGAGGTTGGCGCTCGCTTTTCCGCTGTGGTGGCTGGCAGACAAAGATAATTTCGATATCAATTTGATAGTACTTAATAAATGTACTTATTAACTGCAAAAAACTCATCTTGGATGAAAAGACTTGCGTTACTCGCAATAAATTATAAGCGATCAGGTCAGGTTGCTAATTACTAACGAATTAATTCGGTTGCAATAATGATGCTTGCGAATAATGAAAGTCTACATCCTAGATGCGTTTCTCGTACGAAAGCATAATTATTGCAACCGAATTTATTCGTTAGTAATCAGCAATCGAAAGTTAGCGATTTTGTCGTTATCTCTGTCGAGACTGCCAGCCCAGAACCATTTTCGGCTTTCATTCGGCTCCTACCGATCTTCATGGCTGAATTATTTACAGCTTGGTAATTCAAACTTATTTGTTTATAATTAGGTACTGGATATTATCGCACGGCTGTTTTTTTTTCCAGCAACATCCAGCTTTCAGATCGTTTATGCCATTAGAATGTAGTCAACCATAGTCAATATTTACCACTTAATGTAATAAATTAGAGACGAAATGTCAACAAACACTTAACCCAAACTGAATGGGGCATTCATAAGCTCTAACAAAAACATCACTTGAGATTACAACCGTTCCCAACGAGTATACAAAAAACGATAACAATAGCACGGCCACTTGAGGCGGCGTCGCATTACGTCATGGTCACGTGATGACGCGCCGGTAACCTTGAGAAATTTCCGATGTTCTAGCGCAGTCAAGCGGATATTAACACTTCAACATAACATGACGCCTGTAACGCGTATAATATTTGTTTTATTGAATACTCACTGTGTGTCTGAAGGCGCGGCGGCGCGGGCCGTAACTTGGCAGGCGCGCGCACGGTAGGCGTGGTGCGACTGCTAGCGGAGCTGCTACTGCTGCTACTCGCTTGTTGCTATAGACAATCGAGACAACATATTGCTCAAAACATGTAGAAAGGTAAACAAGTATAAGTCACAATTTTATTTTCGAATTTGAACTATGAGAATTCCGCATTTTTTCCCCTGTAGCAGTAACAACAAATAGGAACTTAATGGACGCTACCGAAAGCGCCAAACTAGTAGTTCAGTTCAGGGCCGACACAGTTTAGATTGCCATCGACACGCTAAAGAGAAGTAAATAAAAACCTTGTGGCTAATTAACTGAGCGCCTCGGAAAAGCAGGTGAAGCAGCTGTAACCAGCTAACATTCGTAAAGTTGTTACCGGTAGACCCATTAGCCCGAAGTCTGACAACAGTTCTGCTAACTACTTTAACTGGCGTGTG
This sequence comes from Xestia ashworthii, assembly GCA_950022955.1. Lineage (NCBI taxonomy): Eukaryota > Metazoa > Arthropoda > Insecta > Lepidoptera > Noctuidae > Xestia > Xestia ashworthii. The sequence continues at coordinate 4,964,156 of OX465556.1, forward strand.
TTGGTCAGATAGGCAGTTGTTTCATAGAAAATACTGATTATTAGCTGTATACGGTTAGATTGGCAGCCTACCAAAAAAAAATAGCGAATAGAAAGCTTATTTATTAGACTATATAAATATATTTTTTTTATTCTATAACAACGACTTTCACGTGAAACGGTTTTGAGACGGCTTTGTATGGGGCTTTCCCATAGTGCGGCGGCTTGGCGGGCGCGCGCGGCAGGAGCTGCACGATGTCGGCCTCGGGGTCGCGGATCATGAAGTGTAGTGAGATGTGTTACCTTGGGCGGCGGCTGCTTAGGTGTCTTGGGCTGCAGGGGGAGCGGCTGCGGCGGCGGCTTGGCGGGCGCGCGCGGCAGGAGCTGCACGATGTCGGCCTCGGGGTCGCGGATCATGAAGTGTAGTGAGATGTGTTACCTTGGGCGGCGGCTGCTTAGGTGTCTTGGGCTGCAGGGGGAGCGGCTGCGGCGGCGGCTTGGCGGGCGCGCGCGGCAGGAGCTGCACGATGTCGGCCTCGGGGTCGCGGATCATGAAGTGTAGTGAGATGTGTTACCTTGGGCGGCGGCTGCTTAGGTGTCTTGGGCTGCAGGGGGAGCGGCTGCGGCGGCGGCTTGGCGGGCGCGCGCGGCAGGAGCTGCACGATGTCGGCCTCGGGGTCGCGGATCATGAAGTGTAGTGAGATGTGTTACCTTGGGCGGCGGCTGCTTAGGTGTCTTGGGCTGCAGGGGGAGCGGCTGCGGCGGCGGCTTGGCGGGCGCGCGCGGCAGGAGCTGCACGATGTCGGCCTCGGGGTCGCGGATCATGAAGTGTAGTGAGATGTGTTACCTTGGGCGGCGGCTGCTTAGGTGTCTTGGGCTGCAGGGGGAGCGGCTGCGGCGGCGGCTTGGCGGGCGCGCGCGGCAGGAGCTGCACGATGTCGGCCTCGGGGTCGCGGATCATGAAGTGTAGTGAGATGTGTTACCTTGGGCGGCGGCTGCTTAGGTGTCTTGGGCTGCAGGGGGAGCGGCTGCGGCGGCGGCTTGGCGGGCGCGCGCGGCAGGAGCTGCACGATGTCGGCCTCGGGGTCGCGGATCATGAAGTGTAGTGAGATGTGTTACCTTGGGCGGCGGCTGCTTAGGTGTCTTGGGCTGCAGGGGGAGCGGCTGCGGCGGCGGCTTGGCGGGCGCGCGCGGCAGGAGCTGCACGATGTCGGCCTCGGGGTCGCGGATCATGAAGTGTAGTGAGATGTGTTACCTTGGGCGGCGGCTGCTTAGGTGTCTTGGGCTGCAGGGGGAGCGGCTGCGGCGGCGGCTTGGCGGGCGCGCGCGGCAGGAGCTGCACGATGTCGGCCTCGGGGTCGCGGATCATGAAGTGTAGTGAGATGTGTTACCTTGGGCGGCGGCTGCTTAGGTGTCTTGGGCTGCAGGGGGAGCGGCTGCGGCGGCGGCTTGGCGGGCGCGCGCGGCAGGAGCTGCACGATGTCGGCCTCGGGGTCGCGGATCATGGCCGCGATCAACATGCCCGCTTGCTTCGTGGCTTCTGCTGAGCCTCTGCACGACAAACACATTACATTTAATATTCATTCATTTAGTTAGTTAGATAGCCGGCTCGGATAGTCGGATTACCAATGAACAATCAAAAGATTATTTGTCCGCTTATATTTTATTAAAAAAATAACCCAACCTAATAAATAGACAGTTATCTCTCCAAATAAAATATTGGTATTCTACTGTATCCAGACTAGAATCCAACCCCTACATAGTTGGGAAAAGGCTAGACAGTTGATATTCATGATGATAAATCAATATTTAAAAAAAAATCTCTCTCTTTCTAATCTAATTCTATAACATCTACAAATACTCACTTGATAGTGATGATCCGTTCGCCCTGTCCCTTGCTCTGCTTGTCCACTTCGATATGTGCGCCGGTGGCCGACCGGATAGCATTGATGTTGCTGCCCGCGCGACCAATCACGCGAGAGATCGCATGGGATGCCACCGACACTTTCTTACAACTGAAACAACATGTGGACTTCAGTAAGAGTTTAAGAAATACTAGCATGGGGTGACTTACTTATGCAGCAGTCAAACTAATAAAGCCAAAAATGAGGACCTGGAGGTCTACTCTCTCAGCACAAACCCGTAGTTTCGGCCAAAGTTACGGTCGATTCCTAATCCGTACCACTTACGGACACAAGATTCATTAGGAGACCGAAATAAAACTGAATGTCAACACAATTGGCTATCTGTTCTTATTCCCAATGTGTTTTCAAAACTCATAAATCCGAAAATTAGGGAGTAGGGTTCATTTCAAAGTATAAGCTACTTTCGGACGGGCCCCGTATCTTCGTTGACGGATTTAGAGAGTTGACCTTTTTTAAGGTTTTTACGGATAACAAAGGACGTAGTCGTAGTGGCAAGCTTTCAAAAGCTCCTTCTTTAGATAGACTAGACGATAAATCAATAAATTGATTTGGAAGATGACTTTGGTTGCTTGTACTCTCTCTCACAAGTGACTAAGAAAGTCGTCTAATAGGTCTCTAGATATTAACGTTATTATGTCATGTATAACGTACCCAGGTTCCACAGTGGAGAGCGTCTGCACGCTAGACTTGCGCACGACCTCTTTCCACCCCTCCTCTCGTCGTCCGCCGACACAGCCGCCCTTTGGAGACGTACTCTTGCCCTCCGTCTCCCATCTGTTATGTTGAAACTTATGTTAGTTATCATTTTCGCATAGGGTTTACATTGTCGATGATTTAACTTGAATTTAGAGACACACAAAACCAATTTGGACAACACAAGTTAGCGGCAAATGGAGAATTAATTAAGATTCTGTTTTCAAGTTTGGTTGAGTCTCGGGTGGGGTTAAGTGTCAGATGTTTCTGGATTGAAAATTTCTTTTCATTTGTAAGCAAATGGAAGGTGAACTGATTTTAGTAACAAGGGGTCGTTCTTGTTTGTTTTTGCTTGGAATGTTTGTTTTTTTATCATATTTCAACACATCCTAAGGCTGAAATCTATAAGCCATAGAGACCACCTGTCTAAAAAGTATGAAAAACATGGGACAATATTTTTGGTGCATTGAAATTAGTTCACAAGAAGTGAAGCGACTTTACAGCAGATCAAATTGTCCTACTTTTCAATGAACATAGTTTACCAATTTGCAAGCATAGCGCTAACCAAAAATTACAAACCCTATATAGATTTCAACCAAAGCCACAAATTAATACTTTAAAATGTTACTATGTTACCATTCGAAACGCAACAACCCCAAACACAAATAAGCAATAAAATTATAAAATTTCCAAAAATCAATATCATTGTGTGGCCAAGTATAAGAAACAAAGCGAACACCACTGGGGCATGCAAGTACCGGGATCGCGAGAAACACTGGGGATAAAACAACTTTGACACTGATTTTCTGTGTATCTTTATAATGGTGCCGCGATACGTTTACATGATGATTGAACTTACTGATGCGTGTTGTGAGTCTTTTTATTTTTGTCGCTTGTGTCAACATCGTCTTTATCCACATTGTGCCTAGTGGATTCGAATACTTGACTCTTTCTAGAGTTATTCCCATATTTGTTAACATTCTGTACTGTAATGCTCTTAGGGTTATCCTCTTCGGGTTTTCTGTAAGAACAATATTTACTACTTTAGCCCCCCTTTTGGTTGTTATTTTTCGTAACAATTCGTTTTGTAAATTGATATTTGGGTCACATTATTTCAACTGTTGCTGGTAAATAAATCAAAAGTTATCAAGCATTATTATTCACTCAATCAAACAGTAAAAAGCATGCACCTAAATTTACATACAGCTGAGCTGAATGAAGGAAAACATGAGTGGGGAGATTTTTTTCTAGGGGGTAACGACCACGGAGTAGTCGCATGCTGATTAACTAATGACCAGTGGTTGATCTTTCAACAATAATCTGATTACGTCTACTTAGTTTCACGTGCCAATTACTGAGCCGATCATTCAGCGCCAGTGTTTGCACAAGCAAACACAGTTATGCCAAAACGAGCAAACCAACAAACTGTCATTAATCGACTTAATTACATTATTTTTTGTTGTTAACGTGGGATATTCCTGTACACAGCAAAACTTATGCATACAACAGACAACTTCGGCAATTCAGAATCATTGGACATACTTTGGAACATGGGAGTAAGTTCGTGGGTTACTTCATTTTGGTATAACTGGGTAGAAATACGTAGTGTTGTACTAGGCTAGGTAGCTTCTAGTATTTAGTACTAACTTTTCTTTCTTTTCGGCAGGTCGTCTTTCGGGCTGCGGCGCCGGCTTAGCCGGGGTGGCGGGCGGGGAACTGGGAGCCACGTTCTCTTTCTCCTGTTTCTTGTCAGGTTTCGGAGTGGTTTCCTTTTCGGGTTTAGTCTCTATTTTAGGTTTGCTCTGCGGAGGAGGCTGTTGATTGAATTGGTTAGTGGTCTGTCTTGTACAATTGAGTTTTTGTACATGATTTTTGATTTAATCTCAAACTTGAGGTGCCAAAGATCAAAAGTAAAAATACAACCGAAGTGTGACTACTACTGTTTCCGAACACTGTTCCTCACCATCAGGTGCATAATAATAGTTAGTTTCGTTATCATTTTGGTACTCTAACCCCCGAATACTGAAACGTCACTCAAAATGTAAGAGCTGCTTAACATTTGAGAAGCTCCTAAACTTAAAATTTTGTATGGCCAAACGTCATTTTTGAGTATCTGTTAAATATAAGTGTTACTTAAATTTTGAGTGACGTTTCAGTATTCGGCCGTTAGCCAGCGTCATCCAACAGTTGAGCAGAAACCCCATCAAATCCAGTTATTTGGCGTCAGGGCTAATGTAAACTGGGCATGGACACGATGGTTTATCCAGATAATAATGAAGCATGAAGAAAACATGTTTCTTACTTTATCAGGTTGTTTCTTGGCAGGTGCAGGTGGTGCGGGCGGAGGGGGTGCTGCTGCTTTCTCTTCTTTCTTCTTCTTTTTAGACTTGGTGGTCTGCACTGGGGGAGCCTTCACGTCGGACGATGAACACGAACCCTGAGAGGGAAATATTGTTTTCATCCCATCTATTCGAAAAAGACGACTTGGTTCGCCTTTAAGTGCACCCAAAGGTGGTGTTTTCTATAAGAAACTTTTAGCGGGCAGTAATGAGTTTTTAATCCTCTTTATAAGTGCGCCGCAATTATCTTTGCCGCGCACTTTTTGAATTTGGAACATCTTGTGTTCAGCGCCCAAGAAATCGAACGCAAATATTGTTTGAATAAAGACTGGCTGGTGCGACGGCCCATAGTAGCGCCGCGCGCCGGCTGAATACAAAAAAAAAAAGAAATAAAATTAAAAACGCGCGAACTATAGCCCGCGTTTTCGTCAATTTTCACGGATTGATAGAAATTCATGATTTTGTTTTGAAAAATGAGTTCTTCAAGTGACAGTGAAAGTATAGAATTAACTCCTGATAGTATTAGAACTGACGCAAGAAATGTGATGGATAATCTACTACCTGCAAAATCCCGGGAGAAATATATGAAAGCTTATGGTACCTAATTTGATTGAATGGAGAAATTCAAGAGGCGCCAAGAATTTTTGAGAATCTGTGTTTTTGGCCTACTTCCAGTACTTAGCCAAAACTAAACAACCTTCCACACTTTGGAGTACCTACTCAATGCTAAAATCAACAGTCAGTTCTAATAACGACGTAAAACTGGACACATATTCGAAATTAATAGCGTATCTGAAGAGGATGTCTGATGGATTTAAACCTAAAAAATCCAAAGTGTTCTCAGTCAAAAACGTGGAGACTTTCCTTAATGAGGCACCCGACAACATCTTTCTTGCCGTAAAAGTAAGTAACTATGTATGTATATATGGTGGATTAGTAAAGTATAACCAGTGTTTTAAAATGCGCATTTTATTGTAACCTGTACTTCGATAGATAGGTACTTGTCTTATTCACATTCGGTTTTGTTACAGGTGGCTTTAATTTTCGGAGTACATGGAGCTTGTCGTGGCAATGAACTTTTAAAAATAACTGTTGATGATGTCGAAAATCACTCGGATAATTTACTGTTAGTAAAGCTGACAGACACAAAAACAAAAATTGACCGATCCTTCGTAATCCGAGGAGAATACAAAACTATTGTACAGAAATACCTGGACCTGCGTCCTGCTGATATAAAGCCCAATCGGTTTTTCATCCGTTATCAAAATGGCAAGTGCTTCAAACAAGTTATGGGAAAAAATAAAATTTCTTACATGCCACAAGAAATCGCTACTTATTTGAAGTTACCAGATATCAAGCTATATACAGGACATTGTTTTCGTCGCACTTCTGCTACCCTGTTGGCAGATCCTGGAGCGGACTTAACTGTTCTCAAGCGACATGGAGGATGGAAGTCGAGTGCTGTAGCAGAGGGATATATAGAAGATTCCATTGAGAACAAGGCGAAAACATGTGAACGCATCGTGGAAAACATTAAATTGCAACCTTCAGTTAATCCATCCATGCCACTGTCGCCGCGCCCATCTACATCCAAACAAAGAGATTCACCGTCACATTTTCCTCAAAATGAGCCACATTCTGACATTATTTCAAACACGCAGAATAAAATTAAATCTACAACAATCTCTATTCCTAATAAAACTGTAACAATTAATTTTCAAAATTGTGAAAATGTCTCAAATGTAAATATAAGTTTTTAGTTGTTTTATTATTAGATACTACTTAATTTCAATTTAGTTGTTACTCTGTTTCATTAAATATCAATATTACAATAAAATATGAGGCGCCTTTTATTTTCTCATAGTGGGTGATGAAAAGTAGAGTGTATCACTCGGGCGCAAAATATATTTTTGGCTCGGGCGACGTACTTTGAATCCCTCGCTACGTTCAGGATTCTACTATAGAATCCCTCGCTACGCTCGGGATTCTACTCTAGAATCCCTCACTTCGCTCTGGATTCAAAAAAGCGCCCTCGCCGTAAAAATATTATTTTGCTCCCTTATGATACAATCTACTATTTCATCCCATCTATTCGAAAAAGACGACTTGGTTCGCCTTTAAGTGCACCCAAAGGTGGTGTTTTCTATAAGAAACTTTTAGCGGGCAGTAATGAGTTTTAATCCTCTTTATAAGTGCGCCGCAATTATCTTTGCCGCGCACTTTTTGAATTTGGAACATCTTGTGTTCAGCGCCCAAGAAATCGAACGCAAATATTGTTTGAATAAAGACTGGCTGGTGCGACGGCCCATAGTAGCGCCGCGCGCCGGCTGAATACAAAAAAAAAAAAGAAATAAAATTAAAAACGCGCGAACTATAGCCCGCGTTTTCGTCAATTTTCACGGATTGATAGAAATTCATGATTTTGTTTTGAAAAATGAGTTCTTCAAGTGACAGTGAAAGTATAGAATTAACTCCTGATAGTATTAGAACTGACGCAAGAAATGTGATGGATAATCTACTACCTGCAAAATCCCGGGAGAAATATATGAAAGCTTATGGTAATTTTATTGAATGGAGAAATTCAAGAGGCGCCAAGAATTTTTCAGAATCTGTGTTTTTGGCCTACTTCCAGTACTTAGCCAAAACTAAACAACCTTCCACACTTTGGAGTACCTACTCAATGCTAAAATCAACAGTCAGTTCTAATAACGACGTAAAACTGGACACATATTCGAAATTAATAGCGTATCTGAAGAGGATGTCTGATGGATTTAAACCTAAAAAATCTAAAGTGTTCTCAGTCAAAAACGTGGAGACTTTCCTTAATGAGGCACCCGACAACATCTTTCTTGCCGTAAAAGTAAGTAACTATGTATGTATATATGGTGGATTAGTAAAGTATAACCAGTGTTTTAAAATGCGCATTTTATTGTAACCTGTACTTCGATAGATAGGTACTTGTCTTATTCACATTCGGTTTTGTTACAGGTGGCTTTAATTTTCGGAGTACATGGAGCTTGTCGTGGCAATGAACTTTTAAAAATAACTGTTGATGATGTCGAAAATCACTCGGATAATTTACTGTTAGTAAAGCTGACAGACACAAAAACAAAAATTGACCGATCCTTCGTAATCCGAGGAGAATACAAAACTATTGTACAGAAATACCTGGACCTGCGTCCTGCTGATATAAAGACCAATCGGTTTTTCATCCGTTATCAAAATGGCAAGTGCTTCAAACAAGTTATGGGAAAAAATAAAATTTCTTACATGCCACAAGAAATCGCTACTTATCTGAAGTTACCAGATATCAAGCTATATACAGGACATTGTTTTCGTCGCACTTCTGCTACCCTGTTGGCAGATTCTGGAGCGGACTTAACTGTTCTCAAGCGACATGGAGGATGGAAGTCGAGTGCTGTAGCAGAGGGATATATAGAAGATTCCATTGAGAACAAGGCGAAAACATGTGAACGCATCGCGGAAAACATTAAATTGCAACCTTCAGTTAATCCATCCATGCCACTGTCGCCGCGCCCATCTACATCCAAACAAAGAGATTCACCGTCACATTTTCCTCAAAATGAGCCACATTCTGACATTATTTCAAACACGCAGAATAAAATTAAATCTACAACAATCTCTATTCCTAATAAAACTGTAACAATTAATTTTCAAAATTGTGAAAATGTCTCAAATGTAAATATAAGTTTTTAGTTGTTTTATTATTAGATACTACTTAATTTCAATTTAGTTGTTACTCTGTTTCATTAAATATCAATATTACAATAAAATATGAGGCGCCTTTTATTTTCTCATAGTGGGTGATGAAAAGTAGAGTGTATCACTCGGGCGCAAAATATATTTTTGGCTCGGGCGACGTACTTTGAATCCCTCGCTACGTTCAGGATTCTACTAAAGAATCCCTCGCTACGCTCGGGATTCTACTCTAGAATCCCTCACTTCGCTCTGGATTCAAAAAAGCGCCCTCGCCGTAAAAATATTATTTTGCTCCCTTATGATACAATCTACTATTTAAATACATATGTAGAACAGTGAACATTGTAAAGAAGACTTGAGCAAGCTGTCTGAGCGGTTTTTTACGAGGTATTTCACTATCACACTTCTGTATGGCGTAATTTTAGGGCTTTGATAAACATCAATATTACTGTTACAGTGGTAAATTCTCAACATCGAGAGCAGGTATACAAAGTGACTATAAGCATAGGTACTAGTATCAAATTTTACTGCCCGCCCACAGTAGGGTTATGTTATTGTTGTAGTAGATAAAATCTGTTTAGTCACTCCTTTTGGCTAAAGTATAGATACGTAAATATATTCAGGCAGACGAAATTATGAGACTAGAGAGAGATTAAGAGTCGCATCAAAGAATGAAATAGAGGCTTTCAGCCGAATACTGAAACGTCACTCAATACTTAAGTAACACTTTATATTTTAACAGATACTTAAAAATTACGTTTGGCCATACATTTAAGTTTAAGAGCTGCTCAAATGAGCAGCCATTAAATTTTGAGTGACATTTCAGTATTCGGGGGATAGTATGTTAAATAATGGTTATTCCATACCTGCGAGTTAGCATCGATCCCGGAGTCGCCCTCCTCCTTGGGCACAGGCTCGTCATCCGGCTCGCCGCCCTCGGAGCAGTCGCCCAGCGCCTTGTCGGAGTACAGCGAGTTCTTGTCGTTCTCCGCCTGCAGCTTGCGCCGCTCCTCCTGCATGCAAGACTGTACGATTGTGTTATGATGCCCTTCCATTCGACTATTGGACGATGTTATTGGCAGAGAAATTGTGTTTAGTGTGAAATATTCTTATCCAGTTGTGTGGCGATTAGCTAACGATTCAAAATGAGTTGTTTGTTTGACAAAGATCTGGCTGGCGGTTTCTCTCTTTTACTAACACATACATTGTTTAGTTTCCCAAGCAAATACAAATCGATAAGCTAGTCCTTTCTTCATCGGCAAAGAGACAGGTACCTAATGTCTGGCGACATATCGAGTTCCCTAGAAGGGCTTGAAACACTGATAAGTTTGTCAGTCAGGGTCGCGCCACATCTGCGGAACGTACGGCGCCGACACTTCAGCGACTGAATTATCATTCATAGTATTTACGCCGAACGTTCAGCTGATGTGTCATAGGGAACTTGACGTACACTGCGACCGTATTCAAACCGAACGTTCCGCAGATGTTACGCGACACTTAGGCCCTACGCACACGGGTCGTATCGTTACGACGCTACGCGTACGAGACCTGCAGTATGCACAAACGAAACGTCGCGTAGACGTATCGTTTTGGATATCAGTTAAAATCATGGCGTCAACGGCACCAGACTTGAATGTTGAGGATCTTACTTTCTCTTCAGACAAAGAGGATTTTTTATTGTTTGAGTTAGAAGTAGAAAGCGACGTGCTTATTGGGTCTTTATACATATAGACAAGGGTAGTCTTCAACCAGTTTGACCAATTCAATTATTTTTTTAGACATATTGAAAGTTAAAAGTCATAAGAAATTGAAATTCAGTTAAATTCTGTTTTTTTTTTAAAGAAAATAATGAAAAGGTGACTTTTTATGCTTGGGTTTTTAGCTACGACTATCGTAATGACAATAAACACCGCCTACGATTGGCTGCAACACCGCTTCGTATGCGGACTTGTTTGAAAATGTTCGTGCTCGTATTGCTCTCGTCGTACGCGCGGAATACGATAGGCTTACTCTACGAGGCCGTGTGCGAAGGGGGTTACTGTATTTATTGTAATACCTTTTTCTCTAGCTTCTTCTTCTTCTTCCGCTCCCGTCGCCTTGCGGCGGCCTGGCGGCGCGACTCCTCGCGACACCGCTCGGCGTCGAGCTCCTCGAGGAGGATGGTCGCGTTCTGGTTGGCGCGCGCCGCCTGCGTCTCCTTGGCCGCGCGGATCACGCGCACGCACTCCTGGCACTTCTCCAGTAGGTCCTTGTCCGAGATTGTACAGATGTACCTGCAAATATCTTCATGTTACAATCTGACAACACTTAAAGCAGAAATAGGTGTCGCCTTAATTAATTAAGTGTTAACGAAGTAAACACAATACTTAAACAATCGCGTCAGACCGATTCGGTCTGGGTCCACAGATGAAGGGATACCTTATTTGATAGTCGACCATCGACTCGTCTTTAGGTACGATTAGGGCATGCAATTATCCGCTCATTTTAGTATCCAGATAATTCGGATACTTGGATAACGTTATCCGGATACGAATAATTCGGATAGGAGATAAAAATAAAATTTAATCACAATATCGTCAATCATTGATATTCAGTAATCAGTACAACGAACCACGGCAAAAATAAAATAATCGAAGCTAAGCAGACAACGAAATAAGTCATAAAATAGCAAACATAAGTGACATCTTGTAACATTTTTTATAAAATGCGTAAAGCCTTGAATATTGTAGAAGACTGGTGCGAGGAATATAAACTGGCAGTAAACCCTACCAAAACCGAAATCGTACTTTTCACAAAGAAAAGAAAGTTGGCAACCCTACAATTACCAAGTTTCTTTGTGACCACCCTTAGCCTTTCGATTGAAACCAAATACCTGGGCATGTGGGTATCTGTTTGGATAAACAGTTTAACTAGGCAAGACACACCAATTACTTCACTACAAAAGCCAGCATAGCACTATGGCAATGCAAAAGACTGCTCGGAGGAATTTGGGCATAAGCTCCAAATTCACCTAGTGGCCATACACTACAGTCGTCCGACCAATCATCACTTACGGCTCTCTAGTTTGGTGGCCCCATGACCAACCTGAGCACAGCCCAAAAGGACCTCGAGAAGCTACAAAGATTTGCCTGCGTTGCATGCGCCAGCAGCACGAGAACATCACTCATTGCCGCACTACAGGTGATGCTGAGGTTAGCACCTTTTCACCTCGTAAGAGAGGAAGCGGCCCTGGCGACTATTAGGCTCTAAGTATACGGCACCCAAAGTAATATTCCAGAATCAAACATACACGCCTAAAAGGGGATGCTATGAAACAGCAGCCCATGTTGGCATCACCCAGATAGAACCCTGAATACTCACTGCTTTCAAAAACACAACATAGAGCTCATAGCGGAGACGTGAGACTACTCAGGTCCAAAATAGCTAAGCTAGGCACAGGTGTCGAAGTCTTCTCCGACGACCTAAACATTATTATATACAGACCCCTTATATTGCTCAACTCTGTCTACCAAGTTAAGTGCGTAGGTATTATAAAAGCAACACTTGCCATAGAGGACAGGGAAGTTACGGATACCCATATTCGTATACTTTTCGACAGTGTCTCTGTTCTTGAATCCTTAAAGAGAAATCAGATCAAGTCGAGACTAAAACTAGAATACCATAATGCCCTAGAACGAGTTCCCGTACTAAACCGCAACACGGTGACACTACAATGGATCAAAGGTCACAGTGAAACGATGCAGCTGATGAGATCGCCAGAAGGGGATCCAGCGCAAACGCTTATGGACCCGAGCGATGCGAATACGGACGTGTTTTCATAGTTGCACGCTCGGTGTGCGGCATTAGCTGCTGCCTGTTATTTCGCAATGAGTTCGCAACAACTTATTGTAAACGAACTGTTGGCATTCGTACAGAATGCCATCGATACTATGGACGAGGTGAGCATCATGCAGATCTGCAAGTCGAGCTTCAAAGAAGATGACATCAGCGCGAGCAAGAAGCTACTCTTCCAGTCGACTGGGAAGCTTGATCAAATGCCATCTCGGAGGAGAGATGGTACAGAGAAAAGGGTCCAAGACATCATCACCTTTCTAAAGGTGACCGACCCTGACGACGTGCCAACTTTCGTGGCGAAGGAGCTACATAAGTTACCGCCTGTCACTTTCGATCACGTTGACGTCACCAGGCTGTTAAAGGACATTACATCGATGAAGTCAAGCCTGGCCGAGGTGCAGTGTAAGTTGGAGAAGTCTGAGAATATCATCCATGAACTACGTACCGAGATAGTGTTGCTACGCAGTGCGGTTTCGGAAAGTAGGACACATGACGATGCCAACATTCGTCGTCACCTGCAAACAGCGAGGGCGATGCACCGTGCCCCGCCGCCCCCCGCCCCTCTGCTCCGGCAGAGAATACGACACGCGTAGCTACGTTGTCCCCCAAACCAGCTTACGCCGCAATTGCTGCCTCAAATAATTCAGCTGTAATTCAACCTAAGCAGCTGAAAGGGGGAAAGCAGAACCGTCCCTGTGAAACCCTTCCAAGGAATCCGGTACAGCGCTGTCCAGCAAAGCAGGACTGTGATGAGGACGGCTTCACCTTAATTCAGAAGAAGAAGCCTACTTGTCGCAATCAATGCGGTACTGGACTGTCAGGACCAAATATGCTGCTGCGTCCAGCGACACCAACGACGTTGCTGTATGTGTCCCGACTGCATCACTCCACGAAGGTTGAGGAGATCGTTGAGTACATGAAGGTGAAGACTAGCTGGACCTTGAGGGACACCAACTTCAAGTCGTTTGTGGTGCGAGTTCCGACACATGTTTCTCAAGGAAGAGTTTTGGCCGAAGGGTGTAGTCTACCGACGTTTTCGCGGCAGGCTACATGACACCGCACAGCGTAACACGACGCCGCCACTTCGTGGTCATAGTTCATAGCTTGTAAGTTAGAATTTTTATGTGTTAGTATATTTTTATGTTGTTATTTTGTGTATTTTATCCATGGGCCTTAAGATGCTTGATAATAAAATTATTGATTGATTGATTGTGCTAATTCCTTTCAAGCAGCTAACAAGTTGGTTAAAGGATCAAACTCAAATACAAGCGGAGAAATGGTTGACCTCGACATCAGGGTGTGGGCAATCCATCCCTGGATATGACACAAAGCTGACTAAGCGCCTTCTGCCCCTGGATAGTAAAAAAGCCTACGACTGGTGGCGGGGACCATCACTGGACACTGCTCACTGAACTAACACTCCCACACCCTAGGTATCATTGACAATCTGTGCAGAGCGTGCATGGAGGCGGAGGACACGGTGGCGTGTGTGCTCTTTGAGTGCACCGGTGTTACCCAGATTCGCGAGGAGACTCTTGAAACACCAGGATCCCTTGCAAATGTCCTGAGAAGATCAGGAAGTTTCATCTTTTCCTGGAGGGCGCTGTTTGGAGTAACGTCCATAATGGTATATGGTGGTGGTAGGGGTTAAATTTGGAAACCAAAACCCTCGAGGTGGATGGTCCAGGGTAGCCCGCGAAATTCATTTTTTTTGTGCATTTGCAGGCAAGCGATAGGTTGCATGTTGATTAAAATATGATCCGCGACTGAAAAACGTATGTGGTTACAGAATTATATTCATCAAAATCATCAATACAACCTCCAAGTTCATAAAATAATGTCGATTGAATGAGTATTTCGTGACTATTTATTCAATAAAAGTTCAAGAAAAGTTATTCAATCGACCCATTATGAACACGTAAAAATGCGAAAAAATAATAAACCAAAAAGTATCCCGTTTTATTTGTATTATCCGGATAGTAATGCAATTGGTATCCGGATATTTTAAATCACGGATATCCGGATAGTAAGCCCTAGGTACGATCGAACAATCTTGTTGGTTTACATTTTACGATGTAATTAATTTGTGGGTTAATTAAAATCTAAAACAAATAGCTTGTTCGACCGTACGTCTCGAAATATGTCGCGATGTTATCGATCAACGGAGATCTAGTTGCACCTATTAGTTAGTTTTAAGAATATTGTAAGTCGTACCTTGTCATCTCCTGGTCTGAAGGGAACTGCGTAACTACGCCGACCATCCATTTGACCACTTTGGTGTGGCCCTTACGGAAGGCAGCCATTAGGCATGATACCTAAAATTAAACCATATCTGTTAGCCAAGAAATGTACTTCGTACGAGCAACGAACACCAGCCTGATATATTTTAACACTCAGTAAGTAGTCTTCAGGGTCCCGCTCTACAGGTTTCTCAAACTAATGTTATAAGGTGGTGCTTACTTTTCTATTGTCTTGTGAGTCGATGTCGGCGCCGGCCGCGTACAACATCTCGACGACTGCGAGATGTCCGCCGTTGGCCGCGAGCCAGAGGGGAGAGTTGCCTTTCTTATTTTTTACTTCTACTGCCGCTCGCCTGTAAAACAAACAGTATTTATAAAAGGTCCTGTGAAAAAACCTTTAGGGCTCTCCAAGAAAGCACGTACTTTCAACTCCATACATAAATGAGAGTAAGCTCCGTCAGTCTTTTCAGATTGGCTCTACTACACGGTTTTAAAAGTACAAGTTTTGGATGCCTTTTACCTCCACGTACCTTATGTTATCAGTTAGTACTGACCTCTGCAGCAGCAGCTCCACGAACTTGGTGTGTCCCTTGTCGGCGGCGATGGTGAGCGCGGTGTCGCGGGAGGAGGGTACGGGCGGCGCGTTGACGTCGGCGCCCTTGTCCAGCAGTACACGGCCCACCTCCACGTACCTTATGTTATCAGTTAGTACTGACCTCTGCAGCAGCAGCTCCACGAACTTGGTGTGTCCCTTGTCGGCGGCGATGGTGAGCGCGGTGTCGCGGGAGGAGGGTACGGGCGGCGCGTTGACGTCGGCGCCCTTGTCCAGCAGTACACGGCCCACCTCCACGTACCTTATGTTATCAGTTAGTACTGACCTCTGCAGCAGCAGCTCCACGAACTTGGTGTGTCCCTTGTCGGCGGCGATGGTGAGCGCGGTGTCGCGGGAGGAGGGTACGGGCGGCGCGTTGACGTCGGCGCCCTTGTCCAGCAGTACACGGCCCACCTCCACGTACCTTATGTTATCAGTTAGTACTGACCTCTGCAGCAGCAGCTCCACGAACTTGGTGTGTCCCTTGTCGGCGGCGATGGTGAGCGCGGTGTCGCGGGAGGAGGGTACGGGCGGCGCGTTGACGTCGGCGCCCTTGTCCAGCAGTACACGGCCCACCTCCACGTACCCGCCGCTGGCGGCCTCCATCAGCGGCGTCAGGCCTGTCTTGGCGCGGTGCTCCACGTTGGCCTTGCGGTCTAGCAGTAAGCTTACTACTTCGTGCCGACCTGTCAGAGGGTGTTCCGTTACTACGATGATCATCATATACAAGTGAAAATGTTTGACCCATTTTCCGGTTTTAGTAATGAAAAAGATGCTATCTTCTTCCATCTTACCTTGGAAACAAGCGAGGGTTAGCGCGGTGTTGCGGTTGGTCTCGATCTGCGCGTTGATGTCAGATCCGCAGTCCAGCAACAGTCGCACGGCCGCCGTGTGCCCGTTCATAGCTGCCAGCATGAGGGGGGAGATGCCCAGCTTTGAACCGGTACGGGAGTTGATTTCAGCCTGTGGAGATTACCGGTTT
Source organism: Xestia ashworthii (assembly GCA_950022955.1). Classification (NCBI taxonomy): domain Eukaryota; kingdom Metazoa; phylum Arthropoda; class Insecta; order Lepidoptera; family Noctuidae; genus Xestia; species Xestia ashworthii. The sequence goes on from OX465556.1 coordinate 4,980,459, forward strand.
TAATTTGCTGCATCATATCAAAAGTAATTCATTTGTTCTAAATACCGAAAAACCCTTAAAACGTAATTAACTCAACAACTTCGAAAGCCCTATAAAAACAGACTGAAGAGTCGTTGAAAAGAAATATTAAGATCTTGCTGCTCTTAGGTAAATGTCTATCCAACAATGGACCGATAGATTTGAGTTTCACCTTGGCATCATTATGTGACATTATGTAAGTAGAGTAATACCTGATGCGTGAGCAGCAACCGGATGATATTGACGTACCCGCCGCTGGCGGCCAGCGACAGGGGGGTGTAGTCGGAGACGTTGCGATGCTCCTTGTTGGCGCCGCGGCTGAGGATCAGCTCCACCACCTCGTAGCGGCCGCCGCTGCACGCCAGCGACAGCGGCGTGTCCTTCGTGCGCTCCGACTGCGCCTCGATGTCCGCGCCGTGGTTCAGCAGGATCTCCACGATCTTCTCGTGCCCGGCGGTCGCCGCTAGGATTAGCGGGGTGAAACCCTGTGGGGCAGCATACGGGGTAACTTCTGTGCGAGAAGATTGCACGTTGGACAACTTGTAAAGCAGACTTTAGTATTTCGAGTATGGTTAACCTTCTTGTCCCGATGCTCGATGTCGGCGCCGCGACTGAGCAGCAGCTCCACCAGGTCCTCGTGTCCGCCGGCGCAGGCCAGCGTGAGCGCGGTGTCGTGGTTGGAGTCGGTCTCGCCGTCCACGTCCATGGCGCAGTAGGCGGCGGGCGCGGGCGCGGGCGGCGTGGCCGTGCCGTACGCCTCGCCCGAGCGGCAGCCGCGACCTGTGCCCGCGAAGCGACCCTGCACACACGACATTACTAAATTACTCGCTCATTTTTTATTAAAATTAGGCTAAAAATCAGTAAATTTGGAATCAAATCCCCCAAGCGCATATCCTTCGCCACGTATTAATGTTTTAGTTGTGTCGAATAAGTGTCGGAACAAATTCCCCAGCAAAAAATCTGTCTATTAGGTTAAAAAATAATATTTTACAGCAAAATAATTGTCAAAATATTTTGCACGAATTAAGCCTGTACGTTTAGCGCACGTCTATAGAGCAGAATTCGGATTGAGATTAGTGAAAGAGGGATGTTTACCTTCTTTTTAGAAGCGACGGAGGTATTGTGATGGTGGCCCTGCTTGGGGTGAGGCTGCGGCTGCGGCGTGGGCGCCGGCCCGTGCTGCGGCACGTGCTGCAGCTGCGTCATAGTCGGCCCGCCAGGCCCGCCCGTGTGCGGCGGCGCGAACGTCGCCGACCTGGGGACATAAACTTCATTACTGTGCTCTTCACAACTTTCCTACGCAAACTATCAATATGCGTCTTAGACACAGACTTGCAGAAAGCAGCGTCATCTACAATTCACAGCTGGATAACCAGTAATTTTACCTTGGAGAGCAAATGATATTGAGCATAATTAAAGCAAGAAGATCATTCCTGTCGCTCATTTAGTACCAAAAGAATAATTACACTTAGCAGCCTGAAGTTTAACCGTAGACACATCAAGTATGGTCGAATTTTACAATGCGTATTTATTTCGAATGATCGTTGACAACCTTTTTGTCCAACAGTTTCAATTCCATAAAGTTAGATATTGGAATTGGACACAGTATATTTGTCTAAATTTCAAGCAATATGTTGATCAAGACTCGTATCATACGAAAACATTTTTAAGTCTGTAATTAAAATGTTAAATTAGATGCAGGTTCATCTGGTTAACATGTTACTTATTTTGCAAGTAAATATATTATACCTATAGTCTTCATAGGGCAGCGTGGGTGGTGGCAGTGCGAAGTGCGGCTGGAGATCAGTCTGGGGCTGCTGCGGAGGTTGTTGAGAGGACGACTGCGGCAGCGTCACGATGTCGTTGTCGGCGCGCGTCAGGATGATGCCGCTCTGGAGGTTGCCGGAAGGCGACGATGGACGAACCCGGAACTGGCATCCGTTGCTGGACTGTGAGGGAAATACGGGTTTCAGTCAAATGTTATTTTGCTACGAAATCGAAATAGGAATTGTGGCTCTATACAAAAGATATATAGAGTGAAATTAAGGCGGAATATCACTGCTGAGTTGAGACGCTTATTTAATCGACAACCACGCATCTGTTTATATCTTGGCTGTGGATGATCCCGCCTTACTATGGAACAGCGTTTCAGTTCAGCGTCGTTCAGTTCAGTTGTCTCTTGGACGAGATTGAAACAAACCACTGTTATTTAAAGTTTATGAGGTATTAGAAAAGTGTGTGTTCTCACCGTAACATCAACATGATGGTGATGATGGTGGTGGTGGTGGTGATGGTCCTGGCGCGGCCAGTCGGCAGTGAGCGCCTCCTCCAGCAGACGGCGCGCGTGTCGCTCGTGGCCCTCGCCCTCCGCGCCCTCCGCAACCTCCGCACCCTCCGCACCCTCGCCGCCCTCCTCCGCGCACTTGGACGACAGGATCTCGTGCGACTTCTGCTGCATCACCTGCGCCGTGCCCGCATCATTCAGAGAATAAATCGCATCGCAGATGCGTATTTATTTCTAGTTAATGTACTTAGAAACTATCTACTAGACATGCCACGAATAGTGATTTTGCCAAATTACCGAAGCAGCTTACGCTCTTGGTCGAAGCGCCGAATACAACAAATTGTTTTACTCTGATAGCCGATAATATGGCACCAAATCGTTTATTTAGAAATATTATGAGATTTGTACTACAACTGGCTATACATTTTGTAGTTTACTTTGATATTCGGCCATATACCGAATGGTATCCGAATATTCGTGGCATCTCTACATCTACAGCATTCCAAATGTCTTGATTATATCAAAGAAATATTGTGGTCATATTTAAGGGTATGATAGAGACCCTCAATCTGAAAACTTCCTCCATAAGACCAACGTCGTAATCACAAAAAAATAACTAGCTGTCTCATACATCGGGGTCCAGTAGGTATTAAAGTACAGCTGATTAGATTATATTATTCGGCTGCATCCGGTCAGCCTGGAAGCCGACCCCAACATAGTTGGCAAAAGGTTAGGTAGATGATGATGATCACTTGATCGGCATGATGTGTTGATTTGCTGTAATGAGGGCAGTAATGTACTCGTATGTGTATAGGTGTCGGTACGTTACCTGCAGCACAAGCGAGCGCAGCTCGTTGGGCGGCAGCGCCACGAGGGAAGGCACCTCGCGCTGCAGGTACGCCAGCACCGCGCCCAGCTCGCGCGCCTCCACGCCGCCGCCCGCGCCGCCCGCGCCACCCGTGCCCCCCACATCCTCACCCTCTACCAACTGTGCGCACAGAAACACCCGTATTCAGATATACACCACGGATACCTCGCGTGGAAAACCAAAGAGCACTCAAGAGCTACGTAAGCGCCGACCGACCGTCGATCAAGTTAAATAAAAAATGTAAAGCTCTGATGAGATCGTAATCGTATTAGAATTAAAGTCATTTTTTCCTCGTAGACAAAAAGTAGGATGCCATTTGTCCCAAACAGCTCAACAAATATCTCCTTTTCGCACTGGAGCAATGACAGTTCAGACAAGTCATAAAACTGGAAGGTGAAATGTAAATCGTACCTGTGCTGCAAACGCCTCTGGCCTCTGCTGCAACTCCTGCACATACAGCTGTTGTTGTTGTTGCTGCTGCTTCTTTTGTTGTTGCTGCTGCTGTTGCTGTTGTTGCTGCTGCTGAGCCGCTAGCTGCTGGAATTGCTGTTGCTGCAATTCTTGCAGTTGGTGCTGTAAAATATGGGGAAAATGAGTTCGTGCTACAACAGATAAGTGGTTCTATAACCATACTAAATTATTGTGATGATACTCAAAATATTCTAGACTTACACATGGTAACAACCTACTTGGCAATAATTCGACTCTATTATGACTGCATTATACACTGATTTACGTTGTAAATGGATCTAGAAGTGCTAGAATACCGACAGTCACTATGGATAGTATTGAGAATGGTGTCTATAACAACTCGCGAAGATTACCGCGACGGCACCCACTTCACTAATGTGCTGGCCGAGTCGTTGCAACGCGTCGAGCAGGAGGAACTTGCAACCGAACTTGGAGCATTTACGTGAAACCTTCGCGCGCGGACGCTCTTGTATCGGGGTGTTCTATAATGTTCAACAGCATTAATACCTTTAGATCTACAACCTTTGTCACTCACTCGATGCATTATTTATTGGTTTTACGGGGTTTAGACACTAAAGAACCGTTTGAGAAACGAGTTCTTTCTATTTTAATTTTCACAACCGGTGCAATAGTTTCTCTTGTTCAGTGTACTTTATGATAGATATCTATACTAGTTTTAAAACGAAGCTTAATCTACCTATATTCGAACATTACTAAAACTTATGTTCACACACACCTGGTTGAGGTTGGTAGCTAGTTGCTGCACTGGGAACAGTTGCTGCGGAGGCGGGTACGGTGGCGTAGTCGGCGGGTGAATGGTTGTCACACCTACATCAGGAAAAGCTAATGTTACTACACTGCTAAGAAGTGATACTGGATGTATTGCACTAGAATGTGAAACCCACTTACCTGCAGCCTGTTTTAAAGAACTTGTGGCTAAATCAGACCTATTTGATTAGGACTTTCCCATAATTCTATTCCTTTGTTGTTCAAGAATATTAAACAAAAGGAAAGACAGACTATGTGGTGGCATTAAGGCTGCCATGTAGGCCAAGACGTTTAAATGCATAAAAAAGGGATAGAGTAACGAAAATGCGAAGGTCGGGGACCCAGCCCTAATACACTCTTCAACTCCAAGAACAAGCAGGATAATGGATTTGTTTGGCTTATTGCAATAAAGCAACGTTTTAGGTTCAGCCATTGGACTATAATTGTCGTTTAGTATAGGTTAACTGTGTTTATTTAGCAATAGTTGGTGAATGTTAACACTTTTTTATGTGAATTAGGCAATGATTAGGACTTGTTGAGAACGCAAATAAGATTCATGATAGAACAGACATTAAGTGAATTTAAACAAAAAAAACATAACAAAACAAGGATTGGCACTTATTAGGAAGAAAACACGTATTCACATACACAGAAGAAAGGACGGGATTGTTTAATGGTTTCAAATTATGATGGTTTGTTATGTTACAAGGTCGCAGCAGACAGTATGCCTAAGCGTTTTCCGTAGAATTTTGTGGGTGAAATCACACTTACACACATTGATTACCATTTTTATCTTTTACTTTCTCGTTCTGTCACTTTGTGACTACTTTTACTAGAGCGAGAAGTCTATATTTATAGCGATGGCGCTTTTATTATCACATAGACTACTTGCATAGTAAAACGCGTTTCTGAGTGACAGAAAGGGAAAACAAACACCACAAAAAGCAGATAAGTCTGTGTAACTTTCATTTCACCCTCAGCCGCCATGTCTGCTTGCGCCCTCACGATGCGGAACAGAATGCGTGAAGCCAAACATGAATACAATGTTGTAAGGGTGACGTGTGACGTTCGGACTTGCCTTGAGCGCAGAACTGTAGGTCCAAGGCGTGCAGCGCCGACGTGGCGAGCGTCGGCGGACCTTCACATACAACGTCACCGTTTTACTCCATGATTACTTATATTTAACACTCTTCCAATTAATTCCTTTCATTTAAACATTTGTTTATTACCCGAATTATTGAAATTAGCTTTTACAACAGTGTGCAACATTACGGAATTGCTGTTCAGGTATTAAAATTTTCTGAAGGCTTTGTGGGCAACTTTAATTTGAAATATGGGCATGCTAACCCAAATAAACTGGATTTAATATATTTGCTTTTCCAAGCTTGCGCATGGCATATCTTGCAGTCTAATTACCTGTAATAGCATCGTCATATCTTTGCTTACAACTGATTTATTACTTAACCTATAAAACATGTCTGTTACATACCTGCGGGGTCGGGCAAATCGAGCAGGCTGCGATCGGCGTCGGGCAAGCAGTCGCGCGGGTCCCGCTGTAACAAACAGTCGTCAGTCGTGGTCACGCGGCGCCGCACTACGTGCTACGTCTGGCCGTCGACTAACGACAGCGAAACAGTCAACTCACCCTGCGGTTTATGCCATCAAGTATACTATGAAGACGAGATATCGGTTCAAAACTACCGTCATATTTTATAGAGATGGTAAAGAACCGCGCAGTGAGTTCATACTCTTACGCTGCTAACGTTAGTCAGGTCTACGTGTGCGACGCCGCTATACAAAATTTACTTGAGTTAGGTTAGTGAATGTAATTATAGTGTGACTCACATTGGATTTATTTTTAATCTGGCATTTAATTTTAACTTTCTTGTTAACATCCTTCCACGTAAACCCCGGCGGGAGTGATACCTTAGCCATGGCGTGGTGGCAAATCTACACCGTGGGAAAAGCAAGCAAATAGAAATGAAATGATAGAATCGTGATATTAAGCCAACAATATACATATGTATCAATATTATACATTAGGTGGGGGCGCAATGGTTAATTTGGAAAAATTAATACAAATGAGAGGCATATAGGAGCTAAGCTTTACAAGGTTAGGTTAACAACCCACACAAATGTACAAACATTGTAGTATACCCTTTATTCATAAACACTGTTCAGAATCATTGTCATGTTGTATTTTGGTTAGAGAACCTGTTGTTTTTGAATAAAGAGGAAAGTTAACACATCACATACACTAGCTGCATAGCTCCGGCGGGGTTGCCGCGGTGTTCCCGAAATAATTAGTCATTTGAGAAGAAGTAACAAGTATTTTTTTATATTTCAAGGAACTAAGCCAGTATCCCGGGATAGAATTTGAAGCAAGAAAACTAAATCGGATGAGGTAAGTCTTACCTTAGTGTTTTTTTTTAAATATTAATCTTCAAAAATACATTAAAAGCATGGACAAAAATGAAACAACATAGAAAAGGACAACAGAAACGTTAGTTATGCAACTAGCGTAAAAGTTTTGTAAAGCTCTTTAACATATTCAGAAGTTTACTATGACTATCAAAATGTTTTAGTAAGTTGTTAGTTTTTAAAAACAATCACAATAAACTTTTGAAGATGTGTCAACATTGTTAGTATCAGAATGAACTGTGGGGGATTGAAGTTATTTGCCAATAGTCCCTATTAGTTTGTTATCAAAGTAAGTTATGTATGGACGTTTTAAGCTCTTTACAATACTCTAGTTTCCACCATCAATAAATAGGGTATACGACAAAAAAAAAAATCTAATTACCCCGTCAGTTAAATTATCAAAAATTATTTGACCTGTATTTTTTATTTTCTTACGTAAATCAAAATTGACAAAGATACGACGCTTTTAATATTCTCAATAAGTCACGCCTAGCGGCCTAGGTATAAAATATACTGTCGTCATGCCTATTGCAAATCTATTTAGTCCGTCAGTTAGGAAAAGAATAGGTATAGGAAATAGGTAGATATTGGAAAACAATGGACACCTATTGTCAAACATACAATGCATCAAAACTCGGGAGTGGGGGTTCGTGACGTCAGAACGCACTAAAAATTACACCACGGCGTGACGGATTGAGAATTTTGAAAGCGTCGTATCTTGGTCAATTTTGGTTGACGTGACAAAATAAGAAAATACAGGTCAAATGTGTTTTGCTTATCTAACTGACGGATTAGTCAGTTTGGTCACCTACCCTATTATTCAATTATTCAAGTTCTTGGCGCGGCTTGGTACCAATATAGATTTTGGCACGGGGTTTTCGATATAAATCGGCTTTGGAAAACATGAACCTTTCATGGCAACCACCATTGTAAAGCGATCAAAATGTCGGGAAATGTTAGTAATGTTATTTAGCAATAATATTATTGTCAAGTTTACAAGTAATATAATATTATCATATTTGCAATGTATGCAATAATTTACGTTGAAATATGAAGTAAGAACATCAATACATTGTATGCAATTGTAACATTCATACTGAAGTGGTGTTCAATTCCATACAAATCAATCGCGGCGCCATTCTTGGTAAAAGTAATTTTCTGTAGGATAGGTTAACAAAGTTGCATTTGTGTCTTTTTTAATCTTTTCGTTCAACGTATATTATAGAGCTTTTTCAGGCAGGTTGCAGTGCGACCGTGAAAAGGTGGACGACGTGTTAGTTCAAAATGTGCATCACATTGCAATCTGCCATACATAAGGCCCGGTTTTTTTTATCAAAGCGGAGAGGATTGGTAAATGTGGTTCTGCGAAGTGAGTAACAGGTCCTAACCACGTGTTAATATTGAAGCTAGAGACGGATACGAACCTAGGCGTTGTTGTTGCATACTCGAATACAATCAATAATACAAGTTAGTTACAACATACACGAGCCTTTACTGGCACACGTGTTCGCTCGCATAGGAGGGTCAGCGAGCATATATTGCCGGGGTAACACTGGTGTAGCGTAACGTGAAATGTAACACGAATGAGCCGTCTAAACTTGCAATGCAACATGAAATGTAACCCAACCATAAGACGAATTTGTTTTAGCGAGTGTTACGTTTTCCAGTTTGTACGCAGCATTACACCATCTATGCTCGTACGAGATGTTCGTACGACAAATGCGCTCGAACTTATACGTAAAAAGCTTAAGTTCGCAACCGCTCTGAAAGGTGTTATGTGGCTAAACGTTAACTTTTTGTTTGTCTATGTATTTTGATGAAAACCGGGCCCTTAGGAAGCATTCGAAAGTGTCGTTGCGTATGTAGAGATTCCTGGGTGTGTGTGGTAACTGGTACGTACGTTGTCGTCGAGTATGTCGGGCGGCGGCGGCAGATGGTGGTCGGAGTGCGGCGGCGCCACGCGCTGCTTGCGGACGCACTTGTGCTTGGTGACGTCAGCGCACCCCGCCGCGCCGCCCGACCCGCCCGACCCGCCCGCCTTCTTGCGACCCGCCACGCCGCGCTCTGAGGGGGAGATAGCTCTTTATGTTCGGCTACACCACCACACCACCACACCACGATACACTTATTTTGATTTTATTTGTCAAACGTTTCAACAGAAGTTAAAAATTCACTAACTTCTAAATTTAAGTTTCTGTTTGATGCACTCCTTAGTCACAGGTATTTCACAAAAGATGGTATATATTGATGGCACGACGAGGTGGATAAAATTAGCCCTGGATCGAAAGGACTCGAAGTAATGGTCTCCCCATGAGTCAGCAATGGGATAATAATAAATAAAAATAATAATAATAAAATTTATTTAGTGCGCATAACAAGGTACAAGGTAAAAAACTAGTAACAGAAGACAATGATCTTTAAGTGCAAATTTTTTACAAATTCCCTGGACTCCACACTAGGATATCCTGTGTCGTGGGGTCCAGTCTCTTCCCAAGTAAAGATTACATGTTAGCTTTAGCTGAACTAATTACAGAGTAAATAGAAAAAATTAGATAATTAAGTTGACAAATTAAAAACCATAATTAAAATATATAACAATAATTTTGAAATAAAAATTTTGGAAGTGTGTGTGTGTGTGTGTTGATGACGTGTGGCCATGTATGGCGTAGGTATATTTATGAGTGGGTGTGGTGTGTTTGGTGGGTGAGTACATGCATGGTTTGTTAGTATATTACGAGCGTATATGTCACCGTAAAATTGTCAAACACGTTAGACTGTAAAATAACTAGAGAGATTGTAAACTCTCGAAATATCCTATAATATTATAAATGTGAATGTAAGTTTGTTTGTTACGCTTTCACGCGAAAACTACTCAACCGATCATCATGAAACTTTGTACACATATTCTTGGAGGTATTAGAAGTAACATAGGATACTTTTATTAAAAAAAAAAACTAACCCTCACTCGCAGACGAAGTTGCGCGGGGCAGCTAGTTAATAAATATATCGCTGGACATTACACACAGCGCTATCTAGTGCCACACTAAGCAAGGCTTGTGTCGTGGTCACCAGACAGTTGATATACTCCATATATACTTTTTGTTTGTAAATACATACTTATTATGCAAATAAACATCCATGACTCGGAAACAAATGTACATGCTCATCACACAAACATTTGCTCCTACGGGGATTCGAACCCGGGACCCTAAGAACGTAAGGCAGCCTCACTACCGCTGCGCCATTCGGTATGTCTATAATGTCAAACGAACATACTGCTTAAAAACGCATTATTTTTCGTGAAATGCATGCGATGGTAGTCAACTCACGCGGTGTGGAGGGAAGGACGGGTCCCCCTTGCCCATGATAATGTACCATTCCTGAGAAATACCGATTAATATAACGTAACCTTAAAACACTTTATATTCCCCTAAAAAACGTAGTCGACGGAGCCCCGCTTGGCGGGTATTTCCGAGTGCAGGGTTTGAAGGATCCTAAGTATGTTCAGTTGACAATATTTCGAGAGTTTACAATATCGCTAGAGAGATTACAATCCTACGTGTTTGACAATTTTATGGTGACATATACACAAAAGGTGTTCTATTTCGTTATAGTTTTTAGTATAAGGAAAGGATAAGGATTAGGATGACGTAGAGTATTGTGCACAGTATAAGTGAAAAGTACATACCGTCGAGGTAGACTTTGGAGAACTTGGTGGGCAGGTCCTGCTGGGGCGGGTGGGGCGGATGGGGCTGGGAGGGTTGGGGCGGCTGGGGCGCCTGGTGGTGGTGGTGGGGCGTGTGGGGCGGATGGGGCGGGTGGTGCAGCGCGGGGTGGTGCGCGGGCAGCAGTGCGCGCGCCGCCCCGCCCGGCGCCGCGGCGTGCGCCAGCCCCAGCGCCGCTGCCTGCGCCGCGCTCAGACCGTGACCCTCCTCCGCCGTCGTGTTACCTGGCGTACAACCCACTGGACGAATCAATCATACGCCTTCGATTCTTGCTAATAGTACAAACAGTAGGGTTTTACTCGATAAGACTCCTATATAAGCCTCCATTCTCCCCATGCCAATAACAGAGATTTGCGCTGATAGTGGGCTATATCGAAGGGACGTACTGATGCTTAAATAAGTTGATCAACCATTTATCGTTACACTTTTACTTTACTGCACCAACACTGACAGACAGATTAAAAAACATAGTGGTCCCTCCCCGCGGAAGAAGTGAAACTTCGTAATGTGAAAATTAAAATAGGAAAGAGTAACGCGCATTCGAGTGCCACGCATTCACTCTCACTCTGTCTCTTTCTATTCCCCCTCCCCAGGAGCGTTGAACGTTTAACGCAACAGTGCTGTCATACCCCCTCCATGGTAGCGTTAAACGTTTAACGCAACGTTGTTGGAAGTCGCATTAGAAGTTTCACTTCAAAAATGTGTAATAGGGAATATGCAAGAAATACAAAACTCTTTTTATTTATTAAAAATGCCTTGTATTGGCGCTTATAAACATTATGGTGCGCTTGTTTAAGTTTCTAATACATCACTTATTTTACAATTTATTGTTTTGTGTATCATGTTTTTGGTGAAACGGAACGCACTCTCAAAACATGTCGTCCTCGATAACGGCGGTAGTGACATCAAAATTCATATGTCAAAAAATAACTTTTATTTGAAATGTAGGTAAAGTTGCACTACGATTTTATTATAATATCGTTATCGCAATGTTTGCTTGAATAAAGCACATACAATTAGTAAATTACTTTATTAAGGCCAAAAAAATAGATGTAAACAAGGTAGATTTTGAGAAATGACGTCAAAGTATGGTCGCGACAATCAGGGACGTTTGAACTGTCATAGAAAATTGCAGGAGTTTAGTATTATTTTTAAGCGACAAGCAGTAGTCGAAATTAACTTTTAATACTTTTCTTGGGTTGATAATAGTGTAATTAATTGATTTAAGTGTAGAAAAAAATACATGCATATTCCCTATTCGGTATATCTAAATAGGTCTGTACCAAGTAAAGCGAACTAATACCCAATAACTAATTTATCACCTGTCTTCACTTACCTAGCAATAAATGGAAGTTTAGATCATGTTTACACAAAACAGAAGTATACAATCTGTACGAGTTAACTAGGCCCCTGGCGCTACGACTTTACTCGTACAATACTATTGTTTTATTGTACGAATCGCATACTAGCATGGTGCCTAGCGACTAATACGAATACAACGTACCTCTAGGCAGCATAACCGAGTGCGGAAAGTCGAGTAACAGCTGCACGACAGCCGTGTGGCCGCCCTTAGCCGCCTCGATGAGCATGGTGGAGTTGTCCTTCAGTTTGCGGAAGGGATCCGCGTCGCACGCCAGCAGGAACTTCACCACGTCCACGTGGCCGCCCGCGCACGCCAGCGACAGCGGCGTGTGGTCGCCCAGAGCCGTCATGCGGTTCACGTCGGCGCCCTGCACGAGGAATACAACTTATTGTTCATGGTAAATATAGAGCAAGCCACGAGAATGGGTTTAGGCCGGAATAGTCAGAATTTCATTTTCATTTTGTATAAATAAACAGGGCTCGAATGGTTAAAACGTAACTTGATATGTTTTCTCTTTTTAAAACTGTGTAACTTAACGAAGGCCTAGAAAGCGTCTTTTGAACTTCGGTGACTGGATATTTTCGCAGTAAAAATGAAACTCAAAAAGACTGATAACAACGAAACTCAAAAAGACTGATAACACCCAAAAGATGCTAATAACCCAAAAAAGACGACTTGCCAAGAATTTAAGGCTGTGTTTCCATGAGGATGCATAGTGAGGGAAGTGTGTGAAAAAACCAAGCAATTACATCGCTTCGTTTTCACAGTTTGAGCAAAGCTATTCATGTGTATGGTTAGTTTTGTGAATACGCATCTATTATTAAGTACCTTGCCCACAAGGAACTGCACGGTGCAGACGTGTCCGGCGCGACAGGCCTTCATGAGCGGCGTGCGTCCTCCCTCGCTCTCGTGCTCCAGCTCGGCGCCGGCGCGCAGCAGCAGGTCGGCCACGTCCGTGTGTCCGTTCTCGCACGCGTACGTCAGCGCCGTGTCGCCCGTCTGCGTCTGCGCGTTCACGTCCGCGCCCGCGTTCAGTAGGTAGCTGGAAGTATTTATATGTTATTACTGACAAACACTGATTCAGTCATAAGGAATCGAACCAAATCGTGGAAACGTAACTGTTACTTTTCACGTTTACAATATTTGAAGATAGGCTCACAAAGAGGAGACCGGTGTACCTGCAGTGGGCACATAAGGTAATAAAAATAGGACAACTAGCAGCTATTGCCACCTATAGACATCGCTAATACTAGAGGCATCACACTATGGATTACCATCTCAAACCTTGCCTGTACTGTACTTAGAATGATTTTTCATTACAGGATTCAAATATTGAAGATACGTGAACAGTATAATTCACAAGTGATAAATCCAACTTTATTGTTTTATCTAAAAAAGACCGCTAAAAGATTAACATTTCAGGAGTCTATCTTAGTACTCACCGCACAAGTTCAAGATGTCCTTCCTGCGAAGCCTCCATGAGCGGTGTGGAAGCGCCGAGCTCGGCATCAGCCCCCGCCTTGATAAGGAAGTCGGCGACTTCCAGGAAGCCGCCGCAGCACGCCAGTGTGAGCGCCGTCTCTTGTGTCTCTTCCGTCTGCGCGTTGATCGAGGCACCCTGACCCAGCAGGAGTGCCACCATCTCTTCGTGACCTGAGTTGAAGAACAACTTATTAGTGAAAACTCTTATTGGATAAAGAGCTACGGAATTGGGTAACAGTCTAACAGACCTACCCCTATTCAAAAGACAGTTTTATTTTCTGTTATTTCATCAGACAAATGCCTTTTAATTTTATTTTTCAAATATTAACGATTTAGGTTTACTATTCACAACAGCCAATTCGATAATTACTTATAGGTTTATAAAACTGCCATTATGCAACTAAAGCCAGTTGAATCACGAAAGAGCTTTAAGTCCACATTCTATAATGAAATATGACTTCAATATGTTTTCAATAGGCGCCTTTGTCAAGAACATAAAATACCGCATACCTTCTCTAGCGGCCTCCATAAGCGGCGTATAACCTTCGTCGTTGACCTCTTCAATGTTCGCACCTCGTTCTAGCAGCAGCATCGCTAATTCAACATGGCCGCCGCACGCCGCCAACGTCAGCGGGGATTCGAAACTGTCCGTCGGCATGTTCACCTGCACATACAAAAGGTTTAGGGTTCATTAAATTTGATCAGACGAGACAAACTACATGACATTTGTAATCAGTTTGTAGGTAGAGTGCGTCATGGTTCTTGTGGCAGTGGCCATTATCGTTACTAAGGCCGCCATCTTATGTTCCTAATACAATTTCCACAAATGTTTACCAACAGTGTCCTCCTGACAATGTCATTCAAGCACAACAAGAACTATGACGCACTATAGACACAGTCTGCATAAAGTTGCGGATGCAACTGATTTTCAAACGAGTTGAAGGGTCCTTAAATGGAAATTGCCCATCAGTAAAGCAAATGACTCTAAATTGAAGTGTGAACACGATGATTTGAAGAACCTGGCGTTACGTAACTGAGGCTGGTTATATGTGGATTACTCCAGCGGCCGATGTTATGGCACAATTTAAGAACGGTTGTCATTTATTTATTTATGTATTGTAATGTCAAGAAATGAATTGTCTTACGAGTAGGTGTGCTGTGTGTTAAGGCGAAATTATTTTCGTGATTTCTAAACTTATGGTAAAAATGTATTATCTCTACTTTTTTCTGAGAATGACTGTGATGGTGGTAGGGTTACTTGAATTATGCATGAGTAAAATCTGGAATCGCGGCACCAAGCTGCAGCAGACTATGAAGGAGATGGCGGGACGACGATACCAGTGCAGTGTGGAATGTGAACAATGTGAGTAATGCAAGGAGGCAGTGGGACAGAGTGGGGGAGTGGGGTTGATGATAAACAAGTAAAATCGTGCTCACACTAACCTGCGCCCCAGAGTCGAGCAGCAGCCTGGCCACCTCCACATGGCCGTCCATGCTGGCCTCCATGAGCGCCGTGTGCATCTCGTCCGTCTTGTGCTCCCGGTCGGCGCCGGCCGCCAGCAGGAAGCGCACCATGTCCAGGTGACCCTTGTAGCAGGCGAGGGTGAGGGCCGACTCCTTGAACTCGTTCGAGTGCGTGTTGATGCCGGCGCCGTGTTCCAGCAGGATCTTTGCTACGCCCACGTGACCGGCTGATGCCGCCTGGGAGGAGGGAAACGGAACGTGTTACTGCCGTTGTAGAGTTGCAAGTTTTAATGGCACAAAGAAAAGCATTTAGATCAATATAGTTCCGATAAACTTCCGTGTCTACGACAGAGAAATCGCGGTTTGTTTATAAATAAATTAATGCACTTTTACATTGAGTCTGTTATGATTATTTTTATTTTTAGATATGAAATACGTGCAAAACGAAAAAAAAAACTACATTAAAACTGACAAAAGAAAACACTATCTTTGAAGTTAATTTGAATCTTGACCGAACTGAGACTACCCTTTTCTAAACTGAATTCTATCTGCTTAGGATAGAACGCGGTTGAAAATGAACAATTGCACTTTATCTCACTAATCTCATAAAAATTATGTGTAATCTACAAAATAGCTTTGTGAAAACATAACATATAACTTATGATTCATTGGAGCTGGATTCGCGATAAATACGGAATGTAACTATGCATCGGTTATCTATGTCAATACTTTGTGTTGTTCAGATTGATGTCGAGTAGTGCGTGGTCTATGGGGGGGGGGGGGGGGGGAAGTGTTCTACATCTAGTTTATGATAGAGGTTCAAAGGCTATAAATGACGGATTGGCTTCCTATTCGACATTGAAAACATTCAATGGCCTAATGATGAGAACTTTACATTAGTCAACCTGTCAGCTCTCTTTCAGATTCTAATAGAAGTTACTCTCAGTCCCATTGACACAAGTTTGAGCTACATGGACTATGTGTATGCTTTGCGATAATTACGGAATAGGCTGTTTTTAATTTTGTCCCCAAAACCGTTCTGACATGTGTCATTCAGACTTTCGACCCGACATAACTTTTGCTTTGTCTGCGTTAATCCCTCCGGTCATACATGAACGCCTTATGCCGCACCTGACTTTTCAGTTTCAGTATGTCCTTCTAAGGCATTCCCTCTTACACTTATGAAACTTTTTTTATGTAGGTATGGCATCTCACAGCTCAACCAAGGTTGTTGTCTGCTATAAACCAGGCAAGACTGTGGTTAACTCGAGAGTAAGGCAGGGCAAAAACGAATAAACTAAGCGACTACACAATAAAGGGACATCCTGTGGGCTACGAACCTCTGTTTAGAACCAAAACAATGTGGTACCTCCATAAGCGGCGTGTGTCCGTTCTCGTTGTGGTCCTCGACGTTAGCGCCGCTCTCCAGCAGCGCGCGCACGCACTCCTCGTGCCCGCCGGCGCACGCGTACATGAGCGGCGTGTTGCCGGACCCCGACACGGCGTTCACGTCCGCGTGGTGCGCGATCAGCAGCCGGACTATGTCCACGTGACCCGCGCTCGCCGCCTCCATCAAGGGGGTGCAGTCGCCCTGAGGGGGAAACAAACATTACTATTCAGAGATAATATATTTTTTGCGCCATTTCTATGTATCCAATGCGGGCGTTAATAAACGTCGCTTTCTGATAACGAAGTTACGAACTCAAGAAGGAAGACGCAACTCCAACTTCGTATAATGGGGCTACCTCGACCGTACGGCAGTGGTCAGCGGCAGGCTGTCTTACAAAATACGTATTGTCATGCCACCGACACGAAGTAGAAAATTGACGAAGTGCTGAATCCCAGCCTTATATTACTTAATATTTGGAATCAGTAGAAAAAAGTAAACAATGAGTTGTTACCTTGATGCCGCGGTCCTCTACGCTCGCGTGCATGGCTAGCAGCACCTGTGCGAGCTCGTAGTACCCCGCGGAGCATGCGAGCGAGAGCAGCGACTCGCCCTCCTCAGTGGTCTCGTGCACGGAGCGGCCCTCCGTCAGCAGCTTGCGCACCGTGCCCACGTCGCCGTCCGAGCACGCCTCCGCCAGCGACGGCGCGCCGTCCGCGCCCACCGACGACGCCACCGTCGGCGTTGTGCCTGTGCCGCTCGACCCGCATTGTTGACTAAAACAATCACCGTCACACAATTACAACTCGTGAACGATATTAGCACGGTGATAGCGTTACAGAAATCGATCAGATAAGATCAAAGCTTCAAAAATCATTGTCACGAGACGGTCTCATCGAATTGACTTGAGAGTCACAATTTTTACGTCTGTGTTAGATTGTGACTCCGCGATCATACTCGAGAGGCTTCCCGCTCGCACACAAAGGTTACTCAATTCTCGGAGTATCATCATTGAAAATAAAAGCCTAACATAAAAACTTCCGCGCTTATGGAAAACGAATTTATAATTATTTAGAAAATACAGCAATTTTTTATGGATTTTTTAAAAAGATAATAACATAACACGTGTTCAGCAGACGCGGTGTACTCTGTTTACGTATACGGTAAATAAATGATGACGATGCGTTATAACCAATAGAATCGATAACAAATTGGCTTTTGTGGAATCAAAACGAGTTAGCCAGCCATGTTTATTTTATTCATAAAAACCGGTAGGAATATACGGCCTGTTTTCAACAACAGACAATGTGCAAATCAAAACAGTGATATGATAATTTATATGTAACAGTAAATAAATACTGTGAACTGTGACGTAATAGGAAAAACGAATATGTTAAACAGGGAAACTGAGTTTCGATGAATGAAGTGAAAACATTATGGTGAAAGGAGAAATCGCGACGTAACGTTTGGTATTTTAAGATCAAATGCTGACCAAATTAGGACCCTACAAGATATTGAGGAGTAATCATAATAATGACCTATTCAAAATGATGACTAATGAACAGGTAGAATTTAATCAGATATCTATATTCGGAGTCATGTCTCTAATATTCGTGTAAAAGATACATTGAAATAATCGTTACCATTTTTTATTTAAGCTTTCGTGCGACACATTCATGTTTATTTTTGTAAGAACTTACTCACATGAACGTTTTGGGATTGCCCGCCTAGTACCGAATGACTCGCGTGATCGGTTTGCGATTGGGCGATCCCGAGAAATGCTGATAAATGAGACCGTAAACATTACCAAGAAATCGTTAATTTGTGGAACTGTCAACATCAACAACTAGAATTCCAGACCAAGTAGAGGCAAAGTATCAAACCAAGTTCTAAAAGCTAAAAGTATACTGTCACATAAACCTACGTCCAAAAACAAATGCAAAATGTGCGTTCGCAGGCCCGCATCGTCGAGACTCCGAGCAGTCATCAACTGTTTACACAGAAATGCGTGCTAGCAGCCATGTGTGAAACGTGAAAAGCTCTAATATATGCACATGTCTTAATGCGCTTTTAGCGGCCTTCGACTGAAGTCTCACGGCGCTACTGTTTAACACAGTTTTGTATCTGTGTTAAACATTAGCGTAGCGTCACTTGTTACTTCAACACCCCCCTGTGGTGTTAGTTTGTATTAAACCTTTGAAGGCTCATAATATGGATTACTTTTACAAAAGAAGACATAGTGAAAAATAACATTAACTCGTACCATCGTCAAGTTTGTTTGACCATGGCTTAATTTTGTTTAAAAGATGGGACAACCCTTCAAAATATTATTCCTATTTTCAGTTCCAGTTTGTCTAAGTAGCGTAGTGACATTGCAATAAATTTGAATAAACAGACAATGTTATTTTTAACATGGGTGTTCTACTTTCCTTAGTTCCACACTTCACCTTTTAAAGGCAACTAGGTTATACGTATAACTACTACTGCGCCAAAAATTAGGCGGGTCGTCTAAAAGAATTGTTGAATGTAGTTTCCAGACTGATATCACAGACGACGTCCCTAGACGTCTAAGAATAGCTGTTACAGTTTTAATTTACTAACCAACCTTAAACTAGGTTAGATCAATATGTTTGTTCAAGGTATTGTTTGACAGGATTTAGTGTTCGAATCGTACAGAATCTAGATACAAGGACGGTCTAGAGTTCTAGGCACGGATTTATGTAACACATGTGATTGGTTGTTTGTGCTCTCCGGATGAACCATATGCAGTGAACTTCGCCAGTCGAGATGTTAAATGAAAATATACGGCGCGAAGGATCTTATTACATGTTTTAAAAAAAATGTTATGCCTCTTAAGTCTTTAAATCAAGTGTATTGTTATAGGTAGTTTATATTTCAGAACAGCGTTGGAAGGCCGCAAAATAAGTATAGAAGCAAATGAAGTCTAGTACAAGCAAGATTGCTTGATTCTTTTTGGGGCCTTGGGCTCTGTAATACAGTATGAATTTAATTTCAACCCTCATTAGGTTTGCTTCTTTACATTGCTACATTTTATTTATAATCATCTTACTTTGCCTCTGATTCTCTTCAAGTGAATAGAAAGCTTGAGGTGTACTTGCACTAGAAATCACTAAATGCATCTGAAGATAAACTTTAATCATCCTTTCTCTGTGTCACCTTGACAGAAACTGAACCATCTTTAAATACTTTACACTGTTTTATTGGTTGATGGTGCAGGAGGGACTAAACCTGAATAGACGTATAGTCACTTAAGCAAGAGTTTGAAGCAAGTTCCTTCTAATAAAGATAGTTCCCCAGGCAGTGTAATTACGTAGTGAAAATCTACCAAAGTGGAGAATGGAGATTGATAACTTGTGATGTACAGTGAGCTCCATCAATTGGGTACTCCGGTACCCCGGGTTCGGACGTAGGTGGCAGATCCACATCGTGAAGCGGGCAGTACATGACTAAATCGGAATAGGTATAACAAAACCGAGACTGCCCTACGTAGTGTTAGTACTGATATTATACGCTACTTACTTTTAAATCAACATCGAGGTCGGTTCGCAAAGCCATCTAAACAGAACATTTAACAAAATAGTAAAACCAGTCATACTTTTTGTCTTGATGAAGGTGTCGATGATGCGGCGGGGGCTGGTCGCTGCGCATGCGAGTGAGGGCGGCGGCCGCCTCGTCCAGCGCGCACGACACCGACGACGTCAGGCGCCGCAGC
This sequence comes from Xestia ashworthii, assembly GCA_950022955.1. NCBI lineage: Eukaryota > Metazoa > Arthropoda > Insecta > Lepidoptera > Noctuidae > Xestia > Xestia ashworthii. Next base: position 5,000,443 of record OX465556.1, read on the forward strand.
ACCTCCGGGTCAGCAAGGTGCTTGCCCTCGCCGGATATCTTGCCGATGCCTGTGGATGAAGGGATAACGTGAGTTATTTAGTCATTTTTCATGATCTTCTAGGCAACAGGGTAGAAACATCCTCATCTTCCAAAGAAAATAGAGTTTACTCCAAGCAGAAAGTTGTTGTGTCTGGTAGGCAATTGCTAGACGGTTGTCGTGTTTCTGTTATATTATGGTAATCGCATTGATAACTCTGCTTGCGCGATGGAAGATTTTGAGTGACGTCAGGTATGAAGCTTATTTCGCATGGTGTGCGTTGTAGGTGCTGCCGCAGTGGAAATAACTCAGAAAGCTCCAAAATCTGGACCGCTCTTTCGTTTGCTTTATTTAAATCCTGAATAGCTACGGAGGAGCATAATGGACGAGAAAGAAAATGCGAAAACCGACATATCCCTACATAAATAAATATCCTGTGTCAAGTGTGAGCGTGGACCCTTAGGCTCCACGTTCACACTGTATTTGGGACGGCCAACCAGAACAGCTCATTCGTTTCAGATCTTGGGATGCAGAAAAACCTTCTCACTCACTTGTCAGAAGATTTGCTAATGCATGCCTAAATATCAATTTTATTAGAGTTCGTTTTCGATTGCCAAGTCTTATTAATAAAAGTTTTGAGTCACGCAGGATTACTTCATTGATTGTGTAAACCTCAAACCACTATAGCACTAAAGTCATGACACTACAATGATAATGGAAACTATAATCCAACCAAAGAGAAACCCTAAGTGCCTATGATTACCATTAAAATTACATGATTAGGCCGCAGATTGCATTGCAATCAATGGTTGCGACCACTGCAGATGTTTCTCAGGTACAGCAGGATTTAGATCCATTACATTACAGGCTGACAAAAACCGGCCAAGTGCGAGTCGGATGCACGAAAGTTTCCGTAACACCGTACAAAATTGAACACTAAGTACCTAATACTTACGTAATTATTAAGATCGACCAAAAAACACCGAAAAAACACGCTGCATCGCGGGATGCCCTTTAACTTTTAGATTTATTTATGATTTTGTTGTTAGTGAGAGTAAAATTTTAATGGGTAGACCCTTAAAATTTCAAAAGATTCAGCCCTGAGCCAGACGGACAGATAAACGGACAGACAGCATAGCCGTAGTAGTGGGTGCCTGTTGCCACCCTTTGAGTAGGGAACCTAGCAAAGTAGAAAATAATAAACCATAAGATCATAGCACAAATAATTAAGTCTAATTGAAAACGACCTTAAAGTGCCTTGCTTACCAATCATAGTCATACCTTTAAATCAGTTAAAATGATTGGACAAGGACCATCACTGTCAGAATGATAAAAATCGCATGCTAGAAAATGCGGCGCGTTTTAGTTCTGATAAAAGGTTTATTAAGTAAATTGCACAAGTGGGCTATTCAATGGTTAATGAGTCAGATCTGTTCACAAAGGCTCGCCAATTGTAAAGCTAAGAGCTAAGATGCTCTAAGTGATCTCGACGCCAATGTGTACACATGGACCTAAGATGCATCAATTAATTAGATGGTTGATCGGCTATAACATTGGCTAACAGGAGCCGAATGTTCGCACAAAAACCAAAGCCACTCTTGTTGATTTTCTTAGAAGACGCTCATGAGATGTAAGTTGGATTAAAGTGTTTCACTGAAACACAACTTGGAATGTAATGATGGCAATAGCAGTTAAAACTATTTTGTTCTCTGGGGAAAAAACCCTGGTTGTTTAATGTACTGTCTGTAAAATTGATTTATATTGCATTTCACACGAACAGTGGCGCTCCCTAAACTAACAACAACATTCCTTTTCTCCTAATTAGGAATCACGTATGACGTCATTCGAATCTTGACTTTTCTCCGATCAATCAACGCATAAACAAAACATCTATCGCCGCTGAATCTGTTATCTCACGCTCCTCAAGTATCTACTCAACCTAAAAGGCGTCAGATTGTAAAATATATCAATTAAGTATTAGATCGTGGGAGCTTTGATTAAAGTTATTACATTATTTAGTCCTTAGTCTAATTGCACAGCAAGCAGAACAGTAATGTCTAAAGTTAGACGCTATCTATGGCTCTCTCTCTACAACTGAAATATTATTCGTTTATGAGACCGATTTACCTAATAGCTGTACTTGAAATGGTGCAGACCACATGTGGTACCTATTTGAATAGTTTTTTACCACATGACTTTTTTTTTCTGATTAGGATTCTAATAGAATAAACTCTGCCCTGTTCAATTTGGCTAAATTATTATGGCATGAGGGTACATTGTGCAAGTTTCAAGATTCCTCAGACACGTAGTGTTAATTCAACTCTGTACAACATGGATACGTAAACTTGCTCGATCGTACTTTTAACATAAAGAAGTCAAAGCCCTCAGGATGCTGTCTGAATAAGTTTCATGTACTTATTTGTAGTAATTTCTAAGTAAACAACTTGATAATTAATTTATACGTATACTGGAGTATTGTATTGGTTACCGTATAGTAGAGCTATGTTACAATGTACGGCGTGCAAAATACGTCAAGTTGGGGTATAAAAGCTAAGCATATTATGAGAATTGATAATTATAAAAAAATGATCTACGTATTTAATTCACTGAAACATTTTGGAAATTTAATTAAACTATACCAAACAACTGATGTCAGAAACTTAAATAAGGTTTGGGTTTTGATCAAATAAGTAATTTCTTTCATAAACGCGATGCTCCGCAGACATCAAAGCATTTCAATATTTAGTTGCATACCGTTATCAGGCGGGACGTTATGTGGGATCCCTAATTTAGGAGCCCAACAATCAAACAGTTGTCTGCAAATGAATACTGTATGAACTCTCAAACGGAAGCAATCATAACTGTTGCCGGTTTAGGCAGATTCCATATTAATAAACCTTATTATGTAACTGTATAATACTATTAAAAGTTCACACAAGATATTGTTTTTGCGTAATTGTTCACGTTCAAGGAATTCAATGGAGTACAAGATGGCACAATGGGGGTAAAAGGAATGTTACACATTTCATTCAACATCTATCGCACAAGTTTCTCGTCGATTTCCAACGATTTCTTACTGTGACTGAATAACTTTAAATGACGATGAGCCAACTGTTCATCATACATATTCCACGGATTTTAATAGTTTTAGGAACAGTTTTTTTATCTAAGAACAATTGTTTAATAATTGATTAGATTCCCTACTATAAAATTATGCGTAAAGCTATGAATTTATTTATGAGATCGATTGACTGCACAATCAAAGATGAAGCTTGCACATATGTTACTATTATTATAAATGCGAAAGTTTGTGAGAATGTGGATGTTTGTTACTCTTTCACGCAAAAACTATTGAAAGGATTTGGATGAAATTTGGTACACAAATAGTTTATAACCTGGATTACCACATAGTATACTTTTTATCCCGGAAGTAGGATACTTTAGGACAGTTACCGAACTCTACGCGGGCGTCAGCTAGTCTTATTCTGCTTTCAAAGTGGTTTATTCAACTTTATTGTGAAGCACAAGGTTTATTTTGCCAATGTACTGAAAAGGGCGGATATTTCATAAATCTTCAACCCTAGCTCAAAACATTTTTCTCGGAAATTGATCAGTATGTGCTGTGCAAACGGATTCTTAATGATACGGTTAGAAAATTAGAGATGGGGGAGGAATCGTTAACGACTTTTAGATTTAATATCTCCTTTTTCTAGGAAAAAAACGAGGTGGGCGTGTTATTACATATTATGTATAATATCCAACCCCGCCCTACTTATACAGATAATTTCACCAGGAAACATCTTTGTGTGGTAGTGAGACTAAGCTCCTACCGCAGCTATTTATAAAGAGCAGAGAAGCCTTACGAATAAATCGATCCATCAAACGAGCCTTAAATTCCTGTGAAGCGGTTTCTTTATAAAACGACACATTTGAATGGCCCACGTCCGCGTGTTGCGCTTCCATTTGCGGCCGTTAGGGAGATCTTTTTCCGCGGCTGTTCGTGCATAAGTTACGTCACGAGCCGCGGTACTTGGGTGGTGACTGGCGATTGCCTGCCATGTCGATATCGTAATGAGATGCAAAATGAGAAGTCTCCGTATTCGCAATAGAACAAAACAACGCCATTTTTACTTCGTTCCTAAATTAATTTAAATCCTAGCCTCGATACCAAGGGTTAACAAGCCACCGACTCGACTCATAGTACAACTATAAATTATATCGACAACAAGGACATTCCAACTATTTCAGAAATTCTATTTTCTCAAGGTCAAAACAACAAACCACTGTTTATTTGCAAAATATATTACAATTTATCGACATAAACAGTTTATTTTTAACAAATTCAAATATTGCATGCACTTTTACGGAAAACGACAAGGCGTAGAAACTAATAAACGTGTGGGCAGATTAATCATAAAGGTGTGCTCAAAGTTTTTACTTTTGAAATCTTTCTTGGCAACCATGTACACAGCAAGGTCGTATTCAAGTAGATTTTCGACTATTATATGAGGCATTACGATATTGCATTACGTGATGATCAAGCCCCTATGGGTTTGGTACTTAATCCTATGCGTAATCATCTATTGATGGAATTTACTATTTTCGTACGAGTTTTCAAGTTTTAGTTAGTCTTCGTGTTAGTTGCAGACTCATGAAAGTTATCGATTTATTAAATACTTACTCAGACAAATAGTGAATGCAGCTATGTGTGCGAAGAGGTCAAGGCGGGTTGTGCTTTATTTCACTAGTCACACTGACGCCCATTAATTGACGCATAATATTTTAGTTACATTACAAGTAACGTTTTGAATGGCACTGGACGGACTCTATTAATACTTTCATAATATTTACTAAAATTATTTTGCTACGTTTTTCTATTGTCATTTTTTTCTTCTATCGTGCTAGCGACACTAAGTCGTTTTATGTCGTTTTATTCTACTACATCATTATCCCGTATACAGTTTTATACCTTCTAACTAAACGAAGTAAATAAATTAAATATAAAAACTGAAATAATTAAAGATAGGTACTGTGCATTGTTCTACGTACAATATGCAAATACTACGTCCTCAGCACAACATAGCGCATAAAATGTCGAGTATTCAACAGAAAGGCACAGAGCATTCTCACATCACTTTCAACTATACTGTTACTAGCAATAACATTTTAAATTCATTGTTTCAAAAACTGATTGTTTACGAAACAGATAATGCGTGGATCACGCTACCATCTGGCCGCGGAGTCCCAAGCATGAGTGTAGCGTGCGCCGAACAGAATCTAATGCGCGCTCCAAGCTTATCAATTGCTATGGGGCACTGGCTCTGGCGTGAGTCAAGCGGTGCCGGCGGCGGCGATAGAGATGACGTACGTATACTCTACCGATTTACTACATACATATTTAATTAGTTGACGAGTTAAGCACGGCTTATCGCGCGATATTATAAAATCAATCGCGTTTAATATTATTCGGCTATGATCTTTCTAATATAACTGGATTTAGAGAATGTTTTCTATGTTATGGTAAAACAAATTCGATCCAAACAATCTGTTTTATAGAGTTGTTGTGTTATTAGATAAAGATGCAAAATAAAGCGGTACAAAGCCTGTTGCCTTATGCATAACTTTGTGCAATTATTTGTAGTGATCAAACTCGCTGTCGCTTTCAGATTGGAGCAAGCCTCCTGTGCGTAGAGTAGCGCGTCTTCTTACAAGTGACGTTGCACATTTCGGATGTCAAGTCTACCAGCACGACGCGAGGCGGTGCGTTGGAAATCGTGTTCGACTCCAATTCATGCAAATATCTCTTTGTGATTTATTATAAGCAGGCATGAGAGCGCATTAAAGCATTGTGAATTAAACTCAAATCAAAACATTAACATAATTAATGGGGTCCAATGTGTCCATCGATCCTTGCAAGCCATAATTATAAGTTGTAAGTAGACTTTGTGTTGACGGTTAAAGGTTCATCTTTTACTACATGGGACTTTACATAACTGGCGATATATAGGTGTACCTCAGTCAGACACAAACACCTACGTGACCCTTCAGGGCTGGAAGGCGCGATATAATGATGTGCAATTCCATAGTTAAATTGATACAGTTACAAAACTTAACATACACAAACACATTTATCTATTGGGAAACTGCGTGGCGTGCGTTTGCAAAAAAAAATAAGGACAAAGTAGGAAACATGACAAGAAAATTTGATCAATGACACCAGTCATCCATCAAAATTGCGCACAGAAGTTTCCTATGAGATCGTTCTAATGATTTTTAAGGCATGCAATATTATGTAAAGAGTAAAGACGCAGGCACGAACGCAATATGAACAAGATTATTATCTGGTTTTCATTATAGAAGGGTGTGAACATGATCTTTAAGGACCTTAATTGCTTTTCTGCAATACATATACACTTTTGTCTTAGGACGCACGACGTGGGTTATAGATAAGTACCGCGCGTTTACTTAAACCGGTAGTGCTAAATGACCGAACAGTCGAACAAGCTTCCTGACTACTCGAATATGCATACCATGACCGCGAAGAGCGCTCATGAGAGGAAAATACCTTTCAATTCCTTAACAAAACAATCTACTCTACTAAGATCCTAACTTTATATCTTCTTCAAGTTCATTCATTAATGATGAAGTGAACATTTTTTAATGATGTGAAACTTGATCATCTGTTAGTTGTATGACTATGGGTAAATTAAAAGTGACATGATCTCAGTGACTGTGGTGTAAACTGCACTATCAAGTATGCAAATTATTTAAATAAGTATGCAAAAGACATTATAAATTGCAATATTTACATAAGCCTTGTTGATCAATATTACTTAACTTAAATAGTATCTAAGAATTTCTATCTCTTTTGTTGCTGATTGTTTTTTCTATACACAATTTCTTTTGCTATTACTAAAACATTAGGCACTTGATGACTAACTTTAAAACAAGGTTGATATTTTGCAAATACAGATTATGTTATGTTTATTACTTACACAATTGATAACTGCATTTAAAGCAAAATGAGCACATGAACATATCTCAATATAAACTAGTACTGCTATGTTCTGTGACATTATTGTTTGTTTACATACTGCTAAACTAATATGCAAAGTTCATTCAACTTAGATTGGAACTACTGTTTTTTTTGATAAAAGTAGGGAATTATGATGTCCAAAAAGACAATTATTAGTGAACATTATGTACTGGTCATAAATATCATGTAACCGACATGTGAACACTGACTTTTTTTGTTGTTTACCATAAAAAAACTCAATTACAGTCTTTATCTTTTTCTTATTTATTTAAAGTAATTAATGTATTGTATCTGTTTGATAAATTAAATAGTTTGTTTTCTTAGAAGAAAGTTTATTTTGTAAACAAAATTATTTGTGTATATTTTGGAGCAAGATGATTATGTTTCTGAGAGCTGTTTTGTGCAGGCGAATAAGTTTGACTAGGACTAGCACACAGTGGGAAGCACATGTATGCTGTTGGCTATATAGTTAACTAATGAAATGAACAATAACGACGACCCGAATGGCGTAGTGGTAGTGACGCTGCCTTACGTTCTTACAAACAAAAAGTATATATGTAGTATATCAACTATCTAGTGTCCACGACACAAGCTTTGCTTAGTATGGCACTAGGTGGCGCCGTGTGTTAATGTCCAGCGATATTTATTTATTTAATAAGAACAATGCTTTACCATAATATAACCTTCAAAAATTAGAACACATTGTTTTTTTATAACAGGATAACAAATAAATATATAAATTAAAATAAACAAAGGTTAGGGACATTACACTTCAAGTAATTAATGATAATTAAAGTCATTGATTTTAAACTAAACACTGATTGACAGAGCTAACAATATTATGTTGATACTGAGGTTAGATGTCATTCTTTCCTTTTGAGGTAGTGGTGAAATCTATGAACCACAACATTGTCTTGAAAATTCATATAAGTCTTTACCTATTGATATGGTTTATATTTCATAAAATCCAACTTTGTATAAAATAAAAATATTGTAGTTGTTGTACAATAATAAGGTTAACACAACTGCTGGATAATAATTTAGTAGTATATGGGTAACATACCAGCTGCCTCGAGCAGAGCTTCAAGGCGTGCCTGCATCTCTGGGTCAACGGCCCGCTCCGGGTCATCGTGGGACAGCAGGAACTTGGATGGCTCTGCACCACCTCCTTCTTCTTCCATCTCCGCCTGATTTACAAATTTCAATTAATGACTTAAAAAAAAAAACAACAACAACAGGAGTTATGAGTATTTCAAGAAGGGAATTTGAACTTTTATCATGTTTGTAATAAATAGTTATTCTTTGAAATTTGGAGGGTTGATTTTAAGTAAATAACACAAAACTATGCAGGAATATCATTGTTGTTGAAAATATTACTAATTCATGGTCAATAATAATCATAAGATTCAAAGGTTAACATTCATTATAGCACTTGTTATGATACACTTCAAGTTTCACAACACCAAAAGCATTATAGGTTAGTTGAAATATTTAAGATCATTCAAATTTATTAGGTTCAGCACAATTTTGTATCATTTCAAAACATGTTTAGGTTACAGATTAGTAATGTTAACATAGATTGGAAATATTGAGATTCAGATAAATAGAATGTTAGAATCACAAGGACCATTCAACATAAAGAAAACAAATATATGTGGTAATTGTCCATAGCACACACATTATGCAGGTTAACGGTAAGAGTCACTCAAACTGCAACAGCTATTGTTGTTGGTGAAGCTGTAGCACTGGGCACTGGCACTCAGTAATGTTGTCTTCGACTTACCAACAGGTCTGGCCTGCTAAGGCACAAACAAGCCAGCAAGATCTATAACACCAACGAGAAACATGTGAGATGTACTGACAATGTGGTGCATCAGGACGAGTTTACAGCTAATCATTACTGTCAATGGTCCTTGCAATTCACCAGTAACCGTAGTTTTTGCGCGAATATCACTAGACGTTTTGTACGACTTGGTCATTCGTGACGACACAAAACATTCCATGATTGACGATTTTTATGACGAATCTAATAGAAAATTATATAATTCGCACATTCATAGTAAAATAACGTCATGAAAATCCAATAATCAAAGATTTACATCGACTGAATGCATGTGATCCGAGAAACATGGCCACCGCACATCAATCCTTATCCAAAACACAAATAGACAATGAAAACTCTCTTACGGCCGATTAGCCCTAAAACATCGTACAATTACAAAGAATCAATTGAATACTGTCTAGGAGCGGCTGGCATAAATAATTTCATGCATTACTCAGTAGTACGTATGTACTTATGACTTTCTGACGTTTTACGGAATATTTGGCAAGCGACGTACTCTATTCAGAATGTAAAATAGATTAGTACGTTTCAGCGTGCTACGCACGATTTCAAGCAAATACTGCTGCTAGAAGAGTAGTTTCGGTAATAGAAGAAACTATACGATTAGAGCAGACATGTACAAGATGTCCCTTGCAGTATTTAGAGCGGTACAGATAATCACATTCCCTCACTGCCACCGCCTCTGTCGAAAACAAAACACGTTTTACCTCGGACACGGAGTCATCCTCGCTTTCCGAAGAGTCCGTCATGTATTTGGCAGGCGCTCCTGAATACGTTTCGGTTTCAGATTTGGCCGGACTCGAAGCCGAACTTTGAGGAGTGGACGATTTTACCACATCAAGTTGCACATTCACCTTATCGATATTTCGGTTTTCAGACTGTCCAACATTCTGCATCTTTGTCCTAATCCAATATAACTTAATTAGTCTTTTAGTACCAACACTTTTTCTACGAAATTAACACGATCTTATATTACCAAACAAAATTTATTTCGTCATTTAGCCAGGTTGATACCCGCCATGTCTACTACTATGGCGAGGTTCCCGGATGCTTCAAGTAGGCTAACCAATTATCCCCCTCTGGTGCCGTAATTTTGAACTTTTCATGATGCCATCTACCACCAAAAATGCGCAATTTCAAGCATAGACAATATTTTATTATTTTCTTTGTACTGCGCAGGAATGTAAACTGCCAGTCAAAATCGGTTTGTTGCAATTTTTTCGTACTATTCGAGATAAAAAATAGATTTTCAAGTCATTTTTAGAAACCGTTATTTGATGCACATGAACCTATGCGTTTTTGATTATTTAAAACCTCTTTTTTCACGGAGCCGCATTGTTTTCAGTTCCATAGACAATGTTTGACGACCTGTTTGGGAAAATTTCTGAAAAAAAAAACTTTTTTTTAAAGGAAATCCTTGAAAATTATGTAGGATGTAGGTAAATAATATAATCTATGATAATTTGTAGCTGCATTTTTTTGCATTGCCAAATTTTCCATTGAGTTTTTCATGTTCGTGTTTATGGTACAGTTTTTCAAAAGCATTTTCTCATTACGTTATGGCAACATCCAACTGATTCACCAATCAAAGTTGAGCTAGGTTGAGTGTATTTTCTATTCAGCCAATTAAAACTTTGACAGTAATTAAATGTTACCATGTTAAACAAAACGTGAATAAAATAGAACGATCCGCGCACAGACCCGCGTGTTCCGCATCTAAATTATTTATCGTCTGTGAACTTTTATTTAATTTGCGACTTGAAATGTTGCCAAGAAAGCAAATCCATAAAAATCTTAAAAACAAGAAAAATGAATAAAAATACTGATGTGAAAAATAAATGTCTCAAAGAATTTACAACTTCTTTATTTTGCCGGTCGCAATGTTGTGGTTTAATAAAAGCTAATATTTAATGTGTGTGCATGTGAGTTTTTATAGATTAATGACCTAGTTGGGAAATGATATCCAAATAAATTTAAGAATTTCAGTGAAATATTTTTTTAAATAAAAAAATGGTTGTGGTGGGTTCGCACTGTGTGTATTTGGAAATAAACTAGGCAGGATGGCGCGAGACGGTGATTTACCCACAATTTTCAACCCCAAGCGAGTGCGTGCTCCTTCTGTGATAGTAACGAGCGAAGAGGTGGTCGAGAGTGAAAGGGGTGGTGGTGACGCAGACAGGGATCGTCCGAATGGTCCTCCAACACCGCTGAGTCCTCGGGCTCCGCTAACTCCACAGGCATCGGTTTGCTCGGCGCCTCCACTGTCCACTCAGCCGTCGCTGCAACAGGCCTACAGCGAGTCTGCCACCAGTAGCCAGGATGAAGAGCGGCAGCTGCGTGACAAGAAATGCCCTCGATCTTGTTGCTCAAAATTCGCCAAAAAGGTGAGTACATAATATACTTTGAGACCTCTTAGTTCTAAAACTTCTTCAGGCATTTTATTAATTGTTTTATATTATATGACAGCCTGTGAATAAGGACTAGACTACTGGCTAGTTATACATGGTACAGACTTGACATATGCTGCATTGCAGCTAGACAGGATACCTTGAGGACCTGTTTTGGCTTCAATGACTGCCAACTATCCAAAGTGAGGTATACATGGTGTAAAAAAATAACAAAACTCCTTGTTTCAGATATACTATGGTATTTGTGTAATGTTAACATTGACTGCCAGCTGGGTGACCTCTACCCACTGTATAAAGCACATGTACCTTGAAGAGTACCCACCCACCAGCCATGGCATGGTTTACAGCACCGAGTCATCTCCCATGGTCAATAACTTTACTAGACAACATACAAATGTAAGAATCTTCATTATATTATTCTAGGATGCTTTTGCACCATCCAGGACATAGTGAGGGAAACAATCGAATGTCCAGGTTGCTATGTACTAGAAAGTTTCAATCACTAGCAGCAGTTCCAACCTACAGATCAGGATTCAGGCTAATCACCTTAGTTCATCTTTAGCTAGTACAACAGAAATCAAATCAATTAAGCAATATAAAATAATACAGTTGTTTCATAATCGGTGAGCCATAAACTAAACATCACTTGTATCTTGTGGCTCGATATAAGACATTTAAAATAGGCACAAACCCTAAGTTAGGCCATATTCTGTCTAGCCATCACCTGGATCCTTTATTATTTTATCAGCCAATCTTGATCAAATTCTGTTAGTGTTTAAGAAGTTTAATAAATGTACAAGATCCATCCAAACTCATAAGCTATGCAAGAATTTAATTAAGTTTGAAATTTTTCGTAGAATGAAATTTTCATTTATATTTTGTCTAATTTTGTGTTGAGTTAAAATGAGACTCTATTATAAGCCCAAAAAACCTTATTTTTCCTCAACATTTAGCCTCCCTTTTTTGTTTCAGCAACTCTACAATGCGCCATTCTTTACTGCTTGGTTCTGCACCAACTGGTTGATATTCTTTTATCCCCTGTATCTGATAGTAATGCTCATACATAACAAGTGTAAATCTGCCAATGACATTGTGTTTGATGCCTTTAGTGACTTCAAGGAGAAGGGATTCACTTTTGGTAAGTGCATAGAATATTAAGATTCACAGAAAATATTGTCTGAAATAGGGATGGCCACAAATTAGTTGGCAATCCTTCTCAATGAGTCTTAATTTAGTAAATGATCTGATGGTTTGTCTGCCCAAGGTGTTCTTGGCTGCTACACTCGCCATGTATTCACTTTGTGTCTAAGCATATTCTATTCTTCTGAAAAATGCTGCTTGTATTTAAACTAAAAGGTTGCAGTGGAGTTGTTTCTGATCAGGATACAACTAGTTGAATCCAGTAGCCAACTAGCAGTAGTAAAATCAACTGAAAGGCATGTGTATTTCCCCACTAGCTGGCAACTTGCGACTCTGTCAAACAAATATTGCTACCAAGGGCACCTTGATCAGGCTGACCATAAAAAATAGAGCATATGTTAGTAAAAACCATAATTCTTTCAAACAGCACGCTTCATAAGCCGATGCGGGCTATTCTGCCTGCTGTGGACTGTCACTATCTACATGTACACATATGCACTGAAGATCTTGCTCTCCACTGATGTGATGGCACTGTTCGCCACCAATGTATCATGCATCTACCTACTGTCTTGGGTCATACTACACGAGCAGTTTGTTGGAGTCAGGGTAAGTGATGAACACAACTGAGAAAGAAGCAATAATAAGTGTAAAGGCGTAAAATACGCCCTGTTCAGCTTTACACAAGTTGTTGAGGTAGTAGCGCAATTTTGAACACGTTCGGAGCGAGTTTCGCTTCTGTTCAAAGCAATATTTTTTTACGCTTTGCGTTACTGCAGTGTACTCGTACTTTACGCGTGGTGTTGCGTTTTATGAGAAAATGTGAGATCGGTTCCATAATTTTGTTAGCTAATATAACTCCGCGTCGCACGCATCTCGACATCATGCTTTATAAACGTAGCGAAAGAATTTACGATGAGATTTGAGCAAGGACTATTCAATGTGGATTACGTACATTCTCTCCTTTTATTTCTTTTATAAAACTAGCTTTGGCCTTTATAACCTAATCGACCCCCGGGAATAAATTTAGAGCAGTGGTTTGGTAAATTATAGCCTTGCGGGGAAGCGGTAAATGTTAGAGGATACCTCGCACCCTCGGGGTAAAGTAGTTGATCACACCGAATGATTTAGTGAGACAGTAAAGGCCACTAGTACTTTAGCTTTCGTTGCGTATAGTCCCAGACCGAAGGCCTACAGTCGGGCGTGGTTGCGTGAGTCCGATATCACAATCGCTAGCCACGGCCGGAAATAGTACCGTTTGTTCTAAACTCATACTTAATTCACCATTTTTACAATCTTGAATCGTGGTCACGAATAGGCTCTCGGGATCGTGTCGCCCGATTTGAGAGTTAAGGTTTAATTAATGTCAATTAGGACGGAATTTTGTAGCCGTTTATTGCATAACACAACGTGAAGACTTGAATTAACTAAACTCTGTTTACTAAAACATTCCTGACAAACAAAGAAAAACCACTTTAGCATCTGAAAGCGTAGAAATAAACTACTTGTTTCCTTTTAGTAGGGAGCCAATAGGTACACTTCAAGGCCAAAAATAATCCACACAGTCATTCAAGATAAGCAGGAGAATTGTCCATACCGAAACAGTTACAAAAGAAATTGTATACCAAATGCTAAGATAAACCGAGTACCTATGAGACTTCTTCAATAAGAACTGATCCTTAGCATCTTTAAATTAAGATAAGTATAAAAGCCAGAGAGTAGCCTTTGCCTTGCGCCATCGCATGCTCTTAATAATATGTATAGGTATAAGGTTTCGTTATTTTAGATCGTAGCAGCGATACTATGCGACACGGGTATAGCTTTGCTGGCGTATATGGACGGCATCACGGGCAGCTCAACTCTTGGAGGTGTGGTGCTCGCGGCCTGCGCCGCTGCTGGATTCGCCATATTTAGGGTAAGTTTAAGTTAGCCTAAGAGATTCTTGACCTGAGACGAGGTAACGAGGCTTGTCCCAAGTAAACCGTCACTGCTGGGGTGATTGTGAAGAAAATTGGCGTAGTTTCTGACATACAACATATAACGACCCGAATGGCGTAGTGGTGGTGAGGCTGCCTTACGTTCTTAGGGTCCTGGGTTCGAATCCCGATAAGAGCAAATGGACATTAGTTTCCGAGTCAGGTGCAGCGCAGACGACAGACTATCCGTGACGCACTTTTTAGTCTGTGAAAATAGAACCTATGCAATTATATGCAGTAACGCACACGACGCGCAAAAAGTCCGGCGCACAATCATCCGTGTAATTCGGGCAGACCGCACAGCGCCGCGCCGCGCCGCGCCGCTCGGCAAGTGTGTGAAAAAAATTGAACGTTGGCTTCAACGCGCGTTAACGCAGACGGCGCACACTTTTGTCGGCAATCTGCATTTGCTAGGGGTGGAAGTAACGCACGCGATCTATTATCATGGCGCTAGAGGTCGATGTAACGATGTTAATTCAAGAAATACAAAACAGACCAGCAATTTATGATACTTCTAAGGCAGAATATCATGATAGACATTTAAAAAGACAGCCTTTCTTCTGGACCAATGCACCTCCTCATTGTTGTTTCTGAATGAGTCAAAGCAGGTCTTAAAATAAATAGCAATTCATCAAATGTAGTAACAGACATTTTATAAAATAATTTTTCCGGATGTTGTTTCAGAATTGAATGTTTAGTATGGAACTGTCTCTTCAGTAATCTTTCCAAAAGTATAGGATGTACCCAAAATTCTCTATTTCTTCTTCTTTTTCTGTACTTCATGTACAAAATAATACTTCGCGATCTCTGCACGATTTCCATAGCGTCTACGTCCCTACAGCTCTGCCGACAGAATGATCGAAGATGTGCGTCGTGTGCGTTGAGTCTGTAAAAAATCCGCGACCGACTTTTTGGGCGCCATGCAGACTTTTTGTGCGCCGCAGACTCGATCGCACAAAAAGTGTGCCGTCTGCGCTGCACCTCGTGGATGTTTATATGTTTAATAAGTATGTATTTACAAACAAAAAAGTAAGATATAAATGTAGTATATAAGATAAGTATAAATGTAGTATATCAACTACCTGGTGTCCACGACACAAGCCTTGCTTAGTGTGGCACTAGGTGGCGCTGTGTGTTAATGTCCAGCGGTATTTATTTATTTATAACTAAACCGCGGCGTCTAAAAGCTTGAAATTCTGTTCAACAGTTTCTATCGAAACGACCGACAGTACATACAGAGTGTAAACAACCTCATCACGAAGTCGTCAACCAAGCATTTTGGACATCAAACTAAGTACTTAACTTATGCAAAAATGATTGCTGGTAAAATTATTGATCTCAATGACGGGGAGAACAAGTGCCTTTCGGCTTCGATTATGAGGTGTTTTACATCTTTCATTATCGAAAGTGACTATAGTAAAGATCGGATTTTTTTTTTTAAATCATCAAGTCAGGGGTTAATTTTAGGGCACGCCACGATAGTGGCGGTAAGACCCTCTTTGAGGAGTGGCTTGAGAGGCGCCACGGCGCCCTCACCTTCCGCCTGACGCAGGTCCTCACCGGACACGGATGTTTCGGGAGGTACCTGCACCGAATCGGGCGGGAGGAAACGCCCGGGTGTTTCCACTGTGAGGATCGACCGGAGGACACGGTGGAGCACACGGTGGAAGTCTGCCCTGCGTGGGCGGAGCACCGCCGTGTCCTCGTAGCGGCGATCGGCGGCGGCGACCTCTCGCGTCCGGCCCTGGTTCAATCCATGGTCCGGAGCGAGACGGAATGGGAAGCCGTCACCTCCTTCTGCGAAGCAGTCATGCTGGCGAAGGAGGTGGCGGAACAAGAGAGGGAGAGAGCCTCTTCCCGGCCGCCGCGGGAGACGCACCGGGCGTCGGGGGCAACGTGGTGGCTACCGGCCACCGTAGATGCGGGCCTGTGGACGGTTAGCTATGGGCTAGCTAGCCGTCCGTCCGTCTAGTGACGACAGGCCGTGACGACGGCGCGTTCGTGTTCCACGCGCGCCTCAAAGAGATGTCAGCAGAAGAGAGGGGCCCGCAAGGGCCGAAGCCTGCCGGGGTTGCGGGACTGTTCGAAAGAGATACCGCGGCCCCGGAACGTAAAGGGCGAGGAAGGAACATGGATGGGTTTTAGTCAGTAAGAGTCTGACACTCCCTCCCGCTCCGCCCAGTGGGAGAAGTCATTTGATGATTTCCCATTCTAAAAAAAAAAAAAAAAAAGGTGTTAATTTTGGTATGAAAAATTGTGTAGAAGTTTGTCTTGCCGATCGAAAATCCGCGGACGCACGGCTTGTTGCAAAAGAATACAGCCACAGTATGAAGATAACGTGCGATAGAATATCATAACTGTATAAATGGACCTTGCTGCCACATGAAATAATCCCTTAATCGCATTTGACGTCACACAGCGACATTTTTCTTAGTTGGACGCTCAGACGGGCTCCTCATATCGGTCGAACATCAGGCGATCAAAATAGAAATTGTAACATAAAATATTCAACCCAATCTTACGGATATCGATCTCCCCAAAAGTCTACAAGCCCGACTTTCGATCAGCGAATAGTGTTACCGCTTAGACTAGGAGAGGCACAAATATTATCTTTGTAAGTTTGTATATAGTATAGGCACTCATCAAATTGTTAGCCAAATAAAATAGACTGCCCACACTGTGTCCTTCCTATCAATAAAATTGTAGGTGTCATTGTGTAGGGCAATCGTTTTAAATCAAACTACGTAGTGTAGCGATCGGAGACCCAACACGAGCGTTTAAATTAATCATCATGCTAGGGCCTCAGCAGTTTTATAAATCGGAGGTTTTACGAATGGACATCCTTTTAAAGGTGCGGTAGAAGAGGCGACCGGACAGCGGACTTCCTGTGGACACAGGATTAAGTCAGATAATTATACTCGTAGTACACTAGCGACCTCCTCCTGCTTCGGCGCTACCCCGATAGGGTCCAAAACTATCCCATCTTTCAAGCTAAAGGATCTCTGAGATTAGCGTGTACGAATATAGTGAGACGCAATTTTTATACATATAATAAGAGAAATGTAATAAATGACAAAGTCCGGTGTCCACCGTTAGGTCTGTGGTCCAGTCCGCTCAGTTTGACCGCTAAAGCCAGGTTTACAATCTTTGAATCTATCCATGATAAAAATGACAAAGTCCGGTGTCCACCGTTAGGTCTGTGGTCCAGTCCGCTCAGTTTGACCGCTAAAGCCAGGTTTACAATCTTTGAATCTATCCATGATAAATTTTCGTCCAGGTGTTGTTCAGAAAGGTGATGGGTGATGTGAACTCTGGTCAGCGCGCCCTGTTCTTCTCGATTCTGGGCATAGTGAACGCGTCACTTCTGTGGCCACTGTGCCTGGCGCTGTACCTCACAGGCACCGAGATGCTGCCTTCTCATCGTATGCCCTGGATATACTTGCTCGTTGCTAGCATTGCGTTGCTCAGTAAGTATAAAACCGTTTTCCGTATGGTGACGGAAGCTAACCTGTTATTGAATTTTATGAATTAAACACCACCTTACCGAGTTTCCTCCTTGCCTCGGAAAGCACATTAAGCCGTGACAGTTTAACAAAAGATAGCCGAACTGAAAGCCGAGCCCAACTTAGTTCGGAAAAGATGAAATTTGAATTTTATGAACTACGTATAGATTACTGGAAGCTCTCCGGATGCGACTGACAGATAATGTACTGAATTATCTGTTGCTAGTCCGGTGTCCGAACCGGTATGACCGAACCTTTAGTTAGCGTCGAAATTTTTTACAAAGGTGAAACTAATAATGCGTTTCCTTTTCAGTTTTCCATCTGGTATTTCAGTTCGGCAACATCATAACGTACAACATATTTGTTTCACTCTCTCTTATTACCGCAGTTCCCGTTTCAGCAGGTATGTTGGCGAAACTAGGACCGAAATTAAAAAATAAATATAATGTTTTCTTTGATTTTGCTAACTATGCCGAGAATGTTCATGCAAATTTCTCAAGGCGGTGTTTCGTACCTTTGTGTTAAGATAAGCTTAATGTCGTTTGTGTATACGGCTTTAGCTTATTCATATAGATACGTTATACAAACTTGAACTAATTCAATGTTTTCTTTTATATTTATCGTAGCACTGGATGTTGTCCTGTACGGAGTCCAGTTCGAAGGAATGAACTTAGCTGGACTGATACTGATCGGAGTCGGTTTCTTCCTCGTCATGTTCCCAGATAACTGGCCCGATTACATCATGAGACTGTTGAGGTACTTAAGTGACGCTAAAATTATGAATGATGAATTTCTTTAATCTTCCTCTTTTCCTTCTTCTTACTAGGTTTTTCTGAACTTTTGGCTATCTCCAATTAATGATATCGTTAGGATCAACTATACATTTGTATGTAAGTAATATATGTATGTTGTGTGTGTTTAGTGTGAGTCGTCTGTGTTGTGTTCGTTTAGCTTTAGATGCTTCGAAGTCCTCATTATTAGAACCCCATTTGTACTCGCCAGCCATTAAAACGAGACCGTTGAGACTAGTTAGAGGCTAGTCTAAGTCTCAACTAATTTTTTAGTCTAAAAGCGCTCCTTTTCTGGGAGCATTCGCCTGTAATGTAACTATTCTGGTTAACCTATAATTGGCGACTGTGTAAGTCCAAGACCTTAAAACATTTTTATATTTAAATGCTGTACACAGAAGCTGTTGGTGAACCTATGTTAATAAATAAATAAATAAATATTCAGATTCGCACTACATCAGTTAGTAAAAAGAACCGAGCATTACAGTGCGCAACCTGTAACGATACAAATTCTGTTTCTGTACATAATAGAATCTTTAATTGTTTTTTGTAACATTACAGGCCATTGCTCCGGTGAGGAAGCGCCTTTACGAATTTCCTTTGCCTAGATTTGTCTAAGACTTAGATCATTGTCTTTCTGTCTCTTCTTTTCTAACCGCTGAACTAACCAATACTAAATTAATCTAGCAAAGTTAACCCGTTTCAGGATCACCTTGTTCCTCAACACATACAAAACTAAGCACCACAATCCTCCCACCAGATGGAGCCGCAGTCGTAAGCGCGGCGTCAACGGCACGGGCCGGAACCGCGACGCCATGGACTACCGCACGGGGTACATACGCTCGCACCTCCGGTCGCCGTCCGGCCGCGTCAGGTGACCGCCTGAGCCCAGCCCTACCACCTAGCAGCCCCTACTCGTGGTGTCCTGTGCGCCGGGGTACTACGAGCATGCTGTCAGGAAATCTGTGTAGAGAGGCTTAGTGTGAACTCTTTTTGCCTGTTCGGCCTGTCTGAGTAAATCATTCTCATTGGAGAACTGTCACTGTGAACCAGAAAAACAATGAATGTAGCTCCAATATAGAATGTAGTGACCAGTTGCTGCATATTGAAAATCACTGATACCTGTAGGTCAGACATATTGTTGTTGCGAGTGGCAATTCGCTACCCGATAGAACAGAAGCCAATCAAACATTGCCCCAAATATTTGACAACAGAATATATTTACCAATGAAACGGCAGAACCTCTCAACTGAAAGTGATTTATTGAAACGGCCTAGGTCAGTAACTTTATCGGAAAGAAAAGTGAAGGACAACATCGTGTGGAAATGTGAACTATAAGTGGTTTGAATTCGTCAACGCGTAGTGAGCAAGCGTTGTGATCAATGCTCATTCCTCCTCTGAATGAGAGGAGATTGCAGGACAATTACAGGCTAGTATTATGTGTGTAATTGTATTGATGTTTTGTGAATGTAATTGTGTACGGCTTCACTTGTATATTTCGGAATTAGACGTCTTTTTCGCACTCGGCTCTCGGCATCGCCGCGTCATAGGTCGTCTTTCGTATTACTGACGTTATTTAACTGGCAAGCAGAGCTCAGATTAGGCTCTAAGATGCATCAATCGATATTTACCTAACGTTTCGCTTAGACTAGTGGTTACGTAGTTTCGTGCGCGTCTCGACACTGTAGATAATGATTGCCATTCGAAGTTTGCGCGAATTTATTATTCATGTTGAGTTTAGTTGTTTTTATTATATAGACGTCTTACGGTTATTATATCGGAGATCCTAGCTGGGTAACATCTCCCTGTGGTGCTATGCATCTGCCATAAAATCGCGTTATCGATTCGGCATTCGTAGTGCGACAGTCGCGACGACCTTCCGCCCCGGCTAGGGACTTACATTTTATGACAAATAAAATCTAGTAGTAAAATAAAAAAAAATGTAAGCAGGTTTTCGTAACTTTAACAAATATGAATTTATGATATTGAATACCAGAGCGCAAACTTCTTTATGTAATACTCGTTGAATCACATTCCAGTTTATTATTTCCTATCTGATACTAGGACCAGCTGTCCAAAATGTCCATTAACAATATTTCAATTCAATACCTACAAATCTAAGATATTTAAAGAACATTCCTAACCCCTCTGTGTGACTAAGATTACTAGTTTCCTTCCAAGCAAGTTTTAGTTGTATCTAAATAACTTGGCACTCTATTCTTATCTAATGGTACTTGCATACTTATCTCGGTGTTGTGATCCACCCGTAGATTTAGTGTAGGTAAAGGACCATTTAAAGGTGTGAGAGAAGTACAGAAATTAATATAGAGAACGTGTATCAATAGTTTCTAAACGAAACTCAAAATAAGACTTCAAAATTCTTTGGACTAGCTTCATTTTTCAATGACAATAATACTATAGAAACTAATAGTTTAGTTACTTATTTATAGTACCCATGTATTAGCGAAATAGACTTTCTTTCATACCTTTAAGGGTCCTCGGGAATGGCTTCCGAATTTATAACTTATTACTCGATCTCAAAGAATCTAGATTCTAGTCAAATATTATAGTCAGGGTAAATTATATACTTAGAAATAACAATAATTTTGTATAACTGTGAAGGCGATCAAGTCGAATATTGTAGCTGATCGATGCTAAATCGCTTATAAAAAGGGTATTTCGCATGCTGTATGCAACAGTAGTAAAAAGTATGGGGAATCGTCAAGACGAACTTTTCAAGCACATATTTGGAATATGCAATGTTTGGTAAATATTTACTGGGCAGCCTAATGATTTGCTCATTCGGAGGCATTTCGTCAATGTAGCCAATTTTATCATCTTGTATAAATGTTAATATTATAATTATAATAGTCTTAGTACACCTCTTAAACCTTAGGCTGTTCAGTAATTATAGCGAAATAAATCTCAATCAAGTTTGTTAATTAAAAGTCTTCAATATTATTATCTATTCGTCTATATCAAACACTTAAGTTTAATAGTCACGTATAATGTAAGTAATACAACCGCCCCAATGTAGAGTTAATTCATATTATATCGTAGCACTTTATGAACTATCGTAATAACATGTAATGGATGTAAAAGTAGTCAAGTAGTGGTTAGTATCACATTATCCGTTTTCGGATGTTTTATAGATACGTTACTACGTTTTATATAGATTCAAGTTTGTGAGCTTAGTTGTCGATACAAAAGGAACAGCTGATCATTCGTTGTTATTGTTAAAGTGGGTGAGTGGAGGAAATGTTAAATGATTGATAGTTTCAGAGGCTCCCTCGCTTAGTTCACGATTAGGGCTTGCATTATCCGTCAAATTTTAGTATCCGAATAATTCGAATAGTAGGAAGTCTTACTATCCGGATATCCGGATATTTCGGATAATTCGGATAATTTTGTAAGGCACTAAAATTAAAACTAGAATATGAAAAACAATGCCCTCCCTGTAGCACCCAGGCAATTAAAACAAGAGAATTTATTCACGTTATCAGTATTTTTTAACAACTAAACAGTTCTTCATCTAAAATCAACAAACCAACAATTTTGTTACGATTTATGTTTAGTTACTTGAGGCTCGTTAGGGATATTTTCAGGTTCTTGTGCTCCAAAATAAGCAGTAATAATATGGACGATCGTCCGTTGAATGGATGCATTTGAAGGATTCCCAAAAGGGTAAACAGATGTGTCGAGTTCTGCTTCATCATAAAAGCTTTTCGGGTCGTGAAGATATTTAATTGTCCCACTAAGTTCTGGTACGCGGTGCTTTGCAATTCTTGTTTTCAGTGACTCCACAAGGTCAGCACTTATTTGACTATTTTGGCAGTTTGAAAGTTTATTCACCATGAACTTCAAACCAATCTCAGCAGGCCACAGGTTTGCTTTTTCTTCACAGATTGATTCACGGTAGCCTTTAAAATGCTTAGAGCGTCTGATATATCCTCAAGTAGATTGAACTCTTGTGTACTAAACGTAGTTTTCATTTTTAAATCAATAAGTGTTTTAAGCACAGATTTTTTTCAGTTTTATAAATCGGCTGATCATATTGGCAAGACTGTTCCATCTTGTCTTACAGTCCAGTATTAGGTGAACGCCTGTTTTTTCTCCTTTTGCGTCATATTTATATAGAATTTCAAACTTGGTTGGAGATTAAACATCTTCACAACTAAGTTATGGAATCAGGCGTTACTTTGCGGAAATCCATGACATTAAATGCTATGAAAAATATTTAGTTTTAATACCGCAAGATAATCGCATGACGGTGGGATTTGTGTCCTGCTTTCAGACCTGGATATTTATCTTGCGGTATTAAAACTAAATATTTTTCATAGGATTCATCTTCACAACTGTTCGTACTTTGTTAATTACGTCTTTGTAGCACTCCCGTATAGTGCTGTCTGTTCCAGACCCACTTCTTGTTCCCGTAGCAACAAAAAATCCTTCTTCACTGTCTGAGCCGGTGTCATCGCTGTCCATACCTTCATCTTCTGTAGCGGGAGCAATATTTTGAGTTTCAATGAATTCCCGTTCCTCGTCGGTAGTTTTTTTTTCTTATACAGAACATCTTGAACTGCTAACTGGATTCCGTGTGCGTAGCACAACTGGTGGTAAGTGTGTGTCCTTTTCCCTAGAGCTAGAGCTGTCATTACAGTAGCTCCGTCCGTTATGAGACATATTATATCATGATCCAAAGAGAGCCCGTAGTCAGTCAATTTTTCTTGAAGAATTTTGTGACAATTTGCCGCTGTACCGCTTCCTGTTATTTTGGCTAATCCTAGGTGTCCGAAGGGTTGGTTTTGAAGTTTTGGGCAATGTATGTTGATGTTCATGAATCTTTTATTTTGCAAAGATGTCCATTCATCGAGGCTCACTGCAAACATACATTTTTCCGACTTCAAATTATCCAAATCGTTCTTTAAGTCTGCTTTAAGTTCTTTACAATGAGTTATCATCATATAAAACGCGCGCGCGACGTTGCCGCTCTTATTATGCAAACAACCTACTCAATTATTACAAGAAATGAACTTCATAGAAGCGTATTTACTTGCATTAAGTAGATTATGAAACAAAATATAACATATAATTGAATAAATATTGAATATTTGTGTAGGTACTTACTCAGTAAACTGGAATTTCTTTCAATGAGCCGCCACCGACAGGAACCACACCACGTCGTCTACACGTTCGCGATTTTGTTGTGATTCGACCTAATGCGTTCGCAGCGTGCGTGCGACTAGTCAGATAATGCGGAGTGCGGAGTGCGTGGCGCTGAGAGCTAGGTATCGCCAGTATTGCCAACTTTGATTTTAAAATTGACGTAGATCAGAAATAAGCAGAATAGAAAATTACGTAGATTCAGTCAAAATTTAAATTTGTGGTAAGTAGATAATGTCTATAGAGTAAATACATGTGTTTACTTGTACTGCACACAATGCAAAATGTATTATTAGGCTTTATATACATAGGACACACGAAAAAATAGACTATCCGAAAAATCCGTATTATCCGGATACTGTTGCATTCATTATCCGAATATGAAAATTGGGCGGATATCCGGATAATTCGGATATCCGGATATCCGGATTGCAAGCCCTATTCACGATACATTGAAATAGCAAGGCTACTCGTCACAATCGATTACAGACTAATAAAAAGACGTTACAATAGAATCGATAAGTCTAATAGAAAGAGTTTGCCGTTTCTTTTCTTCCATTTACTCACTATTGACGCAGATTGTTTTATTACGTCTACGAAATCGATTGTTTGGTGTCATTCACATGTTACTTAATGACGATAAAGCGATATGATTCGTTACGCGTTGCATAACGTAGCATTCCTAACTATGACGGAAGCAATGGTGACGCTAAAATTACGCAGTTATTATACCTTGAAATTATTTCACGTTAACACTAATAGAATTAAGTGTCAAGTGACGGAGATTTAAGTAAATGAAGTACGCCTTATAAGTTCAAGTGGGAAATACTTATCATTAACTGGAATGTTAGGTGGGTAGCTGTCAACAACAATTAAACATTCCGGTGCCAATTCAAAATGTCTAGCCTAGAATAGGCTCTTGAAAGAGACATACTTCTTACGATGATTATCACTTATCTGTCAGCCTCAGACACGCGAGCAAAGGTATACCACGAATATCGTTATGAACAAGCTCAAAGTTGATCAGCCTCACGTAATCTGTTGAGCAGGTCTGCAGAAAGCATAAATCAGAAATGTTAAGATCGTGTGAACGTGAAATGGTAAAGGTTGCTCAATTCGAACACATTGACAACAAATCGAAGAGCATAAGTTCCTCTGTTTCAGGATGTGTAATGATATTTTTTTGTAGGAATGTAACGTGTAAACGATACCCCATGTCTAACTTTGTACAATCACAGAAAGTAAAAAGCGATAATAAAAGAAATTACATTAATACTTTAAAGTTAAATCAATAATGTGACTCACATGTTAACTAACCATTGTTTTGGATGGTTTGTTTATATGTAGTTTCGTGCCTTTACGAAGTTGAAGAGTATGTACGTACTTTTGTTAGTTGTTGATATTTGTTAGTTCACGTCATTATGTTTTATATTATTGTTCGGAACAAAGTTATCTCAATCTTCGGTAGTACTATATTGACTTTAAGCATTGCGTTATAATTAATCCTACTTCGATATAAGTTATAAGATTATCACGTAGTGTATTCCTACTTCGTACTATCCCATGACTATCCCTCTGCTAACTATTTTATTTGTTGTTGTATACCTTCGTCGTTTATGTATAGTCCGTAGTTCGGTACTATGTCCGTTGTCCATATGATTGGCGTGTGTGACTGTACTTCGTATCGTCTTTAGCTCAATGTCTTTGTTGTGACTGATGTTTTTTACCACGCTTACTGTAGATACCTATATTATTTTTGTATCGACTCCATATGTTTTATATATTTGTAGTTCCGTGATTTGTATTCTAATTATTTAAAAATACTTACATAAAAAAATAAATAAATAAAAAATCTAAACACAAAACTTTTGTAATTCGAAGATCTCAATTGAATAATGATGTTAAAAATTTTGTACATTGGTTATTGTTTCTACAGTCTTTATTGCTCGTTTTAATTGTAAAATTTTAAAGACTGAATTAAATGGAAGTTGACTAAAATTCAATTATGCAGTCATGGATGTTAGTTTAGTCTTAGTTCATAGGTATTACTGAAGAAAATGTTTAATTCGGTACGTAGCGTACGTAGGGTCGTGTAAATCGGTGTCTAGAACTAGGTGATAACTGATTACTTGTATTTAGGACTCACGTGGTTACGTAGTGCAACCTTGTATGTGTTGAACATTAAACTGCGAGTAGTGAACACGAGATAACACCTTGGCCCCTGTGATTCATTTTGTTAAATAAAGTAGAAGTAATTTGTTGGTCATGAAATAAAATTTGTCATAAAACTGTTGTTTCATTTCATTACTCAGTCCTGAAACAATTTACAATTATACCAAGTTTACATTGACTAATGCCAGTCTTGTTTTATTGTGATCATCACATTATATGAAAAGATTACATTACTTCATAGTACAAACAAAAAAACAATCAATTACAATTTAATATTACCCTAGATTGTATAATAATAACTAGGAGTCCAATTTCACATACAGGCACTTCCTTATGATTCCGCAATCACAGTCTTTGTCCTTAGATTACGTGCTTTTGGTCAAATGTTACTGGTGACTCGATCCCACCGCCAGATGGTACCGTCATCGCAACACGTCAACAGGATCTTGCCATTGCGGGACAGCGTCACCTGAGCAAAATAAATTACGATTAGCATCTTAATATTTTACCTGTTCAATATTAGGATCTAAATTTAAAAAAAAAAACTAGATTGAAGGATCACCCAAACCAACTAACGATTCCAGAGGATTTCCTCCAGAGGAGGGCGAAGGCTGAAACGACTGCATATATAAATTCTTACTGGGGAGTTAACTCTGATAGCCACTGACCCTACAACACATCCGCTCAGTATTTCGACCGATCGTTAATGAGGGCTACCATACGTCCTGGTAACATCACCAGGACATGTCCTGGTATGGTACGTTGTTTCCCGGTCAATAAGTCAGTTATCCCGGTTCGTTCAATTGGTTTATCTGAACAGAATTGTGAAATTTCACGCTCGTTTTTATCGCGTGCCTCCGTATCCGCTTTTAACGGATTTAAAAACATGGCTGCTGCGCCGCTTCTTAGTACACACACAATTGACTTGTATTTGCCCCAAAAAACAGGTAAATAAAAATTTCATTTCTAAATCTGACCTCTACGAAACAATCTCTTCATAAACCCAAAAGCCGTCGACCCTAATTCTATTACAAATGTCCTGGTCGGCATTTCAGAATTAATGGCAGCTCTGATTCTAAATAGTCATCACTCATCAGCTTTTAGGGAAATATGTTTAGAAACAGGCAAAATTGGTAGTACTGCTAAAATGACTTCATGATCATTATTGTCTGCCTTGTTCCACTTTGCTGAGTATAGGTCTCCTCCCTCTTGCGTTTTCTTCTCTGTTCTGCGCGAGTCACAACCAGGTCTTACAGGCTGTGAAGTGATTTTTAGGCGTAAACATGCCTCTTGTGAAAGAAGAAGGGCTGTATGACTAAAAATCTTCCAATGGCATTGCGCATTGCCGGATTGAGTGTTGTAAGTTGATAACTTGATACTAATGTAAAAATATTAAAAAACCACAATACCTGTCTGACGGCCGCTACGCATCTTGGATGCACCAGCTGCGACACCCGCGAGCCGCCCGCCACGTTGCCAAGCTCCCACACCATCGTCTTGCCACATTGATTGCCTAGCGCTATGACCTGCAAGAGAAATACCGGTAAAATGGGGGGAATAGGGATCCAGGGGTGAATAGAAACAAAACTTTGAAAGGGATTTTATCACTTAACTTATATTGTATATTGCCAACAAGGTACCTTTAGGTATAATTAATTATAATTTAGTTAACACAATAGAGTACTTTTTGGTACCATATCATGTGAATTCAACTTTAAAATCCATTCCAAAGTTTTGTTTCTATTCACCCCTGGATCCCTATCCCCCCCATTTTACGGTAGTTTATTTTATGATAAAAACCAGCTGATGCCCGCGGCTTCGCCCACGGTATAAGTTCTATACTAAAGCCTTCCTCGAGAACCACTCTATCCATTGGTGAAAACAGCATGAAAATCGGTGCAGTAGTTTTTGTGTTTATCGCGAACAGACCGACAGACGCGGCGGAGGACTTTATTTTATAATATGTAGCGATGATAACTTATTGAGAATACAAATGGAACAGTGTTGTCAAGGTGAGACAGCAGCTCATGTGCTTTTAAACTGCCTAAAGGTCACCAGGGTACAGGGTACGGCATTCAGGTGAACTACGTACTCTCGCGAGATCGTCAACTGGGGTGGATGAAATATAATCAATTTTCTGAACTGTTGCAGCTCAATTTAAACAATGAGCTGCAACTCCTGGGTATGTATAATACAATGCAATAAAAGATAAAACAGTACTTAACTATATGAAGTTTACTTATACCTATAGAATAATGTTGTCTCTTTTTTTGTAAATGGACTTACCCTTTGACTGTAGTCCACAGCAAACCGTATAAACCATATCTCACACTCCTTGTAGTCAAACCTATGCACAATGGTGACAGAATTGTCACCAGGACGCAGCTCGGGGTCTTCCAGGCGACCTGGCTTCCAGCAGATGATAGCGTTTTCACATGACTGCAAAAAAAAACAAAAACATGAAGTAAATGGAGTTCAGCCAAAACTTTGTAAGTAATAAATTTACTATGTCATAGATACTCACTTTAGACAAAATGAGATCACCCATCCATCTAACACAATCCACATAATTCCTATGAATATCTCTAGTGGAAAAGTCTGGAAAATGTTCCTTCAATGAATTGAAAGGCCTCAACGCTCTGTGAGGATTAAAACTGTAACTTTGCTTGATAGCTTCATGCATGGATGGCTTGTCTAGTCGCCATAGCTTGAGGGAATGGTCCATGCCACATGACATGATCCTCTCGCCCTTGAGATCAAAATCTGCACTGAGTACTTCATCCCTGTGACCTTCAACTCCTCCAAAGATGGCGATACACACATCAGTCATAATGTTCCATAGTCGTAAGGCATGGTCTTTGCTTGCAGACAACAGTAGATTCGGATCTCTTGGGTGGAACTTGACTTCATTGATGGCATGTCCGTGGCCGATGTAGTGCTTGATGCAGGTCTGTGTTGAGGGTTGGAAGACACGCACAACACCACGGGACCCTGCCACTGCTAGGAGAGGGAGGTTGGTCTCTTCCTCATATGACCAGGCACATGTGTAGAATGTTTCTTCAACCTGTATGGATATGTAATGAATGTAATATTTATTTATTAACTGAATCTCGTCTCTGACATTGAAGTTATGGCAAATTTAGCTAATTCATGTTGTTGGATAGTCAGGTGCCAAACAAGCAGGTAGCCCACTTGATGCAAAAAGGCCTTTATTAATATCGGCCAATAAGGCCCGCAACCCCTTAACATAATACCTAGGGGATTTATACACATAATTATTAAATTCATTAAATTCACATCTACATAACCTATACTTTGATGCTTGTAAAATAGACCATCTATAAAACACTTACATCGGGATCAGCATAACACTGAAGAAACTTGAAGCCTCCAGAGTCAGGACATTCATAAATGGACACTCGGTTGCTGCCAACCACTGCAAACACCTGTGGCTGTCCCTCTCCCAAGTGGTGGTTGAATTGACAACCAAACAATGGCAGGCCATGGTCTTCTTTTGCACTACAGCTGTAGATTCAATTTTTTTTGTGAGAACTTAGAAAAACAAAGGTTTCTTGTTGTTTGAAATGGTGTTTTCTTACTTGAATTTATACGGCGGTTTGACCTGTTTTGTAGTCTTTTTCTTGCCTCGTCTACGTTTCTTCACTCGTGAGTTTGTAGGAGTTTCGCTACGTGAAGTATTATCGGTGTTTGAGGTGCTATCAACACTCGACGTATCATCCTAAAACATACAGTATTTCCAAAAACAGTAAGTCAGTGACCTCCAGCACAAAGTCATTTGGATATCCATTACTATACGAAGCACATATAGTGCACAGAAACAAGGTAAACTTTGTTTAATTTCAAGTCACATTGTTGAGACATTTTGCAACACAAAAAACACTTCATACTCACAGCCTCATTGTCCGAAAAGTTCATTTTAGTAACACTTTATGCTAAGTGTAACGTCTTACCGAATATTTTTAACTATTTCATACAATTATTGAGATTAATTCCTAAATTAATTCCCCATGAGATCGTTTATCAGCTGACAAAGCGTCTAAAACGTCAAATGTCAAATTTTCGCGGGAGCAGAACCATCGCTCATAGAGTGGGGTGCGTTCACTCAGCACAAGCAGTATTGCCATAGGAGCGTTCATTGTTGTCACATAATAATCTAGTGAATTGCATCGATTCATGGACATGAGGTAAAATTCGATGTTCGAAAACCGATATTACTCATCATTATGATATAATTTTTTAATTGTTTCGGCGTTCCCATAAATCGTTGCATGTTGAAATCTAATTTGGTAAAGGGTGTGTTTTATTGAAGTCAATCAAAAGTTTGTTGGTAAATAATAAAATGAAATAATATACAAGCGATTTTTACTTTTTATTTAGTACCTAATCAAGTAATCACGGTGTGTACAGGTTTTCAAATACGGTAAAATAAGTTTACACTATAATTTTACCCATGGCGCATATTAAACAAATAAAGATACATTAAAAAAAACTTAAAGTAATCACAGCCTTAATGGTTATTACATGCTAAAACTGGGTATATAACTTCGTAATAATCTACTTAACATATTTTAATACTGATGTTTGCATAAGTCTGATTGGGTATTAAATCATCGTGTGAAATGTGAAAGCAGTCCAAAAGACTACTTAAATTTTTGATTTATGCTCATGTTGTTAATAACTCAAATTAAAAATAGAAAACAAAAACTTAATGCTATCATAATCTACAATACCTAGCGTTTAGGCGGCCTGAGTTCCAAAAATAATTTTACAATACATTCTTGCCCACTAATCACGGAGCAAGTGGGTAATAAAATGAAGTGCTTAGACACTGATGACCACGTTAACCACCTAAAACGGACTTTTTGGGTCTTTACAACTTGCCCATTTGCCAACTGCTAGAGTCCATGTATACTTTAAGATAAACGCGCATGATACTCATATCGTTACCCTGCGCCGCGTCATCCCACTACTGGGCAAATACCTCTCCCCATGACTTCTAGTTGTTTCTATTCAGGGCTAATGTGGATCACTGACCGTTGGCTTTGTCCAGCTCGTCCCGCAATGAACGTGCATAAGATCTCCATTAATTTGATAATCTGCACGTTCAGCTGATATCTCTCCAGCGTATCTAAGTCCGTAGTCATAATAAACTCGCCATGTTTACAAATTACAATTTACAGATTCCGCAAGTATCGTCAATCTGTTGTCAAGTATCAACCATAAGCAGGGCGCTGGCAGGTGCAGGCATGACGGAGAGCCACTCGGAGCCATGGCAGGAAGCGACCTACGCGAGCGTACACGCCGGGATATCCAGGTCTTGCACAACCTCGTCCCCAAGACACGATACCTGCAAAAAGAAATTGGACAGTTGAAATATCAATTATATTTTTTTTGTCGAGTGAGTAGGTATTAGCCTAAAACCTACTTAATCTACGAACGGGATTCTGATGCATAAAATACGACGAGATAATCATTTAACTTTTCAGTCAGTATATCAGGGTTCGAGCGATGACAAATCGTCGTCTCAGAAAATATCTAACTCTGTAATAGTTAGAGGTGGGTGCTCAGAAACTTGGGATGGTTACCCAACGCCTCAGACCGGGATTACCATTACTAGCTTGAGAACCCCATAATGCTTGCTGCATTACCCTTCCCAAATAATTGTAATGCTCGCAAATTCTCGGCAAAAAACTTTCGCAGAAGCAAGGAAACTCACCAACAAGTGTGAAGTAAGGCTGCGACACAAGCAGAGGACCGCCAGAATCACCAGTGCACGCGTCCCGG
The DNA here is from genome assembly GCA_950022955.1 of Xestia ashworthii. Lineage (NCBI taxonomy): Eukaryota > Metazoa > Arthropoda > Insecta > Lepidoptera > Noctuidae > Xestia > Xestia ashworthii. Next base: position 5,032,292 of record OX465556.1, read on the forward strand.
TCAGGTGCGTTGGCGCACAGCATACGTGGAGTCACTTTCCTGCGACCGTAACCGGCACCTGAGCACTCTTCTTGGGCCCAGATTCGCACAGTAGACTGAAAAGTAATTTTGGTACAAAAATTTAACATCTTTAGTGTCTTAGTGAAAAAGGGCCTAGTAACAGTAACCGTAGGATTAAGTAACAGTTATGCGGGGAAACGTGTAAGGTCCGTGTTCACCGAGAAGATAACAGCCTGATTATCGAAAAACAGCTGTCAATGTGACATGTTCCCATACAAAAATGTGTTTTAAACAGCTGTTTTAGATAATCAGACTGTTATCTTCTCGGTGAACATGGACCTAAGTCGTAGATAGACGTAGCATAAGCAAAATTAACGTATGACAATCCCACAGCTGGGACAGAGTAGGCCATTATACAAATGGCGTGTGCGGTCTTCAATATTTTAGTAAGCCACTGATATAGTAGCTATATTGAGAGAGATTCTGTTGCATTATTGTGGACTACAATCTTCGATCAATAATATTGATCGAAGACTACAATAGATCTGAAAAATATAAATATCTGGCACAACACAAGGTATCAATTCGTAGGGTGTTTTCTTTAATTCTCAGAATTTGAACCGTACGGTCCAATTTACAAGAGGGAGCGGTAAATTTTCAGTAGGTATCTATCCGAGAGAAGTGACAAACATGCCAAACAAAAAACAAATAACCTGAACATTTAGGTGATGATTTTAAATTAAACCTACTATTTTAATATTTTTTTTACTTATAAAGAGAAATGCAGTAAACGAAAAAACCGGCCAAGAGCGTGTCGGGCCACGCTCAGTGTAGGGTTCCGTAGTTTCCCGGCCGTCACAATAAGTGTTCAATCCAATCCGATTTTAATAATTCTTTTTTTGTTTGAAAAAAGATACGTTCAGGATAATAAAATATGTAAACGAAGTTAAAAAAAATGCTTACCTATACGATTATACTACAAACTTAGTCCAGAAATTATTTTGTACAACTTTTTGTCTTTTTTGTACAAAAACTGTTGGTTCCATCCAAGTTCAAATTTTTTTTAACTTTTGGAGCGATTATTTCCGAAATTATTGACATTATCAAAAAATGATTTTAGTAAACCCCTATTCATTTTTAAATACCTTTCCACTTTACATATAGCGGAGCTACCCTAATAAAACATTTTTTTCCAATTTTTATTTTACCACTTTGTCGGCGTGATTGATACCAAATTTCAGCTTTCTAGTGCAAACGGTCACAGAGATTAAGCGAGGACGGACAGCCGGACGGACAGACAGACATGGCGAAACTATAAGGGTTCCTAGTTGACTACGGAACCCTAAAAATACATTATCTACCAACATCGAACTTACAATACTTAGGCACGCGATCAGAATGAGACAGGTTCCACTTATAATCAGGAAATGATTAAACAATAAGACATTCTTGTCATAAAGAGCAGTCACATTGTAATGCTAGTTATGATAGCCATGTGATCATGTCACATCCAGATCGCGCGCGCACTTCCTTACTTTCATCGGTATGTTGGAAGCGGGCCCCTTTTCAACAGTGCTGCCCCAACCGGTAACTATTGCTTCTTCTCCTTCAAGACCATCTAGGTCTTCAGCATCTAGAATTTTAAAAAAGGTTTAGAAAAGATCCTATAAGATTGTCGTTGATGTCTTTTGTTCGTAAAAAATAAAACAAGCTTAAAAAGTTTTTCTAAAGAATATCTTTCAAAAAGTTTTATTATTCCGGCAATAAAATAGTGTTACTTTGGTTGAAAAATAATTTTGATGACATTACCAAAAAAAAATTATATTATTACCTTATTTAATATTAGGAGTTTTATGAATTTATTCTAAAAGTTTCTTCATGTCACAGAAAATGTCCATAGAAGTTTTTAATAGTAAAGCAAAGAAATACTACTCGTATTACTGGCTATTTTAGTAAAAAATATGTAGGATGACATTAAGAAAAAGAAATGTTATAATTATGTTTATTTTTTCTTTATTTAATGACATCTATTATTTTTTTCGTGGTGTTTCAACCAGTCGTTATATTTTATTGATTTAAAATAAAAAAAAAGGTTTTTTTCTAAAGCTCATAAGTTTTTAACGTACCGGGTAAACAGGCAGGTCTAAACAGATTGTCTGGTAACGGATCAGCGAGCCTGAGAACAGCTATGTCATAATCATAGGTGTATCTGTTGAAGTCCGGGTGCTGCACCACGTGGATCACTTCGAAGCCATCGGACCTCGAGTTGTTCACGTCGTATTCACCCACGAGGACTGAGAGACGAGTTGCTTCGATCCTGAAAATTTTAAAATACACTGTGTAAATTTAAGAAAATGGAAGCTCAAATTGTATTCTTAATCCCTCGGTTAAAATAAGCCTGGTTGGAAGCACAAAGTATAAAAGGGTGTAAACACCTCTTCACGAAGCCGAAAGGCACTTGTTCTCCCCATCATTGCGTTATTTTTTTTGTTCTACACCATACCTGGGAACCTTCTGGTTACGAAGATATGGGGGGTGGAAGTTACAAGTTTTTGTCAATATTTTTTTTAAATACAAGTTTTTTTTTGTAAGATTTTAACTTTTAACACCTCCACGACCCCCATTCTATTTTATCCATCCATCAGCACAATGTTTTAAGTGCGTTACATTGAGTTCTACCACAAAACATGATTTATAGCCTCAAAAAAAAAAAAGTTGTTTCCCAGCAATAATTTTTGCGTAAAGTTACTTTGTTTGATGTACAGAATGCTTGGTTAACGGCTTTGTGATGAGGTGGTTTACGCCCTGTATGATGCCCGCGGCTTCGCCCGTGTACAAATTATTTAAAATATGTAGTGATTACAGCAGGCAAATTAATGAGATGGACATCCATATAAAATTACAGCTCGGCAGCATACTAAACGAACTGTATTTAATTTTAAACCCTATAAATGTCTTGTTAGTAACTGTACCATCAGTAGGTAAGCTCCATAAACAGTTATTATAACATTATGAAGTAATTATTTATTTTACCCATGTAAACTTTAATTCGACATTTATTGCCAACTAGCTGACCCGCGCAACTTCGTCTGCGAGTGAGGGTTAGAGAAAGTGTGAGTCAACCTTCAAAAATGGACATATGCTATCGCGGACTTTTTTTTTAATGCAGATGAACAATTCCTTCGTACGTGCAACGGAAGCCAAGAAAAAGGAATAAATCTTTGTTTTTGGGATTTTTTTCAATGATGCTCTGCTCCTATTGGTGATGTTAGCCTTCCTTGATGAACGGGCTGTCCAACACTAAAATATGTTTTTAACTCGAATCACCATTTCCTGAAATTAGCGCGTTCAACCAAACAAACAAACTCTTCAGCTTTATAATATTTGTGTAGATTCAAGTAGGTAACAATTTAATTTCTCGGAAATCTTTGCATTAATCGCTCATACTTATGGTTTTCCAAATAAGGGCTTCCCTCGAAAGCTGGCCCATGCTGGCTCACTGCAGACGGCTGCACACATAGTTGTAAAATTTTTCAATTTTTTTACTCTACGTCCCATGAGGCCGTGTCTTAATAGTGCATAACCTCTAGCTTTGAAACCTTCAAATATAATACGGTGACTTTCGAGACATTCCAATTTTAGAGTATTAGCACCAAGGTTTTATGTGAGTTCAACCTTTTTGAATAAAATCGAATTGAGTTTTCAAACATGTGTCAAAATAAAATCTAGTTTAAATCAAAAGCTTTGAGTATTGATATCAACTTCGAAGCAAATCAGCGCCATGGCCAAAATAATTGTTTATCCTTTTTTAACCCCGTTAGAGGTTCATTTCAATAAAATACGAAACACGTCTTCCATCAATTCTGTTAAAAGGTTTATGCAAAATTTCAAGTAGATTGGACCAAGGAATCACGTTGTCTCTTAAAAACTTTGCCCCCCTTTTTTACCCCCTTATGGGTTCAATCTTGGAAAATTCATCTATACCGGATGCCTACATCATATAAAGAACACACTTTGCTAGTTTCAGGTCTCTGCGATCAGCGGTATAAGCTGTGCGTTGATTCATGAGTCACTAAAGCTAAATCGTCAGTCATTAAATCGCTATTTTGTTCGTATTCAATATTCACCTCAAAAATCAAATTTCAAGGAAACTGAGAAATTATATTTACTTGTATTAGATTTGAAGTATATGTAGCAACTTTTAAAGGTTTACACTTCATTGGATTTTCTTCTATAGGTGTATGAAGTTAATTAATTTTAAACACAAAACCCTCTTTTTTACGTCTCTGGATGAATTTTTTTAAAAATGCTGAAACAGGTATTTATTTATTTTTAATAATAAGTATTGACTCTGAGTTTCATGATTCTAGAACAATCAAAAATTTTTTTTTCATACAAACTTTACCCCCCCTTTTCACCCCCTTTATCCAAAATTTTCCATGATTTCTATAGCCTAAATGTTATTCTGAGTTTATTTAAATAGATTAGTGAAGTTTTCATCAAAATCCGTCCAGCAGTTTTTACGTGATGCGCGTTCAAACAAACAAACAAACAAACAAACAAACAAACAAACAAAAATTTTAAAAATGGTTTTAATTTGTTCAGTTACTTATTTTAAGTCACCCTGGTCGATTTTTTTTTTGAAATCTTCAATGTACAGATTTTTTGGTCTCAACGATTTTATTATATGTATAGATATAGATAAATGTACGATTTTGTATAACAGCTTCACGCTCCATTTTAAATATTTCATTTGTGCGATTTACAATTAAATATTATAATAATAAAACTCAATAAATACAGTCTGACCTGGGAATCGACCTAATGCTCAGCAGTAATACTTCCGACTACTAGACCCAAGAGTATCTCGTTAAAATATCGATTAAAATTCAGCACACATCGACAAGTGATGCGAGACAATTGATTCGCGTCACTACATGGCTGTTGGAGAGGACAAAAGGATCGCGAGCGCATCCAATGCGACCTTAACCTCATTGGAGTGATGTAATTTTACGGCTGTATAGCTCATATTCTGTTAAAAAAAATTATCCATCTTTATTTTTTTTTAGGTTCGATGCAATCAGTCTCGGCATAGACGTTAACTTTCGACCGCTAAAATAACAATGAAAAAAATCGCTTGCAATAAAGATGCTTTCATGAAGCGAATCAACTACAAAAAAAGCAGTCTTATCAGTGCCCATACTAGTCTCTAAATAGTCGGCAAAAAATAAAAATAAAAGCGGTCAAGTTCGAGTCGGACTCGCCCATGAAGGGTTCCATACCAAAATTGTGAAAATTGGGGTTTACGATATTATGACGTATTAAAAAAAAACTACTTACTAGATCTCGTTCAAACTAATTTTCGCTGGAAGTTTACATGTACATCATATTTTTTTTTTAGTTTTATCATTCTCTTATTTTAGAAGTTACAGGGGGGACACATTTTACCACTTTGGAAGTGTCTCTTGCGCAAACTATTCAGTTTAGAAAAAAATTACGTTACAAACTTCAATATTATTTTTGAAGACCTATCCATACATACCCCTCACAATACGTGTAGGGTATCTATGGATATTTCTTCAAACTCAATTTTTTTTTTCATCAAACCCATACATATAATAATTATTTATTTACTACCTACTACCCTCATCCGTGTGTCACTGCGGGGGGCCTACTGAAAACCAGCGCTGAGTGTTTTACCATGAGTTGGCTACCCTTTCGTTATGGGCATGCTCAGCGTAGTTGAGCTGTTTTTAATTAATTGTTAAGCTGTCTGCTGTTATAATGTATCTGTATGTGCTGCTCTATTGTGTTGTGATGTCCATTAACGAATAAAGGATTATTCACATACTGGGTTTGAGTTTCAGTTCTAAGTATGGGGAACCCCAAAAATTTATTGTTTTTTTCGATTTTTGTGTGAAAATCTTATTGCGGTTCACAGAATACATCTACTTACCAAGTTTCAACAGCGTAGTTCTTATAATTTCGGAAAAAAGTGGGTGTGACATACGGACGGACAGACAGACGGACATGACGAATCTATAAGGGTTCCGATTTTTGCCATTTGGCTACGCAACCCTTTTTTTTTTTTTAGGATGGGAAATCATCAAATGACTTCTCCCACTCTGGGCGGAGCGGGAGGGAGTGTCAGACTCTTACTGACTAAAACCCATCCATGTTCCTTCCTCGCCCTTTACGTTCCGGGGCCGCGGTATCTCTTTCGAACAGTCCCGCAACCCCGGCAGGCTTCGGCCCTTGCGGGCCCCTCTCTTATGCTGACATCTCTTTGAGGCGCGCGTGGAACACGAACGCGCCGTCGACACGGCCTGTCGTCGTTAGACGGACGGCCCATAGCCAACCGTCCACAGGCCCGCATCTACGGTGGCCGGTAGCCACCACGTGGCCCTCGACGCCCGGTGCGTCTCCCGCGGCGGCCGGGAAGTGAGGATCTCTCCCTCTCTCGTTCCGCCACCTCCTTCGCTAGCATGACTGCTTCGCAGAAGGAAGTGACGGCTTCCCATTCCATCTCGCTCCGGACCATGGATTGAACCAGGGCCGGACGCGAGAGGTCGCCGCCGCCGATCGCCGCTTCGAGGACACGGCGGTGCTCCGCCCACGCAGGGCAGACCTCCACCGTGTGCTCCACCGTGTCCTCCGGTCGATCCTCGCAGTGGAGACACCCGGGCGTTTCCTCCCGCCCGATTCGGTGCAGGTACCTCCCGAAACATCCGTGTCCGGTGAGGACCTGCGTCAGGCGGAAGGTGAGGACGCCGTGGCGTCTCTCTAGCCACTCCTCAAAGAGGGGACTTACCGCCACTATCGTGGCGTGCCCTGCACGGGGTTGCGACAGTCGCTCTCTCCATGTCGCCATGAGATCGCGCCGGAGGTCAGTCCGCTGAGCGGCAATTTGCCGCGGCAGCGGAGTTTCCCCCCGGCGTAGTACCTCCGCGCGCCATTCGTGTAGGCGCGCGAGGACTATCGCCTCCAGATCCCATGGCGGCAATCCGGCAAGCAGGCCCGCCGCCTCGCGGGAGATCGTGCGTGGCTACGCAACCCTAAAAAAAGGATTTTTAAATGTATTTCAATTTTAAAAATCAATGGATTAAAGATTCGTTTGTCCTTAAGGTAATTAATAGTTAGACACCTAAAGTAAAAGTAGAGTGGTCCATCAATATGTAAATCAAAAACTTTTAGAGAACGATACAATTTTTACGTTTACAAATTCACCGTTAGCCGGTAGTTAAAGATTTAGAAAAAGAGCAGCTTTCAACTTCCTTAACCTACGAAAATTTTTCTTCGGATAAAAGCCCGATTCCATACACAAAGAAGGTAATATGGTTTTGTGTGTCATATTTTCAGAGCTAAGAAACCACTTAACCGATTTGGATTTCTGTTGGCGTTGATAAAAATAGTAGAAACATACGCGGACAAAATGCTAGTCATAAATTATTTAGGTACGTAGGCCATGTAAGGTCATGGTAACCTCGGCATCGTCTAACATTGGCCTCTATACTCTCAAACAAATGTTTCAGGTCGTGGTCGGTAATAAATTATAGATCATACATATAGGTACACTCACTAGGTACCTAGATTATGTCTATTATACAGGTACTTCGATTTGCATTCGTACGGATGTGCATAAGACTTTCAACCTTATGCTTGTAACAAACCGATGACTCATGGCGTGGGATATCCCTCTAATACTAATGTATGTACTATTCCACAAACAACAGGACATCATACCCTGCACTGCGTCGTCTGATTTTAGAAGAACTGATTAACGTTACCTAATTACCTAGAATTTGGCCACGACACGAGATAGGCAGGTTAGTTCAACCTGCCTAACTCGTGTCGTGGCGAAATTCTAGGATAATTTTATTTAGATTGCCATCGCCTCTGAATAAGAACTATCAAGGGCGTAGCTAGGATTTTATCAAGGGGGGGCAGGTCATGAAGTCGTCCGTTCAGAAGCATGCAAACATGCAAACAAACATACAGCATGCATGCAGCAAGCATGCAGCAGGCATTCAGCAAGCATGCAGCAACCATGCAGCAAGCGTGCAGTAAGGATGCAGCTAGCATGCATAAAGTATGCAGCATGCAAGCATACATACAGTATGCAAGCAAGAATGCAGCATGCAAACGAGCAAGCATCATGCAGCAGGCATGGTTTCTGTCACGGCTCCGGCGCTGCGGGACTCCAGCGAGCGGTCCCACGCGAGCTTTTCGTCGCAGATAGGTTTAACGCTCACCACCGCAGCTTCGGCTTGCTCGTTTCTTTCACTAAAACCTTACTTTTAGCAATTGTTTTAGGACTAACAATTTATAAATGAACATTCGGAATCATACACATTATATGATACAATACTTAGGACGTATGACTTTATGTCATGTTAAATTAGGAGATTCAATTGTTATATTTTTCGATATTATGACAGAATAGTATTAAAAGTAAAGATAGTATTTAAAACAAAATTTCGGGGTTTTGAACATTATAGTTAATGAAGTTTATAGCAAACGTGTTATGGATAATGATTTTCGGACAGCAAATTTTAGGCGAAGAAAGGGAGCACCACGTAGTAGAGATGATTAATTTGTAAATGTTATTTATTTTACTGTAACGTTTAAATCCTCTTGTGATTTGTAGACGGATCTTCCTCAGCTCTAGATTTAACAAGTGTTACCTATGTAGGATCTCCATGACACGTATTTAATAAACGATAATTTAAACTACTAATTTTCGAATTGCACAAGGGACCTAAGCTACATCCATAAGTGACATCTCAAACGTACTTATTAGATCGAAAGTAACTTCTTAGGTGCATATCGAAAAATGCCCTGAGTATGGTAATGCCCTACATACATATTAACAGTCCATCTATAAATTAACAGTATCAGATCATTAGCGTAACGTCAACAGAAGACGCAGCTGCCTCTAGCTGTGTCCCTCTGGCCCTTCATCCATCCGTAATGATGGCGTCATTATTCTCAAGTTTGTTGAAACACATTGTCATTATTTTCCATAGCAGCGGTAACTGCATTTTCTGTGTCTCCTCAAGAAATGAAGAAAAAAATATTGCGGTTTTGTATTTGGTAAAACAAAGTGCAATTTCATAAGTTTCTTTTAAGAAAACCGCCTTTCAAACAATTAACATGTTTTTTCTCTTAAAGTACCAATCAGGGTCAGCTGAGGATATGTTTAAAACGCAAATATTTTGTAAGTTTGCTAATAAAAGGGTCTCTACGTAACCACAAAGAAAGTGTGTCAAAAAATTAAAGGTCACATGTATTGTTTTGGGACCTTAAGGGCAATGTTTGTACTTGTTATGTAAATCAATATTGCGGCTAAGTATAAACGACCCTTTGTTTCATAAGAAGATAGTAAATATTCTAGGTCAAATTAATGGTGTCTGAAGTTGGTATTGATGGAAGTCAAATTTGTAGTAGGATGGCGGATCCGACCTTGCTCGGTAGTGTTGCACTCTCAACAAATAATGTGTTTACTTTTTCTTTTGTTAACAACATTAACAGTTAACACCAACCAGGCAATGTTGCGATTTCCGTAATTTTACGATTGTCGAAAATCGAATAAGAAAGTTACAAGTAGCACAATAAAATGCGTAAGTAACAAATTGACATAAATAAAAATGTTTGTGCGGTTACAACAGTATTTTATTGCCCCCTCTTAATGTAAGGAAAGCAGGAACGGATTGAGGGTCAAAAGCGAAGCCATAAAACATACAAGGAGGCAATGCTCATTACCATACACACATGCATGGGATATACACGAACACACATACCCAACCTGTTATCAGATTTTAACAGTTACCTGGATTGCATGGAATTAATTAAAACATCACTAAAACCAAGGCCGTGAAAAGTTTTAACTAAATGCATTGCATTCTGTGTAACTGTTTCTTCGATATCATATAAGGGTCAGGGTTCCGTATGGTCCTGACAAGGAGCTGATAAGCCTGTCATCATTTTTGGTGATGTTAGTGGTTGTACAGGTATAATTAATGACGTTGTTGATATTTTTTCAGATCTGACCATTTATTATGCTCTCGTGAAGAGTTTTTCTCGTATTACCTACTTATATTGTCTAGCTAGGTCAGTCTTTTGATCGACATTGGCTAATGCTTCTGTTCCGATAAAATAATAAAAGTAAGAGGAAAGGTTCAGCCCACAGTTTAATTTATTGTAATTTACCTACCCGCGAACTGTGATCAATAAAATTACTGTTATATCCGGAAACCTTCAAGGAATTCTAATCCTTACTCAGAGCTCGTCATAAAACATGACGAAAGGCTCTGGGACTGAAACGAATTTATAAATAACCATTTATTTATTTGAGTTACGGAAATATCTTCCTTATGACCCATGCTTGCACAAGCAATTAGTTTTAATTTGCAATAACGTAAAATAAGCCCAAATTACGCCATATGCAAACGGTACTTCCGTACTTTACATAATTTTGCGCATCCAGGAAGAAACAAGTTCGGTCCTAATTATGTTCCTTGCGGAACCCTTACGGGACATTCCGTCGCCCATGTACCGGTTTCCAACAAAATCGTTCGTGGTTAACAGTTTAACTTGCTTTACTCCTTGCTTATTAAAAGCTGGTAATGCAGTCAACACATGTAATAATTTAATCACCAGGCTCCGTTGAAAGATATCGGTAAACGTTAAGGATCGAGTCTTGACATTATACCTCTGTCTTATTCCTGCATTAAAATTCAGCTCGTGGCATCTATTACTGGGAATTAGGTGAGGTGAGAGTTCAAAATTAAAAATTATAGTACTTTTATTCATGGTTCATATCAAGATGGCACCAATTAAATTACTTTTTACGGTCAATGAAAGTGACGGTTTCTTTCGGGTTAGTCACTTTAACAGTTAGATTAGAGGTGCCGACAAAAGTTCAATTCAACATGAGACGAAAATTATCATATTGTGCGTACGATGACAAGACACATCAAATCCTAGCACACAATGATTAAACTTGACCTCATAAAGAATTGAATGGAGCTGTTAAGCCCCCACAATGACTTCCGACAGGCGACAGGTGTTCACACGTCTCTGAATTCTTTGATGACATGACTTGCTGAAGTCTCTATTAAAGTCAATAATTCACTTTCACCAATTAGAACTCACCCACATAGGCTATTGTTTGCTGATTGTCTAAAGCAACGGAACCATAAAACCATTATTTTCTTATGATGAGATATTCATGCCAATTGTATGACTAATAGTTTGATTTTCACACGTAAATTATTGATATTAAAGAAAGGCATCTGTCAATAAATCATTTAGTGGGCCATCATCGCATCTCCTGAGGCTGTAATGATTGGTGTAGGTTAAACTCTTAGATCGTTGAATGTGTTACCAAATGAATATGACATATGACCTCCTTTTTGGTGTCAGAGAAATGGCACAGAAAGAACCACTTCATTAGATGAATGTGCTCATTAGAGATTCTCAAACGAAGTATCATTATTCATAATAATTAGATAGAATAAAACCCTGAGATTAACTCAATTCAGAGCCAAGATAATCGCAGCAGACAACAAACACTGCGACATTGTTTAAAGACACAAATACAGATGACTTCAATGACAATCCTTTCTGTAATGTTTTCTACTTTCGATTTCCAATTTTCGATTGCTTTCTCACTTCCAAACATGGTGTGAACACAACGGTATCACATCAAATCTTTAAATAAAAATTTAGAGAGTGTAATATGTACAAACACAGTGTTATTGTAACACCTTGTAAGGATCTTGCGTTGCGAGAGGTCAAGATTGATATCGGATTAAGCTTCTGGTTTTATTAATACGACCATATAAAACATCTACATATTGATCTTTAAAAGGTGTTGAGAAATTTCGTCGTTCCTGTCGCAATTTAGATGTTAATGAATATAAAACTGCAGCTTTAGGGTGTGTTGGGTTGGATAAGGTCAATGCTGTTATTGTAGAAACTTTTACTGCTGACATTGTAGACTTTATATTGTATCAATGTTTCAAAAGCCTTAATTTTAGTATCTACTTAGCATAATCTATTGAATAGGTTAACACCTCTAGTCTAGTATTCTGACTTTTCATAACTAAAGACAATGCCATCTCTCCCTGTTTTTCCTCTTAATTAAAATAATTCTCACTTTTACAGTTCCATAGAGTCCATTTCATCCTTACAGTTTGACCCCGAACTAGCTTTGTTTTGAAAGATAAGCCACGTGCTACGCCCATTTTGTTACGAGGTCAAAGTCATAGCGACGATCAAGGTTATGAGACCTTTACCTGATAGGAGTATAACTCGCGAAAACTTGTGGTTGTGAAGTATCGGATTTACTTGAGAGCTAAGTGTTTTTGAAACCTTTCATAAGGAAATTAATATTGACAATTAAAATGAAGAGTATGTTGTTTTTGTGACAGAGTTGTTTCGAAAATTAACAAATGTTTCAAATATCAAGTTTTTGATAAGTAAATGGCAATGTTCCTGTGCTCAATTAACTTACCCATGCACGCAATGCGTAGCGGTGATGAGATGGTCTCTGGCAATCACGGTGGCTCCGCAGATGACCTTGCCATCTCTCTTCAGAGCCGCCAGCCAGGGGAACTCTCCAGGAGTCACAGCTTCACCACCAACTACTCGAGCACCCCGAGCCACCCCACAAGCTGGAAGAGGAGTGGTAAATGGTAAAGCTTCAACGTTGGCGTAGTAGATTTCTCTATTTCTATAAACCTCTTCATTAAGAAGTAAACATTTTGGGAGAATAGTTAGATTTAAATGAATGGCATGCGTAGTTTCTCAGTATGACGATTCATTCTTGTTAGTTCTCTACACAATCTTCCGTGTCACAGGAGGAGGACCCAAGTAAATCAAGTTGGCCACCTAATTAGAAGGTTGTTCGGCTTGCTTCTACTTAATGTTTATTCTCTTAGTTATCTTTTAGGGATATTACCTCATTTCGTTCCGTACATTTAAAACTTATTTATCATCTCATGAGAAGCTGTTTGGAATTTACGCTCGTTACAGAGAAGTAATTATTTAACAGAATAAATGTATAACGGGGTTTTTGACGCATTACATAAAACGGCTAAAGATAGATTTGGCTCTAAATTTTTTCCTGTCTAGTATTTTTCCTTTGAGAGCGATGCAGGTCAAGTCCTGTTTACTTGGGGTCATGTTAAACGGTGATTGAGTCATTAGGCAATTGTTATGGACGTAAGACCACGCAGACCACAAGTGTCACCTTAGACTTTAGCTAACTTATATTGACCTTATGACATTATCTGCATTTTGTTTTCGAAAGTCACACTTTTTTGTTTTGCGCCGTTGGTTGAATGCTGTTATTTTCTTTTTTCGAATTTTCATTAACTTTTTCCTTTCCGTAACGTAAAATCAAGGTTGTTTTTCCAGAAGCTAAGGCAGAGATTTTGCTTCATTTCGTATTAAAATTGGTTAAATTAACATTGATTATTAAAATTACTTTAGTATTTTGTGAACCATCAAAAGCTGATGCAAACTCTCAGGAATCCGACATAATACCAATTTCACTTTGAATATTAATATAACGTAACTTAATCCATTAGAAGCTAATGTACAAACGTTAATTAGCATAATAGAGAACGCAATGTTAGTAAACAAACATTCGCGCCAAAATTATCTCGATTTTACTTGCACTAGAATTCATTAACATGTATACTTCATGTAGGTTTACTACACGTAGGTACATTTTTCGTAACTACAAATGTAATTTATTATCGCAAAGTGGGTCGCGAAATGCGATCGAAAATACGATAAAGATAAGGCTTTTTTCTTCGCACCAATTTCAACGGTATTCTCGCATATACCAGGGCTTTTAACACAGAAGTCGAGGATGTAAGTAATTGTTAATCGGTAACAGACAATAAATTCAACATTTCGAAGACGTTCTTTACATATCCGGGGCACTTAACACACTTGTGAAAATATCTCGGCGGTTTTATCTCAACAGGCTTATATGCCAATAAGCATCACCAGTAAGTGACCACTCTCTAAAAGCACTTCAAACTATTAGCACTTATTTTGTGACATAACCAAAACTGAAGTAATGCCTATTGAATAAGACATTAGAAATTAAAATTTGTGTAAGAATATCCACTTGTAAATACTTCTCAATGGAGAAGCTAGTTGTGAAACGACTTCATTGTCTCTAGAGGTCAGTCTGGGAATATTGATTTTACTTACCGAAACAATTTAAATATTCAATTAATATTAATTAGATTTACACTAATAAAACTCTCATCGAGAAAATATTTCAGAAAAAAAACGCCATTTACAAAAAAAAAATCTGAAGCACTTCACTAAACACAAAAATAATGAAAGCTGCTGAAACAAATCCCGCAGTTGAAAATAATAGGGACACTCACTGCAGGGCCTGCAGGCGGAGGCTGCGGCAACGGCAGCGAGGAAGCAGAGGACGCGAAACATGTCTGTCGGAGTCACAGCCCACTCTATAGTCAGGGGGAGACGCCGGCCCAGCTATTATAGGCCGTGGGCGGCGCCTCCGATAAGGCCTCGGGGCCAGTGTGACAGACCAGATCAGGCCAAGTTCACGGCAACGCGACGACTGAGCGAGTGACGGCCGCCGCGTCACCCCACTCGCGCCGAGCCCGCTCGGGGATTGTGGAAGGACCAGCGGATTAGATAATGACCTTGAGCCGAAGAGCTGATTGAGCAACCCGTTGCACTGACCATCATTGATTCTCCTAATCGGATCTACTTTTAACAATATGCATACTTGCATATGTGTGCATTGTGTCTACTACTTCTCATGCTCTACGTTGTATGCAATGCGATTTGGCCATGATAGTTGCACTCTATGAATAGAAATGTGCAGTTTAAAGATTTTAACATACTTCAGTTTAAATTATTAAGGCAGCTGGCTGATTTAAATAACTTATTTAGATGTAATCAGTATGTAAATACTTACATTTTTACGTGTCGGATTTATCTATTTCAATCGATCTGTTGAATTAACGAATATTTACTGCAAATGAATATTGTGGCGCGACTTGGTATTCATCATCCGATCTCCTCTTACAGGCATGCACGGCCACGAGGCAAGCCCCTCTAAAGATGCATAAATACAACACAAGGCTTGCCATTCACGTGCGACCGGTAGCGGAAAATCAAGTTCCGTACCTAATTAGTTATGTCACATTACGACTCGGTAAAGCTGTATATTGTCACTAATTAATAGGGGCACCCTTAAACGAACATGGGTCCCGTTGCATTCCTTATAAGAATGCAGGTATAGGTATACTCGTAATAATGAATGGGATCGCTTTTACGTTCAATTAGTTTAATTGATCGTCGCGAATTCTTTAATGTCTGGGCTATCACGAATTCACGATGCAACGACGCGTTTTTAGGGTTCCGTAGCCAAATGGCAAAAAACGGAACCCTTATAGTTTCGCCATGTCTGTCTGTCTGTCTGTCCGCGGATAATCTCAGTGACCGTTAGCACCAGAAAGCTGAAATTTGGTACCAATATGTATATCAATCATGCCGACAAAGTGCAAAAATAAAAATTTAAAAAAACATTTTTATTAGGGTACCTCCCCCAGACGTAAAGTGGGGAGCGATTTTTTTTTTAATTTTGACCCTGATGTGTGATATATTGTTGGATAGGTATTTAAAAATGAATAGGGGTTTTCTAAAATCATTTTTTGATAATATTAATATTTTAGGAAATAATCGCTCCGAAAGTCAAAAACAATGTGTCCCCCCCCCTCTAACTTTTGAACCATAAGTTTAAAAAATATGAAAAAAATCACAGAAGTAGACCTTTATATGAACTTTCTAGGAAAATTATTTTCAACTTGATGAGTTGAATAGTTTTTGAGTTATATAGCACTTTTTCAAAAAAACGCAAATGATAACTTTGTTTTTCATACAAATACTATGAAAAACAAAGTTATTTTTGCTGACGAAAAATGTTGGTATTTTTAATGGTCTGGGAAGCTACGGAACCCTACAGTGAGCGTGGCCCGACACGCTCTTGGCCGGTTTTTATGAAATTGAGTTAGCAGCGCTTCACTACACATTTCTTTTGCATTCTTTATGATTTTGTTGTTGTCAGAAAAAGAATTCATGAAGTACAAGTTCGTGTTTTCGTTTAGGTTTTAACATTCTTTAGAGTCATCATTATAAATATGCATGAGTGTGAACTTTGATAGGCTTGCGTGGCTAGTTTAGCATATTTTCAAGAAGTGCGTCTTAAAATGACGTGGTATTTGAGTATTGTGTGTATAGAAAGGATGTCGCGAAGTCGTCCGCGAGTGGGTCGCGTGTAGTGCGCATATATCCTTGCAGAAAGTCGAGCTTGAACGTTACGCAACGTGCATTTAATTTCACCCAGTGCCGGATGGCTCGAGTGGTTCAATTTAATTCTTTTATATTTGGACAATCTTACTCAACTTTTTACGTAATGCCAGGATTAAAGCGGAGTATTTTGAACGTTTTGCAATTTTTGATATTTCGGAACAAACATTAATGCAGGGGCAGTGTGGAGGCTCCGCAGCATGCGCAGCGGCCACCACAATAACATCGCGGTGCCATTCTACTTTCTTGTTTACGTCGTGTGCCATGGAATGGAATAATACTGTAATTGATATTATGATTTACCATGTGCGTAATGCCAGCATGTGTAAATACCGCTGTAATAATTTATTGACTCTGTAACACTGAGCGTCACGGACGCCCTAAAACAATAAGTTTAGCCTAAATGTTGATTACAAAATTCAAACAGAGAAAATCACACGACGTTAATAATAAACAATGGAGCTTTACCTTCAAAAAAATCCAAAGTTGACTTAACATTGATACTTGAACCTCAAATCTAGACGCTATCTGGGTTATTTCCCTGTTTTACGAAATGTTTATCATAGGGTTCGTCTAGACAAACATTGGGTGACCTTGTGACTGATTTTGAAGGTTAATTTCATGGAAAGAGCCGCATAGTGCTGAAGATATGTGCAACGGTGCCAAGGCGACGGGCCACCCGTATGTGGCAGATAACGAAACGATGCACGCCTACTCACTGTATTATATCGAATTACTATTGTTATACAATTCATTTTCAATTCGAATTGTAATTTTGATATATTCCCGTGTACGTTAGTAACTTAGAACTAATGAGGTGTAGGTGTATTTTTAATGAAAGCGAGAGCTTCTTAGTTTAGATTAGACTTTCAAGGAGTGACACTTCAATTTTGGTACTTACCTTGTTAGGTAGATTTTCTTTTTTTTTTTTTTTAATCTACCTATTGGTCTCTCACCTACGGAGTATATGTATACGTATGTATATGGGTGACAAGCAAAATTTAGCCACACTCTACAGGTCGCAATTATGAACCGATTGCTTTCAAACTTGGCCAAAAATCGAAAAGGTCAAAACTTTTTTTTTTTTTCTAAGGTTTTTTTAAATCAGTTCTTTTTCTAATGCTGTATTTCCTATTTTGGAAGGTAAAAGTTCACTTTCTTATTATTCCTAAAATCGAATGCAAATCAGTGAGGAGTTCTCACAGCTGGGGTTCAACGATTGCTTAATTTTAACGATAAATCCAAATCCTGTGTGAAATGCGCTGTTTCACAGTAGTCCATTAAAGTAAATTAAATGTCTTCTCTTGCCTTTGTATTGCAAGATCGATTGGTTTTGACTTGAATATTAAATTAAAAGAAATAAATGAATTACGTGATGCAATTTTTTTTTGGTCTCAAGAAAGTTTAAATCGCTTTCTTGTCTATTTCTTTATTTTCGTCAGGCAGTCATGTTTATCTTTTTGCCGTATTAGTTTACCTATTTCTACACTTTCTCTAAAATAGCTTTTTATGTGCAATCTCCATTATCTTTTGTGTCCGAGAAATCAATTTTTATTTTACTTATTAAAATTTGTTCTTTTTGCAATCGCAATAGCGATAAACTTTGAGAGGATTGCCAAATTATACATACTAAAGTCATGACGAAAATGAGCATGAGCATATTGAGCATGTTGGTCTTGACTTAGTGTTGGTGCTTTTACCACCCATTACTAAAGGATTGGATGCATGTATTCTTAAGGCGCGGGCCAATTTAACCGCAGCGCATGCTGTGCGCGGGCACGCGGTGCATTTTAGCTGAGTGTATTCATTTGTTTAACAACGTGGGTGTACGTTTCCACTGCAGTACACACTACACGCCCACGACTATGTACAACTATAGCGCGTGTGGCCCACCGCGGCCTAGTCGAGGGTGAATATTCGTGTATAGCGTGTACCGCGTGCACAGCGTGCATAGCGTTGACAGCGTTGAGCTACGTGTGCCTTATTCGAGCAAGCCACGCATGTATAAATGACGTCAATTCATGCGTAGCCTCTCCGTGGGTTGCTGTGGACACAACCACATACATTTTCTTACAAAGCGAAGCTTAAATACACGTGCGTAGCCTCTCCGTGCACCGCGGTGGGCCCGCGCCTTTACACACACTGACAGTAGACGAGACGTGACAAGACCATTTGTGGGTTATTAAAAAGAAATTGCTGTTCTATACATTTTGACCGTGTAGGTTTTTACAGATTTATAGGGAACAGCTGTTTTTTTTTTAAATAACCAACAGACAATTTCCATGTGGGGAGGGGGGGATCAGAATGATGTACTGAAGACGTGGTAGCAGTTTTAGCTTCGGTGTTCCACCTTGTATTCACGCAATGACGCAATTTACAATGATCATCATCATCATCAGCTTATTAATGTTAGGTACTGCTGGGACACAGGCCTCCTCTCTATGGGTGGGAATGGGCTTTAATACATCACGCGGGCCCAGTGCGGATTGGTAAATGAATCATCACATGGCTTCGATTTTTTTAAATTTTACAATGATATAGCTTATGTACAATTGGGTTTTCTTATAGCAAACCATGACACATGGACTGATAACTCAATAAATTTACATAGTATTTGCCACGAATAATGAGAGCTTGTGATTTAGTTGGGTAAACTAAGGCGCAGGACAAATACAAGAAGAGTCGGGCGGAGGTGCGGCGCGAACGCAGCGCTGTCGCGGCGCCACTTCTTTGATATTTCATACAAAATGTATAGAAGATGTGTGGCGCGAGACATACTGTGCCGTTGTGGCGGAGGCGTGGCACGGGCGCCGCTTCCTCGCCCTCGGCGCACCCACAGTTAGCAGTGGCATGCACAGAGCGGGAACAAGACGGCGAAAATGCATGACAATACTTTAAAGACTATAATGCGCCCGCGCCTCGCCTTTCCGACACTGTTAGCGAGCCTGTTAGTGCAACACATAGTGACGTAAACGAAAAACGTAGTGAAACACAATTAATCGCGCAAAATTTGTCGCAGACTTTTTGCCCGTCGCGCACAATAAGTCTGTCGTCTGCGCAGGCCCTATATGGAAGAAAAGCACCGATCCCAAACAAATTGTGGGCAGGAAAATGGTGATAGAGTTTCCAAAAATCTTTCCCAAGAATTCACCTGTAACTCGAACGAAAATTCTCGCTTCATAATTTTACAGTTTAATCAAGACCAATGGTAAAAACAACTTTATCATATTTATTGATGCCTCCATAATCTGTGAAATAAAATAATCCCTATGCACTGACACACTTGGCTCAGCATTGGCCCGCTAAAGCTCGGTATCGACCTGCATACACTTTGACCATGTAATGTTCCACTTTTTGATTTCGTTGTAACCTCTCTGAAATTGCATCAGTTTTAAGGGCGATCACGGAATTTATCTCTTTGTGTGTGGAGAAATACTGTTGTGTAGAGCTGTTTGCTTTGTGTTCTTTTAGAATTTATAGCGATAAAGTTTTGATGTGTCATATCATCACCAGGATTGTCGTCCTCCTACCCTTATTCCAGTCTATTTTCGTCGGCGCAGTTTGTTTTTCCCTCGTAGGTACAAATATATATAATGTAGGTCTATCTACAGGTAGTATATAATGGACACTCCTGCCTGACGCTTCAAACAATTGAGGCGTGACTGCATGTGTAGGTGTGTATGTTTCGCTGGAAATCGTGTAGAAGAGAGAAGTCATCAGTCACAGAAATCTTTGTAAATTGTCCAACAAGAAAATTCTAAAAAATCTGAAAGGATTCGACATAGGATCTCTGTAAAATTGATCTGAGAATTACGATTATTGCGGAACAAATATGTTGAATCGACAAAAACGATGAAGTTTTTGGTAATAATTGCTGACTAATTGATTAATTCCTCCGAGAGGTAGGTATCTCTGAGGGATCTATTCTGGGACCATCATTATTACCATATAGATGAAGGGATACCGACGGCGATGCACAAACGCTTACCACGTTTCGAACCCGAAGGCGTTGGGGGGTAATACCTAGAATTTTAAACAATAACTGCTACTCCTTACACTTTGACCGGTAAGTATTGCACTTGCAGGAAACAGCAGATTTTTTTAAATGATCAATGAAAAATTTCTATGTGGGGTGTTCAGATAGATGTAGATACTGGTAAGCGTTCGTGTGTCGGTTTCTATTCCACCCCATACAGAGTGGAATTTTTCAATGCCACCTGGGCCTCAATTCTGTTATTACAAACAATAGTGTCAGAATAGTCGATCATTGACTTCATAATGGTCAAGTTCTGTCAAGTTTTGACAAGTTTCTTAATCTACTAATATAATGCTGCCATTATGACTTCTCAATGGTCAACCACTGACACTCCATCGAAAGAAATGTCATAGAATGGTAATCTCGTATATGAAATCTGGCATGAATAAATGTTCGCATTTAGTAGTAGATTTCGAAAACCATTTGTACCAACGGTTTTATAATAATGGCAATACGACAATGCCATTAAAACACAATTTTATTACGAGACCATTGACCTACCAATGATCGACCATTGTGAATTTAGCAGATTACGAACTTTAAGCAAAATGGGATGGGAATGGAATGGTGTTGGAGTGACGAATTTATTAAAATAGCAGAATTAGGCCCCTGGAGGGAAAGTACTCGAAATACTGGAGATAGCAAATTTTACTCAAAGGAAACATTCCTTAATTTTGTAAAAAGAAACAATTCTGCATTCACAGATTTTCAAAAAATCGCTTGCCACACTCGGGAATCGAACCGACTTATTGTAGTTTTTTAACATCAAAAGGATCATAATCATATCTCTCTAACAAACATGATAATTAGATGAACGGAAAATAAGGACAAAAGTGCTTTATTGAATTTATCCCATTGAATTTATAACTGTTCTTTAGATTTCATGGTATTCCCATCATTTAATTTAACATGTTTGTTAGAAAGATTTTTAAATCCATATGATTGACCCAATCGATTGATGTCAAAAAGGTACAGAATGTTATTTTGTCGAACTTTAGTCGATCCATCCCGGGTTCAATGCCCGAGTGTGGCAAAATAATTTTCGAAAAACTGTGAATGCAGATTTGTTTCTCTTTAAAAATAAAGGAAAGTCTCCTTTCAGTAGAATTTGCTATCTCCAGTATTCAGAGTACTTTCCCTCTAGGTGGCATTGAAAAATTCCACCTTGTACCTATAATGACAAAACCGGGTAGGTAGGCGAAGATATGCCTATCTACTTCTCTGATAATGATGCTCCTACCTCTACTCTGACGTGTGAATTTTGTAGGAACATTGCATCACTACAACGTGATTATGTTCCCGATGCATTTACAAGGAATATTCCACGAGAAAAAGTTACCTTGATAATGCAGCGGAATCTTGTTGGAACAAGTATTGAATTTATTGTTGTCTCGGCTCGAACTGCCTGTTTGGCCTAGTTACAATGTGCGGTATGGCGCCTTCACAGCAGGTAGAGAGGTAAAAGCCTCTTTAACTAAGCCCAAAATATGGAGATAACGAATAATTCCACTAAAAAACATGAGTAAGTAAGCTCATTTTCCTGTGAGCAAAGTGTTCTTGCCAGCCATTTAATATTTGTCTGATAAAATCTTAAAGAATGATAAACAATGGTTTACATTAAGACAGAAGTGACGAATAAATCATGGTTAACTTTTTGGAGCAATCTTTAATTTTGCACCGGCGCCGCTGCAACTGCAAATTAATTCTCTTTTTATTGCATTCAGTTTTAATTTGTAAATGAGGCTGCATAAAAATGTGATGTTTTAAGGGACTTAAAAGAAGTGACTTTGGTTAGCTTAGTTAGCTACTAAATTGGTATTTTGTTTGCCAGGGTATTGGACTGCAGAACATATTTAAAAGCTAGATCAGCACGTGTTTCATCAAGTTATCGACGTATGTCGGAGTCTCAGACAACATTTTTTTTTTATTGATCTAAGGTCGGAGTATTGATCACTTAGATGACATTGGGTGTCCTCACAATACCATCTTTAAGAATAATCTGAACCTTATCTTGCTTGTTGAACTGGATTCAAGGTTCTGTTTTGGCACAAACTACAAAAAATAAAATAAAATAAACTACATAATACATATTTGGTTGACGGTGTTATTTGGATGGCGGTGCTGTGTACCTATTGGTTAGCTCATCGCAGACATTCCATTGAATTTAAATATTGGCTGTTCCTTCTTCAGTTTGACAAAATTTCGGGCTATAAGGTAATTAAACACGTAGGTATCCTGAAACCGGTACAAAAGTTTCCATCCTGTGTTGCCCTACTTGATAAATAGGCAGGCACTCAGTTTTGAATGCCTTCCATTTTCATTAAAGCAAGAGAATTCACTGCGATTGATTGCGTTACAAAAGAACCAAGGCTCTGTCTTGTTAGGTCCTTTTAAAAAGTATTCCCATAGATAACCCGTATACAATTAGCAATTTTAGATCGATAATTTTTGTCAGGTGGTTCGTTTGTATAAACTGTTTGTTTGAATTTCCAGTGGAAGATTAAATAGAGCTTTTAAGTAGACATGCAGACCCATTGCAATTGCTTATTTATACAGGTATGTCGATTTTAACGTTATTAAAGAGTTTGCCAAATAAATGTCTGTTTAAAATCTAATAGACCTATAAAGCAATCAAAATTGATTATAGTATGATATTTGATAGCTATTTGAAGCCAAATTTTAAAGACCAACTTATTGTTTCAAGATGCAATCACGCACGATGATGATTATGCGAATCTGCAGATTAAACCACAGCAATTCCCGTCTGTTGAACCTGGAAGAGTAAAATTATGAATTATGATCTTTTCACCGATACTAAACCTCTAAACTGTTGTATTATGCAATGCTCTGATTAAAGTCATATTTAAAACCACACGGTGTGATTAGCGGCAAATAACCGGCGCATCTAAACACAGTTGTATAACAAGGCAAACAGAACACTTACTATCGCATGCAGTAGGCATCGATTAGGATCCCTCATGATTCGCTAATGCTCCTAATTACGCCATTACAGATAATAATTCCATAAAAATTGCTCATGGAATTTGTGACAACGTTGCTGGGTTGTTTATAAGTGGTTGTGCGGGTGTAGGCCCATCACACGTTGGCCACGGTGGGCAGGACTAAGTGGAACGTAGTGGAGAAAGTGTTGGTGGCCTGGGCTCCGTCTGCCTGCGATCTGTAGTGTCCGACGCGGGCGCAACGTCGCCATTCGTCCTCCTCCTTACGCACTGCTAACTGTTGCCTCCTCGTGAGTTCCGATTTCATTTTTAACCTTGATTTTTTATTCGTGGTCGTGCTGTGCAGTGTTGTGTTTACAATCATACGGTTAGTAATTTTAATTTAACCGTTTTTTTGTAGAACAGGAAAGTCTATTAATTACTATGTAGAATTTGGCACGCATTCGCCCACAAGCGCGCGCGCATCTTTAACTTACCTATTAACTTTTTTCGTCTGTTTTAAATTTTTTAAGTAGGTCTAAGATATCGAAAATTCTACAGACCTAATCTATTTTATCATTGTGCCACAGTTTCTAATTCTAACAGAATTGCATAGACCCGGTACGGCCGGTACCTACAACAGTTTCGTCTGGGACAACTGCATGGCATGCATTTTAAATTAACGTCTGCGGATAGACAGTTATTTCAAATTGCATGTCTTTCTTTTAGTTATAAATCTCAGCTAAGAACCCATTGTTTTCGTGCCAGCAAAAGACAGAATTCATTTAGAATTACTGAATTCGAATTATGTATTACGGTAAGTCATGGGAAGAGATTCATCATCACCCACAACGAATCATAATCATGACCTTAACCCAAATCATTTGGGGTCAATGTAGCATGCCTTCTTCTGCCATACGTCTTACTACGCACTTCAATTACTCGTCATCTCATCAGGCTCCTCCTTTCTTGCTTGCCACAACTCGCAATATGGCTATCAGTGGCACAGTTTTCATCACCCTTGACAATCATATAACCCTTGCAAGTAAGGTATCTAGTTTATTAGTGCTGGATAGGTAAGGTGCCCAGGTCCAGCAGAAAAAAAGAACTATGACGAAACACTTTCATTTCCGTGAAATAGCCGGGGAGCAGGAAAACCGACGGCTCTCTACTCGCTAGAGCGGCCGGGAACCGCGGAGTCGCACGGTGCGCGCATACCAATCGGGAAATTTCAATTTAATTCTATCACTTGCGATTCAATAGATTATTTATAGCCGTTTCGATTATGTTGTAACACGATTTCTAGAGAATTAACAAGTAGTTAGCACCGTTAAGGATTCTCATATTTGAATTGAACGGTGGTAAAGTGTGTGCATTTTTTTCATTCTCATCAATCAGAAATATCATGAAAATATCAAAATATTCGTGGCACGGTTACCTAAGGATTTAAGTCGTTCTTATTTTTACAACGTGCGATGATAAATCGTCAAGTTCAGAGGTCAGGACCGTATGCTAAACTGCTCGTAGAAAACAAAACTCTCGCAACACTTTCAACCTTAAAAAAAACATTTATTCAAATTGGAAAAGAAAACTTTCTTTGCATCGATCAGAATAATCTCGTGACCTCAACACGAAGATTCACAGAAAACGGTACATCCTTTGTTTTGAAGATCAAAGTTGTAATTTATATTAGGGTCCTTTATAGTCCCTTGGGGGTCCCACAACGACTTGAGTCCTCGATCGAATTAAAAAACAAAATAAATGCTAATGGATGCTGATTTGATGAGTGATCTTAAGTTAGCGGTACATCCGCAACCCGCAGCGGGTTTTTTGACCCGGTCACGACGTGTCCTTGATTCTCCGCTAACGTTATCAGCAATGCAATTTCGTTGGAAACTTTATTGTAAGTAATTATTTTACTCAAATAAGTTGAAGTTAAATGTAGAGAAGGCGCCAGCGTTTCTGGGCCAAATTCGCATAAATAGGTATCGAATCACTTGCCATTTCAATATTGTAAAATAAATGCATAGGTACTTAGGTAATACCTATAGTTTTTGTGTGCGTGTGTGTAAATAGGTAGGGGTAGTTGTATAGTTTTTAGAGCGGACAGCCTGACCCCTTTTCCACGATTCATGAATCGCGATTGGTGTATTCTGGGTCCAACAGTAGATTCAGGAATCGAAAAATTCCCACGATTTAGGTACGTTATTCGTTGGCGGGAATACTCTCGCATTTCCAAAAGGAAGTTATCTCCACGTAACTTAAGGTTTTTTTTTTGGGGCAAGCCCGCCACACACGCCCAAACCATTGTAACTCCTGAAAGCCAGAATCAACAGTGGCGACCACCAGAAAAGCGCGAGACAATGAAGCTCGACGAAGTCCCAGAGAATGAATTTAACTGTCTTGGATCCCGCAACGAAATTAATCAGAAAGTATAGCGAAAGTATAGGAAAAAAACCGTAATTTCCACTTCCCTCCATTTCAGCAGGAGACAACGAAACAAGGCCAATAGGCACAAAGGAACGTTTACAACTGGGATATACCCAGTTGCCTAGCACCACGAATAAATTAACATTAATGAGTCCTAAGTTGTAACGTTGTAACGTAACTTAAGGTTGCCAGATTTAATACCATCTTCTATATCTTTCTAGAAACATACTAGGATGAACTGGACGTTCCTGTTGGTGTGCCTCGTCGGCGTGACGAGCTGCCGGGCTGCGAGTATCGAGGCACAGGAGAAAGAAAAGGGTTTTCTCGACTGGGTCAGCAATCTATTAGGTGGCCCCAGTAGTA